>CM042835.1:27492041-28793419 GCA_023653725.1 Bungarus multicinctus
GACGGCGGAGGAGCTCCCTCCTCACTTTCCTCCTGGAATTTTTTTTTTTTAATTTAGTTATTTTATTTTTATTTTGCAATTTTTTAAAATCAAATTTTAGAAAAGGCTCATCTCCCTCACAGAAGGATTCTCAGCATAAACTGTATACAGTATAAAAAATTTAAAATAAAGGCAAGGATAATTAAAATTTGACATTAAAAATAATTAAAACTTAATGAAAATGCTGGGAGATAGCCTGATAAAGACTCTTAACTCAGGGCTCTCCAAACTTGGCCACTTTAAGACTTGCGAACTTCAACTCCCAGAATTCTCCAGCCAGCTATGAGCCAACCCTATGATCATATACTCTTTATCAGCTATGCTGGCTGGAGAATTCTGGGAGTTGAAGTTCGCAAGTCTTAAAGTGGCCAAGTTTGGAGAGCCCTGAGTTAAAGTCTTTATAAGGCTCTCTCCCAGCATTTGTAATTTATGTTCCATAGTTTTTCCCATTCTTCTAAATTTATATTATAGTGGAAATTCCACGCCCATGCTATCATAGTGTTCTTAACCACTTCCTCTTCCATCTTAAAATCCAACAGATATCTATATGTTGTAAATATAAATTTTTGTTCAGATCCAAGTAGAATTTTGTCCAATTGATTTTGCCCCATATCAAATTCAAATTCTTCTCAGTCTGTTTTATATCTATTTTGAATTTGAAGATATGGCCACCAATCACTTGTAATTCCTTGCTCTTTAAGTTGTTGATTTGATTTTAATTTTTCTTGGGCATCTAATAAGTCATTATAATTTATCTTTTTACCTAAGTCCAATCTATTTGGGTGTATCATGGTCTCCATGGTTGACAGCCAACGTGGTATTTTCATATAATGCTTGTTTTTAATTTTCCTCCATGTTTGTAATAATGAATCTCTTATTAAATGCCTATTGAAATAGGCATGTGTTTTATCGTTTTTCTCCCACAAATATGCATGCCAACCTTCCTGGAAGTCATATATAACCTTCCTGGTAATATAATTCCCATTTTGGTAGCCCAAAACCACCTCTGCTTTTACTGTCTTGCATCAATTTTAGTTTAATACGTGGTTTCTTGCCCAGCCAGACAAATTTAGTTGTTATTTTACTTAGTTCATTGAAAAATGGTTTTCCTAGTTGTTATAAGTAAATTTGGATGTTATACTTGAGAAACTACAGAACCAGACTGTAGCCATTTTGTGTTCGTAGACTGACCTTTTTAAAAGGACAGAAAAGTTGAGAAATATGTTTTTGTACAATAAACATGTGGTATTGCGAAATTGTCCTTGGAAGAGGTTCTAGAATGTGTAGGGAACAACTTGACATTATATAGTCATATTAATCAAAAATATAATCCTCTGATAATTGCATAACCGGATATCTGGAGATAAATCCGGGAAAAGGATGTTGGTACCAATCCAAATGTCAAGTAAGAAGAGGTCAGCGGAAATACCCATAACTTTCCTATGAGAATCTATGTATCTTTGTAACTGAAAAACAACATGTGATCTGTAATTGTTTATATCATTATATTTGGGTATAAATATATGGTCTTTCTGGTGATCGAGGTTCTCCTTTGTCTCATACTAACTTTGGTATGGGTTAAAGGGTGCCGGTACTGCAGTATCTTCAATAAAGCCAGTTACGTGTTTCAGTATTTCGAGTCTGTTCTAATTATTTCTGCTCATACGCATGACAAGTTTTGGCGAGCCAGCCAGGAGACAGGACAAGGACTCTGGAGGTGGTTCTTCTGGGCTGCAAAACGGGGCCCCCTGCTGCTGTTTTGCGGGGTTTTGTGCTTTGGATGAGCCTCCGTCCAGGGGCCTTGCTCCTGGTGACCTGCGTTTGGTTGACTGATTGCTGGGACCGTGCTGGCTTCCAGTGGCCATGGGTGAGTTGTGGTGCACCGAGGGATCAGGTGAGCTCTATCTGAGTTTTTTTTTTATATCTATATATCTATGGATATGTTTTAGAGACTTGTGTTGCAACATTTTTTTTAACAGTCTAACATTTTTGTTCCTCCCTTTTGAAACGTTTCATATATTTTTTTTTCTTCTCTAAATGAAGGCTTGTTCGGCTTGTATGCTTTTTTACTTCGTGTCTAGAGTGTGTATTGTGCAGAGGGGTCTGTCTGTGCTGTTACATTGTTTATTCTCCCTTTCTCTGTCTCATTTCCTGTGAATAGGGGGGTGGAAATGGGGAATTTATTTTCCTGGTTAAAGAAACCAGCTGTTGCTAGTGAAGTTCCTTCCATTCCTATGTCATCTCCTCTTGGGGAGTTAATAAATCAGTGGAATGAGGCATGGTTAGTTCAGTATACTAAACTTTTGGATACGATATGGTTAATTGGGCTGTGTACAGCTCGCTGGCCGGATCATATCTTGAAACCTCCGAATTATAGTTACGGTTTGGGGAGTCTAATGTATATTGGATTAATGCTTTAAAGGATGTCTTGACTAAAAAGAGGTAGGTTTCTCAATTGCCTTATGTTATGCCTTGGTATCATGTACTGATCCATTTCCTCCTCTTGGGAAAAATTCTAAGAGACTTTTGTATACAAAGGAAAGTGATAAGTGGGTTCCTTTGGATTATGCTGGTCCTGTATGTCCTCCTCCTTATAATGTAGCTAACTCTGTGCAGGATGTGGGAGAAAAGAGGGGGGAAGTTCCTCCGCAGTTTCTCAGTATAGAGAGTTAAAACAGGAGTTGGATTCATTAGCAGTTGCTGGACCTTCTAGTGGAGCTATAACTAGTTCCAGGGCGAGAAAGGAACAACAGGTGTTATATCCATTACGTGAAATGCCTAATGGAGTTACAGCTGAGGGAGTTCCTATAACAACATTTGTAAATGTCCCACTTACGTCTTCGGATTTGAGGAATTATAAGTTGTCTATGCCATCTATTCAGGTTGATCCAATATCATTATAACGGAGTTTTGTTTTTGTTTTTGGGTCCTAATATTTATGCTTATGTGGAATTACTGTATATCTTGGGATATTCTTTTTTTCTCCTGAGGAGCGAGGGCAGATTAGATGAGCTGGCATAGCATACTGGAATACGACACAGGAAGGTGTAGTAAATGCAGTAGATGGTGAAGATAAGTTTCCTTTGGCAGATCCTGGTTGGGATAGTCAGATTCCAGAGGATAGAGTACCTGGATATGAAGAAACTTATTGTGCAGGGTGTGAAGACTGTTGTACCTCAGGGTAGAAATCTAGCTAGAGCATTTGAGGTAGGTCAGTTAAAAGATGAGTCTCCGGCTGAATTCTTGACTAAAATCAAGGATAGTTTAAATAAGTATTCTGGTCTTGCCCCTGAAACACCAGAATATCAGGCTTTAATGAAATTGCAGTTTGTTACTAAAGCCTGGGGTGATGTGCAGAGGAAATTGCAGAAGATAGAGAGATGAGCTGAATCAGACATAGCTACTTTGTTGCAAGAGGCCACCAAGGTGTTTATTGATCGCGATCTTGCAAAATCTCGTCAGAAATCCCAAATTATGTTTCCAGCGTTGAAAGCTGCTACAACCGAAAAGGTAGATAAGCCAGTTGGACTGGTTGCAGCTACTAGAAGAGCTGGAGGTCCATCTGCTAGAGGTGGATGGAAGCGTCCTGGGAGAGGACGGAGGGGATTTTTTTCCTTGAATAGGAATAGTGAGCTAAAAGGAAGTAGACAATGTTTTGCTTATGGAAAGGAGGGGCACTTTGCGAGTAATTGCCCGGACAAGCAAAGACTGCAACGAAGAGAACAGAGACTGTATACCCTAATTGAAGATTAGGGGGGTCAAGTGCTCCTGACGTTGGAGTCCCACCGGGAGCCTTTAGTAAAATTGAAGGTGGGACCTAAGGAAATAAGTTGCATTTTTCTGATAGACACAGGGGCGGCTAGAACGTCTTTGTGTGAGTTACCTGAGGGTCTTACTCAGGAGGGAAAAATGATGATAGTCTCTGGGGTTAAAGGGGAACCCTTTGAAGTTGCTGTTGTTGAAAATGTATCTCTGAAAGGGGAATATTCAGAGATAACATTAAATGTCTTGTACATACCTGAAGCAGGTATGAACTTTTTAGGACGAGATGCTTTGTCTTTATTAGGATGTGAGCTTATCTTTTCTGCAGATAAATGCACAAATCAGCTATTAAATAGTGAACAGGAGAAATATATAGATCCTATTGTGTGGGAAGCAAAAGGAAACTCCCACCTGTTGAAGTGATTTTAAAAGAGGATGCTGAGCCAGTGAGGCGGAAGCAATATAATATTTCTCCAGAAGGGAGACGTGGTCTAAAGCCAGTGATAGAGTCTCTTTTAAGGGATGGGCTAATTGAACCTGCAATGTCACCATATAATACACCTATCTTACCTGTAAAGAAACCTGATGGGTCCTTTTGTCTAGCAAATCTGAGGCTCATAAATGGGTTGGTAGTAGAATGACATATTATTACGCCAGATCCTTATACATTATTGGGGAGGATTCCACATGAGCATAACTATTTTAGTATAATAGATTTGAAGGATGCTTTTTGGACGTGTCCTTTGACTGAAAACTCGAGGGATATTTTTGCTTTTGAATGGACAGATCCAGATACATATCGAACTCAACCATATCGATGGTGTGTGTTACCACAGGATTTTTCAGAAAATCTTAATTTGTTTGGACAGGCATTAGAGCAGGTCCTTGAAGGATTTAACCCACTTGTGGGGATAACAGTATTGCAATATGTGGATGATTTGTTGGTTTCAGGAGAGAAGAAACGAGAGGTAGAAAAAGGCACTAATGCTTTGTTAATTTTTTTTTAGGGCAACAGGGCTTGAGAGTGTCAAAGAAGAAATTACAATATGTTGAGTCTGAGGTTAAATATTTAGGATATTTAATTAGTCATGGAAGTAAGAGAATAGATCCAGAAAGGATTGAAGGGATAGTTAGATAGCCTGTACCGAAGAATAAGAGGGAAGTTCGGAAGTTTTTAGGATTGTTAGGATATTGTCGTCTATGGATAGATGATTATACAACAAAGGTTAAATTTCTATATGAGAAATTGTTAGATAATGAACCCTGGGAGGTTATATGGAATAATGAAGAGATAAATAATATTGAGAAGCTTAAGCATGATTTAATACAAGCTCCGGTACTAAGTTTGCCTGATTTAAAGGAACTGTTTCATTTGTCGCAGTTGAATATGGAATAGTTAAGTGAGTTCTGGCTCAGGTCTGGGCTGGAAAGAAAAAGCCTGTAGCATTTTTATCCAAATTGATAGATCCAGTAGTACGTGGTTGGCCTTTATGTATACAGGCAGTGGCGGCTACAGCTATATTGGTAGAAGAAAGTAGGAAGTTAACTTTTGGAAGTGCTTTAGTGGTAAGCAGTCCACATCAGATGAGAACTATTTTAATGCAGAAAGCACATAAATGGCTTACACATGCTAGGTTATTGAAATATGAAGCTATTTTATTATCTCAGGAGGATTTGCTCCTCTCACTGGACAGGAATTGAAATCAACTGAATTCCTTTTGGGAGAGAAACAAGAATGGGATAATATAGAGCATGATTGTATTGAGGCTATAGGTTTACAGACGAAAATAAGAGAAGATTTGGAGGATAGCCCAATAGAGGGAGGTATTAATTTGTTTATTGATGGATCTTCTAGAGTAGAAAATGGTAAACGAATGAATGGATATGCAATTGTGAATGGAGATACGTCTGAAGTACTGGAAATGGGCACAAGTATGGATGCTCTGCACGAGTAAGTGAAGTTTTTGCTTTATTGCAAGCCTTGAAACTTTTAGAGAATGAAGTGGGTAATATCTATACTGATTCTAGATATGCCTACGGTATTTTACAAACTTTTGGAAAAATTTGGGTAGAAAGAGGACTGATTACAAGTAAAGGAAAAGAAGTAAAACAAGTAGATCTTATCAAAGCTGTATTAAAAGCAGCTGCAGTTCCGGAACGTTTAGCTATAATACATGTTGAAGCTCATAAGAAGGGAAATCCTAAAGAGATTTTAGGAAATAAATTAGCAGATCAGGCAGCTAAAGGGCTGCCCGTAAAGGAAGAGTGGTGAAGCTAATGGTTTTAATTCCTGTTTTGGAATGGGATGTAAAACCAGAGTTCACTGATGAAGAAGAAAAGCAAATGCAATTGGAAGGTGTTACATGTGTTGATGGAAAATGGGTAACAAATGATGGTTTACAAATAGTTAATAAACCTATTATGAGAAACATAATAGAGAAAGTACATGAAGGTACTCATTGGGGAACACAGGCACTTGTGGATTTTGTGAAACGGAAGTATATTTGCAGAGGACTGTTTACAATAGCTATGCAAATATGTAGAAAATGTATACATTGTATACGAATAAATAGGAAAATGATGAGAAAAACATTACTAGGAGTAAGATTTAGCTGTCTGACCATTTCAGAGGATAAAAGTTGATTATACTGAAATGCCAGCTGTAGGTACATTGAAATACCTATTAGTTATAGTTGATCATTTGCCAGGATGGGTGGAAGCTGTTCTGTGTGCGAGAGTGAGTGCACAAATGACTGTGAAGTTAATATTGGAACAGATATAGATATAGATATGCATTGATACCAATTAATACAATGAGTGTGCAATTGGTCGTTTAATGACTGTTATGGTAACTGCCCATACTAGGGGTGAACATGTGAAGAAATATCGAGAACAACGTTAGTGTTTAGTGATACTTCCTTTACAGACTGTAATGATATGTAAGTTGTGTTTCTGCTGTTGTAAGATTAGGAAATCTGAGGAAAAACGCAAGATATATAGTCAACAAGAAGTTAGGCTTATGTTGAGAGAGTTTGATGACCATTCTCAAGTATAAATGGTAATAAAAAGAAAGGGAGGAGTTGTTATAAGTAAATTTGGATGTTATACTTGAGAAACTACAGAACCAGACTGTAGCCATTTTGTGTTCGTAGAATGACCTTTTTAAAAGAACAGAAAAGTTGAGAAATATGTTTTTGTACAATAAACATGTGGTATTGCGAAATTGTCCTTGGAAGAGGTTCTAGAATGTGTAGGGAACAACTTGACATTATATAGTCATATTAATCAAACCTATAATCCTCTGATAATTGCATAACCGGATATCTGGAGATAAATCCGGGAAAAGGATGTTGGTACCAATCCAAATGTCAAGTAAGAAGAGGTCAGCGGAAATACCCATAACTTTCCTATGAGAATCTATGTATCTTTGTAACTGAAAAACAACATGTGATCTGTAATTGTTTATATCATTATATTTGGGTATAAATATATGGTCTTTCTGGTGATCGAGGTTCTCCTTTGTCTCATACTAACTTTGGTATGGGTTAAAGGGTGCCGGTACTGCAGTATCTTCAATAAAGCCAGTTACGTGTTTCAGTATTTCGAGTCTGTTCTAATTATTTCTGCTCATACGCATGACACTAATTTTATCAGGATCATCTGGAAGAGATACATCAATTTTGGTAGGGTATTCATTTTCAACACTGCAATTCTTCTTTATATTGATAGTTGTAGTTTCCCCCATGTTTCTAAGTCTCTCCTGATTTGTTCAATTAATTTGGTATAATTATCCTCTTTTACTGATAAGCATCTAGCGGATAACCATATTCCCAAGTATTTTTTTTTCACTCTGTAGTCCCATTTTACTTTGTAATTCTATTTTCTGTTTTGCAGTGCAGTTTTTAATTACAAGTTTAGTTTTGTTTTTATTTATTTTCAATCCTGTGACTTCTCCAAATTTTTCTATTTCTTGAAGTAGTATAGGTCCATTTTTGATTGGTTCTTCCACTATGAATACAAGGTCATCTGCAAAGGCTTTTACCTTGTATTCTTCATTTCTAATTTTAATCCCTTTTATTCTTAAATTCCATCTGATTGTGGCAAGTAACACCTCTAAGAATAAAATAAATAGCAGAGGTGAAAATGGGCACCCTTGTCTCACTCCTTTGCCTATCTCAAAGTCATCTGTACATTCTCCATTCATTAGCACACTTGCTGTTTGGGTAGAATATATAGCTTGTAGTGTCTTTACTATGTTAGTACCAAAATTCATTCTTATTTGTTGTAGCATAAATTTCCAATTAAGGTTGTTGAAAGCCTTTTGTGCATACAAAAAGATTAGTGCTGCTTGCTTTTCTGGGTGTGCTTCATAATACTCAATTGTATTTAACACTATTCTGATATTGTTCCTGATTTGTCTATTTGGCAAGAAGCCGTTCTGGTCCGAATGTATAATCTCGCTTAAAATTGGTTTCATTCTCTCTGCCAAAATTGTCATAAATATTTTATAGTCTGTGTTCAATATAAGGAAATTGGTCTATAATTTGAAATCACTTGTTGGTGATTACCTTCCTTCGAAATTAGGATGATGTATGCCTCAGACCAGGACTTTGATAATTTAGCTGCTAATAGTGCCTCATTATGTACCTCTAATAATATAATATTATATATAAATATATAAAGCAAACTTCTTTAACATATTCTTTGGCTCAGTATGTGTAAACAGCAATGGATCATGCCCAGTATTTCCTAGTCGAATCACAGACAACTACAATGATCTAATACATATCAATTTTACAGAAGACAATGTTGAAAAAGCACTACGCAATCTAAAACCATCTCTATCTATTGGACCAGATGGAATATGTGCCTACTTCTTAAAAAAGCTATCCACTGCCATAGCAGGACCTTTCAGGACCAGCTCTTTGCCAAACCTATGGTCACTAGCCATGGTCATCCCCATCTTCAAAAAGGGAGACCCCAGCCTAGATGAAAATTACAGACCAATCTTTTTTTTTCCCATCTGCAAGCAATATTTATTTATTTATTTATTTATTTATTTATTTGTCAATTGCTTGCAAGATAATAGGTATAAGTAAAAATAGTTATGAATACATGGATACGTATAAGAAAAGTAAAATATAAAAGAAACAATAGGACAGGGACGGTAGGCACATTGGTGCGCTTATGCAGGCCCCCTACAGGCCTCTTAGGAAAGGGGTGAGGTCAATAGTAGACAGTCTAAGGTTAATGTTTTTGGGGTTGGGGGAAGAAACCACAGAGTCAGGTAGAGTATTCCAGACATTGACCACTCTGTGGCTGAAGTCGTATTCCCTGCAAGCAAGTTTGGTGCGGTTAACCTTGAGTTTGTATCTATTGTGTGCTCTTGTGTTGTTATAGTTGAAGCTGAAGTATTCATTGACAGGTAGGACATTGCAATGTATGATTTTATATACTATACTTAGATTGGATCGAAGGCGGCGTAGTTCTAGGTTTTCAAGATCTAGAATCTCCTTATGCTGCGTCACCTGTAAAGTCATGGAATCAATTATTAACCAATCCATTATCTTCCACTTAGAGACAAACAACCTACTCTCTAATAAACAATTTGATTTCAGAAAAAACTATCATGTAATCTGCAACTCTTACACTGCAAAAACATACGGACTACACAACTCAATCGGGCAAAACAATAGACGCAATCTACATAGACTTCTGTAAAGCTTTTGATTCAGTGGTACACGAGAAACTACTATTAAAACTAAAATCTTATGGTATCTCTGGACACCTGCATAACTGGATAAAAGCATTCCTGTCAAACAGACAACAAATGGTCAAAATTGGAAACGTCCTATCAAATTCTGTACCTGTCAACAGTGGTGTCCACCAAGGCAGTGTTCTAGGACCAACTCTCTTCATACTCTACATAAATGACTTCTGTGATCATATTAATAATCATATTAATAATCATATTATTAACAATTGCGTTCTCTTCACTGATGATGTAAAGCTATTCAACACCACAGATAATTCTGCTACCCTTCAAAAAGACCTCGACTATGTATCAGAATGGTCAAACAAATGGCAACTTCAAATCTCAACAAATAAATGCTCTGTCTCACATATTGGCAAAAAAAACCCAGAAAATAAAATACGAGCTGAATAGTCAAGACCTTATTGATGATCCAAGCTCTATCAAGCACCTTGGAGTACTCATCTCAAATGATCTAAATGTTAGAGCCCACTGTAACTACATAGTCAAAAAAGCATTAAGGTTTGTTAACCTAATCCTATGTAGCTTTTTCTCTGGTAATATCACACTACTAACTAGAGCATACAAAATATTTGCTAGGCCAATACTTGAATACAGCTCATCAGTCTGGAACCCACATTACGTATCTGATATTAACACAGTAGAGAAAGTCCAGAAATATTTCACAAGAAGAGTTCTCCACTCCTCTACTCGTTGCAGAATACCTTATGCCACCAGACTCAAAATTCTAGACCTAGAAAAGCTAGAACTACGCCGCCTTCGATCCGATCTAAGTATAGTATATAAAATCATACATTGCAATGTCCTACCTGTCAATGAATACTTCAGCTTCAACCATAACAACACAAGAGCAAACAATAGATACAAACTCAAGGTTAACTGCACCAAACTTGCTTGCAGGAAATACGACTTCAGCAACAGAATGGTCAATGTCTGGAATACTCTACCTGACTCTGTGGTTTCTTCCCCCAACCCCAAAAACGTTAACCTTAGACTGTCTACTATTGACCTCACCCCTTTCCTAAGAGGCCTGTAGGGGGCCTGCATAAGCGCACCAACGTGCCTACCGTCCCTGTCCTATTGTTTCTTTTATTTTTCTTATATGTATCCATGTATTCATAACTATGTTCATACTTATACCTACCGTGTTTCTCCAACAATACGCCCCCACCAATAGGAAGACACAGCATATTTTCTAGACATAAATTGAAATTAAGCTCCTCCCCCCAAATTTAGGCCTAGTTTAAAACATGCAAAATTTGGGGAGGAAGCGGAGGGGGAACTTGCCGTTAGGAGTGCCCCGCGGGCAGCTACACCTCACCATCAGCTGCTCCTAACGGACGATTATGGCAGAGAGCCTTTGCTGCAGACCCGGGTCAGCAGGTGGGTGGCGTTGGTGTGGATGTCCGCCTGTAGTGTTTCAGCTGCTTCTCGGGCCTCCGTAGCTTCCATGGTTCCCGGCAGTGCTGGCGCCTCTCTCGCCAGCGCCATCTCCAACAACAGTGTTTGAGTCGCTCCCGCTTTTCCCCCGTCCCCACAACAACAGGAAAAAAAACATTTTGAAGTTACCTGGGAGCGCCGTGCGCTGCATTTTGGTTTAATCCTGAGCGGCCGGTTGGGCGGGAGAAGAGCTGAGCAAGTGTCTCTGCTGCTGCTACCCTTGGTGCTCCAGCCTCGGGTTCTGCAAGTTTCCAAAAGTTACGGAGGCGGCTCCCCCGCCCAAGAAGCGGCTGAAACCCTTCCACGGTTCCCGCCGCTGTTGTTGGAGATGGCGCTGGTGAGAGAGGGATAGCTGCAACTTGGCCTGGGGCGCTTGGAATGCAGGAACGGGCTGCGCACTGGGACTTTTGGAAACTTGCAGAGCCTGAGGCTGGAGCACCAAGGGTAGCAGCAGCAGAGATGCTCGCTCAGCTCTTCTCACGCCCAACCAGCCGCTCGGGATTAAACCAAAACGCAGCGCGCAGCACTCCCAGGTACCTTTAAAAAAATGTTTTTCCTGTTGCTGCGGGGACGGGGGGAAAGCGGGAGCAACTCAGGTGCTGTTGTTGGAGATGGTGCTGGCAGTTCTCTCGTGGGAACCGTGGAAGCTACGGAGGCCTGAGAAGTGGCTGAAACACTGCCAGTGGACATCTACACCGCCGCCACCCGCCCGCTGACCCGGGTCTGCAGCAAAGGCGCTTGCCAGGGGTAGGGAGCCCTCTGCGCTCTGCCATGATTGGCTGTTAGGAGTGGCTGGTGGCGAAGCATGGCTGCCCGCGGGGCGCCCTAGGTGAGAGAGCACGAGGGGGGGGGAATTAATTCACCCCCCAAAAGACATCATAGCCATTTTTTCGGGGCTCAAAAAAAAATAAGACCCAGGTTTATATGAGAAACACAGTATTATCTTGTAAGCAATTTACAAATAAAATAAAATAAATAAAAAAATATTGGTTCAAATAATTCATACATATTTTTATATAATTCACTGGGGAAACCGTCCGGTCCTGGTGTTTATTATTTTTCTGCTTGCTTTTTTAAATTCTGCTGATGTTATTACTCTATTTATTATTTACTTTTGTTCCTCTGTAATTGAACCCAAACCATTCTCCTCTAGATATTGTATTATCTTTTCCTCCATAACTTCCTCTTGTTTATACAACTCCCCAAAATAGCTTAGCACAATGTGTTTTTATTCTTTCATCTGACAGCTAATATTCCCTTCTTTGTCTTTCGATTGTTGAATTAATCTTTTTTTCTTTTTCTACTTTTAGCTTATGGGCTAGCAACCTACCTGGCTTATTTGCAGATTCAAAAAAGTTTTGTCTTATAAATTTTAAATTCCGCGCTCCTTCCTCTAAAAATGTCAGATTTAATTTGTGTCTAATCATCATTATTTCTTTTTTCATTGTCATATTGTTAGGGTCTTTTTGGAGTCTGTTTTCTAATTCTTTTTTATTATTATTATTTTAAAAGTTTTCTTTATTAAACAATTAAACAAACACAAAGATGGACAATTCTTACAATAAAAAAGTTGAACATGGTACAGTCTCCCTAACCTCAATCATTGTCATTACTTCACTAAATCCAATAGTAATATTACATAATTCTCTTCTTTACACCTTAAATAGAATATATACATATAATCATTCCTTATTCTCATTGATCTTCCTCGTCTCTAGCCAACCATAAAATTTCTCCCATGTTTTATAATAATCCGAATCTTCCTTATTTTTTAGTTCTTTTGTTAGTTAATCCATTTCTGCGCACATTGTGATTTTCTTCAATATTTCCAATTCATTTGGGATATTTTTATTTTTCCAATTCTGTGCATATGCCAACCTTGCTGCAGTAATTACATGAATCATTAAGTACAGAGTTTCTTTATCATATTTCCCAGTGTTAATTCCCAACAGAAAAAACTCATCTGCAAAGGTCTGTAGTTTAAATTCTTCGTTTTTTTATTTTTAGTCCTTTAATTTTTGTTTCATTTCTAATTATTCTTGCTAAGACCTCCAATGACATAATAAAAAGAAATGGCAATAATGGGCATCCCTGTCTAGTTCCTTTTTGAATTTGAAATTTATCTGTTATCCCCCCATTCACCAAAATTCTGGCTTCTTGTTTTTCATATATTTGTCGAAATTACATTTAAGAATTTTTGTCCTAGATCCATATCTTTGATTTGTTGCAAGATGAACTACCATTTAACATTACCAAAGGCCTTTTTAGCATCTAAAAACATTAATGCATTGATCACCACTGTGGTCCTCATAATATTCTATAATATCCAGAGTTGTCCTAATATTATTTTTAAGTTGCCTATAGGGAAGAAATCCATTTTGGTCTGGAGAGATAAATTCATTTAAAAATTTTTTGAATCTTTCCGCAATAACTGAGACAAAAATTTTGGAGTCAACATTAAGTAAGGATATTGATCTATAATTTCCAGGGTCCGTGATATCACCTCCATCTTTAGATATAATTGTTATCCTTGTCCTATTAAATAATTTCTCTCTTAAGATCAATCTTTGGAGTGTCCATCCTATACTTTGCTTTTGCCCCTTCCAAGTAAAACTAATCATACTATGGTCTGCCAAGAAATTTGGTTCGATATTAATTTCAATTAGTTCAGAATTTAATTTATTGGCCATCCATGTCATATCGAGTCTCGACCATGACTGATGCCGGTTGGAGTAATATGTATATTGTTTTTTCTTTAAGTTTCTTTCTCTCACGGGTCGCAAATATTAAAATCCTTCCTCAGATCAAAAAAACTTTTCACTAATTTCTTTTTTTTTTTCCTAGTTTAGTATTATTTCCCTTATAGTCTAATGATTTATCAACAACTGCATTAAAATCCCCCATAATACAAATTTCTTCATGTTGTAGCTCTTTGAGTCTGTAATACAGTTTTTGAAAAAAAGATTCTTGTGGACCGTTTGGTGCATATATTACTACCAATAAAATATTTGTTTCCTAATTCAATCTCGACCACCAGAATCCTGCCCTCATTGTCTTTATAAATTTCTTTAGCAGGGATCCATTCCTTTAAATAAAGTGCTACTCCTCTTTTCTTTTGCACATCAAGAGCAGAAAATATTTCCCTAATTTTTTATTTTCTAATAAATATTTTTGTTTTTCTAAAATATGTACTTCCTGAAGTGCTATTATGCCAACCTTTAACGTCTGTAAATTTTTAAACAATTTTTTCCTTTTTACTGGGGAGTTTATACCATTAATGTTCAATGACATCAGTTGATACCTATCCCAATTTTTATTGATTCCTTTGTCTGGTGCTCCTTGTAATTCTGATCTCCTTAGGTTCTGTAACTTCATTGCTTGTATCCTTACAATTTATATTGACTGTTTCCTAGTATGATTTGATTGTTGATTGTACCCTATGACTATCATTATGATACTTGATCCTTAACGAATGTACCTTTTCTGTATGTATACTGAGAGTATTTACACCAAGACAAATTCCTTATGTGTCCAATCACACTTGGCCAATAAAGAATTTTATTCTATTCTATTCTATTCTATTCTGTATTTTCCTCTGTGAGTTCACTTGTTCCATTCCTTTTCTCTTTATTAGTTACTATATCTCCTTCTATATTAGTTACTTCCCTTTTCTTTCCTTCTTGTCCACCCCTCTCCTGCATTGCTTCTTCCATTTCATCTTCCCTATTAAATTGTTGATTAAAGAAGTCTTCCGCTTTCTCAAGGTTATCCAACCTAAATCTCTTTTCCTGCCATGTTACCATGATACCCTCCGGCACCAACCATCTAGACTTTACATTATATTTTGATGTTAGTTTTGATATTAAAAACTGGTATGGCCTCCTTAAATCTCTTACGCTTTTTGGAATTTGCTTTAATACTGTTAATTGTTTACCCGCATACTCAAGTGGTTCATCTCTTGTCTTGCATAGATTTTTTAACAAATCTGTTGTGGATTTCTCTTGGAAGGTTAAACCTTCTTGCATAGTTTGTTTGGACTCTGTAAAGTTCGTCTATCTCTGTAAATATCTCTTCTTTATCCATCTCTAATAGCTTTACCAATATATCAGCCATCACCTCCAATAAGTTTTCTCCTTTCTCTTCCTTCACATTTTGAAATCTTAGGTAATGGACTGCCTTTTGTACTTCCAAAAATATTAATGATGACTCTAATTCTTTATTAGCTTTTTCTAATTTATCCGTTAAGTCATCTACTCTTTTTTCTTCTTTACCCATCCTTGTCTCAATTTCTACAAATTATTTTGTTTTCCCTAGCCTCTTGTTGAAAAGCTTCAAATTTTTCGTCTATCTTCTGTATGTTTTCTTTTAATTCTGATCTCACCGCCCCATCTCCTTCTTCATATCCTCATGATGTTTAAGCATCATCTTTTGCATATTCATCATCAGATTTTGTAAATCTTTTATAGAATTTGACTTTTGTCTTGGAAGCATTTCATCGATAGCCCTCTGCGTAGAAGAGCTTGTTGTAGCTGTTGTGGTCACTGTAGCCATCGTTTGTGTAGGTTTTTTCCTAACTGTACCAATTCTTAATACGTTTGGGGTACTTGTCATATTAAACAGTCTTATCACTATATTATTTTTAAACCACCTTTCTCCTCCCTCCTCAATTCCTCCACCTCCCCCGGAGATCGTCCCCCCTTCTCTCCCTCTTGTTCTCTTCCCTTTAATAACACAATATCACTCTGATTTTCCTGCTATCTTCCTCCAATAATCAGTTTCTTCAATAATATATAACAACCTTAAATTATCAAAATTTTCTCTTCAATTCCTTTTAAATCTCTAAAACATTAACATTAACAATAGTGCTATAATATCTTATTAAGTCAAGGTTATAAATCTATTAAGTAACTACCTTCAGTGACTTTATATAATATGTAGTTTATAACAGTAATACTATTTAGTAATATTGAACCTCTGATGCAACATCTATTAGCATGTATTTATATATATATATATATATATATATATATATATATATATATATATATATATATATATATATATATATATACTTTGTGTTATATATTTCAATCTTTTAGACTCCTTAGCAATTTTTAATGTCAAAAGAAAAGGAACAGAAAAAAGGACAAAAGCAGAGAAGAAAGAAAAGAGAAGAACAGGGAAGGAGAAAGAGGAAAAAGAGAGAGAAGGAGGGTGACTAATAAATTCACTTTCAATTAAATGGTTATTAAAGAAGGCACTAATAAAAATTGTTAATCTAGGTTTCCTTGGATTATCTTCACCCTGCAATAAGGGGGGGGGAAAGAATCGGAAAGAAAAGAGAGAGAGAGAGAAAAGATCCAGTCCTCTAGGAGTTACTGTTCTCTCCTTTTTAACTTTATTGCAGAATGTTACTTTCTCCCCTCACTGCTACCAATAGATGCCTCCTTCTGGATACAGGGTCCCTCTGTTTTCTTTAGATTCGCTGTGTCATTCACCAGTCAACGTCCATTTTCTTAGGAAAGTCTTTTCCCCCCCCTCTTTTTCCCTTTTTAAGTCACTTCAAAATCGCAGTCTAAGTTCCAAAAAGGGAAAGTAAGCAAGGATAGATCTCCACTCCACCTTTAGCAATCGGCAATCGGCCTTCTAATTCTCCTTATCACATCGCTCTTACTTTCACCGTGTCAGTCTAACAGAGACTCCGCTATCAGTGTTATATCCAAAAGATTATTTTCTCCTGGCCGTATATTGCAGTAACAAAGCAAGACTTGACAGTTATGCAGCTAATTATTTCTTCACTCCCGTCTCTCATTCGGCTTTCAATAATCTTCCACTCGTTCCGCTCACCATGTGTCTCACCGCTATAATCTCCTTAACGAGAGCCGGCTCCGATTGCCCAGCTATTTTTCAGTGCAATTGTTTTGTGTCTCGTCTTAAATTGAGTTCTAATTCACTTTACTTTTGTTAGTTTGGCTGTACCTTCGTTCTGCTAGCTCATCACTTATGTGGCCGGCTGTCAGCGCTCATGGGCGGCCATTGATGGTTGTCCGTTCCACCGTCTGCTCGTCCCTGGTTTACCCTGATTTCCACCATGGACCGCCGTCCGTAGCTTATCTTCGAGGACCCTCTCCTTTGAAAGCCTTCCAAGCTTCCTTTAGGCTCCGTAGAGTCCTGCAGGATGGGGATAGGGTCCACGTTTTGCAGAGCTTCCTGCTCGCACGTCCCTTCTCCCTGACAGCTAGTTCCGCCCCCCCCCTCTAATTCTTTATCTTCTTCTGCAGCTTGTTTTGCTGTTTCCGTTTTTTAAATGTTATTTTTTTTACTCAGACAAATGTTCATGTGGCTATGATTAAAACACATAATCGTCCTCTTTTAACAACTCCATAATCCCTTGTGGGGTGGAGTCTGGGCAAACACCAGTGTGGAAGGTATATCCAGCAGATATATTCTCAGTGTGCCGAGAGAGAAATTGTTGTGGTCCCTCAGCGGCCAGTGGATCTGGTAGCAGACTCGGACAGTGAGGAGGTTGGGGAGGAACCCGGGCCAATCCTGGAGTCTGGGGAAGGCTTTGATGAGGCCTCTGCATCGGGGCCAGAGATGGGGCCAGGGCCGTCTAACAGGTATCAGCTGCCTCTGGAGTTGGAGATCAGTAGGGCAGAAGAACAGCTGGAGCCTGTTTCCAGTGCTGCATGCACAGAGCTGCCAGACGAAGGGAACAGCTAAGGAACAAGGGTTGATTCGGAAGTAAAGGCACAGGTGGATGGTGAATGGCCCCTCCCATAGGGAATAAAAGAGAAGCGAAAGGGGAGTGGGGTTGTGCAGGAGACAATTAGTTCATTCCTGCATTCTTGCCAGTATTGCGGTGTCTGAAAGATATTGGCCTGGCCACTTTCCAAGCCTGATAAAGGTCTGTAATTGTGAACTATCTTGGAAGATTGTTGGCTGGGACTTCGCTGGAGAGGAATTCACTGTATACTCAATAAAAGGGGTTTATCGGGACAAGGACTTGGCTTCATGCTATTGGGGAAGCCAATAGGGCACAACAGAAATATCTGCCTCTACCTAGGATTGAACTCATAGCCTCCTGATTGTGAGGCAAAATTAAAACACACAATGTGATTAAAAAAAACAAAGCCAAGATTACCAAACAGAGGCTGTCACACCTTGGTCATGTCATGAGAGTTGACTCGCTGAAAAAGTCAATCATGCTGGAAGTGATCAGTGGAAAAAGGGAGAAGGGGCTGTTCTAGCAACCACTGGCTGGATGTTATAAAGCAGGGGTGTCAAACTCAAGGCCCATGGGCTGGATCTGGCCCACAGGGTGCTTAGATCTGACCCATGCTGCCGTCCCACTGCACCTCTGCCAACAAAAACGGAGCTCAGGACAGCTGCGTGCAGTCCTCCGAGCTTCGTTTTCACTGGCAGAAAGCTACAAAACAAACGAAAAACCAAAGGAGAAATGTTTCTTTTTTGCACTTGAGCATGCAAGAAGGGACAGGAAAGGAGAAAGGAAAAGAGGAAAGAAAAAGAAGGGAAGAGAACAAGGAAGAAAAAATAAGGAAAGGAGAAAGAAGAAGAAAGAATGAAGAGAACAGAAGGAAGGAAAGTTGTAATGAGAGTGAGGGAGGGTCTGAAGGAAGTCCTGCCTTAAGCACTTGGCCACCACAGGTGCTCCTGACACGAGTGATGTAGAACTGGCTGTGCTCACCCAGCCCCTCCCCCCTCCCCCAAGGTCAAACACAACTCTGATGCAGCCCTTAATGAAATTGAGTTTGACAGCCCTGTTATAGAGGATGGCACTGGGATGATTGTGGCAGATCTGAAGGAGGCAGGGTGAGACAGAGGGGCATGGAGAGTGCTGACTCCGTAGAGTGGCCAAGGGTTGGACACGACTGAATGGCTGATGGCGATGATGCCACCTGGCAACATTAAAGTTCCCAGAAGTACTGGAGCCTCTTTTGTCAGAGTATTCATTAACTGGCAGAGACATAGTTAACTGAGTCAGTGAATAGTCATGGTAACAGACCAGCCAAAGGGCTCTGACCTGGAAAGGGAAACTATAAAGTCTCTCTCTGTGTCTTTTTGTCTGCTGAAGTTGAGTTGCTGTTCTGCTCTGAACCTGTAACATACCTGCTTCTGTTTGAATTTGCTCCATGTTGGAGGAATCTACAACTGGTATTATAAAATCTACTTTATATGTTTATAAAGAAGTTAAATGAAGCCTCAGCCATCTGTATTTACTTTTCTGGTGCTGAATTTACACTGCAATACTCTGAACATCTTTGACTCAAAAGCCGCCCTCCAAATTCCACTAGAGGCCAAGAGAGGGAAGAGAGCCAGAATGAAGCCATCCCCCTCTTTCACTTTTGGAAACCAGCTGGATCCCCACAGACTCTCCCTTCCATTCCCACACTCACAGACCTGGGAATCAACAGGAAGGAAGAGAAGCTATGTGGTTCTGTCCTCAGATGCACAGAGGAAGAACCAGCCAAGGAGCAGATGCCAGTGCTGGGACTGGTTGGTTCACATCCAGTGGGACCAGCCCCATTATGGGTGGATTGGGGAAACTGATTAATCTCTGCAAGGGAAAGCTCTCTGACGGATGCTCACACCAGTGGCTGCTTCCTTCTGTGATTCCCTGAGACTGGGCCTTGAGCTTCCCACCTCTGTTGAAGCCTCACCTCGGCTCCCTCTGGTGCTAGTGGGGAGGGGGCTCTGACAGGGAGAAGCAAAGCAGATTTCCAGGAAGGACAGTCACAGAAACATTTTAAGGTGTCCTTTTATTAAAATGTGCGTCACTGTTCTGTGTGGCTTGCTTCACTGTTGTCTGACTGTCAGCGTGTTTCCTGGGACAGCCGCTGTGGCCTCAGCACTTGAGCCAACCTGGGGGAGTCTTCAGGTAGTTCGTGGCCTGTGGCTCCCACCCATGGCAATGTAGACATCAATGGGGACGTTGGGCAAGGTCAGGCAGTGGCACCCTGGACATCTTCGCAGCTGTCTGCCCAGGAGAGAAAGGGTGGGAGAACCATTGGGTTTGTTAGAAAGTGCAGGTGCACTACCGCCCAAGACAGCAACATTGGTCCCAGGATGGCTTCCTTTAAAAAAAATGGGGGGAGCCTTTTCTGGGCATAGATTGCTTTCTAAACTTCGCTGACTGAGTTTTCCTAATGTGGTACATCATTTGTTCTGGCTCTCCCTCTGGCTGGAGGGTCAGTGCAAATAAGCACAGATATGATCCCTTTGGAATTCACAGGGAGGGATACCCAGAGCTGTATGTAGATCCAAGTCTCTTTTTTTCCATGGCTTTTTTGCCTTACTAAGGTTCACTGGCAACTTGCTGACTTTCAGCTGTAAATAATTTAAAAATTTTCAAAGGGGAAAGGGGGCAAAATAACTCCCAAAGAACATCCCCCAAATCCATCCCTCTAGGTCAGTGTTTTTCAACCTTGGATGCTTTAAGATGTGTGGACCAACTCCCAGGATTCCTTAGCCAGCAAGGGTTGAAGTCTTAAAGGGGCCAAGATTGAGATACGCTACTCTACTGACACCACCACAGGCAACTCCACACCATCTCTGAAGATTGTACAAAATTTAAAATGCAAGGAGGAAATAACCTCACTAAGGGGACGCTCTATGGCACATAACTTGCTGAAATAAAGTGAAGGTGTGCAAGAGGAGCCAGGGAGGGAAGAGAGAATTTGTTCTCTTTCTCATAAAATATTTCCCACTGCTGGTCAAAAATATTCATAAAGGCTGCATGGAGCACACACTTTGATCATGCTGCCTGAAAGCCTCTGCAGTGCCACAATCTAATCCAGGGGAGAAAATCTGGTACTTGTTAGCTGCCTTACATCGTTTGAAAAGACTAGCATTAAGTACATGGGAAACAGGTACTGCAAAGCAAAGGAGCAATTCCAGCATCAACATAATTTCTACTCATGCTGCTAAATCTCTGGGCTAAGAAGGCATGACCACCAACCCAGGGGGAAAAAGAAAAACCGAGGTAGTAGAAGTCGCCCTTGGAAGGGGAGAAGCTTCTGATGGAACCGTTTTAGCAGTTTGCCTCTTCTGCTCGATAGATCTTTTGGGACCAAGCACATCAGCAGGACAAAGTAAATCTCCCCAGGACATTGCAAGAGTGGCTCTAATGCAAACCGCCCCTTGGCTACTTGAGCACCATGTCACAACAGTGTGAGGTCACCTTGGGCCTGGGTCGCTTGGGCTTCATTGTGGTTAGGGATGCCTCCCCATGCACCTCTCCCCACGCCCCACAGCCCTGCCAACCATTGTGAGCATCTTCCCTTCGTGCCTCTGCTCCAATCTGTTGCTTTCCCTGCTTCAATCTGACCAGCCCCTAAATTCTTTCCAATAAGCTACTACTCTACAACTACTGATACAAACTTAGTTTCTTTAGACCAGAGGTCTGCTGGCTGGAGAATTCTGGGAGTTGAAGTCCACAAGTCTTAAAGTGGCCAAGTTTGGGGACCCCTGCTTTAGACCATATTTCTAGGAAAATTGTCCCTTTCTAAAATACATTTTAAAACTCTCCCAACAAAGGATTGACTTTTTTAGTAAATTTTAAATTAATTTTTTTTGTACCGCACATCCCATCTACAGGCACTGGGGCCAGAATTTCCATGGCTGAGCAAAGCAATTGTTAAGTGAGCTTTTACCATTTATTATTATTTTTGCACAACCATTAAGCAAATCACAGCAACTGTTAAATGTGCCTGTGGAATGAATGCAACTCCCCCTCTTGACTTGGCTTGTCAAACGGGCTGGGAAGGTCTCATGTGACGCTTAAACCATGATATAAATACATGCCAGGTGTTGAGCCCCCCCCAAAATTTTGATCACATCAGTGTGGGGATGCTGCGATGCTTGTGAGCACCAGAACCTGTTGTGAGTCCCTTTTTTCCAGTGCCGTTGTAATTTCAATGGTTACTAAACGAACGGTTGCAAATTGGGGGCCCCCTGTACTGGGCCAGGTGTTCAGCTCTGGGCTGGCTTTCTAAGCAAAGTTAACCTGATGCTCGGTGGCTGCTGGAAGAACCAGCTCTGAAGTGCCATTTACCCGGCCGGCACCCTTAAAAGGACATTAGAGGATCCCTGTGGGCCAACTTATCTTTCCAAAGGAAGACACCCCCACCCTCCCTTCCCACTTCTTAGACCAACTGTTGCTCAGAGCAGAAAAAACATGGAGTGGAATTCCACGGGCTTCTCTTTAAAGTCCAAGGAACCGCCTGGGCAGCTTTGCTTCTCTCTGCCAACTCTGTACTCACCTTGTTGCAGCGCGCTCGGGGGCAACGGGCTCCTGAGTTTCGGGGGCCGTTGCCAGGCTGGGAGAATCTCCTGCCTCTATTGGAAATCTCCGAGCTTGTGGGGTCTCTTGGGAGCTCATGTCCGAGCCCCAGACCTGTCTGTTGAAGAGAAGAAGGGTGAGCAGGACGAGGGACCTCTTTTGTTCAACGCTACATTACCCCCATTTCATAGACCCCCAGATGGGCCTAGAACTGCCTTTGGAAAGGGTGGCCACAAGGACAAGGCAAAGGACTACGAACAGCAACCCAGCACCAGCTAATCTAGCAACACAAGGAAGCCCATGGGGGACCCCAAATCATTTCTGCGGGGCCCACACTCAGACATTAGTCAGCCGATTGCATGACTGTGATTTTTGTATTCCCACTTGAGAAGTTAATTTTAGATTTTTCAAGTCTTACTTTTTGCATGCAATGTCTCAAAATTATTTTAACACATAAATGGGGGTAGAAAAAGAAGTTGGAAATCAGTTGATGGGAGTTGGAAACAAAACTGAAGGATCCCTGTGTCTTCTCTCCAGAGGTCTCCCCCAGAGTTTTGTCTGGTTCCACCATTATATCATCCAGGAGAAACCTAGTTCTCCTGGGCCTTCAGGACAGAGTGACTATGGAGCCACCTTCTGGACTGGCTTTGTTTTATTTTGATTTGGCTTATTTGGGTCTTGTTTTCATTTTATTTTGCCCTTCTGGTCAGCTGTCTTTCTTTTAATATTTGACTTTTAATTGTAAGTCACCCATGACATTTAGGAGTCAGCCAGCCTATAATTAAATTTAAAAACATTTTTTAAAGAATGGAACAAGTGGATCCTCTGCATGGCAATGTCACCAAATACGTCTGTATTCCTGATTAATGTAATCCAGGCTTGATGGGACCACGAGCTATTAGAAACTTCTTCATAACCAAATCCACGACCCAGTTGCCCTCCAGCTACCCCATATCTGGACAGCTTTTCATCATACAAGGGCTCCACTTGTTATTTATGCCTTTTGTGGCCCTTGGATCCTGGCACAGAAATCCTTTGTGGGAGAGGCGTCCTGGCTCTGGGGTTAAAGTCTGAAGGCCTCCCTTGTTGAGGAACAGGGTCCGGGTGGGTGGCATTGCCCATCACAAAAGCCAAGGAGCCCTGTGGTCTTCCTGCTCTCTCAGAGCCTCTCCCTCCCCACAGCTCTGGCCTAGCCTCACCAATCGAAGGAAGGCGGAGGAGTGCTCCCTACAGTCGACCTGGAAGCTTGAAGGGCCTACTGCAAAGGGCAGGCTGGGAGAGAGCCTAGAGGGAGGCCACGACTCCACTTCCATTGTGACACAAAGGGCCGGTGCCCGCATCACAATGGGACCTGATCTTCTCACTGCTTGGCGTTCTAGGCTAAGGAATGCCAGACCTCCCCCAAGTCACCTTCAGGCCATTCCTTTCCTGTGCCTCTCGCATCAAACAGGGGGCTTCTTCCTGGGCTTCTCCGGGCATCCATGCGATGGGCAGGAATGGAGAGTCAATTGTCTCCCATGAAGAAGCCAACAAGATCAGTAGGAAAAACCTAAAAATCTGGCTCTACCGTTTGGCCTGGGGCCACAAGGGACTCGCTATGTTGGGGGAGGCTGACCAGGTAAAGATGATTCTCTCCCTCAGGCCGCCCATCATCCTGGTTTTTAACTTTTAATTCTTTTATTGCTTTTTTCTATGTTGGTATGCACCTTTTAACATTTTATTGTAAGTCACCCAGAGTCGCTGTGCCAGTGAGGTGGGCAGCATAGAAATTTAATAAGACTGAGCAGAGCGCATCTTGAATGCCAAGAGCAGTCAGAGAACATGATTGAAACTCCTTAATTTCACAACACATGGGCAGACTTAACGGTAGGTACAACGGGGAAACTGTGACCACCCGAGACCTAGCCAAGTCCCAAAATGCTAGGGGATTTCTGGAAGCCTGGCAATCAACACGCACAAACAATATCTATATACTAGTCAAAGGAGACAATCAAAAAGCCAAAAAGAAAACAAAAAGAGCTAAACCAATTTCGTTGTATACATGATGTACCATGACAATAAAGGCTTTGAACTGAAACCTCTTCATCAACCATCAACCCCCAGATGAGCACAGCCAACACCAACTTTAACATCAGATTAATAATCAAGAAGCAAGCAATACTCTGATCAAAGAACCATCAATTCAGACCAACAACTGACAATAAATAAGAACCCACTTGAGGAAGCATCAGGAGGACCATTCCCACCAACATCAACAGGGGAAGCCACTAGTATATAAAATCAGAGCAAACCCCGCACCTTACTAGCATTGATGGTGTTACCTAGTTTGGGTAATGCAATGTCTGCAAGAAACAGCCAAGCTCAGAGAGCAGCTAGGACATCACAAATTAAATAATTTTTTAAAAACCATGTTGAACCTCCAGAGCAAAATTTTCCCAAGGAGACTAATATGACCAATACACAATTCTATGTTCTATCAGCATTTGCTTATACTTGTATATAGTAAGTTTGCAACAAAAAATTAGTGTTTGCATGGGTTGCATGCCAACCCCCACTCCCAAAGTTAAACCCCCAGCTCTCCCTGATTGTAAATTACAGGTATCCTGGATTACAGCAGCTGCACTAGTTCTGGTCCTTTTTTTTTTTTGAAAGAGACTTTGCCTAAGTTGGAGAAATATAACAGAAAACAAAGTCTGCTCTTAAATTGTCTCAGGAGTGGAGATTTCTTAGGAGAAATGTGTCAGTTTCTCCAGATCTGAACTGTCATAACATTTACCTACATCTACTGTCTGTGAATGAAATCCACGCTCTCAAGATTCAAGGTGGCAGCTTCCAGGTTCACCAAAAGAAGTCATGCTACTTAAAAAGCCACTTTAAGTTGTTCATAGAACGAAACTGTGACCTCTTGGCAACCGTCACCAGCAACTAAGGAAATCCTTCTGTTTAAACAAATGAGGAATCTCAAGAGCAAACAGCTTAGGGAAATAACTGCAGCCATCAACTTGAAGAATGTGCCTAGACAATTTTGTGGTGAGCCTACCATGAAACTTTGAAAGGGTTTAGTAAGTAAGTGCTTACTTAAACATGACAAAGATGCTTTAGGCTAACAGTAGAAGACTTCCTTGCAGCAGCCCTCCCCAGGCCATGGCTGCCCAGGATTCAACTTCTCTCATGGCCACCTTAGATAGTCTTTGTAGTCTACAAAAGTAATCACTCTGGTTACCTGACAGCAAGACCAAAATCAGGGTGCAGAGGTGCCTCACCACACCTACTCTGAAATTGCTGTGATGCACTCTGAGTTGGCTTTTTAGAATAAAAGATTGGCTTAAATGTTCTTCTATCTCTACCACAGGTTCTCTTATGTCCCTATAGATGAATTCTACAGCTCTATTGCTTTAGACATAATCATTGGGGTTTCTTCTTGTGATGTTTCCAATGTTTGCTCTAAGAGTTTGATTTCATCAAGACAGGCAATATTGAAGGTGTCACAAAGAGGAGGGGGTCAACCTATTTTCCAAAGCACCAGAAGGCCAGACAAGAAGCAAAAGATGGAAACTAATCAAGGAGAGAACCGACTTAGGACTAAGGAGAAACTTCCTGACAATAAGAACAATCAACCAAGGCTTGCCTTCAGAAGTTGTGGATGCTCCAATATTTTTAAGAAAGGACAGGACATCCATTTGTCTAAAATGATCGTGGTTCTCCTGCTTCAGTAGGGGGTTGGACTAGAAGACCTCCAAGGTCCCTTCTATATTCTGCTAATATCATTCAATCATGTCCCTGTGATTGCAGATTGGTGTACCAACATTTCTCTTGGGAGCTGAGAACATCCACATGTAGTAGCTTAGGTTGAAAGATGGTATCTTTATTCACACCACTGTCACAATTCAGAAATCCAAACCAGGATTTATTTTTATCAATATAAGACTGTTTGGATCAGGTTTCTCTATAACCTTGTGCCCTCTGGGTATAGTAATTGCAATTCCCAGCCAAGACTGAGGAAAGACTCTCTTCTAAATTATGTAGAATCTCCCTGTCCTAACCAATTCAATTGCTGAATTTGGATGGATGATCTAAAACTCAGCCTCTTCCCAGTACATCAAACAAGTAGAACTCCTTAAGAAATTACCTTCTTAAATAAGACACGAGTTTGAGGGACTTGTGATACTTACTCTTAAGGCTTGCCTGATGTAGCTAGGCCCAAACCCTGCCAAGTAGTTTCAAGCCAGCAGACTTCCATGGTGTGGACAACTTAACCATCCATGTCCAATCTGATAATGATTAGCCTTACCTACACTACAATACAAGCTACAATGATTTCTTACCCAAGGCCTCACAGCATTGGGCCTCTTGTTAGGTTAACCCAACATCCCCCTGAAGGGTCAGGCCTGGAGCAACCCTTCTTCTCCTGAGGAGGATGTGTGCCTGCTTCTCATTGGTGCCAAGTCTCTACCTTCCCCCCTGGTCTTCAGGTAACACAAGGTTGCATCACAATGGAGGCTCAAGTTTCAAGATGTCCAATCTCAGTTTCACCCCTCATCGAAGGACCTTGTCTGGGCAGGAAAAAATGATCTAGCATCCTGGGCTGCAGCCAATGCAGACCCTGGTCTGGGTGGAGAAGGACAGCGATGTATAGACTTTGTGATGACAGGATGTCCTGAGAATGACAGACGAGCGAGTGAAAGACACGATGGAGGAGTTTCTTCTCTCCCATGGTTACCAGATGGGCAAAACCATTGGAGAAGGAACATATTCAAAGGTCAAAGAAGCCTTTTCAAAAAAACACCAACGAAAAGTGGCTGTGAAAATTATAGACAAACTGGGAGGACCAGAAGGTAAGAAGCAGAATACAAAACACTAAAGCAAGACAGAGCAGAAGGAACAAAATAGGGCATGTTTTTAGAAATAACTAGATTTGTTTCCAAGGGCCAAATTTTCCCCACTGCAATATCCTTTCCAATAAAATTTGTCCCTCCTCTAAAGAAAATCTACATTGCTATAAGCATAGAATAAAATTCACTATGACATCAAAACAAATTAGATAATTTGTGTTCTTTCCATGATGTCATTATGATATATGTGATTTTACTTGCTGCTCCCTGCCTCATATAGATGATCCAGTGGGTTGTTCCTATTACATAGATCTGTGCATTTTTATTCTACCATCAGTTGTATATTTGGAGTTTTGCAGACTTTTGTCCCTTCTGCATCTATCTCGGCAAGAGATATTTATCTGCCTAAAGGCAATAAGCTATAAGTACCATTTCAGAAGCCTTAGAAGTGTCAAAACTGGATTTCTTTGAGGGCCAGATCAGCACTGTACTTTCCTTCCGCAGGCCGACCGGGGTGAGGGGATGGAGACGGAGTTGGACGCCTCCTGCATCACCCTGCTGGCCAAAACAGGATGCAGGGGGGGCCACACATGCCCCGTTTTGGCTTCCAGAGGCACTACGGGCTGGTCCTTTACTATTTCCAGGTCAGCCCTGTGGGCCAGATTTAGGCACCCTGTGGGCCTCGAGTTTCACACCCCTGCCTTAGAACAAGCATATATAACGTGGCTCCAGTCTGCAGAGAGGCTACACATGTTCTTGGTTCAATTTGACTCTTCTGATGGAAAGTATGCCCCTGGCCTAGGAAACAAAGGAAGGAGAAGCTGAAGGGAGAAAGGAACTTTTAAGAAGGCTGGAGATTCATGTTGATAGTAATGTGTCTTACTTCAGTTGTTGTTTTGAACCTTTGCAGTTGGCTTTCCTATTCTAATTCAGCCCATGGCATTGCAGGCAGAAAATTCACAATTTTTTCAAACCTACTTTTAGCACTGTGAAAACTTTCAGCAAATTGGATCTCATGCAAAAGAAAAGTTGATGAAGAATGTAATGAATGGGGACTAACCAGGGGGATTTATATTCCCCAAAACATCCTTGAATTATTTATGATCAGGGGGTATTTTCCAGAATACACTGCTGCATGAGTGACACATGCAACACTTTTAAAAAGACTTGCAACAAAAAGACATTTAAGCCCGTGTAATTTTGTCAAATGTCTTCAGTAAGGCATTTGACAAAATAGACCACAGCCTACTTCTTGTTAAGATAAAATAATGTAGGATAGACGGTATCATCACTAGATGGATACATTTGGTAGTTGGCTGACAAACCATACTCAACAAGTAGTCCTTAATGGTACTACATCTACATGAAGGGAGGCAAGCAGTGGGTATCACAAAGGTCTTCTTAGTCCCAGTACTTGAAGGGGAATTTGTAGATGACATCAAACTGGGGGGAACAGACAACACTTTGGAGGGTGGATTCAAAATGCAGAGGATCTTGACAGACTTGAACATTTGGTCTTCTCCAACAAAATGCAATTCAGTGGTGAGAAAAGGTCTTACACTTAGGTATGAAAAAACAAATGGACAGGTATAGACTAGGTGGTACCTGGCTCAACAACACTGTGAAAGGGTCGTAGGTGTCCTAGTGGACAATCTCTTACAGTAAATATGAGCCAGCAGTGTACTGCAACTGCCAAAAAAGCCAATGCAAACCTAGTATGCATCAACAGAGGGAGGGTATCAAGATTGCATGAAGTATTAATACTGCTTTATATTGCCTTGGTTAAGACCACACTTAGAATACTACGTCCAGCTCTGGTCACATGATACAAAAAGTTGCTAAGACTCTAGAAAGAGTGCAAAGAGCAACAAAGATGATAAAGGATATAGAGGCAAAGCTAAAGCATGCAATGAATGGTTGAGGGAGCTAGGTAAGTTTAGTCTAATGAAGAGAAAGACTAGGAATGACATAATAGCAGTTTTCCAATACTGAGAAGAGAGGGGTCACCCTGTTCTCCAAGCACTGAGGGTCAGACAAGAAGTAATAGGTGGAAGATTTTGAGAGAGATCCAACCTAGAATTAAGGAGAAATTTCCTGACAGTGAGAACAATTGATCAGTGGAATAGCTTGCCTTCAGAAGTTCTGGGTGCTCCACCATTGGGGGTTTTCAAGAAGAGATTGGACAACCATTTGTCCGGAATGGTATAGGGTCACCTGATCAAGCAGGGGGTTGGACTAGCTGACCTCCAAGGTCCCTTCCAACCCTATTTTTCTATGTTGTAAGCTAGCAACCATGCACAGGTCCAGGAAAACACCAAGGGATATAGGTTCAGCTTAAATTAGCCCTTAACCTCTAACATTCCAGCTGTTGTCAAATTCCAAACTTCCAATATTCCAACATTCCAAACATCTTTGTTGGGAAACCTTTTTGAGATTTTATCTTTGAAGGTCTGTCTCTATCAGGCAGGGAGCCTTAAATGACAACCACAACCTTATAAACTCTTGTCCCAAAGGAAGCTGACTGCCCTGCCTTCTAATGTCCTTTGGCCATGGTAACTTGCAGGTTTTGCCAGTTCCCCCACCATCTGAAACTTTCAGACATATAATGGGATGAATTACAGCTGATGGAATCCTTCCATTATTTCAATTGCTGTACATTCAAACTATATTTAATCCAATGGATTTTGGGACTGGCCCCATCCTCTTCCTGGGGTTTGACACCAAGTCAACTGCTGTATAACCTTCACTACAGTTGTTACATAGTCAGATTTATATACTGATCTATAAACCAGGGATACTTTCTCCCAATAATCTATGCAAAATGTTTGATTCATTTGAGGCTGCGTGTGTCAAAGATACAGAATTATTTTCTTTCATCCCTTCTGGGGTCATTAACTTATGGGGATGGGTGTGTTTTCAAACCTGTCTTGCAAAGGCAGAATAGGAGCAATTGTCAACGCAGGCTCTTTGCTTTACCTGAGAAAATCCTAAGAGGCAGATGGGTATCACAAAGGTTGAAAGCCCCCATGATAGATTAAAAAATCATTAAACAACAGGCATGTTTATTTCTTGCCCAACCTAAGCTCAGTGAAATAATTTGTTTTATTGAAGGAAGCCATGCAATTTCATTTCAGGGCTCACAGTTTTGAGAACGGCAGTTCCCTAAATGCCTCCCTCCCCACAGATCTGTCTGGGTGCTTGAGCTAAACAGCACTGGGATGCTATGGTACCCTTTTAATCATTTACAATTCTGTACAAATCTGAGAACCCTGGGAGAAACCAGAAGGATTCAGGCCCAGGATTCCAGGTGAATCAACATGAGAAAAAATGTTTCCAGCATCATCAGAAAAAACCCATTCTCCCTCCCAAGGGAAATGACGACTTGGGAGCCAGGAACATCCCAAGGAGCATAATGTCCATCATCTCTCATTAGCTATGGTCTTCAGACTTGTGCTTTGGCCCACTCTGTTTTTTGCCTCCCCAGAGTTCATCGAGAGATTCCTGCCTCGAGAGCTCCAGATTGTCAAGCGCCTAGACCACAAGAACATCATCCGGGTGTATGAGATGCTGGAGTCCACAGATGGAAAGATCTACCTGGTGATGGAGCTGGCAGAAAATGGCGATGTCTTTGACTGCGTCCTGCAAGGAGGACCCCTGCCCGAGAGCCGGGCCAAAGCGCTCTTCCGTCAGCTGGTAGAAGCCATCCGCTATTGCCACAGCTGTGGGGTGGCGCATCGCGACCTCAAGTGTGAGAATGCCCTCCTGCAGGGGCTCAACCTGAAACTGACAGACTTTGGCTTTGCCAAGTTGCTCCCCAAGAACCGCAAGGAGCTGAGCCAGACCTTCTGTGGCAGCACGGCCTACGCAGCCCCCGAGGTGCTGCAGGGGGTGCCCCACGACAGCAGGAAAGGCGACGTGTGGAGCATGGGTGTGGTCCTTTACGTCATGCTTTGTGCCAACCTGCCCTTTGACGACACAGATATTCCCAAGATGCTTTGCCACCAGCAGAAAGGGGTCTCCATCCCCGGCCACTTGGGGATCTCTGAGGAATGCCAGGACCTTCTCAAAAGCCTCCTGGAACCAGACATGATCCTGAGGCCTTCCATCGAAGAAGTGAGTTGGCACCCATGGTTAGCAAGTTCCTGAGGACAGGACCATGTCGAAATTCTCCCCAAATAAAAGGGGACAGGCTGTTTCCAAAATGCTCACATATATTTTAACGTTATGCTCAGTTTCTAGTCTATCCTTAATCCACCGAGAGAGGCATTTTAAATATTCCCCTCTCATCAGGAACTGCATTCCCTTATCCAAAGATGCCTGCAAAGGTGGTTACAAATAAGTCAAAAGACCCAGAAAAATAGAGTGAAGGTGTCTAACCTAATCCTTGCTGGAATTTATTTCTCAAACACACAGAATTACTTTGAAATGTTGACTCTTAGAAACCTCCCACAGGATTCAAAACTGCAGATCTCCTCCCTTGGCTGTTCTTCAGTAGCATGCCATCCATTAATATCCCAACTGGGAAAAGGAAGGAGGTTCTGTCATGAACCAAAGCAACTTACTGATCCAGCCAGCATTGTAATCCAAATGAGCTGCCAGAAAATCATTCCCAACCTGGTGCCTTCCGGATAGGTTAAAATAACCAATCTCAGAATTCCTAGCCAAAGTTTCCACAAAGTTTCTTGGCATGAGGTATGTTCTAAGGAAGAGCTTTTCTGAGTCCCCAAGACAGAAATAAAAAACCTGGAGGCTGCCAGGAACTGAACCTGGAGCTCAGCTGTACAAAATATGGGCTCCAACAAGTGACGGTGTCTCCAGGATTTGTTTTCTGGTACACAAAACATTTTGAATTTGAAAAGTATCAAACTGGAAAGCCGTACTTTAACACACCAGGCCATCTTGAAAACTTGGGGAACAGATCAGACTGTTGTTTCAAGACACCCCCTTCCAAATTAACAAAAGAGCCTGTTTCCCAGAGTAACTCATACTCAAAATGGGGCATTTCAAATTCAAAATGGTTTGAATTCTAATTATTTTGAGCTCCCTTAGCTAGCAAATATATTGGGAGAGCTCCCAGATGCTAGCAAGGGAACAAGGCTCCTGAAAAGGAATGTTGTCCACTGCAGCACCTATTAGAGGCTTGGTCCTATAATGCCACCCCTTTCCGTCAGTACAGCCAATGGCCTGGCTGGCTTTGGAGAGAGTCAGTCCGACACGTCTTTCACTCTGAACTTGGCAAGGCAGGCTGGAAGGGGTGAGCTTCTTCACCACCACCTGCCTTGGCCTTCCGGCTGGCTGATCAGGAAGTGTGCGTATCAAAGCCAAGTCCACTGCCAAGTTCCATTGTAGCAATGCTCCTTGCCTTCATTGTGTCTGGCACAGAATAAGGCCCAGGCCACCTGAGATATTTGCTTGAAAACTTAAGAGGATGAAAAAAGAAATCACAAAACCAGTATGAAGTCATTTCTGTAGAATTCCTTTAATTGCCGTTAATGGCAAATCTGTAAAAGGTGAAGAGAAAGTCATAATTACAAAACTAACAGCTGTTAAGAGTCACTTGTTCACCCCAGTTAGAAAACAGTCCAGGGAGATGCCATATAATTTAAAAATAATATTGCACACAACTAAGGAAAAGAAAATAAAGTAATTACGATGAAACCGGAGCTCTCGGATGTCTCCCAGCACCAACACTAGATCCCAGAGCAACGTTTCTCAACTTCAGCAACCTGTCACAAATGGGAACCTTTCCCTGTTGATGGCAAAGCATCTGGGGTGCCTGTGTCATCAAAGCACAGCCAGTCCACAGATCCTAGGAGGTGGAGAAACGCTGCTCTAAACTATTCTGTCCCATCAACACCAACACTGAGAACGGAGGGCTGCTTTTCTAAGGACCCTTCTTCTCGCTCATTTACCTATTAGCTCTTCTAGACTGTTCAGTAACGAGACCTGGTCCGGATGGGCCTATTTACACCCTTACTGGTCAGCCCTTTAGGAGAAATCACCAGAGCTCCTTTCAAGACAAATATTCTCCTGATCCAGAAAGCTTAGTTTGATATATCCAAAGAGCACTTTTCTAAGGAATGTGATGGAACTGGCTTTTGTACAATGCAAATATCTTCATTTTTTTAAGCACTAAATTATTCCAGAACTGCAAGGTTTCATTTGGTTTTCCATGTAGCCCACTCCCAGCTGTCATTTTAAATCAGAGCAGCTAGAAGTTCTTCAGACTAAGCCATGTTCATGGATTGCCATACATCTATCCGCACACCTTCAATTTCAAATGGCCATCTGCATGCAGAGTAAGCCTCTTTCCACTGGCTGAATCACATCCTTGCTCACATTTCCCATGGATGACCAATTTGGAAATCTTTCCTCCTCTTTAATGTCTTCTAGTTTCAGGGATGACTCCTAAGTCAATTGTCCTTCAGACAGATACTGATTTTCATGATGTGGTGGCACAGGAGAGCCTCAAAAGCCAGTCTTTCATCTTATCAGAAACACCTCAGGGACTCCGAGACCCAAGAGCTTCCACAGGCTCCATGTTCCCCTTCCTGACCCTGCACATGGAGTCACCTTCTCAAGGGGTTTCCTCTCTCAACTGCTGCTTAGAACAAGAAAGAGGAAAGAGAAGAGCGGGATCTTGGCCCACTTCAATGAGCAAGCCAGCACAGGTTCCGTTCAAATTCAGTTGGGTGTGTTGAGGAACACCTGTTGATATACTATATCCCAAGAAGATAAATCTGCCTTTTGGACCCATTTTTTTAAAAGCATAGTGAGTCCTAAAATGAGACTCAATCATAGTCAGACTCCATTGCAAGGCAGCAATAGCTAAATCTGAAGCAGGTCAAAAGGGAGGAGCACCACTCTGTCCTCCCCCATTTTCCCTAAAAAAAGAGAAGATGCCTGTACAGATTATTATTTAGAGGAACATGGATAAGGAAGTATCTTTGACAAGTGTGGAGAACAACCAAAACTCTCAACACAAGCACATTGCTTCCCAAGGATTTCTATCTATAGAAGAGGATCTACAGATGCTCCCAACAGCATCAATGCAAGGGGAAGACAAACAGTTAAGAAGCTTTGGCAAATGAAGATGCTTCCAGGAAGGTCCAGGGTGCCTCTTCCTAATGAGGCAAGAGATACTTGAGTCCAAGCAGCGCTGTGAAGCACAGCTCAAGGGGTGTGCCACCCTCCCACCCCGAGGGGCCTTTCATAGATCTTAGCCATGATTGTGACAACCTAGAAGGAATGTCCTCTGTTCCCCTCCATAACTGGAATTTATGCAAGGTTCTCCATGGGATTATATGAGGAAGGCCTCAGAGCAATAATTTCATTTATAAAAAGTGCTTCACTTCCCAGAAAAAATGGACCAGCTTACATTTGGGGGTAGGAGGAGAGAGATGGGTTCATTTATGCAAAAGTTAATTCCAAACCAGGCACTATGAGTCTTGGGGTGGGGTGAGGAGGTCAGTGGGAGCCAAAAATGTCTCGCAGAGTTTCTTCTTAAGACTGCAATCCACACAGGTAAGCAAAGAGATTTGCTCCTGCAAATCCTTAGAAGTTGTGTTGGTTTCAAGACACACAACATAGCATAGCTAGCAAGCTATCAGACTGCAAAGAGATAGGCAGAATAATCCTAATTATTTCTGAAGATCACTCGAATGGATAATTCATCCCACCCCATACTAATCCACTCTAAAATGCCAAAAGAAGCGAGAGAATGATCCAATCCATTCTGCCTGGGGAGGGGAACGGTCTGAAAAGAGGCCACTGCTCTGCAGCCCCACTGTACAACTTAGCCCCCATCGAGATCTGAGCAAGGGTCCTAGCCCAAGTTCCCAAAAAGGACTTGTGCAGAGATGAAGTGCAGCCAGCCCAAAACACTTTTACAGGAGAGAAAGGAACCAGTTGGTCTGTGGTTTAATTCACACTGGGTGGTGGTGGGGTGCAGGGGGGGGGTCAAGGCTGAGTCCAAGGAGCCCATGGAGAACAAAGGCCCTTGTTATTCCCAGTCCTCCCATTCTTCGTCTTCCATCTGCAAACAGGAGAGAGAAAGAGACAGAGAGCGTTCAACAAAGGTGTCATTTTAGATAAGAGGTTACAAAGAGATCAAGCGGAAACCTGGCAGGAATTCCACAATGTACCAGAATAGATCATCATTTAAAGCATTTTAGTTGTTAAACTGGTCGGCCAACTTGACATTCAAGCCAAGGTATTTTTAAACAAAGACTATAATTTTATCTTGCCCACATTTCAGCTTCACTGATGTACCTGCTCGAAATATTATTCCCCCAATCAGAGTGTTTATTGGGAGCATATATTTCAATATAAAAGGCAGTTCAATATGAACGGAAAAGACTTAGATGAACAGATACACGCATTCATCCAAAACTCTCTCATCTGTATTGAGCTTCCTTTTATATTTAAACTAGCTCTGTGCTTCGCTACTAAACTATGTGGTCAGGCTTAGTTTTTGGGGAGGAAAATAAGGGGGAAAATTTCTACTTCTGCCTACCAGCATCCATCTGTATTCATCTGGCTAGTGTCCTGTCAGTGTGTGAGAGAGTTGTTTGGAAACTGAAAGAGTATTTGCTATGTGAGCAAGGAGACAGCAAGGAGCCTGGGCATCGCTTAATTCAACTGTTCTGTACTAAAGCTGCTTGGGGCTGCTGTGAAACTGAAACTCCTCTCCTCTGCTTATGTTTTGCATTTGGAACAGATTTCTTTTCAGGTGGGAAGTAGAACTCCTTAGCATCAGAGCGTGTTAATAATAATAATATAGGAAATACTAATGCTCTGATGGCCATTTCGAAAAATCCTTTCTTAGTGAGACCCTAGAAGCCAAGAGGAACATATGGGCCAAATTTCAAGTTTGTAGGCTGTAAGGTTCTGGAGATTTTGTGATGATGCGTGAGTGGTATATAGACAGATATAGATATATATACCCCCCATAGACACACACACAAACATATAGCCCGATGCTTTTCTTGAGGGAGGAACTTCTTTGCCCACTGGGCATTAGACTTTCTCTCCTAGACCAACAGAGTTTGTCCTGACAGAGAGGAAAAGCCACCTACTCCTCAGCCTGAGTCTGCCAATATAACTGAATCACCATGTGGTTAAAAGAAGGCTGGAGAGAGAGAGAGGCAGGTGGGTGGGACTGTTAGAATGTTGAAATATGTAGCTCTATTCTTGGCTAGTCCAGGTTCTTGATGGCCAGAAGCAAATTCTAAGAGCTGCTTTTAGCTCATGGCTGCTTTCCTTTATAAAAATGATTATTGTTTGGGGAATTCAGGAACACATCTTAAAAGTTGCAAAGTTTCAGAAATACTGATTTACCAAAATAACATATCCAACGTAATAAAGTTCCATTGTTAACAGAAACACGTGGGAGCCCCCCAAAATCTTTTCTGAACATCCCTTCAAGGCTGCCATCCAACATACAGCTTCCCTAAAGGACGACCAGATAATCAGCAGGGAAAAGAATCCAGAGAAGAAATGGACAGTCGGTATGTCAGTGTCACATTTCTCTTTGCATGTCTTAGAGGAGAATCATCTGACATACTCCCAGCCTTAGTGCTTTATCAGTAAAATGGGAACTTGAACAAATGCTGCTTTTTGCCACCCTACATATAACTAAACTCTCAAATTAACAGGCCCAAGTGGGAAAGAGTTGCCTGTGCTAGCCAAAAGTCTTTTAATGAGATTTTACGAATGATGCGTGTCAAATGCCAAATGGATTTTGTTCCATTCAACTAAGGTCCAGCAAACAGAAGGTAGGATGGAAGCCTACACCTCTTCCCAGTACTTCCTCAGCTGCATCAGACTCTGCCCAAGTGCTCACCTCCGCCGCAGAGATGTCTACTTTGGCAAGGGCCAGCTGAACCTCTTCCTCCGTCATGTCCAGGTCGAAGTCCTTCTCCCAGTCCTCACTTATATCTGTGCTCGAGCCTGAAACAGGAAGGAAAAGACCACCCACACTCAGCTGCAAAAGCCGGCTTTTGAACAAGCAGCTACTGAACCTTTGCATACAACAATTAGCGGGTGCCGGCTTCATGAAAAGCCCCTGACAAGCAGCCTCCTTAAATGCAGCAACCTGGCCTGAAAGGGATCTTGCACTGAAACAATTCCAGTGGTTACTTCTCTTTCTCAACATCCTTTCTCGCCTTCTTGGCAGTCTGTGTCTTCTCCAGTCTCAGGCCCCGAGTGCTCCCACCACCACTAGGACCACCGAGGTCACAGGGCTGCATGACCAGCTTACCACAGCTTTTACTTCTGGTTTTTGGCAAAACTGACCATAGAGAACCAGTTGCTTTGCTTAAGGACTGTGGCATTTGCTTAAGGACGACCACAAAAAAAGGTTACACAATTGTCGTATAGGTGGCTCAATTTATGACCCACTTTACAACTGAGATGGGCAGGCTCCATCACGGTCATAGGTTGAAAACTATATATATTTATAAAAGTGGAAGGTTTCCAGCTGCTCACCTTTCTTCCCGTTATTGGATGGCGTGGACTTCCCGCTGTCCGAATTGAGCTCGAAGAGCCGTAAGTCCAGAGGTGCATCCTCTCGCAGAGTCTCTGTCCTGCTGCCTGACTTGCTCTCTGCACGCTCCTTGGGCTGCTCTGAAGAGGCCTTGGCCGCCTGGGCGGGCAGAGAAGGCTGCACAGGCCTCCCTGCTTTGGCCAAGGAGCTTCCCTGCTCATCCCTGCCAGCTTCCTGCAGCTTCCGGGAATCGTCCCCAGCTCCTGCAAGTGGGGCTCCAGTCTGTAAGGGGGAGGCTGGCCCAGCGGTGGGGTTTGGGATCTGAGTCACCAGAGAGATGCTCTCGCTGCTTTCCGAGGGGGTCCCCTCTGCCAGGATGGGGCTCAGAGGGGCCCACATCTCCACCGAGGCCTCCAGGGTCGGAACGGCTGCTTCTGCTGCCAAGATGGGGCAAGCTGGCAGTGCAGGCTGGGAAGACTCTGCCTGGATGACAGCTTGGGAGGAGGAGGAGGAAAAAGATCCAAGAAATTCCTCTGTGTCAAGAGAAGAAGCAGCACCGATGACATAGGAAACAATGTCAGGAAAGCAAAATGAGGTGAATCAACATAGGTAGCTCTCGATTTGCAAACCCAAATGGAACCAGAATTCCCTTTGTTAAGCAAGCTGGCGGTGAAGTTAGGAGTGCTCGATTTTACAACCTTTTTGCCACAGGTAAGGGAATGACTGCAGTTATTAAGTGAATCATGCGGTCATTAAACAAATCCTGCTTCCCCCATTGACTTCGATGGTCAGAAGTTGCAAACGGCCATCATATGACCCTAACGATCCTAAATACATGCCTGTTGCCAAAGTCTGAACACATAACTGTGGAGATGTTGTGACAGTCGAAGTGTGAATACCAGTCATAAGTCAGATTTTTTCAGTGCCATTGCAATTTAAAATAGTCACTAAGTGAATGGTTATAAGGCAAGGACTGCCAACATGATGCTCCAATGATAGCATCATCTTCCCTGGACATAGTAGAAAATAGGATTTTTTCTTTCTCTACCCCTGGCTCAAATCCCTTCCGAATGTCAAGGTGCTTTTAATTTTACACATTAATTCCAAGCAAGAAGGCTGACACGAGTATTTCCTGGCTCTGCCCTCACAACTTGTGTCCTCTTTTTCCTTGTGATTTCCAACCCTGGGACACTGCTACATTTAGAGGCAATTCTGATCAGGCAATTCTTAGGAGGCATGGCAAGCAATGAAAGGAATTCCCCCCTCCCCACTCTCAAATTTGCCTGCATTTATAATTGAAACCACAAGGTGAACGCGGTATATTCTTTGATTCTACCCAGAGTTTTGGCTTCATTCAGACATAATGCCAGACCAAGATTTATAAAACTGGGGTGTATTGAACAAGCTGCACTGGTGTAAAACATAGCTAACAGTAGCTAATATGGAGATTCAGGTTGTGAGCCAGTCAGGGGGAATGAGAGGTGAGGGAACATCCCCGAGGAAGCTTCGGGGCATGAAGCCAATTGGGACAATCCTTGGCACATTCATTCTATCTCAGTCCTAAGAAGTCAATTCAAAATAAAATCTTGATAAGAAAATTGCAGGAACCAATTCAGGCAATTGTCAGGAATCAATACTAATTTTAAGCCCCCCCCCCACAAAAGAGGTACACACATTTCATAAAGTCAAGAGCCAACTGATGTCTGCATATGATTTGCAAACCAGGCCTTCGTCATTACTCGGTGAATTGCTGGATACCTTTGTAGGACACTATTAACATCGATGCTGCTCGAGAATCCCAAAAGGAGGGTTGTGCAGCTAGCAGAGTGAGCACCCTCACAGAATTTTGGTATAGAAAGGGGAAATTTTATGGGACAAAAATACTTTCCAATTCCAGCGACTGTCCTCAAACAGGCTCAAAAGGTTAGCTCTGCTCATTTGGGTGGCATCATGAGAGGCCCAGAGTGCCCCTAAAGGGAAAGCTGGACAGTTGCTTAGAAGATCCATCTATATCTTGCAGCCCCCAGAACCAGAACCTTTCTGAAGCAGGCATTTCCTCCCTCTTCCTGGTTGCATTAGGCACTGACGAGGTTATTCTGCCAACATTGAATGACTCTTGTCGCTCCCTGGAGGCCTAAGCCCTTTCCTTGGCTTTGGAGGGCCACCACTTCACAGGCTGCACCCTGGCCTCTCTCTGCTGATGCCGACCACGATCACCCCCATACCCTTTGTATTCTATCCTTCCATTTCCTTGATCTGCAGAGAAGTCATCAGGGGCATCTCCGAATGGGGCAGACCTTCCTGCAGGCAAGGAACTAAGCAGTCTCCCTCCAGGAGTCCCGAAAGGACCAGGCTCATTCAGGGAATGTTCAGAGCTTATGGCTCCCTTACCTTCCTCCTCCTCCTCCCATCCTGGGTCTTCTGAGTGAACACTCTGTTCTGCCCGCTGCTTCAGAGCATCCCTCCGGAGCTCCTCCTGGGATGACAGAGAAGGCGCACAATCATCAGCCACACTCTGACTGGTGCTGCTGCCACACGGGGACAGAGAGCAAGAGAGCGAATACACACCCACACCCACAGCTTCCAGGCAAAACCCATCCCCTCTGGGCTAAACCCTGCCTTTTCTGCATACTCACCTGCTCCAGCTGGTGGACTTTATAGAAGTACCGCTGCCAGAATTCCGAGTGGGAGACAGCCACAGGCACCTAAGGCCATCAGAGGGGGAAAAGCGTAAACTTTCCTAAACCACAAGTGCCTTCGTTTCACCCAAAATGCAAAAGAGCCACACTTGCAACCCCGGCTTTATGGGTGTGTGCAATAACCAAGGGATGACCCATGACTGGACAAAGGACACAGAGAAGTTTGCATATAGGCTGGTAGATGAGAAAGGAACTTTACACTACCAAAATGAGGTTTAAAAAAATAATAATTCAAGATTATTATGAAAAGCTGAATGAGCAAGAAAAAGCTTCAGAAAAGAAAATTAAAGAATATTTGAAAAAAGCAGAACTACCTAAAGTACCAGAAAAAGTAAAAGCTATGTTAAATGAACAAATATCAATGATGGGATTGTCAGAAGCGATCAAGAGACAAAAGAATAATAAAACGCCAGGACCAGATGGGCTGCTGGCAGAATTTTACAAATGTTTACAAGATACTTTAGGCCCATCAGTGTTGGGAGTTTATAATGATTGATTGATGCAAAGATACTAAATTCGTGGATGGAAGCATATATTACTTTGATTCCAAAAGGAGACTCAGATTTAATGCAGACAAAAAAATATAGGCCCATATTTTTACTGAACACTGACTATAAAATATAAGCTTCAATAATGGCAGAGAGACTAAAAAGGTTTCTAAACAAATTTATACATTCAGATCAAAATGGCTTCCTACTCAAGATTAAAAACAATATGAGAAGGATTTTAAATACATTGGAATATTATGAAGCACATCCTGGAAAACAAATGGTGTTGATCTTCTTAGATACACAGAGAGCATTTGATAATGTAAATTGGCAATTTATGTTGTTACAATTAAAATCTATGGACTTTGGTGAGAGATTTATTAACATGCTAAAAGCAATACAGCATAAGCAAACGGCAAAGGTGATGGTAAATGGAGATACAACAGAGAGTTTTAATATAAAAAAAGGCACAAGTATCTCCTTTAGTATTCATATTGACATTGGAAGTGCTAAACAGAAATATTAGACAAGATATAGAAATTAAAGGTATGGAAATAAAAAAGGAACAATGTAAATTACAGGCATTTGCAGATGATCTTGGAAGACCCACAAGAAAATGACTTAAATTAATTAGGAAAATAGAAAAATATGGTGAGATTGCAGGACTGAAAATACATAAAGAAAAAAACCAAAATAATAGTTAAAAATGCTACAGATATACAGAAAAAAGAATGAGGAAAATAGGTATACAGATAGTCAAGAAAGTTAAATGTTTAGGAATCCAACTAATGGCAAGGTGTGTAACTATTAAAGAACATAATTATTAGAAATTGGTGCAACAAATTAAAACAGATTTATAGAAGCAGAAAAATCTACAACTATCATTGATGGGGAGAGTAGCCACCATAAAAATGAATATCCTGCCAAGATTACTATATTTATTTCAACCAATACCAATAAAACTGGATAAAAAATATTTTGAAGAATTAAATAAAACAATATTAAAATATATTTGGCAAGGGAAAAAAACAAGGTATCAGCTTTGGAAGCTGTATTAGTACCAGAAGCTTCCATACTGCCACATTCCTGTGCACTGGGAAAGTAGGAGGGGGGAATTTTTAGTGTTGGTAGTTAGACATATTCTTCAATTCGGTCAAGGTCATATTATTCCTGCACCTGGAGGAAGAGTGGCTGAAGGGATGTCTCTTGTTGGGGCAGATGGGTGATTGGACTGTGTGATGGACTGATGGGGGCAGAGGTTGGATTTTGATTTACTGAGGGAAAATCCAGAACTCTCAGATTGGGGTTTTCCCAGATGTGCCACGATGACTACTCTAATAAAAGGAAACTGAGAAAATGCCTGTCTCAGAGAAGCCTCCATATCACACACTAAGCGGCTAAACAAGTTAAAGGAACATATAGTGCCAGAGATAATATTTTCAAGCAACAAACCCCTCTGCATTGGCTTGAAGAAAAGATGGAGCCAAGCTTACCATCTTGGAGTAGAGGGAGCGGATTGATGGACTGTTTCCCAGCAACCCCGATATCTCTCCTTTCTTCTCCTCCAAGCTGAAGTGCAAAAGCCAGGCCTCAAATAGCTCAGGTGGTCCTGCAGGAGAAAATACTACGTCCACCAAACCACCACAGCTATGCCAAGACGAACAAGGATAATAGCCACAATCACAAAAGCCTCCTCGGCCCATAAAACTAACTCTCATTTTCTGCACTGACAAAGCCTGATCTGTGGCCACAGCCCTACCTCCTGATCAAAGTACATGGACTTCTCAAAGCCAATCCTCCTTTGTTTGGGAACCTACAGACTTAAATAACAAGACAGGAAGGGTCTGATGGATCAAATCAAAGTTCTAAAGAAGCATGCTAGAAAGAGGAGGCATGGGAGATCGAGATGTACTGTGAACTCCATAACTACCATATGCAAACAAGCATTTTATACTCCAACTTTTATTTCCAAGAATAAAAAATCCCAATTTATTAGCCTTCCTTACTGAGAAATTTGCCAGCATGCTTAGCCTACCACAGAAGACAATATACATCACCTTCAATGCTAAAGAACAATGTTCACCACTACCCACTACAGGGAAGGGGGATGTGGGGCACTGTTCCTCTCTTCCCTCCAGCTTGGAAGTGATGAGAAAGGCCATCTGAAGTCCTGGCAAACACCCACAGTCAAGCAAGCCCCACACCATTCCCAGCTCAGCCAATTTCCTCTTATTTTCTGATCTCCTAGCCAGGAAACCATTCAGAGAATTGAAGTGGAAGGTACTGGGGTCAGGCAAATGGAAAGCAATGAGGAAAAACATAGCAAGCCCCACCCCCCAATTCTTAAAATGCAACTTGGATCTCACTTGCAATGATTATTTTACAAATTTCTCAGATTTTTACCATGAATAACTTTGCTTGTAGCTATCCAAACATACTTTGGTCAGTTGTGGCTGAATTGAGTCTCGGCCTCCCATTATAATAACACCTGCCAGCCAGCCTCTCATCTGTTGCCCGGGCTCTGCTTAATCTTTTTATTGTAGACCTGAGAGCTAGAGATTTGATTTTTGTAACAGCAGCCTGTACTCTTGAAAGATTTGCTTTTATGAACATAAAAACATGATAGCAACTGTACTCATAATCTTGTAGATGACTCCCCTATTTTCCAGAAGGACCTCATTCTATATAATTCCCCTCTCAGTAGCTTCCCTGCCTCTGATTATCTCTCCACTTACCATCAGGTTCGTTGCAATAAGTAGCAGGGTCAGACTGAAGGCTATAGAGCCGAGCCTGGAAGAGACAGGTAAAATTATATGAAGAAAAGGCATTCACAGTAGGGGGGAGGGCTCAATTTTAGGGTTGGGAGAGCTGCCATGTACCTTGGCACTGTCATACAACTCTGTGGTCCCAGATGGAGTTGCCATCAGGGTTATGACATCACAGTCAATGGTCTTATCTGGGGAGGGTGCAAATGTGTCTGAAATAACACCCAAGAAGTTGGAGAGTCCTTTTCTCACTTTTTCCGTTGTCCCTGAAGAGCTTTCCGTCTTTACATACACAAAAAGAGATAATGAAACAAAATTAAACCACAGGAAGCAGAGATTGTAACATCCTACAAAGTTTTACCAAAGTTGAGATTATGTGTCAAAGCAACATAAAGTCTACTTGGTAAAATGTACTAAAACGAAAGAAACTCTGCCAGTATTTCCCCCTTGCTATGCATTCCTTTATCTCAGTAATTTACTTACAGCCAACTTCTCTTTGACCACACTGGCAGTAGCAGCGATGGTGCAAGCTGTATCATGTTGGACCACCTGAGTGAATTCTGTCAGATCGCGTTTCATGAACTCCAAGGCCTCTGTAGACTGCGGAGAGAGAGAATGGATGCACTGACTCTTGCGTGGTAACTCAGAGCACAGTTGCTTTTACTTAAACAAGGAGATGCAGGGAAATGGCAGTGTGGACCCAGAAATTTCTGATCATTCCAATACATGACCAGTAAAAGAATACAATGGAATCTTTTTTTGAAAAAAATCAAAGCTACATATCTGATGGCTCAGTTGTTATTTTATTACAGTTTCTATTCTGATATATTAAATAAAATTACATTTTTCCATTCAGTTTGAAAAAAAGCTCAAATTAATAATAGTGCGTAATTGGTGCTCATGTATTACAATTCCAAGATTTATGCTCTGAATGGAGAACAGCATTTCCAGCCAAGTTAGCATGTTCTACTTTAATGTTTTAAAGTTAAGCATCTGACTAGCAACAAGATGGAGTTCTGGATGCTTTTTAAACTGTACTTAATTGATGGGGGAAGCCTTTAGAAGACAAAATAGCTTAGAGTCATTACTGGATTCATAATAACATGAGTAAATCCCTATTATTAAACAACATACTGGATGAAGCAAAGGCAGGTGATTTGTTCAAAGCCATCTGGCAAGTTTGTCAACAAACAGGAATTTCAACTAGCATCTCATCGTTTGAAGTCCAACACTCTGCCATGCATGCCAAATTACTTCTAAAACTGATCTAGAAGTTTGGGGGAGGGGAAAAGAGAGACAAGAGAATTGGAGAGAAGCAGTTTGCCAGAAAACCCAGTTTCAATCTGGACTCCTATCCCAGCCCTTTCCAATTCAAAGAACAAGCAAAGTCTTCCCCGCAAAACCAGTGACTGACCAGTAATACAGAAGTTTAAAAATACTGTTTTCAACAAAGGATTCAAACAATCAATATACTTCAAAATTAAGAAGACCCCCAAAGTTGCTCCTTTAGGCCATTTCTCTTTATTTATTGCATCATTCCAAAAATTCTACCTACCTTCTCTCTGACCGTTTGAAGGCTTTGCTGTAGCCAGCTCCTCCACCAGCCTCCATCTTCCCTATTACAGGAGAAACACATAAAGCTGAATAGTTGCTAACTATGTTTTAACATTTGGTGGATTACTTGAATCCTGTCCATTGGAGCACCTTCAACAATCCTAAACTAATCACATCCCAGGATCTTGTATGAATTATTTTTGCAATCATTATTATTATTTGGTATAACATTTGATTTTTTAGAAAAACTAAATGAAATAATAGCAGATATTAAAACATTAATTTTTCTTTTAGTGGCTAACAAAACTTGAGTGACCCCAATGAGATTTGCTTCTAAATAAAGCCAATTAGAATTGAGGGGCACAGCCATGAAAAGCAGAATATCAATTAATAATATTCAAAGACGATGGCAATACAAATGTCCACAGTTATATTGACTATGTATGACTAGTTTTGGCATCAACTTCAAGCTTCCTGAATTTGCCATGTGTAAAAAAGCAACGAACAAAATAAACACCAATTCTTCTAGTAGCAAGGAAGAAAATTAGGCCATGAGCCCATACTTCAGCATGTAACTTAGTCTGGGTGGCCTTACTGGATTCACCACCATCCTCTAACCCGAGGGTCTCCAGCCTTGGCCACTTTAAGCCTGGGGGACTTCAACTCCCAGAATTCTCCAGCCAGCATAGCTGATAAAGAGTATATGATCATAGGGTTGGAAGGGACCTTGGAGGTCTTCTAGTCCAACCCCTATTCAAGCCAGGGACCCTATACCAGGGGTCCCTATACTCGGCCATTTAAAGAGTGGTGGACTTCAACTCCCAGAATTCTTCAGCCAGCATAGCTGATAAAGAGTATATGATTTGGGAGTTGAAGTCCGCCAGGCTTAAAGTGGCCCAGGCTGGAGACCCCTGCTCTAACCCAGAGGTAGGGAATCTTGGGCCTTCTTGTCGACTTCAACCGCCAGAATTCCTGAGCTGGGCGTTGAAGTGGGCCAAGCATGACAGGGCCAGCCCTGCTCCCACCCAAAGCTTCTCAACCTAGGCCACTTTAAGATGGGGGGGGGGGGGGAGGGACTCCGACTCCCAGAACTCCCCAGCCAGCCTGGCCCCGACTGAGAAACGCTGCTCTAGCAAAAGCAACGTTTAAACTCAACGTATGACAAGAAAGGAGCGGATGTCCGAACGTTACGGCTTCGGAACCGTTTCCAGCTCATCCAAACCGGCCAAGGGGACCGGATTCAGCCCCGGGCGGCGCCTCCAGCCCCTCAGCCCGCTCTTCCCGACCGCCAGGGCTGCCCAGCGTTGCTATCCAGGCCACTTCGGGACCCTCCGCGCGCCGCCTCAGTGCCTGTCCCATCCTCGCCGAGCCCGCCTTCCCGGCGCCTCCTCCTCACCCCAGCCCCCCTCCTCTCCCCACAGCAGTCCCGCAGCTCATCCTCCGGCTCTCCCAGCAGCGCCAGCGCCTCATTTCAGGAATCGGAGCGCGAAGATCCCGTAGAGAAGGGCCGAGCGCTCTTCACATGCCCAGAGAGCCCTCGTTCCTTTCCCCGCCCGGCCCCCTCCTTTGCTGCGGCGCCGCCCCCGGCGATCTAGCCGAAGCTCACCCTTCCGCCATCTTGGCCGCTGACGTCACCAATATTTACTGACCTTTGACACGCCGCTGAAGCCCCGCCTCTCCGCAGGCGCAACAGCAGTAGCTTCCGGCCGTTCCGTAACGTCGGTGATCATAAATACGTTTCCGGGCATCTTTTTTACCACTAGACTCCCGGAGGTAAAGGGACCATTGAGGATTCTGAATGGCGCGGACGCCCTTTGTTGCATTCCAAGGAGAAGAAGCCGATCTTTTCGCAAAAGGTTTCCACCCGTTTCTGTAGCAGGATCGGAAGCCAGCGTAGAGAACGGCTTCTGTCTTTAGAAGAACTCTATGGTCCTTTCCGGGTCGGCTGGGAACTGCTATGGCGGCTGCCGAGGATAAAATTATTTGCTCGAAACGCTCTTCGAAATTTTTTCCCTACTGTGTCAATTTCCAGGAGAGTAAAGGATGAAACTGGAAGGAGGCGGTTGCGCACTACGCGGAAAGGGAAAAACTTAGAAATTGATGGCGATCTAGAGCTGTCTTTCTGTAAGTCAATATTCGGGTGTCAGTTGTTCGTGGACCGAAGGCCACCTAGAAATAATAAAATAATAGAATAACAGAGGAAGGGAACTTTGAGGTCTTCTAGTCCAGCCCCCTGCACAAACAGGAGACCCTAGCCTAGACCATTTCAGGCAAGTGGTTGTCCAGTCTCTTCTTAAAAGCCTCCAGTGATGGAGCCCCCACAACTTCTGGAGTGAAGCTGTTCCACTGTTAATTGTTCTCCCTGTCAGGAAATTTCTCCTCAGTTCTAAGGCTGGACCTCTCTTTTCTTATATACATATATACTCTTGCTGTTAATTGAATTCCTATGTATTTTAGTTTCTTAACTGTCTGAATATCTGTGTTCTTTATCAATTCTTTTTTTTATTTTTTTTTCATCTGTTAAATTTTTAACTAGTATTTTGGTTTTCTCTTTATTTTCAATCCTGCAACTTCACCATATTCTATTATTATTATTATTAATTTGGGTCTAGTTTCCTGTGGTTCTTTTAGAATAAGCACCAGGTCATAGGCTGGATCTCTCTTTAATGATATTCCACCTGTTACTTTTTGTCCTGCTCAGATGCTTTGGAAAGTAGGTTGTGCCCCTCTTCTTTCTGGTAGCCCTTCAAACAATGCAATCCTGTTGCCCAAAGTCCTTTTCCCTAGACTAGACACGCCCAATTCGTGCAACCATTTTTCATATGTTTTAGTCTCCAGCCCCGTAATCATCTTTGTTGTTCTTTTCTCCTCTCTTTCCAGACTCCTCTCAACATCTTTTTTAAAAATGACACTAACATTTCAGGAAAAATGTATTTTGCCAAGTATTTATTTTCTGGTGGCTTACAACATTAAAATGAAACCATAAATATATAAAATCACATTACAATAACATACAATCCATAACTAAAGATGGGGAGGAGAATATACTAGGGGTGGGGAGTAGGTGGGAACTGCTGTTAGTCGATCAACCACTTCCAGTGTGAAATTCCCCCATGGGGGTCCCAGGCCAAGTGCAGGCCAGGAGGATGGGAGCCGATCTCCCCTCGGGACAAGATGCATCAAAGTTGCAGGGCCATGGCAGAGAAGGCTCTTCTGGACCAGGCCAACTAAAATTCCTTGACTGGTGGGGTCCACAACACGGCCCGCCCTTGTGCAGGCATAAGTGAGGTGGGCCAGACTCATTGGGTAACCTGGACCCAAGCCAGGCAGGCTTTAAAGATGATAACCAACATTTTGAACTGCACATGGAAGCAAACCAGCAGCCTGTGCAACTCTTGGAACCCTTCTCGGGGCCTCAAAGACTGCCCATGCACTGCCCTCTACACCAGTTGTAACTTCTGAATACTCTTCAAGAGTAGCTCCACATAGAGCACATTGCAGTAGTCCAAGTGTGGGATGACCAAGATTTAAATGAGTGAGCAAGGGGCTCCTGATTCAGGAGAGGCCACAACTGGCGCACAACCCAGAGTTGTGCAAAGGCTCTGCTATACACAGCTGTCACTGCTCTTTGAATTGTGCAATCCCCAAGTTGTGAACCGTGTCTGTCTGGGGTGGCGCAGGAACCCCATCCAGAACTAAAGATGTTAAAAAGTGGACTTCCAGTTTGGTGCTGTATCAATGCGGAGCTAAGGAGCAGATCACCCCTTTGAAAGATTCTGATTTTCACTAGTTGGTGGCTTTTTGGAGCGTGTCATACCCTGGAGGGGTAGAAAAAGAGGGGAAGACACTTGGGGTCTTGGGGAGGTGCCGCGATCCCGGAGACTGGAAGAACCCCCCAAAATCCAACAGTAGAAGAGGGAGATCGTGACGACCGTGATGATCAGAACCAGAGACGCAGCAGCCCAGCCAATCAAAAGAAGCAAAGAGGGGGAAACAGCAGTCTGAGCAGTGGAAAGGCATATTTAAAGAAGATTTCCAGAATATTGGTGTATATTGTGAAGGAAGCTCCGATCTGAATGGTGTGGTAAAGCGGCAGAACTATTGACAGGAGCACTGACTAGAACATTGGTAGAGATATATGCTGACCAATGGAATCGTGAAACTTGAGGAGACGAAGGGTGAGACAATAACACTTGCTCTGTGAGTTGAGGAGCGAATTATAGAACTTTATTAATTTGTTTATTTGAGAATTGGGGAAAGAAAGAGAAAGAAGTGAAAGTGGTTAAATGGTATGGGAAAATGAAAGGACACTTAAGAGTGTAAAATTTGGAAAAGAACTCTTGACACATGAAAGATCGGAGGAAAGGACTGGGGAAAAGAAATTTTAACTTGATAGACAACTCTGACAGTAAAATAAGGAAGATCTACCTAAGATCCATAAGTGGAACTGTGACTGTGTGGGAGTAAAAGAATAAAAGAGTAAAGAAAATATACAAATAGAAGAAACAAAACAGAGAAAGTGACTGTGCAATTTGGAATGAGGACATTTTGAATCAAGAGTTGTAGTAAGACATTTAACAAAAAGACGTTGATTTGACTTAAAAGATACTGGTAAAACATAAATCTATTTAAGTGACATTGGTAGAAAACTAATTGGATAGAGGTAAATACATTAGAAATTTGAATATTGCTTAATACTGACTGAACTTTTTTGATTAATTGAATGATTGATGGAAAGTGATTGTATAAGCATATACATTAGATGCTCAAAGAATAATTATAATACTATTATCCTCATCTTATTGTTAATTACTGATAAATTGTATTAATCAATTTCTATTTCAAAACAATACATAAGAAATTTTTTAGAAAAGAAATTAGATTCATTTACTCCGATTAAATATATAACCTTAAGGAAATAGATAAATTAATTTATATAGGAATTCAAATATACTAATGAACTGGGTGCTTCAACTATTTATATTAATTAATTATATAGGACTGTTGTTTTCTGATTAATTATATTTATTTAATTATATTTATAGTAGATTAACTATATCTATATTGAATTAATATTTAACGTTTTAAACCTTAGAATATTTGAGTACCTAAAAAATAGAAATAAGATTTGACTGGGATTCTATAATAGAAAATTCTTAATTAACAATATATGTATTAATATGTATACTGAATTCAAAGGAGAGGACAATATAACTCTGCTAGGGATAGTTGATGGTGGATTGGAGAGAACTCCTACAAATAGTTAAAATGGCAACAATAACTACAACTGCAAAATCAGGGAAGAAACCTACAACAGTGACATCTTCACCTCTGGGACAGAGATCGATTGATGCAATGTTATTGGCGGAAAAGACAAGCTCTGCCCAAAGTTTGCAGACAGTATAGTCAGCACTTGCTATGATGCAGGAAATTATGGTAAAAACCCAAGAAATGATAGCAAGGAATCACAAAGACATGAAATTAGAAATGAGAACGAAAATAGGAGGAGTGAAGAACGAGATACAAAATCTGGATAGTAAAATTGGAAAGATACAGGAGGCAATGACAAAAAATGAACAAAAATTAAACATAGTAGAGGCAAGAACTGAGGTGGTGGAAAAGAGATTAGAGGAATCAGAACAAAATTGGAAAGTCTTATACTGTGAACTTCGAGATTCCGTGGTGCATATAGAATTAGAAAAAGCATAATTTTATCTGAGATTCCAGAACCTTGTTGGAAGATAGAAAGGAAGACCTACATGAAATAATGGAGAATTTAATAGCAACAGCTCTACAGAAAGACAAACAGGAAATCGAGAATAACATCAACGAGGTTTATAGAGTATACACACATTATATCGGTGAGGTTAATTGGGTTGGGTTCGACCCTGTTACTTTGGAGGACGTGGACAGGATACTGGGGGGGCTTAATGCCACCACCTGTTTGTTGGACCCGTGTCCCTCCTGGCTGGTTTTGGCCACTCAGAAGGTGACACGAGGCTGGTTCCAGGGTATTATAAACGCTTCCTTGAGATAGGGGCTGCTGCCTGCTGCCTTGAAAGAGGCGGTGGTACGGCCCCTCCTCAAGAAACCGTCCCTGGACCCAGCATTGTTATCTAATTATCGTCCTGTCTCCAACCTTCGTTTTGTTGCGAAGGTTGTTGAGAGTGTGGTGGCACGTCAGCTCCCGCAGTACCTGGATGAAGCGAGTTATCTTGACCCCCTCCAATCGGGTTTCAGGCCCGGGCACAGCACGGAGACGGCTTTGGTCGCGTTGGTTGATGATCTCTGGAGGGCTCGGGACAGGGGTTGTTCCTCTGTCCTGGTCCTATTAGATCTCTCAGCGGCTTTTGATACTGTCGACCACAGTATCTTATTGCGGCGGTTGGAGGGGTTAGGAGTGGGGGGCACCGTGTTGCGGTGGTTCACCTCCTTCCTCTCCGACCGTTCGCAATCTGTGTTGACAGGGGGGCAGAGGTCGGTCCCGAGGCCCCTACTGTGTGGGGTGCCTCAGGGGTCGGTGCTCTCGCCCCTGCTGTTCAACATTTATGTGAAGCCGCTGGGCGAGATCATCCGTGGCTTCGGGGTGGAGTTCCATCAGTACGCTGATGATACGCAGCTGTACATCTCCACCCCGGGCCACCCCAACGAAGCTGTCGAAGTGATGTCCCGGTGCCTGGAGGCCGTGCGGAGTTGGATGGGTCATAACAGGCTCCATCTCAACCCGGCCAAAACCGAGTGGCTGTGGTTTCCTGCGCCCAGATACAGCCAGCTGGTTCCTTTGCTGGCCATGGGGGGAGAGGTTTTGACCCCCGTGGAAAGGGCGCGCAATCTGGGCGTCCTCCTGGATGTACGGCTGTCTTTAGAAGAGCATATTGCAGCCGTCGCCAGGGGGGCTTTTTATCAGATACGTCAGATTTACCAGTTGCGGCCCTTTCTGGATCTGGGCGCACTTCGCACAGTCACGTCCACCCTCGTTATTTCCCGCCTGGATTATTGCAATGCTCTCTACATGGGGCTCCCCTTGAAGAGTCTCCGGAGGTTACAGTTGGTCCAGCATGCAGCCGCACGGGTGATTGTGGGTGCCCCTCGGAGCTCCCACGTTACACCGCTTCTCCGCAGGCTGCACTGGCTTCCTGTGGCCTACCGGATTCAATTCAAGGTGATATTGATGGTATTTAAAGCGCTCCATGGCTCGGGACCTGGGTACTTACGGGACCGCCTACTGCCATCGTCAACCTTCCGCCGCCCAGTACGCTCCCACAGGGTTGCCCTACTTGGGGTCCCGCCGCCTGGCCGCTGTCGGCTGACGGCCCCGAGAGTTCGGGCTTTCTCTGTGGGAGCTCCCTCCCTATGGAATGATCTCCCCCCGGAGATACGGGCTATGACGGATATTCTGACCTTCCGGCGCGCAGTGAAAACCCTATTTTTTAAACAGGCCGGCCTGGCCCAGTAACTGTGTTTGTGGTTTTAACTAATTTTAATTGGGGTTTTATTAGTTTTTAATTTTTAATTGAATTTTGAATAGACAGCCAGATCAAATTATTTAATCTATTTTTAATCGTATTTATTGTATATTTATTGTATGTTTTTTAGTAGGCTGTACACCGCCCCGAGTCCCTTTTTGGGAGAGGGAGCGGTATAAAAGTTTGATTAAATAAATAAATAAATAATTATGCCCAAAGACAGACTACCCCGAAAAGTCCACATCTGATTCATGAAAAAGATGATATAAGACATGCTATGCAGTAAGACCAGAGATGAGCCACTTTTATATAAAGATCACGAAGTGGTAACATTGAAGCAAATACCCAGGAGACTCAGGGAGCAAAGAAGGGGATACCAGTTTCTGTCACCTCAGTTAATCAAGAATGGTATACCATTCAGATGGCTCACCCCAGAAGGGCTCCTAGTAGCATGGCAGGACAAAAAATATAAAATCAATACAATAGAGAAAGCACATCAATTTCACAAACAATATCTGGGACCTGAGGAAGAACATGAAAGTGGAGAAGATTCAAATATGAGAAGTCAGGAAAAACAACTCTCCGAAGAGAAAGAACCTTTCTCTCTGAAGAGAAAGAACACAGTTAGAATCTCAGAAACTCAGAGAAGAATTAGAGGACAACAGACCAAGAACAAGACAACCCAGAACAAGGACAGAAATAAAAAATGCTCTACACAGACAGTAACACGAACAGAGGAATTACCCTATTCTCAGTTAACATCAATGGTTTAAACTCATTAAAAAGAAAACAGTCATTTGAAAAACTTGAAAAACAAAATGCAGACATAACTTGTATACAAGAAGTACACATTATAGATAAATAGGCAGACCTTCTAAAGGATATTAATTTAGGTAAAATGTATTGGGCTCTTTCAAATTAAAGAAAAAGGGGTATTGTAGTATATGTAAAAGATTGGCTGCAACACAAACAAGTATATAAGGATGATGAAGGGAGAATGTTATTTGTAGAAATAATACTAAATCAGAAAAATATTTTATTAGCTACAGTACATGCCCCGAATGTAAATCAAAAAGAATTCTATACCAAACTCCATCACAAGATAATAGAAACTGAATATACAAGTGTATGTATTGTAGGAGATTTAAATGCTGTTTCAGACAAGGATAAAGACTACAGAAGTTCCAACAAAAATAAAAGGAGACTATTCCCATCTTCTTTTAACAACATGGTGAGGGAATTAAATTTGAAAGATGTGTGGAGAGAACTGTATCCAACTAAAAAGCAATATACTTTCTTTTCCAATCCCCACCACTCTTGGTCCAGAATAGATCAGAGATAGATGGATCCAGGCTTAATGGAAAATATTAAAAATATAGAGAGCTTGCCGAATGCATGGGCTGACCATAATCCTGTTCAAATTAAGTGGAAAGGAAAGAGAATGACTGGAAGATGGACATTTAATAATAGTATACTAAAAGATAATGAATATATTGGAATGGCGAAAGAAGAACTGAAAATATTTTTTGAAATAAATAAGAGAGAACATGCGTCCCTAAAGAACCTCTGGGATACAACAAAAGCTTATGTGAGAGGTCTAACCATTGCCTATAGCATTAAAAGGAACAAAGAAAAAAGGCAACAGCAAAGTGTATGAAGATCTGGAAGCATGTAGACAAATTGATCCGAAGAATCAAAATATTAATAAAGAAATAGATTTGGTAAAACATAAGATAAATTTAAGCATGCAGGAAGACCTGGCCCGAAAAGTTAAATTAGCAAAACAAAATTATTTTGAAAACGCAAATAAGCCAGGGAGATGGCTAGCCCATAAAATAAAAAAAGAACAAGGAAAAAGAACGAAGAAGACCAAGAAGGGAAAGTATGTACTCAGGCTAAGGAAAAGAAAGAAATTGCTAAGGATTTTTTTATGAATTTATACAATCAAGAAGAAGTACCAGAAGAACTCATTAATCAATATTTGAAGGAAAAAAATTTGCCAGAAATTACGGATGAAGAGAAATGTATTTTAAATAATAAAATATCGATAGAAGAAATTAGAACTGCAATTGGAGCTCAAAAACCAAATAAAACCCCGGGCCTGGGTGGAATTTCGTCTGAATTCTATAAGGAGTTTCAAGAGCTATTGAAGGAGTTAATGACAGACTTATATAATGAAGCCTTGGATAGTGCTAATATACCGAAATCATAGACTGAAGCGTATATAACCCTTATTCATAAAGAGCAATCGGATCCACAAAAGATTCAAAATTATAGGCCAATATCACTTTTAAATGTTGATTATAAGATTTTGGCCACAATATTGGCGGAAAGATTAAAGAAAGTATTAAGCTGGATTATTCATACCGACCAGAATGGGTTTCTACCATATAGACAAATGAAGACAAATACAAGAATAATTATGGACGTTTTAGAATTTTATGAAGTACACACAACTAAAACAATGGCACTGATGTTTTTAGACACCCAGAAGACTTTTGACAACTTGAATTGGAATTTTCTTATCAATCATTTGACAGGCATGAAATTTGGTGAATTTTTTTAAAGGATTCATTAAAACAATATATAATACCCAAACTGCACAAATGGGGAAAATACAGATAGTATAAGGATAAGACAAGGATGCACCCTAGCTCCTCTATATATTAGCAGAAGAGACGCTATTAGCACAAATTCAACAAAATCAAGAGATCAGGGGATTAAAAGTTAAAAAAGAGTACAAACTCCAAGCATTTGTTGATGATATAGCATTTATATTGGAAGACCTCCTAGAAATGACCCCCATTTTAATGAAAGAAATAGAACAATATGGAAAGGTGGCAGGGTTGAAAATTAACAAAGAAAAAACAAAAGTGATAACAAAAAATTGTACAAATGAACAAAAGGAAGAACTAACGAATAGATTAGGGATACAGGTGATAAACCAAGTAAAATATTTGGGGATATGGCTGACAGCCAGGTGCTCGTCAATTAGGAAAGATAATTACAATAAATTAACAATTCAAATATTTAAAGACTTAGATAATTGGGCTAAATTACAAATATCTCTATTGGGTCGTATCGCAATAGTAAAAATGAATATTTTGCCAAAAGTGTTGTTTCTATTTCAGACAGTGCCAGTCAAGTTGGAAAAAAGCTTTTTTGAAGAATTAAATAAACATATATTTAAATTTATATGGCAGGGAAAAAACCCAGAATAAATTGTATAAATTGTTACAGGATGACAGAAAGAAAAGAGGCTTCGGTCTTCCAGATTTCGAAACATAATACCATGCCGCGATAGCAACTTGGCTCAAAGACTGGGTTAATTTGATAAATAAAAGGATCTTAACATTAGAGGGCTTTGATCTCCAACTTGGATGGCACGCATTTATGTGGGATGGAATGAATAAACATCACTCGTATTTTCAAAGGAATTATATAAGGAGTGTGTTATTAACTATTTGGGAAAAGATTAAAAAAATACACTATTTTAAGGTCCCACTTTGGTTATCTACAATGGAGGCAGTTACACAACCAAATGTTTTAGATTTTGATAATATTGTAAGATATAAAGACATACTACACGAAACTGGAGAGTTAAAGGGTAGGAATCAAATCCAAATCCAAGGAAAAGAGATAGCATGGTGACCTTATGTACAGATACAAATGTATTATTAAAAAGATAAAGAACAATTTGGTTTTAATATGATCTACCAAGAATTAGACAAGATCTGGCATGGAGAGGAAAAGAAATTGATTAGTAAAATATATAAATATCTTTTGGATTACAAATTAAAAGAAGAAACAGTTAAGGAATGTTTGATAATTTGGGCAAAAAACGTGGGCCACAGTCAGAGGTGGTATTCAGCAGGTTCTGACCAGTTCTGGAAAACTGGTAGCGGAAATTTTGAGTAGTTCAGAGAACCAGTAAATCCCACCTCTGACTGGAGATTTTACAGTATCCTTCCCCTGCCACGCCCACCAAGCCACGCCCACAGAACCGGTAGTAAAAAAAAATGAATCCCACCACTGGCCACAGTATTGAACTAGACAAGTGGGAACTTGTTTGAGAAATAAATTACAAATTAACTATGTCAGTCTTGTACAAAGAGAATCTGTATAAAATGGTGTATCGCTGGCATCTGCCACCCATGAGACTGGCTAAGATGTTTCCAAACCTCCAGCCAAATTGTTGGAAGTGTAACTGCATCCAGGGAATATACTTCCATTTGTAGTGGACGTATCCATACACCCAGAAGTTTTGGAGAAATACTAAAAATTGGATTCTAAATATAACTAAACTAGATGTAAAATTTGAACCCCAAAATCTTCTTGCTGGGTATGATAGATTTAAAAATAGAAAAAAATAAATAAATATTTAATCTTGCACATTATAATGGCAGCCAGAATAAGCTATGCACAAAATTGGAAACTGTCTACTGTCCCTTCAGAAGAGATGGTCATTAAAAAAATTCATGAGTGCGCAGAGATGGACAGCCTAACTAAATTATTAAAAAACAACAAAGATAGTGACTACTATAAAATTTGGATTTGTTGGTATGAGTAGTTAAAGAAAAAGCAATATTTGACAACTAGATAATTTATGAAACTATGGAAGATGTGTGTTTAATCATAAAGTATTTTGTGAAATTAAAACATTAAAAGAACGAAGGTATTGTAACAAGGCAGATCACGTCAATGTTAGGGGGTGAAAAAAAAAGTGTAACAAATGCTCAATACCTGCTGTAAAAAGTATATATGTATATTTGCTTATATGTTTGTTTGTTTTTAAATGTTTTAAATATATGAATGTTAAATAAACTTTATTTTAAATTAACAAAAAAAAGAAGATGTTAAAAAGTTTGGGACCTTGAAGCTCCGATGCAGCCAAAGCCACTCAGTCTTCCCAGGATTCAGCCGAAGGCTTTTGTCACCCATCCAGGCCCCGCAGCCTTCAGGCTCCATACAACACAGTGACAGCCTCACTTGGGTCACAAGGGGTGGAGATTTAAAGTTGAGTATATGGGATACCTCAGCCCACAGTAGCAGATGACGTCACCCACAAGCTTCATGGGAAAAGGAGTGGGGAGAGTACTGAACCCTGTGGCATACCATAAAAGAGCAGCCATGGGCTGGATCTGTCACTTCCTATCTGCACCGATTGGGATCAACTTTACAGAAAGGAGCCAAACCCAGCACAAAAGTGTACCGCCCAGCCCCAAACCCCATAGCCAGCCATGGTGCATGATACCGAAGGCCATTGAGTGGTCAAAGCCAAGCAAGGCAATTTTGGTCCCTTAGCCAGGCCTGAATCCTGACTGGAAAAGATCCAGATAATCCATTTCATGCAGGACCTTTTGAAACTGCCAAGCAACCATCTTTTTCGACCATCTTCCCTAAAAAGTGAAGGTGGGAAACTGGATGAAAATTGTTCAGGCAGTGGGATCAAGTGATGGCCTTTTTGAGGAGGAGGCTAACCAAGGCCTCTTTAAAAGGCCCCAAGAACATCTCCTCCAATGAAGAATTTATCAGTGACTGGACCCATCTGCTGATCACTAGATCCCAGAGGCTTTTATCAACCAGGAGGGACACAGATCTAATTGACAGGTAGTTGCACTGATGGTGTAAATTGTATGGTAAAGTAAACTGCACATAAATTGTATGGTTGCGTCCACCAAACCACCAGGAACTAAAAGGTGAAAGGAGGTGAAAATTAACCAGTTGTCTGTGTGTTAATGCCTCTCTTTCTGGGAAAGGCAGCTTGTCTCCACATGCCAGAGATTAAATGAAGTGTTCAAGGGAGACAAAGAAACAAAATAATATAAGAATCTAAGTATGTAGACAGATGAAAATTAAAATGATAGCTTGCTTGCTCTGTAATAATAGTAATAATAGAAGGAAATCTTGTATAAAATAGAAACCATTCTTTAATAATAATATGCAAGCATCAGCTTATTTCTGTCAAATGGTAAACCGAGTAAAAAGGTTGTTTTTTTAAATAACAGTTCTATAGAAGGAATACTCCAGACATCTATCAACTTTCATTTCATTCCTGGGGTTATTAAAATAGGAATTTGATCCCTGGATTCTCTCTGAAATGTGTGTGACCACTAGTATTTGCAACACAGGGCTGTGTTTACCTATAAGGTTATAGAGAAATCCAAGCACCTTCCAAATATGGGATTACTAGGTCCCTTGGCCATCTCCTCAAATTTCTGGGTAACAGAACAGCCAGGACAAATTATGCTTAAACCTTCAAAGGTTTATTAATGCCCTGGCTTATGCCATTTTCCTTTTAAGTTCTTGGTCTTGGCAGGCTGGCTTGTGGCATAGCAAGGATGATGTTTGCTGACCTGTTGATCAGCCAAACTATGCCAGCACCATCCACATTTCAGCTGATCTGCTCCTGGCTGGAGATGGGGCAGGGCCAAAGCTCTGGGGCTGATGGGCTGGGAGTAGAAGTGGCCTCAAGTCTGAAGTTGCTGGTCGCAGTCCAGGCCTTCTTTGCTTTGGAGAAGAGTAAACCCCCCAAAACTTTAACCAAACCCCAAAAACTTTAACCATAGACTGTCTACTATTGACCTCACCCCTTTCCTAAGAGGTCTGTAGGGGGTGTGCATAAGCGCACCAATGTGCCTACCGTCCCTGTCCTATTGTTTCTTTTATTTTTCTTATATGTACCCAATTCATGTATTCATAACTATATATATATACTTATACCTATTATCTTGTAAGCGATTGACAAATAATAAATAAATAAATAAATAAATAGACCTGGTTGTTCCCAAGCCCTGGGACAACAGGCAGTGACTTTGGGTTTTTCTTGTAGAACAAATAGCTCTTCCCTCGAGCCCTTCCTTGGCAAGATGGCTATAATAATGCTGACCTTGTTTATTAAACGGCTGGGATGATGAACAACTGCTGTGATTTGCAGTGGGAACATTCCTTATTGTCCTTTCCAGATGATAAACAGCTGTCAGGGTAGCAGCTGGAAGGCCCAGCTGGGAAGGTGCCCTGCTGTGGCTGTGGCTTTTTTCTTCCACCTGAGCTCTTTGGCAGGGACCCTCCAAAGCCCCCACTCCCACAGAGGCAGAGGAAGATTTCCGCCCTGCCCCACCCCCCACAGAAAAATGTGCCTGTGAACAAAGAGGCTCAGCTGCAGAAGGCGATCGAAGATATTGATTGCGAGGGCTGAGCCATGGACACACGGAATGGGCTCTTCCATGACACTTTTGGGAAAAAGGAACAATTGTTGGGAAAATAATGGTGTTCCAGAAGAAGGGGGGGCAGTCCTTTTAAGCATGTCTGTGGGCACACAGAGACAGCTTCGCCCCCCTGCTGGAATAACTGGATGGGCAGCTGCGATGAAGCGGACTTTGGGGCAGTGTTGATTGGAAGCAGATGGTGAATCCATGAGATGCTTCACTGGCCAAGCATATTTCCTCTGTAAACTCCGGGGTGGGGGTGGGAGGCTGGCAGGAGGAGAGATCCAGAGGGCTGCATCCTCCTCCAGAAATAGCATTCGCCATCCCTGAAGCCCCAGAGGGGCCTTTATCAGGCAAGCAAAGCTTTGACGCAAAATAGCACAAGGAGCAACAGAGTATTTATCTCTTCGCAAAGCTGGTGTGCCTCTTTTCTCTTGCAAACCGAGATCCACAAGCAGTAATTAACAGGGGCTATCCTGTCTCCATCCATGACCAGCAGAAGCAGCCAATGAAAAACAAAAGTACAGCTGAGATTTTGACACAAGTGACAATTCAAGAGGCAACGTAAGGAGAAACTCAACAGTGAGAACAGCTTCCCTCCAGGAGTCGTGGGTGCTCCATCACGGGAGGCTTTGAAGAAGAAACCGGACAGCTACTTGTCTGGAATGGTAAAGGGTCTCCTGCTTGAGCAGGGGGCTGGACTAGAAGACCTCCAAGGTCCCTTCCCTTCCATGGTTGGTTGGTTGGTTGAAGGCTTGAAGGAAAGGCACAGTATGGAAGAGAAGAGGGATCTGCCTTGGAGTATAATTCCAGTCCCCAAGGCTTTGTGGGGCTTCTCTGCCATCTATGGGTTCACCAATGCCCAATTCACATTCATTTATAGCAGGGGGATCAGACTGGACTTCTTCGAGAGCCGGATCAGCATTGTAGCTCTCCTCTGCAGCCTGGCTGGGGGGGGGACAGGGACGGATGCCTCCTGCCGGCCAAAATGGGGCACAGAGTACATGCATGTCCCCACCTGCATCTCATTCTTGCCCTCCATGGCCTCCTGCAACATTGTGCCACCCGAAAATGGGCTGCGGGGACCATTTTGGACCTGGTTTTCCGTCCGTTTTGGGCTTGTTTTCTGGCCCGGTTTTGGCCGGCAAAAGGCTGCAGGAGGCCATGGAGGGTGAAAACAAGGTGCATGGGGCGTACACAGCCCACTTAAGCCACCAGAGGCACCAGAGGCTGGTCCTTTGATATTTCCAGGCCAGATTTAACCAGCCTGAGGGCCTTGAGTTCGATACCCCTGATTTAGAGTCATTTCAGGAAGAGCTGAGTTAGGAGAGTGGCTTGTGTGAGCAGTGGCTAGTTAGGTGGGAGAGGGATTAAAGGTGTGCTTATGTATTGCATTACCTACCCAGGGATGCCTGCAGGTGTGGTCATGAAAAGCCCAGATGGTGCTGGGGTGCTGCAGTTAAAGCTCTGGCGTTTTTGCAGATGGGAGCTTTAACGGTTCCCATTCTGGGTCTTTTTACTTTTTCAATTGCACTTTAGGGTCTTTCCTGCATCCAACCCACCTCTTTCCTCTGACAAAATACCAGATATCAGATTTCCACTGATGGCAAATCCTTTGGGCTTGGCAGGTCAAAAATTCAGAAAATGCCAAATTCAACTTTTGCTAGAGTGTCAGTGCCTCCCCAACCAAATAGACACAATTCTTTACATATTCATTTATTTTTTTAAAAAAGATAGTCCAGTAAGGTCTGTTGCTATGCATTACATCAAGAAACACCAAATAATTACAGAAACGAAATACGGAAATATAAGTAAAATAAACTCATTTTGCAGGGTCTGCTTAAAAGCACAGCTCTCTTGTGTGGTTTCCGGAGGGACCAGAGCCTCAAGAGTTTGTGTGACACAATGGCAACCTAAGGTGGATACAGGAAAACCGCCCAAAACAGAAAGGGAAGCAGTCTTCCTTTGCTAGGGCCAAGGCATCGCACATGTAGTAACTCCCCCCCGAGAGAACCTGATGCTGCGGGGAATATGGGGGCTGGACTCTTCCAGAGGATTCCCTCCCTCCCCCCCGGGATCTGTGTTAAGCAGAGCTGGATGTGGGAGATCAAGCCAAAGCCACCAAGAGCATTTCCAGCAAGAAGCTCAGGTCAAAAAGAGCAAGTCAAAGGCATTACTGGATCACCAGCCGAATAGACGTCCTGCAGCAGACGTCTGCACTTTGGGGTTTGAAGATGTGTTGAAGTCAGGGAAACGAAAATAGAAAGATCAGGCACTGATCTGAAGCAGCTTCTGTCCCAGGGCAGTAGCTCTGTTCAATTCTACTGTATATAGTGCAATATGAATGCAATATCAGGGGTTTTCAATTCAATGCATAGAATGTGAAGGATGTGTGTTTGTGTTTATTTTCATGGTCATGATGTGCACTGAAGATGGTGTTTGATTTCATTGTACGAGGTGCAATGACAAAGTAAACTAAACTAAACGAAGAGTGAGGCAAAAATGCTTCTTACTTTTGTTGGAAGTTAGCACCCACCCCTCTCCTAGAAAATTAAATATTTTAGGATATACTAAAAAGGCGGAAATAATATTTCCCCTAAAAGAGAAGTAGAAACTCAGAGAGGCAGAAACTCAGCCCCCACATCTTTGTCAATGGGCCATTAAGGCCTGGGCTCATCTATTCTACATAACAAAGATCTACCTCCTTCAGGCAGACCCATAATAGGAATTGCCTAAAGCCCTTTCATTACATCATCACCCAGCAAGAGTCAAGCTTGGGACTCAAAAGACAACCTACAAAGTTACCCCTGCATGGCCTCATGGGAATTGGACAACCAGAACACAAGCTTGTTCTTGCCTTGCCTTCTGGTCTTCTGGGAAATAGTCTGACCCACCCACCCCTTCCTTGGGGCAGCCTCCCAAACACTTGGGGTACTGCTATCCTGTAGTCCTTCTTTTCATTAGACTAGACATGCCCAATTCCAGAGGTGGGCTGCTGCGGGTTCAGACAAATTCGCCTGAACTCCTTGTTCCATTTCTGTGTGGTTCGGAGAACCAGCAAATCAGACCACTGTCTGGACCCACAGACTCCACCTATTTTTGGGGCCATTTTCAACTGTTTTTTGGGCAAAAAATGGTCTGAAAACCGCCCGAAAGACGGCCTAAAAACAGCCTGAAAAATGGCCTTTTTTCTGGGCTGTTTTCCAGCCAAAATTGGCCCGAAAATGGCCAAAAAATGGGTGTGGGTAGGGCTAGGTCAGAGATGGTATTCAGCAGGTTCTGACCAGTTCTGGAAAACCGGTAGCGGAAATTTTGAGTAGTTCAGAGAACCAGTAAATACCCCCTCTGACTGGAGATTTTATAGTATCCTTCCCCTGCCATGCCCACCAAGCCACGCCCACAGAACTGGTAGTAAGAAAATGTGAATCCTACCACTGCTTCAATTCCCAGAATTCCCCAGCCAGCATTACAAGCTTTAATCCAGAGGTCTCCAAACTTGGCCACTAGCATAGCTGATAAAGAGTATATGGTCATAGGGTTGGAAGGGACTTTGGAGGTCCTCTAGTCCAACCCCTATTCAAGCCAGAGACCCTATACCAGGGGTCACCAAATTTGGCCACTTTAAGACTTGCTATGCTGGCTGGAGAATTCTGGGAGTTGAAGTCCACAAGTCTTAAAAGTGGCCAAGTTTGGGGACCCCTGGGTTATGCCTTGCCAAGGCCAGTGGGTTGCGGGGGGGCATGTTCCAATGGATGGGCGCCACAGCTGAAAAGGCCCTCCAGGATCGGGCCAGGGGGCCTCTCTTACAGATGGCATCTCCTGACAGAACTGCCTCTACAGATAGGCACCCGTGGGGGAGATGGTGCTGTAAGTAAGTCCATCCTGAGCCCTGAAGGGCCTTCACCTGGAATTGCACCTGGAAGCCAAGACCAGGAGGGCTCCTGAAGGGCTGCCCCACTGCCTTTGGTTTAACCCAGGGGTCCCCAAACTTGGCCCCTTTAAGACTTGTGGACTTCAATTCCCAGCTATGCTGGCTGGAGAATTCTGGGAGTTGAAGCCCACGAATCTTAAAGGGGCCAAGTTTGGGGACCCCTTGTTTAATCCCAGAGCGGACTAACGAGCATTTCCTACAGACTGGCGTGCTAAAGGACTCTCGGGCAAGAAGCATCCCCCTTGAAGCCGGAGGTCCTGAAAACTCCAGCAACTTTTTAAGACACCTGGACTTCAACTCCCAGAGTTCCCGGGCCAGCCTGACGCTTTTGAAGTCCACCCTCTTCAATTTGCTGAGCCGCTGCGATGAAGGCGGAGTGTGGCTCGGAGGACCCCCGCTCCCCCCCCCCTTCGCCGGACTCCCCTCCTGCCCTGGACGCGCGGCCGGCTCTCTTCGGCGAAGGTTGCCCCTCCTCGCCTTCTCCTCACAGCCCAGCCTTTCTCCTCCCCCCGCAATTCCAGCCCCGGCCGAGGAGACGGCAAGTCCCGGGGGCTCCGCTGGCGATTGGCGCCGAGCAGGGTGGGCGGCGGCCCCTTCCACCGGGCTGGCTGCCGGTGCCCGTCTTGCGCCTCTGCGCGCGCGTGCCCGCCTGTGGGCGCCTGCGAGGGGCGGCAGGCAGCAGCAGCCGCGGCGGGCGGGCGGGACGAGGCAGGTGAGGCCGCGCTGCTCGGCCGGCGGGTGACTCGGGGGCCAGCAGCACGGGGCGGCACCCGCCCTCCGGCGGCTGCCGGGCCGGGTGACCCCTCCTCCAGGCCGGCCTGCCTCCCTCACTTGCGAGCACTGCATCGCTGGGACTGCGGTAGGTATTCTCGTCGTGCCTCGGGTGGGGTCGGGCTAGAGGACCTTCCGGGGCCCCGCGCTGCACCTGGCCGGGAGGAGGGACAGCGCCGAAGGAAGGCAGCCGGCAGGGCTGCTGGGCGTCCGTCTCCCGATAGGTCCGCGACGGGCGCGTCGGGAGGGAAACGCCTCTTTGGCTTCGGCCCCGCCGCGCTCAGGGTCCTCTGGCTGCCTTCCACGCACCGGGGTCCCAACCTCCCCCTCCCGGCCCCTCGTGGCTTGCAAGGTCCGCGGATGACGAGCCCCGGGCAGGGCAGAGGCTGCGGAGCCCTCGGACTGACGTTCAGTAAAGCTCCGAGAGCACCAAGGAGCCCTCCTGGCTGGGGTTGGGAGACGAATGCAGGTTTATTAAAGAAACCATGGTTCGTTAGACCATGGTTTGAAGCATGGGCGCCAAAAGCTGTCTCCGCAGCAGTTTTGCACCTAGGAAGAGCTGCTGCGTCTCCACAGGCACCTCACTCCTCTGAACTTTGTGGGGTAGCCTTGACTGTAAATCTCCAGTGCTGAATGTCTTAACTCCTATTGTGCCATTAACTCAAATGAATGGGAAGGACTCAGTGCTGAATGGCTTCTTTAGAGAAAGGGCTAAGCATCTGCCCTGCTGTTTTGGGTGTTTGTGAAAGACTCACCAATTCTGCCCCTTGAGAGGAGTGAGGTCTGTGGGGCACCCAGGTCCCATGGCAGCTTTTGCTTCCAAGTCCAGGCAGCAGGAATCCAAGGACTTCTAACCTGGAGGAGGAAACGGTCATCTGTGTGGCTATAGTATTACAGCACGGAGGGCCCTTACAAAGGTCAGCCAAGGCCCAGAAAGTGGGGCTGAATTGCCCTGTCTTCTTTGCCTGCAAAACCGGTGCCATGAGATGTTGGGGCTCAGACCCCTTTAATCTGGCACAGTTCTTGTAGTTGCAAAGAGAAAAGTAGAAAACCCTGTCAGTTGCCTTAGTTAGGAAAAGAAATCCAGTTGGAGGAGACAGAGCCAGCCTGCAGCTGCTTGGAGAGAGGGAGGGATGTTCTGAAAGAGAAAATGGGAAGTGGAAATCTGACAAGGATAACAGCAGAGGCAAGGGTGGGATAGCCAAGCTCCAGATGTTGGTATGTGTGTCTTTTCCTTTCTGGCAGTGTTGGAGGTTTTTGTTCCTAGGACTGGCTGGTCACCCATGGAGGTTTTTGGGGTGTAGGTGTGTGTGAAAGGGACAATCCTGGAAAGTCTCTCACTTGGTCTAGGAAAGAATCATTTTGCAGGCTACCCCACAGGAGCAGAAGGAGAAGGCAAGAAAGTGGAAGCAGAAGGAGGGAGGGGAGGGGATTCTTGTTTCTTCTTGGCTCCCCACAGGAGCTAAAGGCGTTTCTGCATCCAGTCATTGGTTACCCGGAAATAAGCCAAAGTTTGGGTGGGAACTCATAAGTCAACTCGATGCCTGCCTTCCAGCCACAGCCATCCAGGTGTGGTAAACCAGATGAGTGTTTCTCAGCCTGGGCCATTTTGAGATGTATAAACTTCAACTCCCAGAATTCCACGGCCAGCAGTCGATGCTTGGGTGTTCTGGGAATTGAAGTTCACACATCTTAAAATGGCCAAAGCTGAGAAAACCTGGACTAGATAGAATACGGAACTGAGAGAGGAAAGAGGCTCCTGATGACGTAGGATTCCCACTGTGGCTTCTCCATCCACAGCCCTTTGAAGCCCTCCAATAAGGGCTGCCAAAGTTCCGGTGCATGCTGGAGGTGGCCTTGGCTTGCCTTTGGGTGAGGGTTGCCGGGCCCTGGAGCAGCCTGACCTCGCTCCAAGCTGCAGAGCCATGGAGATGCAGTCGTACTACGCCAAACTCCTGAGCGAGCTGAACGAGCAGCGGAAGAGGGACTTCTTTTGCGACTGCAGCATCATAGTGGAAGGGAGGATTTTCAAGGCCCACAAGAACATTCTCTTTGCCAACAGCGGCTACTTCCGAGCTCTGTTGATCCACTACATTCAGGACAGTGGCCGGCATAGCACAGCTTCCCTGGACATTGTGACCTCGGAGGCCTTCTCCATTATCCTGGACTTCCTTTATTCAGGTAAGCTGGATCTTTGTGGGGAAAACGTGATTGAGGTCATGTCCGCCGCCAGCTACTTGCAGATGACTGACGTGGTCAACTTCTGCAAGACGTACATCCGGTCATCGTTGGACATCTGCAGGAAGATCGAGCGAGAAGCTGCCTTCTACCAGGCAGACAGCGGGAGCTCTGCCAGCCAGGGCCCATCCTGCAGTGCCAAGGCCCAGTGCTCAGCCTCCACTTCCTCTCTGCAGGACAAGGATGGTGTCCCGGACTGCCCACGAGGGCCTCCCCCCTGTGGGGACTGCAGCAGCTGCCACCATCACCTGGACCTCCTGGCCAGCGATCCTGCTGGCCGCCAGTCTCCAGATGACACCAGCTCCTCGGCACCCAAGGCGATAGAGCCAAAGGTCGAGTTTGATGTGGACGAGGTGGAAGTTGGGGAACGGTTGCAACAGTACCCCACTTCCTTGACCATCGAGCAGATCGAAGAGGGGCTTCACGGGGGGCAGGCCATGGACCTGGCATGCAGCAGCTACCACATGAAGCAGGTTCTCGAAGCCTTGCTGCGCAATAGCGCTTCCCAAAGGAAAGACGAGATGGTCCACCCTTTTGGGCGTGGCTTTGAGGGCCGGCCAGAAGATGCCGGCTTGCCCATGAGCTCCATGATGGATCTTCACAACGACTGGTATGGAGATGACACAGGTAAGAGGAGTGTGATGCAGCTTCTCTCCCTCTCTCCCTCCCTCCCTCTCTCCAAGGGCTTGTTTTCCAATTCAGTGTTTTCACAGTTTCATTCCTGTGTGGAATTGAGGTAATAAAGTGCATCAAAATAGCTGGCTTTTGAAAGGAAGAATGAATCTTAATCCCACAATCTAAAGCTTCAACAAGTATTTAATAAAGGTAGTCCTTGACATATGACCATTTGTTTAATGATTGATATTACAACTGCAATGAAAAAAGTGACTTGCAACTGATCCCCCCACTTCCAACTATCACAGCAGTCCCACAGTGATTTGATTAGTATTCGGGTGCTGGGCAACAGGCCTGTGTTTATGGCACTTGCAGTGTCCTGGCCTCATGGGATCGCGCTTTGTGAGCTTCCCAGCTGGCTTCCAGCAAAGCTAGGTTTACTTAATATTTGTATGATTCACTTAACAACTGCAGTGATTTGCTTAACAATGGAAATTCTAGCCCCAGTTGTGGATGTAAGTTGGGGAATACCTGTATTTGTGCTGGGATTCTTCCTTCTGCTTCATTTTCCTTGTGCCCTTTCCCAATGATGATGGGCAGGTTGTGATGAAGGGAGAATTACATGTCATAAAGTGAAAACATTCATTCATCCATTCTGCTGCCTTAGTAACCTGCCCTAAACCCACAATCTCCAGTTATGATAAGTCTTGGGTTTAAAAGTGCTTTCCAATTGTTCAGCGATCATGCAGAAGGCACAAACAGTTGTGGATACCTTTAAATGGTTCTACTCGATGCAAAGGTTCTTGCATGGAAGAGCAGACTCCGGCTTTCTGAGAGGAGCACTGCCTGTCTGTGAGATGCAGCCATAAACCACCTAGTGACAATGGCTAGTTGAGTGTTGATGATGCTACTGGTAAACATTCCTTTAATGAAGGAATGTGTCAGCTGATGCTCCATTCAAAATCCAAGAAAGAAATACTTAGACTCCATTAGTTAGAGAAAAGATACCTTTTACTGGAAATCAAGTGGTAGCAACAAAAGAATTCTGAATCTGAGAAAATGAGCGCGAAAATCACATATACAAAGTGATGGCAACATTCCCACCCTCAATAGTTCAATTGGCTCATCCAATTAAAAGTTGTGTATAGCATCTCCAGGTGGTGATGCGGCCTCTGTCCGTTGACCTTGGCATATTTTGATAGAGTTGCAGCTGCGCATAGCATAGGATAGAAGCCTAAGCAAGAATCTCCCGCCCTCAACTATACAGTTCTGTTTTGTAAAACTTCCCCTTGTTTCCCATAACCATGTCCCCCCTCCTCCCCCCTTTGTTTATGACAGCCGAAAGATGCAAAGCAAAGGAACAAAATCATGAAAGCTGACGTTCGGCCCTCCTGCAAAAGAGGTGTTAGTCCTAAAAAAGAGAAAGAATTAAAGATAAAAGCACAATATACATATAACATCATAATACTAAAATTCAGGGTTTATCAGGATATTTAGTATGAAATGCTTTGATAAGCTTTGGAGCTCGAACATCCTTCTCATTCACCCATTCAGAATGGGAAGGAGGAAAATGTTTCCAAACAACTAAATATTGGAGTTGACCTCTTTGTTTCCTAGAATCCAAGATTTCTTTAACTTCAAAATGTTGCTTACCTTCAATTAGCAAAGGCACAGGGGGATCGACCTGAGCCGATCTCAAGTCGGAGGTACGTTCAGGTTTTAATAAACTAACATGGAACACAGGGTGGATTCGTCGCAGGGTTTTTGGTAATTGCAGTTGGACTGCCACAGGATTCACAATTTGTTCAATTGGAAAAGGTCCGACATACTTAGGTCCAAGCTTTTTTGACTTCTGTGTGGTCTGCAAATATCTGGTGGGTAAGAAGACTTTGTCACCCACTTGATATAGTTTTTGTAGAGTTCTCCTTTTAATCTGCAAATTTTTTATGAGCTTGATGAGCATCATCTAATGCTTTACGGGTAACCGGCCAGGTAAGCTGGAGTTGGGTTATCCACTCATTCAGTGATTGAATGTTAGTTTGTCCTGTGATACAAGGTCCTGTCTGGATACAAAGTCCTGTCCCAAAGCCACTTTAAACTACTATGTACCGACTTTAAACTACTATGTACCAAATTGTTATATGCCACCTCAGCGAATGGCAATAGGTCAGCCCAATCATCTTGCTGATAATTTAAATAACATCTAAGAGACTGTTCCAATACAGAGTTAGTTCTCTCACAAGCCCCATTGGTTTGTGTGTGGTGGCGAAGCTTAAGCCCTGGGCGGAGCCCAATAACTTCAGGAACTCCTTCCAAAAGTTTGAGGTAAACTGGACACCCCTATCTGAGATTATGTATACAGGAACACCATGTAACCTGTAGATATGTAAAATAAACAGTTTATCCCTGCTTTTGCGAAGATTGCACTGCCTATTACAAATGTCCATCTTCTGGAATTCTGCAACTTACAGAAATTGAAATTGGATGTTGAAGTTGTGTGCTTTTTGATATTGACTTTGAAAGATGTTTGATTGATTGATTAAATTTGTATGTCACCCAATTTGTCCAAAGTGACTATGGGTGGCTGACAATGCAGTCCTTTAATGGAGATCCGGTGGATGACTTCAGGGGAAATCTAATCTATCTACTCTAGAAAGGACTCTGTGAGCATGTATATTTTGCATTAGTCCATGCAGCATGAACTAGAAATGGAGTTGATAGTTGTTTCTAACAAAATCTCCTTTCATGCCTCCGAAGGAACATTTTCTTCAGCCTGAGAATAACGGACTTTCAAGCATAGGCAGAAAAGTTACCAAGCAGCCATTTTTAAAACTAATTTTTTTTTAAAAAAAAAACACATTTCAGAAATTGTATCTTTAGTCCATGAAGTGCTTGCCTCTGAGCCTCAGTTGCCATCTACTGGCAATAAAACTTGGCTTCATTCTCCCAAAGATGCTTTTTTAAGAGGCAACTGGCCTTTCTGTTTTTTCTTTGAAGACATTTAACTTCTCATCCAAGAAGCTTCTTCACCTTGAAAAACCACCTTTGGGACAGCCATGACCTGGATTACAGAGAATCTCCATTGGCTTAATTCCTTCATTTCAAGACTTGAAACTGACTTATCAGTTTTGGTCACCACACTATAAAAAAGATGTTGAAACTCTAGAAAAAGTGCAAAGAGCAACCAGGATGATGAGGGGCTGGGGGCTAAAACATGAAGAACGGTTACAGCAAGGGTCTTCAAACTTGGCAAGTTTAAGACTTGTAGACTTCAACTCCTAGAATTCCTAATGTCAGCCTTCAAGATTTTCTTCCTTCTCTTCTTTTGCTTTGCATCTTTTGGCTGTCCTAAGTAACGGGGGGAGAGAAAGGGCCATGATTATGGGAAGCGAGCTGGAGTTGTTAAGAAATGAAACTGTATAAGTTGAGGGGGGGAGAGTCTTGCTTAGGGTTCTATGCTATGCGCAACTGCAACTCTTTATCAAACTATGCCAAGGACAGAGGCCTCATCACCAGATGCCCACATGATGCTATGCACCACTTTTAATTGGAGGAGCGAATTGAACTATTGGGGGTGGGAACGTTGCCATCACTTTGTATATGTGATTTACGCGCTCATTTTCTCAGATTCAGAATTCTTTTGTTGCTACCACTTGATTTCCAGTAAAAGATATCTTTTCTCTAACTAATGGAGTCTAAGTATTTCTTTCTTGGATTTTGAATGGAGCACCAGCTGACATTATTCTGAATCACACTTTACCGGCCCACCCGGAGAAATACAAACTTTCTTCCAAGGGGGTTTGAAAACAATGTGTAATCCAGCCAGTGACCAAGAAGACCTGGGAGTGACTGGAGGACCAGACTCCCTGTTCATGGAGGAAGCAGGGGAGGCTGACTTCTTAGCAGAACTAAGTCTTGGCGAAAACCCAGCTGCAAAGCCCAAATGGTCCCTGGGAGTCGGTTGGAAGGATCCTGAGGAAAGGTCTCCTCCAGGAGTGACCAATACCCGTCGGCAAGGAAGGGAAGAGCCATGGCAAGAGAAGGAAAAAAGAAATTCCTTACTAACACAAGCCATGCACCTTCTACATGAAGTGTCGGAGAGGCTCAAGCCAATCAAAGGTACGAGGGGAAAGAAGGGGAGGTAATGCCAGGCAGAAGAACCAGAGCAGCCACCCCCTTAAATCAATCTGGGCTGGCGCAACAGGCAGCAGCAGCCCAGGGGCCTCCGGCTGGGGGAGTAATTGCCAGAAGGCATAGAACTCCGAAGGTGCCTCCGCTGGAAGTAAAATATGGAGGGGATCCCCAGGAGTTAGGATTTTTCTTAGCACAAGTTTGGAGCCATATGGAGGAATATGAGCAAGATTTTTCCTCAGAAGCAGCCAAAGTCAGATGTGTGACCAGGGCTCTGGAGGGAACTGCTGCAAAGTGGATGGTGACTTTGCATAATGATAATGCCCCTCAACTGTTGAATTATGACCAGTTCATGACAGCATTGCGTGCCAGGTTTGAAGATCCTCTAGCTGAGCGCAAGGCTAGAAATAGAGGTGGAAATTGACCTGACCTGAAACAGACGCTGGGGGGGGGGTTTGGTTTGAGGAAGTCCCCCCCCCCCCCCACCAGCCCTACAAGAAGCCTTAAAACCTCAAAAAGGAGGACCAGTGGCAAAACCTAGGACCACTGCATGCTTCCGATGTGGGAAGGAGGGTCACCGGGCTGCAGACTGCTGTGCCAAGCTGGAACCAAAGGGGGTGCCAGGAGGAGGGAGAAAATCTGAGAAACCTCCAGCCAAGCGTTGTGAAACGGCACTTAAAGCAGAGGAGGTTGTAGAGGTCGCCTCTCCGAAAGGAGAGGAGCTGGGAACTCCAACCTCTTCTGAAGAGAGTGAATCTGAATCAGAAGACAACTCACTGGTAAGTCCAAACAAGGATCCTTTGACCATTCCAGTGAGATTAAGGGTACCCACATCAGGAGCCAAAGGGGACATGTTGGCTTTGTTAGACTCTGGGTGCACAAGGTGCATAATTAGTTTGGAGGTGGTAGAGAAGCTGGGCTTAAGGTTAAAGACTCTAAAAACGGCCATAGCTTTTTGCCAATTGGATGGATCGGTAGCCGGGGTGGCCCTGTGCACTTCATAATGGAACCAGTAGAGATGACAATGGGGAAGCATAAAGAGACTTTGTGTTTTATTGTGGCTCCTGGGATGGAGCGCCCCCTAATACTGGGTTTGCCCTGGCTCTGGAAATGGAACCCCCACATTAATTGGAGGAAGGGATCATTACGCATACGTACAGACCAAACCCCAGAGGGGGAGGAGAAATCCCAATTGAGAACCAAGAATCCCACGGAGTTGGCTTCCACTGGCACTGAGATTCTGACAGGGGAGGAGAAAATTCCAGAGGAATACTGGGACTTAAAAGAGGTGTTCAGTGAGAAGGCCTCGAATGAGCTCCCCCACATCACTCAACAGATTGTAGTATTGAACTTTTGCCAGGAGTAAAACTCCCAAAACCGAAACTGTACTCGATGACACCGTGGAACTAGAAGAGCTGCGATTATTTATTGATAAAAATCTGGAACGTGGTTTCATTCAACCTGCTAAGCTCCGGGTGGCGGCAACAGTATTGTTCCGGGAGAAGAAAGATGGCTCCTTACGCTTGGTAGTTGACTACAGAAATCTCAATGCGATTTCAGTGGAGAACGTGTACCCCCTCCCCTGATGAAGGATATGTTGGCCCACTTGGCTAAAGGAAAGATTTTTTCGAAACTTGACCTAAGAGAAGCATACTACCGAGTCCCAATTAAAGAAGGGGATGAATGGAAGACTGCTTTTAACTGTCCGATGGGTTGTTTCCAATTCAGCATCCTGCCATTTGGCCTACAGGGGGCGCCTGCAGTATTCATGCAAATGATAAAATCTAGTATTTCAGGAACATTTATATAAAGGAGTGTTAGTTTATCTTGACGATATTCTTATCTACACGGAGACTCGTGATGAGCATGTAAAACTAGTGCGGTCAGTCCTGGAAAAGCTTCGAGCGGCTCAGTTGTATGCCAAGCTGTCCAAATATGAATTTCACCTGGAAAAAATTGACTATTTAGGCTATCGCTTATCACCTGACGGCATAGAAATGGATCCGGGGAAGGTGCGTGCTGTCTTGGAATGGGCCCCTCCCCGTACCAGGAAACAACTTCAAAGCTTCTTGGGGTTTGCCAACTTTTACTGCCAATTTATTCCTGTTTTTGTGAAGATCGCGATGCCTATCACAAATCTCCTTAAAACCAGAGGGGAGGTAAAACCAAAGCCTAGTACACCACTGGAGTGGTCCATGGAGTACCAAGCTTCTTTTGAAAAACTGAAACGTCTGTTTGCTGCCGAACCAGTACTCAAGCACCTAGACATGGATGTTCCTTTTGTAATCCAAGCTGATGCGAGTGATGTTGCCGTCGGAGCGGTGTTACTGCAAGTAAGTGAGACGGGGTCTCTGCAACCGTGTGCATATACCTCCCGTAAACTAACCGAAACCGAGAGAAGATGGGCCATTTGGGAAAAAGAAGCTTTTGCAGTTCGATGGGCTCTGTTAACCCGGAGGCATTTCCTAGAAGGGGCCAAACACCCTTTTGAGGTGTGGACAGATCATAAAAATTTGGAGGCTCTGAAAACGCCTCGGAAACTCTCCCAAGCATGTTCGCTGGGCGCAGCACTTTAAACGTTTTAATTTTTCATTAAAGTACATTCCCGGGGGTAAGAACTTCATGGCAGATGCTTTGTCTAGATTACCTCAGTATAATAGTGCTCGCCAAGAAGTGATACGGCCTATTATCCGAACCAAACAGTTGGCAGCTCCAATGGTTACCAGAACCCAGAAGAAAAAGGAAATGGATTTGTCAAACGATTTATCTGCACAATTAAAAGAAGCTCTAAAACTTGATGATTGGTTCCTAACCCACTCAAATAACTGTACAATTAGAGATGGATTAGCCTAGGTGGGGGCCAAATTATATGTACCGACAAAGCTGAGAAACCAAATTTTACATCAAGCTCATGATTCTAAAGCTGCTGGACATTTTGGATTCGTGAAGACCCTACACTTGGTCAAAAGGCAATTTTGGTGGCCCACGTTGAAAAAGGACATTGAGACTTATGTTGCTAGCTGCCCTGTCTGTGCCTTGGCCAAGCGACCGCCTGGTAAACCAACAGGCTTATTGCAGAATGTGGCTAGACCAACTGCTCCATGGAAGGAAATCTCCATGGATTTTATAGTGGAATTACCTGAAAATGGAGGAAATACAGTTATTTGGGTAGTAACAGATCTGTTTTCTAAACAGGTACATTTTATACCTTGTGCAAAGATCCCGTCAGCGAAAACGTTGGCTAAATTGTTTATTCTGCATATCTACAGGTTACATGGAATTCCTGAACGCATAATCTCAGATAGGGGCGTCCAGTTCACCTCAAATTTCTGGAAAGAGTTCCTGAAATTATTAGGCTCCGCCCAGGGTTTAAGCTCCACCCACCACCCACAAACCAATGGGGCTTGTGAGAGAACTAATTCGGTATTGGAACAGTATCTTAGATGTTACATTAATTATCAGCAGGATGATTGGGCTGACTTACTGCCATTCGCTGAGGTGGCGTATAACAATTCGGTGAATAGCAGCACTGGATTTATTCCATTTAAAGTGGCTTCGGGACAAGACTTGGTACCCATACCCGAGCTTCCACAGGAGAAACCTAACATTCCCTCGTTAGATGAGTGGAAACATCTCCAGCTAACTTGGCCAGTTGCCCGCAAAGCATTTGATGATGCTCATCAAGCTCATAAAAAATTTGCAGATAAAAAGAAATCCATAAAAACCATATCAAGTTGGTGTCAAGGTTTTTTTTATCAACCAGATATTTGCATCTCCAGCTAACTTGGCCAGTTGCCCGCAAAGCATTTGATGATGCTCATCAAGCTCATAAAAAATTTGCAGATAAAAAGAAACCCATAAAAACCATATCAAGTTGGTGTCAAGGTTTTTTTTTATCAACCAGATATTTGCAGACCACACAAAAATCGAAAAAGCTTGGACCTAAGTATGTAGGACCTTTCCCAATTGAACGAGTTGTGAACCCTGTGACAGTCCAATTGAAATTGCCAAAAACCCTCCGACGGATCCATCCTGTTTTCCATGTTAGTTTATTAAAACCTGAACATACTTCTGATTTGAGACCGATTCAAATAGATCCCCCCGTACCATTACTTACTGAAGGTGAACATTTTGAAGTTAAAGAAATTTTGGATTCTTGGAAAAAGAGAGGTCGAATCCAATATTTGGTTGCTTGGAAGCATTTTCCTTCTTCCCAGTCTGAATGAGAAAGATGTTAGAGCTCCCAAGTTCATGAAGGCATTTCGCACTAAGTATCCTGATAAACCCTGAACCTTAATGCTGCTGTACATGTATATGTTCTATAATCTTCTGTTCTTATTTTTTTTTAGGACTAATGTCTCTTTTGCAGGAGGGCCGAATGTCAGCCTTTAAGATGTTTATGGAACTTTAAGATACGTGGATCTGCTGGCTGGGGAATTTTGAGAGTTGAAGTCCACACATCTTAAAATTCCCAAGATAAAGAAACTCTGTTTGATTCACAACTTGGTCTCTCAGTCTCTGTTCTTTATCTGCTTCAAGAATTATTGCCGCTTCTACTCTCCTGTCCTTCCATAAGGGCCTGGAGCAGAGGTGGCATTCAGCACGTTCTAACCAGTTCTGGAGAACCGGTAGTGGAAATTTTGAGTAGTTCAGAGAACTGGCCAATCCCACCTCTGACTGGAGATTTTGCAGTCTCCTTCCCCTGCCAGGCCCACCAAGTCACGCCCACGGAACCAGTAGTAAAAAAAATTGGAATCCAGCCACTGGCCTGAAGCCTCCCCCCATCCCAGGTGCATCGCAAGGAAGGTGGAAAGATTAAGAGGAGATGCCAGCTCCCCCCACTGGGCATCCTGCTCCCTTCTTCCTCATCTTTTTAATGGTCATTTTTACTGTTATTAGAAATATTTATTTTTCATGGTTTTATTGTTAGTCTTGTAAGCTGTCCAGAGTCGCCTTGAGGAGAGATGGACTGTAAAGAAACCAAATAGACCAGGGGTGTCAAACTCACACTGTCACAGCGGTATCACATGACGTATCGGAACCAAAGGTGGGATTCAGCCACTTCTGACCGGTTCTGGAGAACTGGTAGGGGACATTTTGAGTAGTTTGGAGAATTGGCAAATCCTGCCTCTGACTGGCCCCGCCAACCCCCTCTATTCTCTGCCTCCCATTGAGTCCCAGCTGATCAGCTGGGTCTCCTTTGGTTGCCCTGCACAGGAAAATGGAGCTGGAAAGCAGGTTAATGGGGTGGGGAGGGAAGGGGGATTTTGTAGTATATCCTTCCCCTTCCACGCCCACAGAACCAGTAGTAAAAATTTTGAATCCCACCACTGATCAGGACTTTTTTCCCTTCACTAAACCGGCCGTGGGCGTGGCCAGCATGGGACACAGCTGGCCTGCGGGCTGCGAGTTGGGCAGCCCTGAAGTAGATGAATGATTGCCAACTCTACTGCTGTTCCTTTCTTTAGGAGGCTGGGGGCCTTTTGGGGCCAAGGGACCAGCTGCGTGGGCTTTCTCTCTTTCTGCTGGCTTGCTGGGGCTTCCCTCACATTTCCTCCTCAGAAAAAGGCCCCTGCTTCCCTCTGCTGGGGAAAGAGCTTCTCTTGGCCTTTCCTTTGCCCTGAGGTTGTCAGTTTCCTCTCCCCTATTGTTGGGGGGGGGGTCCCCACTCCAGCCTGCTTTGGTATCCCCCCCCCGAATCCATTTTAAGCCAGTTGGGCTTCAGCTCCCAGCTTGAAGTGGCCAAGGTTGGGGTGCACACAGCTTGAAGTGTGATTAGGGGCATGTCTTTGTACCGCTGCTACCTTTGGTCGCTCATGTGCCACTAATGGCTTTCTGTGAGATGCTGTGGGGCAGAATGGCTCCAAAAGGCTGGAAGTGCATGTGAGCTCAGCGCTGGGCTACGTGTGCAGTTCCAGGCCGAAATAATGCAAATCTGGAGAGGTGGAAACAGAATAGAAGGGGCCAGAGTTGGAAGAGACTCTTTGAGGTCAGCGAGTCCACCCTCTTGCTCAGGGCAGGATCCACCTGACAGCATTCCTGACACATGGCTGCCCGTTCTCTACTTGAGGGAAAGGGACATCCATTAATTTTTTACTTATATTTTTCGGAGTATAAGATGCTTCGAAGTATAAGATGCATCTAGCTTTTGGGGAGGAAAACTAGAAAAAAAATCTGCCTCCCAGCAATTTGCCTCCTTGCAGCAAATAGCAAGCAGCCTGCTCAGCTTCAGCACAGCCTGATTAGCACAAGCAGCTGATTGTCAGTTAAAGTGGCCTCCCAACAATCAGCTGTTCCAGGCTGCAGGGATTGCCATTGCCTATTGCTCCCTCCACGTGCCCCATTTTCAGCCTCTGCATCCTGTTTTTGGCCTCAGTGCATCCCATTTTCCATCCATTCGGATCCCCACCACCTGCAACAGGCCAAAAACGGAACACATGGTAGTCAAAAATGGGGTGCACAGAGACGACAATAGGCGATGGCAATCCCTGCAGTCTGGAACAGCTGGTCGTCGGGAGGCTGATCTAACCAACAATCACCTGCTTGTGCTAATCAGGCTGTGCTGAAGCTGAAACAGGCTGTTTGCTGTTTGCTGCAAGGAGGCAAATTGCTGGGAGGCAGAGGCTGAAGGGTGGAGCCAAAGAATGGGTGGGGTTTCGACAACATTCGCTGTATAAGATGCACAGACCTTTCTTTTGGAGGAGGAAAAAGTGCATCCTATACTCTGAAAAATACAGTACTTATTTAGTAAATTAAACAGCATCTCATGACTCCATCAAACTTCTCTGTCAACTGGTGCTCCATTCAAAATCCAAGAAAGAAATACTTAGACTGCATTAATTAGACAAAAGATATATTTTACTGGAAATCTAGTGGTAGCAACAAAAGAATTCTGAATCTGAGAAAATGAGCGCAAAAATCACATATACAAAGTGATGGCAACGTTCCCACCCCCCAATAGTTCAACTTGCTCATCCAACTAAAAGTTGTGTATAGCATCATGTGGGCATCTTCAGATGGTGATGAGGCCTCTGTCCGTTGACCTTGACATATTTTGATAAAGAGTTGCGGCTGCGCATAGCATAGAATAGAAGCCTAAGCAAGAATCCCCCCCCCCCACTTATACAGTTCGTTTTTGTAACACCTCCAGCTCGCTTCTCATAGCCCACTCCCTCCCCCCGTTACTTATGACAGCTGAGAGATGCAATGCAAAGGAAGAAAATCTTGAAGGCTGATATTCAGCCCTCCTGCAAAAGAGGCGTTAGTCCTAGGAAAAAAATAAGAACAGAAGATCACAGGAAATATAATTGTATCAACATAATATTATGTTTCAGGGTTTATCAGGATATTTAGTACGAAAGGCCTTGACAAGCGTAGGAACTCTAATATCCTTCTCATTCACCCATTCAGATTGGGAAGAAGGAAAATGCTTCCAAGCAACCAAATATTGGGTTCAACCCCTCTTTTTCCGAGAATCCAAAATTTCTTTAATTTCAAAATGTTGTTCACCTTCAATTAGCAATGGCACAGGGGGATCTACCTGAGTCGGTCTCAAATCAGAAGTATGTTCAGGTTTTAGAAGACTAACATGGAAAAGAGGATGGATCCGTCGGAGGGTTTTAGGCAATTTCAATTGGACTGCCACAGGGTTCACAACTCGTTCAATTGGGAAAGGTCCTACATATTTAGGCCCAAGCTTTTTTGACTTTTGTGTGGTCTGCAAGTATCTGGTTGATAAGAAGAGCTTGTCACCAACTTGATATGGTTTTTGTGGATTTCTCTTTTTATCTGCAAATTTTTTATGAGCTTGATGAGCATCATCTAAGGCTTTGTGGGTAACCGGCCAAATTAGCTGGAGTGTATTATCCATTCATCTAATGAGTGAATGTTAGGTTTCTCCTGTGGGAGTTCAGGTATGGGTACAAAGTCTTGTCCCGAAGCCACTTTAAATGGAGTAAATCCAGTGCTTCTATGTACCGAATTGTTATACGCCATCTCAGCGAATGGCAGTAAGTCAGCCCAATCATCCTGCTGATAATTAATGTAACATCTCAGATAGTGTTCCAATACTGAATTAGTTCTCTCACAATCCCCATTGGTTTGTGAGTGGTGGGTGGAGCTTAAGCCCTGGGTGGAGCCTAATAACTTCAGGAACTCTTTCCAGAAATTTGAGGTAAATTGGACATCCCTATCTGAGATTATGCCTTCGGGAACTCCATGTAACCTGTAGATATTAAAATAAACAATTTAGCCAACGTTTTCGCTGACGGGATCTTTGCACAAGGTATGGAATGTACCTGTTTGGAAAACAAATCTGTTACTACCCAAATAACTGTATTTCCCCCACTTTCAGGTAATTCACTATGAAATCCATGGAGATTTCTTTCCATGGAGCAGTTGGCCTAGCCACATTTTGTAACAAGCCTGCTGGTTTACCAGGAGGCCGTTTGGCTGAGGCACAGATAGGACAGCTACCACATAAGTTTCAATGTCCTTTTTCAAAGTAGGCCATCAAAATTGCCTTTTGACCAAATGTAAGGTCTTCACGAATCCAAAATGTCCAGCAGCTTTAGAGTCATGAGTTTCATGTAATTTTTGGTTTCTCAGCTTTGCTGGCACATATAATTTGGCCCCCACCCATGCCAAACTATCTCTAACCGTACAGTTATTTGAGTGAGCAAGGAACCAATCATCAAGTTTTGGAGCCTCCTTTAATTGTTCGGATAAATCATTTGATAAATAAATTTCCTTTTTTTCTGGACTCTGGTAACCACTGGAGCTGCCAACTGTTTGTTTGGGACAATAGGCCGCACCACTTCTTGGCGAGCACTATTATTTATTTATTTATTTTATTTTATTTTAATTACATTTATATGCCGCCCTTCTCCGGAGACTCAGGGCGGCTTACAGTCTATGGAGCACCATGCTAAGTGCTCGGCAATAGCCTTCATTCCAATATATATGCCTGCTTATTACTAGGGCTTATACTGAGGTAATCTAGACAAAGCATCCACCATGAAGTTCTTTCCCCCGGGAATGTACTTCAATGAAAAATTAAAACGTTTCAAGTACTGCACCCAGTGAACTTGCATGGGAGATAGTTTCCAAGGCATTTTCAAAGCCTCCAAATTCTTATGATCTGTCCACATCTCAAAGGGGTATTTTGCTCCTTCTAGGAAATGCCTCCAGGTTAACAGCGCCTATCGAACAGCAAAAGCTTCTTTTTCCCAGATGGTCCATCTTCTCTCGGTTTCAGTCAGTTTACGGGAAGTATAGGCACACGGTTGCAGAGTCCCCGTCTCATTTGCTTGTAGTAACACTGCTCCGACTGCTATGTCACTCGTATCGGCTTGGATTACAAAAGGAGCGTCCATGTCCGGGTGCTTGAGTACTGGTTCAGCAGCAAACAGTCGTTTCAGTTTTTCAAAAGCAGCTTGGCACTCCATGGACCACTCCAGGGGTTCACTAGGTTTCGGTTTCACCTCCCCTTTGGTTTTTAGGAGATTTGTGATAGGCATTGCGATCTTCGCAAAAGCAGGAATAAATTGGCAGTAAAAGTTGGCAAACCCCAAGAAGCTTTGAATTTGTTTCCTGGTACGGGGAGGGACCCATTCCAAGACAGCACGAACCTTCCCCGGGTCCATTTCTATGCCGTCATGTGATATGCGATAGCCTAAATAGTCAATTTTTTCCTGGTTTAATTCACACTTGGACAACTTTGCGTACAATTGAGCAGCTCGAAGTTTTTCCAGGACTGACTGCACTAGTTTCACATGCTCCTCACAAGTCTCCATGTAGATAAGAATATCATTAAGATAAACTAGCACTCCTTTGTATAAATGTTCTTGCAACACCTGATTTGTCATTTGCATAAATAGTGCAGACACCCCCTGTAGGCCAAACGGAAGAATGTTGAATTGGAAACAACTAACCGGTCTCCTCCTTTTCAGGTATCCTATCGCTCCCCTCTACTTTTCCACTTCCTGCACTTTTTCTCCAGTTCTTCTTGTTTATGCTCCCCTTCTGGAAACCTTCCTGAAACCTTATTTCGAGTGGGGCCCAGAACCAGGCAGCCAGGCGGGACCCATGCAGAGGACACATGCCTGTCATTTCCTGCTCTTTGAAAACTTAGTTTCTTATTCAGATTTGCTCCTGGTTCATTTTGCCCTCAGTTTTGCTACTCTCGGCTTGCGGGTGGCCTGTCAGGCCTTGTCCTCTCCTGCGTCTGTCTGCCAAGGCAGATGCCAGCCCAGTATGTAAAATGTTTGGCCTCTCCTTAGAGCAGAAGCTGGCTTGGTTTTCAGAGCTTCATATGGCAGAGGGAAGTTACAACGCATTTATGATCTGGTTCTGGGGTTCTGACAGTGGTGCATGCACATGGCCATGTTACACTCAAATGTGTGATCATGATTTACAGTGTTTGATGCCACTTTCTAGTCTTTACAAATGGTATCTGGCAAAAGCACCACCTTCACTTTAGAGCTGCCACAAAAAATGGTGGTAAAACCAGGTTGTCATGGCTTACCACAGAAATTCTGGGCTCCATTAAAAGTCGTACGTCAGGGATTACCTGTAGAAAATGACCCAGTGGGTTCCTGAGGAAAAGCACTGGCATTAGGGTGAGGGAGAGTTCAGAAGCTCCCTCCTCCCCGGCCTCCAAGCCAAGTATATCCCGTTTAGGAACACTTCCAGAAATGGCCTCGCTGCCCCTTTCCCCCTTTCAAGGCACCCATCCCGTCGCTGTTCTTTTAATGTGTGTGGTCCAGACCTCCTTCCTTCTGAAACACCACATTGTGCCAAGGGAACCGTGCTTTCCTGGGCTGCTTTCACTCATTTTTTGGTCGCAGCATTGTGCCAGCTGCCAAAAGGGATGTTCCCATATATTTTTTAAAAATGATCTTAATAGCAAGCAGAGAGAGCAATGGAATTCTCTTCCCTCTCCCAAATGTTTGCACTGTTACTTTAAAATCCCCTCTTTTGAAACACACACACACACACACCTCCCTTTGAAACTGTCCCAAATGCTGTTTCCTCCCCTCCCCAAAGGTGATGTCCTGGTAGTGCCCATCAAGCTGCACAAGTGCCCCTTTTGCCCCTACACAGCGAAGCAGAAGGGCATCCTGAAGCGCCACATCCGCTCGCACACCGGAGAGAGGCCGTATCCCTGCGAAGTCTGCGGCAAGCGCTTCACGCGCCAGGAGCACCTCCGGAGCCATGCCTTGAGTGTAAGTGGCATGTCGGGCTGCACCCGCCCATCCGGGGAAGCTGTGTTCCCATCGCAGCGGACAATCCACTTGTGGGAGTTGGGGAGGCTTTTGGGAAAAGGGCTGGGCACGATTCAAACCGGTCAGATGAGACACAGAGTTTGGGGCACCAGACGTGGTTTGTTCATTGTAAAATCTATATGGCCGCCAACTGACACACAGGTGACCCTGGGCAGCTCACAACATCAACATACACAACCCTTTCTCTCCCCCTCCCCCCAGCCTCCCATGGCAGCAGCAACATAATTAGGCCAACCCTTGATCGCTTCATCTCCATGCAGGAGGGTGGGGGCCAATCTGGGGGAAGGATGGTCCTTAAGAAGGGGGGTCATCCCCGAGAGGGCCTTTTTGGGTGACCCCAACCTGGCAATCTGGTCACGTGCCCTGTCTTCCTGTCTGGGTGGGCCGGGTGGATGGAAGAGGGGACATTATAGGTGATCCTTCAAACATCCTGGCCCCAGGTCATGTGGGGCTTTAAAAGTGACCACCAGCACCTTAATCAGACCAGAAGCCGGTTGGCAGCCAGTGTGGCTCCTGCGAAGGAGGTGACGGTGACCGATGCACGAGTCCAGGCTTGTCTGGGCTGCTGCATTCTGAACTAACAGAAGCTTCTGAAGGCTCTTTGTGGGCAGCCCCATGTAGAGGGCATTGCTCTGGTGCCGACGGGAGGGGACCTGAGATGGGCATGTTGGTCCAGGAATGGGCATAACCAGTGTGCAATCCAAAGTTGTGCAAGGGCCCTCCTGGCCACAACTGCCCTCTGTAGCTGACTATCCTGCTTGACTCTTGGCTCTCCAGGTCCATCGGTCCAACAAGCCCATCATCTGCAAAGGCTGCCGGCGAACCTTTACCAGCAGCCTGACCCAGGGCTTGCGTCGCTTTGGCCTGTGCGACAGCTGCACATGCGTCACCACCACGCACGAGGAGTCAGGGCCCCTCAACCTCAGCCTCATGGAGCCTTCCTCCGAGAGGCCGGAAAGGAATGACCCGGACAATGACTGGCCCATCTACGTCGAATCTGGGGATGAAAATGATCCGCCTGAGGATGAGGAGGCCGACCCCAACCATAAGCGGGGCCTTCCTGAAGAAGCACTGATGTAGCAGTGCGGGGGGGTGGGGGAGGGAGGGGCTGGGGCATGGTTGGGAATCCCTTTTCCTTATTATGGATGAGTTGACCAACACAGTTATCTAGAACTGCATGAAGTTGTGTTCTTTTGATATAAATGGATGTAATTCTCTTTTGGAGACCACAGGTGGATTTTATCATTCCAAAATGTCTTTTTCAATCGTCTGTCTGGTGCTGTGCACAACTTATTTGGAAAAGATTCCAGGTTCAAGAGTGGGAATAACAGGGCTCCCAGCTGCAGTTTCCAGAGGTTGGATGCCTTTTGTAGCCGGCCTCTTCTCTGCTTACTTGGTGCGGCCTCCCTTTCCTCCTGCTGCTGCTTTTTCCTTCAGGATCCAGAAAAGATTTGAGGGGACAAGCTTTCCTCCCTCCCTCCCTCCCTCCCTCCCTCCCTCTGATCTTTAATTCTAACTGAGCAATGTAGAACACAATTCTATCCATGCACAAACTGGAAACTTCATCACAGTTTGAAGTTTGAGTCGAAGAAGAACTGCCACAATGGAATCCTAATTTTTAGATATTTTTAACAGCAACTTAAATGGACGCTTCTGTTCTGCCTTAAGCTGGGGCAGATAAAAAGTTTACAAATCTCTGGAGTAACAACCTTGGGGATTGCCGTGCATCGGGCACGGATGTGCTTCGTGCTCAAGCCGAAGGGCCCTTTTGTCTTGTGTTGTGTGTCCATGGCAGGGCTTCATGGTGGGACTTGCTGATGGCGGAGCAGAAAGTCTGAAGTTCATTTTTCAGCATCTCCAATTGATATTTTGCTGCCCGACCGGGTTGGTATCAGCAGCTGCCTTCATTTATTGGACCCAAAGCCGATGGGTGGTGTGGCTGGCCCCATGCCCACACTGCATGCTGCCATAGAGGATGTACTGCTTGTTGACCAGGGCCCTTAAAACAACCAGCTGAATTGATGACTCCTGATAGTTCATACCTCTGGGAAGAGATGTGAGAGGGAAGCCGATGGTACTCCGGAGCCAGAGGTGGGGAGTAGAGCTCCAGCATCTTCGTTGGCGGCTGAGCTGGGACCTCTGGCGTGCCTCAGCATGAAATCAGCCTGTTGGGTCAAAGTTAATAGAACTCCACTTTGCACTTGTGCATTGCAAGGGAAACGCTGTGAAGATTTCTGGGAATGTCCACATTGTGGACCTATTGGGGCGGTGGGGGAATTGGGCCCTTGCAGGATCCCCTTTCTGGTGGTGACTGTATTGTGAACACTGAGTCAACAATGAACCACAATTCTTTAGTTAACTGCCCCACTTCCCTCCAGGATGTGCAAAAGGTGCTTTTTCAAGAGGCAGCTGGACTTTCTGGTTTTTCTTTGAAGACGTTTCACTTCTCATCCAAGAAGCTTCTTAACGGAGCAGAGCTGAAGAAGCTTCTTGGATGAGAAGTGAAACGTCTTCAAAGAAAATCCAGAAAGTCCAGTTGCCTCTTGAAAAAAGCACCTCTGGGACAACCATGACCTGGATGACTAAGAATCTCTATGGACATTTCCCTCCAGGGTGTGTGCCTCTTGTTGCACAGGTACATGGTAATATAGGTGAGTTGTGATAGTTTCTGTATTTGTATCGTCTTACAAGTTTGTCTTGAGTATGTTCCATGTTTTAAAAATATACAGTTTAAATTTTGCTTTATTCCTGTTGATGATGTACACTAGGGACTTGGTTTCCTATAGAATGTGAAATTACTCAATTTATGTCCTGTGATTGATTTTCTAGAGGTTATTTAAACAAGCTGGGGAACTATCAAAACACATTGGATATAACAGAACAAAGCTACCAAAAGAAGCCAATAAAAATCAAAGTGTAAAATTATATGTAGTGGATTGTAGCTTCTGTATTCAGAATAAATTCATCTTCTCCATCCTGGTGTCAACCTTACCAGGTAGACCAGATAGGAAAAATGACCAGATAAATTAATTTTACTTTATTGAAAAGTTACATTAATAGAATCTTGCAAGTTTGAAGATATAATCCTCCTGCCATCACCTTTACAATCTGAGAAACTAGGGAAGGTCTCTCTTCGGCCTTTTGCCCCCCCCCCCCCCCCTCATCCTTGCCACCCCCACTCCAGCTGGGTACTAAGCTGTATCTCTTACCTGGCAGTTCTCTAGGCCAGGGGTCACCAACCTTTTGGACCTCAGGGACCACCAAATTTGTAATTTTAAATCCTGTGGACCACTAATATGAATTTTGACTGACAGTGGCTTGCTGACATTTTCCCAGGGTCTCTGCAGAAAGCAGCAGAGACTCTGGGAAAATCCCCCCAAAAGTCTGCAGGAAAATTCCCCACCCCGTTTTCCTACCGATTGATCGTTCTTTATTTGGGATTGCAGGATACCGTTTCCAACTCCATTCTCAGGGGGAGAGAGAGAGGAGAGACTTTTGGCTTCATGCAAGAAAAACAGCAGAAGCAGCAGAAGTCTGTCTTTCTCTCCCCCCGACTCCGCCAGAGATAAGTCTTTGTGAGACTTGTCACACCGGTGCAGCCTCTTGAAGCAGGAGGCCTTGCAGGGTCCCAAAGACTCATTTTTGGTGGAGTTTGGGGGAGAGAAAGAAAGACTTTTGTTGCTTTCCTTGTGTGCAGCCAAAAGCAGAAGAAGAAAGAAGTGGAAAGAAGCAGCCCGGTGGCCAGGCCAGGCATGTGGGGCAAGTGGGGCAAGTTCCCCCCCGCCCTTTCCCCCCTCCCCTTACTACCTCGTGTTGTTTGCAATGCAAGTGACACAAGTCTTGTGTTCCCACAGGCCATCTGGGCAGCACAACTTTGTGTTCCCGTGCAGCCTGGATTAATTGCTTTGGGGGTGACATTTCTCTGCGGACCATCAACATTTTCTCATGGACCACCAGTGATCTCCGGCCCACTGGTTGGCAACCTCTGCGCTAAGCAGCCTCTTCCCCCGTCTCCCAAGGGGTTCCCCACATGTTAAGTACACCTGGTGTCCTTCCTAGTGTGTTGGACTACCTCCCACCTGGCTGTACCGACCAGAAATTGTGGAGATTAATCTGACACATTAGTGCAATCCATAGTAGTAGGAGGAACAGAAAGACCTTGTTCTAGTTCTCCCTAAGACACGGAAGCCAAAATTGGCCAATCACACCCTCTGTAAAAGCTGGCTAAAAACCCCGTGCTTACTGTATCCTTGCTCTTTAAAAATAGAATTGTCCCTCCTCTGCTCCTGCACTTCCCAAGTGCTAATCCCCAAGATGATTATTGAAAAAGTTCAAAATAGAGCATGTGAGCGCACAATCAGCCCCGCTGCTTTGTGTAGCTACTACTTTGACTTGTTTTATGTCCCCTCCCTGTGCCTTTATGTTGTCAGGTTCCAAGGAATTGGGGTACCTGCACCTCCCGCAATCTGGATTCCCCCCAAGTGTGCTGAACTACCTCTCACCAACTCAGCACTGCAGCTGTCTAAGCTCCGTCTACACTCGGGCTCATGGCTCTGCCTGGACCCAATTGTGGTATAAACCCATCTCAGCCGAGCGTTGCATTTTTTTCTGCCATGGCCTCTGGATGATGATGCCGTTTCTGGCTCAGGAGTCAGAAGGTGCAAATTGTCCTCAGTGGACCTGATGTAAATATTAAAGTTCTATTCACTGTGCAGGAGGCAGCTTGGAGGTACGTAAAGTAGATTAGGCTTTGCTCCTTGGAGGAAGCCAGGAGACGGGCAATGATGAGGAATAGCATGAAGCATTGAGAGAAGGCAGCAAACATTACATTGATTTCCTGAAGGGAAGGATTGACAGGTGAGACAATCCATCTGGATTGTGGGCTTCTGCAGTGGTCAGAATGCAATATTGCAGGCTGATTCAGCTGACTGCCAGCAGTTCCATCCTACCCAGCTCAAGGTTAACTCAGCCTTCCCTCCTTCCAAGGTCAGTAAAATGAGGACCCAGATTGTGGGGGCAATTTGATGACTCTGGAAATCGCTTAGAGAGGGCTATAAAGCGGTAGGTATCTAAGTCTAAATGCGATTGCTATTGTAGCTTGGGGGAAAAAGTCAAGATGGCCCATACTCAACACAAATCTGGTGATTAATTGACACAATGCTGCAGCTTTCTTTGTGATAATGCAAGGGTCTTCAAACTTGGCAAGTTTAAGATTTGTGCTCAACTCCCAGAATTCCTGAGCTATCATGACTGGAGGAGAAATTCTGGGAATTGAAGTCCACAAGTCTTCAATTTGCCAAGTTTGAAGAGCTCTTTGAGGGTTTAAGGACTCTTGTTTGCATCAGACAATTCAATCTGGTTTCAGGAATTTTCTTGAGAGTAGAGAATGAAGCTTAATTATATAAGGGGAGGAAGAGGAGAGAATTCTAATCAACTTCCGATTCTGACCAAAACTAAGCAAATTATTTTGTTCTCCCACTTGTGTTTCATGAAATTGTGATGTCTTTGGCTTCCCTGTGAGGACACACTGTCTGTGTGTTCCTTTCATCCTGTAAATGCTAAGTTTCATATTTCTGTGAAACTTTACAATGAAAGTCTAATAAAAAATTGGCATTTTGATAAGCGATGCTTAAAAGAATGGAAAAAGGCTTATTCCTAATATAATTTTGATTATTTTTCTATGAGCCCAAGAAGCTGTTTGAGCTAATATAATCCAATTTCATTTCAGACCTATTTCTTTACTTGGGAGATGCCATTGAGAGATTGAATGGCCTTGTTTTCCTGACTGCTTATCAGCCTCAATGGTCTCCCCTGCTGGGAAGTCCCATTGACTGCAGAATACAAATGCTTTGAAGTAGGCTTCAGCCTCTCAAAAGTTTCTTTTATTTTGTTTTCAATGAGTAGTAATCTTTAAATCTTTAAACTGATTTTTTAAAAAGAAAGCTGTTTTATTGGTTTCCTTTAAATTTCCTACAAAATTTAAATCTTTATGAGATTTAATGTGGCAAAATTCTTCCTTAATTTCTGCCTTTATATCACCAGAGCTGATTGAATGGAAACTAAAGCAAGTTCCTTGACACTCACTCAAAACTTTCATAAATCTTGGAAGTCCAAGTCTTCAAAAGTAGGCAGGGCAGGCTGGTGCTCAAGTTCAGAAGTCAAGTTCACCTCCTGGTGCTTCCCATGTGCATCCAAAATAGCTGTTGGTGAAATTATCATTTTTATTGAAACTGGGTGACTTTCCTTCTTGTGGAATGTTTGAAATTCCCAGTTTAGCCACAACTGTGGTGGTTTCGCATTCTAAGCAGACCTGACTTTGTTTAGTTCTTATTATTAGTTCCTGATTATTCAATAACCAGGCTGGAGAATTCTGGGAGTTGAAGTCCACAAATCTTAAAGTTGCCAATTTTTGGAACCCCTGTGTTACAGTAACTAAAAATAACGAAGGCAGGCATGGACTCCAACTCCCAGAATTCCCCAGCTAGCATGCTGATAAGTCCAGAAATCTTAAAGCAGTCAAGATTTAAGAAATGCTGACATAGATACCAGGAAAGGAGAATATTTGGCATAGATCTTGGTAACCAGAACGTAGCATCTGATCAGCAGAACATGGCTTGGCTTTGCTGTGGGCTGGCTCAACGCTGCTAAAGGCTCCTTTTCCATAAGAGGCTCCCTTCTCGCCGTCTTTTCTCCTGAGATGCCGAGCATTTTCTCTCCTAAATGGCATCCTTTTAGGTGCCCAAAGACCGACCCCTTTCACACCAAGGAAAAGACAACCTGGTTACCTGGCTCCTTCCACTCCAAACTTATTTCAGTCAGCTGATTCTGGGAATTCTTCGTGGCCATCATTTATGATAGATAGAATATTATTATTTGGATAGGACAAAAATAATAAATGCGCACCAGGGGCAGAGAAGCAATTCAAAAGAAGTCTGAAAAAGATTCTACAATAGGGCTGTCAAATTCGCACCTGCAGGCTGGATGCATCACGTGCTGGCCACGCCCATTCCCAGTTTAATGAAGGGGGGGACAGTCCCAATACATCCCATGACATTGCTTGAAGCTGCGAGTTTGACACCCCTGACCTGCAAGCAAGCAAAACCTGGAAAATTAGTCTGTGTGAAATAGGTCTCCAGTGCCATCCACCACTGGCCTGTATTTGCAAGCGACCCCCTCCCGGCATTGGGTGTGTCTCAAGGCAAAAAGGATGGAAATAAAGCGGAGAATCGACAAAGGCCACTCCTTGTCTACAATGTGTTGTTCTCTCTGCAGGATGTGGAACAAATAGGAAATGATTTGGTAGCCTTGTTTCCACACTGGGGCATCATTCAGTCTTTGTATGTTTGTGTCATGTCTCTTTAAATAGCTGTAGCAGCTCAGGACTTTTGGAGCTGACAATGTGAACAAAATAAAGTTTTGACAACAATATAAACTTGGTGAGGCTTATGCCAGTATCTTTTGGGGAGCGATTTTGGTACAGGTGGTTGTCGCCTTACACGATTGAATCAAAAATTACAATTGTAAGTTGTGGTCATTAAGCAGGGTATCATGTGACAGTGCCTGATTTTATGACCTATTTTTGTTCCAGTAATCAATACGTGAATTCATTTTCACCAATGGGCATAATAAGTGAAGGCTAGTTTCTGTCAAAACCTGTCATAATTCATGGACATGTGACTGAGGTGCTGCAAACAGCCAAAACACAATGGCTGCAGGGGGTGGGGTGGCCTTTGAAATCTTGAAACCAGGTGATAAATGCCTTTTAGGGAGTCTGGCTGTAAGTCAAGGACTACCTGAAACTCTTTCTCTTGAGAAAGGCATTCTCAATTGTGGACAACCTTGTCTTTTTGTGTGGAATTTCTGCGACTTGTGAGTCTTGTTATAGACACTGCAGGAGGGGTGTATTAGTCCATGTAGGGATGTATTAGTCCATGGAGGCAAATACTACGTCAGGAAACTGAATTTCATGAAGGGCCGCATCAGGGTGGTGTTTGACCTGAGAGGGCAGGGTAGGTGTGGCCAGCTTGATGTCACTCATGTCAGGGGCACCTGTAGTGGTCCGAGCACTCTGCCAGCGAAAATGAGCTCCTGCTTTCAGCTGTGATCGCCTCCTGCAACTCTGCCAGTGAAAATGGAGCTTGGGTGGGCCTCACATGTCCCCCCCGGGCTCTGTTTTCACTAGCAGAGGCAACATGGGCTGGTCCTTTGCTGTTTCCAGGGTGACCCCGTGGGCCAGATGTAAGCACCCCTTGTGCCGATCCAGCCCCCGGGCCTTGAGTTTGACACCCCTGTTCTATGTGATATATTTAGTGAAAAGGGATTGGATGTGGTCCCATCCCACCGGCCTACTGACTTTTCCATAGAAATTTACCCAAACCCAAGCTATATTCAATGACCCCAAGAGAACTGGGCGAGGTACAGACTTTCATTGACAAAAAATCTAGAATGAGGGTTCATTCAACCAGCCTGACTCTGGGAAACCATCCCAACTCCCGGTTCTGTTCCGAGAAGAGAAAGATGGGTCCCTTTGCCTGTGTGTGGCCCATAGAGGGTTAAAAGCTGTCTACTGGAAAATGTTTACCCCCTGCCCTTAATGAAAGACATGCTGGCCCATCTGGCAAAAGGGAAAATTTTCACAAAGCTTGACCTGTGAGAAGCATACTACTGAGTTAAGATCAAAGAGGGAAATGAGTAGAAGACAGTATTCAACTGCCCCTTAGGGTGTTTCCAGTTCAGAGACCTCCTATATAGATGCAAGGAGCCCCTGCATTCCTCATGCAACTGATAAATGAGGTGTTGCACAAACATGAGGTGCTGATATATTTAGATGACACTTTAATCTATACCGAAACTATGGTGGAGCATGTCAAGCTGGTGTGGGCAGCACTAAAGAAACTCCATGCACTCAGCAATACACTAAACTTTCTAAATGTGTGTTTCATCAAAGCAAGATCGACTACTTGGGGTACCCAATATCCCATGAAGAGATAGAAATGGACCCAGAGAAAGTCTGTGCAGTACTGGACTAGGCTCCACTCTGTACCAGGAAACAACTGCAGAGCTTTTTGGGATTCGCAAACTTCTGTCAGTCATTCATCCCCTCGTTTGCACAAATCACTTTCCGCATCACAAACTTGATAAAAACAAAAGCTGCTCCAATGGATAATGGACTGTCAAGCGGCATTTGAAAAGTTTAAATGCCTGTTTGCAGCCAAGCCGGTCCTTAAAGCACCCAGGCCCAATGCTCCTTTTGTCATCCAAGCTGATGCCAGCAATGTGGGTGTGAGGGTCGTCCTCCTAGAAAGAAACCAGGAGGGGACTCTTCAACCATGTGCCTACACATCCCCAAAACTCACCAATATTGTGTGATGGTGGACTGTTTGGGAAAAAGAGATGTACGCAGTGCAATGGGCATTACTTACATGGAGCACTTCCTGATGGTGGCGAAGGCTCCTTGCAAGGTTTGGACAGACCGTAAAAACATAGAGCCCCTAACCCTCACCTTGAAAGCTGTTGCCTAAATAAGTCTGATGGGTGCAATACTTCAATCACTTCAATTTCTCTCTGAAATACCTCCCAGGGGGAAAAAAGCTTCCTAGCTGATGCACTGGTAGGATGACTCAGTATAATAGCTCTCAAGCCAGACCAGTCATCCCTTCCCACCAACTAGCAGCCCCAGTAACCATCAGGGCACAAACAAAAACGAGGGCACCAAAAATTGAAGCCACCTTAAAAGGAACCCTGGAGGGAGACTAATGGTTCCAGAAACATAAGAATGAATGATCATGAGAGTTGATTTGGCTTGGGGGGGAGCTAAATTGTATGTCCTGAAAAGCCAGAGACTGCTAATTCTAGAGACAAGCCGTGACTTTATAACTGCGGGACATTTCGGGTTCGTAAAAATGCTCCATTTGGCCAAACGGCAGTTATGGTGGCCATCGCTGGAAAAGGACATTAAAGGATACCTGGCAAGCTGCCCAGTATGTGCCTCAGCCAAAGGACAGCAAGAGGAAACACCAGGGCTCCTTCAGATAGTAGTGGAGCCTAGCGCTCCATGGACAGGAATCTCCATGGACTTTATTGTAGAACTCCCTGAGACCTCAGGATATATGGTGATCGGGTCATAATGGACCTACTCTCCAAACAAGTAAACTTTGCCGCCTGCCAAAAGATTCCATCTGCCCATGTCTTGGCTAAACTTTTCATTAAAACATTGTCTATAGACTGTATGGGGGTCCACCACTCATAATCTCAGATCATAGAGTCCAATTCAGCTTGAAGTTTTGGCAGAAGTTTCTGGGACTTTGGGGGACCTCCCAGGAACTAAGCTCTAGTCACCACCTCCAAACTAATGGGGTTCTATCTCCTCAGGTGTTATGTAAGCTACTAGCAAGGCAACTGGACACAGCACCTTCCATTTGCTGAAGTAGCGTACAATAATTCTGTCCATAGCTGCACAGGCTTTACCCCATTCAAGGTGGCCACAGGCCAAGACTTTGCCTCAATACCAGAATTATCCCTGCCCCTCCCATCACCTCTCTCAAAGACTGGGAGATCCAATTACAAGACATCTGGCCAGGAGCTAGAAAATGGCTAGAAGAGGCAAGATAAAATATATTGCTATAAAAAGCAAGCTAACAAAAAAACGCACGAAGCCTAAGGACTTTAAGAGGAGATCAGGTCCATTTGTCTACCAAGTACTTGCAATCCAGATAACCCTCGGGAAAAAAAAACAGAACCCAAGTATGTTGGATCTTTTCCCATTAAATGCCTGATTAATTCCCCAAATCACTCAGGTGGATCCACCCGATTTTCCACTGCAATCTGCTGCAACCTGAGGTGCTTTTCTCGCTGCATCCAGGACCACCCACCTGAGCCTCTCGTGATCGAAGGGGAGCAGCATTTCAAAGTCAAAGACAATCTGGATTCCCACAAACACTGAGGGAAGATCCAGTACCTGATGGTATGGAAAGACCTTCCCCCTTCCAAAATGCAGTGGGTGGACTTTAAAGACGTTAAAGCTGTGAAACTCCTTACATGCTTCCACAACCAATACCCTGACAAACCAAGATGATCTAACCCTGGTTTTCCTTGTTCACTCGCTCCCTCCCTTCCTCCTATCCCCCCTCTCTTCCTTTGCAGGACTTATGTCCTTGTCAAGGGGGGCAGCATATCAGGATCTCCATCGTCAGCCTGGTGCCTTGCTAGGTTCCAGCCATCAAAAGGGAAAGGAGGAAGGAGGCATTGGGGGCAATCTACACCTGTGTATCTAATGGTGGTAAATGGGAGGTAGTAGTGGAGAATGGAAGGGAGAAATGTCACTTTTTTCAATAACGGAACTGAAAGGCCACTAAATGAATGGTTGTAAGTCTACATATTTTCTGTATTCTCTACAGAGGTAAATAAACTCAACAAAACATCAATACAAAGTATTTATTATTGGTTCATCAAGTATCTTCATGACTCACATTTGTGACGAAGTTCTTCTTTATGTCCAATTCCTTTGCATATCTGATTTGTAGATAAAAGATGGTTATCTCCTAACCCATCTCGTAGTGATAGAAAGCAGCTGCCATGAGTTAGGGAATTCAGGCAAAAGTGAGGAAGAGGGTCTGGCAGATGCTATTGCTACGCACATGCTGGGCTGCAGTGAATCCTGGAACCTTGAATTAAGTTGCTTAAAGTTTCCACAATAATTGAAAATAAAAGGAATTATCATTGAATAAACATTCTGGTTAAATTTGAGAAACTGTGTAAAAAAATCTTATAAGAATTTGCAAACACATATTTGAAAACTCTGGGAAATTGCTGCTTGAGTAGCAGATATTGTTGTGGGCTGCTTTGCTTAGGTTTCACTTCTTTGTTGAAGAGAAAAAGAGGGGGGAGAATTTCCTGCCTACTCTTGAAAAAAAAATAATGGTAAGAATTATTTGACTTCACTGTAAATTTCTTCTTGACCACCAGATGGGGCTGTATGCTGCTTAACCAAGATGAGATGTTGCCTGTTAAGAGAGGGGTGGTTGGGTCCCAATGGTATTTATTTCTTACTCACTGGAAGATATTCATCAAACAAGTACAGTAGTTCAAAGAGTTATATGCAGTGTGTCTTTGTTATACTTAAACTTTTCTAGCATAAAAATAAGATGGATAAACTCTATGCTTCATGAGGAAAAGGAAATTGCTCTTTGTTCACATATCTTACTTGCTGGAGCTTTGATTTATAGCCGATAAAACCGGGCCAGAGAAGATTTTACAGCCTTGGTTGTAAAATGGCTGGAGGCCTCATGGCAGACACTGACCAGCTGAAGATAATGAAAAACACATCCTTTGTCTTTACTCCAGGACACAAGCTAGTTTGCTTAGATTGGTTTTCTTTGAGTTAGCCCAGGGAGAGATGAAATAAAGGAAGCTGCTTGTCTGTCCCTTGAAACATGGGAAGTTTGCTTTCCCTCTTGTTATGTAAAATGAGTCTTTGAAATAGCAGGAAGACAAGCAGAAGGCGGACAAACTCTAACCCTTGCCTGCCGATTCAAATTGTCTTTGAAAGTCAGAGGGGACATAAGGCATAAAGACATTCCACGTTCATTCCTGGCTTCAACATATCTTTGTCTTTAACACAGAAATCCAAATTTCACATCCAGATACATCTTTTTACTTTTTAATCCTCTTTTGGTGTCAGGAATTCAAATTAAGCAATCCTTTTACTATTCTTGGGCTTCAGGAATACAAATAACCATCTTTTACTTTTCTGTATTCTCTACAGAGGTAGATAAAACTCAACAAAACATCAATACAAAGTATTTATTATTGGTTCATCAGGTATCTTCATGATTCACATTTGTGACAAAGTTCTTCTTTATGTCCAATTCCTTTGCATATCTGATTGGTAGGTAAAAGATGATTATCTCCTAACCCATCTCATAGCGATAGAAAGCAGCTGCCATGAGTCAGGGAATTCAGGCAAAAGTGAGGAAAACTCCCCCAACCCATCAAGAGTCAAATTAGTGACCAATCGGGATTAGAGATGTGGCCACATGTCATGAACTACATTTCCCAGGATACCTTTAACTACATTTACCTTAAGGGGACAGCTCACAATTGCTACCTAACTATCCAATTCCCATACATTGGCTGGACAGCACAACATACATAGGATTAAAAAGCATTTGGAAGAGTGTGGTGTTTGTAGTTCAATCTACAAGTGTTCATTGGGCAGAGCAATTGAACAAAATTGTGTGTGTAGGACAAACATAAAAACAACTATCACTTGCCCTCTTTGCCCATAAAGTTTTCCAAAATGAATTCAATCGGACCTCAGATCTTTATGAAAGGCACAACAGTGTTCTGCACTCTTCCTTTGGAAACGTTGCAAGGGATGAGCTCTTGTGAATCCTTTGATGCAAAAGCAAAGAATATCAAAGAGCAAAAGGAGTCCCTGGCTCTTTACAGGACTCCAAATTCAAGGTTAACGAAGTGATCACAAGTTCTTGGGCTTATCTTGAGCCATAACAGGTAGTCACAGTTTAACCTGGGGAGATGCTCACCCAGCAAACTGTCACATCCAGTCCTGCTCTAGTACATGAGTGGGAACAGCAGCGATGCACAAGAGTTGCCCCTCAACTGGAGCTGGATGAGAGCTAGCTCTTTCTCAATGAGGGCTTGTAGAGGGCTTTGGGAATCTTGGGTGATGCACATGCCGGTCAACCCTCCTTTGGCAAAGTTGAGACTTCCTGCCAGTAAATATCCCTCCTCCCCCGATTGCATTGAAAGGCACTTTCGCTGCGGTCCAGCTGGGTAATAATTGCGGGCGTTCCGGAGGGCTGAGTGATGGCCGGGCGCCCTTCTCTGCCCCGGGGCGGCGGGGGACCGAATGGCCTCCGGGCCTTTCCAGGAAAGCCCTGCAAAAGACCGGGTGTTCTTCGGGCATTTTTCAGTTTCAGCCGGAAAAGAGGCGGTTCCAACCACGCGTCTTCTCGCCCGTCCAGCAGCCGCAGGCGCCTCTAGCATCGCTCCAGCCGGTTTTGGCAGAGATTTGCCCCGGCCCGTTATTCGGCCGCCGTCCGCCTCCTGAAGCTCGGCCCGGCCGCTCGGTCAGAGGCGACGGGAGCCAGGCCGCTTCCCTCACCAGCTCGTCCCACCCACGGCCGGGCATCAGCCTTCTCCGACCCGCTCGCCTCGCATCAGGCCGGTGGGCGCAGCAAAGCTCGGGCAGGGGAGGCGAAAACGGCGGGCGGCCCGGACTCCTCCGGGCGTGGGGGGCCACCGGCCCGACGGGGACCCGGCGGGTGTGGGCAGGGCGCCGGCGGGGCGTCCCGGGGGCGCCGGGGAGGGCAGCGCCAGCCGGGCGGGCGCCAGGCCGGGCGGGGCAGCGGCGCGGGGCGCCCGGCGGGACCGAGGCGGCGAGGAGGGGCGCGCGGCCAAGCGGCGAGCGGCGTGCGCGCTTGGCTCCTGCCGCGCTCGCTGCGTTGCCCCTTTAATTGTGTCCCCGGCCCTCGGGCGCCTCTCTCCGCCGCCCACGTCAGCAGCCACCTTTGTTTCTCTTCGGCCGGGCTGCGGGGCGGCGGAGCCCGCGACGCTCCGCGCCGTCACCCCCGCCTCTCTCTCTTTCCATCCGCCCCACCGCCCGCCCGCCTCCGGAGCCGCAGCCGGCCCAGCCTGCCTTCGCCGAGAGGTAAGTCACCAGCGGCGCCTCGCAGCAGCAGCCCGGGCGAGCAGGGCGTCGGGTGGGCTGAGCGCGCTCCGCGGCCTCTGCTTGCCTCGCCCGCCCGGAAGGGTGCCCGCCCGCCCGGCGCCCCCATCGCCCAGCACATACACAGGCGGCCCCGGGGGGCGGGCGGGCGCCATTTGCTGCTGTCGCCACCCCGGGCGCGGCGCTCGCTCCTCGCAACAAAGGGCGGCGAGGCCGGTGCTGCCGGGCGCGGCGCTGCGAGACGGGCGCCGGGGGCGCTTGCGAACCGGGCACCGAGTGGCGGGGGGAAGGCGGGGGCTGCCGCATCGCTACCAGCGCCGGGCGGCCAAAGATCCGGCGGGCGAGAGCGAGGAAGCGGGGTTTCCCCTCCGTGAACCTCCCCGGGCTCCCGCTCCGGCGCCGCTGCCTTGGCGGGCTCCCGACGGCCGGGCAGCCAATTCGGAAGTGCGGGCAAAGACTGACGGCGCCCTCTGCCAATGCGCCGCCGCGCTCCCTCTCTGGCCGGGCTGGCCCGTCGCTGCCCCAGCTGCCCGCTGGGCGCTCGCTGCGGCGGCGGCGGGCGGTTAGGCGTCCGCAGGCGGCGCGGGAGCTTCCTCAGCGGCCGCACTGGGCCGTCCTCGGAGCGCACCTGAAGGGCGGGGACCCTCCGGCCGCCCCAGCTCTTCGCGCTGCCCTTCACGGCGCCGAGCAAATGGCGGTTTGTGCGCCGCGCCCCTCTGCCCGCGAAGGCGGTTTGGCCCCGCCGGACGAGCCGGCGTCTGAGCAGCGCCTTCCCGGGGAGCCGCCAGCGGGGCCCCTCCGCCTGCGAGGAAACAGCGGAAGGGCGGGAAGGGTCCCCTGCCCCCGCCTTTAAGGCGCAGGCCGGAGATGCTGCCGAGCCGCGTCAGCGAGGGACGCCCAGCCTCCGGGGACCTAAGCGGGCTAGCCGCGGTCCTCATCGCCGGAGGCTTCTGCCGCCCTGAGGAAACCAGCCGCCCTCCGCGGAGAGATTCGCCCTGCGCGAGAGCCGCCTGAGTAGCTGCTTCGAACGGCCAGAAGCCCCGGAGGGAAAGGCCGGCTTGGGGAGCCTGGCACGGAGTCCCGACGCCTTTGGCAGCCTCCAGAACTCCCCGCGCCTCCCGGTCCCCGTCAAAGGCCTGAGGAAGTTGGAAAGGAGGGAAAATACCAGCAGCCACAACCACAGTAATGGAGAACCACACACCCACCCGGCCTAGCGTGCCAGTTTGGAATGAGTTTGTGTAAACGATCCCTCAGTGTGCCTGGCTTTGTGACCAAGAATGAAGAAGCCTTGCCGCCTGCTTGGTGGGGTTTTGCATTTTCCACAGACTTCATCCTGTAACCTGTTTATATTTCTTTATAAGATTATCGAGTGCCTCCATTCTGAAAGTCTTCCTTATAAAGTCCACTTTGGACAGCAGTGGCTGAGATGCAGCAGACAGCTGGGGAAGAAGATGTCATGTGGGTATCCAAGGTTTGGGGGTTAGTTTGTTGTGTGAGGATGGCCATGGACTAAAGGGGCTGATTGCAAAACAAATACGTCTGCACAGGAACATTTTTTTCTGACTGGACAGGATTAGAATAGAGTAGCCTACACTAGGCTAGAACAGGAGAGATTTCCCAAAGTAGCCACAGCTCTGCCCAGTATGAGGTTATGAGGAGTGTGAGGCAGATTGAGGATTCTTTTCCTCCCACAGTTGCAAACTTCCTGATAGTTACATCAGCTGGCTTAACTGCACCTGTGTGGCTGAAAGTGACCAATTCTTTAAAAGCATGGTATGGATTTGGGGGGCTGCACAATGTAAATTCCTGCTGCGAATATTTAGAGCAGAGGTCTCCAAACTTGGCCACTTTAAGACTTGTGGACTTCAACTTCCAGAATTCTCCTGCCAGCATAGGGAGAATTCTGGGAGTTGAAGTCCACAAGTCTTAAAGTGGCCAAGTTTGGGGACCCTTGAGGATGAAGCTTTGAGGGACTGCTTGTACCAAATTCTGTCTCATTTGGCAGAGTAGTAAAAAATACTGAGGTTCCTGTGTGAATCTCACTAATTAAAGGGGACACAGAAATTGGTTTTCTGTTGTAGAGCTGCTGCTTGAGTGGCTGAAAAGTATATTGTGCTGTTTTCCATAAGGCTCTGTAAGTAGCCTGATACAATTTGGGGTTTCTTAAAAACATCCTGAGAATTTTAGGAAGTTTCAACTAGGCATTTGACTTGTATCCAATCTCTCTTTTTTAATACTGTAATTAGCCCAATTTCCAGTTGCTCCAGGGATCCTAACGGGTCTGTTTAGTAATTACTGTAGTTGAAGTAGTGGAGAAAACCAAGATGATAAGATAGTTCAGAATTAGCCAGAAATAAGCAAATATTGTTGAGTATGATTTATGGGACAAGAATTTCCATTGCTAAGCAAGGCAGTCGGTAAGTGAGTTACACCTAATTTCGCCACCTTTTTTAAAACCACAGTTGTTAAATGAACCTTGTGGTCCTTAACTGAAGGTGGCTTCTATTTGCTTCTGGTGATCACTGGAACACTGCAACTGCCATAAATATATGACAGTTGCCATGTGCCCAAATTTTGATCTCATGACTCTGGGGATGCTGTGATGGTTGTAGGGACCAGTTGTCATTTTTAGGAAGATAGAATCCTAGGGCTGGAAAGGACCTTGATCTTCTAGTCTAACCCCTGCCCACTTTACTACATGCTGGACAAATGGCTGTCCATTCTTGAAGACCTCCATTGATGGAGCACCCACAGCTCTAGAATGCAAGATGCTTTATTGATTCATTCTTCTCACTGTCAAGAAACCTCTCCTTAGTTCCAGATTAGATCTCTTTTTAATGAGCTTCTACCGATTGCTTCTTGTCCTGCTTTGGCGAATAAGAACCCGCTCTGCCCTGTGATTGCCCTTCAAGAACTGAAAGGCAGCTATTAGGTCTCCCCTGAACCTTCTCTTCCTTAAACGAGAACATACCTACTCATACCCTCAATTGTTCATCACATGGTTTAGTCTCCAGGCCCCTTATCATCTTTGTTGTTGTTGTGGTTCTTTGCACCCTTTCTAGGGTTTCACATCTTTTTGTATCTTGGCGACCAGCACTGGATGCCGTATACCAAGTAAGGCCCCAGTACTGCAGTATAGGACAGTATTATCAGTCCGTGTGGTTTTGATGCTGTCCTTCTGTTGATGCAACCTGGGGTTGCATTGGCTTTTTTAGCAGCTGCAGCATACGGCTGGCTCATATTTAAATGATGGACCACTAGGATTCCAACATCCCTTTCAGTTACTGCTGTTGAGCCAAGTACTGTCTATTCTATTCTGTGTATTTGGTTTTTCTACCCAAGTACAGGGCCTTACTTTTGAATTATATCTTGTTGGATAGGGTTCAAGATTTTTCTGGATTTTAAGCCAATCTTCTAAAGTGTTGGCTATTCCCCCCAATTTGGTATTGGCTGCAAATTTCTATCTCCTCATATTATCCCCTCATGCTGGATGATACATTTTTCAATATCTCTGTAACTTCAAACTAAATGAAGGGTTTACTGTCAAAACTCAGCAGTAGAATGGCCAAAGTTTCTTCATAGGCTTCCTGATCAGGCAGCTTTCTGAACCCCGCTCTCTACCATTAACCAATTCTGGGGAAAAAAGTGTTCCTGTGCAGTTGCAGTAAATTGATGAGAAGTAAATTTGGAGCCTCTTTTTAGTTCATTTTCTGAGAAAGGTCAATGAGCACACTTTTCTTTTAACGTAAAACTTCTATGGATAGGAGATCTGTGGGTACCAAGAACAACTTAGCTACATGCCACCTGCACTCCAATAAAATGCAGCATGTTTAGCTGTATTCACACAACACTAGGCATTACAGGAATTAGCCAATTGTGTAAACCCAGAAACTTTAACAACTCAGAGTCAGAAAGAGGATAATAGAATCATAGAATTGGAAAGTATCATCAAATCAATACCCCTGCATGCTACACTATACCCTCCCCAAAACATGTAACCCCAAATATCTTTTGTCAATTGTTAATCAAAACTATTTTGTACAAACCCCCAAAGCTGGTCACTTTGTAGTAATGGCTTTGCACTAACTAGCTACAGAGAAGGAAGAAAGTGCAGAGAGGCGGCTTCCACTGCAGCAGTATTTTTCAACCTTAGCAACCTTAAAATCTGTGGATTTCATCTCACAGAATTCCCCAGCTAGCATGACTGCCTGGGGAACTCTGGGAGTAGAATTTCTTAAAGTTGCCAAAGTTGAGAAACACTAGAGTATAGAACCAACTGCTATACTTTGGTAGCTACTGAAAACACCTTCAGACATTGGGAACCCTTAAGCCTTCCACCTTGCTGCTTTTCAGCCAGGGGGAAAAAGCAGAAATAATGATTGACACTTCATGAGGGCTGGTGTGATGCTAGGCAGGAAGGAAGAAACAGCTGGCGACTGTATTCAGCCTTGCATCTTGCCGGATCCAGCAGCAAGGCAAGGAGCAATGCCATGGAAGCCACTGCAATGGATTAATGCTCACTAGTAGAGCAGGGGAAAAGCTGGGGATGCCAGGGCGAGGAGTGGGGCTGTAGTTGCTGTGTTTCTCAAACTCAACAGCTTTAAGTTCGGAGGACTTGCGCTCCCAGACTTCCCCAGTCACCATTAAAAGCTCTAATCCCAACACAGGCTAATTACAATCATCTGCCACAGTGGACTATGCAAAATGAAACCTGGGAGCCTGGCTAGGGAATTCTGGGAGATGAAGTCCATCCACCTTAAAACAGCCAAGGTGGAGGGTGTAGTATCGGGCTCTCACAATTTCATCATTTACATCATTCTTCTCTTTAGAATCCTATAGGCTAGAGCCCTTTAGGGGAATCCATAGTACCATGCTTTTAGCTAAAGAAGGCTTCTAGGCTTGGTCCTCAACATATGCAGGTAAGCCAGGAGGGAGTTGCTGCCTCTTAGTGAGTGAGACATTCATGTTGACTCACAGCAGCTTCTGTGCCCAGCGGTCCAGCTCAGCCCTTCAGTCTGGCAGACCATTCCCAATGTCCAAGGGGCTGCCTTTTCCCCAGAGTCTCCACCATCTGATTCGATCTAGCAGATGGGGGTGCTGCAGATCCCATCAGTCAAAGGGGGTTGGTTGGTGGGGACTAGAAGACGGGCCTTTTCTGCAGTGCCCCTACTCTGTGGAACTTCCTCCCCTCAGAGATTAAAAGGGCCCCAACCCTCTTGGCCTGTTGTAAAGCTCTAACCTTTTTTGGGGGGGGGTTGTGTCCCCAAACTCTGGGCATTGTGGGTGCTAAGGGCCCAGCTTCCTGGCTGAAGTGTTAACTGGCTAAGCATCTCGGCTGGTTATTTTTGATTTTTTTAATTGTTTTTAAAATGCTTTTTTTATTTTATTGTTTTTATACTCTTGGGAGTCATTGACTGAGATGGGCAGCTACACAAATGGCTATAGGAAGGAAGGAAGGAAGAAAGGAAGGAAAGGAAGGAAGGAAGGAAGGAAGGAAGGAAGGAAGGAAGGAAGGTACATCTCTCTCTCCCAAGGTCTGAAAAATAGCTTCCTGTTAAAAACATTGCAGCCGCTGTGGGTATGTAAAACAGCCCCTCCCTGTGCTCTCTTGCAGCGTCAAGCCTGCCCGGTTCCAGGATGGAGATTTCTTCCCATCAATCGCACCTCCTGCAGCAGTTAAATGAGCAGCGCCAGCAGGATCTGTTCTGCGACTGCAGCATCCTGGTGGAGGGGAAGGTCTTCAAAGCCCACCGCAACGTGCTCTTCGCCAGCAGCGGCTACTTCAAAATGCTCCTCTCCCAGTGCTCCAAGGAGGCCGGGCAGCCCACCACCGCCACTTTCCAGGCCTTTTCCCCAGAGACCTTTTCGGTGATTCTGGATTTCGTGTATTCGGGCAAACTGTCCCTCACTGGCCAGAACGTGATTGAGGTCATGTCGGCCGCCAGCTTCCTGCAGATGACCGATGTCATCAGCGTCTGCAAGACTTTCATCAAGTCCTCCCTGGACATCAGCGAGAAGGAGAAGGACCGCTATTTCAGCCTCTCGGACAAGGAGGTCAGCTCCAACGGGGTGGAGCGCTTGTGCCTGTACAGTGCCGGCTGGAGAGCGGAGTCCAGCCCCCCCACTTCCCACCTGAGCCCCGACCGAGGGACCTGCGTGGTCAACAGCAACTCTTGGACAAACTTCAGCTACTACCCCTCCGGCCCAAGAGCCGCCCAGCCTCTCTCCAAACACGAGCAGAGGCAGGAATCCCTGAGGAAGGGCAGGCATCTGGGGCTGGCCCAGCCTGCGGACGGCCCCCCCTATAAGGCGAACAAGCTGGAAGACCGGGCTGCTGCTGAGCAGGCAAGCCACGCTCCTCCGTCTGAAGAGGAGCTCCAGGTGGACTCGGAAGGGGATTCCTGTCCTGCCAGCTACCAGTACGGGCAGGGCTCGGATGCCGTCGCAAGAGGGCTGGCTGCGCCTCAGCATGAGCACGAATTGCCCCCTTCTGCCAGCAAGTCCAAGCCTTCCAAAGCCGAAGAGCCGTACCCCAGCATGCCCTCTGTCCTGGGGGTCATGGGGAACTGGGCTGAGGGTAAGAGCCTTGGAGCTGCACTCCCTTCCCTACCCAGGCAGAAGCCCCAGGCTTTTGCAGAAGCTCAGTCGGGTGGGAGCCAAAGAGAGGCAGGTGTGGGAACCTCTGAATTGCTAGTTCTTGTGAAGGGTCCAGGGGATGCATCGCCATGAAGGTTTGCCGAGTGCTGTGCAGGACTCGGTGGATTTTAGGGACTGAGCCCCTCAGCAGGAGTTTCAACCCAGAGTTCTCTTTTCGCTCCCTTTGCGTAAGGTGTGTGGCCGAGACGTTGGGCCCAGAGGGAAGCCCTGGCACCCCAGCAGATTGTGAGCTGGGGTAGCAACCTGTTAGCCCTCCTGGCTAAACCAGATGGGAAAATGGGACTAAGGAGCTAATTCTCCTTTATGCTAAAAGTTTATTAAGAGAGTCTTGCAAGTCTGAAGGTGGAAACTTCGTACTGCCACCTTGAGCTGCCTGATCCTTTAGGATGGGTCCTTCCTAAGTTTCCTGCTCTGATGCTTAAGCTGTTGGGATCTTCTCTGATCCTTCCTTCCCTCAGCAGCATCTCTTTCCTTTGTCCCCAGCGGTCATTCCCAAATACTATTTTGTACTGCCTGCCCAAGACAGTTTGCTGCCAGAAGCAGATCCTCCCATGTCTTCCCCCAACATTATTCAAAAATGCTGTCTGACTGAAACACACAGTTCTGCTTTCTTTGATCCTCTGCTCCAGTTGACCAGATGTTGCATCCAGTTGTACAGAAGGGCAATCCATTGAATGTGTGTCTTAACTGCATTTGTTCTAAAGAGGCTTTCCATGTAGCTCACATGAGCTATTCACAATTCACACTTTATTTTATTTAAGAGAAATAAACTCTAGAAATTGTGTCTTCCCCAGCTGAGTGCTGACCAGCTGTTTTGGGCAGCCTAGCTCTTTAGCACACAGATAGTAGAAATTATAGTCCAGCACACAGCTAGAAGGGATCAGGTAGAGAAAAATGTGTGAATGGGTTTTTATATCAACTTAAATAGTCAGTCACATAGTTCAGTTTGCTTGACTTGTCTGACATCATTCAAGGTTGCCATCAGCCCAACCCTGTAGTCCCCAACTTGAGCAAGTGATTCTGGGCAGCTAACAACTATTTATTTATTGCACCTTTATTATTATTTAATTATTTTTACAAATAACGCAGTGAACATAATCAGTGTCTCTTATTCCTCCTATTTCCCTGACAACCACCACCCTGTGAAGTCATTTGGGCTGAAGGTGACTCTTCGTGCCTAAGGCGGAACAAAACCTCGGGGTCTTCTGGTCTCTAGCATGGCGCCTTAACTACTCCAAAAGGCTAAAGAACCACAAAACCTGCAGAATTAGAATTAGAACAGAGCTGGAGGGACATTGGAGACCTTCTAGACCAGCCCCCTGCTCAAGCAGGAGAACCCATACCATTTCAGACAGGTGGCTGTCCAGTCTCTTCTTAAAAACCTCCGGTGATGGAGCACCCACGAGGCTTCTGGAGGGAAGCTGTTCCACTGGTTAATTGTCCTCACTGTTAGGAAGTTTCTCCTTAATTCCACGTTCCTTTTCTCCTTGACTAGTTTCCATCCATTGCTTCTTGTCTTGCCATCTGGTGCTTTGGAAAATAAGTTGGGCCCCTCTTCTTGTGGCAGCCCCTCCAATACTGGAAGGCTGCTTTCAGGTCCCCTCTTCTTTTCTCTAGGCCAGCCAAACCCAAATCCTGCAGCCATTGTTCTTCGTATGTTTTTGTCTCCAGGCCTTTAATAATCTTAGTTGCTCTTCTCTGCACTTTGTCCAAAATCTCAACATCTTTTTTGTAATGTGATGACCAAAATAATTGACTGATGAGTTTAAAAATAAAAATAAGCACCATCACTTGGGAGGCCTCACTCGTTCCTACCTAGAATATTAGGAAACTATCTGTCTGGTTTGTATTTTCTTGCTGGTGATTTCTGGCCTCTGGCCTTGTGGCTGTGCCAAAATTGAGCAAGGTAGCAATCCATGCAGCCACTGAGAGTGTGCAAGGCCAGTAGAGCCGAGGAGCTCCATAGGGAAGGGTTGAGCTAATTCCCTGATTGCAGGGAACAGCTTGGGCAGGAATAATCGGCTGGCTGAGGTTCTTTGGGGTTTTCCTCCAATCTCCAAGAAGAAAAGCTGAGCTCCCTCTGTGCTTTGCGTATTCCAAGCCTAACAAACAATTTCCCCTTCCTTCCTCCATATTCATTTCTTGCATTCATACCCACCCTTGAACCAAAAATAGGTTTCAGAGCAACGAGATGAACCATGATTGCAGCATAACAAAAACCTATCAACAAAGTGGAGAGAAGCAAGAGACACCATTTTATGCCCAAATCTGTCTCCTTCACTCAACAGTGGAAAAAAGGCTCCTGTTGCCAGAGGCCGAATTTGGCCCCGAGAGGGACGGGAACCGTCCTCTGGCATCCAGGGACAAAAGATGCCTCTGTGAAAAATCTGCTGAGCCTGAAGGACGCACCTCGCTGGAAGAGCGACTCTTGGGGAGATTCTGTGACTGGGCCGGGCTGTTCCAGGTGGCCTCTGACTTGCAACTGTCATTGAGCCCAGAATTACAGTCCCAATCATTAGGTCATCACATGGCTCCAGTCTGATTTTGCAGCCTTTTTTGTAATCACTGCAGTTGTTAAGCAAACCAATGGTTCATATTGGGCTGGTTTTGCCTGAAATGGAAAATAAATACCTATTTCCAGCAAAAAGTATTGTAAATTGTGACTCTAGGATGCTGCAAACAGCTGCAAATGTGGGCTGGTTGCCCAATGCCCAAAATGCAGTCACAGACTGGGGGTGGGGTGGGGCAGCCATCAGAATTTTGAATTTGGGCTGTAAGCAGTCCTGGAGAAGCCTGTCATAACTTTGAACGGCTGCTGATCAACTAGTCATAAGTTGAGGACCACCTGCAGTTTCCAACAGAATTTGTTGCAAGTCCTCCTTGCTTACTTTAACAAGATTGAGCCAAATGAGCACACAAAGATGAACCACTTTGGGTTCCTCTATCTTGGCAACCTTAACACAGGTGGACTTCAACTCCCAGAGTTGCTGGCTGGGGAATCCTGGGAGTTGAAGTCCACCTGTGTTAAACCTGTTGCCAAGGTTGCAAATGCTTCTTCTGGATGCCGTCCAAAGCCATTGGATGACTAGGTGTTCATCTTGAAGGTTTTTGCAGCGGAAGGGATTGCTTTGTATTGCAGACGACCTGCCACGGATGAGGTTCAAGTGTCCCTTCTGCACCCACGTGGTGAAACGGAAAGCAGACCTGAAGCGACACCTTCGCTGCCACACGGGAGAGCGGCCGTATCCCTGCGAAGCCTGCGGGAAAAGATTCAGTCGGCTGGATCACTTGAGCAGCCACTTTCGGACGGTAACCTTACTTTTTTTTAATGTTTTGCTTTAAGTTGGTACCTACACACACACAACATACACATACACACACACACAAAACCCCTAGGAATTCTGGGAATTGTAGTGAAACACATCTGGAAACGCTAGGTGGGCAAAGCATGTGTTCTCAAGGCAAAGTCTGCCTCCTCCTGAATTCAAGGGCGCTTCCAGGCCCTTTTCCTGTCAGCCATGTTTTCTGAATTTCCTGTTCACAAATGAAGTGCAGATGTTGGCAGCTGCCTCTTTTGGTATCTGCTTGAAGCAAAAGTATTTTCCTTCAATATACTTGTATTATTGTGGGTTCTTACCACAACCAAGACCAAATAAACTGAAATGTTACATCAGCTATGAAGATCCTGGAACAAATCTTCACCCGGGCACTGATAAAGCATTCCACCTGATAGGCAGACTCATATATCCATTAAGAATCTAAAAGTAAGGAAAATAGTGTTAATAAATCATGTTTTATTTCACTGTTGCTTTTATTTTTTCCCATGTTATAAGGAAACTTTTGTAGTAGGTCCACATTTTAAAATATTATTGTGTCCTCTAATTTTCAAAAAGTCAAGAAGCCGAGATTAGCAGAGGCTAATGTGGGGGGAGAGAGAATCAAACATATTCAAGATGGCAGCCATGATTTTGTGATATAATCCATTGTACAACACAGGGGCGGGATCTTACTGGCATAACAACCGGTTCAGTGAGTGTGCGCTTTGCTTCTGACTGAGCTTGGCATGGTCTGGGGGGGGTAGGAAAAATGTTCTTGCTGCTGGGCTGCTCAGATGGATGTCTTGGAGCCTGAAAAAGGGAGGAGCATTTTGCAAAACACGACCAGACCAAAACTTTCCACATTCTTATCAGGGAAGCAAGCAACAATCTCCGGGCTTTTCAAGAGACGGTCTTGGTGAATCCTTGCCCTGATTAACATCGATTAAAGAAGCACTGAAATATAATTCTCCAATTTCCAAGAGTCTATAAATTCCCTTCTATCAATAAAGATGGAAAATAAAAAAATACGAGAATGTAGCATTCGTGGATGTGAATGGCTGGACAGCTGTTCATTCGGCATCTGCCTGCTATTCGCATCAGACACCCTCCCTCTCTTCATGGTGAGGTCCTGATCTGACTGAAGGCTTCTGTTGTGGTTTGCCGGCAGCCGGCAGCGGAGTCGGACAGTGAGGACGAAAGGGGACCAGGCAGGGAGTTTGGAGAAGACTCCGACGAGGTCCTGCGTCGGATGCGGGGATGGGGCCAAGACCATCTGAGAGTGGGGTGCTGCCTCTGGAGCCTTCGGAGTCTGGCAGCAGCAAGGAAGAGGATCCAGGGGAGCCTGTTCCCAGTGCGTGTGTGCGCAGAGCTGCTAGAAGGCAAGAGCAGCTGAAGCAGAAGGGGCAACTCAGGAGTAAGGCTGGGAGGTGATAAAAGTCAGACCTCAATGGCAAAACCTTTTCAGGAAGCAAAGTCTTTTGATAGATTCCTTGAAGCTCTGGTTGGTTTTTTCCGGTACTTTGGTGGGTTTCTGTTATAATTGGAGATTGTTTGGGGCAGCATTCCACAGCATGAAAGGCGTGTGCTTATCTGGGGGAACTGTTTATAATTACTTCTGGCTGAGAATGAAAGTAATTCCCAGTGTTGCAATAAAATAGGTTTTGCTTTTCAAACAAGTTTCTGTTTAAGTACATTTGACGAAGCTTGGATCAGAACAGCTGCTGAGGCTGAGTGTCAGGCTCCATCATTTCTGTGTAGATTAAAATATCATCAAGATACACTAAAACTCCTTTATATAAAAATTCATGAAGGGTTTCATTGATCAATTGCATAAACACGGCAGGCGCTCCTTGCAGTCCAAAAGGGAGCACTTTAAATTGGTAGCATCCCAATGGTGTGTTAGAAGCTGTCTTCCACTCATCCCCTTCCTTTATTCTGATGCGGTAATATGCCTCCCGTAGGTCTAACTTTGAAAAAAAATTTCCCTTTCGAGAGGTGGGCTAACATGTCCTTCATGAGGAGGAGTGGATACATATTCTCTATGCAAATGGAGTTCAATTTTTGATAGTTCACACACAGACGCATGGAGCCATCTTTCTTTTCACGGAATAACACTGGGGCAGCTATTTTTGGTTGGGCGGGTTCAATGAAACCCCTTTTTAAGTTTTTATCGATAAATGCTCTCAGTTCTTTCAGTTCTCTGGGAGACATGCAGTACATTTGTGGTTTTGGGAGTTTAGCCCCTGGTAGGATTTCGATAGCGCAGTCTGTGGCTCGATGGGGTGGGCGTTCATCACAAGCTTCCTCACTAAATTCTTGGGCCAGATCCTGGTACTCATTGGGGATGTTAATGGGTTCCGCCCACTGTCCGGTCATGGCTGATTCTCTGTTCTCTGTCCCTTTCTTTATCCTTTCCTTTGAGCTTTTTGCAAATATTACGTCTCTGGAATTGTACGGTTCCTGTCCTCCAATTTATTTTTGGATTCCATTTCCGTAGCCATGTGAGACCTAGAACTAGTGGCTCTTCCATCCCTGGGGCTATAATGAATGTGAGCATCTCCCTGTGGTTTCCTAGTCTTATTTTCAATGGTTCTGTGGTAAACCTGGCTGGCTCCCCTCCCCGCTATAGTACCATCTAATTGGCAGAAAGCGATGGGATTTTCCATTTCTTTCAGTTGGATTCCCAATTTATCTGCAAGGGAGGGTTTGATTAGGCATCGGGTGCATCCCGAGTCCAGCAACGCTACAACTTCCTCCCCCTTCCCTCGGCTGGGGATAAACAGTCTCAGGGGTAGGGTGATTGGTTCAATTGGATTGCTTACCAGCAAGAGGTCATCTTCTGGATCGCTTTCAGACTGGCTCAGGTCCCCTCGGAGGTTTTGGGATTCTTTTCAAGGTTGGGGGGGTTCGGAATCCCACATCTACTCGGCCTCTCAGGCCAGTCTCCTTCCCTCAAGGGCTGGATGTTGTGGGTTTCCTCCCTGATGGGTGGTCTAGCTTTCTGGCAGGAGTCTTCGAATGGTATTCTGCTGTGCGTTGTCCCTCCTTTCCACACTTAAAGCAACCAGGCGTTCTTGGAGTCATGGTGGATTGGGGTTTGAAAACTTCCCGTTTCCCCAGGGATGGGGATCTTTTCCAAAACTTACTGGCGTGGTACCGGTTTCGAGTCATATCTATCTCTGCCTCCTCTGCCATCATGTATCATTCATGCAAGAGGTTTGGGGCCCCACGGACCAGGCAGGCAGCATATAGGTCATCATTTAGTCCATCTTTGAACCAACAGACTAGGATATCCTCTGGCCAATCTACTCGGCCGGCCAGGTCACGAAATTCCTCGGTGTATTCTGCTACTGGGCGACGGCCTTGTTTTACGACTCTAATGCAGTCGCGAGCTTTTCTATCGGCAAGCGGGTCCTCAAAACGGTGGCGTAGGGCCTTCATAAAGCGATCTAGGTTTCTTAATTCTGGGGCATTGACGTTGTCTGGCTGCTGCCCCTTCAAGGGCCAGGGTGACAACTCGTACTCGGGACCCCTGGGTTGGGAAATCCCGCCCATATTCTTGCATGTAGGTGAGCACTTGCGCCAGGAAAAATCCCAATTTCTGGGGGTCTCCATCGAATTTTACCTCCAAGGGCGGGACCTTCCTCTGTAATTGTATGTTTCTAGGTTGGCCAGGATTAATTCCCTGATCTGGGGCATTTAAGGGTCAGGTACCTGGTGTGGCTGCTGGTTCTTCAGCTTGTCCCTCTTCCCACTCAATCTCCGCTGGATCCGGGGTGGCGGCTCGGGTTCTCCCATTCTGTGGTCCCCTCGCTCTCCTGCGTTGTCGTCTTGGTGCATCCCCCACATCGAGGTTCTCCAGGGCTTCCCTCGCTAGGTGATTTATGTACCGTCTCATTCAGTCGTCGGCCGGTGGCTCCTCGTCCCATTCTTCCTGATTCGATAGGGCCTCTAGCTCCAATTTCCACCTGGGTTTACGATTTCCTCGGGTGAGGGTTACTCCCCTGGTTCTTCCATCCCAGGTGTCTCTCTTTCCTACACCTATAGACCACCGGGGCTTGGTGGAGGTTTCGCAGGCAGCCTCGCTATCTTCGATGGGATGCATCAAGTCAGTATCTGACTGGGTAATTGTTGACATTTCTCCCCAGCATTCGGCTCCCCCTTGCTCCTTGCTGTATTCAGACATTTTTCTTCTCTTGCACACCTCGGTAGAGTGAAAGGTTTTCAAAAAAAAAAATTCCTCTCTGGGTTGACCTCTATTGCAGATGCTGCTTTATGTCAGGTTACAGAACTTTTTCCCATTCAATCAATAAGAATGAACTTCTGAGAACCAAACGTATCAAAAGGAATCCTTTATTGAGATGAGACAGTTCATGTAGGAGTTCAAAGCAGTGTCTGAGGTCCCTCAGGCATACAGTGATAGATAAGGGAGTTTAGAACCCCTCCCCTTATCTCGATTTTTATTTAGGGAAACAAAAGCCAATATGTTAATTCCCCTCCCAGCCCCTCTGTAGGAAGGATCTTTCTCAGAGTTTCCCAGGACATACCTAATTTTCCCCCACCCCCTTTTTAGAACGGACTGTTTTTTGGAGATTCCCCAGAACACTTCACTGTGGAGTTTTTAATTTTATTTATTTATTTATTTTATTTTAATCGCACTTTTATACCGCTCCCTCTCCCAAAAAGGGACTCGGGGCGGTGAACAGCCCACTAAAAACATACAATAAATATATAATAAATACAATTAAAAATAAATTAAATAATCAAATCGGCTGTCTATTAAAATTTAAGTTAAAAATTAAAACTAATAAAACCCTAATTTAATTAATTAAAACCAAAAAAACATAGTTACTGGGCCAGGCCGGCCTGTTCAAAAAGCAGGGTTTTTACTGCGCACCGGAAGGTCAGAATATCCGTCATAGCCGGATCTTATGATCTTCTCATCTCCTGGCTGTGCCTCTCAGAGGTGTTAGGTTCTGGCCATCTGGCTTTTCTCCCTCTATTGTATAATGTGTTGGTATACAAATTTGATATAAGGTTAAATATATTCAGGTTACATCAAGAAAGGATTTCTTTATCAGTCCGTCCCCCCCCCCCTTTTCTTCTTCCACTGAAGAAATGACAGATACACGGATCTGACATCAAGGCAAGATTGGCCTTAGCATTGCAGAGGAGCTTCTGCTCAGCATGAGGGACTTTGGCCAAGAGAAGCTGCTTGCAGACAAGAAGGAGCAGCCTTAGCAGAGAGGCCGGGAGTTGACGGCTAGAGGCCTGGCTTTCATGAGATGTCTTTCCTTCCCAACAAGATGGAATTGGCTTTCCCCAATATGCTAACCAAGTTCTGCAGTGTCTACATTTCAACAGTATGCTAACCCTTTTAACCTGGTGGCTTTCTGAGTGGCTTAGGGTTTTGTGCAAAGCCAAACCTTTCTGGAGTCTATACATTGTGCAGACCCAGAAAATGGAACTAATTGCGTTCTTAGTTTGCATGTTGCACAGACACAGCACTTTAAATGATGACTCTTGTGCAGCCTCCCAGGTGTCTTCTGACTAACCATCTTTGACACTTTCTCCAAGAACCAGATCTGATGAACTAGAATAATCTCATCCATCCATTTGTTGCATTTCTATCCTGCCATATTCTCTCTGAGAGCTTAAGATAACTGGTATAAGGACCAGCCTCTCCACTCTTCATAATATAAGTATAGACTCTTGAAAACTTTGTATTCAAAAGGAATATTTTTATTGAAGGGTGGTAAAAGCAGGTCAAAATTCAAAACAGGATCTGAGGTCCCTCAGGGCATGCAACTAGGATAAAGGGAATTAGAAACCCCTCCCAACATTCCGATGTGGATTCCACCAATCCACAGGTGTGAAGATGTTATTATACCATCCTCCCTGAGAAAGCAGATAAAGTAGGTTTCCCAGGGCTATTTTCTGGCACTGTGATCCACATGGACCTTCTCCCCTTGCATCTCCCCAAGAGGTGAGAATTTTCCAGGCGTCTGGGGCGCCAGGCAAAGGTTATAAATTGTGTAAAGGGTTATACAAAGCCAGTGTAAGAAATAGGATATTTAAGATACATAGAGAGGAAAAGAATTAAATGTATCAAATCCAACCCCCACACCCCCTTTCTTCCATTGAAGAATGGCAGATACACAGATATGACAAGTGGTCTCAACATTGCTCTCTGGGTTCAGTGATGAAATGAAGACATAGCTGGCTCTTGATCCTCATGGATATTGCTTAAGCTACAAAAATAATTCTAATAAAATATATCTAAACACCAACATGATGGATCATCTTGTTATATTATAGCCACAATTTCTTATAATGGTGTGATTGTTCACAGCTATTACGTTGCACAAGTCATTTACAACACTGTTATGTTATAGGGTGTTCAAATAGAACATTCATGAATGAAAGCAAATATATGTGTCCCAGGATAATGTTGCAAAATTCAATCTGGGTCAGTCACCAGGCCTGAGTCATCCAGTCACCCAGAGGTTTAGACCTCTGAGCTTTTAGGCTCATTTGGAACCCATCCTCAGGGAAGTTCTCTTCAGCACAAAGATCTCCAAACTTGGCAACTTTAAGACTTGTGCGAGTTGAAGTCCACAAGTCTTAAAGTTGTCAAGTTTGAGGACCCCTGCTCTAGCAGAATGTCTTCTTTGGGCTATTCTATGCATGGTGTTTATGGGGTGCCTGGTTGGGTGTGTCTTTGTATTGGTTGATTGAGTGTTGATAGCTGGCTATTAAATGGTTGGCTGTTGTTTCCTTGTGCAGCCAAGTCCTCAGCTCCTAAGTACCTGATAAGTAGGTGGCAAATCAGAACTCCTGTTGACTGACAAGAGGCCCATTTCCTAGACTTCAATGGAACATTGAACAATATATGTGTGATATCACATGCCTCAGTACCCCAGAATTAAATTCATGCCATTAGTCTAACACCCTTTAAAGCTTTAAAGCAGGAATAGCCACAACTCCAGAAGATAGGCTGCAGAAGATCCAGAAGGATATTAACAGACTTGGACACTGGGCCATAACTAACAAAATGAAATTCAGTATAGAGAAAAGTAAAGTTTTACACTTAGGCGAGAAAAGTCAAATGTACAGGTACCGATGAGGTGAAACCCGGCTCCATAGCAGTAACTGTGAGAGGGAACTGTGAGAGTCCTAGTGGACAAACATTTAAATATGAGCCAACTGTCAACCCTGACACCAACAGTGTGCAGTAGCAGCCAAAAAAGCCAGTGCAGTCCTTGGTTGCATTAATGGAGAGATAGAATAATGTGAAGTATTAGTACCGCTTCATAGTAAGATCACATTTAGAATATTGCATCCAGTTTTAGACACCATATTATTAAAAAAAGTTGTAGAGACTTTGAAACGAGTGCAGAAAATAACAACAAAGATCATGGTTAGGGGATTGAGGTTAAAGCATATGGAGAATGCTTGCAGGAATTGGATTTGTCTAGCCTAGTGAAAAGAAGGACTAAGGGTGAGATCATAGCACTGTTCCAGTATTTGAGGGGCTGCCACAAAAGAAGAGGGGATCAACCTATTTTCCAAAGTACCACAGGCAGGACAAGAAACAATGGATGGAAACTAAATCAAACAGAGAAGCAGCCTAGAACTAAGGAGAAATTTCCTAACCGTGAGAACAATTAACCAGTGGAACAGCTGGCCTTCAGAAATTATGGGTACTCTATCACTGGAGACTTTTAAGAAGAGACCAGACAGCCATTTGACTGGAATGATCTAGATTAGAACAGGGGGTGGACTAGAAGACCTCCAAGGTCCCTTCCAAGCCTGTTATTCTGTTCTGTTGTTTTTCTGAAGAAGAATATTTTGCAAAGGGAGCAGGAGTGCATGTGTGGCTAATATAAACATAATATTTTAACCAAAAAATGGTTTGTGCATGTACCTATTGAAGCAAAAAAAATTACTTCAAACTGTCCTTGCATTTTATAACTTTGTTGATATCACCTTGCATCTTATATACAAAATTGTATATAATTATAACATTGTACTATAATTTATTTGTTTTACAAGGAATTTGTTTTCATCTCTTCTTTGCTAAAAGAAAAGGAGAGAAAGTCCTTATCCTGAAAAGTAGGTTTGCCTTGACTCAATCTTGACTCCTGCTGATGTCATAAACGACTTCACAGAGTTTTCTTCACAGCCACAGAGAAGAGGTTCAGTGCCTTTTTTTTTTACCTCCCATCGTTTTCAAACACAAATTATGTCCAGCTCTTACAAACGAAGACTTTTCTAGCTTAAATTGATTTAACTTAGGTCTAACTTTAACCAAGTCATCCTCTCAATAAGGAGAGTATTACTTGCTATTGCCAGGCAATTCTGTTTCCATTTAAGCCCTTTCTGGTAATGTCCCCTCCCATCATTGCAGATCCATCAAGCATGCAAACCCATCTGCAGAAAGTGCAAGCGTCATGTCACCGAAATGACAGGCCAGGTGGTCCAGGAAGGGACAAGGCGCTACAGACTTTGCAACGAGTGCCTCTCGGAAGCCGGGATCGACAGCATCCGCATTGATTTGGACACAGAACCGCCCCCGGAGTTTCCCCTGGAAGAAGACAAAGATTCCAACTGGAATTACAGCGAAGACAATAGATCCGATGTGGAAATTGTAGAGGACGGCTCATCTGATCTGGTTATCCAGCAAGTGGATGACAGCGACGATGAAGCCGAGGGAAAAGATGTAAAGCCCAATATCAGGTAGGTATGAAGGACTGATCCTGAATAGAGCCTGTCCCCTCTTCCTGTTACATTATATCATTCTTTGTCTTGAGCGTTGACGCCCAGCCTGCCTGCCTGCCTGCCGGCCCAGGGTTCAAATGCACTCTGCTCTGAAGGATTTCCCTGGCTTGGGGTCAACTGCATGCAGTGATGGACATGCCGTTATGTCTCTTCTGAATTTAACTACTCCCAAGTATCCCAAGCCTTCGTTTCAAGCATGATGTATGAACAATGATTTGCAAACGACAACCATGATAACTTTTGATAATATAAAATTGTCCTCTTAATCCTTTTACAAAATTGGAAGCCCTGCAAAATAAAAATGAACAACTTCATAGTAATTCAGTTACTGAATTAATTTTTTTGCAGGTATTTAACTATAAACACTAAGATGAAAAGGTTTAGCACTGTTTCAGCCATGGACAGTAACCTCAGCCCTGTGCTATCTTGGAAACACGGTCAGTAGATCCAAAGGGATGTAGTAAGTGGACAGCAATTCATAATCCTTCAGCAAGCATGCACCTTCTCCAAACCATTGTTTGTTTATTAAAAACAGTTAAGTTTTCAAAACCAGTTTTTGATTCCCAAATCTGTTTTTAGTGAACCCTTTTGGCAGGCCTTGCAATTGGTAGAACAACTGACACTTTTCAACACACAGGTGGTAGTCCACTTTTCCTCATGAGGCATGTGTTCACACATGTTCACTTCCTTGACTTTATGGAAATGTTACACTGCACCAACATATGGAGTTGTTGAGGTAATTCCCCGTTAGGAGAATGAGTCCACACAGGGAGACGTACTGAGAATAATGTTGAATAACACACAGCACATAGCTACACTGTATAGTAAAATGTAGGTTTTACTTCCAGTAAACAATTAAGCAAAGTCCAATAAACAGTCCAAGTCATACACGGTTTTCAGTCCAGGGATAATCTAATAACAAAGCCCAGTATCAAAAACAGTTCAGTAATAGACTCACATCAATCCAAGAATAATGATGATCAGCAACAGTCACTAGGGAAATGCAGGAACACGAACATCGACCGTCTAGCAAAACTCTCTCTCAGACTCTGTTCTCAGTTCTCAGAAACCAGGTTTCTGGCTCCATCATATGGCCGTTTGGGATACCACACCCAATTACAAGCTTAGCATTCCCTTAAAGATGCAGTATTAAAATATCTATCCTAGTTTATATATTTCCAACCCAACTGTTAGGTTACTTACATTCCTAATGGGTTGTGAAAGGTAATAACCTGTATTTTCTCATTTATCCCAATGCTTTTCGGTGACATACATCATTACGATTATTTCACCTGAATTTACAGGATATGTTTTGCTGTTTCTTTTTTTCCAGTTGTGCTTTCGTTGTTCTTTTCTTTTTCTCTGTTTTATTGAAGCAATTAAACAGAAAAAAAAACAGATGACCCTTAAGTGGAAGCAAAGAGATACTAAAAAGCTTTAGCTTCATCTTGACAGTGATTGACACTAGTTTTCAAAATTTTTAAGCCTCATTGTAAGGGCAAAGGATCTAACATTCCCCCACTGTTTGTTATTTATTTTATTTATTTATTTACAAGATTTATATACCGCCCCCTCTCCTGCGGGACTCGGGGCAGTGTACAGTCATTAAAAAATACAATAATATTAGGTGATTGAATAAATAAAAATAAAAAATGAAACAAGGATTTATAAGAATCCGGATAGGACTGTATTGAGAATGGGGGGGTTCACTGGGAAGGGTGGAATTAAACCTATTAGTACGGTGAGCGGGAGAGGCAGATTTGGCGGTTATAGGGGGCCATATTCTGTATTGGGAGCGGCCCCCGCTGCTTGTCTGCTGTGGCGCGCTCCGACCCCCTTGTCATCTCCCGTTCCCCAGGGGGTCTGAGCAATCGGGCCCTGGGCCTTCGGCTGATGTTATGTAACGCCAGGTCCGTTGTTAATAAGGCCCCTCTCATCCACAATTTGATCTGTGAGGGGGGTGCGGACCTGGTGGGTGTCACCGAGACCTGGCTGGGCCAGGAGGGGGGAGTCCCTCTGGTGGAGATATGCCCAGCCGGGTTTCGGGTTTTTCATCGGCCGAGGTCCCAGAGGAGGGGAGGGGGGGGTTGCGGTGGTTATTAAGGAGGATCTGTGTCCGAGGGAAGCCACTGTGTCTCAGACGACCGGGTGTGAGCTCCTTTTCGTGAAGTTCGGTCCCAAGGTTCAGGTGGGCCTGCTGGTCGCATACCTGGCTCCCTGCTATGCGGCAGCGGCCCTACTTGAGCTCCTTGAGGTCATAGCTGGCGTGGCAGTTGGGACCCCCAGGCTTATGGTCATGGGGGATTTCAACTTGCCATCTGCCGGCGGTGCCTCGGGGATTGCTCAAGAGTTCATGGCTTCCATGACGGCCATGGGCCTGACCCAGTTAATTCGGGACCCTACTCACGTGGGAGGTCACACCTTGGATCTGGTTTTTGTCTCTGATCAGTGGCAGAGTGATCTGGGTATAGGGGATATAGTTGTGGAACCCCTGTCATGGACGGATCACTCGCTCCTGAAGCTCGACTTCCGTTCCGCACCCCCTGACCGCAGGGAGGCGGGGCCATTAAAATGGTACCACCCCAGGCGCCTGATGGACCCTGATAGGTTCCTGACGGAGCTTGGGCCATTTCCCGAAGCTCACACACACGACTCGGTTGAGGGTTTGGTCGCCACCTGGGATAGGGTGGCTGCTGGGGCCCTTGACCGAGTCGTGCCCTTGCGGCCTCTGACCCGGTGCCAATCCCATGTGGCTCCCTGGTTTTCTGAGGAGCTAAGGGAGATGAAGCGCCGGAAAAGACGCCTAGAGAGCAGTTGGAGGGCTAGCCGCTCTGGATCTGACCGAACACTATTACGATCTTATACCAAGACGTATTTAGTGGCGATAAGGATGGCGAGGAGGTCTTACCTCTCCACCCTTATTGTGTCCACGGAAAACCGCCCAGCCGCCCTGTTTAGGGTGACCCGCTCCCTCCTGGAGGTGGGAGCGCGGGAGGACCCCTTGCAGGGACGGGCTGAGGAGTTTTCTAGGTTTCTGCAGGACAAAATCACTCAGATCCGGGACGAGCTGGACTCCGACTGGGCATCTCCGGGCGGGGGGGCGGGGGTGGATATCGGTGAGGTCAATTGGGTTGAGTTCGATCCTGTTACTGTGGAGGACGTGGACAGGATACTGAATGCCACCACTTGTTTGCTGGACCCGTGCCCCTCCTGGCTGGTCCTGGCCACTCGGGAGGTGACACGAGGCTGGTTCCAGGGTATTATAAACGCTTCCTTGAGAGAGGGACTGTTACCCGCCGCCTTGAAAGAGGCGGTGGTGCGGCCCCTCCTCAAGAAACCGTCCCTGGACCCAGCATTGTTATCTAATTATCGTCCTGTCTCCAAACTTCGCTTTGTTGCGAAGGTTGTTGAGAGTGTGGTGGCACGTCAGCTCCCACAGTACCTGGATGAAGCGAGTTATCTCGACCCCCTCCAATCGGGCTTCAGGCCTGGACACAGCACGGAGACGGCGTTGGTCGCGTTGGTGGATGACCTCTGGAGGGCCCGGGACAGGGGCTATTCCTCTGTCCTGGTCCTGTTAGATCTCTCAGCGGCTTTTGATACTGTCGACCACAGTATCCTATTGTGGCGGTTGGAGGGGCTGGGGGTGGGGGGCACCGTGTTGCGGTGGTTCACCTCCTTCCTCTCCGACCGTTCACAATTCGTATTGACGGGGGGGCAGAGATCGGCCCTGAGGCCCCTACTATGTGGGGTACCTCAGGGGTCGGTGCTCTCGCCCCTGCTGTTCACCATTTATGTAAAGCCGCTGGGTGAGGTCATCCGTGGCTTTGGGGTGGAGTTCCATCAGTACGCTGATGATACTCAGCTGTACATCTCCACCCCGGGCCACCCCAACAAAGCCGTCGAAGTGATGTCCCAGTGCCTGGAGGCCGTGCGGAGTTGGATGGGTCATAACAGGCTTCGTCTCAACCCGACCAAAACCGAGTGGCTATGGTTTCCTGCGCCCAGATACAGCCAGCTGGTTCCTTCACTGGCCATGCGGGGAGAGGTCTTGACCCCCGTGGAAAGGGCACGCAACTTGGGTGTCCTCCTGGACGTACGGCTGTCTTTAGAAGAACACATTGCAGCCGTCGCCAGGGGGACTTTTTATCAGATTCGTCTGATCTACCAGTTGCGGCCCTTTCTGGATCTGGGCGCACTTCACACAGTCACTTCCGCCCTCGTTATCTCCCGCCTGGATTATTGCAATGCTCTCTACATGGAGCTCCCCTTGAAGAGTCTCCGGAGGTTGCAGTTGGTCCAGAATGCAGCCGCGCGGGTGATCGTGGGTGCCCCTCGGAGCTCCCACGTTACACCGCTTCTCCGCAGGCTGCACTGGCTTCCTGTGGCCTTCCGGATTCGATTCAAGGTGGTACTGATAGTATTTAAAGTGCTCCATGGCTCGGGACCTGGGTACTTACGGGACCGCCTACTGCCATCGTCAACCTCCCGCCGCCCAGTACGCTCCCACAGGGTTGCCCTCCTTGGGGTACCGCCACCCGGCCGTTGTCGGCTGACGGCCCCGAGAGTTCGGGCTTTCTCTGTGGGAGCTCCCTCCCTATGGAATGATCTCCCCCCGGAGATACGAGCCATGACGGATATTCTGACCTTCCGGCGCGCAGTTAAAACCCTATTTTTTAGACAAGCTGGCCTGGCCCAGTAACTAGATTCCGGTTTTAAACTTAATTGGGTATCAATAATTAATTTTTAACTTTTATTCAGATCCCTGATTTTATATTGTTAAATTTAATTTTGATGGGACACAGCCGGACCAATCGTGTTTAATATATTTTTAATTGTATTTATAATGTATTTATTGTTGTTTTTCGTAGTCTGTACACCGCCCCGAGTCCCTTTTTGGGAGAGGGAGCGGTATAAAAATATGATAAATAAATAAATAAATAAGGAATTAAAACCAATTTAAGATCAAATTTAAAACTCCATAAAACCTTAGGCCAGACCGGCTTGATGAAATAAGTGAGTTTTTAACGTGCATCGGAAGGTCAAGAGGTCAGGGATGATCCTTATCTCTGGGGGTAATTTGTTCCAGAGGGAGGGTGTCCCCAAAGAGAAGGCCCGTACCCTCGGGGTCTGAGGAGACCCAGTCTATGGGAGCGTACCGGTCGACGGGAGATTGATAGTGGCAGTAGGTGGTCCCGTAAATACCCAGGTCCCAAGCCATGGAGCGCTTTAAAGATGGTAACTAACACCTTGAAACGCACCCGAAAGACCACCGGGAGCCAATGCAGCTCGCGCAACAGCGGTGTAACATGAGAGCTCCGAGAAGCTCCCAAAACCACCCGTGCGGCCGCATTCTGCACCAGCTGGAGTCTTCGGGTGCTCTTCAAGGGTAGCCCCATGTAGAGAGCATTGGCATAATCTAGGCGGGAGATAACAAGGGCGGATGTGATTGTGCGAAGCGCATCCCGATCCAGAAAGGGCCGCAACTGGTAGATCCTATGGCCCTGATAAAAAGCCTCCCTGGCGACAGCCGTCATATGTTCTTCTAACGACAGCTGTACGTCCAGGAGGACACCTAGATTGCGCACCCTGTCTGTGCAGGGGTAAGAATTTCCTCCCCCCACAGTCAGCGATGGAACTAGCTGGCTGTATCAGGGTGCTGAAAAGCACAACCATTCAGTCTTAGCTGGGTTGAGTTGAAGCCTATTCCGTCCCATCCAACTCCGCACAGCCTCCAGGCACCGAGTCATCACTTCAATGGCTTCGTTGGGGTGGCCTGGGGTAGAAATGTACAGCTGAGTATCATCAGCATACTGATGAAACTCTACTCCAAAGCCACGGATGATCTCACCCAGCGGCTTCATATAGATGTTGAACAGCAGGGGCGAGAGCACCGACCTCTGAGGAGCCCCACAAATCAGGGGCCTCGGAGTCGATTTCTGCCCTCCTGTCAATACAAATTGCGAACGATCAGAGAGGAAGGAGAACCACCGCAAAACAGTGCCCCCCACTCCCAACCCCTCCAGCCGTCACAATAAGATATTGTGGTCGACAGTATCGAAAGCTGCCGAGAGGTCTAATAGGACCAGGACAGAGGAATAACCTCTGTCACGGGCCATCCAGAGATCATCCACCAACGCGACCAATGCCGTCTCCGTGCTGTATCCGGGCCTGAAGCCTGATTGGTGTGGATCTAAGTAGACAGCTTCATCCAGGTGCTGGGGAAGCTGTTGTGCCACCACACTCAACAGCCTTTGCTACAAAGCGAAGGTTGGAGACTGGATGATAATTAGATAATAAAGTTGGGTCCAGGGACGGTTTCTTGAGGAGGGGGTCTGACTACCACCTCTTTTAAGGTGGCAGGCAGAAATCCCTCGCTCAAGGAAGCGTTAATAATACCCTGGAACCAACCTCATGTCACCTCCCGAGTGGCTAATACCAGGCAGGAGGACACGGATCCAGTAAACAGGTGGTAGCATTAAGCTTACCCAGCATCCTGTCAACGTCTTCGGGGGTCACGGGTCAAACTCTTCCCAGATGACCTCCCTCAATTCCGCTCCCGACCTCCCGTCCAGAGTTGCCCAGTCAGAGTTCAACCCATTCCGGATCTGAGTGATTTTGTCCAGCAGGAAATTTGAAAAGTCCTCAGCCCGTCCCTGCAGAGGATCCTCCCGCGCTCCCACTTCTAAAAGGGAGCGGGTCACCCTAAAGAGGGTGGCTGGGCGGTTTCCTGCAGACGCGATTAGGGCGGAAAAATAAGAATGCTTTGCCCCCTCTATCGCCACTAAATAGGTCCTAATATAGGACCGCAATAGTGTTCGGTCAGATCTGGAGCGGGTGGTCCTCCAACCACTCTCTAGGCGTCTTTTCCGACGCTTCATCTCCCTCAGCTCCTCAGAAAACCAAGGAGCCGAGTGAGAGTTGCATCGGGTCAGAGGCCGCAAGGGCACGACTCGGTCAAGGCCCTAGCCACCACCCTACTCCAGGCAGCCACCAGGTCCTCAACCGAGTCATGTGCTCGAACACCGGGAAACGGCCCAAGCTCCATCAGGAACCTATCCGGGTCCATCAGGCACCTGGGGCGGAACCATCGTATCGGTCCCGCCTCCCTGCGACGAGGGGGTGCAGTCGGGAAGTCTAGTCTAAGGAGCGAATGATCTGACCATGACAAGGATTCAATAACAATGTCCCCTATATCAAGATCATCCTGCCGCTGTCCCGAGATAAAAACTAGATCCAAGATGTGACCCCCAGTGTGAGTGGGGTCCCTAATTAGTTGGGTCAGGCCCAAGGCTGTCATGGAAGCCAAGAACTCCTGAGCAGTCTCTGAGGTCCCACCAGCCGAAGGCAGGTTGAAATCTTCCATGACCATCAGCCTGGGGGTCTCAACCGCCAGGCTGGCTTTAACCTTGAGGAGCTCAGGCAGGATCGATGTCACATAGCAGGGAGCCAGGTATGTGATCAATAGGCCCATCTGAACCCTGGAACCACACTTTACAAAGCGGGATTCACATCCGGTCATCTGATGGACAGTGGATTCCCTAGGATCTAGATCCTCCCGAATAATCACTGCAACTCCCCCACCCCTCCCCTGAGCCCTGAGTTATTGGGTGATCAGGGAGGTTCCTTTCTCCCAAACTTCTCTTTCCAACCTCCGTCTCTCAGCATCTGCTGCTGCTCTGCCAGGATCATCCACTCCAGAGGAACTTAAAAGTACGCAGCCAGCTGCCAGGAATGGACCTGTTTTGAAAGCCCTGTTTTAGGGTTTAGTGGTGGGATTCAAATTTTTTTACTACCAGTTCCGTGGGCGTGGCAGGAGAAGGATACTGCAAAATCACCCTTCCCTCCCCACCCCACTAACCTGCTTTCCAGCTCCATTCTCCTGCGCAGGGCAACCAAAGAAGACCCAGGCGATCAGCTGGGACTCAATGGGAGGCAGAGAATAGATGTGGGCGGGGCCAGTCAGAGGTGGCATTGGCCGGTTCTCCGAAATACTCAAAATTTCCGCTACCGGTTCTCCAGAACTGGTCAGAACCTGCTGAATTCACCACCTCTGACCTGGATCCTTCTGATTGAGCAACCCCTGGAATAGCAATTTCACTGGGGAAGGATACCCCGAGATCCGGATCTAGTTGCTATTTATTGTAAAACACACACGAGTGGCAAAACACCTTTCGCTGACACAGGATGGCAAAACCCCACAAGTCCCCCAGGTTGGTGACATTTGTCGAGTGGACAACTGCAGTGGAAGACTAGAGGAACCACACCTTTGAGCCTCTTGCCTTCTACGACAGTCCAATATTTTGCAATACTGTTTGTTTATGCAAAGTGAACATATTTTGAATACATTTAAAATATTTACATCCCATCCTGGTGCCCGATTGTGACCCATCAAGGCAACCATTCCCCAGCTTAGATCCTTCCTATAAACCAGGACTGTCAGACTCCTGGACAGTGGGCTGGATGCGTCACGCATTGGCCACGCCCAAGCCTGGTTTAGCAAAGAGGGGGGAAGTCCTGATATATTGTGTGATGTCACCATGACGACGTGAGTTTGACACCTCTGCTATAAAACAACACTTCTCAATTTCGGAAACCTTTAAGATGCATGGACTTCAGTTCCCAGAATTCCTCAGTCAGCATGGGAATTCTGGAAGTCCATAAATCTTAGTTACCAAGTTTGAAAAGCACTAATTTAGCATTTCCCGATTGTCGCAACTTGTAGACAATGGTTTTCAAGCTCCAGAATTCACAGCCATGAGGAGGCTGAGTTGCATCCTCTGGCACAGGGGTCTCCAACCTTGGCAACTTTAAGCCTGGTGGACTTCAACTCCCAGAATTCCCCGGCCAGCAAAGCTGCCAGCATTCCCCAGCCAGCATTTTGGGAGTTGAAGTCCACCAGGCTTAAAGTTGCCAAGATTGGAGACCCCTGCTCTGGCAGTTGAAGAAATACAGGTAGTCCTCAACTTATGATCACAATTACTAAGTGAGATATTTAAGTGAGTATTGCCCCATTTTACAACCTTTCTTGACAGTTTTTAAGTGAATCTCTGCAGTTGTTCAGGTAGTAGCGTGGTTGTAAAGTGGCTTCGCCACTGACTTTGTCAGAAGGTCATAAAAGGGGATCGATGATCCCAGGACACTGCAAAGGCCATAAACAAGTCAATTACCAAGGGTCCGAGTTTTGATCACCTGACAATGGGAATGCTCCTACGGGTCAGCCTTGGAAGCCATTTTTCCCTTGGCGCTTTGAGGCTGCCACATTTTGTGCCTGGGAAAGCGGGAGGGGGGATTGTGAGGAGTGGTGAAAGATTAGCCACAACCACGTCCCTTTCCCTGGGAGTCAAGGGCGATTGCCCTGCACCTGGAGGGGAGTCTCTGCCAGGGGTAATCTCCCGTTGGGACGAAGACATGATTGGACCATGTGATGGACTGGTGGGTGCAGGGGATGGATTTTGACTTTCTTTTGGATGGGTGGGGGGAACCTGGTACTCTCAGATCAGGGTTTTCCCAGATGTGCCAATATGACATCTCTAATAAAATAGAACTTTGGGGAAATTTTAGCCTTCGGATCTTTGTTCTTGGAGGTTGTTACTTGGAACACTGACACAACGGTCATAAGTGAAAATTTGTCATGTGACTTTTTTCAGTGATGCAACTTTCAAGAGTCACTAAATAAGGCTGTTGTAAGTCAAGGACTACCTGTACCACATCCGAATGCATCAAGGTCACTTTAAAGACAGCTTGACGTAACTGAAGCTTAAATGAATCCACCTATCGTTATTTTGTTATGATGAAGCTTTCTGCTAAGCAGATACTGTAGTAGGGAGCTAAAAGATTATTTACTATTTATTCATTTTATCCTTTTATTTTTATAAGAAACTGAAGGTAACAAACATACCTAATGCTCCTTCCTCCTCCTATTTTCCGTACAATAACCCCGTGAGGTGTGCTGGGCTAAGAGAGGGACTGGCCCAAAGTCCCCCAGCCAACTTTCATGCCTAAGGCAGGATTAGAACTCACCTTCTCTGGGATTCTAGCCTGGTGCCTCAACATGTCATGCCCCTGTGGGAGTCTGAATCTGAGGAAGCTGAACAGCTGACAGGGAGGAGGAGCGTGGCTCCATTGGCTGTGGAGGAAACTGGGCTGGGAAGAGCAGGGGGGGTAGAACAAGAGACGGAATTCAGAGGAAGACCCAAGCCCACCCCCTCTTCATCCTAGGGCACACAGGGAGGAACGGAGAAGGGAGCAACGCGGGTTGCATGGCTTATAGGGAAGGAAAGGGCCCTGATTCCCTTCATTAGCTGCAGCTGGGAACACAGCATATAAAAAAAGGCAAGCTGCATGCAGCAGGCTTTTGGGAGCAAACACGATTTTATCCTGTGTTGTTTTGGCTTATGTGTTCCTGGCATCTTCCCAACTGTGCCTTCAAGCCTGAAATTCTTGCTTCTGCCTTGCCAAACTAATTACTTCAGTTTCGCTTATTTGGACTTTTAAGTTACAGGTGTTGCTGTTCATGTTTTGGACTTAAATTTTCTGCAAAGGTTGTTCCTGGGAGTTTATTTTTCTCCAGCCAGAAGGTAACATTGAGGGCAAAGTTGGAGATAATAAAGGGACTCTTATTGCTTATCTGACTGTTGCCTTCGTACCACGCCCCTTTGGGTCATCAACCAACCAGTGGACAGTGGTTTATTATATTCAATCAGTCCACTTTTTGCACTGGTGGGACAAATGGATTCCTGCAACCTCCCTTGCGGTCCATGGTACCCAGTCATTGCCAAAAGTTCATGGGCTGTGGGTGCAGCTGACATATGAAGACCTACACAAACCAGGAGTCTAGTCTTACCTGTCTGGGAGCCCTCCTCCTGTGGTTGTTGGTATCTTCCAATCAAATCCAGAAGTGGAATCCCGGACAAGCCCCCCAATTGGGGTCTAAGCCTGGTGCCAAAGCCAATGAAGAACACCGGATACACGGTGCAGGTTTGTTTCCTTTTATTGAAGTGCTCCAAGAAAAGGGGTCCTGGCCAAAAATGCCAAGGAACCCTGAACAATAGAATAAAGCAAGCTTTATACAATTTCATTAAAGTGGAAGGTGGGATAAATAAGAAATATAATCTAATAAATGTTTTAGTAAGGATCTAACAATTGTTTTATTGGTTTCTGTTATTTCTAAACCTTGCTAATTAATGCTCCAGTTCTCTAATATACATTCTATCTGCTGCCGGCCAACCCTATTCCTAACTTCCAGCTGTGGTATGCAGGATGTCTAACTTTTGTTAGTGTTATCAATTCTTTAACCACCTACATTTGATACAAGTTTTGCAAGGGCACATTCTCTCTGAATAAGCATTGTTTGTTCTTGCCAGACAGGCTCCACATTAAAGGCTCCCTACTAGGAAGCCTTGCCTTTTTTTATAGAAAGAATCCAGGCCTGGAAGCACCAGATCCCCAACCCCTTCCGATGGCTGGAATGGAAATGGGGTGGGGTGTATGCAACTCAGTGACCAGCAGGTTCTCAGCTGCTAAGTGTGTTACATCTCTTCTGCTAGCCTCCCCCAGGCTAACTTTGACTTACAGCCACAATTTATGTTGCTAAGCAAGACAGTTAAGTGAGTTGCACCTGATTTTGCAAGCTTTTTTGTCTGGAGGAGCCTTCAAACCTCTGGAACAAAATCATCTGGGATGATGAGACCAAAATGGAACATTAGACACAGCCGGACACAAACCCTTGCAAAGGAATCCACGGGGCCTAGGGAGATGCAGAACCATCCCTCCAGGAAGCCTGGAGGTGGGTCTCTGCTGCTCTTCAGTGGGGAGATTTGGTAGCAGTCCAAGTCGATGGCAAGAGGAACACAGCATCTGATCAGGAAATATTGGGAGGGCAATGTGTGTTCATCAGCTCTGAAGCTGCACACAGGGCCTACCTGGACTTCCCAACACGACAGACACCCCTCACAACTCCAAAAAGGGCAAGATGACCCTTGATGGCTTATAGCAGGAGTCCTGGAATGCCTGTCAGTCTCATGACTTCAGACATGGAGCTCATGCTCGACAACCCAGTTCTGTACCACAGAAGGTGTCCGCAATATACATTGTTTACGTATTGTTTTACATGAAGACATTTCTGGGCCTCAATAAGACTACCATGGCTCTGATTTTGGTTTAGACATTTGAGTGGTGGTCCTCAATTGACAACCATAACAGGGTTGGAATTTGTGTCGTAAGTTAATGTGGTTGTAAAGCAAGTCCTCAAAATGCTTGTTCACCTCTGTCCCCTGAGATGAACAAGCAAAGAGAAAACAGTAAATAACTTGTTAATTCAACAAACCATGTTTAATCATGGCTTATTCAGGCAGAATTCAAACATCCTTGTCAAGAGCAGAGTTCAGAGTTCAGTTCAATTTTACAACCACTTTTACTGCGGTTGAGAAGAGATCCAGCTTCCACAACTGACACTGGTTGCCAGAAACTGGCTGGAAAGATGGCAAATCTCAACCATGCAATCACATGGCCCTGGCTAATGGTCGTAACTGCGAAGGTTCTTTTTCTGAGTCCATAACTTCGAACTCCCATTAAATGAAGTGTCATAAGTCAAGAACTCTCTGTATGACGCAACTTGTGTGTTCAGTATCTGGGGACTGCTTGTTTTAACCATGCTGTAATGATCTGCAATAGTGTGAATAACAGACCCTCTTTTTAACTTCTGATCCATGCAAACCACATAACTGGAAGCAGTCACGGAGGCTATGAAAGAATTTATCAAGGAGAATAGAAGATGTAAGTTGTGCTTTCACGGCCACCTAATCACGGAGAGCAGGGCTGGAGGAGGGCTGCATTACAACCACATCCTCCAATGGTTTCTTATGGCTGTCAGGTTCCACCATTCACACCGGAGAATAAAGGCAAAAAGCAAACCTCCTTCCAATGATCTCTGCAGTGAAAACTTGGCAGGAACTGACCAGCAACAAACTTGCTTTTGTCAGGGCTGCCGGCTGAGTGCCGCCCACCACCAATATAGCCGCGCAACACCACCGCCCCCACCACACCCTGTAGTTCACTTTCTCCAAACAAGGCGACCGCCATTTGCCAGATAATTCAAACCCTGAGCCTCTCAGCTGTTGGCCGCGCATGCACAGCACGTCCCACCCATCACCAATCTTCAGCAGCACGTTGTCATTAGTGCTGCAAGGTTCCGTCCAAGTGTCCACCCGCTGGAATGGCAGCCCTGGGCTCGGGTAGGGCTGACTATGGCTACATAAGGGGAGGCTGGGAGGGGGAAGGAACCCAGTGTGATTGAATGGCTGCAATCAGTGCCAAAAGCAAATGGATATTCAACAACATATTCCCCAAGGGGGAAGTGGAGGAAATGGCAAAATTAGAATAAGAAAGTAATGAATCCTGGTTAATTTCCATGAAGGATCTTGTCATGGAATAGATAACAATTTCATCTCTGGCTTTCACGGCCAATTATCTTCTCAAGGGCTGCTGCCTGAATCTGCACCCAGAGCTTTTTTCTCCTGGCTTCTGGGCTCCTCCTGAAAACGATTCTTGTGGCTCCTAGGGCCAGATGCAGAGGAACTGCCCAACAGAATGACCTTTGTTTAAATATCAACTATGACAAAAACCTCTGGTTTTCCTTCTTCGTGGACCTGCATGGCTGAATACGTAATTGCCTTGACTTCTGTCCCCTGAGATGAACAAGCAAAGAGAAAACAGTAAATAACTTGTTAATTCAACAAACCATGTTTAATCATGGCTTATTCAGGCAGAATTTAAACATCCTTGTCAAGAGCAGAGTTCAGAAATCAGATGTGACTATTTGAGCGGCAGTGTCCCTTTGCACTGGATCAAACTAAGAACAGCTAACAAGGGAAGAGCTCTTTAGCCAAACTGGAGGCCGTGAGTGTACTTGCTCCTCCTCATCAAGAGGAAAATAAATGCAGTTACTGAGTGTATAAATCATGCCAAGCCATACCGCTAGCTGTGGCTTGTAAGGCATAGGTTATTTAACTGTGGTTATGTGGAGCTAAACAAGTGACCCAAACTCTGTAAAGGATCTTGGGAGTACTCATCTCAAATGACCTAAGTGCTAGAGCCCACTGTAACTACATAGCCAAAAAGGCGCTAAGAGTTGTTAACCTAATCTTACGTAGCTTTTTCTCTGGTAATATCACATTACTAACTAAAGCGTACAAAACATTTGCTAGACCAATACTCGAATACAGCTCATCAGTCTGGAACCCACATTACGTATCTGATATTAACACAGTTGAGAAAATCCAGAAGTATTTTACAAGAAGAGTTCTTCACTCCTCTACTCATTGCAGAATGCCTTATGCCACCAGACTCGAAATTCTAGACCTTGAAAACCTAGAACTACGCCTCCTTCAGTCTGATCTAAGTATAGTATATAAAATCATACATTGCAATGTCCTGTCAATGAATACTTCAGCTTCAACCATAACAATACAAGAGCACATAATAGATACAAACTCAAGGTTAACCGCATCAGACTTGATTGCAGGAAATACGACTTCAGCAACAGAGTGGTCAATGTCTGGAATACTCTACCTGACTCTGGTTTCTTCCCCAAACCCCAAAAACTTTAACCTTAGACTGTCTACTATTGACCTCATGCCTTTCCTAAGAGGTCTGTAGGGGGCATGCATAAGCGCACCAACATGCCTACCGTCCCTGTCCTATTGTTTCTTTTATATTTTATTTTTCTTATATTTATCCATGTATTCATAACTATGTTATACTTATACATACTATCTTGTAAGCAATTGACAAATAAAATAAATAAATAAAAATAAATAAATAAATAAGTGTGGCTTATTCAGTTAATTGTGGTTAAATGAGCTATGACTTAGGGTAATGTGTGAACCCAACCACAGGAGAGCTTCCTTTTTTCCAAGTTGCCATTTTCAGGGGAAGCTATTTGCAACTATTTGAGTCAGTGTCCTTTTAGCTAAAAGATTAGAATGAACTTTTTTAGCTAAAAGAGTAGAATGAACATCCGCTTTTGTGGTGGATGAAAGTTATGAGCCTTTGACCAAGGACTGTTTTCCTACAATGCAAAAGGACGCTCAACCAAACCAGATTTGACTCTGATTCACTAGTCCACAATACCCACATTCAAGCTTGTTAGAGCATACCTGGGGATGCTTCTGCAAAGAGAACTCTTCTCCCCACCTTGAAAATAAAAGAAAGCCATCATTAGATGATTACCAAAGTAAAGCATTTTTTAAAACGCCATCACCAAAGGAGGGGAAGCATCCTGACTCATTTAAAGCAGGGGTCTCCAAGCTGTGGCCTATTTGTCCATGTGAATGGAGGGCCAGTACACACTTGTGGGACTGAATGAAGCTGTGCAAGCATGCCTCCCACTCGCACAAAACCATCCCCTTTTCTCCCACTGACCCAGAAAAGTGGGGGAACACGGATTTAAGGCCAGACAAATTGGATCCCAATGGCCTGCACTTCCTTTACCCAAAGTTCATGAGAAATCACCGTGAACCAGAAACCTGGCAGAGAGGATGACGCTTAGAGCCATGTGGACTCTGCAGAATCTTCCACGAAAGTCACAAAGTCTTTAGATATGAGAACTTCACTCTTCTACTTTAAACTGGATAATTTCACTTACCCAATAGATCGTATCCTGAAACGTATTCGGTCAATTTGAACCACTTTCACTTCCTATAAACAGGGAGGAATTTAATCTTAGTACGAAATCTATACACCTTCACAGGCTTCACACAGCTCCGGTAGCATGTCAGAGTACCAGGATTCTTAATCCAAGCAGAACAATTCCCCACTCTCTGCATACATCAAGGTGCACCTGAAGTCGATGGACTGAATGCAACTTCATAGAGCCTACAAATTGATATTCTAGTCTGCTCCAGCATCCTGAACAGCTCTTGTAATCTAGTTAAGTTATAAAAATCTCACAAGTAGAACGCAACTAGCGGGACCTTAACAAAATACATTCCTGCTCCTCTAGATTTTCTCATTGACTATTTGCAGTCTTATGATTCTACTCCAGCCTCGTAAGAATGGATGAATTCAATAGGTCAACAAGATCATTGCAAGGAGCCGGTATGTAAGATACCCCTATTTCTTAACATGAAAAATAGTAAATACTCACTCTGGGTATGAAAAACTCCTCGGCGCTGAATTTATAAAGCCACTCATCAAGGAAATGAAAGAGGAGAGAAAGCATATCATGCCCTACGGAAAAATATATTAGAAACCTCAGGTGGATTTTCAAAGCAGAATTCCTCCTCCCTGCCCAAACACATCCAATTCTCGCCTTAAACAGCTGGGCAAAGGAAATGAAAGGTGATCTTTGTGTGAACCATACTGGGAGGGCTCATTATTTTCCTGCACATTCTTAGCTAAGTTAAAACATTATTTTTTTTGCTTGTTGTTCTGGACTGAATGCAAACAAAGTTAAATTTTCTGCCTACCTGCAGGAATCGGCAATTATGCGTACAAGTCTTTTAAAATTTTGAAGCACTATTTTAATTGCTACTGAATAAGCATGTCTGTCTTCAGCTACATTTACTCAAGGTAAATCACTATTGTCTATGTACATATGATAGCTTGACATTTTATGCTCCTGATGAATGGTTAAGAATTTATCCACATTGAGTCAAAGATCCTAAAAATGTGATAATGTTCCTGAAAGACTCTGGATCACTGTTCCCAAGTGAACAGTGGAAAACAGCTGCCTACCTTCTTCCTTCATTCCAGGTTGCATTGTAGGTCACGCTGCAGGTATGCAACTGGAGAGAGGGGGAACCAACCTGCCATTCAACTGCAGTTTGTTTTATGGCAAGGCCAGAAAGCTGAAAACATCCCAAAAAGCTATTTCATAACACGTGAGCACCAGTAATTTACCTCAATTTAAATGTACCTTTCCTTTAAATTATTTAAAATGAAATTCTTGAATATAGAAGCGTTCCCCTCATAGAAATGTGCCCACTGGGTTATCGAGCCTGGCACCAGTCTACACCTCAGGAGGAGGTGTGGCTGTTGTTATCAGAGAATCTCTAGTAGCCTCCAGGGTCACTGCTCCACAAGCGCCCGGCTGCGGGACCCTTTTCCTTAGGTTGGGCTCAAGGGATCATGTGGGATTGCTGCTGCTATACCAACCTCCCTGCTGCATGGCAGCTTCCCTACCTGGGCTCCTGGACTTCACCGCAGGGCTGGCGGTGGAATTTCCCAGACTTATAGTTCTGGGGGATTTCAACTTGCCATCCCTGGGGGTGGGGTCAGAGGTAGCCCAAGATTTCATGGAAACGAGGACTTCCACGGGCCCAGTTAGGAATAGTGGTCACACCCCGATTTGATATCCTTGTTGGATCAGTGCCTGTGTGACCTGGAATTGGTGGACCTGTCCTTGGTTCCCTTGTCATGGTCAGATCACAGTCAGGTGGCAATGAGTTTCTCAAGAGCTACACCCCACCCCGGGGAGGCAGGATTTACTGAAGAAAAGTTAAGGAAGCCCTTTACAAAATAACTTTAATGACTGGGGTATACCAGACAAGATCTACAGTATGTATATTTTGAATTCTTCATAAATCTTTCTCCCACTCACATGGCATAACAGACTAGAAGCCAATCTCTTTTGGGTGGAAGTAATGTTTTTCATCTGCCTGCGCTTTGTAGTGGGGAGAGAAGGATTAAAGGATTGATCTTACTTCAGATGTTTTCCTTGGGATCATTTGAGAACTGTCTTACACACAATAAAAGCAGATCCATATATTTAATCAATGCATTCAGCACTGACAGATCTGAGAGGTCCTGGGTGCTCTCTGTGCTTGCTCTTTTCTTGCAGATGTTTCATTAACCAAACTAGGTAACATCATCAGTGCTAGTAAGAATTGGGGTTTGCTGTCATTTTATATTCTGGTGTCTTGCCTGTCTGTATGGATGTGGATAGGTAGGGGCGGTCTTAGAGATTCTTTGGTTCGGCTGTTTACTGATGGCTGTTTCTTTGGCAATTGGGGTCTTGTTTACTTGATTCTTAGTCTGAAGTTAACCTTGGAGTTAATCTATGCCAAGGGTGTCAAACTCGTGCCCTGCAGAACAGATGCATCACGGGCTGGTCATGCCCAACAAACGGAGAAAAAGTTGTGATTCATCATGCAACGACAATGTGACATGAGTCTGACACCCTGATCTATGCTAGTCTGGTTGCCAATTCCTGGTGGAGATGTGCTAGAATCTTTTTCTCTCTCTTTTTGGCTGGTCAACTGACAGGTCTTCGTCTAATACTTTGCACTTTAAAACCTCTCATGTAATTCAAGGCAGTCTTCTTAAAAGTTGTTCCTGCCTGTGGAGGTTGTGAGCAAAAACTTCTGGGGAAATGCCCGATTACAACAGCCAGGCTCCAACAGTGCTTTCTTACCTTCCGCTTCCACCTCTACAGTGTCAAGAGGTTCAACAGTCTCCGTGTCTGTCATGTAGCCAAACATGGCCATAGCACATTGTTCAAACGCCTCTTCCAAGGAATCACCCCAAGCGTGCAACCTACAAGTTAATCAGAATTAACTCTACTTGGTAGGTGGTCCTAGCATCAGAATAAAAAACACAGATGAGAAATCTGAAGATCAGAGTATCAGAAAGAACAATTCAGTTGACTTATAGGTAAATGGTAAATGTTTTATACTTTGAGATCCCCAATAGAAAATAGATGCCCTTTTAATTCTGTGGCTTCTATTCAATGTGCTCAACAATGACTTCTACAATAACTTGTTCTTTAGAAAAACCTTTGTCCCCACCCACCCTTCTTCCCAGTCTGCAGAGGAATCTTTTACATTATGTAATCTTCCAACAGGTACAAAACCATACTTTGGATTTAAGCTAGAAGCTTTTGGGGAAGACATTTTAGGGAGATAAAACTCGTTTTGCAGATAGCGAGTTCATATTTGGTTCCTCCCCTTTACAAATAGAATTGGAGACTGGAGAAACTTCTAGCCTGGACAATGATTATCAATTGAATTGCCTTCCCCAAGCATAATTTCTGTAAGCCATAATTTCCTGATAACCCAGTCACACATTTCCTAAATTATAATAGACTCAATTTAATGGACTCAAATTAAGAGTCTCTTAAATTAATTAAATCTCATTAAACACACCAAATCAAGATAAAATTTTATGGTTTAATATAACACGGGAACTTGGATAATGTATGGAGCAAGACGAATAAGTAGCCTAACACGATACAATACTTTGTAGACAGATTTAAAATGCTGGTCTAGCATATCCAGAGCCCAATAAGGCTAGAGTTACTAAAGAGGGATTATGACATGAAAAACCTCTTTCCTGAAGACTAGAGAAAGAATGGGCATAACTTAGCCCTCCCCCCTTCCATTTATTAGAGTACATGCTTGAATAAAAATACTCACTGCACATCAGCCGTATGATCCAGATCTAAAGGCGATTTAAAAAGAACACAATCCATTAATTAAAATCAAGGTGAGATCCACAGAAACCACAACAAAGCTTCAACCTCAAGAATTTTGATTTTAATGGAAATGTAATCCTCAAATTAAACATTTCAGCAACATTTTTGGGAAACAGAAACCTATTGATTTAGCATGCTAAAAAGCAGAGGTCTTCAAACTTGGCCGCTTTTAAGACAGGTGGACTTTAACTCCCAGAACTGAAGTCCACCCGTCTTAAAGTGGCCAAGTTTGGAGACCTCTGCTAAAAGCCATCGCTAAGCAAAGACCAATGGAAAACAAAGCAAAACCTCCCAAAGGATTATTAAAGTGCGAAGAAGCAACTTATTACGATGAAGGCATTGAGACGAGGCGAAGACCGTCTGACTCCTCGTTGGCCATCCATGCAGGGGCAGTCCCTGCATCTGGGCCCCGGGGCGGAGGAGGGCAGGCGCCAGAGAAAGCGAACTTTCCCCGCAGCTCCCGCCTTCGCCCACGGCAGGGAGCCGAAACCCGAGCAGGACTCACATTCGTATTTCTTCTGGATGGCCGGGTATTTGGCTTTGACCCCTTGCTGCGCTTCGGTCAGGTCGTAGTCCCGCCCGTCGTCCGCCATGGGGCCGGGCTGCTCTGCTCCGAGGCGCCCGCAGAGGCTCCCTCGGGCCCTTGATCCCGGGGTGGGGTGGGGGTTGGCCGATGGACTCGGGGCGGGGGGGTCCTATCCCAAGTTCCTCATCCAAGTCCCGGCAGATCCGATCCGACCTCACCGCGACCCTCTCGGTGCCTCTCTGCCTTTTGCCTCTTCCCAAAGCAGCTTCACCGACAGGATTTCTGCCCGACCACCTATCCCGGAAGGGGGAAAGGCCCGGCCTCCTCCGAGCGAAGGGGCAGAGGGACGGGCCACGGGGAAGCGCAGCCCAGCCCGGACTCGGACGAAAATGGAGGCTGACGCGCTGAGGGAGGGGGGGGGGAGGAGGGAGCGGCAGGGAGCTGGCGCGCGCCTGTGGCCTTTCCTGCCCCGCCCCCTCCCGCCATTCCCGCGTTCGTGATTCGCGGAGGAGGCCGCGGCGGTGAGGGTCTGCGATTGGCTGCCTTTGGCGCGAACGCGTCGCGCGCGGCTGCGGCTCTGAGGCGTCGGGCGAACGAGGGGGGGGGGGCGCCCGCAAAGGAACCGGCGGCGGCCTCGCCAAACGATAAGAGGCGTGCCCAGGCAGTCAGCCGTCGGAAACCGGGAGCCGCGCCGCCGCGCGCGCCGCTTCGACAAGTCGCCATCATGGCGGATAAGGAAGGTAGGCGAGCCGCGCTCTCCCGAGGGGAAGACTCCACCGGAACAGGCCCCGCTCCCGCACTCCCTTCCCGCCCTGGCGGGGAGTCCCTCAGCCAATCCCGGCGCCTGTCCGTCTGGTCCCCGCCCCTTATCCCCGGCGCCGCCCAATAGGGTGCGCCGCGCGCACTGGGCCCGCCCGCTCCGACTCTTCCCCCCTCGGCGGCGTCCGCGCTTCTGGGTCTCGCGGCGGCTGCAAGTGCGCCGGGATGAGGCGGGCCGGGCTGCCCGATGGCTCAGGTAGGGGCCGGCGGGGCCGGGCCGGTGGGTATCCCGTGGCTGGCGGGCTCTCGGACGGTTTTCCCTGTTTCCTGGAAGAGGGGCGGTTTGGCGCTCTGCCACCCCACCCCCCCATTTTCCCGGCAATGTAACCCCACGCCGCCCTCAGCAGCAGCCGGGTCGCCGCCCTCCGGGGGGACAACACTCGTGCCGCGGGTGCCCGGGAGCCGACCGTCGGGCGCGGGAGGGTTACGAGACCGTAAGTGGGGACCGCTGGGCCTCCCTCCGCCCCCGCCTTTCTGGGCGGCGCAGCCCCGTTGCTCCTGCGGGAGAGGGGTTCCTTGCCATTGTGGGAGCAGCGCAGCCCTCTCGGTTCCTCTCGGCTGCTCTGGCAGCGGGAAGCGCCGTGAGCCGGTCTCGCTCTTCCGCGCGGTTTGGTTGCTTTCCTTGAGACGAAGCAGATCAGGAAGAAGCATCGCCGTTTGGTAGCCGAGATAGAGGCCTCAGCCCGGCCTCTTTGTTGTGCTGCACGCCAGAATCCGGTTGTCCCTTGGAGGAAAAATGATAATCCTGATCCCCCTTCCGTCTTCTGAAAAAAGGCAGACTGGGAACTTTAACATTGGTGTTGTGCAAAATGATTTCTGACCGCAGAGAAAAAAAATAGTGTGCTCCTGTGCATATCGGTGATAATTATCAATACCTTAACGGTCACATAAATATAGGTTTGCAGGTTTAATTAACTAGATTTTTTGCATTTCCTGGTAAGGTTGTGAGTATACATCAATACTTCTATGATATATAAACGTATTTTTCTCTCATCTCATTCTGAATAGTTTGCTTTTACTAATAATTTGTTTTCATGCAACTATAAAATTAATTCGATTGCATTGTTGATATATTTTAGCTGCCTTTGATGATGCAGTGGAGGAACGGGTGATCAATGAAGAATATAAAATATGGAAAAAGAATACCCCCTTTCTTTATGATCTTGTAATGACACATGCCTTAGAATGGCCCAGCTTGACTGCTCAGTGGCTTCCTGATGTAACCAGGTAATTTTCTAAGAATTACAGTTTAAGCATGTATAAATATTGAACACAGTGAGACTTCTGAATAAACAGGCATTTAGCATAAATGTAACTTAAAGACCTTGCTCCTATTAACTCTACGTGCCAATAATCTTTGTATGCATGCATGTGTTTCTTGCAGTCTGCTTGCTCCCTCCCGTAGCATAAAATTATAAAAGTGTTTAGTTTTCTAGTCCTCTTTACCAGATACTCACAGTGCATTAAGTTCTATAGGAATTGAGTCTGATATGTGGATATTGAGGGTAAGATTTAAATACATAGAGTAGTCCTCACCATACTTTTAATTTTCTTTTGCAACTGTTTTTATTAACGTATAATAAACAAGGGTGAAATGTAAAAACCTATTTTAAATCAGAATAAATATTGTTGCACATGTTTTGCTAAACCATTATGTAGTGTTTGGCCAAAACAAAATCTAAAACAGTGGTTGCCAACTGGTGGGCCACGGCCCACTGGTGGGCTGTGAGAAAATTTTGGTGGGTCACAGAGAAATCTCACCCCCAGAGCACCCCCACAAAGCAATTAATCCAGGCTGCACAGAAACACAAGGCTGCGCCACCCATATGGCCTGCAGGAACCCTCTCCTCTCACTCACTCCTTACCCGGTAAACTTGCCTGCTAAGTTGCTATTTTTCCGACCATCATCTGTTCTGCTGTGCCGGGAGATTTAGATTAGCTGGGAAGCAGGAAATGGTTGGATTTCTTGCTTTTTAGCTAGTCTTTAGATCTTCGGCTCAGCACAGCCAACCTCTCTTAGGACTGAAGGTTTGCTTGCAAGCAAATTCAGTGCAGACTCATGGCAAGCAAATTTGAGAGACTGAGCTAGCCGATGGCAGATAGATAGATCACTGAATGATTCTGTGAGCAGCTCAATCTGCCTGCTTTGCTTGATTTTGGGTAAAAGTTGCTCTTTTTTATAGAAGAACTCAATATTTATATAAATATTTATAATGTTTACATACGAGCCATGCCCAGCCAGTCACATGATCAAGCCACACCCACAAATTAGGCCACACCCACAGAACCGGTTAGTGGTCCCTGGGATCTAGAATTATGAGTTTGGTGGTCCCTGAGGTCCAAAAGGTTGGCGACCCCTGATCTAAAATGTAGCTGTTGCAGAAAAATTAACTCAGTCCTAGGAAAATAGTCAAACCTTGAAGGTAGAATAGCCAAGAAACAGGAATCATGTGGAATCTTGGGACAGGCTTTCCTATAATTACAATGTACCAGGAAGCTATCAAAGCCCCTCTCTAATTCATCTTAATGCTAAACCAATTAAGGTGGGGCTTGAATTTATTTCTCTCATTCTTGGGACTCACTGTAATGCCTTGGCCTTCTCAGAGTTAGGCCATATTCTATTGTACAGATCTTTCCTGTGTGGAGTGGTACTTTGGCTCAAAATAATTTGATAAACAGATTTTTCTGCAAGCAGATTCTGCTTTTATTTCCTCCCATACCCAGTGGAGCCATAGTGTAGCTGTAGCAGAAGAAATCTGGGTGGTCTTCCCCCCCCCCCTCCTCCCAAAAAAGTCTGCCTTGCTTTTGAAAATATATGAAATAGCCAGAGCTTTTGGCTCTTTCTTTATTTTCTTAGCAATATGGGTGCATTAAGTGTTCGAAGGATGCTTTTTCTTTGTAGTGTTCACCAACTCTATTTAATCAGTCTAGCTTTTCTTTTTTTCTTTCAAGTTCAACCCAATCTCATTTTTTAATGGCATTACAGACCTGAAGGCAAAGATTTCAGTATTCACCGGCTAGTTCTTGGGACCCATACTTCTGATGAGCAAAATCACCTTGTGATAGCCAGTGTTCAGCTCCCCAATGACGATGCCCAGTTTGATGCCTCACATTATGATAGTGAAAAGGGAGGTAAGAGAAAAAATTAAGTTTTTAGTTGTGGGTTTAGACCTCTTGTTTAAAACATGGCTTGTGCAATTGCATCTTTTGTGTATTTTTTAGCAGTAACTGATTCCTTGTTTTGATTTTATTGATTAATAGATTTAAAATCAATCAGTTATGTATTAGGTACATAATGAGCTGATAGAAAATATTAGTATTGTAACACTAAATATGAAATGTCAGGATTTTGACTTCTTTATGGTAAGTCAAAGGAAAGCTTTTAATGTCACATTTGTTTGAGCACACTTTAGGAATCAGCTATAGCATTTTAGGCTGCTGCATTGTACTATTGCATTAGCTGTTATATTTTATATTTCTGTTCTCAATTCATATCCTCTGATGAGCAACAAAGTCGAGTTTATAAACCTTATCTTTTATTTCCAGAATTTGGCGGCTTTGGATCTGTTAGTGGAAAAATCGAAATTGAAATAAAGATCAACCATGAAGGAGAAGTGAATAGAGCCCGTTATATGCCTCAGAATCCTTGCATTATTGCTACAAAAACTCCATCCAGTGATGTTCTTGTATTTGATTATACCAAACATCCGTCTAAACCAGGTTTCTGCCGATTTGCATGTCTTTCATCTGTTTAGAAATATAGTCTTAATGTTATAATAGGCCAAATAATTACTATTTGAAAAGAAACATATATGCATTCTCGCAAGTAGGAAAAACATATGGTAGTGGTTAGGATTTTGAGTAACAGTTTAATTATGTAGTTCAACTAGACCAGGGGTGTCAAACTCAATGCCTGTGGGCCGAATCTGGCTCATGGGATGCTTAGATCTTGCCTGCAGGGCTGCCCTGGAAACAGTGAACAACCAGTCAGTGGTGCCTCTGCCAGGTGAAACGGAGCTCAGGAGGATCATTTGTGGCCTCCCGAGCTCCATTTTCACTGGCAGGGGGTTGCAGGAGGCTGGAACTTGGGAAGGCGGCCCGCAGCCCTCACAAGCTCTGTTTTCACTGGCAGGGGGTTGCAAGAGGCCGTCGCAACCGGAAACAGACCTTGGGGCCCCGTTTTCACTGGCAGAGTGCTTGGGTCACCACAGGCGCCCCCGACACGAGTGATGTTGAGCTCCCCCCCCCCCAACTCTGATGCAGTCCTAAATGAAATCGAGTATGACACCCCTGAACTAGACAGTCAATTTTTCTTTCTTTTTTTAAGTTTTATTTGTTTTTATTAGTATAATATATAAAAAGTCCATTTCAATCAAATAGTGTTGTCTGGGTACAATTATTTTTAGGCAATCATAAAGTGTTTATAATAACATATCACAATAACAATACTGTACTAACAATATTTTGTTTGTCCATTTTAACAAATGTCCATTTTAAGATTTATCCTGTCCCTTTCTTTCTAACTTCTGTTTTTATTGTCTAGCCATTGATAAAATAAGTCCCATGTCAAAAAGTATTTAATTTCTTCTTTGTCCTTAACAGTAAGCATTAGTGTCTCCATTCTGCACGTTCTAATATTTTCTTAATTACCTTCTCATCAGTCAGGATCTCATCACACTTCCATTGTTGGGCATATACAATTCTAGCTGCGGTTAGTACATATAAAATCAAGTATATAGTCTAACATATTTTTCTGGTAGAATGCCCAATAAAAATATATCTGGTTTCATATCTAAATGTTTTATCATTTTTTCCAACCAGGTATGTGGACATGTTCACTACATATGGTAATATGAACCGGATGTTTGATTACATTTCCAACATTTAGTAGATCTATCCTTATACATTTTTGCTAATCTTGTTGGTGCAAAATGCCATCTGTAAAACATTTTATACAAATTTTCTTTATATGCAGTTGACATAGTCAATTTAACATTTCTATCTCACGGTTTTCTTAATTTTGTCAAGTTTTCTTAATTTTGCTTCAGGTTGGTATTAAAGCTAACACTTTTTCACAGAAATTACATGCTTGCTATTTGCAGTTCCCTAGTGTTGAATGTTTTAAAAAATGAGAAGCAAAGATTATTATTTTATTACATTCGTGCTCTTGCTGAGCCACTGCTTTCTTTGTAGATCCTTCTGGGGAGTGCAATCCAGATCTGCGTCTTCGAGGGCACCAAAAAGAAGGTTATGGTCTGTCCTGGAATCCAAATCTTAGTGGACATTTGCTTAGTGCGTCTGATGATCATGTGAGTAGTAACGTGCTTAGCCATCCCATTATATGTATTAATTGCCAGGTAAAATTATCCTAACAAAACACACTTTCTCTCCTTGTTTAAGACTATTTGCTTGTGGGACATAAGTGCTGTTCCAAAGGAAGGGAAAGTGGTGGATGCTAAAACTATCTTCACTGGTCATACAGCTGTGGTAGAGGATGTTTCCTGGCATTTGCTCCATGAATCTCTTTTTGGATCTGTTGCTGATGATCAGAAACTCATGATGTAAGCAAAGCAGTATCCCTCATCTCAAACTGAATTTCTGGTTTAATTTTTTATAAAGAGAAGAGGGTTTTGTTAATCATACTTACAATAATGTATACATTACTAGCTTATTATTATTATTATTTATCGTATTTTTATACCGCTCCCTCTCCCAAAAGGGACTCGGGGCGGTGTACAGTCTAAACATATAAAGATACAGTCAACAGTAACAGTAATTAACTCAGAATTGAATATAGATAGATGAAAATAGGATAAATGAGTAAAATAAGTAAGTAAATGATTGAGTCCCATCAAATAGAATTAAAAGTCTTATTTGAATCTAAAATTTAAAAATCTCAGAAAACCTTTAATTGGCTAGGCCGGTCAATTATTTATGAGAATAGTTTCTCAAACTGAATTTATTTTATTTTCCTTCCTTCCTTAGCTGGGACACCCGTTCAAACAACACTTCCAAACCAAGCCATTCAGTAGATGCTCACACTGCTGAAGTGAATTGCCTGTCTTTCAATCCTTACAGCGAGTTCATCCTGGCTACAGGATCAGCCGATAAGGTACCTAACTAGAATTATGTGTAGTGTTTGGTTTCAGTTTACAGCTCTTCTTATTTAGATCAGCATATTACATAGGGTTTTGGGGGATTTTTCGGAATTGAGTTATTGGACATATGATTGCACTATATTGACTGCTATATATCAAATAAGGGGTAAATGTTTAATTTGTCAAACTGTTTTATCTTCCTGGACAGACTGTTGCATTGTGGGATCTGAGAAACTTGAAACTTAAGCTGCATTCTTTTGAGTCACATAAAGATGAAATATTTCAGGTAATTCACATAATGGTTATGGAATGCCTTGCTCTTGATCATTCGACAAGTTGACTGTTTTTAAGAAGATCTTTCAAAAATTCTACAATAAAAGCAAACATTTGGTTAATATACTGCTCCATTTTTTTGCTCAAGGGGTGTGCACAATAGTTTACTCGCCATTAAGCTTTCTTTAGCCAAATACTTAGCCAGTGAATGGAATTAAGATTAGGAAATAAGACTGTTGTAACCAAATAGTTCACATGTCTGAGGACAGTCCCCCAAGTGGTATGTTATAGCATTTGAGTTAGAGGAGAATTAATAAAAGTTGAGATAGATTATGGTCATGCAATGTCTCACATTTGGTTAATCACTGGTGGAAGAGAGATTATAAATCCATCACTGTCACATGCACATGCAACACAATGGTGTTGCCGTTTCAAATTGTCATTAAGTGAGGACTGCCTGTACTACAACAATTTGTTTGCATCATCTTACTCCACAGGTTCAATGGTCACCACATAATGAAACTATTTTGGCCTCCAGTGGTACTGATCGCCGACTGAATGTCTGGGATTTGAGGTGAGCATCAAATTAGTGTAATGACATGTATATAAATTTTTATCAGGAATGATTTTCATATAATTCAGCTGCTTCTTTTCTAGTAAAATTGGAGAAGAACAATCTCCTGAGGATGCAGAAGATGGTCCACCTGAATTGCTGGTAAGCGGGTACTTTAATCTACTCAACCATTCAGTCCAATACAGTATAACCAACACAAGCCCTGAAAAGAATAACACTAACATATATCAAGAACATCTCGGAAATTACCAACAATCTACTACAACCACATGGCATCAGCGTAGCACACAAGCCAACTAAAGACTTTCAAAACATCCAAAGTAAACCAAAAGATTCAGAAGCCCCAGAAAAAAAATATACAGGAGCCATCTATAGTGTAATGACTACAACAGCCACTAAGTAGGACAAACAGGACTGGCAGAATGCATCCATGAACACCAATTAGCAGTCAGAAAGCATGATGAAAATTTTCATTTCACAGTTAACCATAGTTTCAATTGGGAAACTGACCTACACCAATCCAAATCCAAAAATGCTAGGGGATTTCTAGAAGCCTGGCACTCTGACAAATTAGCCATGAATAGACATAAACAATATCTACATATTGTGCAAAAGAGACAACAAGCCAAAAAGGGAACACAAAGATCAAAACTTCTCCCCACCAACAATCAGCACCCTGATGAGCATAGATTTACTCCAGGATAAACATCAGACTAACAATACGCCTAGTCAAGGAACTGCCAAACAAGCCAATAGGAAATAGCCCAATCAAAGACCCTCTAAGACAGGTGTCAAACTCCAGCCTGGATCTGGCCCGCGGGGTGCTTAAATCTGGCCTATGGGACTGGCCTGGAAATATCAAAGGACTGGCCTGCAGTGCCTCTGCCGATCAAAAGGGGCCCCGGGGGAGTGCGCCCTCCCCCGGCCCCCCCGGCAGCCTGTTTTTGGCCTCTCCAGTCTCCAGCAGCACTCTGAGAGCTAAAATTGATCCTTTACTGTTCTCAGGGTGGCCCCGTGGGCCAGATCTAAGCACCCTATAGTCCGGCTGCAGCCCACGGGCTTTGAGTTTGACACCTGTTCTAAGACCATCTCTGAGAGAGTAAGCCACTAGAGCACGAGTGTCAAACCACGTCACTTTGCTGTCACGTGATGCATCACGTGACTTTCCCTTTGCAGAGCTGTGGTGGGTGTGGCCTGCACAAGACGTACCGGACCACAGCCGCCAGTTTGACGCTCCTGCACTAGAATATAAACTGAGAGCAAACCCCACTCCTTACTAGCACTGATGATGTTACCTAGTTGGGTAATGAAACATCTGCAAGAAAACAACCAAGCTCAGAGCACCAAGGACCCCTCCTATTTTAATCTTGCCACAATGCTATATCTGTTACTTTTTCCCTGTTTGAAATGATTCCCCCCCTCCATCTTTTACCCAAAATTTCCAGAATCTCTCTGAATGTTTTGCTTTTGACACCTGTTATGATCTGTTGTGTCCTGAGATGTGCTTTCCATATCTACACTACAGTTAAAAGAGGTAGTAAAATAAGGTGAAATGTATGGTCAAATGATGCTTGCTCATGGACCCTATAGTTACTTTTGAGTGTGATCACATTGGGTAACATTTCTCCTCCGGGTTGTATCAGTCTGGTCTGCCTTAGTTTTTCCTCTGATTTCCAGGAAGTTAATCCTCCAAACAACCCATAGTGCTTTTCCATGATCTGTCCCCAGTCTTAACTGAATACCATAAACTATTTTGGTCTTGAGGAGTAAGTTCTGAAAAACCATTGGGCTACATCAATAATAGAGAAATTGAAGAAGAAATGGGATTATTTTAGAGCTATAAATTTTCTGCATGTTGACTTTTTATGTCCATGTAATTTAAAATAGAAAACTCCAGCATCTTTACTGCTAGGCCAATATTTTACTGTATTCTAGATATGTTTTATGTAGGCAAGTCTCTTGGATTTTATGAAGTTTGTTTCTGATAGTGTGCACCACTGCTGTTGTGTATTTGTCACTTTCTCTTGATTTTGATATTAGTTCATTCATGGGGGTCACACTGCAAAGATATCTGACTTCTCCTGGAATCCCAATGAACCCTGGGTAATTTGTTCTGTATCAGAAGACAATATTATGCAAGTGTGGCAGATGGTACGTATTTGATTACTTCAAGGCTAAGCCAAAGTGCAAATTTTAGTTGACTGTTCCATTACTTTGGTTAGTTTGTAATCTTTTAATCATTCCTTGCATGAACAGTATTGACCCCAGAATCGGTTATATTATGGCAATGCCTCTCTATACAGAATGTGACATTCCAGGGCCCGGGTGTCAAGACCACAGGCCGGATGCATCACACCCTGGCCACGCCCACCCCCAGTTTTGCGAAAGGGGGAAAAGTGTCACGTTACGTCATGTGGCAATGCGTGTTCTAGGATATGCTTGTTGAAAGTTCCTTATGCTAATCAAAGGAATTTATCACCGGTGTTTGAGGAAAGAATAATAAAATCAGTGGTGGGATTCAGCCGGTCACAACTAATCATACCTAACATTTTTGCTGAGTTTGGCAAACCAGTTAGGCATATTCCGGAAAAATCTGTGTGTTCTGGAACACACCTGGTTTTTGTTCAGCATCCTTCCAGTTGGCTTGGGGGTGGGGGTGGCTCCCCACCAAAAGTCCAAGAGTGGAGCAACAGAAACATTCGGTCCTGTTACTCCGGCGAAAATTGTCTCCGGGGACGGGGCCTGCACATAAGGGGGCAGCCGGGGGCCAAAGTGCTGGCGGAGCGCCAGAGGGTTCCTGGCCAGAGGTGGAAAGCTGTCGTGTTTTAAGTGTGGAAGATGCTGTCGAGAGACTGGCCCGTTCCAGCGCCTGGCGCCCAGATGCCCTCGCTTCCCCCAAGCACTTGGTTGCCTACCTGATTGCCAGCTCCATCCCGTTTCAGGCCGTCGTGTGCAGGGAAACCAACATTCGTGGAACTAAAAAAAAAATCTCAATCAATTCCTACTTCTCGCAAAAAAAACCCCTCATGAATTTGGAATTGATTGGGCTTTCTTTTTTTTTTTAATTCCACAAACTTTTGTTTCCCTGCACACGATGGCCTGAAACGGGATGGAGCTCGCAGTCAGGTAGGCAAATGTTTGGGGGAGGCCAGGGCATCTGGGCGGTGGTGGGTGGGGCAAGCTCCGTGGTGTGGCTGCGATGGAGAAACGGGCAAAAGAGCAGCCTCCACGAGGGAAGGAGGCTGCTTCCCCTCTTTCTTCTTGCTCCTCCTCCTTCCCTTGGGCCGGCAGCTCCATTTCCTGTTTCTCCATTGCAGCAACAAGTGCCCAGGATCCATGTTGATAGCCGGGGGGGGATGGGGGACGGGTAATTTAACAACCAATTCACCCTGAGTCAGGTTGGCCATTGCGAGACTCTCATCCGGCATGTGCAGTGGAGCTGGAGGACGGGGTGGGCCACATATCCCACGACGGCCAACCTTACCCTGGGCAAACTGGTTGTTCAAGTATTTGAATCCCACCACTGAATATCTTACGATAGACAGATAAACAGTGTTGCATGTTAAAGCTGCTTAATGTTACCTGTCAGTGACACGATTAAAAATTGTGAAGTTCTTGGTGCTTCCTGAGCTTGGTGGCTTGCTTGCAGGCATTTCCTTGCAATTCACATTGATGGTACCTCATTGGGTAAACAAGGTAATGTCAAGGTGAATTGTAATGAAAGTCTGCAGACAAGCCACCGAGCTCAGAGAGCACCAAGGACACTGCAGTTCAACTCTGAGCTGCATATATTCTCTTCAGTTGGAACAGTTAACAGTTGCCTTCAGAATTGATACGCTTTGCCCACCAAATCAATATTTCTTTCTCTATTCATCTCCTGTGTAGGCTGAGAATATATATAATGATGAAGATCCTGAAGGAAGTGTGGATCCAGAAGGACAAGGATCCTAGACATGTGGCCCCTTTTCTTATTTCTCTTACTGTCCTCTTCCTGCCTTTTCTAACTATCCTAAGATTGACAACATTTGAGAGAAAGAAATCACACACTGCATTCAGCAGCTCATTTATGAATGCTGTGAATCTGAGAATGTAAAAGGTTGCTATTGAATGTTGATGGATTGGCCTTTTTGACCATTTCTCTTCTAAAGAATTTGTGAGCTATGCTAGTGTGAATATCTGTTTCCACAACTGTAAAATTAATTTGTGATTTATTTTTTTTTAAAAAAAGGTATGCTCAAACTGTTGCAGTACACGTTGCAGAGGGGATTCTCTTATTATAAATACTTTTGGTGCCCTCCAATAAAAGAGTTGGAGTTACTTTTCTCTAATCATCAAGTTCTTGGCTTAAATAAATCCAATGCAGGTTCATCAATTCTCGTTCTAGTCTCTAACTGCTGTGAGACTTTCTTCCTAGGTGTCTCTGTAACATCTTGTTCCCTCTATCATTTTCCAATAAGACATCTTAGGATGTTAGGATATGAATATAATATGTGATAGTCTACATATCTGCACATTGCTTGGCTGTCTCTATCTTTCTTGAAATGTGTTTTATCTTTTCTTGTTTTTGTGTTTTAACTTGGGAAACCAAGTTGTAAAAGGTGTTTCAGCTGAGTGATAGATTGCAGACCTCATGCCCAGCTTCCTAGAATTGAGCACTGGTAGCAGGTATACATAATCAAGAACGATGAAACTAGTTCAGTTTGCGCCCTCGCCCCCCCACCCCCTCCCGCCGAATATTTGCTGTGTGGATTTAACTGATTCACCAGCAGCCAGTGTAACTTCATGAACCCTGTAAAGAACTTCAAGTGAAATAAATTCATTTTTTTATGTAGAATGTGACTTGTCTTTTTTTTTTCTTCACCTGAACATGTGTAGATTTTTTAACAAATTATATATTTTTGAAAAGTTTGCCTTTTAGGTTTCTTAGAAAGTAAAGATACTCCTTGCATTACGATCTCTGGAACTACAATCATAAGTCATTGTGGTCATAAATTGACATGTCATGTGATTGTACCCGATATTTTGACATTTTTATGGTGGTTAAGTGAATGCCATGGATATTAAATGAATCTCTTTTCCCCAATGGGTGTTTTCTGCCAGAAATTTTTAAAAAAATGTCACAAATTGTCATGTGATTGGGATGCTGCAAACAACTATTGCCAAGCACCCTAAACGAGCGTGTCTATGGCTGGAGTGTGGTGTGGGAGTTGGGGAGGAGGTAAGTAGCTTTGGGGGGAGTATTGTGTAACTGAATGGTTGCTAAATGACCAAGGGCTACCCTGTATAGATAGAGCAGCTGAAGTAAATTGTTCTTAAGGAATAAAAATTGCATGATTACGTGCAACTGACTAAATCAAGATGGTCCTAATGTTGAAAGCTATGTTTGCTTGTGCTTATGCAACTTTTTTGCAATAGTTCTGTGCATAGTAGTTCGGTACCACATAACTTAGCAACAGCAATTCCTGCATTCCTGGTTGCCATCACCTTGGGAGGTTAGGCAAGGCAATTTCCTGCCAGTTTCCCACAATCAGAATTAGAGGGGGGGGAGTTGCCAGTCTCAGGCTTGCAGGCAGGTAGCCCCCTGCCCTGTGGGGGGGCATGATGTGAGGGTATGTGAGAAGTGCCCTATGAGTCGGGGGGAGGGGACTTAAAACTTTGTATGGTGCTCAGAATCACTGAGGGTGAGTGGGCGGCCATATAAATTGTCTTATCTAAATACACTTTCCTTGCTAGCCTCCTTTATTGACTTTTCTGGAGAAGTGCACAAGGAAGGTTGCAAATGGTGATCATGGGGTGCTTGGCAATTGGTTGTATATAGACTGCCAAACATCCAAGTTGCAATCATGCAATTGTGGGGCTGCTGCTGGGACAGCCAGAAATCCAATGACTGGTGGCAACTACCAGTTCTTGTATGAAAAGTTTTTGATTGAAGTTTTGTTTCTTAGTAATCTATATTACAAGTCTACAAAAAGCTCCACTATTCATAAGCAAATTTTATACAGAAAATTAAAATTGACAAAGGTTTTGACATGTCATCTGAGTACATTTTAACAATTGTTGATAATGCTTATGTAGTGTTCTGTTAACATCACATCTGTCATAAGGGCCACATCTCAAAAATTGTCATCCTTTTTAACAGTAAAAATGCAAACTCTCATTCTAGAAATCTTGCTTATTGTTTGCTACCAGTATTAGTCAGACGGAATCCATATTGGTAAGCAAGGGGAAAGATGGCCGTGTGTAGGATTCAGTCTTCATCTTCCTTCACTTCCGATTTGCATAGTTGTCCATACATTTCTAAGCAGCCTCTGTGAGAATTGAGAATTGATTACGCAGCTGCATCAGTTCTATGTTACAAAACACAATATATTGCAAAATAACAATTTATCTTGGGGTGCTTTGAACTTGTACATCCTACTTAGAAGGAAACGTGACAGTAGAAAAAGTTACGTAACCATTTTTATATCAAAGCAAGATAACTTTTTGTTATAATTTGAATATTGTACAAAAATCCTGTCTACACACAGTATTTAGATTATTTGCTAATTATGCCACCATGGTTTTTCTAAATAGTCTGTACAGAGCAGGATGCTATACTCTTAGAATAGTAAGAGTGGCTCTTAGGCTACAACTCATAGCCCAAAGGCCAGGAAGCAAGCTACAAAGGTAGTAAACATAGGAAATCAAGACTCTTGGCCCCAAAGTATTTCTTAAATTATTTTCAAACCCTTCTCTATTAATAGTGTTTTCTTCCTTATTTTGCTTTTACGTGGATATGGATCAAAGAAATGAAACCTACTTGTAAATGGACAGTTCTTGATGTAAACTGGCTTTCAGTTCTTCTAATTCTTGGTTCTTTCGTTGCTGAAGTTGAACTCCAGTCTTCAATTCCCTTATTCTGTTTTCCATCTCCTCCACTTGCTCCTGTGGGTGAAAAAGGACAGGTACTCCTCCAGTTACAACCAGAGTTGGGATCATGTTGCTAAGCAAGGCAGTTATTGAATCATACTCGATTTTACTACCCTTTTTGCCACAGTTGTTAAATGAATCATGCTGTTAAGCAAATCAAGCCTCCCCCCATTAACTTTGTCAATCAAAATCGCAAGTGCTGCTCTCATGATCATGGCGCACTGCAACCATCATCAATACACATCCGTTGCCAAGCCCCCAAATTCTAAATCACGTGACTGGAGATGCTGCACAGGTGGTGTGAGGGCTGGTGAGAACTTTATTTCAGGGCCTGTGATTTTGAAGGGTCACTAAACAAATACTAGCTGTCCTGGTATGTAAACTGTCTTCTAAGAAAGCAAGCTTTAACTTCTTAATGGTGGCCTGATGTCGCAGTCAAGATGGCCCTGGCTTTGCTATTCCCAATATTCAGGAATGGCCCCTTGGGTGTGAACTTGGGGGGTGGACAAGAGAACTGAAAGGGAAACTTGCAAACAGACTTGCGGTAGGGCTTTTTAGTCAGCCACATCACATGCCGCATGCTTGATGGAATTTAAAAAACTTAGGATAATTTGAATAAATTATAGGTGTTCCTTGTTGAATGACCACAACGGGCTGGCAACTTGGTCATTAAAATGTCAAAAAATGACTCCTCGCCATCTTTGTTTTATAGACCTGTGAGGCCTATGAGGATTGGTTGCAACATTAACTTTTTTATAATCGTAACTGTTCATTAAATAAGGCAGTTTGCTAAATGAGAATTGCCTGTTGTTTGTTTCATTTAAATTGACATTTGGTTTTAAACTGACTGATCAATCAATCAGGATATTTGCGAGACCGCCTCCTGCCATTATAGGCCTCCCGCCAACCGATACGCTCCCATAGAGTCGGCCTCCTCGGGGTGCCGACGGCTGGCGACCCCGAGGATGCGGGCCTTCTCATTGCGGGCACCCTCCCTCTGGAACGAATTGCCCCCGGAGATGAGGACCCCTGATCTCATGACCTTCCGCCGTGCGTTGAAAACTCATTTATTTCAGCAAGCCGGTCTGGCCTAGGGGTTTTTAAATCTTTTAATCTGGTTTTAACTTTCTTAATTCCCTTATTTTTAATCTTTTGATATGGCCAACATATTTAATTCTTTTAACTTTTAAATACTGTGTATGTATTTCTATATGTGTATTTTATCTTGGCTGTTCACCGTCCCGAGTCCCTTTTGGGGGGGGGGGGGGGTATATAAATTTAAATAAATAAATAAATCTGGGCAACTGTCAAAAGTTTAAAAAAATGCATGAAAAGACCACAGTAATCTGAAAGCAAAATGGCTGCTAAACAGGCTCCATACAACAACCAGCATTCTGGGCCTAGTTCATATGTAACATACAAATCCTAACCCAACATGCATTTACAGAGCTAGTTTTTATATGTTCAGGGGTGTCAAACTGGATTTCTTTGAGGGCTGGATCAGCATTGTAGTTCTCCATGTGGACGGACGCCTCCTGCAGCACCCTGCCAGCCAAAATGGGGTGTGAAGGGGCCACATGAGCCCTCCTCCGTGCCCTATTTTCAGCCTGGGCGGCCTCCTGCAGCACCCTGTTGGCCATAATGGGGCACTGGGGGCCCACATGTCCCGTTTGACTTCCAGAGGCACCACAAGCTGGTCCTTTGCTATTTCCAGGCTGGTCCTGCAGGCCAGATTTAAGCATCCCAATGGGTCAAATCCAAGTTACACACCCCCATTCTATACTGTATTTTTTGTTTTGAAAATGCATGAAAACAAATCTGGTTGTGAGGGTATGAAATTATATAAGCCCTTTTAAGGCCAAATCAAAATTTATACAATAAACTTTAAAAGAGTTTTTTAAAGTGCGAGTAATTGGTGAAATAATTTTGCAGTATGAGTTTACTTACAAGTCTGCTGGCATGTAGATGTGATGTGATTCACTATTTGTTCTTAAAAAGTTTTACTACCATGAAATTGATTTTGTTTATTCTAATTATCTTTGCACATGAAAGATATTAAACTGTCTTAAAGTTATGTTACTAGCTTAGTATAATCATCTTGTGCTGATGTTTCTTGATACAGATAAATCTTGACATAGGATAACAATTGAAGACAGTATTTCTTTTGTTAAGCAAGTCGGTTGTTAACTAAGTTACACCTAATTTTACAAACGTTGTTGCTGTTCAACTTCCCCCATTGATTTTGCTTGTCAGACTTTGCTGGCTGGGAAGGTAGTAAAAGGTTGATTGCATGGGGTGCACCACCACCATCATAAATACACACAGGTTGCCCAGGGCCTGAAGTTTAATCAGAGGGCTGTGGTAAGGCTGCGATGGTTGTTAGTGCAAGGACTGATCATCACTTTTTTCAGTGTCATAATTTCAGTCATTAAATGAATGGTTTTAAGTTGAGGGCTACCTATATTGAGGGTGTTGGATGATAGCCGTTGGTGCTGTTTCAGGTGCATTTATGGCTCCTTAGTTGTAGTCTCTTCCTGAAAAGAAATATTAAATCTGGTCCTGACGCATTTCAAAACTCTTATTATTCTGATGTCCCCCAGACCCTTCAGAGTCCTCACTGGCTGAATATGTTACAGATCAGTCCTATTCATAGAAAGCAAAAGGTGCTCCTGTGGCCACAAAAAATAGGCCGTTATTTATATACTCTCCAGAGAGGGGTCAGATCACATGGTTTTAAAATCTTTCTGAATAAGTACATAGCTTCCCCTAATCCTGCTAGTTTTTCCTTTTGGAACAAAGATAATTTGAATAATTGAAGAAGAGCAATAAAGCTTCCTTAGAAAAGGACAGCACTTTTGGAATTCCAACTCTGCTGGAGTTACAATCCCTTTGCCTCTGCAAGCTGGGCCACAGATTCAAAAAGCTCAGCAGCTTTTTCTCAGCAGAAAAAGACATCAAAAATGAATGTATTCAGAAGTGCCATCATTCCACAACATCTGTCCTCTACATAGCGCAGTGGTCTCCTGCCAAAGGATTGGTTAGGGTAAAGCCCAGCTCTTGAAAGAACGTGTTAAATCAGGACAAGACGGCAAAACGGGCTCCCTCCCTCTGCTACTGAACTGCAATAGCCACAGCCCAGCTGAGCTGGGAGGAAACAGAGCTTGATGGATGGCAGGGAGTTAGTTCTGCTTCTACACGCCCTGTTTAAAATAACTTCCTTAGCAGAGGGCCTAATAAAGATGCAGCTCAGTCATGAATTGCAGATTATTTTCTCATGAACCAACATGATTGTGGTGCCTTTGTAAACTGAATATAAGGTTACAGTGCCTTCTTTGAGGAAGCACAGGATAATTTATTTGGTTAGTTGTACATAGATAACAAGGCTTGTTAGTCTTGATAACCACAGAGATATATATAAAAAGATGGCATAGAAAATGACAAGCTTTTCTCTGGCTTGCTTCATATAACTTGCTACACTATTACAACCGTCATATTTGGTTTTGATTTGCGTGTCAAAGGGACCACAGTTTTCTCTTACAATACAGATAATCCTTGATTTAAAACAATTCATTTGTTGTTTGAAGTTACAATGGCACTGAAAAAAGTGGCTTATGACTGGTCCTCACACTCATGGCCATCACTTAGTCAAATGATCAAAATTTGGGTGCATGGCAAATGGGCAAACTGCAGTGTCCTGGCATCATGTGATTAAAATTTGCAACCTTCGTGCCAGTTTCTGATAAGAAAAGTTGATGGGGGAAGCCAGATTTGCTTAATGTGATTCATTAAAAAATTGCAGAGATTTTCTTAACAACTGTAGCGAAACAGTTCATAAAATAGGGTGCAAGTACAACTAATTTAATAACCATCCTGCTCAGCAATGGAAATGCTAGTGCCAATTGTGGTTGCAAGTCAAGAACAATCTGCAATTGTGTTGCAAAGCAACTGTCCCAGTTGTGGGGAGGGCTCAAATGGGACATGGGTCTAGACTCACTAGGTGAGTACAAGGCAGCCAGTCTGGCCCTCCCACTTTGAGGCTTCCCCAGAGGAAAGCTGCCGGACTGGGAAATTCTTGTATTATAGGCAGAGAATAATAAAGTAGCTAGTTGGAACGCCGCCTGGGTCTGATTGTTTGTGACTGACAAGACACAAAGCTAATGTTCCAGAGCAAAGCATTATGGAGCTATTTTTCTTGAAACGGATTTCCCCCTCTCTTAACCAGTTGATTCACTCACCCGCAGCAGTCCAACGTTGTTCTCCCTCAACATCCTTTTGCCCTGCCGAGCTACCTTGCTGGGCAAGTGCTGCATCAAGTGGCCTAGCAGCTAACTGGAAGAGGGCAGGTGTAGGCCAGGAGACTTACCTTGTATTGTAGGACCTCTTCATCGCGTTTCTGCTTGATCAGTAGAATCTGTTCCTCCAGATTCCTGTTTTGCAGCAGCAACTTGCTGACTTCTCCCTGCAACGGCCTCAGGGTCTCCTTCAGTCTGTGGATTTCACTCTGTGTCATTTGCAAGGCTTTGCTGCTGGCTTCTCTCCTTTCCAAGAGGCGCATCAGCTTCGGTTCGTAATGCTCCTCCAAGCACTGACGGTTCTCTAGTACAAAACTCTCAAATTCCATGGAAAGCCGCCGGCTCTCTTGGAGGTGATGGCTGCTCCTCTCGTGCCATGGAGCCTTCAGCCTCTGCCTAAAATGTTCCTTCTCTTCCTCACAAGTCTCTCTCAACTGGGACAGCTCTTCTGAGAGCTGACCGACTCTGTTCTCCAGTTCTTTTCGGTAGTCCACGTGCTGAGTGACTTCGTACCTCCTGGTTTCCAGCTGATACTGGCATGCCACGCATTCCCGCGTCACCCTAAATAGCTTCTGTTTCACCTGTCGAATCTCATCCCGCAGGTTATCCTTCTCTAGCTCTACCTTGGCATGGAGCCTGTAGGCTTCCAGAATCTCTTCATGGGCCCGCTGGAGTTCATCGAGAGCTGGTTGCCGTAAGAGTGTGAGCTCCTTTATGAGCCAATCCCTCTCCTCCTCTAGCTGTTCTACTGCTTCAATGCATTGCTGGAAACGTTCTCCAAGATCTTCCACGTCCACAGGTTGGCTCTCGGCAGCAGAGAAGTCTTGGCAAGTCATGGAATCCTGAAGGCCCAGTGAGGCCCCAGCAATTTCTGGATTTTGCTGGAACTGAGCGCCAATGGGGTCCATGTAGAAGAGCTCAGGGACATTTTCTTGGTTAAATTCTGACAATGTTTCTACACTGGCAACATTTGGCTCCAAGGTTTCTTCACTATCCTGCTCCACTGGAAGTTCAAAATCTGCCATCTCTTCCTTGAAAAGAGAAAGGAGACCGTGAATCAGCTCTGGAGAAACAGGCACATCCTTGCACCACACAGATCCTATAGCTTTGTACTGTAAATAGAGTAGGAAAGTGGGGATTAAATCAAGAAGTCATAAGAAGACTTTTGAGGGCATTATTTGGGAAAGGAGAATTTGAAAATTAATCACAATGGCACAGCATTTCTGCTGTTAAAATGTTTAAAAAGCTTTTTTGTCCATCAATTCTGTTTTGAATTACAGCACTTTAAAAACTGAAATCCTTTTGCTGAAGGCAACGGTCAAGAGACTGGTTTGGCATCCCAGGGCCCCTTCCTGATCCCTTCCTCCCCCCCGCCCAAAGCTCAAAACAGGTGCTATATTATTTGGCCAAGTCTGCTCTAAGCCATCATCTGTACAGCCTCCATATGATGTCATTCTTGAACAGGGAACATTCTCAGCAAAATGATTTAACTTTTTAATGCAGAGGAGAGACGGGGACAGACAGAATTTCTTAAGTACTACATAGCTTCTCCTCTGGAAATATCGAATTGCTAACTAGAGCATACAAAACCTTTGCTAGACCAATACTCGAATACAGCTCATCTGTCTGGAATCCGCACTGTATATCAGACATTAATACAATTGAGCGAGTCCAGAAGTATTTCATGAGAAGAGTCCTCCACTCCTCTGCTCGCAACAGAATGCCCTATATCACCAGGCTTGAAAGTTTGGGCTTGGACAATCTCGAATTACGCTGCCTACGGTTGGACTTAAGCATAGTACACAAAATTATCTGCTACAATGTCCTACCAGTCAGTGACTACTTCAGCTTCAACTGCAATAATACAAGAGCAGATACAACAGATACAAACTCAATGTTAACTGCTCCAAACTTGATTTCAGAAAGTACGACTTCAGCAACCGAGTGGTCAATGCCTAGAATGCACTTCCTGACTCGGTGGTTATATCCTCAACCCCCCACTGCATCAACTTTAAACTATCCACTATTGACCTCACCCCATTTCTAAGAGGACTGTAAGGGGTGTGCATAAGTGCACCATCCTGTCCTATTGTCCCCATTTAATCGCACCTATTTTCCGTATTCTTATTCATGTTTATATTTATACCTATTATTTTGTAAGTGATTGACAAATCAAATAAATAAATAAATAAATAAGTACTTTCTGACAAGTTAGTTCAGGGAAAACATAAAAAAACCCTCCAACCCTGCATGAATACCTGCCACACAAACGCAAGTGTGTGACCTTTATTTGCCCTTAGTTTATTTAGTCAACTCATACGCCACTCATCTTTTGCCCTTTTTTAGGTAGCACTTGGGCTTAGAAAAACAAACCAAAGAATGTTCTTTTCTAAACTCTGTTGCTTCTTCACCAGCAGGTGCTGGTGGACTCTGACAAGTCAGTCTCACTGGAGACTAATATGGAAAGAGAAGAACAATATACACGGGTAATTTGCAACTTAGAACCATTCCTTCAGCAGTCACATACAACCGATCCACACACAACCATTGCAGCATTACCGATCCCATGGCCAAAACTCCAGCATTCCACAGCCAGCCATGTATTTACAGTGGTTGTCCTGGGGGTCATGTGGTCTCCACTTGCCCTCTTCTGACAAAGTCAATGGGGGAAGCCAGATTTGCTTAATGGTCACATGATTCACTTAACTGAGCTGAGTTTCTTAACACCCATGGCAAGACAGTCATAAAATTGGGCATGACTCACTTAACAATCCCCTTGCTTAGCAACAGAATTTCTGGTCCCAATTGTGTTTGTAAGTCGAGGATTAACTGCGTTGTTTTCTCCCTAGAAAACAGTGTGGTTGTGGATTAATATAACATGTAGTCTATGAACCCGAAGGTTAGCAGAGATTGTAAATATTCTACCCTTCTAAATACACTCCGTCCTCTTCCAGTGAGGGCCATAGGAGTGGCCTTTGGGAAGACAGGGAACCAGAGATTTCTTTGGGCCAAGGAATTCTTGGCTGAAGGTTGCCAAAGGAGGACTTTAGAAACCGATCTAGGAGACCCGCTTCATGCCCCCATATCCCAGGAGATCCAAGACTTGCGAAGTGAACTGGGGAGGGAGGGTGTCATATACAGAACTTTTACATTACAGTTTTTGAGAGTTTTAATTCTGCTTCTGCTCATGCCTGTCTCTTGCTTTGCTCAGCTCAATGACTGCCAATGCTCACATGTGGCAAATTAAGCAATGATGTGGCTATTTTCCTAAGTTTTTCTTCAGATAAACATTCTTTACTTTTTGTGAGTGTTGAGTTTTGATTAGCAGCATGGCCTCCACACTGCTGGGACTCCTAACCCTGTTATGATAGGAGACATCTTTGGTTTGAGGATTTGGGCATTTCTCTTCTGTCAATAAACATTGGCAGCTGTTTTGAGGTTGGAGTCTTTATGTGGAAAAATATTTCCAGTTGCTTCAAATGTTTGTGTGGTCACCCAACTCAAGTTGCATAGAAGGATTGTGGTCTAAGCAGAAAAGTGAGATAAATTCACAAGACTGAAAGTGGTTTGGTGCCCGAAACATAAATGTATATGTTCTCTTTACCTTGGCAACATTTTTTAAAAATAAATATTGATCCAAACCATTAGTGGTTCTAAGATGCTGTGTGATTTATTTAGCACTGATGGGTAGGAATCCAGCAAATTTTAATCTCAGTGTATCTGGACAGTGCCAGATTTGGGAAACCTGAGTCAGTGTTATATAATTCCAAATATTTAAGCACCTTCCAATTTATGTGGTTGTTTTCTGCCAAATATATGCAACTTCCCCCTCCCAAGCTGTTTGCATTTCTTTCCATATTCTTCTAGTCCTCCCTTAGCCCACAGTAGGATTAAACCAAAATAGAGAGAACTACAATATTGCTTTTCTTCTTCCCCTTTGCCTTCATTTTCTTCCTCTTCCATCCTTTCGGTCACATTTCAACTTGACTGTAATTCATGCACAACAGAAACTCATTGGCTCCATTCGCCCTGGGCATCAAGAAGCCAAACACTTTTTTGCCAGCGCCGAATCCACCTCAGGCATTTTCGTTTGTGGCTCAGAGGGAGAGGCCGGTATTGGCAACCCAGGAAATGGCACTAAGGGGGGGAAGCGAGCTGGGAAGTGAGCCGGGAGGACGAAGCTGCGAGGTGCGAGGCCCGCCGAAACCAACGGGACAAACCAAACATTCAGCAATAAAAGGAGCGAAAAACTTGTGGAACGGATTTTCTGGCTGAGGAGTTTGCGGGGCTTCAGAGCTGCCGCTTTCAGGGCCTCGGAGGCTGCTGCGCCCGCGTGAATCAGCAAGGCTGCTCCGCACAGCGGCGGGGGCGGCGAAGCCCCCATTACGGGACCACGGCCGAGGACTCTTCGGCGGGAGATGGCCCAGGCGCTTGGGACGGAGCCAGCGCTCCGGCTGCTCCAGGCGGGCGGCCGAGCATGAGCCGCGCCCACTCCCCGCAGCAGCAGCCGCAGCCGAGACGGGCGGGGTGGGGGGGGGGCGAGCAAGAGCGGCGGGGCTCCGGCAACAGGTGGCCGCAAAGGGCGGCCTCGCCTTCCACTGAGCCCGGGAGAGCGGCGAGGAGGACGGCTGACTTCCACGCGTGGCCCGCCGAGCCCCGCGAGCCTTCGCCGGGGGAGGGAGTGGCAAGAGAAGCGGCCCCTTTCCCCAAATAAGGCCGCGTCCCCCTCCGCGGACGCTTCTCGGCCGGCCCGCCCTCAGGTCTCCCGACGGGGCATGGAGGCGGAGGGGCCTCGCCCGGGAGCCACCCCCGGCCCCGAAAGCGCCCGGAGCCCCCGCTGACCCCGCCGGCGGCGCTGCTGGCCGAGAAGCGCCCTGGGAGTTGCGGGCGGCGGGGCGGCGGCGGCCGGGCGGCGTCTTCTGCCCTCCCAAGTTTTCCGAAGAGCCCCGGCTGCGCCCCCGCAGCTCCCGCCCGGCCAGCCCTTCAGCCGGAGGGGGCGCCCCCGCCCAGCCCCCAGCGCTCCCCCCCCCCCCCCGCCGCCGCCGCCGCCTCCCGCCCGGAGCCCCCTGCCGCCAGGCGCCGCTCACCTGCCCCTCCGGCACTGCCGCCTCGAGCCGCGGCTGCCCCGAGATGAGGCGAGGCGGCGTTATTAATAAGCACGAACGGAAACCCGAATCCCGCCGGCCCCCCGCCCGGAGGGAGGAGCCTGGGGAGGGGGGGCCGGAGGGGGCCGGGGGGGGGCTGAGAGCCACGTGGCGTGCAGGGCTCGCGGGGAGCCGAGGGAGTCGCGGTGGCAAGAAACGAGGGAAGAGGGGGGATGTGGTAGCAGCGCCTTTCCCGGTTCCAGTGTTTCCCCAAAGCCAACCTCTGCCTCGCATAAAACGCCAGGAGGCCTTAAAAGGGGGTCTCTAGGGGATATGGGGGGCATGTTGAATGACATGGCTGGAAGGGCCCTTGGAGGTCTTCTAGTCCAACCCCTTGTGCAAGTAGGAGACCCCAGACCATTCCAGACAGGTGGCTCTTCTTAACAACCTCCAGCGATGAAGCTCCCACAGCTGCTGGAGGGAAGCTGGTCCACTGGTTCATTGCTCTCACTTTGGGGGAGTTTCTCCTCAATTCCGGGTTGCTTCTCTCCTTGATTAGTTTCCATCCTTAGCATCCAACCGTCACCCAGCCAGCCTTCGTGCTTAAAGCAAGACAAGAGCAAAGTTGAAAGGAAAGGAGAAAGGGAAAGAGGAAAGACAAAAAGAAGGAAAGAGAGCAAGGAAGGAAAAAGAAGAGAAGGAAGGAAGGAAAATCCTGCCTTAGCACTTGGCCACCAGCAGACAGCAAGGCTCCTTTAGTCAGGGTGGAGGACAATGGGTTGGGCATTCTCCCTGGTCTCACCTTCCTCCGCTGGAGACAGTGGATCCCCGAGCCCCACCCAGGCCACCACAGGTGCCCTCCCACTGACACAAGTGATGTCCTCACCCCCACCCCTCTCCCCGAGGTCAAGCACAACCCTGATGTGGTCCTCAATGAAATTGTCTTTGACACAGTAGTGGGATTCAAACATTTTTACTACCGGTTCTGTGGGCGTGGCTTGGTGGGCGTGGCAGGGGAAGGAGACTGCAAAATCTCCATTCCCTCCCCACCCCACTAACCTGCTTTTCAGCTCCCTTCTCCTGTGCAGGGCAACAAAAGGAAACCCAACCAGTCAGCTGGGACTCAATGGGAGGCAGAGAATAGATGGGGGCGGGGCCAGTCAGAGGTAGTATTCCAAACTACTCAAAATTTCCGCTACCGGTTCTCCAGAACTGGTTAGAACCTGCTGAATACCACCTCTGGTCTGACAGCCCTGCAGTAGGACAAAATGTGAAACTTGTTTGGTTATACAAACCATAGTTAAGTCTGGCAGAATTCTCTGTGTTGTCAAAAATCTTAACGGTGGCGTTTTGGAAGGGTAAGAGATTGATTTGCCTTAAATGCCCTCTGCCAAGCTGTTTGTGAGTAACCAAAGAAAGCTGAAAGCATTTTAGTGTTGGAAGCCAAAAAGTTGATTTGTGTTTCTTTTCTAAAACAACCACCACAATACATCACATCCTTGCCTGCATGCTGTTTTTTTTAAGAAGATTCTACCTGAGGGGCCCATTGCAGAAAGCCCAGGTGACTCCAACAGCTGCTGGGCAGAGGGAGACCGAGGTGATTCTTGTAATGCAAGGTGGGAGGGAGAGAAGTAAGGACTGTAAAGGCTTTGGTGTGAAAATGTTCCTGCGCTTGTCCACTCAGCTGCAAGTCCCACTGTGGGACACGGTGCCCTTTCTACTAGGGAAATTCAGGTACAAAGGCTGTAGTGTAAGGTTTCAAGTCCTGGGATAATGAGAGCACAGGATGGAATGGAATGGAATAGAAAGGATGGGATGGGATCATTATTGATATACTGTAGTCACTTGACCAAATTAAAAATATAAAATGAATACAAAGAAAGAAGTACAAAGAAAACAACAGGACATGTTCATAATAAGTTATCACCCCTACAATTAAACTCAGTCTGATCTAAACGGCCTTTGAAATAAAGAGTTCTGTCTTACTAATGACATGCAGGTTTGTTTAGGGGTGGGATTCAATTTTTTTAACAACCGGTTCTGTGGGCGTGGCTTAGTTGGTGGGCGTGGCTTGGTGGTCATGTTATTGGCTGGGAATGGCCAACTCAACATCATTCACATCGAGGCACGCATCTCCTCACCTGACCTCTTGTGACTGTGGGGATGCTGCAACAGTCGTAAGTGTGAAAAATGGTCGTAAGTCAATTTTTCCAGTGCCATTGTAACTTTGAATGGTCACTCCACACAAGCAAAGTACCAGCAAAGGAGGGAATGAAAACTGCAGAGAAGTTCCAGAGACAGGAAGTCTAGGCCTGCCAAGAATGTAATAAGGGTTAACGGAGAGGCAGTTTCTGTAAGCAACACCAGAATGTTTCCTTCCTGCCTTCCTTACAGGATTAGGCCAGTGATTTCTTCCAACAACCGGTTCTCGAGCTGCTTAGAATGTTAACAACCGGTTCTAGAGAATAGGTGCGAACTGGTAGAATCCCACCCCTGGGTTTGTTCCTGTAAGACAGTTTCTCCTGGCTGTCCCAATATCTTTTACTTTTTAAATAAGAATGTAAGCAAGCCACTCTTCCTGCAGAACATGCAGGAATTTTTCTTCCATGGTTGAGGTTCCACAAATGGAACAGACTGTTTCTTCCAGTGGAACTCCATGGAAACTCCCAGGGAGCCCAAATGTTCGAAACAAGCCCTGGAAACAGGTCTTCCCAGATGCTGAGGCACCTGAGCGTTTAAATGCTTCTCTAACTGGGCAGCTGATAGCTAAGGGGTTGTATGATGGAAAGAGCCCTGACCAGGGAAGGGAGTTGGCCCATGCAAGCTGCCTGTAACCCTTGCTGGCTTCCTTTCCTTTGTTTGCTGAACTCCCAAAGCTTCCCTGAGCAAATCAAAGGCACGAAGCTGCTCCCCACTGCCCCTCCTGCCACCCAAGTGTAAGATTTCCTTGGTTTGCTCACTTTGAGGGCAGCTGCACCGCAGAAACTGGGGTAAAGACAAAAGAAATCAGCTTTAAAAGGAATGAAACCCAGGGCTTTCTTTTTTTAAACCTAAATGTGCTTTTGTCCTTTTCAAGAATGCAGTTCAACCCACACGCTCTCCCCCTCCAATCGCAGAGAGGTGTTTGACTCAATAGTATAGGAATGCTGTTAACTTGGGTGAGGTTGCTTGTGTATATAAATACCCAACTAAATCCAGCTAAGTGTAGGAATGGCCAGCAAAATTACAGCAAAGGGTCAGCTGGGCTGGTCAAAAAGAGAGCCTTCTGTGGTGTAAAGAGAGTGCGAAGGTGGGCACCTTGAGCCGTCGTCCATGTACCTGTGCCCTGAGGGGCTCTGAGAGGGAAGGGGATGGTGGGGGGCAACCAGGAAGGGAGAGAGCCTTTTTGCATTGCTCCTGATGCCCGGGGAGACTCAAGCCTTCTCTGTTTGTGGACACAGCCAGGCAACCGTTGACTATGTGTCATGCAAGGGGAAGGGGCCGATTATTTGATAATACCCAAGGCAGCTATGGGTTCCAAGAACAACACTGCCTGTTGCAGCAAATCCTAAATGGTTTGTATGTGTGTGCCTGTGAGTCTCTGTGTGTGTGTGTGTGTGCATGGGCATAGCAAGATAGTCTATTTTGGGTAGCAGCAGAGATTATGCTAAGAAACAGAGAAATCAGTTCTATGGCAACCATTCTGAAGGATTTTCCCCCTTTTTTTGCACGCACCTCACCCAGCTCAGTGCTAAGTGTTTTGCACAAAAGGAAGGGAAGTCGCCACTAAAGCTCTCCATTCTTTTTCAGCTTTTTTCAAAAGCAACATCCCTGATTTCCTGAAACTGCTTTTTTTATTTTTGCTCTTTGCCGATTTTCCTGTGTTCTTCCCAAGCTATTTTTAGACTAGGCGAGCAGCATATTGGAAAATTCCTGCCATCTGTGTTCCCTTTCAGCCACTGCTGGGAAGGGGTAGATCAGAGGTCTCCAAACTCGGCCACTTTAAGACTTGTGGACTTCAACTCCGAGAATTTTCAAGCTAGCATAGTTTAAGTCCACAAGTCTTAAAGTGGCCGAGTTTGGGGACCCCTGGGGTAGGTGGTGAACTCTGCTCCAAGGTCGCACAAAAGGCCCCTCTCCCCAAGTCTGCCCCCACCCTCCCAGGTTTACTAGAAGTCCTCCCTGGCATCGGTCCATCCACCAGTGAATCCCCCTCTTGCCATGCCAGTAACTCTACCAACTCTGGCTAGGTCACCCTCAGGCCTATGACTGACAGGCAATCCACCAGTTTGAAGGCTAAGAAGTCCGAGTAAAGAATGAGTCCTGCATGAGGCCGATGCTTTCCCTCTTGCTTAAGTTTAGGTGGTGCTTCTTCTCACAACTGAAGGTGCTGCCTTGAAGCAGAGGTGAACCCTAATGCTACTCTGCTTGTGTAGCACTCTTAGCCCCTTCCCATCTGCCTCATTGCTGGGGGAAAACGCTGCCTAGAAAACGTGGGATCCGACCAGCATAACAACCGGTTCGGGGAGCGCACGGCATGTGTGTCAAACACAAGCTGCATGAGCGAGCACGCTACTGGCTCTGGCAAGCATTTACCTTCTCCAGCTGACAAGCGGCACTCAGCTGTGCCGCGCAAAGCAGCTGAGGAGGAAAACGCAGTCACTAAAGGACAGCCTAGAGCCCAGGCAGGCATGTAGGCCAAACAGCAGACCAAACCTCGTCCCGGCAAACTGGTTCAGTGTCAGCTGTTTTTCGGAGCTACTGGTTCTATAGAACCAGACCGAACCGATAGGATCCCACTCCTGGAGCAGAGCCTTATCTTCCCCCTTTGCTGGCTGCAGCCCAGGTGCAGCTCCCTCCAATGAGAATGCAGGACCAGTAGAAGGGGTGTCAGTGTGTCACATTGGCTTTGTGGCCGGATCTTGTCCTGCCCTGCTGGACTGCACCCTTGGCCCATTTGGTTCAGCAGTCTATTCTCTCAGTGGCCAACTAACTTCCCAAGGAAACCCAGAGGTCTCCCAGGAAAGGTCCCTCTGGGGCAATCATCCCACCATCAAGGGTAACAGCCACTGATCCCAGGATTCCTGTGAATCTTTTGAGCCCTACTTTGAAGTCAGCCAAGCGAGTAGCTGGGATATCTTGTGATAATTCTATTGATAACACACCCCAATTATAATGGTTATCCAAATGAAGCCATGGAAGAAAAGATCTTTATAAAAGAATTCTACCAAAACTCTGAGTGCTATAATTTTAGAAATAAATGGAACAACAATTAGAACAAAAAGTCCCATAGTTTCTTTGATGTCACATCAATTCAATATTGTATGATAAATTGCAATAGACATCTCTGTATCTTTTTGGAAAAAATGTTTTAATAGAAGCTAAAGGTATAATTTCAAGAACTTTTTCAAATTTGATTTGAAATAAAATAGATTTTATTTCAATCTGCTATGGGCTAAGAGAAGCCTAAGAGAAACAATTAGAAGATAATACTTCATATTATCAGCACCCTGAAGGATTTTATCAGAATCCAAAGAGAAAATATATCATAAATGTTTATGTTTGCAGTATCAAACACCAATAATGTTACAGATATGGTATCTTCTCAATATACAGTACAATGACGTGCTAGCAAGCCCGTAAATTAAAGGAACGTGTTCTCACTTTTGATGGAAATGCAATAAAATATCAGAGTTTGGAAGAACGTTTAAAGAAATGTCTCACTGAACTAAACAATATATCCAGTTCTTTCCAAAGCTCAGTCTTCCACACATATTTAAGGGCCAGAATAAAAAATGCAAAACAAAAGGCCTCATTAAGTCTTTATTTGTAAGAACCAAGTTAGTCATTGCTAAACAATGGAAAAATCTGGATAATATTTCAGTAGGTAGATGGCATAGGATCTAGTATGTAGCTTTATTTGAAGTCTCTGAAAAAAATCCATTGTATATTGAGCTGATGTACTGAATCATTGTTTTACAAGGAATGTAGAATTTTATAAGCACCTTGGAAACATCTTGTACCAATTGGCATTTTAAAATGTACCAATACTAAGTAAATATCAGGAGTCAATTTTTTTACAAAAAGTCCAACGTTCACCTTCGTGCAGGAATTCAAATCCGATGCTATCTGCATGAACAAATCCAGATGCAGTAACAATCACATCACATCGTCCCATCACACTAAAGATTCTTATTCTGCTTGTAATCAACAATTATTCCTATAACTTTCTCAACCATGACAAGACTTCAACTCCCAGAATCCCTCAGCCAGCATACCTCATCTGACTATCCCCAATCCTTTATATGTGCATTTTATTCATTTATTTATATTCATTTATTTTTACAATTTATTGCCCATTTTCTCAGGGTGGCTTAGAATCATAAAATATTAAAATAGTGAAAACATCCCATCTCTATTATTTTTATAAATAACTCAAGGCAGCAAACATATCTAATATACTTTCCTCCTCCTATTTTCCCCACAACAACAGTCCTGTTATGTGGGCTGGGTTGAGGGAGAGTGACTGACACAAAATCACCCAGCTAGCTTTCATACCTAAGGCGGGACTAGAACTCACTGTCTCCTGTTTGTAACTTGGTGTCTTAAATCATTAGACTAAACCAGGGGTCCTCAAACTTGGCAACTTTAAGATTTGTTGGACTTCAACTCCCAGAATTCTATGTTATGCTGGCTGAGGAATTCTGGGAGTTGAAGTCCACAAGTCTTAAAGTTGCCAAGTTTGCAAACCTCTGGTATAAATGGTTGCTAAATAAGTTGAGGTCTATTTATATATTTATTTGACATTGATGCTTATTTTTTATTTTTAAAAAATTGTTTCATGCTAACAAGTATGAACAGGATAAATCTGTGTGATGCTTTTAAATTTATATGACAAAAAGTAATAGTCCCTTAATAATAAATATTTCAGATTTCAATGTAATGTAAAAGATACCTTTGCCAAGTCTTTAATTCTGGCCTGAATATGTCCACAGGCAAGATGGCCTCAATCTCATTCCATTCTATAGATGCTGTTTTTGAAAAGCGAATTCACTGTTAATGTTGCTTGGCTTTGCATTCAACTCACTACAAGGTGTTATATAGACAGAGACAGAGTGCAAAGCAAGGCATAAATCAAATACAGAAGCAAAACTAGTATTATTGACTAACTTTCTAATCAATTGAGTTAATGGTTTTCAACTCCTAAAAATGTTTATTTATACAAATATAGTTACTCAGAAGGCCTTCAGATTAAATTAAATGGTTTCTGAATGATAAGTAGTTTATACTCCATTTATTATTCTTTATCAATGCATAACTTTAAACAGTAGTTTGATGTTGGTTAAGCAGAGGTTATAATTTTCCATAATTTATTTTTATTTTAAACAACATGGATTAACTTGATACTCTATTTATAGAGTAGGTAGTCAAGAAATCAGGGGTCTCCAACCTTGGCAACTTTAAGACTTGTGGATTTCAACTCCCAGAATTCTTCAGCAAAGCTGGCTGAGGAGTGCACAAGTCTTTGAAGGCCTAGAGGTGAAGCTCTCTCCTCACAATCAGGAGGCTATGAGTTCGATCCTAGGCAGCGGCTAATATTTGGAATAGACTCTCCTGCTCGAGCAGGGGGTTGGACTAGATCAGCGGTTGCCAACTGGTGGGCCGTGAGAAAATTTTGGTGGGCCGCAGAGAAATCTCACGCCCAGAGCACACCCCCAAAGCAATTAATCCAGGCTGTGCAGAAACACAAGGCTGCTCAGCCCACATGGCCCGTGGGAACCCTCCCCGCCCACTCACTCCTTACCCGGCACACTTGTCTGCTAAGTTGCTATTTTTCCTTTTTCCGACTATCATCTGTTCTGCTGCACCGAGATTTAGATTAGTTAGGAAGCAGGAAATGGTTGGATTTCTTGCTTTCTAGATAAGCACAGCCAATCTCCCTTAGGACTGAAGGTTTGCTTGCAAGCAAATTCAGTGCAGACTCATGGCAAGCAAATTTGAGAGACTGAGCTAGCCGATGGTAGATAGATAGATCACTGAATGATTCTGTGAGCAACTCAATCTGCCTGCTTTGCCTGATTTTGGTAAAAGTTGCTCTTTTTTATAAAAAGGTCAATATTTACATGCATGGTGTGTTGTGAGTTAATTTTATGAGTTTGCTTGCAAGCAAATTTTATGTGACAGACTGAGCTGGCCAATGGCAAATAGATCTCTGAATGAATCTGTGATTCTGTGAGCAACTCAATCTGCCTGCTTTGCCTGATTTTGGGTAAAAGTTGCTCTTTTTTATAAAAGAATTCAATATTTATATGAATATTTATAATATTTACATACAAGCCATGCCCAGCCAGTCACATGACCACCAAGCCACACCCACAAATTAGGCCACACCCACAGAACCGATTAGTGGTCCCTGGGATCTAGAATTATGAGTTTGGTGGTTCCTGAGGTCCAAAAGGTTGGCGACCCCTGGACTAGAATACCTCCAAGGTCCCTTCCAACTCTATTATTCTATGAGTCTATGATTCTAAGTCTTAAAGTTGCCAAGGTGGAAGCCCCTGGTAGATGACTCATGTTTTGATATACTACACTACAGAATGGATCTTTCTATGTTCGTGTGCCTCCTCTTAACCATTTTTTAAAAATAATTCATACACTTATTTTATTAATTAAATTTATTAAGTGTTTCAGCTGATACTTCACAGCATAAAGTGCTTCAATGAAAGTGAACTGTAATTTTTCCTGTAGCTTCCTTAAACGTTCCATACAGTTAAATAGATATTTTTAGAAATATCTGAAAGAGCAGCAAAGCAACTGATCCATTACTTTTTTTCTTTTTTCTACCTTAAGTGCACTTTGCAAGCTGCTTTCAGCCACAGCACTGGCTGCTGCTGTCTGCAAGGCATGAATAATATTACTGCTTTAATGTGAACAAAAGCATTTGCTATTTGGAATCACATTTTAATGCCTTTAATGTAGATTGCCTCAATTTATAACTGCAATTGAGTCCAGAAGTTTGGTTGTAAATCATAAATTCAGGCAGTCGTTAAGTAGATCACCATGTGACCTGACTAAATTTTATGAGCGTTTTATGACCGTCATAAAGTGAGTCACCGTGGCTGTTAAATGAACCATGTGGTTATTAAGTGAATCCAGCATATCCAGTTGCATTTGTTGCCATTTTCTGCTGAAAAAACATCAAAAATCTCAGCCCCACAACTGCTGGATGCTGCAGCCAATCATAAGCCAGTTCCCAAGCATCCAAAATGCATTTGTGACCTTGTCATTCAGCGATGAAGTATTTTCAGCACTAAATTGTGGCCCAGAGGCAATAGATTATTCTCTCATATGTTGCAAAAATAACCTCATAAGTGCCCCAAACATTTCAAGGCAAACCTGCATGCACAAAAGAATCTGTTATGTTGTTGTAATTCTGGGCTTGTGCTGTGCTCTTCTAGCAGGTCAGGAGCAGTCAGAACCAAAGTTGTCATGGCAAAACAGACTTGCCAAGCATTGGCAGGCAGGACGAAGGCACCACTTGTCGATCCCCGGGAGGATGGCTGTGTAGAGAATGGCGAATTGTTGCTGTTGTTGCTGCCACAGACACAGCAGCGGCCTGGCAAGGACAGATGCCTCCTGAGTCACCCTTGGAACACGGCGGCTCCTCGGTACATGACAGGTGAAGCTCTATGCCCTCCACCCTCAGGCAGCGGAGAAGCCATGGGCTGGCATGCAAAGCACTTCAATGCTCCTGTCATGCCCCTGTTGGAGTCTGACTCCGAGGGAGAGGAGGAACAGCTGACAGGAAGTGGAGGTGTGGCTCCAGAGGTTGTGGAGGAAATTGGGGAAGGGCGCAAGCCAGCTGGGCAGTCAGAGGAAGACCCCGGTCCATCCCCTCTCCATCCTAGGATAAGCAGGGAGGAGCAGATAAGGGGGAAACGTGAATGGCATGGTCTACGGGGGAGGAAGGGGCCCTGATCCCCTTCATGGGCTGCAGCTGTGAAGGCTTTTTAAAAGAACAAACTGTCCATGGACCAGTGCTGGAAGCAAAGTGTGAAATAATTCTAGTCTTTCACCCTGGGGTCACGTGGTCTCCATTAACCGTTGGCTTCTGACAAGCAAAATGTCAATGGGGGAAACTGGATTTCCTCATTGAGCACGTGATTCATTTAACAAATTCAGCAATTCACTTAACAACTGTGGCAGAAAGGTCACAAAATAGGGCAAAACTCACTTAATAACCACCTTGCTTAGCAATAGAAATCCTGGTCCCAATTGTCCTAAGTGACAGGTCACCTTTTTCAATGCTTTGAATGGTCATTAAATGAATGGCTGAGAACTGACTGCCACCACTATTATCCCCTCTGATAATAGAGGTGGCAGTCAGTTCTCAACCATTCATTTAATTCATTTTCTCTGGTTTCAGGATCAGAGGATGTTCCCAGATGTTGTTTCAAAATCTGCCATCTACAGGCTCACAATAACTTCAGATGCTTAAACATGTGTAAATGGTATCTATAGATCTGAAATTGATTAATTAAAAATAGTATTTGGTGCATGCTGGATTTCCCAAAGAATCTGTTTGATCCAAGGGGGCATCCGACTTTTATGCTGGCATCTGAGGGCTCCCAAGCCACAGGATACAGTCATGGGATAATTTGGGATCATTTTGGAATCCAATCTTAATGTACATTAATTTAGTGAATTTATGGGAAATACCTTAAACATGAAAGATGTTTATGTAATGAATCATAAACCAAAGCTTTGGGATTCTTTATGAGGAATTGTGCTGCTAACAAGTATGAGAGTTGGAAAAAGGAATTGTATTAAGAAATAAATAAAGTCATTTTACTCTTAGTTATGAAGGAATGTTTTTCTACCAAAGGATGCAGCAGAATGCATTACTAGGGCAGATACTATAATATATTGTATTACAATATATTATTATTACAATAATAATTATATTACTTACAATAATATATTGTATTGCTTATATTATAATAGTGAATTCATTGTGAAACTGATGACTGTTGATAAGTTGTAAACATTTTTTTGTTTGTACTTTTTTCAATCTAAATTATCTGGAAGCTACTCAAGAATCAGGATTTCTTCCTTCTCCTTAACAGAAGGAAGAAAACACAGTTCCTTCAGCAAGGATTTGAATTTCTTTCCAGCAGAGAAGCTGTGAGTCATCTATTGAATGACAAAATAATAACAGAATACTAAAAAAGTTGGAAAGGACTTTGGAGGTCTTCTAGTCCAACCTTACGCCAAGCAGGAGACTCTACATCTTAAAAACCTTCAGTGATGAAGGACCAACAACTTCTGAAGCACACCCTGCCACTGGTTCATTGTCCTCACTGTAAGGAAATTTCTCCTTAATTCTAGGTTGCTTTTCTCCTTAGTTTCCATCTGTTGCTTCTTGTGCTGCCTTCAGGTGCTTTAGAAAATAGGTGGTCCCACCCCCTCAAATGCTGGAAGACCACTATCATGTCATCCCTACTCCTTCTTTTCTCTAGATTAAACAGACCCGATTCCTGCAATCATTCTTCATATGCTTTAGTCTCCAGCCCCTAATCGATCGTTCCCAAAGAAGAGAAGCCTTGCCAGCTACGTCCACTTCTTCATATCCTGGCAAAGCTTCCCTGCTGCCTCTTCCTCCTGGGCAGCCCGTCCCAGCCTGGGCCCCTCTGCTCCTCTTCTTCCCTCTGGGTGCCACAACTGGAGAACAACAGCTGGCCACCTCCCCAAAGATGCTCTTTTTGGGAAGCGCAGGACCACCTTTGGACACCAGAGGGCGCCAGGAGCACACTGGATCTCTTTCAGGGCTCTCCTTTGGACACCGGACAGTCCATTCAATTGTGCCGATGTGCCACCTTTGCATCTCTTTAAATTTAACTCCAGTTCTTTCAGCTATACAAATTCTCCAGTAGAGGCCGAGTAAATAAAGAAGCAAGAATCGTAGCCTTCCTAGCCCATCTTTTGGCTTTCCCCAGAATCCCCAACCTTCCCTTCCTGCCTTTTTCTTCCCTCCTTTCCCTGCCTTCCCTGCCCTTCTTTGCCATCAGCTCAGCCAGGATGCCATCTGTGTGGAGCCTTTAAGTGACTTTTCCACTAGAGGTGGGCAGGGCAGCATTTTTTGCCCTGGTGTCTTTCAACCTCAGCAACTTCAAAGATGTATGGGCTTCAACTCCCAGTATTCTCCAACAAGCCATGCTCGCTAGGGAATTCTGGGAGTTGAAATCTACACACCTGAAGGTTGCCAAAGTTGAGAAACAGCGTTTTGCACTTTTAATTTTTATACTCTTTTGAAAAGTTTTATGTCATGGAACCATAGGGATATTATCTGTGGAGTGAGTCTTTGGTGTTATTCATCTGTTTGCCTGAATTCCATGCCAAAAGTGGCTGGTTTGGCCATTTGTCCCTGATTTGGGCAGTACAATTGGGGGAGAGATTCATGGGGTGTAAGTCTCACCCAGCCTGTCAGCAGGAGGGAGGGGGGGCTTTCCATGGCTGATTAGAAGCTGCCGGAGCTGCAAAGGCTTCAGGAGGGGGGTGGATTCTGGCCAGTGGTGGGATTCAAATTTTTTTACTACTGGTTCTGTGGGCATGGCTTGGGGGGCATGATGTGGCTTGGTGGGCATGGCTTGGTGGACATGGCAGGGGAAGGTTATCGCAAAATCCCCCTTCCCTCCCCACCCCACTAACCTGCTTTCCAGCTCCGTTCTCCTGTGCAGGGCAACCAAAGAAGACCCAGCCAATCAGCTGGGACTCAATGGGAGGCAGAGAATAGAGGGAGTTGGGGGGGCCAGTCAGAGGCGGGATTGGCCAGTTCTTTGAACTACTCAAAATTTCCGCTACTGGTTCTCCAGAACTGCTCAGAACCAGCTGAATCCCACCTCTGGTTCTGGTGAGACTTTTTCTTCCCTGAACATGAATGAATGTTCCTTGAATGAAATCTGGGAATGGGAATCTTCCAAGCCAGCTCTTGACCCAGGCAGATTCATTCTCTCTCTCTCTCTCCCCTCTGCCCCTCTCTCATCTATCCATCAAATTCAGAAACCACCCATCTCCTCGCAGAGAGACTCTGGGTGAAGCACAAATAAAACATTACAAGCATAAAGTATTAAAAAACGTAACCTTAAAACTGTGGTCCTCTCCAGACAGGACGCACCTGAGCACCTTGTGTTGTGGCATCTTTGGGGCCATGGCCAGTAAGTCAAAATAGCAGCTGTGACTGCACAGCCCTTGATCTTCCGGCTCTGATTTACATGCCTGGCACTTGCTGAAGTTGGGTGGCTGCTTTGGTGGCACAGCTGCGGCAGCCACCTCGACTTGGGTGACCTTCCTATGATTATCCCCCATTTCCCTTCCTCTGCTAAAATCCTGCTTTCTTCTCAGCCACTACATTTCTCTGGCTGCCAGATGCTGCTGCAGTCAAGGCCACCTATGAATGTTTCTTGCTCGTCCTTCAACATATACAAGCCAGAGCAGCTCCCAGAAGTTCAAAGAAGTCTCTGCCAAGGACGGATGCTTTGGGAAGGCGGGGCCTGGGTGGGAGGAAGAGGGGAAGGGAGCCAGCAGTCTTTCTCAACTCAGCAACTAAGAGAGCGGGCTTCAACTCCCAGAATCTCCCAACTGGCATGGGCACCTCTTCTCGCTGGGTGCAAGGTGGCTGTTTTCCTTGGTATCATGCAGGCAACCAAAGTGGCACCAGAACAACCTGACCTCTGCCTTTCCTTTGCTCTTACGAGTAGCAGCCCAGGTGTTGCGCTGTTTGTGGATGTGAGTGACTAATGCCAAACAAATTGTCTGAAGAGTCCCTCCCACCCCCACCAGCGTTGCCAAGGTTCCTGGCACCCCGGGTGTAGCTGAGGATTTCCCAGCCTTTGCTCTGCTCCAGGCATGATTCCCTGCCTTGGAACCCAACCAAAGCTGTTGCTGGCAGGACATTTTCCCAAGAAGTGAGCCTACGATTGGCTGCGAGGCTAATCACGAGGTGCTGGGGGTGGGGCAGCTCTTGACTGGGCTGGCAATTGACACTCAGAAAGGGGAGCATCATTGCCAGGCAACAGGTGGGACACTGATGGGCACCAGTGGCAGCAGCACCCAGGATCCAAGATCCAACCCTGGGCAACTTGGAGAAGGCTCCAGGCAGAGTCCTGCAGCTGCCTAAAGAGATGCTGCCCCTTCCCCCAGGCAGCCGCCCCCTCCCAGGGAGGGCAGGGGAATGAGAACCTGCCTCCTCAGCCCCCCCTCCCTTTTCTCCTGTTTCCAACCAAGATCCTCCACTGAAACTCTCCACCAGCTTTGTTTTCAAAGAAGCTAACCTGACCTAAGGTGAACCCAACTGGAGGCAAGACAAGTTCTTGCAAGGAAGTATAATATCCATTGCCTGACTTTTAATTGCAGATTAAATTTGCAGATGATACAACAGTGATGGGACTTATCTCCGGGGAGGGATGAGTCTGCCTACCGAGATGATGTGGACCGGTTGCTTTCATGGTGTGGAGACAATAACTTGGTCCTTAACACCAATAAGACGAAGTAGCTTATAGTGGACTATAGAAGGAATAGATCAGACATCCAGCCCTTGCTTATCAATGGGGACCAGTGGAGCATAGCCAGTTTTAAGTTTCTGAGTGTTACCCTAAAAGAGGACCTGACCTGGGGTGCCCACATTGCAGCCCTGGTCAAAAGGGCCCAGCAGAGATTATACTACCTGAGACTTCTCAGAAAACAACAACAGAATGAAAAACTGCTGGTGACCTTCTATCGCTGCACCATAGAGAGTATTTTAACATACTGTATCTCTGTATGGTTTGCCAATTGCACAGTGGCAGATAGGAAAGCACTCCAGAGGGTTAATGTCATTGCCCAGAGGATCATAGGTTGCCCTCTCCCCTCTTTGGAAGAGATTTAGAGCTCCCGCTGCCTTAAAAAAGTTCAAAACATTCTCAAAGATCCATCTCATCCTGGGAACCGTTTTTTTGAACTGTTACCATCTGGCAGACGGTACAGAATAATAAAAACAAGGACAAATAGGCTGAAAAACAGCTTCTATCCCAGGGCAGTAGCTCTTTTGAATTCTACTGTATAGTGCAGTGTTGGTGTGGTGTTGGAGGTTTCAATTCAATGTGTGAAGGGTGAAGGATGTGTGTTTGTGTTTATTTTCATGGTCGTGATGTGCACTGAAAATGGTGTTTGATTTCGTTGTACGAGGTGCAATGACAATCAAGTAAACAAAAAAAAACTAATTGCAAAGAGGCAGACGGAAGAGTTCTGGGGCCTCGACTGTGGGCATACCTCTCAGTGCCCTCGTCCACGGCTCTGGGCTCTGCTTGCCTTGTCGCAATGGCTGAAGACACCTGGCTGGGCTGCTTGGAAGACGACAACCAGAAGGTGGCAGGACCTGGTGTGCAAAAGGTGCTATCCTGGCATTCTGGCTGGTAGGAGCCTCTGCCAAGCACCAGAACACTGGGCCAGGCACATTGGGCTTCCCAGATAGGCTGCCCCTTTCCTATTTGCTATGGGCCAGACTCTTCTCATGATAAGGGGCTTTCTCAGGGGAAATGCTGCAAAGTCAGGGAGAAGTTGTGCCACCTTTTAATAAGGGCCTTTCTGCCTTAAAGATAAATTGTAAAAATCAGGTGAGCTCTGGTGATTAACATGAGCTTTTTTGAGATGGGATGATTGTTTTGAATGTGGATGTTGTGGTTAAAGCCAGCTCATCCTGAGCAACTCTTAAGATGTGCTGCCTGGGGAATTCTGGGAGTTGAAATCCACGTATCGTAAACCTTGTAGAGGTTGATAGTCACTGTTTAATCTACACGGCTCTCCTCCTACAATGCGTCCTCTGGGGCGTTTCTTTCCGATAAGGAGACTGTTGTTTGGAGTTTAGCATGGCTTTTTTAATCCGAAGACTCTGATATGAAAGCAAGAAAGTCCTCAGGGCAGGGTCAAAAAAGTCAATATGGTAGCCAAGACAGTGTGATGGAAGCTCAACCCGTCGTTTTTTGTTTTACAAATGTTGTGTTTTTGGAGTCTCAGTCACACAGTTGCAGCCACCACCTCCACTTTCTTGGCCATTGCCTAGAGAGACCCTCTGCAGGGGTCTTCAGCCTGGATGCCCACCTTAGCTACGGACTTCCAGAATTCTCAGCAAGCATGGAAATGGATGGGAAGAGAGCGAGCTGCTCTGCATGGTGAGGAAGGGCCCAGGCCACAGACCTCATGCCTTGGGCCAGCCCTTCTCTCTCAGCCCAGAGGGGTTGGGCTGATGTGGGGAAATCAGGAAGAGGAGGGAGTATTGTGCGCGTTTGGCACCCTGGATTATTCCTAAAAAATAATGAGGTATTAAAATATAAATAAAAAAATATTGTGGAAATCGGTAGATTACACCATGGAAAGAGACCCAGAATTGGGGAAGGCAGCAAGAAACAGCCCCCACCCTACTTTTCTCGAACTGTGTCCAAAGGGGCAGAGCTCAAGGGAGTGTTGACGGTGGGGAACCCCCAGCAGCCTGTCAAAGTGATGCCCGGCCACCTGGCGCTCTCCTGATGGGCGGGACTGCAATCCCCATGACCGCCAACCGGCAGCAGGACCCGAGCTCGGGGGCTGATGGGTGCTGGGCGGGCAGCAGAGCGAGCAAAGAGGCTTCCGAAGGCAAAAGTGGCCCAGTGACCCCGCCCCCTCGGGGCACCGTCGCCGCCTCTCTCCCCCCCCCGCAAACAGGTTCTGCCGCTTTCCTCCGAGCCGTCCACGAAGCCCCGCCCGCCTTGCTCCGCTCGCGGTCAGCGCCAGCACCGCCAGCCAGGCACAGACCGGGGGGGCTGCTTGGAAAAAGCCCCGCCCAAGAGGGGAATCTGCGAGATCCGCGGGCGGCTCCTCTGCCACGGGAGGCCCGCGGAAGGGCCGGGCCGGGGAAGCGCCTCCCCCTCGGGCTCCTCTGCCCAGGCTCGCCTTCGCCCTGCCTCTCCTGCCCTCCCGGAGCACCTGCGGCCCTTCCGCGGCTCGGCCTGCTGGGCGGGCCTTCTTCCCCTGGCCGCCGGATGCCCGAAGCCCCCGCTTCTGCCAAAGCTTCCCCGGCGGAGGAGGGGGGCCCGCGTGCTCCTTTGTGCTCGGCCCAGGCGGCCCGGCCTTTGGGGAGGGGGCTGCGGGGGCATTTCCTCTGGCTGGGCGGGGGGAGCGGGGGCTCCATCCAAGCTCCTGCCCAGGAGCCCCCCTCTCGCCCTGGACCCTCCCAGCCCGCAGCAGCTTTCTTGCTCGGCAGCGCGGCCCCTCCCCCCTGGCCCTGGCATTCCAGGCCGGGGCGGGCCGCCTCTGCTTGCTCAACCCTGCCCAGGAGGCCTCCCTCCCCTCTCTCCCCGCAGCGTGGCCAGAGCACCCGGGAGGCCCGCCCTTCTTGGCCTTCTGGCGGCCAGCGCACCTGAACGGCTGCCTCTCTGCAAGGCCGAGGAGCAGCCCCAGTTCTGCCAGGAGCCCTTCGGAAGCCCAGCAGAGCTGCGGGGGAGGGGTACACGGGGAGGGGTACACGGGGAGGGGCAGCCCATTTTTATAGCGGCCTCCTGACCCAACGCCAGGCTTTTCATGCCCCTGGACCCTCTTCTGCTAAGGGAAGCCCCCTTTTCCCCAGAGCATTTTGGGAAGAGGGGGCATCTTGAGCCCATCTCCTCATAGACTTCCAGGCAGGTTTTCTTCCTGCTTTGGGACCCCCATGTGCAGCTCGAGTGTGGGCACTGCCAGCCCAGCCCGGGGAGACTGCGAGCACCTGCCCGGGACCCTTTCCAAGAGCTGCAGATACATATATGATCACCATTTGTAGCGCTATCCTGGGCACAAAAATTGGGATTCGCTTTGTTGGGATGATGGGAGTTATATTCCAACCGATTTGGAGAGCGCCTGGTTGGGGAAGGTGGGCAGTTTGTCTATGGACCTGGCAACAAAGCTCCTTCAACTCCATGGGTCTTCCTTCAAATGGGCCCAGGGCAATCCGCCTGAATCATGAAAGCATTTTCAGACTTTCAGCCTGCCCATTGCGGTGATATGACATAATGGTCATAAAACAGGCCAGTCACAAGATTAACCAAACTTATAACCTTTTTTGCAGCAACACTATGATCTGTAAGCATACCAATAATTCTCTATGAGGTGATTTCGCTGAAATCTGGAGATGGTTTTTGGCAAAACCGTTGTATGAGACAGTCATGGGACCAGAGGATGCTGCAAATGGCCCCAAGTTTGGCACATGACTGTGGGGGTACCCCAATTTTCAGAAGTTCAAATCCAAGCCATAAATTCCCCCTTTCAGGTTGTTCTAAGTTTGACTAGCAGACTAAGTGACCAGTTATAAGTTGAGGTCTACTGGTATTCTGCAAAACCCATTTTCATTTATCTCCAGCAACCATAATCTTCAATTTATTAGAGAAGGCGCATTCAAGTCTTTCCCAGCAAAGGAGCCTCTGGCACAGTGGTTAGAGTGCAGTACTGCAGGCTACTTCTGCTGACTGCTGGCTGCCTACAGTCTGGCAGTTCAAATCCCACCAGGCTTAAGGTTGACTCGGCCTTCCATCCTTCCTTCCAAGGGGGTAAAATGAGGACCCAGATTGTTGGGGGCAAGAGGCTGACACTTAGGGCTGTAAAGCACTATAAAGCAGTATATAAGTGCTGTTGCTATAGTGTCCTCACCATATGTTCCACTGCAGCCCTCAAAATTCCCCACCAATCTGGGATTTCCAGCAGAGTTACCAGGTCTGTAGCAAGGGGAGGAGTTGCATCCTGACCTTCTGCCCCCCCCTCCCCATTCAGGGCAGAGTCATCAGTCGGCAACCTTAGGCCTGTTGGTGTTCAGTCGCCTGTGAGTTTCGGTTGTTTGCGGCAGTGGGATTTCTAAACATCGCTGGCGTCATTTGCAAACTGACTGAGATCCAGAACCTGCAGGAGGCCCCAAGGCAGGCAAAGGGTGTTCCAACGCCACTGGACTGAGCTTTGAGCAAGAGCCCCTTTGCTCGGGTGGGGGTGCCCAGAGGGAATTAGAGCAGGAGACCAAACCGAGGGTCGGAGTGCTTCTGTTGACGTTCAAAGGCAAAGGCGTCATCTCTGAATGAGGAATCTCCCTCCCTGCTCTTTACATTCCTGCACCTGCCATGCCAGGTGATCAGGGCAGCCTCCTTGGCCGGCCATTCCCCTTGCATCCCCCCAGTAGGGGGAAGTTCAGCCTGCCTGCAGCAAAGTCAGGTGCCACGAGACGGACTCCGTTTTGGCCAACCTGTGACTTAGAAAAAGGGGCAGCTGAAGAAGCCCCTCAAAGCCCCTCAGGGTCATCTCAACTCCAGGTGACCCAGAGGCACGCATCCAAGCAGGTTCCTCGGCTGGCCTGGCCCTTTCCCTCATCTCCTGGCCAGCTGCATCGTGCAGACCTTTTCCAGAGTTCCTTGGACACCCACCTCTCTTCTACTCTCAGCTTCCCAGCCTGCTAGTCCTCCTGCCTTCTTAGGTAGATCCCCTTCCCACATTTAACATAGGTTGTGTTTCCAGCAGCTGTTGCAAATTATGTCAAACATCCTGCCTTGTGCCAGCCGAGATGAGACTCTTATCAGCCCCACCCCCACCCCCCAGGTTTCCTTTGCTGGGAGCCTAGTAGGTGGAGCCAGTGCCACATCTTCCAAAGTTGGCATTTCATGGGGACACAAAGTTGAGGAACGAAGCAAAAATGGGGAAGAGGCAGCCAAGGCGGAGCGGCAAGGGGTCTGCTCTGCGTTGGTGGAGAAAGATGAAAAGCTGAGGCTGGGGATCCATGCCAGCTATCCTCCCACTCTTCCCCACGTCCTGGAGGGCCTCAGAAGAGATTTCAGCTGACAATGGACTCCCTGTGTGGCTCTGGGTCCTGCGGAAACAAAGGCTCAGCTGAGATTGCGGCTGCCCAGTTCAGCCCAGTCTCTGATCCGTCAAGCAGAAGCATTGAAAAGGGGGGTTATGTGGGAAGGGCGGGGGCCACAGAAGGCCCGGGAAGATCGGCATCCTTCGCAGCGAGAAGAGAGGCTTTGCTGAACTGAGAACCGGATCTGGAGTTTGCAAATGCTGCTGCAGAGGGTTAGGTGACACTGGCCGGGAGCAGCTTTGCAGACGCTTATCAGTGGTCTCTAGAGACTTTGCCTGCTGTCAAGGACAGTCCTCTGACCCGCTCTACAGTCAGGAACTTCACTTGGATGTGAATCGGGTACCAGTTATTTTCCTCCTTTATTTTGGTTATATACAATGCTAGGAAATATTTTCTCCCACAGGCAAAATATGTAAAGTTTATTTTGTTTAAAGAGCCCAATATGAATTTCAGCAAGTGCTCTGGGCTGGTTAAATTAAAATAGCAAAACTGAACAACAGGCAGTGTCTTTGGAATGTGTGGCCTTCTAGGATAATCAACAATCTTCAAGGGATTTTGTGGCCCTTAAAAGAGGATGAAGAGAAAGCTGATGAGCAGAGAAAGCAGCAGGAGGAAGTGGGTGGCATTGCAGGCAGAGTGTGGTGGATTTAAACAGAGCTTAAGAGAAGAAAATCAACAACTTTTGCAAAAGAACTGCAGCAGGACAAACTTGGGAAGAGATAACTGTGCTTAATCTGTTCTGCAAAAATCTCAAAAAGAATTTTGTAACACTGTAAGAATGAACACATCCACCACGACGTAAGTTTCTACAGAGGGCTGTTCTCTTCTTCAGATGCAAGTCTCAACCCAGCATCTTGTCCTTCAAAGTGAGACACCAGGTACAGGCAGTCCTTGAGTTACAACCAGTCACTTAACCACCATTGGCATTGATGACAACCACAGGATGGCTGCTGAACAGCCCAACCCACCCCGGCCATTGCCCCTCCCATGGTCATGTGATTTGTGATGTTCTTTGCTGGATTCCAACATTCTTTACCAGTTGAAAGAATGGATTCGTACTTGCAACCACTATGTTTGCTTAAAAACCACCACAAAAAATGTAGTAAAATCATTTTGGTCACCTGTATGCCTCGACTTAATGGCTGTAATGACTTATGATCGGGTTTCCACTTATTTTTCTCTGTTTGAAAACAAAATTACACTTTGAACCCCATTGAAGACAAAATCCAACAGTGTGTATAAACCTTATTACCAGCATGATTATCTTCAGGACACTGATCCAATACTCTGTTAAGAAAGCATCACTTAAGCAATTTCAGAATTATTGCCTTAATTCTCATATCATGCCAAGTCACATTTTTAAAAAGTTGGTTTTTAAAGCAAACATTTTATAAAATCTTAGTAAGGCCACACTTGGAATACTGTCTACATACACACTACAAAATACACGCTACAAAAAGGATGTTGAGGCTTTGGAAGATGTGCAAAAAGCAACTAAGAAGATTAAAGACCTGGAGACAAAAACACATGAAGAATTGCAGAAATTGGGTTTGGCTAGTCCAGAGAAAAAAAGGACTAGGGGGAATGATAGTATTCCAGTATTTGAGGGGCTGCCACAAAGAAGAAGGGGTCAATTTGTTTTCCAAAACATCAAAAATCAAGACAAGAAGTAATGGATGGAAACTAACCAAGGAGAGAAGCAACCTGGAATTAAGGAGAAACTTCCTAATAATGAGGACAATTAACCAGTGAATCAGAATCAGGATAGAGCTGGAAGGGACCTTGGAGGTCTTCTAGTCCAGCCCCCTGCTCAAGCAGGAGACCCAACACCACTTCAGACAAGTAGCTGTCTGATTTCTTCTTAAAAGCCTTCTGTGATGAAGCACCCACAACTTCTGGAGGGAAGCTGTTCCACTGGTTAATTTTCCTCCATTAGGAAGTTTCTCGTCAATTCTAGGCTGCTTCTCTTCTTGACTGATTAGTTTCCATCCATTGATTCTTCTCCTTCCCTCTGGTGTTTTGGAAAATAAATTGACTCCCTCTTCGTGGCAGCCTCTCAAATACTGGAATACTGCTTTCATGTCCCCCCGGTCCTTTTCTGTTGCTTTTAGAAGTTGTGGGTGCTTCATCACTGGAGGTTTTTAAGAAGAGATTGGACAGCCACTTGTCTGAAATGGTCTAGGGCAGGGGTGTCAAACTCACATTGTCATGGCGTCATCACGTGACATATCAGGAGTTTTTCCCCCTTCACTAAACTGGGCATCGGCATGGCCAGACGTGATGCATCTAATCTGCGGGCCTTGAGTTTGACAGCCCTTATCTATGGTCTCCTGCTTGACCAGGGGGTTGGACTAGAAGATCTCCAAGGCCCCTTCCAGCTGTTCTGAATATATAAAACAAGGCTTAATACCTTCGTTCACATAAGCCTGAATGATAGTGGCCAAGGTCATAAAATGTGAAACCAATCGCTCTTTACCACAAGGTTGCCCAACCTTCCTGAGCTCCGAGAAATGCTGAAACTCTGCAACAGGTCATGAAGAAGCAGCTGCCATAATGGGAACTGCTTGCCCAATGAGTGCTTCACTGAGTGCTTCACAGCCCTGGCAACTTTCAGGTGAGTGGACTTCAATGCCCAGGACTCCCCAGCCAGTCACAAGTCTGGGGATGTTGAGGACGGCAGCCATCGGAACCCATTGGAGTTTTGGGGAAGTCTTGTAATTTGTGGCTGCTGGTAAATGTGAAAAAAAGACACCCCAGCAATTGCCATTACAGGATCAAGAACTCCAAGGACTCGGCCATCTCGATATAAGGCAGCTGCCCACGGACCCCTTTGAAATGCTTCATGGGGAAAAGGTGGAAGGTTGTTGGAAAAGGCCTTTTCCAAATTAATCTTCTGATCTTAGGTTCTGGCCTCGAGAGAAGGTGAGAGCCTCACAAATGTTAAACATTATAAGGCAGATTCCTTTGATCATGTAGCAAATGGAATATGGACCAAAACCGGATTTTCTCAGACGAGACCTTGGGCTTAGCATGTCTTAAGTCAGTCACTTGTGTTTTTTCAGCAACTAAGAGTCACCCAATGATGATTACGTTACGTTGTGAAAACACAGTGATACTCATCAGTGATTCCTTACAAATTGGAAAGAAAAAAATATGAGTGGAACCATTTTTAACTGGTATTTATATTATTACCTTGAGGGAAGAAGACCTGACGTGGACTTCTCATTGGCCCTGAGGATCAGTAGGTCTATGGAGTCCACCAGGGCATTCTATCACTAGGGAAGCTGCCCACTCTCACCCACACATTAGGATTTTTATGGTTTTACTGCATTTTAAATATTTTGCTATGATTTTGGCTACAGAATTGCATGTGTGAGATGGGCAGCTATATAAATTTACAATAGTAAATAAATAAGAGATGGAGGCAATACTTATCAAAGCTGAAGATGACGCAGAACTGAATGAGCCAGTTAATAGCTCGACTGAAATAAAAATCAAGATTACCTTGGTAGGTTAAGAGAAATGGGCAGAAAATCATGGAATGAAGCCCAAAGCTCTCCACTAAGGAAACAGGAATCAAATGCAAGGTTTGCACAGACTGATGTACCTCTGCTTTGGCAATTGCAGTTGCAAACGGCATGTGGGCCAACAGTATGATGTGTCTGCAGAAAAGGCAAACACCCTTTTAGGCTATTCCCCATGAATCAAGCCCCACCTTTAACACCATATTTGAAGAACAATATGTAGGATCAACAAATTAGCAACTCAAACCCAACATCAGCCCTCCCAAGTAAACCAGATAGGAAACGGGACTAGATGAGCTAATTCTATTTTATTGGTTGGCTATATTAACTAACAAAACTTGCAAGTCCAAAAGCACAAACTTCCCACCACCTAAACGTTAAGCCCCTTGGGGCTCCTGCCTCACCTACCTTGCTAGGCAGCCTCTCATCCCCTCGTCCCCCAAGGTCACCCATGCTTTCTGTTACACCCAGGAAGGACTGGAGGAGCTGAGATTTGTCTTATCCACTAAGATTCCTCTGGATGAGTCTCACTTCCACCTCTACAGCTTTCTAATTCTGAACTGCTTATAAAACTGCTACTTTTTGTATCTACTAGAGTATCTCTCTTCAGAGCATTTGCCCTGTTTTGGAAATCCTTTTGCTACTCAGTTGATGGATAGTGTTTGTTTTGGCAGTATTTTGGCTCCTGGGATCAAGAAAAGTAATTTTGCAATTGTTGCAGTGTTCAGTGGTTATTGTGTGTCCTTCCTGCTGTTCCTATTTAAAGTATTCCCATTAAGAGCATCTCTCACTGAAGTGGCCTTCTGTTGGCTATATGTTTACCTAACTTATCAATGCAAGTGGAACAGCCTAGCAGCGTGTGTGTGTGTGTGTGTGTGTGTGTGTGTGTGTGTGTGTGTGTGTATTTTCCAAGTACTACTGAACAATTCCTGGGTTCAACTGTCTGGAAAATTTTCAGCAACATATGGAAGATCAAAGATGTCCCACTCCTCCTGTGTCCATGGGGGTGGGGTAGACACCTGTTCCTTCAGGGTGTGGTTTGCTAACCCAGGTAGGAAGGGTGGGGCTCCAATTATGCAGAGTCATTATCTGCACTGTTTGCACATAACCCATAACTTTGATGATCAGATCTTTCCCTTGTTCTATTACCCAAGTATGAAAAGGAGACACAGCAGAGGAGAAAACTAGCTTGAATGTTTGCCACCCCCATTAAACTGCCCCCCCCCCCCCCACCCCCGCATCTGAGTTGGCAGCCAGACCTATTCAAATTTAGCCATGAAGAAGCGGCGAGGTGGAGGGGGGGGAGGCCGTGAAGCACGTGAAGAGAGCAGCAAGAAGCCTTGAGCTTTGAGTCTTGGGAAGGCCGGGGGAGGAAGACACCCCCCAACCCCTGGCAACAAGGCAGGGCCACCCAGAGCCCGGCTGGGGATCCACACCTTCACCCAGTTCGAAGGAGGCTCCCACTTGCAGCTCCCGCTTATCAGCGGTTTCGGTTCCAGGCCAGCAATTGCGACACCCTTGCGGGGCCTGTGCTGGGAGGAAACGGGATATCTTGTGCACGTGCAAAGGAGTTATTTATAGGTAGCAGAAAGTCACACAATCCCTGGCAAGCTTTGCGTGTATTTATTCGCTGGACCTTGAGATGTTCTACAGGAGAAGGAGAAACATGCAGATTATTTTATCAATAATATTTATAGTATTTTGGACTGAGGCATGCAAGAAATGGTAAAGGCCTTTCTGAGTGGAGCATGGCCTGGAGGCCTTCAGTGCTGGGATTTGGATGCCCGTCAGAAAGTGTCGCCTTCAGCTGGGGCTGCTTTGAAATTTCCCAGTCTCAACCCGGAGCTTTCTAGGAGTCTCTTATCCCACCTATTTAGTCTCTGAAAACCCACAGCATTTTTCTGATTTCAACAAGACTTTTATAAATCAGTAAAAGGCTGCAGCCTTTCAGTCCTGGGCACATTTACTTTGAAACGCAATGATTTTAGCAGGGGCTCCTCACAGGGGAAAAGGGGCACAAGACTCTATGAGTTTACAGCAAGGGATGCAGCCTCTTACAGGAATGACTTAATGACCAAAACTCAGCCTGCAATTTCAGTCATCAATCAGGACAGTTATCAAGTTGGCCACCATATGATCGCACTCAGTTTTACAAGCTTTTTTTTTTCAGCAGGCATTAGGCGAATGCAGCAGTCATAAAGCAGATGCCAGGCTCATTAGTGAACGCCATGATTCAATGGGGCTTTTTTCCTGGAAATTGGAAATAAGTGCAGGTTTTTAGTGAAAACATCATAAACGGTGGTCATTTGACCCTGGGATGCTTCAAGGGACCATAAATGTGGTCCAGTTTCTGAGCACGGAAAATGTGATCCTGTGACCCCAGGGGAGGCCACCGGAAGGTCATAAGTAGCTTTCTGGGGTAACTTTGGGTGGTTGCTAAGTGACTGGTCATAAGTCTCTATTTCTTGGAGTAAGGAGGGAATGATAGGAGATTCAGGAAGTAAACAAAACAAAAATCAAAAAAGAAAGCTTGTCGAAATGGATCAATGTAGTAGAAGCCATGATTTTTGTCATGTCAGTAAAAGTTGCAACTACCATCTTGCAACTAAGAAAGGCCTGGTCTGGTCCCGATGATGGCTCCCCAGTATCAATTTTTTGTCCCATGATAAACCTGTGAAAGATCTCCTGGCCATTTCCCAACAGATTCCCTCGCACACGTTTACAAAGTCAGGTTGCGGATGATGCATGCAGTCGCTCTGGGTTCAGGTCAGAAGGGCCTCTTGCAGACGCTCAGGAGGAGGCTGAGGCAACTGCCCTTCAAACTTGGCTGCCTGCTCCCCAGTGGTCTTTGCTCAGGCTGACCATGAGGGCGTGAACCTCCCTGCCCTTCAGTGCTTCATTTCCATTGCATGTGCAGGGAGCAGAGAGCCTGCATCAGGGCCAGGCTGTCGGAGGAGAAGCTTGGTCCTTCCCCATAAAATCCTGACTGTCGCCATTTCCGAGTGGTGTTTGTGGGCCTCTGGAGGAGGACTGAAGCCTCCCATTGCATTTCATCTCTACAGCACATCGATGCCTCCTCCGCCTCTGGCCCCCTTGCCCAGGGACTGGGAACAGGCTGGCGCTGCCCTAATTCAGGAGCCAAGATGGGGGCCCAACTGAGGTCGAGGTCCTGGGGCAGATGCAGACCTTGGCTCTGAGGGGGGAGGGGTCTCAAAGCCCACCTGCCAGAGATACACTCAGACATTCGGTAAGAGTTTGTGGTCCCTTTCCTGCAAGAGGGGAAAAGTTTCAGAAAGTGGGAAGGGAAGGGAAGAACAGGGATGGGTTTGCATAATGCACAAGACCCATCACACAGGTCGACTTACAAAGCATAAGTGGAAGCAGGAAATTCATCATTAAGTGGTAGGTGATTAATTTATTTATTTATTTATTCCATTTATATACCGCCCTTCTCCCGAGGGACTCAGGGCGGTGAACAGCCCATCTAAAAACCCCACAAAGAATACAAAAGTTAAAAAATATTAAATTTCAATCGGCTGCTTGATAAAACTAACAACCCCCCCCCCCTTAAAACCCAATTTAGAATTAATAAAATGGAGACCAAATTAAAACCATCTCAGCCAAGGCCGGCCTGCTCAAAGAGCCAGGTCTTCAACGCGCGCCTGAAGGCCCTCAGGTCCGTGCCGGTACGGAGCTCCGGTGGCAGAGTATTCCAGAGGGCGGGGGCACCCACAGAGAAGGCCCTACTCCTCGGCGCCGCCAGACGGCACATAGCGGCCGACGGCACCCGGAGCAGACCCTCTCTGTGGGAACGCACCAGCCTGTTGGAGAACGCTGGCAGAATGCGGTCCTGAAGGTAACCTGGTCCCATGCCATGGGTCGCCCTAAAGGTCAAAACTAGAACCTTAAAGCGAACCCGGAGAGCCACCGGCAACCAATGCAGCTCGCGCAGGAGAGGCGTCACATGGGCGCTACGTGACGCCCCCATGATCACCCGCGCGGCTGCATTTTGCACCAGCTGGAGTCTCCGGATGCTCCCCGCAGGGAGCCCCATGTAGAGGGCATTACAATAGTCCAGGCGAGAGGTGACAAGGGCCTGAGTGACTGTGTGCAAGGCGTCCCGATCCAGGAAGGGCCGCAACCGGTAGAGTTAAGTGAGGCATTGCATGACCCTTTTTGCAATCTTTTTTTGCCACAGGCATTAAGTGAATGAGTCTGGTTGTTAAGTGTGACATCACATGATCACAGTTTGTGACCTTCCCTGCCAGTTTTCCCATAGATATCACTTGTTGGAAGCCATCTGGGAAGATCGCCAAGAGTGACTGTAACTGTGGGATGCTGCAGTGATCGTGTGAGGACCGGTCACAAGTCTCTTTTTTCAGTGCCATTGTAACTTCGAATGGTCGCTAAATGATCGCAAGTCAAGAACTATTTGTGTGGGTTTTGTATTGTGTACTGCAATGTGTGAACCAAGGCACTGTGGTTTCCATTTGATGATTTATGGCTTAATAGCAATAGCACTTGGACTTATACAGTACTTCACAACCCTCTCTAAGTGGTTTACAGAGTCAGCGTCTTGCCCCCAACAATTTGGGTCCTCATTTTACCCACCTCGAAAGGATGGGAGGCTGAATCAACCTTGAGCCTGGTGGGATTTGAACTGCCAAATTGCAGGCAGCTGGAGATCATGCCTTATGTCACTCCAGTCCCTCTCTTTGTTAGGCTAGACATATCTAGTTTCCTCAATCATTGATCATATGGTTTAGCTTCCAGCCCCTTAATCATTTTTGTTGCTCTTCTCTGAACACTTTCCAGAGTCTCAACATTTTTTTTTGTATCATGGTGACCAAAACGATGCAGCATTCCAAGAGTGGTCTTCTTACCAGTGCAGTATATAGTAGTGCTAATACATCTTGTGATCTCTGTTAATGCAGCTAGGATTGCATTGGCTATTTGGTGGTTGCAGCAACTGCTGGCTCATATTTAAGTGGACTCCTAGATCCCTCTCCCAGTGACTAATGCTGCGTCCAGTACATCCTATTCCATGCCTGTGCATTTGACTGCCTTGCCTAAGTGTTGGGTCTTACTTTTCTCACCAGTGAACTGCATTTTGTTGGATTGGGCCCAGTATTCAGAGAATGATCTTTGAACTTGGTCTCCGTTTTCCTTGGTTTGAGAAAATGGCTCCCAATTCACCTCGTAGCTGTAGCCTCAAATATCTTTCTACGGTGTAATTATAGAGTTATTTATCAAGAACAGGCTTGCTCTGTTAATTATTTTTAACTTGTGCTTTTAAAATGATTCTATTTTTATATATATAAACTATTTATTAGTTATTCATTGTTTGGATTCTTGCTTTTGGTGGAATCACAAGGCCAGCAAGCAGAACCCCAAGAAACAGAATAAAGAAGAAGTTTTACTTGAAGTAAGTCCTGCTCAGTTTCCTGGGTCAAGACTGCAAATTCAAGAAATTTTCCTTGTTGCCAGTTGCCTGGCTCAGCCTAATTGCTTTCGGTTATTTGGAGCTAACGTGGCCTCTAGAAACCAAATGTGATTTTTTGGAGCCACCAATTATGACTCACTTTGGAAGGCAAAAACATTCTGGTAATTTTGCAGCCCTGTCTGGGCACTTCCAGCCCTTACATGCTCAGACAAGAAATGAACGCAATGGACACACTGACATACTTCTGGGGTAAAAATTAACAGAGATGGGAGAGTGGCATTTCCCCACCTGGTTCCTCCAAGCAGCCAGCTACCAACTTGCTGCTGTAGGAGCTGGAAGAAGTGTGTGTGTGTGTGTGTGTGTGTATGGAGGGAAAGAGATAGCTTGAGTACAACATTTTCCAGAGCAAAGGCAGTGCCCATCTCAGCTTCAACTCACCTCCCTGTCAAAGACAATCACCCCAGCAAAACTCTTTAAAAATGAAGCTGAAGAAACACAAATGAGTGTGATCTTTATCTTCCCTCCTGTGTTGTGTTTTGCTGGCTGGGGAATTCTGGGAGTTGACATCCACTCATATTAAAGTTGCTCTCTTTGAGAAGCATTGCTCCAGTGCTCCCTGATATCAAGACCATGGAATGGAAACTTAGCAACAAGCTGGTGGGGCTGCACAGGGCAGGGATTCAAAAATCCCAGCAACCCGTTTGCTGCCCAGTTGCTGGGTAGGCGTGGCCATGGTGGGTGTGGCCTACCAGAACTTCCAGGAGGACCGTTTTTCACCTTCCCCAGGGTCCAGAGGCTTTCCTCGGGCCTCTGGGAGGGCAAAAATGGCCTCCCCGGGCTCTGGAGTCCCTCTGGAAGCCAGAAACAGGCCCGTTTCCAGACTTCCAGAAGGCCTGTTTTTCCCCCTCCCAGAGCCTCCGCACAGACCCTGCACTTACCTGCATTGAAAATGGGCCATGTGGAGACTCCTGGGAGGGGCCAGCCGGTTGGTTCAAATACCGGTTTGGCAAACCAGATGCAAATTTAACATCCGGTTCTCCTGAACCAGTCTGCACTGGTAGAATCCCATCCCTGGGGCTGCAGCTCTTCTCCTTTCTCTCCCTTCTTCTCTTATAAAGCAAGCTGAAAACAAACTCCCAGACCCAAACAAGGCCCAAAATTACCCACAGAGGCTGATCGCTATCATACCCATATCTTGGAAGTCAAACTGTATTAAAGGTTGCCCACTGGCAGCCTGAACAGCAAAGCTGCATTGCTGCCTGTCAGAGTCTGGTTAGGTCAATTGTCAGGGGTCCCCAGGATCTTAGGCAGGTGGTCTTCTTTTAACTACATGGAAGATGAACTGCAGGAAGAGTAAAAAAGTTCATTCTCTCTCTCAGCCCAACCTGTCCTGCAGGGTTGTTTTTGTCAGGAAAATAGGAGGAAAACGTATTGGATATGTTCACTGCCTTGAGTTATTTGTAAACCTGATCAAGGCAGGATACAAACAAACAAGCAGGCACTGTCCAACTCCAGACTGACTCTGATGTGACCCTTCAGAGCACAAGAAAACAGCCAGGGTGGTTAAAAATCGACAGGGTTCGGTGCAAAGCACAAGCTGGATAATGCTGTGGTCTGCTGGGAAATCAGAATTAGAATCCCAGTGGACAACCACTTAAATCTGAGCCAGTCGAATACTTCAGCTGCCAAAAGGGCCCACACAGTCCTGGGTTGCATCAACAGTGAAACAGAATGAAGATCATGTGAAGTGTTGTATTGCTTTAAAAGGCCTTGGGAAGGCCACACTTGGAATACTGCATCCAGTTTTGGTCACCACATTATAAAAAAGATGTTGAGCCTCTGCAAAGAATGCAGAGAAGAGCAACGAAGAGGATCCAGGGGCTGGAGGATGAGACATAGGAAGAATGGTTGCATGGCTAATCTAGTGAAAAGAAGGACTAGGGTGGTAGGAGTAGTCCAGTATTTGAGGGGCTGCCACAAAGAAGAGAGTCAAGCTATTCTCCAAAGCCCCTGAAGGCAGGACAAGCAGCAATGGGTGGAAGCTCATCGAGGAGAGAAGCAACCTGGAATTGAGGATAAACTTCCTGAGAACAATCAATCAGTGGAATGGAGTCCCTCCAGAAGTTGGGGGTGCTCCATCAGTGGAGTCTGGAAGTTGAGTCATAACAACTGGATTTCTTTTCTTTCGCTGCTTATCCAGGTAGCTTCTTCAGTCTGACTGAAACTTCAAACAAGAAGTCCAGTTGCCATGACTCAACTTCCAGAAAACTCTACCTGGGTGACTAAGAATCTTCAGCGACATTTCATCCATCATGGGAGCTTTTCAAGAATAGAACAGACAACTGTTCCACTGGGTTAGCGTCTCCTGCTTGAGCAAGGACTAGAGGACCTTCAAGGTCCCTTCCAACTCAGTCATTCTGTTCTGTGTTCCATGCTTGCAGAAACTGCAAACCGCTTTCCTCTCTCTTGATTTCTGGAGCTTTGAGATCAGGGAGAGGCTGTGGGACAAGCAGGAGGGCAGTTATGGGCCCTGCAAAATGAATGGCCTGGCCAATCCCCTCTGCTTGACATTTCCATGGGAGGAAGGGGGGACACTTTCTGCACACAATGCCACAATCCATTGCGCACCTGAAACTTCTGGTTCAGGAAACATTTTTGAGGGATCTTCAAGAAACTTTGATTGCTTTGGCTCTGGATTCTTGTGAGGATTATGGGTTGGATTTTAAGAGCAACCATTCTTTCACTCTGACTTGTCCTTCAGGTATATTAAATGGGATCTTTAGCAAAGTTCACACTGCAAGCAAAGTTCACACTTCTGAAAAAGAGGAGACCACCCTAGGGGTGGCTGAGATGCAACCCAGTAGGCCCCCCTTCTTCGTTGCATAGGATCCTACGTTCACAGGATGCCACCTTAAATAAGAAGCGGTTGCCCTTTTTAAAAATTTTTATCCCATTTATGATTCTCTTAAGAAGAGTCTTGCAAGTGTCATCCCCTCCCTGGTTAGCAGCAGAATTGGCCTTGCCATTGGGTCCTCAATTTACAACCGTTCCTTTAGTTACAAAAACACTGAAAAAAGTGATTTAAAACCAGTCCTCGCACTTACAATGAATGCTGTGATCAAAATTTGGGTACTTGCAACAATTGCAATGTCCCAGGATCATTTGATCTCCATCTGTGACCTTTCCAGCCGACTTCTGACAAGTGAAGGTAAGGGAGGGTGTGAGAGCCAAGTCCACTTCATTGGCTGGGCTTGGCTAGTCTGGCGAAAAGTAGGACCAGGGAGACATGATAGCAGTGTTCCTGTATTTGAGGGACTGCCACAGAGAGGAGGAAGGGGTCAAACTATTCCCCAAAGCTCAGGTACTTTCAGAAGGTAGGCAGAACAAGAAGCAACTGATGGAAACTGGTCAAGGAGAGAAGCTACTAGAACTAAGGAGGGATTTCATCCTGACAGTGAAAACAATGAACTAGTGGAACAGAAGTTGCCTTCAGAAGTTGTGGGCACTTCATCACTGGAGGCTTTCGAGAAGAGACTGGACTGCCACTTGTCCGAAATGGTCCTGGGTCTTCTGCTTGACCAGGAGGTTGGACTAGATAGAAGACCTCCAAGGTCTGTGATTACAAGTAACTTGCTTAGCAATGGAAGTTCCAGTGTGGTTGTACTGTACTTGTACTCCCTTGTCAGACCTGGTGTTGGTGTTACTACTTTCCTGTCCCCAAGCCATGGCTGGACATCATGTTTGGTCAGGCAGGAGCAGGGAGTAAGCCCAGCACAGGGAAGGCAGCCTCTTGGGAGGCCAGGTCAGCCTGCTGCCCTTGCCTGCCTCTTGCCAGGATTTTGCTCCAAGGCAGGAAGAGGAGGAGGAGGAGCCCAGCCGAGGCTCTCCAGTGAGAGAAGCTGAGTCACCTCTACTTTGACTCCTGCCTCCCTCCAGCCTCTTCTCTCAGGACCTTAGTGAAATGGAGAGAAGTTATGCATGTGTCCAGCAAAATCTCTCTCTCTCTCACACACACACACTCGTTCACTTGCGAAGGGTCTTCTCGCCTGAGGTGTGGGGGAGGGGAGGGGGAGAAAGGGGCGCTGGACGCGGCCTCAGGTGGGGCTGGGAAAGGCTGGCCGAGGCCCTACTGGACCACAAACGGGCCCCATTAGGGAAGCAACTGCTGTGGGGAGAGGAGAAGGAAGGAATGGCGGGGCTGGAGACGGTCGAGGACCCGTCCAAAGAGCACCGGGCAGAGGCACTATGTCCGGGCGCTGTCAGACCCTTGCCGCCCCCCACCCACGGGCCAGGCTGCGCCTCAGGCGCCTGCAGCAAGTGGCACTTTGATGGGCGCTGGATCGGACTCTGGCCCTTCGGGAAGAAGGGCCCACGGAGCCGCCGCGTGGGTCACCCTCCTGAGGCTCCGGCGGAAGGAAAGCACGGGAGAGGGGAAGTTGCCCCGCTCGGCCCGCAGACCTTGCAGTGCCGGCTGAGAGGCGCCGGCCATCCGAAGCCGGCCCCGGCTCCCTCCCCGCCAGCAGGAACCGGCCCGCCCTGGCCACAACCCTCCGCATCGGCCCGGCCCCACCGCCCGGCTCTCTCACCTCGGCAGGGGGAGCCCCTCGCGAGCCGAAGAGGCGGGCTGCGGATCGCGAGGCTGGAGCGGCGGCGGCGGCGGCTGCGGGGGGATCTTCGGAGCGCAGCGCGGCGGAGGCGGAGTGTCGGAGGGGGAGCTTTCCACACCCCAGCGCGCTCCGCAGGCCCCGCCCGGCCTCCCCACACGCCCTCCGGTCCGACCGAAACTTTCCCCGGCGGCGGCGGCGGCGGCGGTTGCAGCGCCTCTCCTTCTTCGCGCCTCGCGGATCCGGCATCGGCCACCCACCGCGGGAAGAGGACTCGCGGGCGGCCCGGCCGAAAGGCGCTCGCTCCGCTCGGGGAAACTTGGGCGGGCGGCGGGGGCATCGCGGCGCAGGCAAGGCGGCCAAGCGGGCGGGGCTTCCGATGGGGGTCCCGGCGCCGGCTGCCCGCGGCCACTGAGCCCGGCTGAGAGAGAGGCGGGGCCGCGCGACCCCCCCCCGGCTCGACCCCCCCCCCCCGCCCCGCGATGTCGGCCAAGAGCGCACCTGCGGAGAAGGGCCAGCGCTGCCCCGCCGCCTCGCCGCCCAAGAAGAAGCCCAAGTCCGGCTCGTCCAGCCTGCGCCGGGCCTTCAGCTGGCTGCGGGGCCGGCGGAAGAAAGCGGCGGGCGGCCAGCCCGGAGCGCCCCCTGCGGAGGGCAAGGAGCGAGAGGAGCGGCGCCAGGGCAAAGGTGAGGCCGGGCTCCGAGGCGGGCGGGCGGGCGGGGGCGCTTTCGGGGTCCCGACGGACTCTTCCCGCCCGCGGGAGCGGAGGAGCCGAAGCCGCGCGCCGAGCGAGCTCTCTTCGCCCAAAGTTGCAGCGCGAGCTTGTTGCTCCGTCCTCGCCACTCCCGGAGCAGAAGCCGCTTCAGCCTTGACGCCACCTGCCCGTCCGGCTGGCTTTTCTCGGCGGCGCAGAGCAGCCTTTGGGGTCTTGGAGCATCGGGAAATGCCCGGGGCTGCTTGCCCAGGTGGGAAAAGGGCTCCGGCTGGCACTAAACCAGAGGTCTCCAACCTTGGCCACTTTATAAGCCTGGAGGACTTCAACTCCCAGAATTCCCCAGCCAGCTCTGCAGGCTGGGGAATTCTGGGAGTTGAAGTCCTCCAGGCTTAAAGTGGCCAAGGTTGGAGACCCTGCACTAAACTACTGAGCAGCAACCCTGGTTAGGCACGCAGTGTGGATAGGCGGTCTTGCTCCGGGGTTGGGCTGCAGCCAGGTGGTTCCTGCCAGCTGTGCCAGCTGTGGGCCTCTAATTCCCCCTTGCAAATCCCTTTCCTGCCGAGGCTGGTCTGCGGGCTGCTCCCTTGGAGTCCTCAGGTCAGGGATCCTGGGAGAACCCTGGTGCAGCAGCTCCAGATGCCCCCAAATGAGGGAGGAAGCTTTGCAAGACGTGGTGCAACCGGGCCCCACCCTGACCCGGTCATCTTGCTGGGGAAGCACAACGGCGAAGGTTGCTGCTCTCCATTAGGACTTAGGACTTTGGATGGAGGAGTAGGGAAGGAGGTGCGGGCGGCTCTGTCGGTGCAGTTAGGCCTGAGCAGAGTTGAGGAAGGCCTGGACCGGCCAACCTGTAGCCCACCTGGGAAGCCTTTGGGCGAGGTTGAGCTGAAGCCGCAGTCTTGGGAGAGTTTACCCACTTCCTGCTGCTTGGTTCATTCGGTTCAAGGCCGAGTCACTGTCAACGGGGTGTGTCTCACACAGATGGAATGGAGCGTTAGACTGGGGGCAACGTGCCAGCCAGGCAGCTGGGCCTTGTGGATCCGACTCTGGAACTGAAGATCCTTGGAGGAGAACGGGAAGCAAGTGATGATATGAGAATAATGTCATTTTTTAATGTGTTCGCTAGATACTCCAGGGAAATAAGCAACAAAACTGGAATCCATTTGTTTTGGCATATATTTTGTGGACTGACAAAGCATATTGTCATCCCTGCAACCAGATGCCAAATATAGTTGCTTAATATTTAAGATGTCATGAGGCTTTTTATACTTGTGCAGAGATAAACTAATCTAATATGGATGCTGCCTTTTAAAAATCCATAACTTACCCAGATCATCTGGCCAGAAAGGTGTAAGGTCTCCTGTCTCGAGCAAGGGGTCAGACTAGAAGACCCCTGAGTTCCCTCCCAGGATTCTTGTGGTCTGTGTTCTTTTCAATTGAATTAACAGGAGGGTGTTGATGTCCAGGTGAAAAGCATCCTGGGCACTTTGGCCCTACAGTACTTGGAAAATCTGAGCCCACCTAGAAAGCCAGCAGCTCTTCTCTCCCTCCCTCTTCATCATCCGGGCAACATGCAGATTTGCCTTGCTTTAGTCAGGGGTCTTCAAACTTGACAGCTTTAAGACTTCAACTCCCAGAATTCCTCCTCCAGTGATGTTAGCTCAGGAATCTTGGGAGTTGAAGTTCCACAAGCCTTAAACTTGCCAAGTTTGAAGACCCTTGCTTTAAATTGTACCATGCTTGATCTCTCCCCCCACCAAGAAAGTCCAAGCAATGGCAGATGTGTGATGGCGGATCTGTGAAAGCAAAATCTGCCAGGCAGTGCCTGGGATATGCGAGTGAGGCCCATGGGAGGCATTTCCCCTCCCCTGGGCATCAGAGAGTCATGGGGGAGGGGGGGATTGAGTGCGGCTCTCGGGATGGACCTCAGCCTGGCTGCCCGATTGCAGGGAACTCAGGCGGGGAATCCAAGAACCACCTAAAAAGCAGAGAATAGGAGACGATGATATACACACGTGTGCAAAACGTAAAATCACCGGACCGGTAGTTACACCGGTTGGATCCCTCCCCTGGGTTTAGGTCACTTTTTTCCGTGCCATTGTAGCCTTGAACAATTGCTAAATGGGTGTTTATAAGTCGAGGACTCCCTGTAAGGCTTTCAAACTTTTTTCAGTGCCATTGTAGCCTTGAACAATTGCTAAATGGGTGTTTATAAGTCGAGGACTCCCTGTAAGGCTTTCAAACTCCTTTGTCTCTTGCTGGCAAGACAGCAAAGGAGGCCACCCCACCTCACCCCCGACTGCATGGGAAGTGGCAGGTTCTGGAATGGAGCTCTGCTAATATGAAAGAGCCAAGAGCCTCAGAAGGACATTTGGGAGATTCCCTGGAAGATGATGGCAAAGGCTGACGGCATCTGTTAATTTCAGGCACAGGGCAGTGTTCTTTTTCAAAAGCCATCAGCCACTGGTGAGTGGTTTTCCAATCCGGAAATATTCACACCCCCTTCCACAACTTTGGGACCTGATCCAGGGCTACTTTCCTTGTACAGATGAGCCTGATTTACCATAATGCAATTTCCTAGAGAGTTGTGCGTTTCAGCTCGAGCCTGGAATTATATTTGCAGGAGTTGGACATCTGTTTTGGAAACGTTATGTATCTTGGAAGGAAAAGCCATGCTGTGAGGTAACACTCGTTGGCAAAACTTTTTACAGTGTATAGAAAAATGTACCTTTCTCCACAGCTGAAGGGAGAAGAAAGTCTATTCCCATCTTTCTAGGGACCCCAACCATTTGCTGTTGTGGCTATAGAGATTCTTAGTCCTCCAGGTCATGGTGGTCCCAAAGGTGCTTTTTCCAATAGAAGATGCTTTGCTTCCCATCCAAGAAGCTTCTTCAAGAGAGTTAAAGAAACTTCTTGGATGAGAAGTGAAACGTCTTCAAAGAAAAACCAGAAAGTCCAGCTGCCTCTTCCAAAAAAGCACCTTTGGGATTTGTTAACTGAGTCGTGCCAGTTGTTAAGTGAATCATTGCATTTGTTAGGTTAGTAACCCGGCTGTTAAGTGAATCTGGCTTCCCCATTCTCTTTGCTTGTCAAGAGGTTGCAAAAGGGATCACATGGGATGCAGCAACCGTCATAAATAGGAGGCAGTTGCCAATTTGGACACCTGAGTACGGGGATGTCAACAACGGTCATAAGTGTGAAAAACAGTCACTTTTTTCAATGCTATTGTAACTTTGAACGGTCACTAAGTGAACTGTTGTAAGTTGAGGACTGCCTGTATTGCTCCTTTGGCTTTTTGACGTCCCACTTGTTAGTCAGAAGAGGCCTGGATAAAGAGAGGGAGCTGCAACTTGCAAGAGGGAAGATGACCTCCCTTGGTAGCCCTGGGCAAAGAGCGGCTTCTTGGCTCACAGGCCCTTTGCATCGGAGCCTCTTCCGTTAGGCGCAGCAGCACGGAGTGGAGTTGCCGGTGGGGTGGATGGGCTGGGCTGGATTCCCCGGAGGCGTTTTCTCTCTCTCTCTGCACCCCTCCCTCCAGCAAAGAAACCCCAGGAGGCTGCTAAGGGAGGGGGGAGGAAAGGAAGCCCATTGGCGTTGGGGCAAATCAGGCGAGATCAAATTCAACCAACAGGGGGCTAGGGTTAGGGTGTCCGTGGGGTGCACAAGTGTGTCAAAAAAGTCAAAATGGTGGACGTGACCTCGTAATCAGAGCCCTGCCTCCTTTTTACGGATATCCTCTTGCGGAAGCTCCTGAAAGCTGGTTAATCTGCCGGCTGGACTGTTTTTCAAAACGTATTTACTTTGGCCTCATTTTGGAAGGAAGTGTGATGTACAAATCACATTCATTTTATTTATTTATTCTGTCCTCCTTTTATTAACTCAAGATGGGAACATAACCAGGGCTCTCCCTCTTCCTCCCGTTTTCCCCACACCCACCACCCTGTGGGTAGGTTGGGCGGTGGGAGAAGGCGAGGGGCTGCTCTCCCAGCATGGATGCTTCTCCCCAGCTCTGGTCGCAGCAAGAAGATCTGTAAGGCAGGGGTTCTCCAACGTTGGCAACTTTAAGCCAACTCCCAGAATTCCCCAGCTGGCTGGGGAATTCTGGGAATTCAACTCCCAGAATTCAACTCCCAGAATTCCCCATCTGGCTGGGGAATTCTGGGAGTTGAAGTCCTCCAGGCTTAAAGTTGCCAAGGTTGGAGACCCCTGCACTAAGCTACCCAGCGGCAACCCTGGTTAGGCACACAGTCTGGATAGACGGTCTTGCTTCGCGGTTGGGCTGCAGCCAGACGGTTCCTGCCAGCCATGCCAGATGTGGGCCTCTAATTCCCCCTGGCAAATTCTGGGAGTTGAAGTCCTCCAGGCTTAAAGTGGCCAACGTTGGACATCCCTCCTTTAAGGGGCTTTTTACTTTGAAGGGAAAGAAGAGCCGGGGCTGTTGGAAAGTATCTCCAGCAACGGTTGAGCCTGGTGGGAAAGGAGTGCAGAGAGCAGCGTTTTGACTGGGAGAATCTGGGCATCGTGGAGGAAGTGGCAGAGGGGTAGATTTGACAACCCAGATCCCTTCCCTTTGGAGGCACCCTTGACGGCTGAGTCCCCTTGGAGCACGTGAGAGCAAGGAGCCGCACATGTGAGCTTCTCTGCGGATTACCAAGGAGACACGAAGTTCTTTGCTTGCCAGATCATTATGACTCCAACAGGCTGGATGAAATCACCGCCTGTCTCCCAGCACGTCTTATTCAAGGCCTCCAAAATGCTGAGTGCAGACGAGCCGCACCCTCTTCAACTCTTTCGGCTCCGGGGCTCCTATATAGTTCGACAGCTGCAGCAGCCTTGCGGGTCCCAGTGGGGCCTGGCCTGGACGGGAGGGTTCCCCTTCACTAGAGTGTGTGTGTGTGTGTGTTTGAGAGGGAGGGGGAGGGGGAGAGGGAGGGGGTTTTCTGAGGCCAGGGACCGACCTCTGGAATTGCTTTACAGCTTGACAAGGGAGAGAAAGCACTACAAAAAGGGAAAGTGGTTGTTGGGGATTCTGCACTCTGGGCAGAGAGTGGCTTGTTTGGTGGCATCAAGGATCCTGCCACACAGGCACTGCCAGTGGAGAACGGTGCCCCTGCGAGGGTGGCAAGTGGGACAGGGGTGGGGGGCATCAGCGTTACACCCCAAAACAGTCCAGGAGTTCTGTGCGCTGCTGTTTTGTTCAGCCTTTCTCCTGGACCTCAAGGGGGTTTAGTTGGAATCTCTTAGTCTTTGCTTTCTCTTCTCAACAGCCTCTGAGGCCAGAGAGCCCTTTTCCTGGCTGGAGTTAGATCTGAACCGGCCTCCCAAGTCTTAAACCAACAGGATTTGTAGAGGTTTGCACTTCGGCCTTCCGGTTCCCTCCACTCTGCAACTGTGCAAGGGATCCTATACATCTCTTGGATTCTTTTGCCATTTGATTTTAACCAATGCAAAGGGTTACACCATTAGACATTTCCAAAAAGAAAAATATACAATTTGGATAATCACAAGATCACCAGAAACAAAACTCATTATTTAACTATAACCAAGTCCATTTTATATTCTCTCTTTCTCCCACTCATCCTTACAGCCCATGAATAATATTCTAACTCTTGTTTTTTTTCTAATGCCTTTTCCTGTTTTCATGAAATTATCAGCTTCTTTCAAGTCAATTTGTAATTTCATGAAGTAGCTCTAGTAAATCTCTGACATTTCAATTTTAAAGGGTAGCCAGCTACTCTCTGGGAAGGGATGGGGGAAGGAGGAGGCCCCGGTGCCCGCCTGCCTTTCAGAGGTCCTCCCTGAATCCAGCAGAGGTGGACTGCGAGTTGGATCCCCAATGATGGGGAAGGTCATCTGGAGGGAGGGGAGGATTCTTTTCCCTGCATAGGAGATGGAGTCCATATTAGTTCTCCTGGGACCAGTGTTGGAAATCAGAAGGGCCCATTTGCTCCTTTGGACAGCTTTCAATGTCACTGGTCAAATTGTCCCACTGGGCGGCTGGTCCTGAGGTCCCGGGGCTACTCCACCCATTCACACACCAAACATGCCATGCTGGTACCTGAGACCATCCACATGGCTGGGCGTCACCCAAGGAGACTTGAGACGAGCAGGACATTTCTCTTCTCTGCATCCAAGAGCATTTGTAGGGAGAGGTCAAGACAGTCGGGAGCAGATGAAACGCGCCACACTTCATTCACACCATTGTGGCTGCCATTTTTTGACTGTGCTCTGTAAGCACCTGTATCCAGTAGGGAGAGGGCCTGCTGTTTTCTGACTTTTCTGACCCTCTCTCCCCATGGTGCCTCTAGATGTATAGCATACCGCTTCTTCCTTCCTGCCCTACAGGGTGGCACAGACTGGGAGAGGGGACTTAGGTAGTTGTGGGTCTCCCAATTGAGCAGAGACATGGAGGGCATCATTCATACATTGCTTTTTGATTTATCAATTGTACAGAGCTGCCATCTCACAGATGCAACTCTCTGGTCCTCCAGATCTGGAGACTATGCAGTTGAGACTTACCACCATCTGAAAAATCCAGGGTTTTTTTTCAGTAAAAGATCCAAAGTGCCAATTCTGCTTAGTTTTAAAGGGTTAACTGGACCGGCTTGCTTGAGAAGGAAGAGACTGCAATGGCATAATTTATGTAGTCTCATAAACAGAGGAGAGGAACTCAGCCAGGTAGCTGTTGGCACAAAGACTGAACAGTTGAAATGTTGGGATCAACCTTTGTATAGACAGGGAGGGGCTCCGAGAGTTTCCGGAAAGGAAAAAATTAGTAGCCTGTTTTGTATCGCAGGAAGAAAAGACATTTCATTGTCCAATCTTAATTTATCTTCCCAGAAGAAAATGGGGTACTTACCTGGAACCTTTTGCCAGGTAAGACCGATATCCCTTCTTTTGGTAGAAACTGCAATGACGACATGAAGTTATTTCACAAATGGTACGAATTACATGGTTTGTGTCAGTCATGTGGCATTTTTTTTACATCTCTGTGGCTTGTAAAAGATGCCAGTGATTGGCAGGGAAGCCTAACATGACTGATACAAGTTATGTAATTTGCATCATTTGCACCACAACCACAACTTCATGAATATGTTTGACCCTGGCGCTGTCCCTGCCTTGAGGATTTCCACCCTTGCCACCTCAGTCGATTATTCATAGTGGAGGGAAGGACCTGGTCCCTTTTTATGCCCTAAGAGAGTCCTTTCCAACTTCCAGTCTTGCCCTCAGTCCCACAGCTTCCTGGGGTCTCTCCGTACAAGGGCTGGCCTGCTTAGGCTTGTGGGACAAGTCAAGGGGCTAATTCTAAAGATGTGGTTTATTTAAGAGTTTGGTCATTGCTTGTGTGTCCATGGGGTTTCAATGGCTGCAACATTGAAAGAAGGTTCCTTCTTCGGAGGAAAAAATGGAGCACAGGTTGTGCTCATCTTATGACCATGGTTGGCATCAGAATTTCCAATACTAAGTAAGGAGATTGAGTTATGCCCAATTTTACATTTTTGCCGGGGTTTTTAGATGACTAACTGCAGTCATTAAGTGAATCCTGTGATCATTAAGCAACTCTGACTTCCCCTGTTGTCAGAAGTCAGCTGGGAAGGTTATCAATGGTGATCCTGCGATGCCACAGGTTCTTGGGAGGGGAGGCTGGCTTTGGCCTTCAGGGACGTGGAGGTCTGAAGCCGGAAATGCTGTGCCCCCAAACTTGCCTCATCACCACATTGCACACACCAATGCTTCAACATTTGAATGCTTTGATGTTCTAATGGTTTTGCATTGCTGCTTTATGATGCCCTCCGTTATAGAGGCGGTGTTATGCCGTGATGAAAACGAGGCACTTTTGCCTCTTTAGATCATGATATCATGTTGCAACTAAACCAGTCACATCCTTTGTATGCTGGTGCTATTCTCCCCCTGCCCCTCGTTGATGTTTTTCCTGCAGACATTCTGGGGTGGGCAAGGGGGACAGCTGATGTTTCTGGGGGGCCTTTTGGGGCTTAGCAGATGATAGTCATTGTTCAAAACAAGGATGAGACAACAGTCCTCTCTTCCTCCAAACATTTGATCCTTTTTAAACCATCGCCCTCAATCTGCTGTTACTCAAAATACACAAGCTGTCTTTGGACTTCAGAGACATGCTGAGAGGAAGGCATCCTGGCTTGTACAAGCCAAGCCTCCTGATGTTACGGGTTGCCTAAAGCAGCCAATCCCACCCCATCCCCACCCCACAACCCATGCTGCCAGCTTTAAAAGTCTTCCCCTTGAGCAGAGGCGGCTCTGGGTAAGCAGGGAGGTGGTCTGGCTTGGCTAAGGAAAGCCCCTGGCCTGGTCCTGTCCGGTCCTGCAAGGGAAAATTTATCTGTCCTCATGGACACCTCCTCATAAGTTTACGACTGATGATAATACCTATAATCCCAGCCTCAACTGCTGGCTGAGAATCATGGGTTTGTAGTCCAGCCCATCCTGAGCAGTCAGGTTGGAGAAGGCTGCTACATCCCAAGAAGGAAAAAAGTCTAAATCCTCTGTGTGTGTGTGTGTGTGTGTGTGTTGGCTCATTAACTGCACCCTGAGCAGGATTGCAAAACTGGTTTCCAGGGACTCGTCGTTGGGAAATATTGTGGTTAGTTTGCAGGATTATGAGGGCTGAGAATGGCATTTCTGAGATGGAGACTAAGAACTTTGCACCTGGTGTGTGCTGGAAAAGACAGAGAGTCGCTTGGCTAACAAAGAGATGTGTGTCTTTTCCACCTGAAGGTGGGCGAGGAGGTCCTTGTGCAACAGCAACACCTGATTGTTTTTAGAGCCCAGGATGGTTTTGGAGTCGAGTTTCTGAGCAAAAGGAGGCTTCCTTCTTAAGACAGCCTGTCTTTGAAAGGGAGGAAGGCCAAGAGCTGAGCAAACACCCACTGCAGCAGACGGGACTTGTCCAACCGGTGCTGGAGTTTCTGTAGGCTGCTTTTGCACGTGAGGAATCCAGGGGCCATTGGTGAGAGTGTCATCTTAGGCAACCTCACCCCAGGGTAAATCCCGTGGAAGGGACACAGGACGCACACAGCTCTCTCTTTCCATCACTCTGGGTTGCAAGGGGAGGAAGGAGGAGGCAGGTGCCCTGAGGGAGGAGGGGGGGCAAAATCAGGTTTCAGCAGGAAAGAGCTGGGAGCCTCCTGGCTCCTTTCTGTTAATGATTGCAGATCTTAACCTCCTGCTTTTGTTTTAGCAGCAGGTAGGCCTCTGTTCCCTTCGGAGGAAGGGCTTTGCTTCCAGAGGCTGGAATGCTCCTTTGTAAACCGGTGCGGCTGCTCCTGAAACCACCTTCCCCGGCAAACTTGAAATGACCCATAACTTGACCCAAGACTTTCACTTCATCAGCTTCCTTTCCTTTCCCTTTCCAGTCCTCAGCTGGGGTGGGAGCTTAAATCCACTCGGAGCAGCTTTCTGAGTCTGGACCTACCTTTGGGGCAATGTCAGGCTTTCCATATTTTCCTTCCATTCCAAAATGCTGGGCAGAGCCAAAAGTGAATCTCAGTGGAAGACTTTGTTCTTCTCAACCCCCTGGAATGATTTGTTGCTGGGATCCAACAGGATTGGCCCAAATTGACTAGGGGCTTAGTAGGTTTCCTGGGAAATACGCCTGTAGGTCACTATATTTCAGCAATGAAAGCTTGGCATCAAGTGAGGCTTCCAGCAAGGCGTTGTAGACTAAAAATTTCCCCCCTGCGCTTCATGTTGACTTGCAAATAAAAGTATTTGAAAATATGCTGCTTCGTGGCAGGTATGTTGTTACGTGTTTTCGGGGTGCTGTTGTGAAGCCCATTGGGAGGCAAAAGGGGGGTGCTTGCAGGCCACGAGGTCGAGGAGATGGCATGGCTCTTGTGTCTGTGATGGACAATCTGCTTGGAGTACCTAGGACCACAAGGGAGGTGAAGAACTTCCCTTGTTGAGCAAAGCAATTGTTAAAGCGGTCATGCCTGATTTTATGACTTTTGCCATGATTGTGTAGCAAATTGCTGCAGTTATTAAGAGAACCAGGGAGTCATTAGCTTCCACTGATTTTGCTTGTTAGAAGCCCTCTGGGAAGTTTGCAGATGGGTGTCATGGCCCTGGGACACTGCAATGACCATAAATACATGCCAAGCACACCAATTTTGACCACGTGGGGATGCTGCAACATTGTAAGTGTAAGGACTGGTTGCAAGCCACTTTTTTCAGTGCTGTTGTTATCTTCCAATGGTTGTAACTCAAGGATTTCCTGTACAGCAGAGTAACTTCAAGGAGAAAGCTTTGCAGAAGGTCAGCCAAGGAATCAGAGTTTCACTTTGCTTAGTTAAATCTCCATGGAGGTCAATGCTGGCTGGCAAACCATTGTTTTCTTGGCTGCACCTTAAGTGAATGGGAATTCGTGCAACTTTTCTAGATAGGGAAGGGCTACCAAAATGATCTCTCTCTTCTTTCATTTTTAGTAGAGGGGCAGGCAGCTTTCCTGACCAACAGCCAGCCCAGCAGCTTTTTGTGGCCTCTGTCTGGATGACATGGACAATATAGATTGTGGGGTTTGAGTTTTTGAAAAAGCCAAAATGAGAAGCAAATAAGTCTCTTCTGAACCTAATGCACCATTTTCCTTTAAAAAAAAAAAATCACCCTATCCCCAGAGCCATTCACTGCCTTCTAGGGACACGTCACTCACTTCCAAATTGTGCTGGCACTTGGAAGCAAGGTGGGATCGCTTGTATCAAAGACTTCAAAACGGCCCCTGCGTGACCATATCCCCTTGTTTGATGTGCATTGCTCAAAAAGGCTGTGTGGATGCCTCTGTTTGTAAGCCAGGAGTTAGGAGAGGCTGGAGCACCGACAGAGAAAAACGATCCAGGTTATGATGGAGTTAGTTCTTCAATGTTTGGACGGTGGTCCTTGACTTATGAGGACAACTGAGCCCCAAATTTCCATTGCTGAGCAAGATAGTTTATTTTTAAGTTTATTTTGCCCCATCCTTGCCACAGTTGTTAAATGAATCATTGCAGCTGTGAAGTTAGTAACACAGTCCTTAAATAATTGGGGTTTCCCCGTTGACTTTGTCAGCTCACAAAAGGTCACCACATGACCCCAGGACCCTGCAACCATCAGGAATGGAGGCATTTCCATTTGGATCATGTAACAGCCTTAAGTCGGGGTCCCCAAACTTGGCAACTTTAATCAGAGCCGGCTGGAGAATTCTGGGAGTTGAAGTCCACAAGTCTTAAAGTTGCCAAGTTTGGGGACCTCTGGTCTTAATGGTGAAAAACGGTCATAAGTCTCTTCACAGTGCCATTGTAACTTTGAATGGTCACTAAATGCGTGGTTGTAAGGCAAGGACTATCTGTCAGGATTTCTGGAACCGATTCAAGTTCATGCAATGGTGGCATTCATAGAAAAGGGGCGAGACCCTTCAGGAAGCCAAAATGGTGGGCTTGAATGTGCTTCATGTATGATGATGTTTAAGACTCCTTTGGGGGAGGCCTGGCACTATGATGCCATACACATCATGACTCTATAGTGCCAGGATGTAATAACAATACACCATTTGATTGCACAAGTATGATTTAATTTCTGAATGTAAACTATGGGTGGGGAAAACAGGATGTTTCATCTCTAGGCTCACACAACATGCTAGTTTCTAAACCCTGGTGAAGGAAAACCACATTGCTATTTGCCACGGTGGCCATGAACATCTGTAGCTCTGTTGCTGCCTTCCTGTGTTCAGGTGGGTCTAAAGGAATAGGCCCTAATAATTGTGACCACGAAGGACCTGGATGCAAACCTAGTCCATGTGGAGTTGGACTCTAAGACCCATGAGGCTCAGGCAGCTTGGCCAATGGCCAGGAAGGCTAACCTGGCAAAACTGGCGGGTGGGGGCGGCTGCCATAAACCGCCTCCTGAGCCCCCTCCCAGAAGCCAGGTGACCGGAGGGCTCAGTTCCGGGGGACGGAACCAGGACGCCCCCCCCACCTCCCCAGCAGCTACCTGACAACGGAGCAGGGCGGCGGGGACGCTCCGGACTCCTCCCCGGTGCCTCCATTGGCTCCGCGGTAGCCCCGTCGGCGGACAGGCGGCGAGACAGCGCCGGGCTGAGCGGGCGCCGAGGCTTCGCTGGGGTGGGGGGTGGGGGAGGCGCTGAGGGTTCCCGAGCCTTCGTGTAGCGCCCCGCTCCTCCTCCTCCTCCCCTTCCCGCCCGCAGCCTGCTGGGGTGGGGCGGGGGGCGCGGGGCGGGGGGGCGGCTTAGGCGGCCATGGGCAACGCGTCCCGCAAGCGCAGCGCTCCCGGCGCCCGGCCCTGGGCCTTCTGGAGCTTCGCCCGCGCCCACCGGGCCAGGACAGGTAGGGCCGGACAGGTGGGGCGGCGGTTGCAGGCGGGGCAGGTGCTCGCCGGGCTCCAGGGCGGAAGCTTTCCGGCAGAGCCCGAGGAAGGGCGGCGGGGACTCGGGTGGCTCCTCCGCCTTCCCCCAGTGGCAGCCCTTCGCCCCCGAAGCTCCCGGCCGGTCCGCAGGCGCCAGCGGAGTGACCTTGATGCGCCTCCTGGGAAGCGCAGAGGCCGGGCGGGCTGGCGCTCGGCACGCGCTCAGAGGTCCTCTGGCGAGGCAGGAGGCGGAGCACAGAGGCTGCATTGCGGTTCCGCTGGAGCCCGGCTGCGGGGCCCGGCCGGGGCAGCCTGGGAACAGGCTTCTGCCTTTCGGGGCTCCCCGGCCGGAGCTGCCCTCGGCGCCTGCTCTCTGCCTCCCGTTGAAGGGCCGGGGCTCCCCTCGGGGCTTTGAGTGGCAAAGCCCGGAAAGTTTGGGCAACGCCTGAAGCCCCGGGGAGCCCAGGCGGGGTGGGCGGCCGCTGCCTTAACCCTCCTTGCGGCTGCAGCTTTCCTCACCCCCCCCCCCCCAATCTCCGTTTTGTGTAACCGTCAAGGAGCCGTGTTGGTTGGTGCCTGCAGACCGTCGGGCCGAAGTCCTGGTCTCCGAAGTGCTTTGGGTTCTAATGGGTGAATTGGGACTTCCCCATCCATGGTTTGTGCCCTAGGTTGGGTTACAGCTTTGTGTGCCTGAAGAGCCTGAGACCTTGTGAGGGAGGCTGGCACACTAGCCTGGCCCTGTTTACTCTAGTAGCTCAGTGTTTCTCCACCTTGGCAACTTGAAGATGGATGGACTCAACTCCCAGCATTCTCCAGGTGGCCTAGTTGGCTGGGGAGTTCTGGGAGTTGAACCCAACTTCCAACTTGCCAGGTTTGGCTGTGTTTACACGGACTCCATCATAGACTATGGTTTGTGAAGCAGAGCAGGAGGAGGAGCGTTGGGGGCACCATGTTATGCGAGTGATTGACTGGTAATAATTTTGATTTTATTGCCAACCAGGTCAACAGCAAATCGTGTAAGTTGCACCTTTTGCACCATGCAGGTGACATCACAATGTGTGTGATGCACTCCCTCTATTCAGCAGCTAGATTTGCAGGTTGCCTGAAGTCAGAAGGAAATGCAGCCAGCGCTTGTCTGCTGCTTTGGCCTAATTCTACCCCCCAGCTCCACCCCGGTACTTTGTGACTTTGGGGCCTCTGCCCTGCTCTGTACTTTAGACTGCAAACTTCAGGTGCTTATGGGCCCTGCCCTAGCATAATGGAGTATGTTGATCACAAGAAATAGCTTTACTTGTTGTTATTTCATTTCATCTGTGTTGATTATATTCTATGGGTGCTAATCACCATGAATAAAAGGGAGGGCAACCCCATCCCCCCTACTTGCTTCACTTTAACTGAGGTCCTCCTAATTAGCACTAAACTTCCTGAGTGTGAGAAATGCTGAGCCTTTGTGAGTGTTTTTTCCCTCCCAGCTCTGTTGGTTGGCCTAATGAAACACCAGAGGACGAGGGATCCAAATTTTGCTCTACTGATGGGCCCATGCTCAGACAACAGGCTTGGGAGGGGAGGAGTTTGTTTATATTTAGTTTGGGTTAAGGCCAGTTAATACCCCCAGCTTGTGTCAATCAGTTTCTTAACTTGAATTTTATTTAATAAGGAAATTGTTTGCTCTTTATTCAGACCTTAGAATGGTACCAATGCTTCGTTTGTTAAATAGGGGTTGGTCCCGATGTTGAGGGTCATACAGGTGTAAAGTTGGGTTGGCCTGCTTTGAGGGAAATAGATCACCAGCAGCCCCTGTTCCAGAGAGGTTGGGTGCAAATGCAAATTCAGTGTCACCCACATTTCTGCATGAAGGGTTAGGGTTAGGGTTAGCATGAAGATTGGTGTCAGCTCAGGCAAAAGAGACCCCCAACAGGTGGTGCCAGTTTGCAGAGTTAAGCAGGGTGGGCTTGGGAGCCTTTCTCACAAGATAGCCAGCCAGCTTTGCCACTTTCCCCTTGCCAAGCTCTCCATCTGCCCAGCAGCTAAAACAAGGCCTGCAGGAAAAAGAGAAACAACACGTTTAAATATTTCATTGCATCTGTGACTGGACAAGAATTAATCTGCTAATTTTCCCCAGTTGAGTCTGTAATGACTGTCCTTCACTGTGACAATCAATCCGTAGCTAAACATGAATCAGATTAAGTCCTGGCCTTCTGACTAATATGATTTATTTTCTGATCAATTTTTTCCTTCTGATCTTTAAAAGGAACATGATTTACTAAAACTTTGAGGGCAAAGTTTTCTCTACATTTTTTTTTCATTCTGATAAAACCTTAATGATTGGGCTCCTAAATTAGGCTGTAATACACTTTGCTTAACAAATTGAGAAACTACAAATGTCTGGGTTCATATGTAATGGTAATAATATATAATAATAATGTCATAAAGATTCAGACACTGTGCTCCAGTTTACAAAACACACAAATACAAACTACCCTGTGACTTAATGGCAGTGTGCAACACACACCACACCTAAAAGTCCGGTACAAGCCCAGTTGCTTTATTTGCTCAACTCGCTAACTGGTTGTTTTTACTCTTGGTTGGTTTTAGGTTGGTTTTTGTGGGCTACTATTCTGCCCAGCTTCCGCCTGGTTGGTTAGTTTACAGTCGAGTGCATTGTGCAAATGCAGACAATGGATGAAAGCTGTGTGAATGCAGCCACAGCCACAGCCACATAGGAATTCAAGAGTCTGCCCTTCAAAATGTGGCTTTGAATGTGGTTGGGACAGAGCTGGTGCATAAAGCAGCAGATAAAATGACCACAGAGGTGGGGCCAGATTCCAAAGCCCTCCTCCCAGGCCACAGAGGAAACAACTTCATGAACGTGGCAAGTCAGGGGTGCCAGGGACAGAAAGGAAAGGGAAGTAGGAAAAATGTGAGAGAGGCCTTACAGGAATTAACCAGAGCTTGGTGCTTAGTCCTGAAACAGGTGGCCAAGTTCCAGTTTCCAACTTCTTCCGCCTCCAGATGCCCAGGAGCAGAAGAGCGACAGGCTGGTGAAAATGCTCTCAGTGCATAAATGCCATGGAAGGGAACCTTGAGCTCAGTGGTTGCCATGCTGGCTGGGAGATCCTGGGAGTTGAAGTCCACAGGTCTTAAAAGTTGCCAGAAGTTGGGAAACGCTGCTCTATGTCAAGGATCCTGAAAGTGAAGCCCAAGGGAGACAGGAACCCCCTCCCCCCTCATACCTTTTATGCCTTAAAGCAGAGGCCTCCAACCTTGGCCACTTTAAGCCTGGCGGACTTCAACTCCTAGAATTCCCCTGCAATTCTGGGAGTTGAAGTCCGCCAGGCTTAAAGTAGCCAAGGTTGGAGACCCCTGCTTTAAGGTGACCGGATGACAAACTCCCTCCATTCTTTTTCTCTTTGAGCTTTGAAGTCCATTTTGACTTCTGGTGGGTGCTCAGACAAGTCCCTGTTATTTTCTGAGCAAGATATTTGGACCCACCTTCTCCCCCTTCCAGCGGGCTTTGAGAGAGGCCCATGTCCCTCCCCAGGTGGCTTCTAGGATAGGGTTAGAACGGAAGGTTTCCCAACTTGAATTTCAGCACCTTTAAGGTGCTAGCTTACATCACACTGGCTGTCAGAACCTTATTCTATGTATTTATTTAACGTTACTGAAATCAAATTCAGCTTTACCCTTGAGGCCACACCCAAATGAAATGCCTTGCCAAAACCAAACCCCAAAACCCCCCCAGGAATATAAACTCCTGCTTTACAAGTGTTGGGGAGGCAGCACAGGAAGTCCAAAAAGTCAAGGTGGCATCTGCAACTGTGCAAAGTTCCTCTCTTTTTTTAGATGGAGTTTTAATTGCACAGTTGCAGCTGCTGCTTTGATTTTATCTCCCTCACCACCCCCACCCCCCACCATTTAGTTAGCAGCTGACCTCCTGCATGGCTCCAGAATCCTGGCTGGAAACAGGCACCGTTTATTTCCCTTTATTTCATAAAGTTCCGGCATATTCTGGTGGGAGAGAGAGATCTTCAAATCGGTCCATCGATAAAAAGAAAATACCTTTTGCTTTAGAGCGTGTTTCTGCAACTTGGCCACTTTTAAGATATGTGGAGGTCAACTCCCAGAATTCCTCAGTCAACCATGCTGCCAAGGGAATTCTGGGAGTTGAAGTCCACACATCTTAAAAGCTGAGAATTATTGGTCTGTGTGACAGAAGTTGTTTGTCTTCCTAGCTCAGAGATCCCCAAACTTGGCAACTTTAAGACTTGTGGACTTCAATTCCCAGAATCCTCCAGCCAGCTATGCTGCCCTTTACAGTATGTAGCTTTCCCACTCACATCAGTTCAATTCAGAGCTGTTACCCAGCTGACATTCGCCTTTGAGTCAAACGTGACTCCTGGAGTTGGACATGCAAAAACCAGGCGATGTCTGGTGGCTCCGTTTTCTCCAAAGGCAAAACCTTTGAGGACAGGTGCAGGGGGGGTGGGGTTCCTGCACGCTTCCAGTTGGAGGCAGAATCCAAAGCAGTGCACAGCCCTGCCAGTTTGACCAACCTAACTTCATTCTGGGCCAGACAAGGTTGTCCCACGGCTGAGCTCCCCTGCAACCAATAAGCAAACAAAGCGAGGACATTTATCCCCCATTCATCTTCATCTCACATCAAAGCTGATGGGTTCCCCCCCCTCCTCCTTCCGTGTCCAATTCTCTTAGACTGCCTGGACGAGTCCCTACCGTTTTCGTGACAAGGTTTTTTTTTAGATGTGACTTGCCATTGTCTCGTTCCTAAGCAAAGTTCCTCAACTTTGACAGCTCTAAGATACATAGACGTCAACTCCCAGAATTCCCCAGCCAGCCATATTATGGGTTCCTAGGGCTGAGAGTGATTGGCCCAAGCTCATGCAGATGGCTTCATGCTGAAGGTGGGATTAAAAAGTCTCCTGGTTTCTAGCCTGGTCCCTGTAACCACTACACAAGCTGGCTCATCCCAAGGTCTCATCCCCTTAACAGAAAAGCTAAGAGGGCCATAAAGCCTCTTTTCTGCTTCTTTCCATTCAGTTTGCTCCCTCCCTCCCTTCTGCTGGGCTCCTGTTGGGAGATTTGCAGTGATGCCCAGCTTAAAAGCAAAAGCTCCCCCAGAGTCTGGACATGGCTGTGGGCTGGATGGTGTTGGTGGTTGCAGAAGGTGAGCCAAATGATTGACTGATTCCTAGGTGGCGAGGAGATGCCCACAGAAGCTTCAGACTTCGACTTCCAAAGTCCTCAGCTGCTGATCTTGTTGGCCTGCAGCAACAGTGGGGGCAACCTCACTCCCCCCCTCTCCCCACCAGGAGCTTCCGCAGGGGACTGACAGATAGCCAAGCTGGTGGCCACAATGGTTCAAGGAAAGCCCCATGAGAAAGAGACGGGGTTTGACACCCCCCTTCCTGGCTCCATCCTGACCGTGCTGAGCATCCTCCATGGACATCCCTGCCCCCCACAGCGTGTGGGACTCCTCTCGTAGCATAAACAGGGTGGGAACTGTAGGGATGTTAAGCAAGTTAAGGCGACATGTTGGAAAAGCTTCCACATGATGATGTGGGGAATGGCTCCTATTCTACCTCCCCCCCCAGCCTGATGTTTTCCAGGTGTTTTGGACCTCATCCCCACAATGCCTGGCCAGCAGTCCCAGCCAATGGGAATTGAAGAGCCACACATCTGGGGGGCTCCTGATTGGGGAAGGTTTACCTACAGTTGTGTTTTTCCAAAGGGCAGAAATGCAAAGGTTTTGTGTTTGCTACATAGGTTGTGCTTTTAAAAGAGCTTGGTTCTTTTTCAGACACTGATCTGGGGGGCGGGGGGAGATTCATCTCCCTGGAAGTTGCACCCCATGACCTGGAAGGAAGTCCATTTGTTCCACATGAATCTGTGGTTAGAGGGGCTGCTGTGCTAATGCAAACACATTCCTCTTGTGCTCAGAGGCTTCAGGGGCTATTTAAAAAACAGTTTAAAAACAGCAGTCCTGCCAAAACAACTTCTTATCCTCTTACCTAAAGCTTCTGCGGATGAATTGAGATACGGGGCTTCAGTTTTGTAAGCTTCCTGGCAGCCAAGACTTGTCTCTTCATTTATGCTGCAAAGTTCAGTGCATTTTGTTTAGCTAAGTCATATTTATCCCCCTCTTTCGCCCAATGCTGATTTACATTCAGCCGACTAAAAAAATGAAGAGACAAAAGGCACACAAGGAAAAAGGGACAAGAGGAAATGCCTGTTAAGACAGATGAAGTGGAACTTGTTCAATTTCTCTCTTCAGCTGGGAAAGTTGTTACAGGGAAAGGCAGTGCTTCATTGTGAGTGAGCATAGGTTTCCCCATTTGCTACCTGGAAAGAAGGAGCAGGAATAATCCTTGGCTGTCATGTGGTAGATGGACCAATAATGACAGAGTAAGAGAATAACAGAGCTGGAAGGGACATTGGAGGTCTTCTAGTCTGACCCGCTGTCCAAGCAGGAGACCCTGTATCCGAGGGGGGTTTCTACCAGTTCTGTCCACCTCTGTAGAACCGGTAGCTCTGAAAAGCAGCAGAGATAGAACCGGTTCTACGTCTGCTGATGTTTTTGCCCACCCACCCACCTGGGCTCTTACCTGACCTTTATTTCCTGCTTTTTCAACTGCAGCTGCCGAATGAGGCACAGCTGCAGTTAAAAAAGCAGGAAAAGAGGGCTGTTTCAAAGGCTGCTTCTCTGCACTGCAGCTGCTGATGACGATTTACAGGCGACAATGTACAGGCGCCTCTCCCAGCGGTGCAGGAAACCACATCATAAATCACCGAACCTCTTGTAAATCCCGAACCGGTAGTTAACCCTGTCGTATTCCACCCCTGCCTGTATCATTCCGGACAAGTGGCTGTCCAGTCTCTTCTTGAAAACCTCCAGTGATGGAGCCCCCACAACTTCTGGAGGGAAGCTGGTCCACTGCTTAATTGTTCTCACTGTTAGGAAGTTTCTCCTTGGTTCTCAGTTCTTTCCTTGATTAGTTTCCATCTGTTGTTTCTTGCCTTGCCTCTTGGTGCTTTGGAGAATAGGTTGACCCCCCTCTTTTTTGTGGCAGCCCCTCAGATATTACAATACTGCTATCATGTCACCCCTTCGCTAGACTAGACTGTTCCTTAGGGGAATTTATTTTTTAGCTTCTAGTCCCATGGTCATCTTTGTTGTTCATTTCTGTACTCTTTCTACAGTTTTAACATCTTTTTTCATTGTGGTGACCAAAACTGGACAGAGTATTCCAAGCGTGGCCTTACCAGGGCATTATAAAGGGGCATTAACACTTCACGTGATCTTGATTCTACCCCTCTGTTTATGCAGCCTAGAATTGTGTTGGCTTTTTTAGCAGCTGCAGCACTCGGCTGGCTCATATTTAAATGGTTGTCCACTAGGACTCCGAGATCCCTCTCACAGCTACTACTATTGAGCAAGGTACCACATATACTGTACCTGTGCCTTTGGTTTTTCTTGTCCAAGTGTAAAACCTTAGTTTTCTCTACCTTGAATTTCATTTTGTTAGTTATGGCCCAGTGTTCAAGTCTGTTGAGAAATCAGATCCTTTGGCTGGGTCTCCATCCTTTTCTTTCCTGGTTTCTCACATTGCATCGAGCCACAGAGAAATCTGGTTCTCTGATTTGGGTAAGCATATTGTGCACTCACAGCCCAAATAAAATTTCTGAACCGGAATGTGCAGCTTTGCAAAAGACTAGCAGCTGTGCCACAATGATGTCATACACTATTGTGACATCATTGTATGCACTGGGGCTGGCATGATGTCACGGCACCCATGCTGAGAGGCTGCCAAGGAGAGAACCAGATGGCACCTGGCCAAATCCTCCAGACATGCTGAATTTGAACTCCCTTCTCCCTAGTCCGCTTGGCTGGCATTTGGACAGCTGCAGTCCAGCACTCCTGGAGAGCATGGATTGCTCTGAGGAAGGGGGGAATGGCCAGCAGTCTCCCTTGGCTTTGGGGGATTCAGTGAATTCTCCTATGTGCTAGACCTCTGGCCCCAAGTATGCTGCCTCTCTGGCTGGGTACCCCATGTGGGAAGGGCCTGGGCTTCCCCATCACCATGTATGTGCATGGGCACATTATGTCCCCTCTTACAGAGGCTGTGCTGATGCCCACAACTTGTTCTCACAAATCCAGTTATGTCCAGTAGCCAAAAAGATTGAGTACCCTTATGCTAAGCCATGATCCATGGTGGTTGGATCCCCCCAAGACGCTAAGTCCAAGGTTGCAAATCCAGGCTTTTCAAGCTCCTTTCAAACTCTAAAGTTCAGTTGACCAAAGGGGCAAATCTTCCAACGCCTGACTGGGCAGTAATCAGATTAATGAGATTTGATCTAGATTAAGGGTAAGTAAGGCCTGATTTGCTCTCCTCTCTTTCTGCAGCCTTGGAAAGGCATCTCCCCCTCCCCACATTAGTTAGTGCACTGAGTGCCAGCCAGCAGGTGACTCCTGGGCCAGCATGTTGCCCCTGTCAGAGCGGCCTCTGGAGAAGAGCCCAACCTTTGAGGCCTCTCGGCGAAAGAGCATCTGATCAGGTGCCCTGAGCTGCGGAGGAGGAGGGGAGGGGAGGGGGCAACAGCCCCTGCCCAGCTCCATGGCAACCGACCGGAGGCCACAAAGCAAAGGAATGTGCATTGTGTTGCTTCAGCACTTTTCAGGCACCCAGCAAATGGGGTGGGGGTTGGGGTGGGTGCCCTGTTGGCGATGGGGCTGCCCAGCCGCTTTCTGCCTGCAGAGGGAGGGAAGGGGGCCACAGCCCTGGCATTGGGGGTTTCAGGGACCAGGAAAATGGGGACCTTGGCTTGAAGAAACAGGTGCTGCACCCTGAGAGCGAAAGAGGAGAGCTGCCCAAGGGGAAAGCCTGGGCACCATGTTGGGCCCTGCCAAGCTCTGTCCTCCTCTCGCTTCTCTCCAAGTGTGGGGCATGAGGACTGGTAGCTTTCCCAAAGCTGGTGCGTTCTGGAGGTGCAGCGGCTGATTGGCCCCAGTTGCCAGCTGGCACATGGGGGCTGCTGCACTGAAGCCCCGAAGCCCCTCGAGCGGTCTCGTCTCCCAGGCTGCCCCACAAGCTCATAGTGGGAATAAAAGTGAACGCGAGAAGGGCGCTAAACCTGCCTGAGATGGGTGGGAAGCTGGCCTGCGCACGGGGGAACCTTGCTGCGTTTGAGGCTCAGGGCCTGGCTTGGCGAGTTTTATTTATTTATTGTATATGCCACCCACCTGACTGTCAAAGGCCTCTGGGTGCTGGAAGAGTGGCAGGAGGCTGTCTCTATGGCTCCTCTCTTGCCCACCCCAGCGCCCTTTATCTGGCAGCCATTTCCTTGTACCCAGGGAGGGTACAAGGAGGGACTCTGCTTGCCTCTCCCCTCCTCCCCAGCCAGATCTCCCTTTCTGGGGGAGAGTGCCCAGGCGCCGGCTGCCTTCCCACGTGAGAGAAAGTAATCTCACTGGCTGCAGAGATGGGCAGGGCATCAACAGACTGGGGTGCCTCAGCCTCCTGCTGGTGACCAGGAGCCTCCAGGGCCTGGGCAGCGATGAAGGGAGGGCCATCCGGGCGGGCACAGCAGTGCAGAGGGGAATTGGGTGCAATCGAGGCCAGAGAAGGGATCCTGTGTGCATGTGAGGGAGGCGGGACCCCTTTATTTGCCTTCAGGCAAGGAGAAGCTGATCCTGCCTCCACGTGGCTCTTGGGCCTTTGCAGGCAGACGCTCCAGTCTGTTCTTGGGCACCACTCTGGGCTGGTACCTCTCGCCGTTCCCTGCAGAACTCTCCTCGACTCTCGCTGACCACCATGAATGGGCAGGTTTTCCTGCGTGCTTCTCTGGTTAATGCTGCCAGCGCCACCGTTGAGATCTCAGAGGGTCAGTTCGTGCTGTGGCTAAGGCGCTGGAGACCTGATTTCCAGCCCTCCGTTAAGATGCAAGCCTTCTGCCTGCTGCGGATATTGGCAGGAGCTGCTCAGTTTTAATGTAACCTTGGCAACTGACACGTCCTTAGTTTGTAAAAGAGCAGGAACAAGGAAGAGGGTGCCTCTGAGCATGTCTGCTCTGCAAGAGGGAAATGTTTCCAGAAGTAAAAAAAAGTCTCTCTCTCTCTCTCTCTGTGTGTGTTTGTGTGTGTGTTTGTGTGTGTTTGTGTGTGTGTGTGTGTTTGTGTGTGTTTGTTGTGTGTGTGTGTGTGTGTGTGAGGGGAGTGGTTTTCAAAGGTGGTTTTCTTTTTTTCTTTTTGAGTAAATAGAAGAAGATAATAAGGATTAGGAAGCAAGGAGGAGATACTTTTCACAAACTGGTAATCAGCTGAAGAAGGGAAACAATGCAGGCATTTTACTCTGATTTCTCCCTACTGGAAATAATTTAGCCAGGAGAGTTTTTGATGATCTCCTTTGTTAGACTCTCGTTGCCGGAGTTTAGCTTCTTTTGCAGCCTAGAATGGCCCACACAACAAGTTAGCTTTCTGGATTCTTTTTGCATCAGTAAAACAGGCTTTTGATCACCGCTTGATGCAGGAAATCAACTGATGGTCACAAAGATCTAGAAGCCTCCCACTTTTGTCCAGAACCAGCCAGAAAATGGATTGTGGACAGCCAGGCTCTTTATTCTAACCCATTCAGCAAAATGCACCACGGAGAGATCTAAAACAGGCATTGTTTCAGGAATGGGCAGGGGGCTGCAACACTGTATTTTCTCTGGGGGCAGGCCAATCCACACACACACCCCAAGGAAAGAGGAGAGAATAGGAAGCCGAGGGCGCTCCCTTCCAGTTTGCCCAGCCTCTTCTCCTGGAGCAGCCATTTTGTGACTGCATGCTTGAGCAGCTTTGCCAGATTCCAGAAGGGCCTCCTAGTCACGTCCCATCAAGTGGCATCAGGCACCTGGACATTTGTGCTGTGAGGGACTTCCTGCAAAACCAGCTTCTCTGTGCGCCCCGAAAGCTGGGATGACGTTTCTGGCAGAGTCTCGGCCTCTAAAGGGAAACCCTGCAAAACGCCTCCTCGTGTGCAGGCATGCCTCGCTGGCTGATCCTGTACGACCGAAAACATTCTTCCCAGTCTTTGTGAGGTGCAGCCCATCATGGAGATAGTACAGACCATGGTCCAGGAATCCAAAGTTTTTGGGGAGACACCAATCCTTTAGCCAGAGGTTCACTTCTAGAATTCTTTGTTCTCTTACTGGTCGTTGTCCTTTCGTTGGCAGTACAGATGAAAAACCTATTTGTGCACCCAAGTCCTTGACTTTCTTGCCTCGCAATCAATATTGTTTTCAAGTCCGGCTGACCTTTAGAAAGCAGCCCTCAGGCCTGGGAAGGGGGCATGGGGTGGAGGCCCCTCCTGACTCCACTCGGCTGGCCCTTGACTAAGCACAAGCTGATGGGCTTCCTTGCTACCCCTCCTCAGGCTTTGGAGAGGCGGCTATAGGCTCTTCCTTCTTCTGCTCTTGAGTCGCATGAGAAGCCACCTTGGCCAATGTCAGTGGTACCTGGGACTGGGTGAAGAGAGAACCCCACTGGGTAGAGCAGGCCAGGCAAACGGAACAGATCCAGATTGGCTACATAACCGATTATTGCGACTCTCCGCTTCTCCTGCCAGGCACAAGAAACCAGAAAGGCTGGCTTAGGTCCAAAAGGAGAACCAGTTTAGTCCATGCTACTTTGAAACAAGGATCTGAACTGAACCGGTCAATGCAAATTGGTGGTAGATGAGAATCAGTAGAATTTGAGAGGGCTGAACTTGGATCTCTTGTGGGCAGGAAGGGACGAGACTGATGATGCCCTTGACCCCTCCCTCCCTCAGGCTCTGCCTGGTCATCTTCTACATCAGGGGTCCCCAACCCCCAGTCCTGCACCACTGCTGGTCCACGGCCGTTGGGAACCGGGCCATGCAAGCGGTGGGCGAGCATGTGAAGCTCCATTTGCACAGGTGCTGGATTAGGTGGCATGCACAAAACCATCCCCTCCCCCTTCCCCCCAGCTGCTGGAAAGGTTGGGGACCACTACCCTACACCTTCACTCCCCCGCCCCACCCCGGTGAGTCATGGAGGAGTTTGCTTGAGCTGCTTCTGAATATCCTTATCGTTTTTCCCTTTAAGGCCTATTTGGCCATATCTTGCATATCTCCATCAAATTCCTCTTTCCTCCTCTCTACCATCCTTTTGGGAAGGGTCTTCAGGCAATACCCAGCACATCCTGATTCAGACTGGTGATTGCTCCGGCAGAGGGTGCAACCGGACTGGGCTCTGGGATGGAGGGCATCTTCCTCTGCATCCAAAAGGCTGCTCTGCAGCTCACTGGGAGCCAAAGTTTTTGGGGAAGTGTAGGCAGAAGCAGATGGGGAAAAGTTCCAGCCTAGGAAGCAGCAGCCAAGGTGGACTGGACTGAAGTGCTCTTACAGTTTTGGCAAGTTCAAGGTTGAAGTGACCCAGGAAAAGGGACTTTGACCTACAGTCGAAATTCTGATGTCCAGGCCGCCTCTACAGTCACATGATCCCATTTTGGGTGTTTGGCATCCGGCCCATGTTTTTGGCTGTTTGCAGTGCCCTGTGGTCACATGATCGCAATTTTCACTGTTTTTTCTGGAATCTGCCTCTCACCTCTTGGTTCCTGGCAAAAAGCATCCCATAAGTGAACAATGGGTTTAGATTTACAAGCACCACATTAGCTTAACGAGGTCATAAAATTGGGCACAGGATGATCTGATTTACAACCATCACAATTTAAGATTGAAATTGTGGCTGCTCAATCAATCAAGTAGTCATAAGTCAAGGACTACCTATAAGTTAGATCTAAAACCTGTTTGATTCAAAAATGGCAAGTGAGAGAGAGGAGATAATTGAATTGGGTGCTAAAGTCATGTTGACTTCCCAGGAAAGCAGAGTTTATCCAAATTCTTTTGCTTTGAATCAACCGAGTGCCTCTTTAGCTGCTCTTATTCATTCGTGCATTGGTTCTCATGTGCTTTTTTGAGAGCCACCAGCCCACCACTCAGTGATTGGTAGCTCTCTGCACTGAAGCCATCACTATCAGTATAAAATATTGGCAGCTATGGAGAAACCAGCTTCCAAAGAGCATTGTTAGTCTGTGGCAGCTAAGCCGACAATTGTGGTTCATTAAAAACAAGCCAAATGACATATCTATAGCATTAGAACATTTCATGAGATGCATGAATTAATTCTGAGAAAGTTTATATGTCTCCCTCACACCGAGATGAAGTGCACCAGTCGAGGAGCGAGAAAATAAATGCTAAAAAAAGAGGTAAAAAGATGGAGGCAAAATTACCTGTAGATAATAACCATAAACAAGCACAATAAAAATAGGTCTGACATAGGCAGGCACTCTTGCATAGGCTTGCTCCTACATGCATTGTGATAAGAAATATTTCTCTTTCTCTAATCCAGGATCAAACCTCCCAGAACCTTCCAGCTTAGATGTTTTACCTAAAAAAATGGTTTTGCAAGCCTCGCTCTTCATTGTGATGTTGAAATGCCCCCCCTGCAGTTTTTGGAAGGTACAACCTCTGCCCACCACCTGTGCCAGATGTCCTGGCATTTTAGCTCAGCCTTGCGAGGAGCGAGACTCCAGCCTAATGCCCTGTTCGAAGGCTGCTGGTTAATCATTGTTCACAGTTGAATGGCTGCTCCTAGGCATGAATGTGCTGACTCCCTGCTTACATTTTAACTGTGTCGTGGCGCATTTCTTGGAGGCTTCCGGTAAAGGAGATGAGTAAGAGAGCAGCTTTTGTGGCATTAGACTAGGAGAAGGAGGAGGAAGACCTGTTGTTTGCTTCATGTATGTGAATGGAATAGAATAGAATTCTTTATTGGCGAAGTGTGATTGGACACACAAGGAATTTGTCTTGGTGTAAATACTCTCAGTATACATAAAGAAAAGATACATTCGTCAAGAATCAAGAATCGTAACGTACAACACTTAATGATAGTCATAGGGGACAATCAACAATCAAATCATACTAGGAAACAGTCAATATAAATCGTAAGGATAGAAGGGACAAAGTTACAGTCTGACAATCACAAGTGGGAGGGGATGGGTGATAAGAGTGATGAGAAGATTAGCAGTAGTAGTAGTGTATACTTTGTAAATAGTTGAACAGTGTTGAGGGAATTATTTGTTTAGCAGAGTGGTGGCGTTTGAGAAAAAACTGCCTTTGTGTCTAGTTGTTCTGCAGTGGTCTATAGTGTCGTCTTGAGGGAAGGAGTTGAAACAGTTTGTGTCTGGGATGTGAGGGGTCTGTAAATATTTTCACAGCCCTCTTTTTGACTCGTGCAGCCCTGCACGCTTCCCGTCATCACTGGCAATGCTCCTGGCACTGGTCTGGAGCCCAGACGGGTTGGGGATGTATTCTGTGGGCAGAGACCCTTAAGGGAGGAGCTGCTAGACAGGGTTTCTCAACCCCACCAATTTTATGATGTGATGAACTTCAACTCCCAGAATTCAACGGTGCTGGCTGGGGGGTTCTAGGAGTTGAAGTCCACACGTCTGAGGTTGAGAAGTTTTGTGCTAGGGGGTCCTTCCTCCTGGGAGTCTTTGCTCTGATGACCTCTGGCCTTTCTCCCCTTGAAATGAGCGCTCTGGCATTTTGCTCTCTCTCACCCGGCAATCTGTGGACCCAAACCAATTTGCCAAATGACCGGTCCAAAACATTTAAACTATATTTTAGTTTAAACTCTATTTAAATTTCATTATTAGAGTTTCTCCTGGGCACTCTGATGTTCTTCACCAGTACTTTCACCAATAATCTGTTGGATTATTTCTTCTTGGGGTTCAAGGAATTATTATTTTGTCGAGAGCTCCAGTTCAAAGCCATCAATTCTTCATTCAGGTTTCTGAAGGTCCAAATTCATAGCCATATGGGATGTTACAACTGGGAAAAGTGTAGTTTTGATAATATGTACCAATGTTGCCAGACTGATGTTTTCACACTTTAATAGTTTGTGTAAATTTGTGGAATTCTTCTTCCCAAACTGCAGAAATAGCCATATTTCATGGTGACAATTCCTGTGATTTTTTTTTTTTTTGAGCCTCAGAAGATAAATCTGTTACCATTCCAACTTCCTTCTTACTTATTTATACTGGCTTAGCTCTGCTTGCAGACATAAACTTCATTTTTTAAATATTGAGCTTCCAGCTACCCAGCTATTGTTTGAAGCTGTATCAGGAAACCGCCAGCTGGGCTGAAAGGAGGAGCCAAGCGAGGGCCTGGCCTGGAGGCCTTGAACAGCCACAAGCAGCATAAGCTTGACCTGCCCCAAATCCATGAAGCCTTCTCTGGTCATTTCCAAGAGAAGGCAACCCCGGGGAGATTCTTCTAACAAGGGATGGACAATCAAGTTATCACTAGTTTTCATTATTCATGGGTGGCTCCGGTTGCTTGCATCTGGCGAGTTGTTGGTGTTCCTCCCAGCAATTTTAATTCCAATTTCTTCTGGCCTGCATTTTCCTTTCTGTATATTTTGCACCTAAATTGAATAAATAAGGGGACAGTGTGCAGCCCTCTTTTCATTGCTCCATGTTCTTCTTTTAGTAAAGGTGAAGGAGGAAGTAAGGGGGGCAGGACTCAAGGCCTTGTTTCCAGCCATTCTGCCTCTTGCTACAACTGAAAATATTACTGTATACTTTGAAATGCTACTTTTTCCACTGAGGAAATGAATGAAGGGAAACATTTATGTCCCTCTGTAACCAATCTTGTTCCTGTCCAAACCACTTTCTCTCACATCATAGAACAGAGAACAACAGAGTTAAAAGGGATCCTTGGAGGTCTTCTAGTCCATCTCCCTGCAGGAGACATTTTGGACAAGTGCCTCCAGTGATGGAGCACCCACAACTTCCGGAGGGAAGCTGATCCATTGCTTGATTGCTCTCACTGTTAGGAAATCTGGTTAGGATTTCTGTTACAACTGTTCAATTGTAGAATTAACAGAATAACAGAATCGGAAGGGACCTCAGAGGTCTTCTAGCCCCACCCCCAGCACAAGCAGGGGACCCTGTAGCATTCTGGACCAAAGTTTGTACAATCTGTCCTTGAAAGCTTCCAGTGATGGAGCCCCCACAACTTCGGGAGGGAAGCTGTTCCACCAACAGATTGTCCCCACTCTCTTTAACTAGCTTTAAAGGAGCCAGTGGAAGAGCTTGATAGTAAACTCCACGTGCCTCCCCACTTTCCAAGTCTCAGCCCCCGCTGGCAGTTCTGCCTTCGGAGCCTCAGTGAAGAAAGAAGATCCTGAGTGGGACCCCCACTCTTTCCGGGGGTTGCCAAGAAGGCAATCGGGATGGGGCTGTGAAGCAGTGGGGGGGCGGGGCGGGCTTGGCTAGAAGGGAGGCTCCCCCTTTTAATGGGAGCCAAATCTGAGGGCAACCACCGAAGAGGGAGACTTCACCGGCCTGGGCCTCTTGAAACAGACAATGGCAAACTAGACTTTTTTGGGGGGAGCGGGAGTTGATAATTTGTTTTATACCCATTTCCAGGGGCAGCATTTATCTAATTTATCACATTTTGAAACTGCCAATTTCCTTCACAGAGAGACTCTGGGCAGGGTACCAATGAAATATTAAAACATAAGAACGGCTATAAAATTTAAGAAGTGGCAAGGGTGATTAAAAATCAATGTTAAAGTTAATAAAAAGGCGGGAAGGCATTCAGGGGGCTAACCAGCCCCTTACATGGTGGCCTTCTTCCCCTTTTTATTCCCACAGCCTTGCAAGGCAAGGTAGGTTAGATCATGAGAGAGAGAGAGGGAGGGAGGGGGGGAGAGAGAGAGTTAGGGTCTCTGAGGTTCAGTCCGGCCTCTAATTGTGCTGGAGCCCCCTGCCCAGCTACAGCAAACGTGGACTCCTTTTCTTTAGCAGCTTCGGAGAGGAAGGTTTTCAGAAGGCATTTTGGATACTCTGTGTAGATTGCGAAAGGGTTTTCCTCTCCCTTCCGGACCCAAACATTCCTTCTCTCACTGGACCTGGCGCCCCCTCACCGAGTCCCCTTGTCCTGAGTCTGCTGAAGGCACGTTTCGTTTTCCTTGGTAGCTCAGACCAGGTCAGGAGGGATCCTGTGCCGCTGTGGAATTGGGCAAGGGTGTGAGAGTTTGGGCAGCGGCCTGTGCTTGGCCTGATGGCACTTGTGGGTAAAGGAGGTGGCATGGCAACCACGCTTCCCGGGAGAAGCACGTGGCAGCTGCGTGTTGTTGCCACAACTCTGGAGGCTTTTAAAGAGCAGCTCTCCGCAGCACCTGCAGGCATCTTGGGTTGCAGTTCTCTGGCTCCCCAGAAGCAGAGCTCCAGGGTCAACTTAGATGATGGAGACTGTAGTTGAACACATCATCTGGCTGGGAAGGATGTGTCAGCCCAATGTTGCTCAACCTGGGTGGCTTTAAGATGTGTGGATTTCGCTGCATGGCAAATTCTTGGGAGTTTATTTATTTATTTAAAACACAGCCACCCATCCTGTAACCAACCCTAGGCAGCTCCCAATCGAAAAGTAAAAACAATGCAAAAAATCATAACAAAGTTATAAAGTAAGTCTATTAAAAACAACAAAACTTGGCACCGAGTCACTTGGTTTGTTATCCCAGCACTTCGTGGAAAAATCAAAAGCTTCACGGAAGGCTAGGAGGGCCGAAGCATGCCAAGCTCCAGGAAGCAGAGTCCTCCATGACTGGGGGGAGGGTCTGCCACCTGGAGCCCTTCTGCCACCTGCCAAATGGCATGGCTGACATGCCAGGTGCCCCTCTTTCTAAAGGTCTGATCAACATTCGGATGGGGGGCAATGAACAAGGCAAGAGGAAGATGGCTGCCATGCATCTCCCAAGCATTTTCCCCAAAAGGCAACTGGAGTTTCTTAGTGTTTTGCTTCTCATGCAAGAAGCTTGTTTGGTTCTAACTGACCGTCAGGGAATGGAAAAATTTACATCTGTTAACACTCTAAGGAAGGGGTCTCCAACCCCGGCCACTTTAAGACTTGTGGACTTCAACTCCCAGAATTCCTCAGCCGGCTTTGCTGGGAGTTGAAGTCCACAAGTCTTAAAGTTGGAGAGCCCTGCTTTAAGGGTCATTGAGGCCTTTTATCTGTATCCTCGGACTCACCTGAATCATTCCATTCCCTGATAGTCATTTAGAATTGGATAAGAAGTGAAACATTAAGGAGAGAAACCAAGAAAGTCCCGTTGCCATTTGGAAAAAGTTCCTTTGGGACCACCATGAGTTGGGTGATGGAGACTCTCCATAGCCGCTGAGCATTCCTGGTTCTTGCTTGCTGGTGGATGAGGAGACCCATTTGCTGAGAGACTCACGTTCTGTGCATGTGCAGAAGATCAGATGTCCAGACCAGGGGCTGGATTCAACCGGTGTTACTGCCGGTTTGGTCAGAGTGCGTTTTGCTGTGCGTGCGTGTAAAACAATTGCAAAAAACATCAGCTGTGCTGCCCAGACAGCTGACAAGCGCTGCATGGGGGTGCACAGCGTTTGAAAAGCCACTTTTTTCCTGCTTTTCAAACCTCAACTGTGCTGCGCAAAGCAGCTGAGATTGAAAAAGCAGGAAATAAAGGACAGTCAAGAACCCGGGCCGGTGGGTGGGCCAAACAGACAACCAAAAAGTCTTCACACCGAACCGGTTCGGTATCTGCTGCTCTGCAGAGCTACCGGTTCTATAGAACCGGGCCGAACCAGTAGCATCCCACCCCTGGTCCAGACATGTGAGCTCTTTGATTGTGCAGAAAGCCACTAGAATAATATTTTTAACTTGGGCATCTCTTAAGATGCCAGCATGACTGGCTGGGGAATTCTGGGAGTTAGTCCACATATGTCTTAAAGTGCATCTGCTGCAGGGGGCAGTGGCGGATTAAGGCTCACTGCTGCCCTGAGCACTGACAAATCTTGGTGCCAACCCTCCTTTGTACATACTGTACAAAGGAAGCCAAGGTTAGGCTACATAAAAGTTTTTGTGGTGCCTCCTTTGGGCCTGGGGTCCTAAGCACGGGCTTAGTCTGCTTCATGGTTAATACACCACTGGCCGGGGGAGTCAAAGAAGGCAAGGTGGCAGTTTCAGCTGTGCACTTTAAGCCCTCCCTCCCGCCCTCCCCAAGCCCTCTTCTCCAGCCTGGGTGGTGGTGGAGGGGCCCTGCTTGGGAATGAAGGTCACCTTATCCCAGGCTCTGCTGTGGGGTATGTGGACTGTGGGGGCCGTGGATGTCAGGGTGGAGCAGGAACGGTGCGGAGCTGGCTGCTCTTGATCAACTGTGACCTGAATCACACTAAGGCTGTAGGGGAACTGACTGCACAGCCTGCCTGATGGGCCCGAAACCTCAGAGTACGGAGCCAGTTGTAGTTTGCCCAACACAGAAGCTGCTCCCTTGGGCCAGCCCTCCTCCCTCAGCCCAGCCTGCCTCGCAGGGCTCTTGTGCTGGGGAATGATCTTTCTAAATGAAAGATACAAATCAACTAAATATTTTGCTGCTATATTCTGCTAGACTAGCATTAAGGAGCAGCTGCACCCCCCTTCTGGGCACTCCCTTCTGGCCATTGGTGTTGCAGACCCTGTTGTCCAGAGGTGGCTCCCCCAAACCACATCCATTCTCCTGTGTCCCCCCCCCCCCCTTTTTTTTTTTTTTTTGCAGCCCTGTTTGACCCAAATCAGTAGGGGAAAAAGACGAGCCACTTCCAATGTTGCAGTTTAATCCAATCTAGCCTGCCAGAGGCTGCCCTGCCAGAGTTAAATGCTGGTGCTGCCCACAATGGCCCTCTCCTACCCCAAGGTTAGGGAACACCCCAAGGGTCCTGGAAAATCCCTCATACAGATCAGTGATCCATTTGGGGTAGCCGTCTTCCTCAGAGATCAATACCTGCTTCCTTGCTTGAGGTCCCTTCCGTTGGGCCAGCCTGAGCATCTCGCTGTGCTGGGCAGCCTCGGGCTCTGGGCCTAGGGTGGCCAATGGCAGGAGAGCGGGAGACGGCCGGTGCCCAGGCAGGGAGAGACCCTGGCACCCTTTGCCAGGATGGCCCGGGGCGGCCGAAGCATGGTCAAGGCAGGCAGTAGAGGCTCTCTCAACCTGCTGTCCCTGCCCTGAGCTCATCGCTTGCAGGGGGTCAGATGCTCTGCTCCCCACATGTGTTTCCTCCCTTTCTGTTGGGGGCAGCAGGTGCTTTGGGTTTTTTTCTCCGCTGGAAGAAAGACACGGCGGCTCCCTAGAGCTGTTTTCTTCAGAGCTGGTGGAGTCAGATCTGACTCTTTCTGGCCGAATCCGTAGATTCATCCCTGGAGGCTTTCAGGAAGAGATTGGACTCCCATCTGTCAGAAATGGTGCAGGGTCTCCTGCTTGGGCAGGGGGTTGGACTGGATGACCTACAAGGTCCCTTCCAACTCTGATTATCTGTAATCTGATATCTGTTAACTAAGCACAGCAAAACTGGGAGGAGCATGTTATGGGAACCATCACATTAAATACCCAATTTATGACTAGAATTTTTTGTTTCTAAACAAGGCAGTTGTGAGTTGTGCTTGATTTTGATCATCTTTATTGCCATGGTCGTTAAGTGAATCACTACAGTTAAGTGAATAATTGGTCCCTAAGTCAATCTGGCTTCCCCCCCCCCCAAATTAACCTTGCTTGTCCTAAGCCAGCTAGGAAAGTCACAAATGGCCTTGAGTTATAAGAAAGTTTGTTTATTTGTCTCAGAAGATCACAATTAAAACAAGGCATACAATGTAACGTTAAAATGTAACTTATAAAATACAAGATTAAAAAATGTACAAGTTAAACAGATCTTTCCCAGAAATAATAAAGTTGGAATATAAATAAATACATAAATAAATAAATGGCAGTTGCCAAGCATCCAAGTTGTGACCACATGGCCACAGGGATGCTGCAAGTCATTAAGGTGAGGACTGGACGTAAGTCGCTTTTTCAGTGCCACTACTGTAACTCTGAACAATGGTTGGATGAGCAGTGATAAGTCCAGCACTACCTGTATTGGGTCTACAGGGGTTCTGCTCCCTTGGTAGGTTCAGCCGGGGACCTGGCAGTCCAAGGCCTTTCAATGGGCAGGGCAGGAACCGGCTGGTGGGCACCAGCTCCCAGACACCGAGGCAATATCGCCCTTTAGACTGACCAAGCGGCTCTCTTGCAGCGTTCCCCAACGCGATTGCCTCCATTCCCCCAGGAGCCCATTGCCTGGGTCTCGGTGCCAATTAAGCCCAAAGGAAATGGGAGCCTAACCAAGATTAGCAGGTCGGGCTGAAGCAACCGCCCGGAGGGGGGACCGGGTGGTAGGCAACCGCGCCTCCCTCGCCGGCGCAAGTGGAGGCTTTTCAGCGCAGCCGGACAGCTCCGCGGGCGCCTCGGAGGCGGCGCCGGGGAGGGAGGCGGGCGGGGGGCTGCGCGCGAGGTCCCTCCCTCCCTTGTCCCGGCGCTGACCTCGAGGACGGAGGACCCCCCCCCCCGTGCGCCTGGCTGGCCCCTCCTCCTGCCCAGGGAGGGCGGCGGCGAGGCTGAGGAGAAGGACACTCGCCGAAGACAGCCGCCTTGCGCTCCCGCCGGTCGGAGCGGGCCGGAGCGGCGGGATGGTGGTCTTGCTCGGGAGAAACCTCCCTTCGCTGCTGGCGCTCTTCAAGAAGAAGGGTGAGCGGGCCGGCCGCCGCCGCTCCCCGAGGGAGCGGCGGCTGGGCAATTGGGGGGGGGAGGCTGCGCGGGAGAGGATCGGGCGCAGGCTGGGAGCCAGGGGCTGCCCCGCGCTTGGGGTGCTGGGGTCTCGTTCTCCGCCGCGCCCCCCGCAAGTGATCCAGGCATGCAGGAGCCCCCCGGGAGCCTTTGTGCCCCTCCTGGCCGCCGCCGCCCTTCTCCCCTCCTCGAGCGCCCCCGCCCCATCTTCCCTCCGCTGGCGCCGCCCAACCCAGCCCCTCTGGCCCGCTCGCCCCATTGTTGCCCGGCGGCATCCCCGGCGCGGAGGCGGCGGGCGCGGCGGCCTCGGCGAGGGGCCTTTCCTCCCCCCTCCTGCCCGCTTTGCAGCCCCGCCTTTGCTAGTCCTCCCCGCTGGCTGGAGGCGAGGATGAGTCGGGGGGGTTTCGCACTTGAGGGGGCAGCCCCGTTTCTCCCCTCTTCTCCCTCCGTTGTCGGGGAGGACGGCGAAGGCCTGGCCTCTGCCCCCCCCCCGCCCCCCCAGCCGCGGAAGCGAGCCCTGGACCGCAGCTGACTTGACGCCTTGGAACTTGGGGGGGGGAGGGGGAGCGTGGCCTGGAGGTGGGTGCCGACCTCCGGAAGGTGGAAGCTCCTTGGACGGGCCCACCTGGGGCCGCCCAGCATCTCACTCGCTCCACGACGGTCGTGAACTGAAGCGGTCAAACCCCAGGAGGAATGTGGCCGCTCGCGAAGTTCATCTGCTCCAGAGCACCTGCAGCCCAGCCAGCATCGCAGGTGGCTCTGGGCCTGGAGAAGCTGACCGGGCAGGGTCGGTTCACCTTTGCCCCTAAAGATGTGCTGACTTCAACTCCCAGAATTCCCCAGCCAGGTTGGAGAGCCCTGGTCCAGACATCTTTAGGTTTCCATGGTTGGAGACCCAAGGAATTGATAGATGTAAAATCTCTTTCCAGTTAAGCTGGATTCCCAGTGATTTTGTGGTTACATAAACATTGATTTAATGACAAGCGACAGTGGTTTCCCACTGCTGCCCTTTGGGGTCTTTTTTAACTTTGCAGTCGGAGGATTTTTGGTGGTGTGAGCTTTTCAAGGTCAGCCGTACTCAGCTGGTGAAGTTTCTTGGAAGGTTGTAGCATTGTTCCTGGTGTTTTTAGTGTTTTTACAATCTCATTAATGGATTGTAACAATATTTTAGTAAAACAAATAGATTATAAACTATAATTATAAACTGGCATGCATTCTATTCATGCTACTAGAAGTTGCTCCTGATTTTAAAAATCTTCTAAATTTGAAATATAAAAATGTAGAACATAGAAATATTTATGTACAAATTTATGTATAGATTACAATGTACATAAAGAGAAACCCAAATTTTGGAGGTGATATAAATCCATGTATGAAACTGTAACTGGGAAACATTTTGCAAACTCAGTTAATTTCTGTGTTGGATTTACCTTTAAGATAGGAGTTCTTATTTTAGACATCCAACCACACAGAACCCGCACAGTCAGCTTAGTCCCCTTGATAAGTTGCTTCAGCAGTCAGTGCCACATCAGTCTGAAAAAATTTAATTGTTCAATGTGAAGAAAGAAATTGTTTTATTTAACATATTTGTTAGCTACCGCAATCATGTAAATCTGAGATTGTACACGACTGAAAAAACAGAAGTACTGTATCCCCCCACTAGATAGAATGGAATAGAATGAACAGGAAGGGACCTTGGAGGTCTTCTAGTCCAGCCCCATGCTCAAGTAGGAGTTCCTATACCATTTCAGATAAGTGACTGTCTAGAGACTCCTCTTAAAAGCCTCCAGGGATGGAGCACCCAAGATTTCTGAAGGCCAGCTGTTCCACTGGTTAATTGTCCACACCGTGAGGAAGATGGGTAGAGTGGGCTTCTCAAGGCAGTGCCAGATGGACTTTGGTGTTGTGGTAACTGGAACTCTTGAGAGGAACCCCCTGCACGGACTTCAAAATTAGCCAGAGGGGCTGATCCTAGTGGACTTTCCACCACCAGGTGCTGGTCCAGCTGAAGACCCAGTTGGCTCTCTTCCAAAGATTGCCAATGCAGAGGAGTTGCCGTGGTGATCAGGGTGCCACCCAGGCCCTGGGAGTGGATTCCCTAGGTGGGGAAGGGGTGAGGAAGGGGTCGTCCTGTTGCTGCTCAACCAGAGAGAATGCAAAAGCCTTTTGCTGTCTGATTGCCGCCTTTGAAGGATTTTGGTGCCTTGGCTAAACTGCCAACCACAGGCCACAACTCCATCGTTGGGGGCCACCCAACTGGGGCAGGCAGGGAGGCAGGCTGTGATGTGTACCACAACATCACAACATACAAAAAACATGTATCTACTTGTGTCCAAGCAGAGTATTAAGTACCAGAGGTGGCCTTGTGTCATCACATTGTGATGCATGTTTTGTTGTTTTCAGGTGATTGTGCTTTATACCAAATGCCTGTGGGCGATGTGGATTGCAGTCCAATCCATCTAGAATTGGTTGGCGGAGGCTGAATAATACATCCTGAACTTAAATTCTACACCTAAAATAGTGTGTCTTCTGTGCCTAAGGATGAGGGTCCCTCTGATCCCCAAATTGTCTTGGCTTCCAGAGAGAGGAGGAGGGCGAGGGAGGCTCCACTTGGCTCCAGGCTGTTTATCCTAAGAAGAAGGAGAAATGGGCAAGGATGTTCAGGAAGGGAGACTCCGTCCAATATTGATCTTTGCAAAAGGAGAACCAGATTGGGGAGAGGGAAGAGGAGAGCAGGGGAAGCCAAGCAAATGCCAAACCAGCCCTTGGCAGCCTGTGGGGAGACGGCCTTCCTGGGTTCAGGCAGGCAGGGGCTGGTACTTCTGCGGACAGGCAGGTTTCATCCATATCGCAGCTTTAAACAGTTCTTGTTGGGGGCTGCAATCTAAATCTAACTTGCTTTTTTGGGAGAAGGTCCACAAACAGATGCAGCCCAAGTAGTGCATGATTTCTGGGCTTTACAATTGATGCTCTCATCCTCAAAGGCACTTAAGTTGCCTTAATTGCTGGCCCTGCAAGGGTTTGCACAGGCAGGACTGTGACGCTGCTTTTCCTGACTTTGTGTTCAGAAGCAGTCTACCTTATACAGTGGAGGACACTTACAACCATAATTGGCACTAGCATTTCCATTGCTAAGCCAAGTGAGTCGCACCCAATTTTATGACCTTGTTGTTATGCCCGTTAAGTGAATCTCTGCAGTTGTGAAGTGAATCATATGGTCATTAAGTGAATCAGGCTTCGCTATTGACTTTGCACACTGGAAGCTGACTGGGAAGGTCACATGACCCTGGGAGGCTGCAACCATCATAAACACATACCCCAATTGCCAAGTGGGCAAACTTCGATCCTGTTACTCTGGGGATGCTGCAACAGTCATAAGTGCGAGGACTAATCGTAGGTCACTTTTCCCCCCTAACCTGTGAACATCAAATGAATGCTGGGTAAATGGTTGCAGGCTGAGGACTCCTGCCCTGCCAGAGGCTGAGTGCTTGTCTGGGGGGCATCCAGACTTACCTGGTGGAAAGACCTGAGATTTGAACAAACAAGGTTTGGGAGAACCAGGTTAAGGGACTTCTTTCGGTTAGGGGTTTGGGGTCAGAGCAGGTGATGCTGGTAAGGGGATCAGCCGTTCACCTGTGTCCTTGATTGCTTTTGGGCCCCACACAGCAGATTGCTTCAATTTGGCCCCAGATTTCCCAGACATCAGGGCCTCTTTGCAAAGCCATGACGGGTTGTGCCCGGGAGACGGCCAGGAGGGGGGAGGGGGCCTGGCCTGCTGTGGCCCATGGGATGCAAGGAATCGGACACAAGTCTGAACCACCACAGCTACAAAGATGGCCCCACTCTTACTTTTCTGTGGCTCAGCCAATGCTCCAGCCTTGCCATCAACTGCAAGGGAGATGATAGGTTTGTGAAATCCCACCCCAGCCAAGGCGATCCATTGTCTAAGCACTCTTAAAAGACCAGGTTGAAAAGGAGGCTGTGTTTTTAAATAACATCTAAACAGCTATTAAGAGCTCGGTGGGTGGCAAAGACGGGCTGGGAACCCCTTGGAGGGCTGGGTGTGTGATGGCACAGCGCCTGGATGCCAAAGGGATTTCTTGGGCTTCAAGACAGCCCCTGGTTTCATGGCGGGACTCTCCTCCTTTGGGTCTCTTTCCATTTTAGCTGGATTTCTAATCTTTATTTCAGACCCGATTACCCCAAACATTGAGGGTGACCCCCTCAATATCAAACGGACTGATCAGCCTCGTGCAGATGGCGGGGAGTGCAAAGTCTGGTTTTTGGTTTCCCTCCCCAGGCATTTTGTTTGATTGCATCAAAGCCAGTAAGAAGAAATAGGCGTACCATAAATACTATTAGCATTGCAGTATCAGATTGGATTTATTTATTTATTTTTCAAGAAAGAGGCATAGAAAATAATACAGAAACTAAAACCAACCAGGGAGAGGATACAGGATAAAAACACTGCTTGCTTGTGCTTTCATGAAAAGGCAGTCCGGATTTTGATAAACAATGTACACCAACCGACTCTCGCTGCAGATCAGATACAGATTCATGTATTATGTAATAATTTATATAGCCAGACCCATCTTGCCTGGGTGGGGCGGGGACACGAGGGAGGGGGATTGCTGCTTTCTGCCATGCTGAGGGTCAGCGGTTGTTCACTGGTTTATTTTTAGAGGTGCCTCCAGCTGTGGAGTCCGTAGATCAACCCTAGTTCTCATTTCACTGAGTGGTGCATTGTTTGTATCGGAAGCATCACAGTTAAAATTAGGCATACTATATGATACAAAATTCAAAATATAAAATGCAAGATTAAAATATGTACAGGTTAAACAGAGCTGGCCAGAAACTAGTGACATTAATTGCATTCTGTCATGCTGCCATGAGCCCCTCCAGCATACACTGATCGGGACACAAAGGCCAGGGATACGTATGTGTTGTCGTTTGCATGTCGCCACAATCGCAAAGGCCACGAAGCCACCGGATAGCTCCATTTGTTCAGAGGGTCATCTTGTCCCCATTGCAGCCCATTCAATAGTTTCCATACTTCCCGGCTTTAGCCAGTCCCAGCTGCCAGCTCTCCGTTGGTTCCACCCAGTGCTGGATCTTTGCAGGTTTCCACAGATCCTGCCCAGCTTCCAAATTCTCCAAAGTCTTCCGTGGACCTAAAGAAGCTTTTCCTGGATTTTAGTCTCTGGTGAGAATTGGTTGCAAGGCGTAGAAAGGGCGTTGTCTAGATATTGATGACTGTCTCTGCATGCTGCTGATTCTCTGCAAACAGCAGGCAGGGCAATGCCAGCTAGGTGGTAGATCTTATCTAGAGGAGAAGGTTTAAGGCATCCAGTCATAATTTGCTGGCTTCGTCCAAAGCAACATCTACTTTCCCAGCAGATACTGATTTATACCAGACTTTTTTGGGGAGCTGGCATATTTGCCTGCTGAGTAGCAAAGAGCTAGAACTGTTGTCTTAAGGTTTGGCACCCCAGGCAGAGTTCTCTCATTTCCCTGGAGGTTATATCATCCACTGACCTTCAGTTTAGTTAGGGCCCGATCTAGAGAGAGCCTAAATACTTAGGCCTGTGGCAAAGCGGTGCATTTCTATCCCCAGAAGAAATGGTGCGGCCAACTGGGCAGTTGTTGGCTTCTTTCGGGCCCAAGTCGAGAGGGTGTCTTTGGACCCGGTCACTTTGCTATGTTTGTCCACAGCTCAAGCCCCGGTGGGAGAGCAATGCTGGTGCTCAGAATTTGGGGCTGGTCAGCTAAGTTAAAGGCCGAGTGCCCCAATTTAAGCTAAGTTTTAACACTGGTCCTTCTTCGTACCTTGGTATGTTGCGTGAAGCTTGTTCATTTGATTGGGTTAGGATTAATGTTCAGTCATGGAGGATATATTAATTCAGAGTAACCAGAGTACGTGCGTCATGTGGCTCCAGCTGCCAGTTTCAGTCTTGAGCATTCCCAGGAAACCTCCCCCCCCCCCCCAATGAAATCCTGTGTGGATGGTGTGGCAGTCTCAGCTAATGATTGACACTGCCCCCCCCCCCCCCCCATTGGAGCCAGTGGTCTCTGTTTGAAAATGAAGGCATGCAAGTAAAACGGATCCGGTTTTGCTCAAACTCTCCTTCTGCCCCCACACTATCTCCCCCTCTTTCTGTTTTGGGAGTGACTGGGTTCTGTGATTGATAAATCCACAATAATGCTGCCCTTACACTGGATTGCCCAATTGGTGTGTGCCAGGTGCTGCAATGGTTGTGGTATCAGTCATGTGACTGCCCTGGGCACTTTCACCTATTCCTTGCACAGACTTTAAAAATGTAGGCTGTGAGTGAAGCATAAGCCCGTCACTGAGGGGTGGAAGGAAAAGAGAAGGGGGCCTTGGATGGAAGGCAGGGGATTGTCCTGGGTTTTGGGCTTGTTCTCCTAAAGGAGAAGGAAAGGCTGGTCCAGAGACTTCTGCTTGGCTGAGCTGCACATTGGCTTCTCGGGCTCCCAACCTTGACAACTTAAAGTTATGTGGACCTCCCAGAATTCTCCAGTCAGCATACAGTTTGTGGGCTTCAGCTCCCAGTATATGAGGGATTCTCAGGTTGGAGTCCACGCATGTTGGCTGGAGAATTCTGGGAGCTGAAGTTCACACATCGTAGCATTGCCAAGGTTAAGAAACACTGTCCTAAATGGACAGAAATAAGCCACAGTAAATCTATGAAAAACAAGTCCAACTGTGTTAAGAGGCCTGTTCTTGTGCAGTGTAAACCTTGTTCGATTTAACCAAAGTTAACTTTGGGTGGAGCCGTAAAGCTTATGCTGCGTAGTTCAATACTACTGTAAGTGCCCTGCATTCAAAGTAGGATCCACAATAATTAAAATCTGTCGTAACAGATGCATTCTCTAGCATTAAAAGATGTTAAGCCACACAGCTGAGGACTGGCAGTTGTTGATTACTGTGACAGGATGAAGATTGGGTCAGCTTGGTGAGCCATTCCACAGGTCAGCCCTGCCCAGTTGCACCTCCGGAGAGATTGGATCATAACAGTGGCATTTAGTGCAGGCCACCATGTCTGGAAGACACTGACTTCAGGAAAATGGTTGCCTCGCAGTTGAAAACAGTACATGCTGCTTGCCTTGTCAACAATGGCTGCTGGGCTGGGAAAAAAGCAGTCCATCCTTCTTTCCAGCAACCGGCCCGCCGGGTGACGCTCCCTGAGCGAAAGCAAAGAAGCTCTTCTGAAAAGAATTGGATCCTTCCTCAGTCTAGGAGGGGTTTCAGGGAGGGGGCCACTTGCAGTTCAGGGCCTGGCCTCCTTGGCCAAAAATTGGGCAGCGCTCGATGGGAAGGGCCTTTCCTTCTGCCACTGTGCAGGGTTGCTGCCCGTCAGATCAGGAAAGGCTGTGGAGATTTTCTGCATCCCTTTTGCTGCTGTTCTGTGTGTGTGTGTGTGTGTGTGTGTTATGTGTGTGTGAAATGGACCCTCGTTTGCCTGCTCGGAGGACACTTAAACATAATTTAATAGATAATCAGAGTTGGATGGGACCTTGCAAGTCATCTAGTCCAACCCCCTGCCCAAGCAGGAGACCTTACACCATTTCTGACAAATGGCAGCCCAGTCTCTTCTTGGAAACTTCCAGTGATGGTGCTACCACCACTTCTGAGGGCAACTTCTGTTCCACGGGTTGATTGTTCTCCCTGTCAGAAAGTTTCTCCTTATTTCCAGGTTGAATTCTCTCCTTGATCCATTTCCATCCATTGTTCCTTGTCTGACCTTCGGGTGCCTTGGAGAATAGCTTGACCCCTTCCTCCTCTCGGTGGCAGCCCCTCAGATATTGGAAGACTGCTCTCCTGTCTCCCCTGGCCCTTCTCTTCACTTCTCCCCCCTCTGTGTTCCCAGGTGCTGCTGCCAAGGCGGAGAATGAGGAGAAGCGGCTGAGCGTCCAGTACAAGGCCATAGAAGACCAGCCAGACAATGTGTTCTTCCCCAACAGCCGCCCCCCCCATCTGGAGGAGCTGCACATCCAGGCCCAGGCGGGGCTCAAGTCCTTGCAGAACTTAGGTAGGCTGTACTGGGTTGGTGGCCAGGAGGGGCTGGCGAGGCCTTCTTGGGGTCAACTTCGGAGCTGGTCTGGAGGGCTCACCTCTCTGATGTGACAGCTTTCCTTGCTTAGCATCACATCTCAACGCCAGCAGCCTCTCCCAGCCTGATGCCCTCAAGATGTGTGATGGGATGGAGAGTCCCAGCTGGTGTGACATTGAGAAAAGTGGTGCTGAAAATTCAGCTGCTGTCTGCGCATCCATATTTGAATTTGTGCATGAAGAACACAACATTTGTAAGGGATTCAGATGTCCCTTGCAGGTCAATCAGGTTCGGTGCAGGAATCTATTAAGCTGCCCCAACAGGTGGGCCTGCAGCAGGCCAGGAGCCTGGCCCTGTCTCCAGTCAGGAAATTCCTCTGAAAATCCAGCTGAAATCTCCTTCCTTTTAGTTCAGGCCCTGGGAAACCCGAAGGGAGGGAGGCTACAATGGCAGTTTCCTTCAGTGGCTTTTCAGGCCCGTCTCATGAACCTCTGGCTGCCCCTTTGCAATTTAAAAAGGATTTTAAATCCTGTGAGACTCTGACAGCGTCACTCTGCAGAGCTCAAACAGGAGATTCTGAAAACTAACAAATTTCAGCATTCTCTTGTGAAATCTTGGAATATTTTCTGTTAAGAATGTCAGAATCCTCCAAAATTAAGCCATCTCAGGATAATTTAATCTTGGCCTGAACATGCCATTGTGGGAAATGTGTGGCCAATTCTTGGCTTCACGGTTCAAAAATTTCACTGATCTCTTAGGATAAAATTCATGGGATTAGTAAAAATAGTACCCTTTTATAGTGCAAGTGCAGCATGGAAGTTTAAAAGTAGGCCTATATTTTTCCTCCCAAAATATAAATGTACATGAAATGGGGGGGAGAACAAATGCATTGTTTGCCACCCAGTTTCAGTGTGTTAATTGTGGGGGTGTTTTCCCCCTGTATTCGTGATTTGTGCAGGGGCTCCTCCCTGCTCCTTTCAGAGCCTGGGAGTCCAGTCAGGGTCTCGCAGAGGGAAGGTCTCCTGCCTCGACTGCTCAGGGTTGGCGAGGCTGCGGCTGAGGCACCCTGGAAAGCTGCTCTTCTTGGCTTCTTTCCCAAAGGCCTGTTCTGGGGGGTAATTGGGTGCAATTTGGGTAATGAGGGAGATGACATCACGGAGAGGACATTCCTCCCTCAACTCTGACATGATTCTGCCTTCCCTAAGCAAAGCCACAGGGTGACGTTGTGATGGCACCGAGGGGGAAGCTGCACAATGGTGGGTTTTGAGGGAAGCAGAAGATCCTCATCTGGGAAGGTCGAGGGTTTTGCTTGGAGAGCCATTGAGTGTGCAGTGTGATATCGTGCGGCTTCCTTGCTTAGGGATGGCAATGCCAGCAGTCCTTATTCATGTCGTCATGAAGCAAGGACCAGTGGGAAGAGGCAGGCACGCAAGCTGGAGCTGCAGGGAGGTTGTCCATTATGGAGTGCAGACAGGTGGGCCAAAAAGTGGCAAATGCCGCTTGTTGGCTTCTCTGACCATTTCGCTTGTTGGAAGCTGACAGGGAAGGTCACACGCGATGATGATTTATGAGCTGGTTGCCAAGTACGTGAATTGTGTTTGTGTACTGCAATGTCAGCGACCATAAGCACAGGTGGTAGGTACCTCTTGGTTAGTGCTGCCATAAATTTGAGCAGTTGCTGAATGAGTGGTTGTAGCCCAAGGACGGCCTATAGATACTCCCTGAGTTGGATTCTTGGGCACCCCTATTCTTTGGCCCTAACGTGCTCCCAACTCTGGGCGCTGAAGTCCGCAAGTCGTAAAGCTGCCACGGTTAGAGGCCCCTGCGGTAGGGGAGCCTCGGAGGATGATGCCCCAGACCCGTTGGATTTCAGGCCAGGCTTCAGCAGAGACGGCCTTGATCTTCCTCAGAGGTAGTTGAAGCAGAAGCAGGGCTGCCTCCTTGGTTCTTCAGTGCCTGTCAATACCTGGACCAGCTCCTGCAGGGGCTGGGACTGCAGAGCTCCCCCGGATTGCAGTGGCTCTTCCTGCCTCCAGGCCCTGCTGCCGACTGTGTTGTGGAGGGAGAGGCCGCCCTCCTAGGCCTCTGCCTTGAGAGCAGTGGTGGGATTCAAAATTTTTTACTACTGGTTCTGTGGGCGTGGTTAGGGGCATGGTCATGTGACTAGGTGGGTGTGGTTTTTGCTTTTTGCAGCAACCCCATTTTTGGGGCCTTCTAGGCTTCAGGCAAGCCTCCTGGGGGGGGGGGCGTGTTTGCTCCCAGAAGGCTTCCCTAGGGCCCAGGAAGGCAAGGGGGGGAGGGGGTTTTTTTTGCCTTCCTGCTTCCTGGGTGAAGCAGTAAGCAAGCGAGGGGGATCCCGGCACAGCTGATCTTAGGAACAGCTGATCGTTGGGAGGGGAAAAAAAGAAATACCTTTAGGAGAGATGGGCAGGTGAGTGTCAGGTGGGCAGGGCAAGTGAGCGAGTGGTGACCGGGTCGGAGTTGGGGCCAGCCAGAAGTTACTACTGGTTTGGCGACCCACGCCAAATCCTTGCTACTGGTTCACCTGAACCAGTGTGAACCGGCTGAATACCACCACCGCTTGAGAGGCGTCCCCCTTGTACTCAACCCCAGCGTGCAACTGCTGGCGAGCTCATCTGCAGTTGGGGGTCCTCAGTCTACGATGCTGCAAAGTCTGTTTTTCATATCCAGACCAAGCAGCTGGGGTGGTGGGGAACACCTGAACTGAACCCCGGATGGGGCCTGCCCGATGATGGCCTTCTGGGAAGCCGTAAGGACCTGGCTGTATCCCAGGCCTCCAGTGTGGGGGGTGTGTGTGTGTGTGTGTGTATCCCCCCCTTTCCTATTTATGGATACTTGATGTGAATTGGATTACCGTTCTGTTAATTCCTGTTCGTAGCTTCACTTACTGTATTTCTATTCTCTTCTGCATTTTTATTTAATATTGTGAGCTGCCCAAACTTGCTCTGGAATTGAGTGGTGCCAAAATGGAATACATAGTTTTGAGCTGACTTTGTTTCTAGAGGGAGTGGAGGGCCCCCCTCCTACTGGGGGTGTTTTCCATTTCCCTTTTTCCTCCTGGCGGCCTGCCCCCCACCCCACCAGTTTGGAAAAAAGAGGAAGAGGCTCTTCCTGTGGGTTCCGATTGAAGTGGGAGAACCCAGGCAAGCTGCAGACCCCCAAGACCCTGGAAAACAGGAGGGAGCCCTTACCATTCCTTGCAACTAAGGAGAGGCAATAACCTCACCTATGAGAATTTACCTGGAATCCTTTTCCCCTTTGAAGTAATGCTCAGAACACACGGGGTCTTTCATGCAGCTGAACGAGAAACGGTGGGAAGAAAGGCACATCTGACTTCCTTCACAAGGCAGGTTTTAAGTGTAGACTGAGGACAGTTCTGTGAGTGTTGCGCATGCACAGACACAGACAAACACACAGACAAACACACACACACACACAGAAAGATTTGCTTTAGATGAAACCTTTATCTGCTGGTGGTTCCGCCCTCCACGGAGGCCAAGCAAGCAGAGTCCTCTGCAGCTGCGCAGAGCGGATGGGCCGGGCTCAGAGCCACAGTGGAGTCCAGGCCTGGTGGGCCCAATTCTTTAAAGAGCCAGAGACCTCCAGCACCTTCATGCTGGCCCCCAGTGCCGTTTCTGGTCACCAGTGGTTGGGGGCTTACAACTCAAGGGAGCTTCTAGTGTCACCATCTCTGCCATTGGACTCCCCCGATGAGGGTTGGGGGCCCCCCAGGCCTTCTCGAGCTGATCCCTGGCTGTGCCTGTCCTGTTGCCTTCTAGAAAAACAGAAGAAGACCAGGAAGATCTGGGACCACAGTGAGACCAGCAGTCTCCAGGTAAGTCGTCTTCCTACCTACCCACCCCCCCGGTTGTCTCACCGTACTGTGCCCACCCCGTGCAGCAGCCGTGCCCTTCTTGGACCCTCCCAGGCTTGCTGGAGAACAGCTCCCCTCCTGAGACGGCCCTATTCTTTGGCCCCAGCCTGTCCTGCAAACACACAGCCCCCCTGGGAAGACAGTTGGGGAGTTCTTGTCTGCCCCGGATGTCATCCTGGCCTGGCTGATGAGGGAGGAGGCAGGGGGACGACAGACTGTCGTGTCCGTCGTGTGTCCCCCCACCACGCAAGCTATCAGAGTGCTGTGCTTGACCTTTGGGAGGGGGTTTGTCTTCCCCTCCCTGCTGCATCTCTGGGAACGTTTACTTTGCCTTTAGCCAGCTGCCCTTTGTCCCTACGGAGTGCCCCAGGGCCTCCCTTGGCTACTTAGCCTGTGGCCAGAAGTGGGCTGGTCCCATCTAGGTGCCTCTTTTGGGAAGGTGTTAAAATGCCAGGAATGGTTAAATTCGCTTTGTTTGTCTATTTTTTTCCTTTATTAACATGTATGCAAAACACTAAGTAACAGTGCAACAGAGACCTTAATCCTATGTCATTAACCAAGACCAACACCTTCATTGTGTAACAGATACTTCAATGCAATCAGCAGTGATTCTGCCGCCCGCCAACATAATATTAAATTCTGGATGAAAAAGCCAAACAATGTTACAGTGTTACTCAGTAACACTGAAATCCAAAATTGTAGCTAAAATAGATATAATACTTCTTTCTCCTTTCTTTCTCCTCAGTAGTCTCAGTTACCCAAAACAGCCTTGAATTGAAGCCAATAATCTTCAATTAATTATAAATAGAACTGCATCAAAATAAAATGCGTTAGGATTTACAGCAAACTAAGAAAAAAGGGGGTGGGGGGATGGAAGGAGGCCTGGGTCTGGGGCCTTCTGGGTGAGGAATGGCATACTGATACGTCTCTGAATGAGGGAGGGGGTGACAGTGCTTAAAACCAAGACTCTGGGCAGAGTACTACCACAAAACCTTTCTGGATAAGATGGGAGATCATCCACTTGTGCTCCAGGCAGCTGTTCCTTGTGAGGGGACGGCAGGATAGGGGCGGTTTTGAGCATCACGCTCTTCAATCAACCATAGCAGAGCCTTTCAAATGACGTCGGCTTTGCTAACTCCAGTTTCTACTACTTTCAGAAATTACCCGTTTAGCTATTTTAAGGCTAATAGAGTTCTTTAAAAGTACCTGGTGAGTTTATCTTCACTGCAGAATAAAAGAAAAATTAACTCTATAAGCTTAAGAAATTAAAGAATTTGAAATAAGTTGCAAAAAGCTAACCGAAACTTTAATTCAAAATAGTTGTAAATATATTAAAGACAAATTTTGATTATTAAGACTTTTGCTGTAAGATTTTGGAAATCATTATATAAATAAACAGCACCCTCATGGAAGCTAAATTATACTTTAAGGCATAACAGAAATTTGAGATTTTTATGATTTTAGAAATTGGATGCTACAGTAATGGGAACTAAAGATTCTGAATGAGAGAAAGAAAAAAAACTTACCTTCTCTCTTTGGTCAGTACTGGGACAGAATGACAGAAAATGGTATGACTCCAGGAGATTTTTGAAGAAGGGGAAGAAAAACCAGCAGCTACAATGTCAGCAATGATGTCTACTTCAGTGATAGACATTGTCCGAATGAGGTTGAAGGAGAAATGGCAGGTGTGAAGTAAAATATCTTGGAAGATCCACCGATAAAGAGCTGAAACAAACCTGATCTGATGCAAAAATGTTAAAATATAAAGAGATTGTTGAAACATTGGACAAAATTTAAAAATGTGGATTATAAAACACAGAGGACACTTAAAGTGGAAATGCAAATGATAAGGAAGAGAAAGGCAAACATTTCTCTGTCCAGTTCTGTTCGACTCCTAGGGTCCAAGGCTCCTCTCCCTTTATTGGCCGAGGGAGCCAGCGTTGTCAGAAGATGTTTTCCATGGTCAGGTGGCCAGTATGGCTACATACCAAAGGTGCACAACTGCTGTTACCTTTCCTGCAAAGTGGTATCTATTTATCTACTCCCACTTGCATGCTTTTGAATTGCTATTGGGCAGGAGCTGAGGCAAGGAACAGGAGCTTACCCCGTTGCCCGGTGCTGAGGTCTCGAACCTGCTTAACGGTAATAATATAGAGAAGATTTTAAAAAGTAAGAGTATTTATTCCACAGAACAGTATTTATCTGATTCAATGCTACTACTACTACTACTACTACTACTATGGAATTCTGGCTTGCTGGTACTGAATAAGCCAGGTAGGGAACCCTCCTTGACTGTTCTTCAGATACTCAACTCCCTGCACTCAACAAGTTGCTCACTGCATAATATTAAGGACTCTGCATGGTTAGTTAATAGTTTCACAGATAGTCCACACACTCTGTTGCACAGCACTCCGGTCTCAAACCCGAGCTGTCGACTTTCCATCACAGCCCCTGAAGGCAAGAAAATGACCTGGATAATTACAACAAGATTCCTGGATTTACAAAAGAGATTTGCTTAAGTCTCAAGGAAGAGAAAGAAAAATTGAAGAACGATCAGATCAACAATGTTTGAATGAATGAAAGAAGACCAAGATTGCTGGAAGCAAAAGGAAGGAGTACAAAGTTGATTTGATTGAGCAAGGTTAAAACAATAAAGCTCTGGGAACTCATTTTATGGACTTTTTGCTGACACCGGGACTGAAATGTTAACTTGCATGAGATACTTATAAGGGCTGAAGAATGATTAACTTTGCTTTCTACTTGTAATGAAGGATAGGAAGTTACTTCTTCAAATATTTCCTTTCTGTTTTTTCTAATTTTTTCCTTCCTTTTTCTTTTCTCTAGCACTTTCTATTCTTTATTTCTCTTTTCTTGCTGGGTTTAGTTTGTATTGTCTTTTATTATCATTTTTAAGCATTTTCAATAAAAATATTTTTTTAAAAAAATTTTATTGAACAAAAAGAAAACATTTAAAAACATCCTGACATACCTAATTGTCTTTCATAGCTATTTCAGGTGATAAATAATACATATTTAAATAATATATACATCAATATCAACAATTCTTTATACTCCTAGTCTGTTTTCTTAACATCCTTATCTCATTTTAATTTAAATTTTAAGTCCTTCCTTTTTTCCCAATCAGTAGTAAAACAATAAAAATTATTAAAAGCAAAAGCAAAGATCCCCGAGCCACGTATCTCTTGAAAGTGGCAGGTAAGAACACCTGCAGGCTGGTTTTCCTGTAGGATCAATAAGGTGATGGCAGCCAGCAAGCGCCACCTAGTGGGCACATGGAATGCTTCTGCCTGGGGCTGGAACTTGCTTCCTCGTGTAATTCTTTATTTCATGAAGGCAAGAAAGAAGTAGCTGATGGACAGATGTTCTCCTGCTTTTTGGCTGCCAAGATTCTTGCCCTGAGCTGTTGAGCCTCTCTCTGTCGGGGTCAGAAGTGTCTTTAGGCATCTCCCCCCGCTCCCCCAAATGGGGCATTCAAAAAGTTTCACTGGTGGAGGTTAAGCCTTGGGACAGTGTTTCCCAACCTTGATATCTAAGTGGCGTAGACTTCGACTCCCTACCTGGTATGTTATTGAACTTTAAGATGGGTGGAATTCATGCTGGCTGGGGAATTCGGGGAATTGAAGTCTACCCAACTTAAAGTCGTCAAGATTGGGAAACATTTCCTTGTCTTATCATGGATTGTCAACATGGATTTTAATTTCCAAACTGATAGAAAACATTTTAATATGGATTTCTATCAACGTTTTTCCATTTTTGATCGGAGTGTTTGTAAACCATCTTTATTTTCAGTTTGATTTAAAAATTATTTCCTTGCTTTTTCTGATTATATTTGTATATATAAAATACTCTTATTTGTATTAAAAAACGCCACCCACATTTTTGTCCTTCCCTCTGACAAGCAGTCTTCCCAGTCCACAGAGGGCGATGATATTTCCATCCGAAGCCAAGCCTCCTCGTGTGCCACAGAAGATGCCTCCGAAGATGCCATGTCTGTCCGCTCCGAGATGATCCAGAGAAAAGGTAGCACCCAGGGGAGCCATCCTGGAGCAGGGGAGAAGGGCCAAGGCTCCGGGCTCAAAGGAGTCAGGTGCTGAGTCAGGGAGACGAGCAGGGAAGACGGAAAAGGGCTAGCAGGAAGCTCAGTTGCAGCAGCCTCTCTGTCACAGCTCTGTGGAAGTGGAAGCTGCCCCAGGAGGAGGGAATTGGGGCCTTTAACCCCAAACAAGAGAGGCTGCTGGGAATGGTCAGCCTGCAGCTACACGAAGGGCCAGAAGGATGCTCCAAAGGGGGCCATAAAGGAGATTTTCAGGCTTTCAAGGTGATGGCAGGACAATCACATTTCCATTAGCTTTACAGGAAAGTAGAATGAGCTTATCTGGTCGTGTTTCCTGTCTGACTTCAATCTAGCAAGTCTGTAGGTACAAATCCCCCACCATCTCTTTTACAACCTGAGTAGTGAGTGAAGGTTCTTCTGAGCTCTTACATAATACAACTGTGGTCTCTCTAGGAGCCTTCCCTAGGTAGCCGCCTTCCCGTCTTCCAAGGCCTTTCTCACACACCAGTCCACCTGCAGAAAAAGACCCAAGAAGCTTGGAATCCTAGCGCATCTATTTAGTTTAATTTCATATGTTGACACACATACTGGCCGAGGTGGGGGGGTGAGCTGCCAATCCACGCTCAGGCTTTGCTGCTGACCGTTTCCATTTCCCTCTGCTTGCCTCCCTGTTTGTCCTCCCTTTTGGCTGCTTCCAGGCTCCACTTTCCGACCACATGACTCCTTTCTGAAACCATCCGGGAAGGGAGAAAAGAGGCGGAGGGAGAGGAGGACCACCGTCCTGGGGCTGCCCCAACACGTGCAGCAGGAGCTGGGTAAGTGGCTGGCCTTGCACGAACTGGGCGGGCGGGTGGTGGGAGAGACCTGTGGCCAGAGGGCCAGTGCCTGCCTTCCATGGGCAAGCTGGATCCTGGCTGCGGGAGGGCGGAGGGGGCCTGGAGAAGAAGCTCAGGCACAGGCGCCGCAGAGGCTGCGGGAGGGCAGAAGAGGGAACCCGCCTGTCCAGGGACACAAAGGGCTCACCTAGCTGAGGCCCCGGGGAGGGATTTGCCCCCTTGCAAGAGAGTGTTCAGACTTTTGCAGCGTTAATTCAGCGCCAGAAAAATAAACACAGATGGCTGAGGTTTCATTTAACATCTTTATAAACATAACAAGTAGATTTTACAAACTGGTTGTAGATTTCTCCAACAGGGAGCAAACTCAAACAGAAGCAGACATGTTACAGGTTCAGAGCAGCAATTCAGGAGCTCAGAAACAGACATCAGTTTCACTTTCTTTCAGCAGGCAAGCAAGACACACAGCAGAGGAGAGAAGCAGTTTCATTTTCAACAGACAGACTCAGAGCTCAAGTTAGCTTCAGAGCTGCAGAGCTTAATACAGATCCATGCCTAGGCTACTTCTAGTTTCAGTTTCCAAACAGTCCTCATTGGCTGACTTAGTTGCTTATGCCTATTCATTGGCTGACCTTATTACCATGCTCTGTTCCAGTTCGTGAATATACTCTGACAGAGAGCACTTGGTGGGGCTGGAATTACAAGCGGTCCTTGGCTTAGGACTGTAGCAGAGACATAAGTAATGACAGCCATAAAACAGGGCACCAATGTGGCCAACCCCTTTTTGTGGCTGTTACTAAGCAAACCATTATGTTTGCTTGTTCATTATGGGCCAATTTTGCTGAAAACCAGAAGTAAAAGCCACTTTTTTGGGGGGAAAAAACCATCTTCAAACGCAGGGTCCAAGGGACGATGCTGATGGTTATATGGGCTGACCGGTTGCCAAATGCACCAAACCCGGCCATGTGACTTTGGGGCGAGGGTGCAGCTGGCCGTCAAAAGTTCAGAATTCCAGTTCCCTGGAAGCTCCGGTCTAACCTTGACTGGTCATTAAACAACCGTCACAAGTCCAGGACTACTTGTAGCTTTACAGAGGGGAAACCGCTTTAACCAGCTACCCACTGAGTTGGTGGCTCAGGCGTTTGTTTTGGGGAGCCCCCCTCATGCCAGGCAGCGTCTCCCCAAAGCTGAGCTGAGCTGCCACTTAGTAGGGCCCGAATCTGGGCTGCGTGGGAAATGCTGCCATTGTCGCTGGTTCTGAAGGCATTGCAGCCTTTCCTATCTGGCCTTTAAAGTTACCACCTTAGTGTGCAGATGCTGCTTTAAGCTTCATTTTCTTGGAAGACGTTCTCTACACTGCAAAATATAAATTCCAAAATGAAAGCAAAAACTTCTCCTACAATGTAAAATGATGAGCTTGTTCTCCTGTGGAATCGCATTCGGCTTGAGCTGCAGGCAGCTTTTTAGTCCAGATTTCTGAATGTCAACCCCTGTCAGGATTCCGGTGACCCTCATTTAAATCCTGTCTCAAGCCCATCTTCCAAAACTCCAAAGGATTTATTGGGAGTTAACATGTCTGGCACTGCCTGGGTGCAGCCGACTCTGAGACACTTAATTCATTGCCCCCCTTGACCCTGGTTTCCCCCCACCCCTCTGGGTGTATCGTAATTCATATTCTCCAATGGGACATCTCCATAGCCCAGAGTCATCCATCAGGCTCTCCAAGTTAAAATTTTGCGCGGCAGAAACTTCAGTCCCCTAGTTACTATCTTTGAAAACATTTATGGAATGCAAGGTGCACTCGGTTTGCAAGCTGCCTCACTGCTCCCCCCTCCCTTTCCGTTGGCAACTCTAAAAAGGCCATAGAAATATTTTATGAGTTGACAATCACATTTTGTGGGCATTTTTCCTCCTTGGCTTTCTGGTAAGATGCCTGCTGTTTGATCTTTCCCTGTATCCATTTACGGTTTGGACCAGAACTTTTCCAAGGGCCCCTCAGGGAGTGGGTGACCCCCCCCCAGCAGGATGCCCTCTTGGATCAGCCAAGAGAGGGAGGGTGGCTGCATGGTCAGAACAGCCGCAGGAGGTGCGGGGGTGGTGGCTTTGCACAGAGAATGCTTAGCACAATTAAATTGGGGCTGAGCGGTCTGTGGCTCAGCTCGTCATGGAAACTCAACCCCTTTCTAAGCATACGATATGAACAAACAAGGCCGTCATTTTATGGCACAGTCTGATTGCCTTGGGAATAAGATCACCAAACGGCCCTTGCATTTAGTGCATTGCTGGCCCTCATGTTATGGCGGGGCACACCTGGAGGGATTGAGCGGTTCGGAAATTGTGTCACAGGCTTCCTCTTTGGGCTCAGTTGTGCATAATTAGGGCCGGATTCTCACATCACACTGAGCCAAAGTCAAAAGCACAGCTGACAACTATTCTGGCTGAGTTTATGCCACAAGCATAGAGCTGTGATGGCGCAGTGGTTAGGATGCAGTATTGCAACCAAACTCTGCATTCCACTGCCAGCAGTTCGATCCTGAGCGGCTCAAGGTTGACTTGGCCTTCCCTCCTTTTGAGATCAGTAAAATGAGGACCTAGATTGTTGGGGGCAATAGGCTGACTCTGTAAACCTCTGAAAGAAGGCTGTGAAGCCCTGTGAAGCAGTGTGGAAGTCCCAATGCTCTTGCTATGCCAAGCCAAGCCCAGCTGTGGCCTGGGAATTGGGGTGGGTCTCTCCTATGTTGAGCGAGGCCAGCGGAGCATTTCTGGGTTGGGGGTCTGGCCTTGGCCCGGTTATTGCTTCCTCAGTCCTGTCTTGCATTGGTGCCCATTTGTCTTTCTGCCCACAGGCCTGAGCAACGGGCGTGACTCCGCGAAACGTCCGGGCAGCATTGCCGTCAGAGCCGGCCTGAGCCCGCAGCCCCTGGTGAACGGCAGCCAATTGCCTGGCCCCACCATCCAGATCCCCACCGTCGATGGGAAGCCTGTAGGCACCGCCCTTGCCGAACAGGGGGCCCGTGTCTCTCTCCAGGCTCTCGAGGCCCACGCCTCAGAGGCTACCCTCCAGCGGCACATCAGCCGCCTCTACTACGATGATTCGGTGCTGGACCGCAAGATGGCAGCCAAGGTGTCTCCTGTGGCCAGGCCCAAGTCCCTGGCCGTCCCCTGGATGACCACCCAGCCCAGTTCTTCCGAGCTGCTCAGCCCGGTCATGTCCATCTCTCCACAGGGCACCTACCTCTCGAAGATCATCCCCAATGCCATCTTGCCACCCATGGTGGACGTCATTGCTCTGTCCTCCAACCGGGTGCGTACCCTCAGCCGCTGCAGCCTGGCCAGCGCCAGCCCGGCCCTCTCGGTGCGCTCCACTGGTCACTTCCCGGCCACCCCCCGCAGCCGCGAGCACTCCTCCTCCAGCGACAACTGGAGCCACTCGCAGTCCACAGAGACCATCGTCTCCAACGCCTCCACCATCTCCTCTCACGGGGGCCGGGGCAGCCAGAAGGACGACACGGGGCTGAGTGGTAGGGACCCCCCCGCAGGCAGGCCTGACCGGCTCGGTCCTTCCAGCCCCGCCAGTTCCAGAAAAGCCTGGGCCGCCCCTGCCTCTCCAAGCCTGCTGGGGGGACGGCCAGGAGGGAGCAGCGGCCGAGCCTCACCCGCTTACAGCACCAGCAGCCTGGCTGAGGGCTCGGATGATGCCAGTGTGCGCAGTGACCGTTCGTCCACCCGAAGCGTCTCGCTGCGGAAGAGGAAGGCGGCCCCCTTGCCCCCCCGGAGGACCTACTCCTTGCACCAGAAGGCTCAGCAGCTGGAAGCTGAAGGGGCGCCCCGAGGAATGGGACTGCCTCCCAAGCCGGAGCGGAGGCCCCCACGGGAGGGCGCCCAGGGCCCCAGCCTGGCCAGCGATGATGACGTCTTCTCCCCCATCCGCCTGGGTGGCACCAGCAGCCTGCAGTCCAGCAGCCTGGCCTGCTCGCCGGACATCTCTTCCCGGAGCCCAGGGAGGATCAGGCAACTGCGGGAACCCGATGGGGGTGAGGCCCAGGAGCCCAGCTCTCCCCACCGCTTTGGCCGCACCATGTCTCCATCGAGTGGCTACTCCAGCCAGAGCGGCACGCCCACGCTGCACCCCAAAAGCCCCCTCCCTCACACCGCATCCCCAGGAAAGAAGAGGCCGCAGCCAAGGAAGCCGGAGCGCGTCTGCTCCCTGCAGTCCCCAGGACCCTCCCTCTCTTCCTCCTCCCTGACCTCCCTCTCCTCCTCGGCCTCGGACCCTGCGCCCCCCGAAGGGACGGCCATGCCCAACCCCGGCTGCCCCCAGGCCTCCTCCCCTGCCGCCCCACATTACGTGGACCGCTTGGTCATCCCTCCCCACCCGAAGGTCCCGGCCCCCTTCTCCCCACCGCCCACCGAGCCAAAGAGCAAGGAAGGGATGGGGGATGCCTTGCCCCCCAGCAGCCAGCCCCCCCTGCAAGCCAGCCCTCTCAACAAGGAGGGCTCCCCCCCACCCTCCCCTCCACCGGCCTACCAGCCCCCTCCGCCCCCTGTGAAGAAAGCCGAGCCGAGTGCCGGGGAGCCTGGAGCTGCCTTGGTTCCCTCCGAGGCTGAGGGGGGGGCTTCCCCAGACCCTTATGGCTCCCTCCGCCCCCACCCCTGATTGATGAGCAGGATCTGTCCATGGCCGATTTCCCTCCCCCAGACGAGGCCTGCTTCCTGCTGCCTCCCCCACCCTTGCAGGCGGAGTCTGGGGAAGCCCCCACTTTGGAGGCAGAGGGTGCAGAGGTCCCTCGAGGCCCCCAAACAGCCGCTACCCCTGCAGGGCAGGAAGACGGAACGCCTCCCTCCTTCCCCACGGTGGTGTCTGCGAACTTCCCGCAGCCAGGAATCCAGCCACTGCCGGCCCCAAGCACAGAACCTTCTCCCCTTCCCAAAACCTCCCCAAGTGGAGAGCGGTCCAGTCCTCAGCTGGGCTCCAGGCACCCCACCACCTCTGGGGTTGTAGGGCCCTCCAGCCTGTCCCCCCAGATTAAGAAGGCACCCACCGGCTCCCATCCTGACCTCAAGAAGGAGCCTGCCATGCGCAGCAAGGCCGCCTCAGTGCCCAAGGAGGATGCCAGCCTGCCCATCGTCACACCATCCCTGCTGCAGATGGTCCGCCTGCGCTCGGTTGACGTGGAGGCCCACGGCCCTGGGGTCAGTCCCGCCGGGGGCTCCACGGCCCCCACGGAGTCCAGCAGAGCAAACGTGGCTGCAGATGGGAAGATGGGCCCCTTGGCCCCCCAGAAGCCTCTCCGCAAGTCCCTGTCCTTGAGGGGGGGGCAGCCTGCTTCGAGGGAGGGGCTCAACCCTCTGCACGAGGCTGTGCGCCTCAAGGCCTCCACCTTAACCTCCAGGGAAGCCCTGAGTCTCGGAATGGCCGAGAGGAAGACCGGGAGCCGGGCGGCTCTGCCAGGCACCCCTGCTGCCCCAGTCAGCAACGGCCCCGTGTCCCCGCTCCACAAATCCCCCGCCTCCACCGCCAGCTTCATCTTTGCCAAGAGTCCCAGGAAGCTGGTCATCGAGACGGCACCCTCGTCGGAGGCTCAGGCCACCCTGCAGAAAAACCTGGTGGCTGAATTGATGACCGTCTCCAGCCAGCGATCCACGGTGGCCCCAGGGCTGCCTCTGCAGGGCTTGGCCAAGGCCCAGAGGATCCCCCCTCCCATTGCCAAGAAGCCTTCTCTTGGGCCAGGGCGCAGGCCCTCTCCCCAAAGCCCAAAGCCCTCCGGAGCCGAGGAACCAGCGGTCGAGGAGCAGACTAAGAAGGTGGGCTCTGGCAACGGCTGTCCCCCAGCTGGGCCTGAAGACCAGGTGCGGAGGAGCCCCAGAGCCCCAGGTGAGCCCATGGGGTGCCTTCCTGTTGCAGGGAGCTACGGGTGGAGCAGGAAGTCCCAGGGGCCGGATGGAGGTCTTTTCCCGGCATTTGCGGTATTGGGCCTTCTGCTCTTAAGCTGCATTCAGGCTTTGTGTGGCAGTTCTCCTGCCAAGTTTGAGCCAGCTGCATGCCAGGGTTTGGGGGAGTGGCACTTCCTCCCTTTCTATAGAAACGGCCTGCTCTGGCACCCATCGCGAGGCATTTTGGGCTGCCATGGGCTGCCCAGAGAGGACAGGAGCCCCCTCACGCCCTGGAGGGTCTCCTCAAAGGTTTTCCTCCCACTTGTCGAATTGGAGACTTTGCATCCCTTGAAACTCACTGCCAAAGAGGCCTTGGGAAGCCCGGTTGAGCCTCCTTACAGTTTGGAGGGGATACGATACCATCAGGAGTTGCCAAGGTCGGTTGGGAAAACCTCTCAGAATCAGGCAGTGGTCTTACTCTCCATCCCCATCGCTGGCAATAAAATGCATGGGTCTGTCTCTAACGCATCATAGGAGTCAAGCCCCCCTCCAACCTGGACCCCTGCATCAAGGATGCTTGCAGAGTCAGGTCGGGGTCTGGATATAGGAAAGAGATCAAGGAGGCTGCCTTCCTTGCACCCCTTTGCCCCTCAGTCAGGAAGCCAAGCGGATGGACTGGGCATCCAGGCCAAGGACAACCCAAAGTGGCCGTCAAACAAGGGCTAAAGCCACACAAATGTCCCTCCCCAGGACGTCCGAGTCCCACCTGCTCTGCTATGCTGTGGCTTGGTCCAAGCATGGGGTGCCTGCTCGCACATAAAAACTGAGGCCAACTGTGGAACTCACAGGTAGTCCAAGGAAGCCACTTTGGGGCTTAGCGCAGTAGCCAAACCCCTTCTGGACACAGACTGAGGTTGGCGTCCAGGAACAGGTTCAAGGTTTTTTCCCCATGGCCACAGACTCACCAGGCTCAGAGTAGGGCTGGAAGGGACGTTGGAGGTCAGGCAAGTGGCTGTCCAGTCTTTTTTTTTTTAACCTCCAAGGGTGAAGTTCTTACAGCTTCTGGAGGGAAGCGGTTCCGCTGGTTAATTGTCCTTACAGTCAGGAAATTCCTCCTTAGTTCCAGGTTGCTTCTCTCCTTGATTTAGTTTCCATCCATGGATTCTTGTCCTGCCTCCTGGTGCTTTGGAACATAATTTGACCCCTTCCTCTTCTTTGGGGCAGCCCCTCAAAGACTGGAATGCTGCTATCATGTCAGCCTTAATTCTTCTTTTCTGTAATGTGGCCAAACCCAAATCCTGCAGCTGGTCTTCATACATTTTACTCCCCAGGCCTTTAGTTGCTCTTTTCTGCATTTTTTTCAAAGTCTCAACATCTTTTTTGTAATGTGGTGACCAAAACTGGATGCCGTATTCCAGGTGTGGCCTTACTAAGGCTTTATACACGAGTAGTAATACTTCACGTGATTTTGATTCTATGCCTCTGTTTATACAACCCAATTTTGTGTTCGCTATTTTGGCTGCTGCCGCACACGGCTGGCTCCTGTTTAAGGGAACGTCCGCTAGGCCTCCGCCTCTCACAGTTAAATCATGAGTAGCAAATTGCAGCTCTGAGACTTTGTTTCAGCAGAGGTGGTTCAAACTTGCGATGGCGCGGAGCAAGTGGCCCTTGCAACCGGTCCCCTAAGTTCTGAAGGTCGCCGTGTCATGCAGCAAGGCAGTCGCTTTTTGCAACCTTTCCCAAGCAAAGTTAATGGGGGAGCGGACAGGAATCCTCAAGTTGTGACAGTCATCAGGGGCTGCGTGAACTGCCGCCACTAAGCAGCCTGGCCACACACGGGGGCGTTTTATGACCAGCTTGCTTAGAGATGGAAATTTCAGTCTCCGTTGCCATCATGAAGTAGGGACCCCCTGTAGCAGAGAAATCTTCCGGCTGATCAGATCCGTAGCAGTGGAACCGCTGCCTGCGAGGCCCTGGGTTTCCCATCTCAAGACAGCAACCTTTCCTGACTGGTTTGATGGACTTTCCTGCCCCCTGCAGAGGTCCCACAGGGGGCCCCTTGCTCATTCTCAGGTGGTCCTGAAGCTCTGTGCAGGTGCCACCCAATTCGAGTGGGCCCCAACTGCCATTTGCTCTGTGCCGTCACGGCCCCTGCCCTGGTGCTGCCAGGTTCTCCTTGTTTTACGTGAGCAGCTCCATCAGTAGCAGCAACACAAGTTGGGAGGGGGCAGGCTTGGTCCAAGGCTCTTGAACTCTGCTGCAAAATCTCGCGCTATTCCCGGGGAATGAAAGTAACCGTGTAACTCTCTCTCGTTGCAGAGGCAAAAGAGGAGGGGGTGTGAAGGAGGACCCTGCGAGGTACATGTGCCCGTCGGATACAGGGATTGGAAAAGGAAAACATTCTCAGGGACCTCTGAGGGCCAGAAGAGAAGCTTTGAGGGTGGTGCCGAAGAAAACAACCCCTTTGTCTCCTGTGGCCTTGATATTTATGCAACTGCGGGATTGGCTTGGATGGCCTCAGCAAGGCGGCTCTTTTAAACCCGGGGACAAAGGAGCGCATTCCTTTCCACCCTCCCGTCTCTCCTGGGACTTGAACCTGGCGTGGGTCCTGCTTGGTTTGGTGGTGTTGAATTCCTCCCCCTCCTCCCCAGTTTGGTGTGAGAAAACAGCTTCAGGTAGCAGAAGAGAAGGACAACTCGGTGTCCACAGGGAGGATGGTCAAGTCGTTCCCCTCCCCCACCCCGCCCCACAATGCCTTTTTAATAGGTTGCATTGCCTGTTGCTGTTCAGGGTGCATTTGGGGAGTGGAGACAAGGGGCTGCGCTTGCACACCTGCGTGGCATGGAAGCCCTTTCCCAGATCCCAATGGGGTCCGAGGAGGACGGCCATTGCGGGAAATTCCTGCTCAGTCTTCCTGGATGGTGCCGGGCCCCAGAAGAGGCCCTGCTGGTAGTTTTGCTCTGGGCTCCTGTGGGCAGATTCTGGCTGTTGTAAACGGCTGATTCCGAGCAGGGGCTGCCTGTACAACCCCACCCCTTGCCCGCCCCGGCTAAAGCACAAATGGCAGCCTAGAAGATGGTGCAGCCGCCAAAGGACATGGATTTTTGCCAGTCTCTCTTCATCTGTGCCATGAATGCTGCCTTAGGGATGCCCCCTCCCTCCCCCCCTGTGGGGTTGGGAGAATCTCAGAGCTGTCTTGCAATGGACAGGAGTAGGTAGCAGACACCTGGCACAGCACCATTGAGGTTGGCAGGCATTGGCAACTGTCCGGAATATACTGTAGCTCTCCACTGCCAAAAGAGCAAAAAAACCATTGAATTTTGCACCAAAACATTCCCGTCTTGGGTCATGAGGACAGAGGATCCACTGGAAAATTGGGGAGGGGGGAACGACTTCAGGCCACCCTTTCCTTCTCTCCCTCCCACCAAGAAATCCAAGTGATAAGGTCACTTGTGTGTTTGTGTGACTTTGCCCCTTAGTTGCCAATGGGCAGAGAGATGCAGAGCAATTGGATCAGATTTACACTCCCTTCTGTGGGTAGCTGGGGCTGGATCTGTAGAGACGCAGCTCTTGCTAGAAGCTGGGGTGGGGTGGGCAAATTCCATCCAGACTGAAGGGAAGGCCTGGATGCAGAAACACTTGGTGGTTTGACTTGGGAGTGTCTTGATCCAGGCAGGAGCGTCTTGGGGGTCTTCTCTCCCCCACCAGGCATGGCCAGCAGGGGCTCATCAGAGGTCTGCGATACCCAGAATGTAGGGAGAGCAGCCTCCAGCACCCCGGGGGCCCCTGCAGTGCCCAGATCGCTTGCAGTGCCCATGGTCTGGCCATACTGGCTGGGGAGGAGGAGAGTTAGGCAGAGCTTGGACAAAGGCAGCTGCGGATCAGGGTGGTTTTGTGGCCTCCTGCCAGAAGTGCAAGGAAAGGGCTGGGCATAGTTAACTATTACTTGCATCAATGGTCAACCTGGTCAGCTGAGATGTTAGCAAATGGTGCTGACTCAGAGGGCATCCTCTGTAGAAGGGCGAAGGGGGCGCCAAGACCAGGGCCCTCTTTCCTTCCCAAACAACCACATGTGCCTGCAGTGGCAAATGCTCCCCCCCCCACCCTCAGCCCCGGGGCGCGCTGTGGGAGGCTTGCCACCATCCTCGAGGAAGTCAGGGTTTTAAGTTTGCACATGGTGCTGGTGCAAATCCGTGGCTCTTCTTCAGCCGACAGGCCAAGAGCAGGGCGGAGAAAGTGGCCACAGCACCCTCTTGCTTTGGCTGCTGTCTGGAGAGCCGCGGGAGGGGAGGGGGGGGCTCATGGCCGCCAAGGAGACTGGAAAAAGTTCCGCCTGGTTTTGTCTCCCCCCCTTTTTGTTTTTCTGTTTTTGAACAGCTGGCAGCCGCTCTCTACACCGGGGAAAACCTTGGGAGTCTGTTGATTTGATTTCCACTCTGGTGGGGAAAGGGAAGGGTTGCTTTTTTTTTTAATGGTCAATTCTGTTTTAAAAAAGATTAATGTGCATTTGTAAAATGACTGATTAAAAGCTTGCTTGCTGACTCCTTTCCTGTGATATGGGGGGCGGGGGGAGAGGAAGAGCATATTGGGCGCCCCCAATGGGGAAGAAGGAAGAGCGGTTGTCAAGAGGGAGGGGAGGTCAAAAAAGTCAAGATGGCAGGCATTACAGTACAAATGCTGCTCTTTTAAAAACCCATTGTCTGGGCAAGACCTGCAGAAGGGCAGGGCCTAAGTTGTGCAGCTGGGACTTTTCAGATGCTTCTCCTCCCAGCTGGAGAAATGGGCTCAAGCGGCCCCCACAAGCCTGGAAAGTTTCCTCCCAGCCCCTTTGACAGACGGGGTGGGGGCAAATGGGACCACCAGAGCGGACAGAATCGGTACATAGCCATTTCAGAAGACCGGCTGTTTTAAATAGGGAGCCAGAAGAGCCGTCTTACTGAGACAATTGCCAAGTTTTGGAGGACTTGATTTTAAAAGTTAACGGGTGTTTGCAAAGAGCCTTTGTGCCCCAAACCTCAGCCTGATCTGGGGGCTCCAAGCAAGCCCCAACTGATGGGGTTTTTTTTGAGGAGGGCAACACTTATTCCGAAAGAATTGTGGGCAAGGGGCTTCCAAGGAGCAGGGGATAATCAGGCTGTTTCCACAGATTGGCTGCAAAAACTCTAATGGTCCATTAGGTCAACTTTTGGATAGATACAGTGGGGCAAAAAAATATTTAGTCAGCCACCAATTGTGCAAGTTATCCCACTTAAAAAGATGAGAGAGGCCTGTAATTGTCATCACAGGTATACCTCACCTATGAGAGACAAAATATGAAAACAAATCCAGACAATCACATTGACTGATTTGGAAAGAATTTATTTGCAAATTATGGTGGAAAATAAGTATTTGGTCACCTACAAACAAGCAAGATTGCTGGCTCTCACAGACCTGTAACAACTTCTTTAAGAGGCTCCTCTGTCCTCCACTCATTACCTGTATTAATGGCACCTGTTTGAACTTGTTATCAGTATAAAAGACACCTGTCCACAACCTCAAACAGTCACACTCCAAACTCCACTATGGTGGAGACCAAAGAGCTGTTGAAGGACACCAGAAACAAAATTGTAGACCTGCACCAGGCTAGGAAGATTGAAATGCCATAGGCAAGCAGCTTGGTGTGAAAAAATAAACTGTGGGAGCAATAATTAGAAAATGGAAGACATACAAGACCACTGATAATCTCCCTCGATCTGGGGCTCCACGCAAGATCTCTCCCCGTGGGGTCAAAATGATCACAAGAATAGTGAGCAAAAATCCCAGAACTACACGGGGAAACCTAGTGAATGACCTGCAGGGAGCTGGGACCAACGTAACAAAGGCTACCATCAGTAACACACTACGCCGCCAGGGACTCAGATCCTGCAGTGCCAGATGTGTCCCCCTGCTTAAGCCAGTACATGTCCCGGCCCGTCTGAAGTTTGCTAGAGAGCATTTGGATGATCCAGAAGAGGATTGGGAGAATGTCATATGGTCAGATGAAACCAAAGTAGAACTGTTTGGTAGAAACACAACTCGTCGTGCTTGGAGGAGAGAGAATGCTGAGTTGCAACCAAAGAACACCATACCTACTGTGAAGCATGGGGGTGGCAACATCCTGCTTTGGGGCTGTTTCTCTGCAAAGGGAACAGGACGACTAATCTGTGTACAGGAAAGAATGAATGGGGCCATGTATCGTGAGATATTGAGTGCAAACCCCCTTTCCATCAGCAAGGGCATTGAAGATGAAACGTGGCTGGGTCTTTCAGCTTGGCAATGATCCCAAACACACCGCCCGGGCAACGAAGAAGTGGCTTTGTAAGAAGCATTTCAAGGTCCTGGAGTGGCCTAGCCAGTCTCCAGATCTCAACCCCATAGAAAACCTTTGGAGGGAGTTGAAAGTCCGTGTTGCCCAGTGACAGCCCCAAAACATCACTGCTCTAGAGGAGATCTGCATGGAGGAATGGGCCAACATACCAGCAACAGTATGTGACAACCTTGTGAAGACTTACAGAAAACGTTTGACCTCTGTCATTGCCAACAAAGGATATATAACAAAGTATTGAGATGAACTTTTGATATTGACCAAATATTTATTTTCCACCATAATTTGCAAATAAATTCTTTCCAAATCAGACAATGTGATTGTCTGGATTTGTTTTCACATTTTGTCTCTCATAGGTGAGATATACCTGTGATGACAATTACAGGCCTCTCTCATTATTTTCAGTGGGAGAACTTGTACAATTGGTGGCTGACTAAATACTTTTTTGCCCCACTGTAGAAACGTGGCTCAAAACGCCCGACCCGTGCCAAGCACGGGTCAGAGACTAAAGCATTTCCAGCTCTGAATAAGCACCCCAGGGTGGGCTTGCTTAATTTAATTGTTGCATCAGCAGAGTTTAGGCCCTGAAAACCCAAGAGTGCTAGAGTTCCAACCCTGCCTGGGTGACCTTCAGCCGGTCCTTCCCTCCTGGCCCTGCAGAGAAGGCGGCTGCTAGGACCTGGTGCTCACTTGGAAGGAAATGGAAACAGCCTCAAGGCAGCTAGTCCTCAACTTACAAATAGTTCATTTAGTGACTGTTCAAAGTTACAACAGCACTGAAAAAAAGGATGGTTTTTTTCCACACAGCTTGCAGCATCTCCATGGTCATGTAATCAAAATTCAGATGCTTGGCAGCTGACTTGTATTTATGACGGTTGCATGTCCTGGGAGTCATGGGATCTCTGCAAGGTCAGCGAGGAAACCAGATCCACTAACTTAACTGCAGTGATCAACTTAACAGCTATGGCGAGAAAGGTCATAAAAGGAGGCAAAATTGTTTTGCTTAGCAACAGAAACTTTGGGCTCAGCTGTAGTCATAATTTGAGGGCTATGAGTACAACAAGAGCCATGTGTCCTTAGGGAGCACGGCCACTCTTCAGTTACTCACAGAACCAATACAATTCACCCTAAAATACTAAACACTCAAAAGATTTATGCCTATTCGACATGAACAAGGAAGCTCTGCGTTTCCTCCAAACTGGGAAGGACGATTTATGGCTCGAGTCTCAACTCCTGGTGTCTCTGCCAGGCGAGGAAGAGTCTGAAGGGAGCGCTCCAGATATCCTCCTCCTCAGCCCATCCACCTTAGCCATGGTCTTCTCCTTCAACAGAGCAACCCACCCCACCCCACCCACCTTCAGCTTCAACTTGCCTAGCTCCCCTCGTAGGACCCGGCAGCCAAAGTTACTCTAGGATGGGCTGGCTGGGGGATGCTGGGGGTTGTAGCCCACCCAGATTGAAGTTGAGAAATGCTGCTCTAAGAGTAACCGAGCAGTCCAGTCCTCATGATTTTCAAATCACGGTTCAAAAGCTTTGAGCATTTCTTTTATAATGCACAGCTTCCACACCTCTATCCCGCCAGACCAGAGGTCCCCAAACTCGGCCACTTTAAGACTTGAGGACTTCAACTCCATTCACTGGCTGGAGAATTTTGGGAGTTGAAGTCCACAAGTCTTAAAAGTGGCCGAGTTTGGGGACCTCTGGTGAGGAAGAAACAAAATCGTGTTGTGTCTTTTGCCCAGAAACTGAATTGAGTTTTTATAGCTGGACCACCACTCACCATTTACGGCGGGGGGTGCCCAAGTCTGGCACCCTGGTTTACAGAACAAGCCAAGGCACAACCAGTTCACCTGGAAAGGGAGCGGTGTATTTCGAGACACACATGACAAGGATGCATGACAGGCCCAACTGCTCTGCTCCTCCAGGGAAGCTCTTCTTCCCGGAAGCAGCAGCAGGGGAGCAGCAGCAAGGCCTCCCCCCGTCAGCCGAATGGAAGGCTGCGCCGGCCATTTGGGGGAAGCAACTCCCCGCAGAGGGAAGATCGGGGGAGGGGGGGGAGGGAATCTGTTCTGCTGGATTGGACAAGCAGCAGCTTTTTGTCACCATCACCAGTCAATGCAAGGAAGCAACTGCCTCTTTCTCCTGCAACACAGACAGGCCTCGGCCGGGCTGGGAGAGAAGGAATCCAGGGCCCGTCATTGCGGGGAGCAGGATTCCCTCCCCACCAGGCAGAAGTCCAGAGTCCCAGCCGGTTCACGATTCCTCGGGTCAAGGACTGATGGGAGCAGAGGCGGGCAAGAAAGGGGGGGCAGGAGAGGGGCAGGCTGGGGCTCTAGCGGATGCTGCCCCCTCTCAGGGATTTGCACGTCAGGTTCCCCAGGGCAGTCACGAGGTTCTTCCCCTTCCACTGGGCCACAAAGTCTTCAGAAATCTGGAGGTCAGCCTGGGGAGGAAAAGAGAAGACTGAGGGCTGTTGCTGAGCACGCTCCCTCAAGCGCTCCGGGCTGCCGGGCTCCTTCTCCCTGCGTCTTTCACCAAGTCCCTGGGCTCCGGAATAAACAAAGCCAACCCAACATCCAAAGTCCCCAGGCAACACACACACACACACAACCACCCACAGGCTACTACTACTCTACTCCACTCTTTCCATTGCTACTACACCTCCTACTGCTGGGTCCTTCTGCCTTCTATCTTCTCTGGGCTGCTTATTTTCACAGAGGAACACCCCCCCAACCACACACGCACCTGGCTGCCTCTGCTCAGTTCTGGTAAGCCACCGGCTGCTGTGCTGGGGAGGCCGAGGCCTGAAGAGGGCTGGACAACTGCAGCACAGGGGCCGGACATCGTGTAGGCAACCTGTCCTTGCAAAAGCACCAGGTTGCAACATCTGCAACTTGGTTGGGATGGGAGGATTAAGCTCTAGGTACCCCTCGGTCCTTGGAAGCCCACTGAGTGATGGGGCGAGTCGGCCTGTTTTAGCCCAACTTTGGGGAAAAATCAATTGCAGGAATGTGTCGAAATCCTGGACGATCTTGGGGGGGGGCAAGAAAGGGCCACTTAAGGAGGGTCCTGGAGAAGCGACTGCAGTCCAGAGATTTAAGCAACTGTGAGAAAGAAACTCAAAATAGCTCCGTTTAGTGTCTGTCTGACCTTCTTCCAAAGATTCATCTGCTGCAGACTGAGATTGCTTCGCCCTTGTTGCCTTGGCAGTGGATGAGGCCTAACTTCCTCAAGGTCATCTTCCTTCTCTTCTACAATTACATTAAAGCTGCACATTGATGGCAGCTGCTGGAAGGACACCAGAGGCCACAGAAAGTCAGAGAGGCCTCCTACGTTGTTGGGATACATGCAGCTATTCTGACTCGCCACGAATAGATTCCCTTTTATAAATTGCTCTAAGTAAAGAATCAGCAAAGCACGTTAGGACTAGCATGGTGTGAATATACAGTATATATATAGAGAGAGAATCAGAGAATCCTGGGACCTCGGAGGTCTTCTAGTCAAAACCGCTGCCCAAGGCAGGACACCTGATTCTATCCCAGGCAAACGAGCCGTCCAGTCTTTCCTTGAAGACCTCCAGCGATGGAGCACCCACGACTGCAGGAGGCAAGCTGCTCCACTGATTAATGGTTCTCAGGTCAGGAAATTCCTCCCTCTGACCAGCTTCTGCCCATTGCTTCCTGTCCTGCCTTCAGATGCCTTAGAGAACAAGTTGACCCCCTTCTTCTCTGTGACTGCCCTCAAGAACTGGAAGACAGCTGCCATGTCACCCTTAGTCCTTCTCTTTGCTGGGCTAGACATACCTAGTTCCCTTAACTGTTTATTATACAGTTCAGCCTCCAGCCCACTAATCATTCCTCTTTGCACTCTTTTTTCCAGGGTCTCAACATCTTTTTTTACATTGTGGCGACCAAAACTGGATGCAATATTCCAACAGTGGTCTTACAAGTGCAATATAAAGCGGTACTAACACTTCACCTGATCCTGATTCTGTCCCTCTATTGATGTCTCCTAGAACTGGGTTGGCTTTTTTGGCAGCTGCAGCATTGCTAGCTCATACATAAGGACTCCTAGGTCCCTCTCTCAGTTACTATTGTTATCTCCAGTATTTAACCTAATTATCTGTTTCATCTGCAATTGAACATCCATCAAGAATGGATCAAGGCATCCAACCTCACTGTCCTTTCTCCAGTACTAGAAATGATGTCATTAAGTATTTCCAGTGTGTCCCATCTCTTACACTTCCCTTTTCCTCTCTGAAGAGAGCAAAGAATTAATGGGCCACATAAAATGCTGAGATTCTTCAAAGGTGGGGTTTGACATCACTTAAAAGCAGGCTGCTCTTCCAATAGCAGCCTCCTACAGAAGCCCGAGCTCTTCCGACTGCTCTCGAGCCCTTCTGCAAAAGGCTGCACAGCACACCTGGGCAAAGGGGATTTTTTGGGTTGCTAGCCCTCCAGTTGGATGCTGCTTAGGACTCTGTGCAAACCTGCACCAAGCCGGAGCTTCTCCACTTACCTGCAACTTCTCAAATACTTTCTTCTTGGGCTTCAGCTCATCATCCGGCTGGCCATTCTCAAAGCCTTCCACAAACACTCGTTCTCCAGGACAGGAGCCTGCTGGGGGGTCCAAGGGTTCTACTTGGCAGGGATCTCCAGAACTGAGGCGACAGAGAAAGAAGGCGAGAACATGAGCGCAACCTGCAAAGGCTTCTGGGAAGAGGTGCCACTTAAGCCCCAGCTCTTCCACCCTGCCCCACTTCCTTTGCCAACCTGAAAGCACAGAGCAGCATGGCCTGGGACTCCACTCCCCGCATCTTCTGGGGCTTCATATTGCACACCAGCACCACCAGCCTGTCCTGCAGCTCTTCCCTGGGCACAAACGCCACCAGGCCACTGACCACCGTACGAGGTTCGGTCTCCCCCACGTCAATCTTCTCCACGTACAGAGCATCGGCATCGGGATGCTGTAAGCATCAGACGGGAACATCAGGGGACCAGCCAAGGGGCTTTAAGGAAGGGCCTCCAGTGGGACAGATGTAACTCTAGCAGCACCCACAAAGGGGGGGGGGGGCACCAAAAGCACTTCACCTTTTCCACACTGAGCACTTTGCCAACCCGGAGATCCACTCGAGACGGGACGACTTCCTCGGCGTCGGAGTTCTTTGTGGAGCCTTTCATGGCAGGTTCTGCAAGTAGATAGCAGAGAAAAGAAATGTTTCCATCAGAAAGCTGGGTTGCCTTACTGAAGTTTTATACAATGCTACTAATACTTTACATGATTTTGATTCTATGCCTCTTCTTTATACAACCAAGGATCGTATTAGTTTGGTTGCTGCCACACATATATTGTGCTCATATTCAAGTGATCATCCACTAGGACTCCAAGGTCTCTGTCCGGTGTTACTGTTTTTGAGCCAGGTTTCACCTAATCTATACTTGTACCTTTGGTTTTTCCTGTCGAGGTGTTAAACCTTGCTTTTCTCTACAATAAATTACATTTTGTTGGATAGGTCGCATTGTTCAAGTCTGTCAAGACCTTTTTGGATCCTGAGCTTGTCTTCTGGGGTGTGGCTATTCCTGCCAGCTTAATGTCATCTGCAAATTTGATGAGTTCCCCTTCTATTCCCTCATCTAAGTCATTTATGAAGCTATTGAGGAGTCCTGGGTCTAAGATGGAACCTTGTGATTCCCCACTGCTGATTTCCCTCCATGTAGATCCCAAAGGTGTTTTTTCAACAGGCAACTGGACTTTGTTTTTCTTTTAGGATGTTTCGCTTCTCATCTAAAAAGTTTCTTTAACTCTGACTAGATGATGGGAAAGGAAGGATCTATACTCCTTGCAGACAGTTGGTCATTTGCATTCTTTTAGTAAGTTGTTTTTAAAATATATTTTTATTATATACATACAGGTATATCGAACACAGTGTGACTATCCTGGCATTTCCTTCGCCATGCACACCAAAGCAAAAGACAAATAACATATATACTACTTATACATTGCTAGTCTTGTACAATTATTTTTGACCAAAATATTCATTCTAATACATATATAACCTCTTATTCTGGGTCTACTTAGCCTAGTTATTTTGTGTTCCGACTCCCTTAGAAAGTTGTTGAGGCCCCTTGGAGGTCTATCTGTGTCTTTAGGGTAACCTGTGTAGCACAAATGGGTGTGGGGCTTTCTTAGAACTGCCGAAAGGCTGTGTTGTAGCCTGGAGATAGAGGGTGTTATATCCCTCCCCCAATGTTGAGACACAATTTTTACATAGATGGCCTCTTTGACCCCCCCTCTTTCGAACCAGTGGTCCTCTCTGTGGCCAAAATGTGGACAACCATGACCTGGATGACTGAGAATTTCCATAGACACTCCATGTAGATGTGGTACCATGAAGGATGACTTGAGTACGGTTTGTCAGCCAGTTACAAATCTACCTGGTGGTGATGCTGTCTGTCCCACATGGTTCTAGTTTACCAAGTAGTAGGTTGTCTAATTCTAGTTGATTCAAGAATTTAAAGATTTGGTGCAAAATAACGATTGAAATGAATCAGCTTCTAAATGACAACTTTTCAAAGTCCTAGCAAACTTCTTAATCTCTCCTACAAATCTTGGGTTAATAGAATGCCTAAAGATTAAAGCCAGGTTTTTTTAAAAAACATTTTTGCTCTCTTATAGCATGCTACTTTAATCTGTAACCCTGCTGGCTTGAGCTGGAAGGCTTACAAGAAAATTGGCACCTCTTACAATCTTTGGTAGAAACATTCTTTTGATCAAAAGCTTTGGGGAAAAGGGGGAAACCCATTGAATAATATTCTACAATGAATCCTGCTGTTGGTACATTGTACATTATTCCCAACACCTGTACCTATACACTAATACAATATATAAATGGATTCAATTCTTGTTGCTACTAGATTTATTATTACAAAACCATAAGCATCTCTTTCTTTCGATCAGTGGAGGATACCTTTGTCTGAAATATGAACACAAATAAAGAACTTCAAAAGATTAAGGATAAATGCAAATAATTTTTATTCTCAGTTGCTTTTCCTTGGTATGGTTGGTATGCTTTCTTGTTTGCTTTTGATTTTCTGACTTCAAATGAATAAAGCTATGGAATACATCTTATTATCGCTCACAGGCCGATTCCTATGAGTGCTGCGTCCAACGAGTCTCAACCTACATGTTATATACAACCGCAGCCAGGAAAGACCAGAGATGCAAGGAATTTAGCTTGGGGCGAAAGCCTCAATGCAGCCAGCCAGGCCCTTCTCCTCCCCAGTGTCACCGGCCTGGTTGTCCAGTCCATCCACAATAAAGGAATGGCTCATTTAAACAACTGCTCAGGGAGCTGCTGCGAGCTTGCTGGAGAAGCCCTTGCGTGGCTCCAGCCAGCCACCTTTTCTCACGGAGGGCTCTGCACTACAGATGAGCTGTTCTGTGCAGGCCGTGGGGAGAATGGGGCAAAGCAGAAATGGAGAATGCAAAGAAAAACAGAGAAAATGTGGGAGATCTGGGAGGTGGTTCTAAGCCCCAACCTCAGCTTGCATCTCACCCACTAGGCATGTGGCAAGCCAGCCCAGATGGAGGCCCCCCCCCCTCCATTCCCGTGGCCCTTACTTGTTTTGGAGGGATCAGGATATGCACAGCTGGCAAGTTTCTTCATTTGTGAGCTGCTGAACTTTTCTCTGATAGGATCCAGGAGCTTATTCAAGGCCACCTCTATGGAATTCTTCAAGTCTCCCGGATGGACAACCTAATCACAAGATCAAAGCAGCAGAACACACTAGGCATGTAGATAGAACAACAGTAAAATAGCATTGTAAAATAAACCAGGACAAAGGAACACAATGAGGATACACCAACCCAAAAGATGGATGGATGGAGAGCAGAGAGCAAGGGGGGGGGGAGGCGGACACTGCCATCCATCCACCCAGCAGCCTCCTCCAGCATGGAACTCCCCCGTTGGGTGCCCAGATCAACCTGCAGAGCCAGGTCTTCAGGCTCCTCTGGAAGGCCTTGCCTTAGAGGGCAGGGTGGTCCACAGAAAGGCGCTGGATCCCGCTAGTCGGACTTCTTTGACTGACGGGATCCAGAGTAGGTGCTCTCTGCCAGCACAAGTAGGGTGGGCTTGTCCTAGGGGGCCGAGGCAGCTCCTCAGCATGCCTGGGTCCATCATGCCTTTAAGGACATTTTCTTCCTGGATGCAGGGGAGGAGACCAGGGTTTGCAAAGCTAAAGCAAGCAGCCCCGTCCCTTCTGACCCGGGAGCCTTTCCACTGGTTACCTGCTCAGCAAAGTCCTTCTCGAGATCCCCATAAGTCGTGTAGGTTTTATTTCCTCCCCACTTCTCATCTCTAAGGATCACAAACTCTACAAAAAAGAGAAGGTGTCTGTTAAACAAGAGCTCAGCCACACCCGTAAGCCCACATTTAGTACCCACCACCCTCAAATATTCTTTTGGGTAGGATGATGCTAGGCATCACAACGACCTACAAAGGCCTCACTTGATGCCCACTTCACTCTGTGCTTCACCCGACTCCAGGCCAAACAGGTTCTTCACCCACCAGGCCCAAAGGATGCAAAGTTCATTTCAGAGCCCTGGGAGCTAGGCCAAACCTCACCAGCAGGACTGGGACCAATCCAGGCTGCTCACTTGATGAAGATGGTAGATAAATCACAAAAGAAACCAAGACAGGCAGTGGAATGGAAAACAATTTCAGTGGAGGAGGGAAGAACCTGTGCGGCCTGGATGTAGGAGCTACAATTAGCAGGTTACAGCCCTTCCTGAAGCACTAAAGACCTTTCCATGGGGTCCTTGGTGCTCTCTGGGTTTGTTTTCTTGCAGACGTTTCATTACCCAAAGTAGGTAATGTCATCAGCACCATCAGTTACCTAGTTTGGTCATGAATTCTGCAAGGAAGCAACCAAGCTCAGGGAGCACCAAGGACCCCACAGGTCAGCCCTGAACAACAAACATTCTCTCCTATTGGCACTTCATTGCTGTCAGTCTCACAACAAGAACTATACTAAAAGCCAAAATTACAAGGAGGTAGATGTTGACTGAACTGGCGACATGGCAGATGGACGCTCCCAGAGCCCCTTTGCTTGGCTACCACTGACTTCTTTTGCCACTGTAAAGAAACTCTGCCCCCTCCCCCCGCTTCAGGATCCCGGAATACATCCTTCCATTTTGCCACTGCTTAGGATTCCTATTTCAGCTGGTAAAGAGGCATGAACTGGGTAGGAAGAGGAGAGTCTCTGAGCTCCCTGCTTCTCCTTTTGCTTCTCCCACCTCCCAAGGCCAGTGCTGCCCTCTGGCCTTTGGCCACTTGGGACTCTCACCTGATCTGAGGGGGAAGAGCACATGCTTGATGAAGGACAAGACCCCATTGTTCTCCACGTTCCCTGGCTCGCAAAAAGCCTTCTTGAGCTTCTTTTTTACATCCTCTTTTCGATCCAAGAGATCAATCTTAGATTCCTAAAAAAGGGGAAAAAGAGGTGCCTGCTGGCTGGGAAATTCTGGGAATTGGTCCACCCATTTTAAAATTCCCAAGGATCAGAAACCCTGGATTAGAGTTAATACCACGCGTATAATATCTACCCCTTGATATTGTTTGAATCATTTAATACCACTCCCCAGCCTTTTCTTTGGGTTATAGTTTCACTAAGCGGGTGAATAATTGGCTAGAATCCCAAGCACCTACTTGCCAGCTTGTGCTGCAGGTCTATTCCTGCCACTGACCCTGGCAGTTTTTGTGCCACATTTTGAGCACCATCAGATACAATGGATTTAAAAAGCAGCCACTGAACCAGGTGGATTCCACTGCTATGGAAGAATTCATCAAATGTATTCATGTCAGTCAGACAAACTGTTCTTTGCCCTAGAAAATTGAGGCTGTTCATTTGAGGTTAGCAAAATCATCTCACTGTTTTGTTGAAACAGGGTTTGGACGTTGGTTTCTTCTTCATTTTTTCAAGTGTTTTATTTTCTTCCTCATTTTCTTTCTTCAATATACTTATCTAATTTTACCTGATTTATGAATCCCCTTCCTGTATACCTGAGGTCTCCAAACTTGGCAACTTTAAGATTTGTGGACTTCAGCTCAGTCCACAAGTCTTAAACTTGCCAAGTTTGGGGACCGCTGCTATATACCCAGCTTGATTAATTACCTGCTCTATGAGCTCAACTGCAAATCCCTGAAAGGGCTGCCCCAGGAGAGATCTCTCCCCGCAGGCAAGGGTGTGGGAGACCCACCTCTTCCGAAGAGCTCATTTTGCTGCCCGTCAATCCAGGCACCATGGGGTTCATCAGATGGATGCGTTTCGTGTAGCCCAGGGACGGGAGGTACTACACCAGGGAGAAAAACACAAATACACGTGTCACACACAGACAATTCAGGTGTCACGGTTCCCAGCTCTGAACTAGGGAAGGAGGAAGAAGGAGCAATTGCATCTCTGACATTTTTGCAGTGTTTGCTGCTCGCCTGCCTGCTGCTCCTTCATTCTGCGCAGATCTCTGCTTCTGTTGCTCCGCCATACCCCACCCTCTCCCCCTGGGTCCTCCCATCATTCCCTTTGTGACAGGCGACATGGTTTAATCCCCTCCCAGGGCTTAAACCCCTTCTCACCAGAGCTCCCCACCCGTGTGTGGCAACCCCAAGGTGGCACGCAGGAACTCTCGGCCGGCGCAGTTTTGGAGGTTGACATCAAGAGGCTGAGAGGAAGAGATGTGGCCTTGCGGATGAAGAGACACAAGCGACTCCTCAAAGAAGGAAGTTGAAGGGACGTCACAGGCCAAGCAGCCAGAACCACTTGTGGATCGGCCATTGAAGTGGCTATTTTATTGCTGATCACCTATCTTAGAAGATTGCCTGCCTTCCCCTGAGAAATGCCCAGTGGGAGACCTAAGGCTCTGGCCTCAAAGGTTCCTTCTCCTGAACAGACTAAACTGGGTTGCGTATTTCCTCTCCCTAGAAGGACTCCCTCCCCTTCAGCCAGTGGTTCCACCACACCTAGAGAGGAATTGCCCTTCGTGACGGAAGCCTGAGACTTGTGGTGGGCCATTTTCAGTCTCTCAGTGGGCAGGGACAGTATCCCGGGAGGTTGTGCTCATCCCTTGCTGGGAGGCAAGAGCTCCTGGAAAATACCTTGGTCCAGCCATGGGACACCAGGTTACAACCAAAGGCAACAGGACTGAGAAGGGGCACGCCTCACCTTTTCTGCAAAAGTGAAAATTTTTCTCTGATCCACTCCTCCAAACTGTGCGTCAACTTTCAGGTACTCTTCATCCAGTGCCTGCAGCAAGAGCAAGAAAAAAGGACTCCTTAGGAACATACTGACTTTTAACAGAGCGCTCCCCATTTTTTCTTCAGAAGATATGTGCAAGGGCCATAACTGAGAGGCAATGAGCTCCAGAAGCTAACCAGGGAGAAACGAGTGTCTTTGTTCAACCACAATTAATGTCCTAGTTTTAGGCAGCCTGATGGTTTTTAGTCTGTGGAAAATTTGCAAATGAAACTCAGCTTGGAAATTAATTCATGTATACCTCAAAAAGGTATGTTGCTCCTCAAATACTGAGATTATAGAAGTCCAAGGCTGAATCACTTCTAATAGACCTAAACTCAGAGTGTTTCCGCTCCTCTTTTGTTCCATACGTACCGGCACCTGCACACCTACTATACATTCAGACTGTGCTTTTAAAAAGATAAACAGTTGGCTAAACACATAGATATGTCTCTTTCTATCTTCCAGGAACTGCGGTGGGTCCTTGAATGTTACTCTACCTGCAGCCCAGGGTAGAGAAGACCACTGAGGAGGGGATGTTCCACTTGTTTCACTACTTCTGCACCAGCTTTCTTGGCATCATGCTGGGTGACCACAGAGGACAGTCGATAGACATCCAGGGTGTATTCCCTGGACAGAGAGAAGGCAAATCGTAAGTGTGATAAAATGTTCTTCCTTTGGCCAAAGATGCAAATGGTCTCTATGTGGCTCTGCTCCTGAAGACTATTCAGAAGTCTCAACGGGTCCAATCATGTATGCCACCTCATACTTTTGACTTTGGGCAGCACACACAATTAAAAGAACAAGAAAAAAAACAATCTAATAATTAAAAAAATCAAAGTATAATTCAAACAGTTAGAATCGTAGTAACAAAAACAGGAGAATATAATAACAAGAACAAAAAACCATTGGGATGCTATAAAAGTATTGGGCAAGCCTTGGTGTGCCCAAGTAACCTCTCTGCTTCACCAACTGCATTGACTACCAGTTTGCTTCTGGGTGCGATCCAGTCGACCCCTAAGCAGTGGCAGAGGGTCTTCTGCCCTGAGGGACCCCATCTGTATCCCATTGTATCAGCCCAGCCAGTCAGTCCAACAGGGAATCCAGCCACACCTGGATTCCATCAATTGAACAATAGCCTCTGTTTGGAACCTGAAATGCCCCTTCCCTGTAGCAGCACCTGCCCTCTGGAATGAGCCTCCCCTCCTCTGGAGGGCCCCACCCTTCACCCAGGCCCTTGGCGAGGGAGATCAAGACTCCTACCCAATCCATGCCACTTCTCAGTCATGCTTGGCATCTTTCATCCACCTTTTAGGTTTCATTGATTTTTATTAGAAACAGCCCAGAATCATTGGGAGCATGCAAGTATATTGAATAGTAGTAATTTTTAAAAAATCTGTCTTTGGTGTCTAGAGTCTATTTTTCCCAGGACTTCTCCTGGCAGAAAGAGGGTGACTTCGGCCCGCCCAACTTACTTGCTGAGCTGGAAGTCGGTCCCTCGGACAAACCGGAGCTTTTCCAGAGGAACACCAATGCTCTCCAGCATCGCCTTAATGACCGCCTCATAATACTGAGTACGCAATTCCAGAAGTTCCCACGGAGCCTTCATGTTGTCTAGGTAGGCATGGAGATCAGCGAACAGGATAGTCACCTGAGAGACAGAGGGGGTGGGGGTCATATGGGCTGCCGTCTTTTTGGTCAGGCAAGGGGAGGCAATGTCTCTTCCCTTGCCCCCCCCCCCCGGGGGGGGGGTGTCTATGAAGTCAGAAAATCCCCCTACTCTTAAAGCCAAAACCAAGGCAACCTAGGTAGGCACTCTTTTTAATCCATCCAAAAATAGGCAAAAACTACAAGGTTAGACCCCTCACCCCACTCTGGGCAGTTCTGGGGCCAGAAATGGGTTTTCCTCCGATTCCCACTGATTGCCTTGTACTGAAAAATTGAGGGAAGACTTGTTCTTTCCTCCAAATCCCCAGAGAGAATTCAGAGTCAAGGACTGTTCACCTTGAAAGCTCTACACAGAGTCTACCAACACTGCACTCCCATCACCACCTACTGGACTGACAATCCTTAAAGGCTCGACCCTTCCTGAAACCTAAAGAAAAAAATCACAATCCCATCTATTCTATACAGCCACCCAGTGATCATGGTCATTACCAACTGCAGAAATTCTACCTAATGGATAAAAACCCTGAGAACAGGAGGTGATTTGGAAGTTAGTTCCCAAAAATTTAGTATTCCCTTGTAGTTGTGAGTTTTGGGTCACAGGTTAAATAGTTTGGCCGAAGGAAATAAGATGATTGTGCCCACTAAGTCAGCAGGAGTCAGAAGACATTCCTGTATCAAGGTACAGAGCATTCTTCTGCCTCTTCTTCCCTTCCCACCCTAAGAGAAACAGCTTGGTGTGATTTGTCTAGTGACCCAGAGTCACACATAGGGAGAGGTCCAAGGAGACACAATAGGACAGTGTTTCCCAACCTTGGCAGCTTCAACTCCCAGAATTCCCCAGCCAGCTTTGTGTATGTCTCCCTCTCCAGGGGTCTCCAATATCCCACAGGGCCTCCAGACGGCTACGGTGGCAGCAGCCACATGACTCTCCCCTGAGGACCCAAAGCAAAGGCCCAACCTCACAGCCAGCCTTGAGGAAGTCTGCGATCTTGGACATGGGCACGAAGTAGGCAATGTGAGGCTTGCCCGTCGTGGCTGTCCCCCAGTAAATCTTCAGCTCCCGCTCTTTCAGGATGGCTTTCAATTTATCCTCTCCAAGAACCTCCTGCAAACAAATAGGACCATTTAGAAGGTCTGCTGGAAGGAGAGATTTTACCGAAAGTCAAGATTAAACGCTTGAAGCAGCAGATCTCTTCTCAAGGCCAGCAGCATCCACAAAACACCAAGACCTGCAGCACAAGAAATACCAAAGCTGCCTGGAAGCCCAAAGGATCCGATTGTGGCTCTTCCCTGTCAGCTCCAGAATGACACCTTGTGCTGACCAAAGAAATCGCTGCCAGCCTTGCCAGCCTAAAGGCACTCTCTTGAGATAAGCACTTCACGGATTTAGGAAGGAGGTCGGGTCTCCATTGTTTCCTCCCCTTCAGGGATTCCAAGCTAGCCATTACTAGCTGCCCCCTCCCCACTTCAGCCACGTTCCCTGGTCCCTGCAGAGAACAAGAAGTGAGGCCTCTTCATGCAGCCATTATCTTGATCAGCCCTTCAGCAAACAAGCAGCAAAATCAGGGAAAGCTGCTCATGGCATTTCTCTGTTCTGCCCTCATCTTTTGTGATCCCAAAACAGATCTCTGGTGTGACTGAGAGGGTCGGCCTTAAAGGTCTTCACAGTGCAGGCTGAATAATACAGCCTTTCTGAGGACCTGAAAACGAGCCTCATGTAGTTCAAAAGCTTGAACCTTGCCAGTGTGCCCAGCTTTTTCAAAAACTCTGGGAAGGGAAGGGAAAGGGCAACGGAGCCCTAAGCTCACTCTTTGACTTACGACCACAATGGAGCCCAAAATTTCCATTGCTATGCGAGACAGTTAAGTTTTGCTCCATTTTACCCTCTTTCTTGCCCCCATGGTAAGTGACTCACTGCAATTGTTCAGTTAGTAACACAGTTGCTAAGTGGATCTTTGCATGAACCGAGGACACTGCAATCGTCATAAATACATGCCAGTTGCCAAGTGGCTGAACTCTGATCCCATGACCCTGGGGATGCTGGAATGGTCCCAAGTATGAAAAATCATGTCCCTTTTTTGTGTTGTAACTTTGAATGGTCACTAAATGAATTGCTGTAAGTCAAGGGCTACCTAGATTCCCCCAGTCTTTCCTGTGGCTCTGTCTGACCTTTTCCAGGTGCTGCTGCTGCATCCAGCTGAAGTTTCTGATCTTGCCCCTTCCGCCCCCACTCCCCCAAACGCCAGCCAAAGCTGCTCTGGTCAGCCACTGAACTTTCGGCTGCCTTGGCATCTCCACCAAACGCTCCACTCCTGGTTCTCATCAACATCCTCCAACTTCTTCCCCTCCTTCCTGCCCCACACTTTCTCCACCACTGCATCCATTGCTCTTCATGCAAGAGAGACAGTGCGAAACGGGAGTATTTTCTCTGTATGTCTTTCCTTAGGTAGATAGTTCTTGATCAATTTCAAACTGCTATTAACAGCACCTTTCCAAAGCAGCTTCTTTGTGGAGGAATGCCTCTATTTCTCTGGTATGGAGCCCTTGGATAGGATGGAGGCCCCCACAGGACCTGAATGCCTGGGAAACTGCTGTCAAGACCAGATTTCTACATAGGAATAACTGACCACCATAGAGTGACTTAGGAGACATACTGAAGATTGCTGGATGACCCGACCTGGCTTTCCAACTACTCAAATGCCCAGCAAAAAAGCTTCACCCTCTCCACCCCAACTGCTGATTTGTACAAGTAGTCCCTAACTTACAATCATTGATTTATGTCAGCAGCACTGAAAATGTGATTTACAGTCTTTGCACTTACAACTAATCCAGCATCCCCAAGGACACATAATCAAAATTTGGTTGCTTGGCATCCAACATGTATTTCTGAGAGTTGCAGTATCCTGGGGTCACGTAATTGCCATTTCTGACCATCCCAGCTGGCATCTGACAAGCTAAGTCAATAGGGAAAGCTGGAGTCACTTAACAATCATGGCCAGAAAGTCACAAGATTTGAATGTGATTCATTCATCAACCACTCTGCTTTAACAACAGAAAATCTGGTCTCAACTGTGGTTGTAAGCACTGAAAAATGTGACTTACAACCAGTCCTTGCACTTACAACCAATGCAGCATCCCCACAGTGGTGTGATTGAAGTTTGGGTGCTTGGCAATTACAACAATTGTAATGTACTGAGATCCCCGTTTCTGACCTTTCCAGCTGGCTTCCAGCAAGCACAGTCAACAAGGAAGTCTGACTGACATAATGACTCCACTATTCGCTTAACCACCATAGTAAAAAAGGGGTTGTAAAATTGGGCACAAGTAACAATGGCCTCACTTACAACAGAAATTCTGTTCTCAATTGTGGTCGTAAGTCTACTTATAGTTGAAATAGAGTTTAGGGAAAACAGGCAGGATAAAAAAAAGAGCCTGGCACAGTGGTTAGAGTTCAGTACTGCAAGCTACTTCTGCCGCAGCCAGCTGCCTACAATTCGACAGTTCAAATCCCACCAGGTTCCAGGTTGACTCAGCCTTCCATCCTTCCAAGGTGGTTAAATTGAGGACCCAGATTGTTGGGGAAAAGAGGCTGACTCTGTAAACTGCTTAGAGAGGGCTATAAAGCTCTGTAAAGCGATATATAAGTCTAAGTGCTATTGCCCTTCCTTCCTTCCTTCCTCCCTCCCTCCTTCCTTCCTAGTGATTAGAACTGCAGTACTGCAGGCTAACTCTGCCCATTGCCAACAGTTCAAATCCCACCAGGCTCCAGGTTGACTCAGCCTTCCATCCTTCCAAGGCGGGTAAAATGAGGGTCCAGATTGTTGGGGGCCATATGCTGACTCCGTAATCCACTTGGAGAAGCGGTAGAGCAGTGTGAAGCAGCATATAAGTCTATAAAAGAAGCTAACAATATGGCTAATCCTCTGAGGCCACAACAGTCCCACTCATTGTCTCTCTCCCAAATCACTACTTCACATTTTATTCCCCTGGAATAAAAAATTCCAGCTGAAAGACTCAGTCCCAGCAGCCTATTATCTATCCTTCAGAAGCCTTTAAAAAAAAACATTATTAAAAGTACTTGATGTATCCGTATTTCCAAATGAACTACCAAAGAATCCTGGTAACAGTTCTTGTTAAGCGGCCAAGCACGTTGGTTGCTGAGCGTATTTGTTTTGGCCATTTTTATTGTTTTTTTTTAAAATGCTTATCGTTTTAGTTTTTATACTTTTGAAATCGCAGGCCACCCAGCGTCATGGATCAGAGAGGCGGCTACAGAAACTGAACGGAGGGATAAAAAATGAGGCCCCGGGGTCTCCGGGGCAGCGCCGGAGGCCCGTCCTGGCAGCACCCCAGGAATTAAGGGCGGATTCCTTCCCGTCTCGCCAGGTACCTGCAAGTTCCGGGTGACGAGGTGAAGCTTCTCCCGGGCTGTCAGTTCACCGTCCCCCATGGTGACTCCCCGCCAGCTGCTGCCTGACTCTCTCGGCGGCCTCCCGAGCCTGGAACGCAACGAAACGGCCCTGAGTGCCCGGGAGGGACGCGCGGGGAGACGGGCGCCCCTCCGCAGCCCCAGCCCGCCCGGGCCCTTCCTCACGCGGGGGCAGAAGGGGAAGCGGACGAGGCCAGGGGATCCCGGGCCCACCCAGGACCGAGGACGCGCCCAGAACCCAGGCCGCCCTCCCTCCCTGCCTCCCTCTCTCGCCGCCGCAGTCCTCGGGCGCCTTCGGGAAGGCAGAGCGGGACGCCGGATGCCCGGCTGGCGGGGCCGAAGGGGAGGCAGCGCACCTGGCGCAGGCCGGTCTGCAAGATCCGTCCCGCCGGGCGGCTCTCCAAGCGTCACGCGGGACTGCTGCTCGGCGTTCCTCCGCTCGGCCTGGCGCCTCTTCCGGACGAGCACCGAGAGGCCGATCGGCGCCGCAGGGAGGGGAGAGGGCGTGGCCCAGAGGGGGCGGGGCCAGCCCCTCTCCGGCGAAGATGGCGGCGGGTGAGTGCCCGGGTCGCGCCTGGCCCTCTCGCGAAGAGCAGCCGGGCGGTGGGCGACGCGGCTCTCGGCCCGCGGGGGAGGCTTCGTGGTGGCTCGCTGAGGGGCTTGAGGTCGGTGGGGGCAGCTCTCCCGCCGCTCCTCTTGCAGGAGGGGGAAGGCCCTGCCTGAGGGGGGGACTTCCGGGGGTATTCTGGGATGGCCGGAGAGGGGCGTCGCGGAAGGCGAGCGGGGGGGGGGGGTGTAACCATAGTAATACGGGAGGCCGAAAGAGAAAGCGAAAGGAAGGGGGCGGGGCCAGGGGGGAGCGGCGGAAGGAAGGAGGCTGGAGAAAAAAACGGGCTGGGATGAGGAGGCTTCTCGGTGGCCTTTAAATCGGTTCTGTAAAGATGGGGCTGGGGGGCACCACCTGTGGGTTAAGAAGTACTTAAATCAGAGGTCTCCAAACTTGGACCCTTTAAGACTTGTGGACTTCAACTCCCAGAATTCCTCAGCCAGCTATCCTCAGTCAATCAGCTATGCTAGTTGGAGAATTCTGGGAGTTGAAGTCCATAAGTCTTAAAGTGCCCAAGTTTGGAGACCCCTGACTTCAATGAAGATATTTATGAACAAACTCAGAAAAAAATAGTTTATTCGAGCATTACTGAAGCTGCCTTTTAAATATCAAACAAAATGCATTTTTCAAGGGTGTGGGGTTTTTTTTTTGCAAAGCTTTAGGTAGAAGATATGGAAATTGGTAAGAGAGAGGGTGGCCAAAGAGATGAGGTTCTCGTTAAGGTGGAACTATCTTCAGTCTGGGTATAAATTCACTTTTCTTAGTATTTTTAATAGATGTCTTTACTTTTAAAAGTCTATGCTTAGCATTTGTTCTGCCATGATTATATTTTCTTAATCAGATAATAGAAAGGAAAGTCATAAACATACTAACTTTAAAAAAATCAGTAAAATTTAAAATAGCCCACTGGTAAGTGGACAGAATGCCTAGAAACACACACAATGATAGTTTTCAAATATTAAATAGGAATTCATTCAGCAACATTTGAATTTCTAGCATCATCACAAATGTCTCTGGCAAATCCCCTGGGCCTTCCTAGAAGATGGTAGCAGTATTTTTGAAAGTATACCAGAAGCAAATGACTACGGAGTAGAGACAGCATCCCCGGAAGCTGTGATGCTGGTCAGAGTCACCTGCGTTTTGGCATTCAGAGGGGTTAACTGCATCCACTGTGGCTGCCATTTTATTATTAGCGAACCACCCAATGACAATTCACAATATCCAAGTAGACCCTGAAAGTGTATTGTTTTGGTAGAAGCATAATTTAATTGCCATAAACAGTTTATTTTATTGAATGTTGGTTTTGAAATTTTTGGGTGTAAACAAGTCACAGTTCAATAGAAATACTGTATCTTCCCTGTAGAGTAGTTACGACTCCCAGAAAATTAGGGCTTTGATGCTGAGAATACTTTTCCTATTATATGCATTGCAATACGAATAGTCCTTGACTTACAACAGTTCATTTAGTGACCATTTGGAGCACTGAAACAAGGGACTTTTTTAGGGGATTGTAGACTAAAACATATAAAGAAGGATCACTGGAATTGGATGTATCTAGTTTAATGAAAATAGAATAGAATACCTTTATTGTCATTGCATTCTACAAATACAATGAAATTTGAAATCTACTCCAGCACAGTGCCCAAAACACCACATCATAATCACACTACAGAGTATTTAAAAATTAAAATAATTAAAATAATAATAATTAAAAACCTAGTCTAAAACCTATCTAAAATATATAGTGTTAGATAGTTTTAAAATGCCACTATATACATAGGGCTAAATCACATATGCATTGTTTGATTCAAGACAATTATTGCCTTTCCAAACTGTTTCTCAATCTATTAGTCCTCATTTTAAGACATCTATAACGCCTCCCTGATGGTAATAGTTCGAAATATGAATGTCCAGGATGAGAATGGTCTGTGGAGATTTTTAGTGCTCTAGAGAGGAGTCTGGTCTTTGCAATCTCTTCCAAAGAAGAAAGAGAGCAACCGATGATTTTTTGTGCTGTGTTTATAACTCTCTGGAGCATCTTCTTATCCATTGCAGAGCAAAATCCAGCAAAAAAAGGATGACATGATAGCAATGTTCCAATATCATAGGGGTTGCCACAAAGAAGAGAGTCAAGCTATTCTGCAAAGCACCTGAAGGCAGGACAAGAAGCAACGGGTGGAAATTCATCCAGGAGAGAAGCAACCTAGAGTTAAAGAGAAATTTTGTGACAGTTAAAACAATAAACCAGTGGAACAACTTGTCTCTAGGAGTTGTGGATGCTCCAACATTGGAAGTTTTTAAAAAGAGATTGGACAGGCATTTGTCTGAAATGGTATAAGGCAGGGGTGCCAAACTCACAGCCCGTGGGCCAGAGGCGGCATGTGCTGGCCACACCCACCCCCGGTTTAGCGAAGGGGGAAAGTCATGGTACATCATGTGACGACAACGTGAAGCTACGAGTTTGACACCTCAGGTATAGCGTTTCCTGCCTAAGCCAGGGGATTGAACTAGAAGACCTCAAGGTCCCTTCCAGCTCTGTCATTCTGTTTTGTTAACTGATGACTGTTTTTCACACAGCTGTTGCAGCATCCCTGTGGTCACCTGATCAAAATTTAGCCGCTTGGCAACTGACTCACACTTATGACAGTTGCAGTGTCTTGGAGTCGTGACCACCTTTTGCAACCTTCTGATAAGCAAAGTCAATGGGGAAGACAGATTCATTGAACAACTGTGTTACTACAATAACAGTCTTTATTATAGGTCACAGACCAGTACCACAAACAAAAGCATTAAAAATAATACTAAAAGCAAAAATAATGTGGTGGATTATCAACGGGCAGTTAAAGTTTGCCTAATTTTATATATAACAGCAAAATTTGGTCACATTCAAAGAACTTTGTACAGATACAATATACAATAGCTGATACAATAGCAGTAGTTGCACATAAAAAGGCCAATATTTTCTGGATGTTTTATTAGATGAGGTGTTCTAAATTGAATCTGTGAGTCCTTATTAGAAGATGCAGTATAGCAGGTACAGTTTCCATGGCTCCTTGTCCACAGGGACACAGTTTCGACTCATAGGGTATTTTTTTTTGTATTTGCCTTCCAAAACTGCTGTGGAAAGTGCGTTGCTAAGGTTCATGCCCTTTGGGCTTTGGGGATGATTATTTGATATAAATACCTTGCTGCTTTAAAGGGAGGAGTCTGATTGCTCAAGCATTCTTGGGAAGACCAGTTGAATCTTGTTCGATTTCCAGATCTTTAACACATTTTCTAAGTGCACTCATACCCCATTATTAAAAGAACTTCCCTGGATAGAACTGTGTTACTAAACAATTGAAGAGATTCACTTAACAACTGTGGCAAGAAAGGTTGTAAAATGGGGCAAAATTCACTTAGCGATGCTTACAACAAATGTTGGGCTCAATTGGTCGAGGACTACCTGCAATTAAATAATGTATCACAAATAATATAGTGTCAAGTTGCATAGATCTCTATCGGGACACTGCCATTCCTGTGGGGAGGGGTTAATTCTAACTTTCTAACCATTTATAATAGCTATATTTGCATCAACGTACTAAACTCGGTTACTTTAATCCTGGATTCACACTGCACTAAGCCATAACATAACCACAATATCTGGGTTCATGTAACTTAGTTATTTGCAAAACTAAGATTAAACATGGTTAGCATACTTGCACCAATACATCCTTTAAAATACCCATATGTTATTAAATTGTTCCTTATATCAATAAGTCATATAAAAATATTTCTTCTTTCAAAATGTCTTTTAAAAAATACAATTTTATTTTTTAAACCATTTATACCTTTGAATTGGTGTTGACTCCTAGTGACTGCCTGAACGTGACTGTGCAGTTTTATTAACCAGGTTTTTCAGAAGGGGTTCCCCACTGCCTCCTTCCTAGGGTCATGAGGAATGGCTTGCCCAAAGTCTCCCAGCTGGCTTTGTGGCTAAAACAGGACTAGGACTCATTCTCCTGTTTCTAGCCTGATCCCTTAACGACGACCCCAAACTGGCTCTCTTTTAAATACAGCAAAGTGTTGCACTTCTTTTAAAAAATACAGAAAGTCCTGATATACTAAAGGGTTACATAGTAGTTTTCTTACCCTTACGTCTTGATCTTTTTGTTACAGTGGGCTGTTTTTTCTTCTTCTGTTTTCTTCATATTGTTTAACTTCCTCTTGTATATAGACTTTCGTCATCAGAATCTGACCTGCGGGTGAAGCCTAAAGAAATCACCTCCACTCCCTTTAGGGCTATCTGCACAGGCTATCTATTGAAATGGTAAAGGAAGTCTATAGGAAGTCTGCAGCTCGGTGAGGTTAGCTTATTAGTCTAGTGCAGTGGTGTCAAACTCACGTCGTCATGTGACTTATCGTGACTTTTCCCCCCTTCGGTAAATTGGGGATGGCGTGGCCAGTGCATTACACATCCGGCCTGCTGGCTGCAAACCTGACAGCCCTTTTCTAGTGCAAGAATTATAAGCAGTAAGCAAGTGGCTTGCCTTTTAATTTGCATGATGAAGCCTTCCAAGTATGTGGAATCTCGGGAAGAGGAGAAAAGCCATGCTTGAACTTCCTCAAAACCAAGAATCCAGGCAGTTGGAGACCACTTTGATTGAAACGGCTTTGGTTGTAAGGTTATCCTTCCTTAATCTTTAACCTGGAGAGTGGAAAGTGGGATCCTTCAAATATAGTTGTCAGAAAAACAGCATTGGGTCAAGTTGCATTCTCTGCTTCTGTAGTAGTTTCTTAAAGTTGCTTTCTCCAATGTTTTAGGTTCCAGGGGCAAGAGGCATTTAGAAGAGGCGTGTGAAGAAAGCGGCTCAGCAGACACGAAAAGACAATGCTCTAGGACCTGCAGGTGCTCATCCTCTCAGGCACATTCGCTCAGCAATGGAAGAGCAGCTTCTCCAGGCTCTTTCCTGAGCAGTCATGAATGCTTGGATAATGACTTGGATGATGCCATTCTGGCTCGTTCTGATGAGGAAAAGCCAGATTCTCCCACCGGACTCTCTCGTGAAGCTGAGGATGAGCTCATAGCAGAGGATCTGGAAACCTCCCCGTGTTTGGTAGCAGTTGAAGTAACTAGATGTGAGGATGTGAAGAGTGGTAGCCTTTTAGTTTGTCCGGAATCTGCACAGCCTCTGAGGGCTCTGGATGAGGTTGAAAGCACAAAACCTCTTCCTCAGACCGGTACTCCAGCCAGCTCAAGTGAGGAGGCTGTTTCCACAAATGATTTGGAGAAGTACTTGAATAAGAGCTCTCAAAATCAAGTAGAGTTTGGTGCAAATTACAATGGTCTTAGGATTCCAGAAGCTGGTTCAGACATAACAGCTTCTTTGAATCTGGAGAGAGGTCTGTCTGGAAAAATAGATAATGAAGCAATAAAGAGTGAGACAAATGATTTGCCAGTAGGAAGCCAACTAGTGGCTGAACATGAATCATTTGGTGCAGTGGCTGAACAGTCCTCAGAGAAAGAGACTTCCTTAAGTTACAAGCAGCTAAGAGGCATGAATTCAAGCAACCCTCTACCTGACTTGCATGCAGTATTCACTCATGTCAATGGCCAAAGAAAGGATTGTGTGGAAGTTCCTGATGTTAAAGAAACAAATAGGTCAGAATACCCTCCCCCTTCCCCCTTTTCCAGTGACATGCTGTTAGGTGGGCTTTCTCAAATCACGTGGAGTTTGGCATGTATCTTGTTTTTCCCTGCTTTGTGCAGGTTATGGATTGAGCTGGTTAATCTTCAGAATGTGGAAGTGCATTTGAGGACCTTGTATGTGTGACATACGATGGGCTTGTTTTCTATCCCTTTGCTTCCCACTAGGTGGTAGTGGGCACCAAACCTTTACTATGGAAGACAGATTCCATGTCCATGTTGACTCCCCTCTTTTCCTGTTTGATTTGGAAGCAGTTAACATGTTTCAGTTTTCTTTTAAATTTTATTTTCCTTATTTTCCTCTTCCCCCTACTCCCCCAAATCCCAGTTTTTCTTTTCCATGAATATAAGAATGTTTCCTGTTTGAAATATGGCACAATGTTTTTCTTTTAACAGTTGAGAGTCTTCATCCTGCAGAGGGCTAAAAGCTTGTACTTCCTCAAAACCAACATCTAAGCTATTCAAGATAACTTGTATATATCTGATGCTAGGCAGTGGTACATACTCATAGTTCTGATGGTTATTTTTTTACAAATTGTGGATGGTACAAAAGCATGCCTTGTTGGCCATCTGATGCTGCTTCAGATATCTGTTTAGATCAGAGATGAGGCTGTTCTCTGTCACCAGAAATGGAAGGGAATAGAAGGAGATAGCTCCATCTCTTCTAGCCAGAAAGCAGGACTTAGAACCTGGGGGTGCAACTTTTTGACTTGCCTGAGCTCATTGAGTGAAGAGGAATTCTTTTGAACTGCCTATAAAATATATAACATGTATATTAACATAGTTAATGTATATTAACTATGATGTTAAAAGTTTACAATCTTGTGGGGGCATATTACTAGCTGTCCAGGACTACATGCAGGTCAGGGGTTGGACACACTGTGTCTTTCTTTGTCAGAGGAGAAGCTCTTCTCTTTAATCTTACATGTTGTCTTCTAGAGTCTACAAGGCTTCTAGAGTATATGATGCTAATCTCCCCTATCTGGACCTTGACAAATTAGGCAATGAGCAGTATCAAGTGTCTACTGTTCAGCAGATTGAAAGAATATTTATGCATGCATAGAGAGATGATGATGATGATGGAAAAGAGAGACAAATTGGTTGTGGGACAAATGCTGTCAGATGGTACAAAACTAAGAGGAGGTCACTCGTCCCAGTGGCTGGTCAGGTAATACACAACACCCAAGTGGCTATTAGCCATCAACAGCTCCAGGATAGTAATTTGGAAGACTGACCTGACGCACTGACCTCCCCAGGTCTCGGTGGGGACAAACCCCCCATGTCTGCTTTTGCTCTCAATGGAATAGTGGCAGGAGGGTCTGAGGAAGTTGGGTGTGCAGGGATTTTAATATTTTTGGCACAGCCTCAAGTTATGTATAAAGAAGATATGAACTGGCCTAGTGATACCCAATGGGCGGTTGAGAAATGGGACAGGTTTGGTTGCATCTCATGTACACAGGATGCAAACATGCCAGTCCTTTTACTCAGTCTGACATGTTTGTTCCAAAGCAAAACTATACATGATCGGAGTGATGCAAAAAGACAACCTACTTTGTTTGTAAGGAGTTAGTAAAGTCTTCCAGAAGTCCATCTAACGGATTTTGTTCCTCCCTGTTTCTGCCTATTCACAGGCAGGAAGTGTCTAAAGAAGCAAAGAGGAAGCTACAGCCTTCAATTTGTCAACCCCTGAGCAGTATGGAAGACTCCATTTTGTGTGTGGAATCAAGGTACAATCCACAACAGCCATTCTTCTAGAGATTCAGTCCAAGGAGAAGATCAGACTGCATAACATTCCCTCCCTCTTAGTGGCTCCCAACCTTCTGGGCACCAGGGACCGGTTTCTTGGAGAGAGATTTCTCTCTGGACCGGAGAGGGCGTGGTTTTACATACTGCCTGCATCTCGTGGATGGGGCTTTGGTTGTTTGGGTAGCCTGGTTGCTGGCATGCCACGGACTGGTGCCAATCCGTGGACCAGGGGTTGGGATCCCTGCTCTATCTGTACAATACATATCAGAACCTGTTCAATATTGATCTTAAAAAAAAAAGATGAAAACATGCTAACCTGGGCCATAACAATTCAGTAGACAATATTTGAAGAATCCCAATTGGCAGTAGGGTGTTTTTTTTCCTGTAAATTGCTCACCATGGATGTCACAGCCCAACTGCTGGATTTCCTTATCAATATAACCGGGGTGAGTAATGAAGGTACTTCTAGCTGTCATGTTTCTCCTACCAATGAAATGGCTAGCTGTTACATGCAGTGTAACATTCATGCAGTGGTGGCAATCCTAACTTTCAGAATCAGTTCTGAATGGAGAAGTGCTCACCAATCCCCATGACCAACGGGGACTCATTGGTGGCATGATGCAGCCCAGACTTCAGGCATTGGAGATGGATGCCAAGTGAGAGTCAGTCTATTCAGAAAAATCCTTCCCCACAGCTCTGGTTGTTTTGGACTGATACAAAATTGGGTATATGAAGACCAGGAAAAGAGCTAAGTGATGGATGGTGATGGCAAAGTAAACAGATCAACAGACCAGAAAACTACAGACCAATCATCCTAACATCAATTCCTGGGAAGATACTGGAAAAAAATAATCAAGAAACAGATTTGCTAACATCTAGAAACAAAGTTATAACTGAAAGTCAGCACTGGTTTTTTAAAAACAGATCATGCCAAATCAATCTTAATTCATTCTTTAACAAAGTGACTAAGTTAGTAGACCAGTTAAATGCTGTGGATATATATTTAGACTTCAGCAAAGAATTTGACAAAGTAGACCACACCTACTTCTTGGTAAGCTACAAAAATTTGGAATAGACACCATCACCACCAGATGGATTTGTAACTGCCTCAAAAAGTAGTTTTAATGGTACTACATCTACATGGAAGGATATAAGCAAGCAGTTGGTACCACAAGGTTCCATCTTAGGTCCAGTTCTCTTCAATATATTCATTAATGACCTAGATGAGAGAATAGAAGGGGAACTCATCGAATTTGCAGGTGACACTTAAGGTGGCAGGAATAGCATCCCAGAAGAAAAACTCAGGATCAAAAAAGATCTTGACAGACTTGAGCGATGGGCCCTATCCAACAAAATGAAGTTTAATGTGGAGAAAAGCAAGGTTTTACACCTGAGCAGGAAAAATAAAGATACATGTACAGATCAGGTGAAACCTGGCTCAAAAACAGTAACTCTGAGAAGGACTTTGGAGTCCTAGTAGATGATCACTTAAACATGAGCAGTGTGCAGTAGCAGCCAAAACTAATACAATCCTTGGTTGTATAAACAGTGGCAGAGAGTCAAAATGTGAAATATTAGTAGCCCTTTATAAAGGCCACACCTGGAAGACTGCATCCAGTTTTGGTCACCACATTACAGAAAAGATGTTGAGATTTTGGAAAAAGTGCAAAGAGCAATTAAGATGATTAAAGGCCTGGAGACAAAAATATATGAAGAACAGTTGCTGGATTTGGGTTTGGCTAGAGAAAAGAAGGAGTAGGCAGGACGTGATAGCAGTCTAACAGTATTTGAGGGGCTGCCACAAAGAAGAGGGGGTCAACTTATTTTCCAAAGCACCAGGAGGCAAGACAAGAAGCAATGGATGGAAACTAATCAAGGAGAGAAAGAACCTGGCATTAAAGAGAAACTTCCTAACAGGACATTTAACCAGTTGAACAGCTGGTCTTCAGAAGTTGTAGGTGTTCTATCACTGGAGATTTTTAAGAAGAGACTGGACAATCACTTGCCTGAAATGGTCTCTAGGGTCTCCTGCTTGAACAGGGGTAAGGGGCTGGACTGGAAGACCTCGGGTCTCTTCCAGCTCTATTCTGATTCAGGGAAGGGTGGTTGCTGGGAAAGATGCTGGCAAGTGGGCCTTGCTGTGATACTGGCTGTGACTGGAAGGCAGTAGTGAAGAGACTACTAGGCAAGCTGGTGAGATGTGTGACATTGGGGGCTGTGGAATGAAAAGAAGAAGTGGCTTATATTGTTTTCTCTGAAATCTAGGACAACCCAAGTGCTCTGAGTCCCATTTCTGATGAATCATGGCTTACTCTGTGGTTCAGCAGAATTTTTAGAACTGAAATGCTTGGTTCCTATTTCAGAATAAGGGGTTTTTTCCCCTTTATGCATACCCTGGGGAGGATTCTAGGCAGCTTTTGGATAGGAAATGGACCATGTGTTTGCTGTGCTTAGTGCCTGGCAGTCGGTGTCCCCATCCAGCAGAGAGTCAATGTAAAAGTCAACATTCAGTGGCAACCGTGCTCAGCAGGTAAACATGTAACTGGAGAAATTCTGCCCTGCCTGAAAACACACCATCCAAAACAGGTGGAGATTAGAAGGAATTCCCAGGGAGAATATGCATCAGAATTTTATTAGAATGAGTTAGAACTTGAAGCAAAATAATAATAATAGTTCTATTGTCTCCCACCTCCAAGAGAATTTAAGGTTAAACACTGAAGCATTTACAGTACATGGACAGGATGAGATGTATAGCCAGAAAAGATGTGACTTTTTCCTTCTCTCTTTCACTGTGTCAAAGGTAAACTAAGATTAGAGAGCAATCATTAACGTTTTGTGATGGAAACATAAGCATTAGTGGCGGAAGGTAATTCCAGGAAGCTCAGCTTGCCTATCCCAGTTACTACTCTTCATTGGAGCTTTCTCAAGTTGGCAATTGGTTCAGACATGGCATCATTATCCAGATCATCGATTTCAATGTGAAAGCGGCTCTTCTCAGCATTTAACATAAGGTCCACTTAGACAATCCACTCAGCAGAAGTTGAGAAAACAAGCTCCGTTTAAGTTGATGTAGGAGAACGTAGGAATTGCACATAGGAATTCACTGGCTGTGAAAAGAGATTACAGACCCAAGGTGGGAGCTATTAAGGAGGACATGTTTCAAAGAGATACTAAATGGCTTGCTATAAATCTGCTCAGGAGCATTTATAATTTTCACAATAATGTGAATTACCTGACTAGGATTAAAGAAATATGTGTGGTTCTTAATTTCTTGAATTTGTCAGCTATGTGGACTGAACAATTTCACTCAAGAAACAACTCTGAACCTGGCCAAGACTATGTTGGTATATCCAAGTGGACTCTACACTTTTGTTACCATTGGACAGATAATGAATTTTGTTTCCTAAGTGAAGGACTTTGTAACTCTCTCTAGTCATAATGTCACTTTTAGCCCATTTTCCAATCATCAAAAGTATTTTAAATTTTATTTCCAGCTTAGTTTTAACTGTCTTGCCAAATGTTGTCATCTGCAAATTTGATGAAAAATGGGTAGGAGAGTTGGAATACTTCTTTGGGTGCTCCAAAAATGAGACTCTTTAGTGCAGTTTTTTGAGCCAGCTATGTATCCAAATGTCATGCATTAGACCAATGTGGCAGATTATTGATCTATTCTTCTTTCCACATGCCAATACAATCTCAAAAATGACCCTTATTCCCCAGAGGCCCTAGGGCAACTACCTATGGCAAGGGGAAGACCTGCCCGAAAGCAGTGAGTGCTAAGAATCACCAGGTTAAATCAGGCTGACTTTGGAGTTTGGACATAGGAACAGTCAATATTCAAACAATGAAAACGGATGCTCGACGAGAAGAACTGCTGATTGAACTTAACATTATGCATTGGGATATCTTTGGATTATGTGAAACACAATGAAATGGTGAAATTTTAGTTGAACTTGATAGGACTGGGCATTTACTATACACTAGAGATATTGAAGATGGACGATATGGCAGAGTTGGTTTTCTCATCAACCAAAAGCTGAAAGACTCATAGTAAAATTTGGAAGTATATCAGACAGAGTAGCCCAATGCATCATTCAATTGAACAAACAATACAAACTTCAAATCATCCAAACTTGCACATGAACCATAAGCTGTAGTGATGTTGAGGTCGAAGAGTTTAATGATGGTGTGGCCTGCTTTCAAGACAAAAATGCTGATACAAAACACTAATGGGTGACTTTAATGGAAAAACAGGAAGAACAATACCTGGAAAAAAGCAACTGGCCCTATGGAATAGTGGATGAGATAATAGAGGCGACAGATGGATAGGAACTTTATATCATGAACACATTTTACAGGAAAAGAGCTAGCAGGAAATGGATATGGAAGAATCCATCTGGATACACAAACAAAGTGGACTACATCGTGTCAAGTCATAAAACCATATCATGCAATTGTACTGTTATCGATCATTTTAATGTTGGAAGTGATCATAGAATGGCATGAGCTAAAGTGAAGAAAGTCTGTAGTAAAGAATGTGTGGAAATGATAAAGACATCATGAAAAGCAAAAAGAATGATAAGCTCTTAGAGGAAAACAGCAATTAATCTATCAAATTGCTATATTCTGTTGCAGGATTTGGAAGATATGAATATTATGGATCAAAATGGACAAATAGTCAAAAACATCCTTGAATCTGCTATATCTATAGCATCGCCGGACAACACTTTGTATCGTCAAAAATCTCTGATGAAACTATTAATTTAATGAAAAACTGAGGGACAATGAAGCATACTGGAAGTTTCACTAATAAACTGGAGTACGTTTCAAGACCTGTAAAAAAGGCAATTGAAGAAAACAAAGCGATTAATAGAGCAAAATGCAATCTTATAAATACAAGAACGAAGGTGAAGATGGCTCTGTGTATAGAACAAGACAGGAATTGCTAGAAATAATTGGAAAATTCTATTCAGAGCTATACAAAGATCAAGATCACTCAAAAGTAACAACACCCACGAAATAGGAAATGCCAGATATCCTGGTGGAGGAAGCATCAAGTGCGATAAAATTAATGAAAAATGGCAAAGCTTCAGGAAATGTCTCTGTTATGGTTGAAATACTAAAAACTGGTGGTCATAGTTTACACAAGATACTAGCAAAAGCTGCAAAACTATACTCAAGATGCCTCAGAGAAGAAAAAATACCTGATGCATGGAAAAATACTGAAGTGATTCTTACACACAAGAAAAGGGCCCAAAATGATTTAAAGAACAATTGCTCAAAAAGCCTTCTTTCAGTCATCTACAAGGTTTTCACCAAGATAATAGCAAAAATAATATTGAGAACATTAAATGATGCACAACCAAAGAAGCAGGCTAGGTCCAGAAGTGGCTACAATACAATAGATCATATCCACATTCTTCAGCACAAGTGCAACATATCTCTGTGCATAGCTTTCATTGACTGCAAAAAGGCATTTTATTCAGTATTCCAGCAAGCAATTATTAATGCATTCTGCAACCAAGGTGTAAACACTTTACATAAGCTTACTACAATCAATATATGAAAAAAGAATGGCAACAATTTGCGTTAATCATCTTAAAGTGGAAATCAACATAGAACAAGGTGTACAACAAGGTGATACAATATCACCTATCCTTTTCTCAGCTTGCCTTGAAGAAGCATTTCGCAAACTAGACTGAGCAAAAAATGGAATAAAAATCACTTAAAATTTGCAGATGATGATAATCTCGCAAGGCTGAGAAGAGCTGCAAAGACACACAAGAGCTGCACAAAGCTGGAGAGCCATTTGGCTTAAAATAAACCTGAAAAGGAGCCAGGTTATGTTTAATAAATTCACCAAAGAATGATTTTTTTTTTATACCTGCAGAAGAACTAAATGTAGTAGACCACTACATATACCTTGGCCAATGGATCTCAATATAAGGTGATACAATAAAGGAAATTGAACGACGTTTTAAATGTTTAATGTAATTTTCAAGAACAACCTCCCCCTATGCCTGAAGAGAAAAGTTTTCAATCAGAGTGTGCTACCTGCTCTAACATGCCAGTGAAACATGGACACTTACCTCACAATCGATATAAAACTAAGACAAGATAGAAAGACCTGCACATGGATCAGAGAACACACCAAAATATATGATATCAAGAGAGTCAAAGAACTGAAATGGAAATGGGCTGGTCACCTAGCAAGAAGAACAGATGTCAGGTGGACCAAGGCAGTCATAGAAGGGATCCCACTTGATCAAAAGCATCCATGAAACAGACCTAAAACAAGATGGATCAACAATATCAGCAAGTATTGTGGGCCCAATTGGCAAAAGAAAGCTCAGGATTGCATTGGTTGGAAACAGGCGGAAGAGGCCGTCATCCTACAGTGGATAGACAATGCCTAGAATGATGGTGATAAATGAAATATCATGCCATGTTGTATATTTTTAACTAAATAATCAAAATCTCATGATGTATTTTTATCAGATATTTTGCTGAAGTCAGGATAAATTATTCAGCGTTCTACAATCAAGGTAATTATCAATTCAATTCAAAGATGAATTAAGAATAGTTTTACAAGATTTATTCTTGAAAATCCATGTTTACTTCCAGTGATTAATAAATACAAGTGTTTGGTGATTCAAATACAGGCAGTCCTCAACTTGTAACTACAATTGGGATTGGAATCAGGGAGCAAAGTGGTTCTTAAACAAGACACCCATAAGACCATTTTTCTCAGTGACTGCAGTCACGTACAGTTACAGTTTTTAGTAATCATACTGGTTGTTAAGCGGATGGAGCTGAAATGAGCTCCCTGCCTAAAAAGGGCAGGAGGCTCCCACCATGTATGGGCTGGAGAAAGAAAGCTCCAAATTAGTGGAAGGGAAATGCAGTTTGCAACCTTCCCTGTTGATTTCCCCACTGACTTTCTGAGGAAGCTGGCAGAGAAGATTGTGATCACATGATCTCAGGGTCCTTGGCAGCCAATCTTAAGTGTGAACAGGTTGTCCAACATCCAGATCATGATCTTGTGATTAATGGGGTGTGTTGTGTGATCTGCACAATGTTTTACAGCATCCAGAATTGCTTTCCAGAGTGTAAAGCAGCCTTTCCAAACCTTCCTAACTTAAAATGACCAGTCATTAGTTGAGATTACTAACACCTAAGTAGCTTGGTAATCGTCCATGTATGGATCCTTCCCATCTAATGCATGTAGATTTGTCATGGGAAAGCAAGAAATAGCAATAGCACTTAGAGAGCCCTCTCTAAACGGTTTACAGAGTCAGCATCACTTTATCCTAGAGGTCTCCAAACTTGGTAACTTTAAGACTTGTGGACTTCAACTCCCAGTAGTTGAAGTTCAACTCCTATAGCTGGCTGGAGAATTCTGGGAGTTGAAGTCCACAAGTCTTAAGAGTTACCAAGTTTGGGGACTCTGCTTTATCCCACTAGAAATTTGGATGGTGGGCCACTACTGAACTTCAGAATTCTTACAGAAAAATGGACTTCTTATTTCATAAAAATATGGTGTACTTAAGACAATTTTAAAGATTTTTTTAAAATTTCTATATTATTGTTATTCGTTTTCACTTTTTTGTACACCATCCTATGTCCTTTTGGAATTTGACAGCATTTAAAAAAAATCAAACTCTTCCAGTTGGTATATAGGAACGCTGTTCATATGATCCTGGAGTTTTAAATGCAAGTAAAGACACATTCCCTGGCCATATTTCTTTCAAGCCTGTGCTTTAATCCTGACTCTTCACAATTTCATGGTGGAACACAAAGAGTTTTTGTTGGAGAAACTTGAACAAAAGATTGCTACAGCTTTTCTTTATTATCTCTGACTGTTTTCCTTTCTTCATTGAGCAGGTGGTGTGCCGGCATTTTTCCTTTCCTCATTTTATAGCTTATAGACAAGTTACACTGGGAGCAACTGTTAAAATTGAATTTTGGACTGAAAATTGAGTAGACATTCACTCCATTGTTTATTATTTAGAAAGGCGTTTAATGCAATGTCTTGTGAAACAATTCATTCGTTAATACAAGTTTTAAAAATTTAAAATATTTTACTTTTGGTTATCTGAAAGTAGCAGGAACAACTTCTGCGCAATTATGTCTTGTTTAGCTTTTGAAATGTCCTAGTAATTTGCTCTTTCCTAGAAGATCATTTGTGGTACATTTGCAGATTGTTATTTTTTCCCCTCCTCTTCTAGTTTTGCAAAGCCTAAACGGATATTAATTCAAGAAGCCGACCTTGAGTCAAGAAAAGCAAGATATGTCAATGCCGTACTTAACCATGCTAGCTCGGTCCCCTCGCTCATAGGTAAGTGCAAAGGTAAAAGGGGAGTTGTGGGTGGCGGAAATATCACTAAGGTCAATGTGGAGATGAGCACATTCCAGGGTTCTTGGCTACCCTTCCCACTGGGAGGAATGGGATTTGTTCCAGGAAAGACTTCCTTTCTTGCTTCCATTTCATCCAAACCAGACATGGGGATCAAGTGGCATGGAGGTTTGTCTGGAAGTTTATCGATCTTCTAATAGGGTTCTACAATGGATTTTGCTTATAATTTGCAGGTGAATTCACAGAATATACGTAGCTTTATAAATGAATTAACTTGCAACATATGTTGAAATGTAAGCTAAGCAACAGACTGGATTCACACAATACACCCAACTTCGTTCCAACCAAGTTTCAGCATATTGTAAGAGAATGTAGTCATTTAGTTTTTAGGTGATTGGTTAACCATGTTGCACAACTTGATCATGATTGCTTTATCATCCAAAGAAGAACTTCATTACAAAATCTATCTGTAAAACTTAGTTCAGGGTGACATCACCCAAAACATGATCGTTTGACTGTAATTATTGTAGACCACAGTTCACAAAATTGGTGTAATCTATTATTTACCTTACTTTTATAATTAATTTGTGATACATTGTATAATTATTGCTTCAATCCCAAAGGTCTCAAAATGGTGTACTAAATTTATGGAAACAGACACAGTTCATCCAGGGTCCTAAGGCTGAATAAGCATTGAAGATTTGGTCTCCCTATCATAAAATTCTAGCTGTGGAGCTTCAGTGGGGCTTTGTGAGTTGGGCTGCTGCCCCTCTTTGATTGAACACAGACTAACACCTGCCCTGTGCTAGCCAGCTCTTTGGTTACAATACAGGCCAGTGTAGGATCGTGTCTTGAGGACCGGGGAGTACTAAAGGATGTGTCTCGTGTCAGTCTGTTGGGGGTTGCAGTTTGCTTCTCCTGAGTGTCTTGAGAACTCCTTGAGTTTCAATAGAAGGAGTTGAGTTCATTGTGATGGCTTATTTCCAGGTGATTGTGTCCTTTCAGGAAGATAACAATATAGTACTTTTAATACTAGTTTCTAATTTTTCACACATATAGTACTAATAGATGTTTCACTGCTGGAATATTTACCATGTATATATTAGAAAACTAGTGTAAGTGAAAGAAAAAGGATTCTCTTTTTCCATTGTGTATCTCTGTTTAATATGGAGTGCGCTAATACTTCCATGTTAGAGTTGCTCACAGCAAAAGGATTTAGACTTATCTACCACTTCACAGTGCTTTACAGCCCTCTCTGGGTGGTTTATAGAGTCAGCCTCTTGCCCCCAACAATCTGGGTTCTCATTTTACTGAGCTCGGAAGGATGGAAAACTGAGTCAACCTTGAGGCTGATCAACCTCCTGGTTGTGGGCAGAGTTTGCCTGCAATTCTGCAGGTTAACCAGTGTGCCACCAAATCTCTCTTGAGTGGTTTATGTGATGCTTACAGACTGTTTGCTTATTAGTGCAGGCGCATCCTTAGTGTATTAGCTAAACTGGCTTCTCTCACAGAGTTGGGTATGACTGGAGAGGAAATGGTGCTTATCTCCTTAAAATGGAGATGTTTTACACTGTGAGTTCCACATTGCAAGCTTTCCTATGAGAATATTTTTTTTCATTAGTGTATACCTTTTACCTAAGAATTCTCAAACTTAAGAATGATAGCTGAATTTGTGTGACCCTAATCACCACGAATAAAACTAATGATTTCATTGGAGTTAATTATAGAGAAGAAATACACCATATTTTAAATGATTACATTTTAATCTACGGTATCATATAAAGCTATGATAGAACATACTTTATAAAATAGAGTCTTTTCCTTGGAAATAAAAAAGGGTTGGGCCTCGCTAGTCTAGAGAAGAGACAGGATAGCAGTCTTCCAATATTTGAGGGACTGCCACAGAGAGGAGGAAGGGGTCAAGCTATTTTCTAAAGCGCCTGTAGGCCAGACAAGGAATAATGGATGGAAACTGAACAAGAAGAGATTCAACCTGGAAATAAGGAGAAACTTTCTGACAGTGAGAACAATCAACCAATGGAACAGAAGTTGCCCTCAGAAGTTGTGGGAGCTTCATCACTTGAGACTTTCAAGAAGAGATTGGACTGCCGTCAGTCAGAAATGGTGTAGGGTCTCCCGCTTGGGTAGGGGGTTAGACTAGATGTCCTACAAGGTCCCGTGCAACTCTGATTATCTGTTATCTGATTCATAATTTTAAATAATGATTTATTTTGCAAGGCTTTTCAAAATACTTGGCCTTTAGTTTTAAGCTGGCCACTCTAATTTCTCATTCCATATTTATTATGGATAGATATTTGCTAATAGTAGCTACAGCAGAATTTTATTGCTGGCTTGTCCATGTGCCACAGGAGCAAATCCTTGCAGGGATGGTGCACATGCTGTAAAACTTGTGCAAATTATCTGCAGCCTTGTCAGAACCCTTTTAAGCTTTATTTGGCTTAAAGTGACTGCCAGCTGGTCAGTAGAACAGGAGACGGTAATGCCAAGAGCTTTGTGTGTCCAAGCCATCAGGCCAGGCTCTGGCTTTGCTGCAGGTTTTTCTTGGGCTAGCTAGCTGCTGGCTTCTCCAGGGAGAGCAGGGCACATGGTGAGCCCAACTTCAGTTTTGGCATTCAGATCTGTTCCCTTGCCAGGGTGCATCCTTGGCTTGCTGAGTCAGCTGGCTGTCAGCTTGTCCAGACAAAGGGGAACAGCAATCCCACTTCATTTATTCAGTTGTTTTTTATAGACATCCTCAAGAATGATTCACATAGATAAAATAACTAAAAACACAAAAAAGTAAATAATCAAAACAGAATATTAAACGAACAATTGAAAACAAGTGAAAACAATTTCACTGAGGCAATTCAGTGTTGAATCTTAGAAGTTGTGGGTGCTCCGTCACTGGAGGCTTTCAAAAAGAGTCTGAAATGGTATAGGGTCTCCTGCTTTGTGCAGGGGGTTGGACTAGAAGACCTCCAAGACCCCTTCCAGCTCTATTATTCTAGGTTATTCGTCTGACTTGTGGGGAAATGGGTCTTCCAAGCCCTACAAAAGGCAGTCAGGATTCAGGCCATTTCAATCTTGGTGGGTGGGAGAAGATGCTCTCCTGTTGGGTGAGCAGGAGTAACTCTGCCTGAAACGCTAGGCTTCTCTTTAGGGGGAGGTATCAGCCTCGTGGCATTTTCGTTGCTGTTTGGGCTTTTATTTAATTACACTTTCATTTGCCATTTTTCCTACTGATAACTGAGAAGGTTCACACAAGTCAACATTTATTTACGTCTATTTAATACTGTTTAATACTGTTAAGTTCTCTTTTCAGTACTTAGTTTCATTTGAAAGAGAGGAGCAGTGTTATTACATTGGCTGGTTCATGTACTTGGACAAAACATGGCTGGCTAGTTTCTACCTCGGTCTCTTGTGTCAAACCATCCTTAAAATCTTCCTGTTTCACTTAGATAAGCCAGCATCCGAACCAAGCAAAACAAGGGAAGAGAGGGTCAGGCAGCAATCCAGCTTTGCTTTGCAAGCTCCCTCCTAATTGTCATGTTTTGGTTAATCTTCTGTTAATCTACTGAATTTCAGACCCTGTCCATGAGTTGCACACGCTGGTAGATACAGTCACATCTGAATCCGGTTACAACCACCCAACAGACTTGACCGTAAGGTACGATGCCTCTGGGAAGACAAGCAGAACTCGGTGGCAAGTTTTTCCTGGGAAGCAGCTTTACAGATCTCGTAGCATGTAAAAATAGGTATAATTATATCAACTTTGAGGAACTAGAATTTACTATCTGTCAGGTTGGCAAAATATCCTTACTTACACATACTGGTATTTGGGTGACAGTGTAGTTGAATAAGAATGAGATTTATGGGTGCATATGAATTAAAGATACAAACTCTCTTTTTGAGCAGTTATTTCCCGGAGGTGAACAATAATTGAAGAAAACAAATTGGGGATAAAATTATACAACTGCAAAGAAAAGGGTATTTTTGTAAAGTGAGTGATCATCATAAAAGTGATTATTTTAAAAAGATAATGTCTTGAAGCATCTATTTGATTCTAAGTGTAGCTTTTTTAGCTGAGGAAAATCTAGGGGAGGAAGAGGAAGGGTAGAGCATTTCCTTGACATGCTAGCTAAACATCTTTGGAAAATCTTGACTTGCCTGAACATTCTTCTCTTTGCCTGAACTACAGGACAAGCAGTCCTTGACTTAGGAGTGTAATGGAGGTACTCATTACAGTTGTAAGTCATGATGGTCGTAAAGCAAGTCCCCACATGACTGACTAATTATGACCTTTTTGCAGTGACCATTAAGTGAATGTGGCAGTCATTAAGTGGATTCATTATTTGCTATGTGGTGTTTGCCGAAAACCAGAAGTTTTCAGCAAAACCTTTGAAAATTGCACTCACATTCAGACAGCCACAACATATGGGCTTATTGCTAAGAATCCAAAATGCAGTCACATGACCGGTGTGTGTGTCATAACTTCAGAACCAGGTTGTAAATGCCTTTGGGGGAGGATCCGTTAGAACTTTGTACAGTCACTAAGCAACCGGCCATAAGTCGAGTGTTTGTTCTATCACTTATTAAGACTCAAAACAGCAAAGGAAGCCTTTGTAATGCAATAAAAATAAAAACTCCCCTTTCTCCCAAATCCTAGCTTTGATTTTCTAATAGTGCTTTGAATTCTGATCAACATGGTAGTTTTGTTGAAAGATAATCTGACACACTTCTAATATAAAAATAATACAATTTTCTTGAGGAATTTGTCTCCGTTGGTTTGACAATGGAGGTGGCCTGGAGGCTGCAGCTTTTGAAATTGGAATGGATAAAGTTAAAAAAGAGGAGGCAGCCGGTCTTAGGCCTAAAAGGGAGCAGAAGGCAGGATAGGAAGGGGATCTGGTCTATAGTTTCCATGCTGTGTTTACCGGTATCCCAAATTGAAAGGGGAGAGCAGGGCTTCCAATCGAAAGCTTCCTCAGGAAAAAGGGAGAAGGGGCTGTTTTCAGGGTTGGGTTGCTGCTCTTTTGTCTCCAAGTTTTGCACTGACATTTTCTTCCTTCCTTCCTTTTTTTGTAAAATGCCTTCCCTACATAGGAACTACACCAAACGGAGTCACAGCAAAACTCAGAGATTCAGTCTCAGCCAGTGGGTTGATCATAGCAGGCGCAACTTCAGTCGGTTTGATGGCATTCCTGATCACTTTGAGCGCAGCCCAATCCTAAGCTAGAGGAGATTTTATTCAAAGTTGTTCTTTAAATGTTTAGGTACCAATAGTTCAATTTAATTAGTATTTGTGTGTGTTTACCATTAACATGAAGGCCAGTTTAATGTATTTGTTTTTTATTACAAATATTTGTTCACCTTGTCTTAGATCTTTTTCATTGCTGAATGTTTTAGAAATATTGTATTTTTACTATTCTATTTGATATTGCACCTTGAATATATTATAAATGTTTATTTTAAAATTCTGGAATCTATTATCCTTTTTCCCCTTCTATGCTTACTGCTTGACTGTGTCCACATTCTGTGTTTTTAAAACACATTCTGTGTTTTTAAAATTTGATGGAAAGTCTAGGCACCCTGATTTTATTGTTACCCATTGACAATGAAGAACAATGATACCAGGATTCCATGGGCAAATATCTTAAGTTCCTTCAGATTCATAACTGAGGCCACTCACACATTCAGCTGCTAAGCTTTGAGGCTGCAAGTAAATGAAGGAAGCAGCATTGGATGAATTGGAAAATTATTCACCTCTTCTTGAAATGCTCATATATATAGGAGATCATCTGGCATAATAAGCTTTAGAGGACTGCTTAAAATGTGAAAGCCTTTTTGTGGGTCATCATTCCCTCTAATAGCAAAAGCCAGCTATTGTAAATGATGTGAACATGTTCTAAATTAAAGTAATGATTAGTATATATTTAGGGCAATTGTATGTGTTCATTACCTCTGCTAATGAATATTATTGTTACATAGAAAGGGAGGCTCGCCAGCCTTGGGCAGGTGCTTGTATACAATAATGCAGTATTTTGCTTAAAAAAACAGGCATTTCTTGTTTTTCTGTCCTTCGGGCATCTATACAAGTGAGGTCAAACCCTGTCTTTTCTTGTCTTCTTACAGGAAACATTAGTGAAAGACAGATATAACAGAAGTCCCCCCCATACCTGTTCTCCAGGTTAAATATAGATGAGAAAAAACAAGCCCCGAGGCTTCAAAAATACCCAATTCTTTGCAAAATGCTCTGGTTCTAGAAAGAAAAAGCAAAAATGGCAGCATCTTGTGACATAAGATTTATCTTTCTGCTTCCGTCTTTGAAAAGTGGAGCAAAGGCCTGTTCGCCTTCCTAAGCTTTAAGCATTTGATGGCGAGTCCCTGCTGTGGCTCTTATCCACCCCTCTGTAGAGACCAAGAGCTCTATTGTTCTGCAGCTCATGGCAGAAAACTGCCTTTGTGTTGCTTTTTCCTTTGAGACCTTGTTGACTCCTGGGGACTATCTGAACCCTCATCCCTGAAGGTAGTTTGGCTCCCTTTTCCGCAGGTGATTTACCTTCCAAGGCTGTGAGAGGGCCTGGCCTAAGGTCCTCCAGCTCCTTGTTTGCCTAAGGAGGAACTAGGAATTACAGTCTCCCAGTTTGGAGTCTCGTGCCTTACTAAACACTAGACCAGGCTGGCTCTTTCCACCATTCTCTTACACAGTTCAAAGAAATCTCAAAAGGGGAAACGCTTTTGGCCTTATTTTAATTTTTCCATATTTTGGCAAAAATTGGAGGGAAATGGCCTGTTTGAATGTATCCTTTGTATGCAAAAATATTTGGGATGAAGCTGATTATCAAGAATGGATAAAGGTTGTCTAGATTTAATTTGCTTTATCAATTGGAAATCAAAGCCAACACCAAAACTGGCTATTTTGAGGACAATGTGGCTTTTCAATCCCATTTATCCTATAATGCTGTATTTCCAGTTGTTCTGCACAAGTGGCTCTCCTTTTCTTTTCTGGATAATAAGGAATGCATGAAAGTATTGCTAAATTGCATCTTAGCCACACGTTTCCCCAAGCTTTCTTCCCCAGTATGGCCATAAGATATTGAGCGGAAGAACCCTGGCCGCTCTTCGTCTGCATCTGGGGAACCCCCAGCTGCTCGTTTCTGTCACTAAAAGGCAACATTGGGAGCAACTCGGAATCAGTACAGGTAGTCCTCAACTTACAACTCCAATTGCTGCTGAGTGAGACATTTGTTAAATGAGTTTTGCCCCAAGTTAAGACCTTCCTTGCCACAGTTGTTAAGTGAATCTGTCTTCCCCATTTATTTTGCTTCTCAGAAGGCCAGAAAAGGCGACCCCAGGACATTTCAAAATATGAGGCCGTTGCCAAGCATCGGAATTTTGATCACCTGACTCCTGGGGATGCTGCAATGGTCATAAGTGTGAAAAGGGGTTCTAAGTCATGTTTTTGAGTGCCGTTGTGCTTTGGATGCTCGCTAAATGAACTGTTGTAAGTGGAGGACTGTATCAGTTGGAGCAGCAGGAAGGCCCCATCAATGACCTCGGAGAGGCACCGTTCTTTCCAGTTCTAGGCAGCGTGTATCCTGTCACCCCCATGCGGCCTTTGAGCAGCACTCAGAGGACGTGCTGATCAATAACATTCCTGGCGCTTTTCCAGGTGCAAATCAGTGGGTGCATGTGTGGTTATAAAGCAGGAAGCCTTTTTCCCTCGAGGAACGAGGGCCTTATATAAAAACTTATCTGTAGCAAGTCTGCTTGGAGAAAAGTAGAAACCTTCCTAAATATATTCAATGATAACAGTAAAATTATGTGCAGTTGCCAATCTTGGTGAACTGGCAAGCTAGCCACTTTCTGCGAAAATAAGCACTATTCTATTTCTGGATTGGCAACCAAAGAAGGAAGCAACAGCGACACAATGTTAGTGGGGTGTTTGATAGAGAGGAAGGGAAAAGAAAAATGTAAAGACAAGGGAAAGAAGTTACTAGCTTACCTAAGAATGTGATATAATTTTTGCACAAAGCAACTTGTTTCACTGTGGGTGGCGAAGTCTCCTACAGGATTTGAGTAGATAAATGTACAGTTCAGTTCTGGAGACCTCCACACGTGGTGTGAAACCTCTTGTGTTTACTGAAAGAAGTTGGACAGCTCAGAAAAAGGGGGTCCCAGATAAGGTTCCCTGCATTGCATATTCACATTTAGTGGGGATAATTCTTAACCTAGCTCTCATCCCTCTCGTCCTTCACTGGGCTTCCAGTTCAAAAGTTATTAACTTCCAGGACAGACACAGTCTCCGGAGAGTAATTAGGACTACAGAAAAAACAATTCCTACCAACCTGCCTTCCATGGAGGATCTGTATCCTGCACCCTGAGTCAAAAAGAGGGCTGTGAAAATATTTACAGACCCCTCACATCCTGGACATAAACTCTTTCAACTCCTTCCCTTAAAACAATGCTACAGAACACTGCACACCAAAACACAAGAACAGAACACAAGGACAGTTTTTTCCCAAACGCCATCACTCTGCTAAACAAATAATTCCCTCAACACTGTCCCAACTATTTACTAAGTCTGCACTACTATTGCTATTAATCTTCTCATCACTCCCCATCACCCACCCTCTCCCACTTGTGACTATATGACTGTAACTTTTGTCACTTAACATCCTTACGATTTCTATGGACTGTTTCCTGGTATGATTTGATTGCTTACTGTATCCTATGATTATTAAGTGTTGGACCTGATGATTCTTGACTTGACGAATGTATCTTTTATGTACACTGAGAGCTTTTGCACCAAGACAAATTCCTTGTGTGTTCAATCACACTTGGCCAATAAAAGAATTCTAATTCTAATTCTACCTGCTTCAGATGTGCAAAGGCTCTTAACGAAAAGCTTCCATTTCCCTGCAGTGGAAATCCTGAAAATAAGGCAATAGGTCAATAATATGCTCCAATAGGTCAAACCAAAGGCCATTTTTGTCTGGCTCATGAGTGCAGATCTGTGGAACGCCATCCTTTTTTCTTCTTCAACCTCACTGAAGCCTCTTGGGAAGGAGAGGAAAATGCAGGCCTTCCTTCCACCAGACATCCCAGGACCAGTTCCTAGGGACAAACAGGCCCTATCCTGGCTCAGCCCACAACCAGGAGCTGCAACCTCTGCCAAAGCAGCTTCCCCCATTTCCTTAGGAACTTAAAGCACCTCAATGGGGAGACTAACGCTCTGGTCCTAGCTGCATCAGAGCCAGCTGGTGATGGACTTGCCTCTCTTCCTGATCAAGGCGAGAATCCAGGAGGAGGAAGTATGGAAGTGCCTAGCTGGCGCTCACATTTTCTGGTTCCTGTACAGCAGCTTTCCAGGCGTGCGCTTGAGGTGTGTGCTGTTCTGCAGTGATTGCCAAAGTGATGTTTAATTTAGTTTATTGTCAGTGCACCTCGCACAACTAAATTAAATACCATCTTCAGTGTACAATTTATGACTATGAAAATAAACACAAACACTCCCCCCTCACATCCACACATTGAATTGAAAACCCCTGATATCGCATTAATATTGCACTACACAGTAGAATTCAATAGTTACTGCCCTGGGATAGAAGCTGGCTTTCAACCTATTTGTCCTATATGTGTGGGTTCAGACCCAGAAATCTTGCCCCTTGGCAGCAGTGGATTCCTGGGGGCTTGGCTGCAACTCCCTTCTCTCCTGGTGGGCTCAGCGCATTCCCCTCAGGCTCTGCACGCAAAGGAGGCAACCTGCCTTTCTGGGGTGGGGACAGACGTTGCTGCATCCCATCACTACAGGTTGTCCCTGGTTAAGAACGTCTGACTTAGGGACCACTCAGACTTACAAACCAGCCGCCTGTGACTAAAAGCGTTGAATGGCATTCTTTCTCTGACGGACATTTAGACATTTAGAAATGCCGTGCATTTCTACTACCCAGCTGCTGAAAGCATTGCACACCTCCCTCAAGAAAGGAGAATGCCATCCACCATTTTAGGCAGTTCATTTGTGAGTAAAAATTATTTCCGCACATCCAAGTTCTGGCTTGCATATAAAATCAATTTGAAAGACTTGGGAATGGGTCTTATATTTAACCTGTGCTGTCAGTTTTGGCTGGTGAGTGACCCAGAGAGGCACACCCTCCATAAGGAGGGAAAGCCTCAAAAGGTAATTGCAAAAGAAGTTGGATGTTCCCAAAGTGCTGTATCAAAGCACATTAACAGAAAGTTATGTGGAAGGGGAAAGTGGATGAAAAAGGTGCACAAGCAGCAGGGATGACCTCAGCCTGGAGAGGATTGTCAGGAAAAGGCCATTCAAAAGTGTTGGGGACTTTCACAAAGAGTGGACTGAGGCTGGAGTCAGTGCATCAAGAGCCACCACACACAGACAGATCCTGGACATAGGCTTCAAATGTCGTATTCTTCTTGTCAAGGCGCTCCTGAACAACAACGTCAGAAGCATTTTACCTGGGCTAAAGAAAAACAGAACTGGTCTGTTGCTCAGTGGTCCAAAGTCCTCTTTTCTGATGAGAGCAACTTTTGCATCTCATTTGGAAACCAAGGACCCAGAGTCTGGAGGAAGAATGGAGAGGCACACACTGCAAGATGCTTGAAGTCCAGTGTGAAGTTTCTACAGTCTGTGTTGATTTGGGGAGCCATGTCATCTGCTGGTGTTGGCCCACTGTGCTTCATTAAGTCCAGGATCAATGCAGCCTTCTACCAGGAGATTTTGGAGCACTTCATGCTTCCTTCCAGACGAGCTTTATGGGGATGCTGACTTCATTTTCCAGCAGGACTTGGCACCTGCCCACACTGCCAAAAGCACCAAAACCTGGTTCAATTACTATTACTGTGCTTGATTGGCCAGCAAACTTGCCTGACCTGAACCCCATAGAGAATCTATGGGGCATTGCCAAGAGAAAGATGAGAGACATGAGACTGAACAATGCAGAAGAGCTGAAGGCCGCTATTGAAGCATCCTGGTCTTCCATAACACCTCAGCAGTGCCACAGGCTGATAGCTTCCATGCCCCGCCGCATTGAGGCAGAAATTGCTGCAAAAGGGGCCCAAACCAAGTTTTGAGTACATATGCATGCTTAAACTTTTCAGAGGCCCGATATTGTTCTATGTACAATCCTTGTTTTATTGATTGCGTGTAATATTCTAATTTTCTGAGATTGTGGATTTGGGGTTTTCATGAGCTGCAAGCTATAATCATCACAATTATGACAAATCACGGCTTGAACTATCTTGCTTTGCGTGTAATGAGTCTACCTCATATATTAGTTTTATCTTTTAAGTTGCATTACTGAAATAAATGAACTTTTGCATGATATTCTAATTTTTCGAGTTTCACCTGTATAAACAGTGTCTTGTCTGGTTAATTTGAGCAATAGTCATCAGAATGTTCATTGATAGTGACCATATAATAATATTTTCTCCACATAATATTGTTATTACTAAATCATATTGATAATAAACATATCGTAATGAACCCTCATGGTAAAATTAATCCTTCGCTTATAATTTTAAATGTTCTAACTTCTGTTTTTGTTACTTAATCGTTGATAAAATGAATCCCATGTTTCAAAATATTCCGTATCTTCCTTCTCTTTAATTTGAAGTGTTAATCTATCCATTTCTGCACATTCTAGTATTTTTTTATTACCTTCTCTTTTGTAAAGATCTCCACACCTTTCCAACATTGTGCAAATACAATTCTGGCTGCTGTTAACACATGTAATATTAAATACATGGTCCCTTTATTATATTTTTCTGGTATGATACCCAAACAGAAATATTTCTGGTTTTAAATCTATATGTTATCACTTTTTTTATCCAAGTGTATTTTTATCCAGTATGCCTTGGCTTTTGGGCACATCCACCATATGTGGTAGTACAAGTCCAGAGTCTGATTACACTTCCAACATTTAGCTGACAGGCAGGTCTGATGGTTGCACACACACCCTGGCCCGGCAACCAGTCTGCATTTACGGCTATTTGCAGCGTCCCAGGATCACAAGACTGTTGTACAACTTCTGACCAGCATTGACTTCTGATTTTTCACAAAACCAAAATTACAAACAATGGGTACACTTAATGACCACTGCTAAGTCACAAACTCACATGGATGAACCACTTTATGACTATCACAAACCTGCGACTGTAATGAGTAGACTCCATTTCAGTTGTAAGTCAAGGAATACCTGTAACGATTTGTGAACTTGCAGCCTGAAAATGTGAGTGTACACACACACACACACACAAAAGTCTTTGTTGCCAAGGTTACCTGCTAGACAGGCTGCTTATTTCAGGCTATTCAAGGTTTAACTATGCCTGTCTTCTACCCGGTTCTCAGAAGCTCCAGCTCTGAGGCAGGTTTTCCTTACAGCCTCCTAGGGTTGGAAATGACTTAGAGATCCTCACACTATTTTTATTTATTACACTTATTTGCCACCCATCCCAACTATCCAGGCCCTTTGAAAGCCTGCAGGGATGGAGCCTTCATGACTCCAGGAGTCAGGCTGTTCCATTTCCCATAATTTGGACAGAGAATCCTTCCTAATTTCAGGTGTGGATCTCCTTGAATCTCTCAACTGGGAATCCGGTTGAGTTCGGCCTTTCCCTGAGGACCGCCACATTCATGTAGCTTCTCTCCTGCTTTCTGCAAGGCCTGCTCAGCAAGGAGATCCTGGAGCATGTGTGAAACTCCCATGCAAAAGGGATGCAAGAAGGCTGGGCCACCATTGATTGTCCTAAAGGAGAATGGGCCCCAAGGAACCGTGAAGGTCATGTAGTACAACCCCAGCACAGTGCAAGTCGGCACTATGTGTAAAGACAGGTGCTTGATTGGGACCCTTTCTCTCAAGCCCAGCCAGAGGTTCAGACTGGGTCTTTCTAGGCACCTCCAGGGTAAGCCAAAGAGAGCGGAGGAGGTCTCTTCACAGCAGGATGACAGCACGCAACCCATCCTGTGGATGTTGTGGGGGCAAAGGGGGGGAGATGGGGAGAAGTGGGAAAAAAACTGACAGCTAGATTGAAGGATTTTAGTAACTCAAATCTGCTGCATCGGATCCTTCTCTGATGATGGCAACAAGGTTCTCATAACAACCAGGAATAGCTGAGTGGAGAAGGGGGGCTGTGTCCTGCAATTTCATTACACTCATGGGAAACTCAATTAAAAAAAGTAAAACTTGTATTGACCCAGAATCTCTCTCCAATGATCCAACTGAAGTCTCAACCACTACATGTTAAAAATTGGAGAATGCAACTCTTCTACTGAAACTCCATGCATCCAAACTACCCTTGAACTTATATTTGCTTCTTATTTTACGATAGTAAACAATTTATTATCCTGGTGAATTGTCAGCTCTGGATTCCTGCTTCAGCTTAGCTTGAAATTGGCTAGTCGCTCTGGGAGGTAGGTTAGATAATAATCTTGATTGCAAATTAGAATCGAAGCCATTAGAACAGTTGATTACCATCTGTCAGTGGGGGTGCAAATTCTCTTTTATACCATTGGGCAGTTCAAAATGTGTGCCTTATCATCCCCTTGCATTTAAATGACTCTTTCTGTATCATACTTCATAGTCTTGAAAGTGATCTGGAAACTGAGCATTGATTGATTAGTAATTGTCTTTTCTTAGTTTTTGTTTCAATTTTGTTATTGTTAACAGAAAAAAGGTACCTTAAAATTTTATTTTATCATCTCTGGTGAAAGCCACTTCTAAATCACATGGCCCTGATTTATAAATCAGCTACTCATTATAGGCAAGGTGAGTAGACTTAATCCATGAGTTCCAGTCTTGCTTCAGGCAGAAAAAACATCTTGGCTGACTTTGGGCCAATTACTCTTTCTCAGCCCAGCCCAGTATGTTGAATATGTTCACCACCTTGAGTTCTTTGTAAAAACAATAGAGGCAAGACACATAAATGAATAAATAATGCTGAGGCCACAATCCAGAAGTCAACAAATTAAAACATCCTCTGCTGCTGACATCGTGTCACAGGGATAAAAAGGCTCAGGCAGAGATCAACTTTTATTATCAAAAGGGCTCCAGGATACAAAACATGAAGGATGAATGAAAAGTAATGCCTCTACATTCAGAACTTTAGTTTAAATAGGAATATTTGGATTAATAAAGCAGGAAAATAATCATTGAATTAAGCTCTTTTGTCACCTGTATTTATTTCTCCACTTAATTACCATCATTTGCTACACATTTGCACACAATGGACAAGCTTCTAAGCCATCAGGAAAGAGCAAACTTGATCTCTTCAGCCAGCTCCTGGTAGTCTTTTCCATGTCTTCATTTGAGTCAAACATCTCTTCAGTATTTCTTCAAATAAAAGGGTGGGATTCATACAGTGCCAAGTCTGGATGGTGGGATCCAACCTCACAATTACTTCCTGGGTGGCTCATGAGGTCTGAGGGGCCTAGCATTAAGATGCAGCAAATTTCCTTCTTGTGCTTCCAAGCTACTTAATTGGCTTTCCAACTTTGGAGTGTTGGAACATGGTTTTCTGAGTTGATTGTGGTGTCACATTCAAAGAAATCCAAATGAATCCATTTGACTCTCAAAAGGTTAATTATTAGCCTTTCTGCTAAAGCCAGAATTGATTTGTTTTTTTGCAGGTGAAGTTTTGTGATGTTATTCCACAGGCTGATGCATTGTTGCAAAGACATTTCTTTTTTATGTGTGCAATAATTGTTGGGAAATTTAAACACTTGCAGCTTTTATTTCTCCTGTCAGCATATGAGGAACTCATTTTGCACAACCTTCCAATATCAAAAAACATCACTAATATACCTATATGTATTTATCAACCTACATATTTTTGTAGAGTACCAGGTTTGACAACAATTTCTTTTTCCTTGATCTGATTATTTATAATCAGTTCGTCAACCTTTTTCATGTGAAAGACATCAGTTGCTCTCACTGATAATTTCTGATCTCACAAATCCAGTGTTCCGGATTCACCATTGTTATGTTTTTTTTACCCTACTGACGTGCAGTACGCATGTCATTACCATAAGTTGCATTCATTGTTGAAGTTCAAGGGTAGGGACTATTTTGTCAATCAAAAATTCTGTCATGGTGTGTTGCTGAGAAGTGCTCACTACAAACTTCTATTTTACAAACGGCAGCAAAACAATCTTTTCTCATAGCAATGTGAGGTGAAATGAAGAAAGAGTTGCTAAAAAACATGTCAGAGCTTCTAGTGCATCAATGCTGTCATCTGTGTGCAATTTTTGATGGCATTACTTTTCATTCAGCCCCTGAATATACAAAGTCTACTGACGGTTCATATTCATAGATTCAGTTGGAGATACGGAAATTTCCGTGGGACTTTCCATTGATCACTGGCTCTTTCTTTTCTACTGGACTTGCTAAAAAAATTTGCTGGTACAGTAGATACAACTGAACTGCAAAAGAGCAGGGAGCAAATAGCTTTCCAATTTCAGATATTAAAACTCAACATGTGGCTTCTTAAAACATAAAACACAAGAAAAGTACAAACCATTTGGAGATTGTAGATGAAGAAGAAAATTGCAGCAACTGATTTTATTAAAGGATAGTATGCTTTTGTTTGTTTTTATTATTGCCTTGCTAATGTTGGAATTCTTTGTAAACAAATGTTGTTTGCCCAGGATTACATACATCATTTTCCACAGATCTCTCCTACAAAGCTGTTTAAATAGTGTCATGGATGTTTTAATCCTCTGTGGGTAAGCATCAACTTGAAAAATAATTTCTGAAACAGTATGCTGCAATCAATGTGGCATCAACTGTGGGAAATAATAAGTGTTCTAATTATAAGTTAAGCACAGTTAGGGTTTGATGTTTGAATGCCAAAACAGAATCACATAATGACTGGGTTCACATATCACACTGACATAAATAAATTAGAATTGTCTGGTTTTACACAAATCTCTAATTTGTAAACCAGGCAATGTCATTATGGTAAAGTGTATTCATGTTCTCTCCATCCTTGTTCTAAGTAGTTTGTCCCTCAAGAACCTGTAGTTCTGCCTTTTTGAAGCAGGAATCTAAGCGCTGTCTCTTTGTCCAACTGAGCACCAATGACTAAGTAGCTGAAATTTGAAAACAATCCTGTTTGTAGATGTTGCTACTGGGGTACCGTGTGAGCCAAGCAATGGGGTTTTCAAGCAATGGATGGAAGCTAATCAAGGAGAGAAGCAACCTCTACAACTAAGGAGAAATTTCCTGACAGAACAATAAACCTGTGGAATGGCTTGCCTCCAAAAGTTGTGAGTGCACTATCACTGGAGACTTTAAAGAAGAGACACTGGTCAGCCATTTATCTAGAATGGTGTAGGGCAGGACTGCTAAATGGCCATCGTCACAGCAGTGTCACGTGATGTATTGGGACTTTCCCTCCCTTTGCTGAACTGGGCATGGGTGTGGCCAGCATGTCATCCATCCGGCCCCTCGAGTTTGACCACCCTGGTATAGGGTTTCCTGCTTGAGTAGGTGGTTGGATTAAAAACCTCGAAGGTCCCCTTTCCGCTCTGCTATTCAGTTCTGTTATTCAAGCACATTTCTTGTTTTACATTTGCATAATGTACAAGTAGAACAATTTTTATATGGGATTTTGTTTACTCTATATCGTTATGCCTAAATCACTCAATCAATATTTGATTTCTCACTTGTGAAATCATTTTATCAGTTCTGTGTATCAACTTTTTGAAGCCATTCAATTGTTGGAAATATTCTATGGGAGGAAAAATAACCTCATTTTGTGGGCGTATTTTTGTTGTGAGCTGTTGACTTTATAAAACTCATTTAATGTGATTCAACATAGACCTTTCTTAAATAACGCAGAGGCCGGTTGCATCCCTCTAGCATTTTGCTCTGTCCTTCTGAAACCTTCCTTCTCACTTATGTAATATATAGCTCTTTCTTTACCAGTGTGTGCTCATAATGCATTCCTGCTTCTTTAAATCAGTTGCCCCAGTGAGTCCGGGGGCTGGTTTTCATAGCTTGAAAGTCCCCCCTCTGAAGCACAGGAGTTGCTCTGGGCTAGCATTATTTATCCCTGGTTGTCGCTCCCTAATAGCATTGTACTGCTCCATCCTTGAAATGTGCAATTACAGGAGCTAATGACAGAAAGTGCAGCACCAGCTTCTTTCCCTTTGATGCTGGCAGGAGGCCTGTGGGGAGGCTGAGCGAGCTGCAAAGCCCATGCCTCCCCATCTTCTCTTCCAATGAGGCTGGGAAAAGAGTTGCACGAGGGCCTGCTGTTAATGTGGGCAGGGTTTTTACAAACTCCATTTGGTTCTTTCTCTACGCCTCTGCATTGACTGCATGACACCCTGGAAATCCTGCTCCTGTTCAAGCAGGGAGGGGGCTGGAGAACAATTAACAGAGGGTCCCTTTCATTGTGGGGGTTACATCTTTGGAAAGAATAGAATATAAAGCATAGAACAAAACTCTAATTTGCGGTAAGGTTTCAAACCTGAAGTGGCTGAGTAAAGGGAACTCAATCAGAAAGGGGCTGGAAGGACCTTGGAGGTCTTCTAGTCCAACCCCTTGCTCAAGCAGGAGACCCCGTACCATTCCAGACAGATGGCTGCCCAGTCTCTTCCTAAAAACCTCCAGTGATGGAACACCCACAACTTCTGGAGGGAAGCTGTTCCACTGGTTAATTTTGTCCTCACTATTAGGAAATTTCTCCTCAATTCCACGTTGTTTCTCTCCTTGACTGGTTTCCAACCATTGCTTATTGTCCTGCCCTCTGTGGCTTTGGAAAATAAGTTTGGCCCCTCTCCTTGTGGCAGCCCCTCAAATACTGGAATACTGCTATCATGTCACCCCTGGTCCTTCTTTTCTCTAATGTTGAATTCCTACAACTGTTCTTCATATGGTTTTGTCTTCAATCAAGCATTTAATCAACTAAATTGCTCTTCTTTGCACTTTTTCCATGTAATTTAGGGAAGTAAATCTAACCAGGTTTAATATTAATCCTAATTTAATCCAGAGTTGAGTATTCTGTCTCCAATTTTAATGAATCCTGGATCGGTTTCTTAAGAGTAAAGCTAGATCTGAGAGCCAGTTTGGTGTAGTGGTTAAAGGACCCAAGCTAGAAACGAAGACATTCTGAGTTTTACTTCTCTCTTAAGTACAAACTCAGCTGAATGACCTTGAACCGGTCATTCTTTCTCAGCTCTAGAAAGAAGGTAATGGCCAGCTGCTTCTGGAAAACCATGCTCAGAAACCCACAAGAACTATATACACATCCAGCTGTTCTTCCATGCCTCTTTTTGATGACATCTCTTCAGGATTCAGGCTTGGCAGGTGCTGAATATTTGCAATTAAAGGCAAATCCTTCTTTAAGGGTTCGAGTATCCTTCTTTAAGGATACAGATATCCAAGGAAGGGAGATTTCACAACCTTATGAAGTGGTTGTTGTCGTCTTTTTATTAGTGGCTACTTCTGAAAAATATTTCCCATGCAGTAATGAAGTTTTGAAATAGCTTTCACTTTGCCCGTAGTTTAATCCAGAGAATACATTTAAGGGTTAGGCTAAGATAAAAATGGGAAATGGGCGGAGGAATTCTGAGCCAAGGAGAAGTATGAGGAAAAGCTTGGGGAGATATCTAGATCAGTGTTTTTCAGTCTCAGCCACTTTAAGATGTGTGGACTTCACCTCTCAGAATTCCTCAGCCTTAGCTATCCAAACAAAGGCCTCTTCCTTTAAAGGAAGTTCACAGGTGCCACTGAATCACCCTGAAAATTAAATAGGGCCAAATGCCCAGGTTCTTGCTACTCAGGATTTGACAATGAAAGAATGCACCTCTCAGATATTTCCAGGAGCAACGTAGTGCCAAGCATTTAGCCCCTTCCCCCAAAATGAGCCCTTATATTGAGCATTAATTCATTGCTACTAATTAGCTACATTCATGGCCGAACTAAGTCAGTAAATGGAAACAGGAACCACAATGGATGTACTAAGTCTGCCTTCCTTTGAGGGCCTGTGTACCACATGGGTCAAAAAAGAAGGCTGATTAAACATCTGCAGAGTGCAGACCCCTCACATCCTGGACAAAAATGGTTTCAACTTCCACCCTTGGGACACCGCTGCAGAGCACTGCATGCCAAAACTTCCAGACACTCTGTGGAACTCCTAATTCTTGCCGTCTGTTTACCCATGTTGTAGGGCTTTGTGACTGCTATCCTTCTCACCTTTCCTATTACATTCTACTGTTGGATTATAGTACCTTGTTGTTTGTACAGGTAGTCCTTGACTTACAATTTAGTGTTCATTTAGTGACTGAAGTTACAATGGTGCAAAAAAAATTACTTGCTATAAACAGAAAAGCGGCCCCTTGTTCCTCTCTGACCGAGGGAGAAAGGCTTCCTGCTTTATAACCACACATGCACCCACTGATTTGCACCTGGAAAAGCGCCAGGAATGTTATTGATCAGCACGTCCTCTGAGTGCTGCTCAAAAGCCGCATGGGGGTGACAGGATACACGCTGCCTAGAACTGGAAAGAACGGTGCCTCTCCGAGGTCATTGATGGGGCCTTCCTGCTGCTCCAACTGATATAGTCCTCCACTTACAACAGTTCATTTAGCGAGCATCCAAAGCACAGCGGCACTCAAAAACATGACTTAGGATCCCTTTTCACACTTATGACCATTGCAGCATCCCCAGGAGTCAGGTGATCAAAATTCCGATGCTTGGCAACGGCCTCATATTTATGACGGTTGAAATGTCCTGGGGTCCTGGGGTCGCCTTTTCCGGCCTTCTGAGAAGCAAAATCAATGGGGAAGACAGATTCACTTAACAACTGTGGCAAGGAAGGTCTTAATATGGGGCAAAACTCACTTAACAAATGTCTCACTCAGCAACATAAATTTTGGGCTCAATGATGGTCATAAATTGAGGATTACTTGTACACCGAGAGCTTATGCACCGGAGACAAAATTCCTTGTGTGTTCAATCACACTTGGAGTTCTGTTCTGTTCTGTTCTATCTCATCCCATCCTATCCCATTCCATCCTTCCAAAACTAAGTGAATCCAGCTAAGTGATTTTCAGGTTAGTTCAGTCTGTGAATCTGCTTTCTTGGGTCTTTTTGGTTGCTTGCCCATAGTTGAGGTGGAGAGCGATGCGGGAGATTGTTGTAGTCTAACAGAAACAATTCCAAGCCTGTGAGGGCTGAGCTACTCAAGGAAGTGCCCCAATTGGCATGCAGCTAACCCTGTAGCTTCATCATGGACATTAATTTCCTTCCCTACCTGATCTGGCAGCTGAAATGGTACAATCCAAGAACTCCGTTATACATGCCACATGTGAAAAAGGACTCAAAAGTAGCACTTTGATGCATATTATTAATTCAGTTTAGGATAATTGCAAAGAATAATTCCTTCCCCCACAGTTATTTAAACCCTGCTATAGAATGCTTTCCAACGTCCAGCTTGGGGATAACTGATCTTTTTAATAACTGATACATATTTCCATTCAAATGAGATGGGCCTTTCAACGTATTTTTAAAAATATGGTTTATTGCTTAAATTGTTATCACAGGTAACAACTATGTCCCAAGCCAAACAACTTGTTCTGAGCCTCCTTTTTGGTGAATGCTGAACACAGCAAAGCATGGAATGGGATCGTATCTTGCAAATGGCTGTAATGGGTTGCCCCATAACTGCTGGTACCTTGTCTGGAATTTGATGCAGCAGGACCTCATTTCAAAGGTGACTTAACAGTGGCCTCCCTCAATCTGGTGCTCTCCAGGCATCTTGCAATTGCAGCTCAGAAGGGTCATCTGACATGGCCAGCATAGAGCATGATGAGTAGGGAAAGCTATGTCTCAAGCTTGACTGGCTATTTTAGTTACCTACAAAAGTGATGCTACTTTGAAGAGGTTCATTAGGACCCTCTGGATGTAACTCCCATAGTTGAAAGCTGGCCAGGACAGAAATGCTGTCACGAGAGTTTCACTATGAAGATATTTCACATATTATCATGAAACCATCTCTAGCACTATAGCCTCTTCTGTCTGTGCATCAGAGCAATTTACTTGGGGAAATCTGTATAAGAAAGTTAAAGGGAAGGTTAGAGAAGCCTAAAAAGAGCCATACTGGGACATCTGGAGAAAGAAATAGCAGACTGACGAGAGATCCATGAAACATGGGTTGACACAACCATCATGAGGAACAGAGAGCCCCAAGTAGGCCAGCTCTTTGAACCTCTCTAGACAAGGACTCTCTGGACTTAGAATTCTATTCCACCTAGCAGTTTGAAAACATGTAAATGTGAGTAGATAAATAGGTACCCTTTCATCCCATGTGCCTTGGCTGGCCACAAGACCATGGAAGCGTCTTCAGACAATGCTGGCTCCCTCAGCTAGGACACAGAGAAGAGCCTTGCCCCCAAGACTCAGACACGACTGGACAAGGGAAACCTTTACCTGTTAGGTTTTTTTTTAAGAGATGGGAAGAAGAGATCATTTGTTGCCTTCTAAGAGGAAGTGATAAATTACTACCGGTAAAATTGTTTATAGTTGTGATGAAGGGAGAGCTCACTTCTTTATATATATCTTTTGTCTTTTTTACCATATTCTTTTTTATTCTCTTTCTTTCTTTCTTTCTTTCTTTCTTTCTTTCTTTCTTTCTTTCTTTCTTTCTTTCTTTCTTTCTTTCTTTCTTTCTTTCTTTCTTTCTTTCTTTCTTTCTTTCTTTCTTTCTTTCTTTTCTATTTCTCCACTTTTTCTTTTCTGCACCATTTTTTTCTTTTTTAGTTTTTAGTAGCTTATCTTTGTAATTGCAACCTTTAATAACATATATACTATTTTTAAAAAAGAGCCCTATTGAATTATGATGTCCTGTCAATGTCCAGCACTGATCAGTCACCTATTCCTGAAGCAGGTCAGGAATTATTTCTTCAACTGTTCCTCCCTGACCATTGGCATCTGGTACATCAGGCTTCACTTTCCCACTGAGACATCTAACACAGGAGAGCATCTTAAGTAAAGTGGCCAGATTCATCCAGTGCATGAAACCATATTACTGGAGTTCTGATTACAATTGGTCAAAACTTAACAAATGGCATTATGGCTCAAGGGAACATATCAAGCAAGCACAAAGTCTGAGTCTGAGATAAAATTTAGCCAAAGATCTCAACCATCTCAGCATTTTGTATTCTCTGCCACTTATGCCTTTAGCAAAGGAACATAAACCCAGGGCTAGGTTAGTATGAAATGGAAGAGCCCAGCTGTTGGGAGCAGCATGGAAGCTTTAAATAAGGCTGAAAAAATAATTAGTTTGTGCGTAGGTCCTTGGGAACACAACTTACGCTCTGCAATTAATGAGCAGCATTAAGTCTCCCAGCCTTCTTTAAAATGAGGACCTGGAAATGTGGGGGCGATTTATTTTTACCTACCACGACTGACAGAGAAAGTTTCAACCTGCTTCACACTATCCTTTTGGAAGGAACATGGGAAAATCCAACCCTCTCACCAATACAGCAGAAGATGACTTCTGGGAGCAGCATGCCCACGCCTGGGGAGAAAGGGCAATTTCTTTCTTAATGGGTTGCCTGTTTTTTGTGCAGCCCTTCATGCAGGGATCTGTGTTTAGCTGCAGCGGTGCAGAAAAAAAGTTGGAAACTCCCTTGAATTTTCAATATATTTCTGTATAAAAATGACCTAAAACATGGAGTGTTTAGTTGCTGTCACTGCTACTTAAGTCAGGCCCACTGGTTGTCAAAAGCAAAGGTTTGCCTACTTTTGCTACACACAAATATGTAGCTTCAGATTATTTTTCTCAATAAATGCATGAACAAATATAATTTTTGACTCATTTGGTGGAATGGATTCTCTTTATCTAGTTTCAGGACTTGGGTGGAGAAAAGTCCATGTATTAGCTCATATCTATGCAGAAATATTGAAAATTCTAAACAGCACCACTGCATGGAAGGCTTCGAAAGTTATCTACACGCTTTGATGAAGAAACTCTGCCAGTCATCGGACAGACTTGGCCTCTTCCAAATAAGCTGGGATACAGGGGATGATGGGAATTGCAATCTACAGAGAAGGTGGGCTTGGAAGGTGGAGGTTGCCTGTGTTTTGGGGTAAAGCTCTAGTGGTTTTCAAACAGAATGAGAAGAAATCGGTTTTTAAGTCTTCATCTGCAATTGCACGTATCAAGAACTATATAATTAAGACCTAGAAGGAGGCAGCTTGAGCTCATTCCTTCATCCACTATATCCTGATTTGGCTCAACCTGTGGGTTTTTGTCATAGAGTAACCAGCATGGTGGACTTTGAATGTAGGAAATGAGTTCCTATCCTCTTGCCAGGCATAAGACCCAGCATGGCCTCATCCTTCACAGGTCTGGCAGATTACAAGGCTGCACTGAGAAAAGAAAGGCAGGGCATAAATACATGAATTAAAAAGATTCTCCCCCACACACACACACATTTTGATCTTACAGCAGTAAAGTTTAACTAATAATAAAAAAAGTCTTGCTAATAAGGCAGGTGAAGGCAACACTAACAAAACTCACAATGTTGCAAGTCCACTTCAAATCCAGTTCTTGAATCTCTTCCCTCAAACAACATCCATTAACATTCCAAGGGCCAGTTTTTCTTGAGTGCTTGCAGGAAAGTTAAAGTGATACTCCACTTACAAAGTCTCCTTCTCACCCTGCATTAATCAGGGGAATGGGACAACTTGCCACAGCCTACTTGTTGCAGGAAAGTTTAACTATTCTATTTAATTATTTATTTAAACATAAATAAAAAATATTTTAATTTTTACCATTCACATTTCATTCTGTCCTTTTGCACCCTTTCTTTAACGATTCTATTCCTCCATTTCTTTGATATTAATGAAACTCTTGTCCTGCAGCAAGTTGTCCTGTGGCGAGTTGTCACAGACCCTTAACCTGGGATCTTTTCTTCCCCCAACTGAGCATTCAAGCACACTTGGGAATGATTTCAGGAATGCAAGAACTCTTATATTGGTGCCAGTTACGCAGATGCAATGTTCTTAATATTAAATTGGAGATCCGGCAAGGACTAACACTTTTCATGGACCAGATTGCAATTGCTTGGCACACAATTATGGATGCATCTCAGAAGACCCCACTGGAAAGGAGTAGTAGAAATGGTGATCTGTCTGAGGAATCAGGGGACTGGTTTGGTAAGACCTCAGTTCCAGTTTTCTGACAAAGTAATTGATTGCCTTTTTTTACTTGCCCTAAAACTAAGGTCCAACCAAGAAAACAGTAATTTTAAAACAGGCAAATGCAAATGCTTTTTTGCAAAAGGACAATTAATAGGGCATGAATTGTAATTGTGACCACCCCCAAAAAAGGGACTAAAACATTTAATGGCAGACACATTGTCCTTATCTTGGATTGCTTCATAAAACTGATAACTTATACTCAGAATGTGCAAAATAGGATTAACTATTTGGGGCCAAGTGCTTATGGGTTCCTATGAAAGACCCCTTTGGCTATTCTCCTAAGAAACAAGAGAGTTAATAAGACCCTCCTCTCTTTAACCTGATTTGGTGGATCATCTGATTGTATAATTTTCAGAACTACATTAAATTATAATTCCAAAGAAATTTTTGAAGAAATTAAGGGGATATAAAATCCATATATTTGTGATAGAGGTGGGATATTATCTTCTCCCTATTTAAGAGGCAAAAACAGGATGTGTTCAGTTCTTCTCTATGGTGCTGTCAAACTTCATTGTCCTGTAAAGCTAGAACATTTTTATCTTTTTCTTTTTTGCATTGATTATCCCACAAATTGTGGGAATAAGGTGACTTACACAACTGCTCAAAATAATTTGAAAGCAGCAACAGCAGCTAATGGAGCCCTGAGAACCCAGGTGGAAAATATCATGTGCTTCTGATTTTGTTTTTGTTTTGTTTTAAAGAAAGAATACTGAATGCTTTCTAACAGTTATAAGAGCTTAATGCACGAAGAATAGGATGCCTGCAATGGAATTCATCGTGAAGCCAAATGTTTTGTTTAGTCCAAGGAAAAGTGTCTCCAATATTACCATCAAAAGGAGTGACTAGGGCAGTGATGCCTGAAATACAGGATAGCATGTCCTCCTTAAGAATTTAACCATGGTAGCCAAAAAGCAAAATGGCAACAAGATGAACTATTTTCCAGGAGTTGGATGTAGGACAAGGAAGAGACATATAACGTCATATTATCTCCAGGAGCAAATGTAGTTCAGTTCCCTATTCAGGTCCCCTTGAAATGTGTGGATTTTATCTCCCATAATCCCCAGCCACTAAAGTCATACCTTTTGGAGATTAGGGGAGTTATTACTCAGTACATCTGAAAGGCAAGGAGTTGGGGAGAGCTAAGCTATTTCTGTTATTGGCCCCAGGTTTTTGGACAGTTTCATGGAAATGTTCCCATTAGGCTGTTTTCCCTGCAGAGTCTTTCTCTCCATTTTGCAAAGTTTTGTCAGACTTTCTTTTTCCCACAGCAAAAATGGGGAGGTTTTAATTGAGCCAGTTGAGCAGGAAGTCTAATGGTACAGTATTTCATCTCTTGGCTGCCAGATCTTGGAGAGGAAAATGAAAAGAGGAAGGTGAAAAGAGGCGCAGCCCTTTCCATCAGCTGTCATGCTTCAATGATGTTCACTGAGGGCTTGTTTTTTGGAAACTGGAAGAGAGAAAAGGAAGACAATGATGAATGTCAAGACATTGTGCCTTAGGATTGTCTAGATCAGGGGTGTCCAACCTCAGCAACTTGGTGGAGAACACTGGAAGTTGAAGTCCAGTTTTTAAAGTTGCCCTGAACTAAAAGGTGTCTACCAAAAGTGTTAAGTCAGCTGAGGGCATGGCTAGAAAGAAGTCCAACTCTCATTACTCAGGTTTTCTTCTTCCAAAATAGATTGATGGAAGGACTTAGTGTAAGGGCTGTATCCAGGTACCTGAATACACCTTAAACCCACACTCTTATGGAGGTGTCTTCATGCAAAAAGGACACTCGCAGAGGCCCCCTGACTTGGGTCGAGCATTCCCTGCTCCAGGTGTTCAACACAGCATGGCTGGATCAGGCCATCCTCGGATGAAACAGATGCCAATCCAGAGTGCAGCTTCCTGAACCGGGTCTTTCTACGCCCCTCTCCCCATCATTTAAGGAATGTTTGGCTTGGCTCAATGCCAGGTTGTTGGCATAATTGGCCTTCCTGCTCCAGCTCCCTCTGCCCTGCCCATATCAAAGGAGGAATCAAAATGAAGCAGCTCCTGCTCCTCCATAGTAAACTTTGTAGTGAACCTTGGAACACCTGGCGTTTTATTTATTCTTTTTTTATCTGCCAAACTGAAGAGCTTTCAGTGTACCTGATTGCTTTTACTGAGAATGTTGCCTACACAGAAAGATGCAGGAGATCTGCACAAGATGTCCTTGATTAGCAACTGCAATTAGTAAGGTAAGTATGAGGACTGGTTGTAAGTTACTTTTCTGTTGTAATCTCAGTTGCTAAATGAATGGTTTTAAGTCAAGTATTTCTGCAGTCTTCAAAATGCTGCTAAGCCGCAGCTGGTAGATAATGCCTACCTTGATGATTGCACAACTACAGTAACATGCTCTTACTTATTGTCACCCCGTAGATGAATTTAATAGTAAAAATGTGCTCCTGGTCCCACCCTCCTTCCTTCAGACTTTTTAATGGGTGCTCTGGACCAGGGGCTTCTTGCAGCTCCACCAGGCCTGCTGAACCATTCTCACCAGAGCCCGCTCCCCTCTCTTAGCATCATGGAATCTGCCGGCCTGCAACTGTGGGTCTCCTGCCAGGGCCTGGGCAGGGAGTGCCACAAGAAGCCCAGCCCAGCAGTAATGGGCACAGCATTCCTTCTTCATCCCCTGGGCAGCTTTTCGTGGCTGGAGTGGGACAAGAAAAGCTGGCACACAGGGCAGAAGGGAAGGTGATGTAAGTCTCACTTTGGAGATGGAGTTATGGGAACAGATTTTTCCTGGGATAGTTAAATAAGGAGTTAAGAGAGAACTTTTAGGATGGTTAGGATGGTTCTTAAGGCAATACGTTTTGTTGTTCTGTTTTCTTGGATAACTGCAACAGTTAGGAGCAGTTAACCTGCATGTGGACATCTTGCATTTATTAAAATGTGAACTGTACATACTATAAAAAGAGTTTCACTGGGCGGGGGATATGGGCAGAATGGGAGCTCTCCAGCATTAGTGAATGACCCGTGTCTCCACTAGGCTGGCAATCTCATCTTTATCTCAGCCCCGAGGAATTGGCTTAGCCTCCCTTTGTGATTGACGCAACCTTTCTGGCATGCAAAACAGGCCCCAGAGAAGAATTCAGGAAAGACAGAGGAGATATGCTGGAAGTTCTTCTTATGGCCACAGCAAAAGCTGAGCGTGCCCATGGAGAAAGCCTCGTGGCTCTTCTTGCCCTATATATGCTGCCTTCTTGGCTGCAGCCCACCACGCATGGCTCCGCCCCGCTTCCTATGAAGGACGATGGAGGGCGAGGCTCTGTTGGCCCATGCCAGCTGCCTTCTTGGTGCCCGTCCCCTCCCCACCCTCCTCCTCACCTTACTACGCAGGAGGCCCCCGCTCTGGTGTTCTGGGGTGCTGTTTTCTGAGGTGTTCTTGGCTTTCTCCTTGTTGTTGTTTGGTTCATTGTCTTTGATGATGTCGTACTGCCTGCAGAACAGGGCAATCACCCCTGAGGGAAGGAAAGAGGTCACAGATCAGCATTTCCTGAAGGCCCCATGAGCACCTCCAGCCTCCTCCTGGTGCAGGGAGGGAGGGAGGGAGTGGAACTGCCCCAGGCGACTTCTCTGCAGGGTGCTGCTTTGGGCTCTCTCCATGCCCCAAGTTCTGCAGGGTCACAAAGGCAACTGAGAAGGGGCAGGTCCACTCATGCAGTTAAGCAGGATGCATCTCGTGCAGTGTCAAAATCTAGAGAACTGACTGAACTGAGGGCCAATGGGATGACATCATTCCAACGAAAGAGGCAGGTGCCATCCCACTTTCAGTCGTGAAGCCTCATTGGGTGGTGATTATGGGTCCTTCTCTCATTCTCATCCCGCTCTACTTTGAGCAGTTGCTCTGGGAATAAAAGAGATAAATCACGAAGGATAAAGCGAGCACCTGGAGCAGTCTTCCTCAACCTTGCTTAGAGGATCCTGGGAGTCCAAGTTCACACATTTATAAGTTGCCAAACCCTGTTCTGGAGCAGAGGGACTGTCTTTCCCCGCTGTGGCAGGATGGGAGTGCTGGTTGGTGAGGCCCAGGAGGCCGGCCTTTTCTGAGGTAAGCTCCACTGTATGGGACATTTTCCCTTTGGAGAGTACATAGAACATAAAATAATAGGGTGGGAAGGGACCTTGGAGGTCTTCTAGTCCAACCCCCTGCCAGTGGCAGGAGTCCCTATACCATTCCAGACTTCCTTTGGGCTTGATGGGATGGAGACATGTGATCACAGAAAGAATAATAGAACAAAATAAGAGAGTTGGAAGGGATGTTGGAGGTCTTCTAGTCCAGCCCCTTAACCCAACCAGGAGACCCTATACCAGGGGTGTCAAACTCGTGGCGTCACGGCAGCATCACACGACATATTGGGACTTCCCCCCTCTTTGCTAAATTGGGTGGGGGTGTGGTTAGCACGTGACACATCCGACCAATGTGAGGCTGTGAGTTTGACAGCCCTGCCCGATAGCATTTCAGACAAATGGTTGTTCAACCTCTTCTTGAAAGCCTCCAGTGATGGAGCACCCACCGCTTCTGAAGACAAGCCCTTCCACTAGTTAATTGTTCTCACCGTTAGGAAGTTTCTCCTTAGTTCTAGGTTGCTTCTTTCCTTGTTTAGTTCCCCTCTATTGCTTCTTGCTTGCCTTCTGGTGCTTTGGAGCATAGGTTGACCCCCTCCTCTCTCTGGCAGCCCCTCTGTCAACTCATAAAATATTTCTATGGTCTTTTTAGAGTTGCCAACAGAAAGGGAGCAGGGAAAGGGGTTTGAAAGAGCAGTGAGGCAGCTTGGAAATCGAAAGTGCATTCCATAAATAGTTTTTCAAAGATAGTAACTAGGTGACGGAAGTTTCTGCCACACAAATATCTAACTGGAGAGCATGATTGTGTGACACAAATGTGTCATCCACAAAGTGACACCAAAATGTAGGTGTGTCATTTTGAAGTGCAGAGTGTTCTAGTTTGTGCAGGACAGTTTCTACAAGGACTCCTTATATTGGGGATCCCATGGGCGCCCCATTTATTTGCTCATACATTTCCCTTTTGAATGTGAATAAGACAGGTTGAATAAGGTATGTACTGGAGTAGCTTCACGGTTTTTGTCCTGGTTAGGTTGTTCTGATCTGTGCTGTTCTTCTTGCATTATGAGTCAGAATTAATTAGGCCAGTTAGGTTCCCAGCTCGCTCAAATGTGTCCAGGTAGGTCCATTCCATAAATGCAGGTTTCTTTTTCCATACAATACAGCATTCAAACTAATCTTCTCAAGCCCCCTGCATGTTTAGCATTGACATAACTCTTGTCTACTCACAGGTCATCTGAGGTCTTAGGCCAGCCTTCTTTACTTTGAGTGGCTGAGCATTTCCTTTCATTGATTTTAGTCCTCTTGACCAGCTCCTCATAGCACCCGAGGAAGGATCTATATCTAGAGCAGTGTTTCTCAACCTTGGCCATTTGAAGATGTGTGGACTTCAACTCCCAGAATTCCTCAGTCAATCATGCTGGCTGGAGAATTCTGGAATCGAGTTCACACATCTTCAAGCAGCCAAGATGGAGAAACATTGGTTAGGAGTCTGTGCATCAGGATCAACTGGACTATAATGATCTCTGCTGACTCGGGTAAAGCCCTTTCCCCTTTAACATCTCTTCTAATAGTCTGAGCAAGGTGGTTGCAGTTGCCCTGCCCAATTCCACAGCCAGCCTCCAGCTTACTCACTGTGGTTCTCTGCCACACGTGGACAATGCTTTTCTCACATGGGAAGCGGATGGACTCGATTCAGGGCCTCCTTTTTGGACCTGGGCACTGAGAGGTACCGTTTCTTCTGGAAGGCATCTCTACATGTGCCACATTTCAAACTTGGGCACAAGGCACAGCCTCATAGCTGCAGGGAATCCTTTCAATGGCCACAATTGTGCCCTGCATTGTCAGGCTTCTGTCTGGAAATCGAATTGGTTGGAAGCAACGTTCCTCTTCACAAAAGAGACCGAATTCCTTTTCGCTCGTCACTGCGTTGCAGAAAGGCAGGACTGGAGTGGGGTGAGGGCGTTTTTCTTTGACCCCTGGTAGTTTAGTTCTTTCTGTTGCCACTTTCACAACTCAGTCTTAGCTAGATATCCTCTATTGTATAATATCTTCTGGTCAATTTTCCAGCGGAACAAAACCCTCCCCAGATTGATTTTCTTTGCTTTCCCCACAGGGCCTCTCAAGAAACTGCATAGAAATGTGTCATCAAACTTGAGAGGAGAATAGGTATTTCTGACATCATCACCCCCCAAAAATCAGCAAGACTCATTGATTTTCCCCTCATCCTCTTAGCAGCTAAGAAAGATTATGTCCCTTAGCTGAGACTAAGCTACCATACTGGCTAGCATCTTTGATTCCCTGTTCTTATGGCGGAATTCTCACCACATACTAAATGCAGGTTAACAGCAACACAACTGGTCTGTTCTATCTGTTGCTGGTACAAATAAACCATATTATGGCTTAAGAGGCGGCTTTTGTTCACAAAGAATGCTATGACACTGGCAAATTTCATGACACACTGGATCATAAATTGCAAAGCCTGTTTTAGCCAAGCATGCTGTATGGTTTAATTTAAATACCATGAAAAATTTTTCTCATGTTTCACCTCCACAATGGTTGGGATTACACATATAGCCAAAGGGCTTCACTTCCAGCACTTCTTGCTACTTAAGCTGGAGATCCACAATTTCTTTTGGGCCCATCTGTCCATTTGGAATCTCAGAAAATGTCACAAGACCCCTCACAAAACCCCTGGCTGTTTGTGCATGGCCAGAAGGAAAACAGTGAGTTGCTGTTTGCCACTTTCTCTAGACGTAAGATGTCACCTTGGTTTACTTTTAATTTTTCCTTTTTCTGTACAGATGAGTATGACTATGAGACACGTATTGAACTATAGCTGGCCATATTTCTGTCCTATAAATGATCTTGGGGGGTCAGAAGATGTTCTAGGGGGAGAAGTTTGTTTTGTTTTGTAAAGTGCTAAAAATATTAAAATCAGGTAGAGTGTGGAGCCTATTTGATGCCAATGTTACTGGGTTACTTATTGTTGCAAATCCAATAAGATTCCCTCCTTCTACTCTGTGCTATCCTTCAGCCCCTTTGACTTGGGGTCCTGGAGTTCCCTTCCTCTTCAGAAATCTGTATGATCCTTAGGTGGCAGCAGAAATATATAGAAAGCCTTGATCCATTGTGTTGACCTAATCTTGGCTGTGAACCCAGGAGAGATGCTGAGGCTTCCTTTTCCTTCAAAAGAAGGTCTGTGACATTTTCTGACAACTCTTTTCCCAAGAGAGGTGGGACGGTTTGCATAATCCTGGGCAAAAAAGCTGCTAACCCATCACAGAACTAGAGCAATTGAATGGAGATGATCTAAAACTAAGTAGTCATAGTCAGAGCTATGCAAAATACTGTGTTTTTAATGTGAATCCAATTAGTTGTCAGTCCGAACATCACACTTTTAAGCAGCACTTCACTGTGGTAGGATGTTCTGTGGACCTAACAATTGTTTGTTTGTAAGTCTCATTTAAGCGAATGTTTTAGTCTACAGCAGGGGTGTCCAACTCAATTTCATTGAGGGCCACATCAGGATTGGGTTTGACCTTGGAGGGCTGGTGGGGGGCATGGCCATGTTGGGCATGACACGGGACCATAACTCTGCAGACATGGTTTTATAAACTTATAAAAATAGGGAGGTGTACATTTCTGTAATTTTGTTTTTTTAACTTTTTTACTTTCTTGATCTACTTGATCACCTTATGTGAGAGAGAGAGAGACCAAATCAAGAAACTGACTCCATAGGAAGACTAGAACTATAAATTGTTGACATGGGGCAGGCGGTAACTTAACAACTGAAGTTTTGACAAACTTCCCCAGGGCTACTTATGACCTGGATTCAAAGTTTTGATAGCCACACACACTCACTCCCATGGTCACATGATTATACTGGCCCACATTTCCCATGGGTTATGTTTTTGCCAGTTTAGTAAAAAATGCCCATTGCTGACAATGAATTTGCTTAACTATTGTGGCACTCATTTAATGACGGGGTAAAAGAGTTGGAAGGGACCTTGGAGGCCTTCTATTCCAACCCCCTTCTTGACCAGGACACCCTGTACCGTTCTGGAGAAATGGCTGTCCAATCCTTTCTTTAAAACCTCTATTGATGGCACACCCACAGCTTCTGAAGGCAAGCCCTCCCACCGATCAATTGTTCTCATTGTCGGGAAATCCCTTCTCAGTTCTAGATTAGTTCTCTCCTTGATTAGTTTCCATTCCATCCATCCCTTCTTATCTTGCCTTTTGGAGCTTTGCAAAATAGATGGACCCTCCTCCCTCTTCTTTGTGGCAGCCCTTGAAATATTGGAGCACTGATATCCTCTTTCCCTTCCCCTCCCCTCCTTCTCTTTCTTAAACTAGATATACCCAGTTCCTGCTACTGTTCACATTTTGTTTTAGCTTCCAGTCCCTTAATCTGGAGTGGGACTACTCGCCACAGCCAACTCGTCGGCGTCATCTTGCTGCATCCAACTTCCTATGGGACTTCCCACTGTCAGCCTTCAAGATTTTCTTCCTTTGCTTTGCATCTTTCGGCTGTCATAAATAACAGGGGGGGAGGGGGGACATGGTTATGGGAAGCGAGCTGGAGGTTTAACAAAACAGAACTGTATATGTTGAGGGGGGAGATTCTTGCTTAGGCTTCTATCCTATGTTATGCACAACCGCAACTCTTTATCAAACTATGCCAAGGTCAATGGACAGAGGCCTCATCACCACCTGGAGATGCCCACATGATGTGCTACACAACTTTTAATTGGATGAGCCAATTGAACTATTGGGGGTGGGAACGTTGCCATCACTTTGTATATGTGATTTTCGCGCTCATTTTCTCAGATTCAGAATTCTTTTGTTTCTACCACTTGATTTCCAGTAAAAGATACCTTTTCTCTAACTAATGGAGTCTAAGTATTTCTTTCTTGGATTTTGAATGGAGCACCAGCTGAAATTATTCTGAATTTGCCAGGGGACAATTCCACATGGGATAGCTCAACAAAATAAATATTATCCACCACTGTTTCTTTGACAGTATTTCCATTGACAAAATGGAAATAATGTAGAAGAAATGGGGGAGATACCATTTATCGCATGGAGTTATCCCATGTGGATTGTCCTACGGTGACTTGGCTATGGTGAATTGGCTACAGTGAGTTGTCCTAGATCTCCTTAATCATCTTTGTTGCTCTTCTCTGCAATTGTGGTCACCAAAAATGGATGCACTATTCCAAGGGTGGTTTTAGCAATGCATCATAAAGTGGTACTTGCTTTTCACATGATCTTGATTTTATTCCTCTGTTGATGCATCCTAGGATTGCATTGGCTTTTTTGGTGACTGCAACACACAGTCGGCTCATATTTAAGTGGTTGTCCACTGGGAGTCCAAGGTCTCCCTCACAGTTACTGCTATTGAGCCTACTCTATTCCTGTGCATTTGGTTTATCTTGCCTAAGTGTAGAACCTTAACAACTGTGATATTTGTTTTACAACTCCATATTGGCTTAATAATCACCAGAAAAAGAAATTACAGTCATAAAATTGGGCGTGGTCATGTGGTGACCTGCTTAACAGCTCGCATGACTCACAACCAATAATTCTGGGCTCCATTACTATTGTAAGTCAAGTACAAATTTGATTTTGATTTGGCTTAATTTGTAATAAATCCATCTGGTGGTCATCCATCATCACCAGATGGATTTGTACTGGCTGACAAACTGTATTCATTGAGTAATTCTTAATGATACCATATCTATATAGAGGGAAGTCAGCAGTTGGGTACCACAAGGTTCCATCTTAGGCCCACTCTTCAACATATATGACTTAGAGGAAGGGATAGAAGGGGAGATCATCAAATTTGCAGATGATACTAAACCAGCAGCCAAAAGAGTCAATACAATCCTTGGTTGTATAAACAGAGACATAGAATCAAAATCACATGAAGTATTAGTACCACTTTATAAAACCTTAGTAAAGCCACACCTGGAATAGGGCGTCCGGTTTTGGTCACCACATTATCTAAAAGATGTTGAGATTTTGGAAGAAGTGCAGAGAAGAGCAACTAAGATGATTAAAGGCCTGAGGACTAAAACATATGAAGAATAGCTGCAAGATTTGGGTATGGCCAGTCTAGAGAAAAGAAGGACTGGTGGGGAGGGGTGGCACATGATAACAGTGTTCCAGTATTTGAAGGGCTGCCACAAAGAAAAGGAAGGGGTCAAATTATTCTCCAAAGCACCTGAATGCAGGAGAAGAAACAACAGATGGAAACTCATCAAGGAAGGAAGCAACCTGGAATTGAGGAGAAACTTCCTCACAGTGAGGACAATGAACCAGTGCAACAGCTTGCTACCAGAAGTTGTGGGTGCTTCATCACTGGAGGTTTTTAAGAAGAGACTAGACAGTCACTTATCTGAAATGGTGTAGGGTCTCCTGCTTGAGAAGGGGGCTGGACTAGAAGATCTCCAAGACCTCTTCCAGCTCTATTGCAATTGATTGATTGATTGATTACCTGTAGTGCAAACTATGTGTAGTCACTATAAATCCTTATAAATCTGAAAGGGAGTAGTGACTTTGTAGAAAGATACTTTGGATAGCTAGTTTAGTAGAACACGTCTGAACAGAAAATAGCTTGTTTACAAACTTGCCCAGCAAATTACCACTTCTAGTGATTTTGATGGATATGTTTGTCAGGTGGCTGAATAAATCATGGATGCACCACTTCTGCTAAGTCTCAGAGTATAATCAATATTTAAAGCAATAAGTGGTTTTAAGACCTAAATATGGTTGGCTATTCCAGCTTTTCTTTTGTACCACAGAAGGTTGTATCCTACTTTCTCAATTAACTGTAAAATCAGCTCATCAGGTTGCTTTGTCTCACATTCATATAAATTAAATCTGTGTGCCTGGCAGAAAAATAAAGCAAAATGCTTTTCAGGTGGAGGAAAGAAAGAAAGAAAGAAAGAAAGAAAGAAAGAAAGAAAGAAAGAAAGAAAGAAAGAAAGAAAGAAAGAAAGAAAGAAAGAAAGAAAGAAAGAAAGAAAGAAAGAAAGAAAGAAAGAAAGAAAGAAAGAAAGAAAGGAGTAATTCTTTCCCGTCCCCAGCTGGATGTCAATTACATTTTTTTTGCATGTTTATTTCACCTAAGCAATTAATTTCTAATCTCTCAGAGTGTTTTTGCATTCAGAAATATTATATAGTGCAGAGAGACAAAAGCAGTTGTCAAAGGGAGCTGGGGATGTTGGCTGAGGCTAACTACAGAAAGCAAGCAAGGTACAGCTTTATTTTCCACTAAATAATGTTTGGCAATTTGGCTCAGAGCAGTGATTCTGAATCTTGCCCACATGAAGAGGCGTGGACTTCAATTCCCGGAATCCATGCTGGCTGGGGAATTCTGGGAGTTGAAGTCCACATCTCTTTCAGCCCCCAGAACTTGATAAAAAGTCAGATAGAGGCAAAGAGATAATTCTGAGTAGCCAAAAAACTGTTAAAAGGAAAGCATTTTGCCATCAGAGGCCAAAGGTTTGGTCTCCCAAACTCACTTCTTTTGGCTTTGGACAAACTCTTTCTCAAACTTGGCAATGGGGGAAGAAAAATAAGTGGCCAGATCAAAATGATTGAGCTGAACATCTGTGAATATTATTGTGAATAGCAACTCTATAACTTCTTGGAGAATTCAAATTTATTATTTATAACTCCACACCTGATTATGTGTCATAAGTGTTGATTCTTAGCACATAAAGATAGATTTTATCTAGGATTCAGAAAACGACTAGTAAATTATACTGTGGTTCAAATGATATATAGCACTGACTTGTAAAAGCAGCTAAATCAACCTTTTGTTACTAGGGGCAGATTTACCTAGACTTCCTTTACAATTCATCTAAGACTGCTTTATTCATGAACACCTAAAGCCAACCAACTGATCTTCCTACACAATTTTCGCTTAAAAATGGTTCCCCCTCCTGTTTTTATAATGGATCAGTTCAGTATTCACAGCTTCTATGCCTGGTTGAGCACAACCTGTGGGATTCTGTTAAAGAAAGTTGGATGCCGGCTGCCAATTAAACAAAGCAGAGGGATTTTGATGGATACTATAATTGGTATTTCTCAACCTTGGCAACTTTAAGAAGTATGGAGTTCAATTCCCAGAATTTCCCAGCCAGCATGTCTTAAAAGTTGCAAAAGTTGAGAGATTGCATAGATTGCATTTGCTGATTGTTAATATTGGATTGCAATTGATTATAGAATTGGTAAAGTGAGATAGGCTGGAAAATAGGAAGGTAATTTCTTCAAGGGCTGGATGGACAGAAACGTTTGGTTTATTTTAGAAGAAAACTAATGCTAATGCCCAGGGTGAATATTTCAGTACTGTACACATCTGTAGATAAACTAAAAATAGGAAAACAAAGTTGAAGGTGAACCATGACTGGTTTCCAAGATCATGCACTTTCTACTTCTCCCACAGTAAGGAGATCTGTGTCTTCCATTTGCATCTGAAGCATTTCAGGCATTTGCTTGTCACCTGCCTCCCTCCCCCAACCCAGGAGGCCTGGTGCTTTCTAAATTATTGCCTAATGTCCATGGAAGTGGCTCGTCTTGGACTGGGGTCTTCCAGGTCTCTTCTACCAATTTCCCCAATTCACAAAAGCTGAATACAAATTCTAGAAGTTGATCTAGCATAGAACTATAGAATAACAGAGGTAGAAGTGATCTTCTAGTCCACCCCCTGTTCCACTGACTGATTGTTCTCACTCTTAGGAAAGTTCTCCCTTATTTTAGGTTGCTTTTCTCTTTGAGAAGCTTCCATCAAATACTTCCTGTCCTGCCTATTGTGCTTTGGACAATAGGTCAAACCCTGTTATCTGTGAAACCCCTAAAGTAAGTGTATTGTATTCTACTACAACCATCCAATGAAAAGCCCCATCTTGTTAAAAATGACCTACGATATAGGACAGCATGTTATCTAGACAGGAGAATCTCTGGGCACCTGCAAAGCAACCGACTTTGATTATGGTGGAGATAAATACAATATTTATATCTGAATTTACAGGGAATGTGACAAGAAGCTCAGAATCCCTTGTGCCAAGAGAATTCTGGCAATGCTTCCCAACTTGGCCCAAGCAAGTTCCAGTAGGCTTGGTTTAGGTACTGTAACCAGGAACTGTGTGCCTGGTCTTGGCAGTGAGTTTTGCAGTGATGAAGCTTGGATTTTCATCCAACTATATCACAGTTTCTCAACTTCCAGAATTCCACAGCTGGCAAGAAAGCAGATTCCCCCTCCCCCTTCACATATGTTACCTTCACACATGTTGTCTGCATGATTGTGTTCTTTATTTTCTTGATAATGGCCAGGAAAGGTTATAAGTGGCACCCTTGATTAAGCTCATCTGGTGCCTGAATGTTAAAAGTATGAATGGGGAAGAGCAAGTTGAAGCTCAAGCCGCAGAAAGTGAGGGATGAATAAACAATTTACTGGATGCCATTTCTTGAAAAGTTTTAGGAGTCACAATGTAAGTTTGTAGCTGCAGATTTTTCTAGAAAGCTCACATTCAAATATTAATTAGGTGTAGCCATGGCTAGTTTCTAAGCCAAGAAAAAGTCAGCCAAGCAGAGTGCTTGTGTTTTGACTCCTGGCGCCCTCATGGACCTTTGGCAGGAGTATAAAAATGGTGAGCGGTTGCTTTCTTTCCGGGGGTTGTTTCAACCTCCTCCTCTGACTAGCTTGGGCTTTTTCTGGTGGTCTCCACCTCAGAGTCCAGCCCTTCTTGGCTTCATGAGAAGCTGGCACTTGAAGCATTATCAGAATGCTCAATCCAGTCCACCTTCCCTTAAGGCTTTGTGGGTGGTGGGGTGATAGGTGAGCATGCATGTGCACACTGCCTGCACAAATGGAGGTGCATGCATGCGTGTGCTTGTCCATTGACTCCACAGCCTGGCTCTGAATGGGACGCAGCCCGGAAGTGGGTCACAGCCCAGGGGTTGGGGACTCCTGCCTTAAGGAATCTGAGCAGAGAAGTCTGCCTGCTGTATTACATGTATTTTGTATTACTTTGCTGTGTGCAAAGCTTTACATGACTTCCCTTGCCCTTAGGTGGGAGCAAACTTTCTCTAATTTTTAGAAGTTGCATTTCCTATGTGGTGTTTTTACTTACATTAGTTACCAGAGGGCATTTTTTTCTCTATTAAAACTGGCAGCCTCGTGCACTGGAAGTGAGGAAGTGCAGGAGCATTAATGCAGTCAGAGGGTCCAACCGTTTCCACCCAGAATGCATGGTCTTATCGATTCTTACGATCCCAGTTATTTATGCCCATATACTCCATTCCCTCTAGTCTTCCACATTTTTTATTATTTTAACAGTGGTAGAAAGTGATGCCAACAGAAAGCTAAATAGTTTATTTAGTGTATTTATATATCTGCCTATCTTACAAGGATGTGACTCTGGGAGGGCACAACTACTACTTTTATAAAAGACTGGAAACACTTTATAAACGTATTGCTGAAAATGATAAAAAATAACCTGGATTTACCAATTAATAAGGTTGAATATGGGGAGAAGTTACAATGTTATGTAATTGGGATGAAACTGTTTCAAGTATGTCTATAACTGCTGTGAAAATCAACACTTATTCATTTATATTTTTTCTATATTGTTTTCTGTTTATCTTTTAACCTTGTAAAAAACTTCTTTAATAAATTTACAAAGATGTGATTCTGGTAGTGTACAAATATAGCAACCATTAAAAACTACACAGCAATCCAAAACAGCCAGACATAAATAAACATAATAAAAACCTGAGGTTGAAGGAAAATAAGTGCCTGCTAGCCTCTCCGTGGGACTCAGTTGGCCGATGAAAAAAATGTTTTAAGGGCCACTGAGACGAGACCTTGGGGAGGGGAGGGGGGCAATGAAGGGGGAAGGAGCCACAGCAGAAAAACTCGCCACCTAGATCCCACCAGATGGAGCTGCTTTGCAGGTGGGACCCACGGCATACTCCACTGACTTCACCGGGTCACTGTCACCAGGGAAGTTGAGGAGGTTCCCCAATCTGGACCCATGCCAAGTTGAGCTTTAAAAATGAAAACCAGCACCTTGAATGGGACCCAGAAGCAACCTGACAGCCAATGTAGCTCACAGAAAACAGGTGTCACATGCTCCCTCCAAGGGGCCACACATAACGGCCACATTCTGCACCAGCTGATGCTTCTGGGTGCTCTTCAAGGGCAGCCTTAGTACAGCACACCACAGTTGTCCATTCTATGGGGGTGACCAGAGGAGGAGTGACTGTGAGTAGCCTCACAGTCCAGAAGGGAGGCAACCGGCACACCACATAACATTGTTGAGAGGCCCCAACCAGCCCCAACCATCACCTACACCTCAGGCAGGAATTGTGAGTCTAGCAAGATCTCTAGAAGATGCTCTGCTTCTGACTAGCACAGTGAATCGAGCAGTCGGTGCCACAATTTTTTAATCCCTCCCTCTGGCCATTTTCTGCAGCAAACTTTTTGTTGATATTCATAAGTGCTTCACGTTTGTGAAAAATAATATTTTGCACAATTCACTACCTCCCTGGCATATTCTACTCTGCTTCCTTTGGAACCGAAAAGCATGTAGAACTTTTCCTAACCCATTTTGATGGCCATCACATCTGCTCACTACATGTCTTCAGGACCAGAGCATGCCCAGCAGCCCCCGACTGAGGCCTGGAATCCCTCTGTCTTGCCTTTCACACACTCGTAGGGACTCCCACCAACCTGCCCACATGAACAAGACGACCACGATAATCAGGATTTCGCCGGCTCGCAGGTGTTGATTTTTGTCTCCCATTTCCTTCATCGTTACTTCATCTGCACAGAGAGGAAGGAAGCAGAGGAAAAGTCATCCACCCATAGGGATGTTGTCCTGATTGATTGATTTAGCATACAAGAAAGCCAGGAGTCTACAACATTATTACAGAGTAGTGGTTTGGCTGCCTAAGATTATTAATTTGTTCAGTTCACACTTGCATACCATCTAGAGTGCACCTAGAGAGTGAATTCGTTCTGCACACAGAACAACTCAAGGGTTCTGTGGGAGCACCAGTGTCTTCCAGGGCTTTTTTCTCCACCAGTTTTTGCCTTGCATCTGGGCCAGTTTCTTACTCTCATCGGAATGGTACCTATTTATCTATTTACCTTTGCATGCTAGGTGGGCAAGAGCTGAGTTGAGTGACTGGAGCTGATCCTACCTCGTAGGACTTGAACTGCTGGAGAGCCGACCTTCTCTGGTCAACAAATCCAGCGTCTTCAAGTCACTAAGTCACCATGCCTCTCACCTCCCCTAAACAAGGGCTAAGCCAAGGCCTATTGAGAAATAAATGTAGGCTCAAAACCTTCTAGGGTAGTTCCAGGAGGTTTGTGGATGCAGCCTAGCTTGGGAGAGAGGAAGAGCCTTCAGAGATGGAGCAAACATCTCTGAGCTTGATGTCCTTTTGGCAATGTTAAGATGCATGGATGTCAAATCCCAGAATTCTCCAGTCATATTAATCATGCACATCATGCAGAAGACTACAATGTCCATAATTATTTACTTGTCAGGGAATTATGAGGGCTACACATTTATACAGCTGTGGTAAATGTAATCTGGATGGCCAGGAGGAAAAAGCTGCATTCCAAAGAGTTTAGATGTTGGTTTGGTTGGGAAAAAGAGGGTCAAGACAGACCCTCCCTAGAAAATATCAGAGTATATCTATTTAATGATGCAAGCAGTTGCTTTAGTTTGGTGATATTTCTGTCTATAGGTGAGAAATAATAAAAGAAACTGCTTGGAAATAATCCTATATGTCTTTCTTGGTTCTTGTGGCCCAACATAAATTTTGCCAAACTAAAGCACATCAGTTATACTCTGAGGATCATTAGGGAGGCGCCATCTTGGCTCTCTTTCTCCTAACCAACCCATCTCGATGTTGCTGCCTGTTGCTCCTGCGGAATGCAGCCTCTCCGGGCTGGGAATCCAGACTGCTTCCACAACAAAAGCCTCCAGGCGGGGAGAGCAAGTTCCCCTTGAAGGGCCATATGGTATAAGTATTGCTGAGAAACTATGTAGAAGTACAGATGAAGCTTGCCTTGTCTTCTACTGTTTTATTACACGTTAAACATTTTACAAATCAAACATGGAATTTTCCTCCCTAACAATGTGTTGCACACAAAGGATCTTTTTTACATACAATACTCTGAACATCACAACTACAATAGAAGGACCACATTGTGGAGGGCTTGAAAACCACCTATCTATTCAGCAACAGGGCAATTCCTGGCCCAAAGCATCAGGAAGGACTGTGAACTTCTTGTGTGCATCTGGGTAAATGAGGAATAAAAGCCATTTTATTAAAATGCTATTCCTGCTTCAGGCAGGTCTAGAACTCACCATCTCCTCATTCCTAGCTTGCAGCCTTTCAGCAACCTTAAGCTAGGGTTTCAAAAATGGTTTTGGAAATTCTGGGCTTGACAGTCCTTACATTTTCTGCAAGGTAGCCAAAAGAGACTTTTGCAGTTTGCTCTGGAGGTCCTGAGAACAGGCCACTGAGCTGCCCATGACTTATTCCTCCTCTTTTGGTAGATGAGTCCATAGATGGAGACAGGGGAGGGGGGATTTTAGCAGTAGCAACAGCAACAGCAGCAGCCGCAGCAAGTTTTCCCATTCCACACTTGCCCCAATACTTGACCCCAGAGCCCCCTTGTGCATTTCTAAGTGGATGTTCTACTCTCCCAGCAGGGCCTCTGTCCCATCTCCCTCCTCCCCTGCCCTCCAAACCACCAAGCCCCTCTTAGCAGGGTGGCAGGTGTGCCATCTGCCCTTGCCTGTGCCAGGCCATCCTGGGGTTGCTGAGCACCTGGGGAAACGCAGCAAGTCGTCTTCTGATCTACAACAGGTGCTTGATGAAGGAAGGCAACCCAGCAGCCCCCAGCAGGCTGAGGGGAGGCTGAGGGCTGAACATTTGCCAGAAAGGCTCGTTTTTGGTGGTTAATTACGGCTGCTCCTCGCTTCCAGCTGAACTGAAATGAGATTTCTGTTTGTCTTTCCTGTGCCAGCAGAATTTAAAGGTCTCTGAGAAAAGTGTTTTCCTTTCCCTGAATGAGGTAGCGATTCATTTGTCTGCCTACAACCTTCTCCACTGAAAGTTGAGGGTAGAATCTAAGACTTCCCCCAAATCTCCCCCAAAATAAGGCTTAAATTTCAATTTCAAATGTGATAATGCAATTATGAGACATGTAATAGATTCACTTGATTTAACTGGGTTCAATGAATGGGTTTGAACTATAGGTAAATGGAAATGCAAACTGAACTATGACTCCTGTTGTATTTTTATCTCTTCCTCACATATAAATAAAATTAAACACATATATTACTCCTTCCTTCTCCTCAACCACAACCCTGTGAGGTGGAGGGTTATTGAGAGAGGACTGGCCCAAAGTCATTCAGCCAGTTTTTATGCCTAGAGGGGGTAGAATTTACAGTCACCCAGTTTCCAGTCTGCTGCATTAGCTGCTAAAATTAAGCTAAATTACATTAAAAATTATTTTCCACCCTTGTTTCGCCAGTCTTGGGGACAGCTGTGCCAGTCCTCAAGGGCCAAGGTTGCCCCTGGTTTCCACAATGTTTTACAGGCCTGGCCTAACTGGACAGCTGCGGCTCATCCTGGCTTCCTCTTGGTTGATCGCGACTTTGCCAAGCTTGCCCCTCTCCAAAGCCCGCCCTGCCTCAGCCATGCTTCCGCTTGCCTTTGTTCTTGGAAGCCAGTTTCTCTGCTTCTCGCGGGGTCTTGAAATGGACTGGCTCACTGGCTGGGCTCTGGCCTTGAATGCTGATGGACTGGACGTGCACAATGTACTCGGTGTCCTCCTCCAGGTCCCAGAGGGAGCACGAGCGGGTGGTGGTGTTCACTTCCTGGATGAAACGCAGCATTCGCACGTCCTTCTTCTGCAGAGAGAAGGATGACAAGCAGATTGTGCAAAGGGTGGAAAAGATTCCCAGCCGATGGCTGGTTGCTTCTCCCCATCCCATGTAAGGAGCCAGAGAGAAGAAGACGAGTTTCCTCTCTTGCCTCTCCCTAGAGCAGAAATTCTCAATCTTGGCATCTTGTGGACTTCAATCCCCAAATTTCCCAGCCAGCCATGGGAATTCTTGGAATTGAAGTCCACACATTTTAAAGTTGTAAAGGTTGAGAAGCACTGTCCTGGAAGTCACACACACCCCTAAAAAAATATTTCCCCAGGGCCCGACTTGGTGGGAGAAAGGCTCTGAAACAAACCCTTAGTGCTTCCTGAGGTTGGTTATTTTCTTGCAGACATTTCATTACCAACTAGGTAACATCATCAATGTTCTATAGATACTACCTAGTTAGATAATGAAACATGGATTTGTAACTGGCTGACAAACCATACTTAACGAGTAGTCCTTAATGGGTCTACGTCTACACGGAGGGAAATAAGCAGTGGGGTACCACAAGATTCCGTCTTAGGCCCAGGACTCTTCAATATCTTCATTAATGATTTAGATGAGGGAATAGAAGGGGAACTCACCATACCAAATTTGCAGATGATACTAAGCTGGCAGGAATAGTTAACAGCCTAAAAAATAGGCTCAAGATCCAGAGGGATCTTGACAGACTTGAACACTGGGCCCTATCTAACAAAATGAAATTCAATGTAGAGAAAAGTAGTTTTACATTTAGGCAAGAAAAACCAAAAGTACACATATAGACTGGGTGACACCAGGCTTAATAGCCGTAACTGTGAGTGGAATCTTGGAGTCTTAATTGACAACCAATTAAATATGACCCAACAGTGTGCAACAGCAGCCAAAAAGCCAATGCAATTCTAAGTTGCATTAACAGAGGAATACATTTGAGATCAAATGAGGTATTAATACCACTCTATAAAGTCTTAGTAAGACCACACCTAGAGTACTGCATCCAATTTTGGTTACCACATTATAAAAAAGATGTTAAGACTCTAGAAAAAAGTGCAGAGAAGACCAATGAAGATGATTCGGGGACTGGAGACTAAAACATAGGAAGAACGGTTGCAGGAACTGGGCCTGGCTAGTCTAGTGAAGAGAAGGACCAGGGGAGACAGAATAGCAGTGCTCCAATATTTGAGGGGCTGCCAGAGAGAGGAAGAGGGGGTCAAACTAATTTCTAAAGCACCTGTAGGTCAGACAAGGAATAATGGATGGAAACTGAACAAGGAAAGATTCAATCTGGAAATAAGGAGAAATTTTCTGACAGGGAGAACAATCAACCAATGGAACAGAAGTTGCCTTTGGAAGTTGTGGGAGCTTCATCACTTGAGACTTTCAAGAAGAGATTGGACTGTCAAAGATGGCGTAGAGTCTGCTTGGGTGGGCGGTTGGACTAGATGACCTACAAGGTCCCTTCCAACTCTGTTAATCTGTATATGTCTGTATATACATCTGCTAGGAAATGACCAATCTTAGAGAGCACCAAGAATCTCCCAAATGTCCATGTATTGCTCTTCAGGCCCAGGAAAGAACAGCCTCAACCTAGTTCTAGTTCAAGATGTCAGTAAAAAATTAGAAATCTGCCTTTCCTTTTTCTTTCTGAAAAACTTTATTCAATTTCCAAAGTATAAAATACAAAAAAAAAGTAAACAAAGGAGAATAAAAGAGAATAAAAGAGAAAGATAGAAGGGTAAGAAAAAATCAAAATTCAGGAGTGCAGACAGAAAGAAAAAAATAATTTCCTTTGATACTGATAAAAGCCTAAAAATCAACGTGGTCCTTTGAACTAGCAGGAACCGTAACAAACTACCTACTTCCACCACCAGAAATCTGGACAGAGCCTCCTTTACCCCCGTTCTCTTGTGGGGGCTGCTGAAGACAGTTGAGGGGAGCTCTGAATTCATCCCGAGGGCCAGAGAACGAAGAGGGAACTGGGAGGCTTACCTGCTGCGAAATAGCAAATCCGATGACCACTTCTTCTTCCAAGACGTCCCAGGTCACCACAGCTGAGTTGGCCTTCAGGAGCTTCACGGTGACGTTGACGGGGGCGGAGGGGCTGTCTGCAAGGAGGCAGGGTGAGGCTAGGGTACAGTAGTCCGTTCTTTTAGCAACCATTTCCAGTTACAGCCACAAGGAAAACGTTACTAGGGTTGTTGCTCCTTCCACTTGCAACCTTTGCAGCTTCCCCACCGACATGAATGTATGGCAGCAGCCGCAAGGTCCCCAGGGTTACGTGGACGTCACCATTTGCAACCTCTCCGGCAGTCTTCAGACAAGCAAGTTAATGGGGGAAGCCTGATCCGCTTAGTGACCATGGGATTCACTTTAAAAACTGCAGTGATGTGCTTAACAACCGTGGCAAAATAGGCTTGCAACTATTTGTGTTGCAAAAAGTTATATTGTTGCAACTCACTTTGCTTAGCAACAGAAATGCTAGTCTAATTGTGGTTGTAAGCTGAGGATCACCTGTTACGGTCACTGGAGAAGCAATTCACCAAGGCGATGTTCACCCATTGATGCTATTTTTTTTTTTTTTTTGCAGCTGCTGCTGCTGCTGCTGCTGTGTAGGAAGCCAGGATTATCACTCACTAAGATGGCTTAAAGAAAAGCTACTTGCGACCTGGAAGCTAATATCTTCCCTGGTATTTAGAGTAAGCCAGAGCATCCCTGGCTCCAGCTAATCCGTGGCTTCCCTCACTTCGCCATCCAAAAGCTCCTCCTGGTGGCTGAATCCCTTTTCCATCAGCAAATATGTTCCCTAGGATCCTGTCCATTTCCTCAGGAATGTGATCGCTGTGTTTTTCTAAAGCTACAGTCTAAAGAGCCCTTAGTGCATGTCAGGAAGAGCCCACCCTCTGCGGAGTCTCTACTCAAGGCAAAACAAGGGGAGGGAGGGAGCCTTAGTAAACCACACTGCCTTCAGGGCAGCTTCCTCCTAAAGGGCACCACCAGTCTCCATTCTCATTTGGGTCAACATTCGTAATCGAGCTCAGTCAGAAAACCAGCTGTGAATCTAAATTTGATTTTTTATCCCTGCCTTGTTCTCTATTGTCTCTGAGAGCCAGATCTGGCCTAATAGATTTAAGTCACAGGAAGAAAGTCAGATTCATAAACAATTTAGATGAGGGAATAAAGGATGAACTCATCAAATTTGCAGATGACACCAAGCTGTCAGGAGTAGTTAACATTCCAGAAGATCGGTTCAAGATACAGAAGAATCTTGACCGAGAAGAGCAACTAAAATGATTAAGGACCAGAGATTAAAACATATATTGCAGGAATTGGCTATGTCTAAGTCTAGTGAAAAGAAGGATTAAGGGTGAAATGATAGCAGTCTTCCAATATTTGAGAGGCTACCATGAAGAACAGGGGTCAACCTATTTACCAACCTATTTTTGAGTTTTCCAGAACACAAAGCAACGCCTGGGAACTAATCAAGGAGTGGAGCAACCTAGAACTAAGGAGAAATTTCCTGACAGGGAGAACAATCAACCAAGCTTCCCTCCAGAAGCTGTGGGGGCTCCATCATAGGAGATGTTTAAGAAGAGCCTGGACACCACTTGTCTGGAATGGTATGGGGTCTCCAGCTTGTGCAGGGGGTGGACTAGAAGACCTCCAAGGTCCCTTCCAACTCTGTTATTCTGTTCTACACAAGAAAAATATCATAAGAATGGATATTTATTGGAAGGGGCAGAGGGGAGAAATTCTGAAAAGTAGTAAAGCATGGGATTTTTCTCAGGACTTGCTAGCTGTATGTTAGAAAACCCTCTTCAGGTGGGAGAGCAGCTGGACAGGGGAGCCAACTCCCAAAAGAAATGGTGGGCATTCAAACTGAGGATGGGCACCTGGAGAACCTTCCCAGGGATCCTTGCCCTGAGTGGGGATCCTCTCCAAATACAATTTTCTAAATTTTGCTTCAGAACTAAAAGGATTTAAAACACCTTCTCCTGAATGTCTGAGTAGGTGATCTGAGGTGACAACCATTTGACATGGGATTGTAGCCTTCAGACAGGGACAAATTTTCTGACTGTGATGGTTACACCTTGGATCACAGTTCTGGTCCTGAGCTTCGTGAATCAGCCTTTGAAGGCAGCGTTGGGAGGGGGGAGGAGAGTTGCCCTTAAAAACAGTTTTAAGACTTCTGACATTTGCATTCATCCTGAACACAGATTTTTCAAACCTTATAGGTCCTCGACTTACAATCATTCATTTAGCAACCTTTCAGAGATACAAAGCACTGAAAAATGTGACTTACAACCAGTTCTCACACTTATGGCCATCTGTCAGCCTTCAAGAATCTTTCTTCTGCTTGTCTTTCCTGCTGCCATAGTAACAGGGGAGGGAGAATTAATTGGGCTTTGTGGGAAGGGGAAGAGTGCTGGAGGCTTGAAATGGTGAACTGTAACACTTGGGACAATTTTATTGTTTATGCTTACTTGCTTACTATGCAGCCACAGCATCTTATCTAATCAGGCCAAGGTCAACAGCCAGATGTCTGAATCCCCACCTGAAGATGCCCCACATGACATTATACACATCTCAGATTGGATGGCCAGTTTGAACTATGGTGGGTGGGAACATGGGGTAACTTTGTATATGTGATGTTCGCACCTTAATGCCTCAGATCTTGAATTTTTTTGATGCTGCCACTTGATTTCCAGTAAAAGTCCTTTTCTCTATAACAGTGGAGTCTAATGGCTTCTTTCTTGGGTTTTGAATGGAGTTTCACCTGACATCATCACAGCATCCCCATAATCATGTGATCAAAATTTGGGCTCTTGGCAACAGGCATGGATTCACCATGGCCGCAGGGGTCGTGCAATGGCCGTTTCCAACCTTCCCAGCCTGCTTCTGTCAATGGGTGAAGCTCTGTTCAGTTAATAACCACATTATTCACTTAACAACTGCAGTGGTTCCCTTAACAAACCTGGCAAAAAAGGTGGTAAAATCAGGCATGATCCACTTAACAGCTGCCTTGCTTAGCAATGGAAATTCTGGGGGGCCAGTTGTGGTTGCAAGTCAAGGAACTGCCTTTGGCTGCAATAGGAGTTTCCTACTTCAATTCATGCCTTTCTCAGTGGGGGCAAAAAGAGATCTGGGAAGCTGCTATTGACTCGAGAGAAATCTTATTTCTTTGTTCTTATATATAGGAACCCTTGAGAGTTGCCAGCCATCTCTTGGGAGTGCGAATCACGTTCTTGGAAATCTTTCCTATAGTGAGAAAAAGAGCGTAGCTAATATTGTGTGGCTCAGAGCTCACGATTTTATCTCTGCCTCGTTCAAAGGGTTATAACAGAAGTCCCCAAACTTTGCAACTTTAACACTGGTGGACTTCAACTCCTAGAATTCTCCAGCCAGCTGGCTGGAGAATTCTGGGAGTTGAAGTCCACCAGTGTTAAAGTTGCAAAGTTTGGGATTCTGGGAGTTGAAGTCCACCAGTGTTAAAGTTGCAAAGTTTGGGATTCTGGGAGTTGAAGTCCACCAGTCTTAAAGCGGCTAAGTTTGGCGATCTCTGAGTTATAAGCATCCTTGGGCTCCATTCACAATCAGCGCAGCTCCCTGCTTCCTACCCCTTTAACGCTGCAAAGTGGGGCCGCTGACTGACTCCCCTCAAGGGAGATCCCAGGCTCCCTCGCCTTACCCCGGAGGGCTTCGAGTTACAAAGAGATTCTGGGAGTTGGAAATCCGCCCCGCCTTACATTGGCCAGGTTGAGAGCCGCTGGTCGGTCGCCGGGAAAAGAGCTCTGACTTTCAGGGCTTGGCATGGGAAGAGGCCGGGACGGCCGCCGCCTGCTGCCCCGCGACCCTTGGGGCGGAAGAGAGCGCGTGGGAGGGGGATCCTCGCGGCCCTTCCTCCTCCGGCGCGGCGGGAGCCCCTTCCCCTTCTCTAGAGCGGGAGGCGGCTTCTGCCCCGCTCTCTGCTACTTTCTTTGCGCTCCCTCAATTGGATTCCCTTCGCCGCGTTTAAAATTCCTGGCTTAAAGAGCGAGAGAGAGCGAGACACACACACACACCCCTACCTTTCTCCCCCCCTCCCTCTCTGGTCAGTTGCTGATCTCCGTCAGGCAACCTTAACAGGTGAAACCTGAAGGACTCTTCGAGACAGCTGCCAGCTCTCTGCCTGTGTTTTTGGTGCCTCTGTGTGTGTGTGTGAGTGAGTGAGAGCAAAAGAGAGAGAAGGAAGGGATGGAGAGAAGGAGGGAGGAGGAGATTTGTTAGGTCTGTTTTTTCCTTTCCTGCTCTTCATTTTCTTAGGATCCAAAGGGGGATGAGGGAATCAACCCTCCTCACAGCTTGGGCTTGCTGAGTTCTAAGGCCAGAGGATTGCATACCCCTGCACCCCTCCTCAACTTCCTTTTCTGAGTTGCTTCTCCTCCTGGTTTCCGCAGCCTCTCCTCTCCCTCTCCTCCTGCTTCCATTAGTAACTGTGCCCCTCTTCCTCCATGAGGTGCCTCTGCCTCTTGACTGTGCTCAAAGGCTTATCATTCTGGAGTCTTCTTGCATTTTGTGCCCCCAATTAATGGTGAAGGTCTGGATTTGCCAGATTTGCATCTTGCCTCTATAACCCCTGCAAGAAATGGTGTCCCCCACAAAGGCAGCTCTTGAAAGGGGCGGCGTTCCCAGTGAACAGGAGGGAACCTGGGAACAGTTCTCAGAATGGGAGCCAACCCTTTCTGGTGCCACCTCACCTGCACACCTTGGTGAAGAGCTACTGACGGAAGAGAGTCCCAGGAGAAGAGAGACAACTCCGAGCAGAATGGAAGACAAGCCTCCTTTTGCTCTTGAAGGGAGTGAGAGAGATGAAACATCATCCCTTGTGGAAATGGAGACCATCTCCATAGATCCTATGATCAGGTGGCAGAAAAAGGCATTGTTGGATCACCAAGAGACCCTTCCCAGAATGGACCCAGTTGGCATAGCAGAAAACAGTGCAATTAACTGGGAGCCTCCTTGCTTGGTTAGTGTGGCTACTTGCAACATTTCCCTAGCAGGATTCCAGTTCTGGATTCATAACAGATGACACTGGATCCCTTTCATAGACCCTCATTCTAGCCATGTTAGTGAGCTTTCATCAAATTGTACATCTTGCCTTAATCAAGGATTCAGGTTGTTCCTCTAAGACATATTGATTGGCAAAAGCCATTCATTTAGCTGAAATTCAAATGCCTTGAGGAGAGAAAGAGAGAGAGAGAGATGGATTGTTTTTCAAACATCTGTCTGCCTATCTATCATCCATATTTCTGCCCAAAAGAGGATGCTTTTATTTCTTTTTAAAAAAACACCATGTAGATGTAAACCAATTGCAGAAGATCTGAAATACCCGTTCAGGAAGATATATGTCTCTCTAGGTTCATTTACACAGAAGCTCTAGCAAAACTCTTGTCATGTTGCAAGTACTGAAAACCGGTCTTATGTTATCCCTGCCCAGGGATTGCATTGGTTCTCTTGCCCAGTCCAGCTTCACAGCACTCAAAGGAGTCGTATTGGGATGTTTAAGACACAAGCTACCCCAGAAAATGCTTCTCCTCCTGGCCATGAATATTCATGAAATGTTCATCATCAATAGGGTTCAATTATTGTGCTTGCATGCCCAAAGGCTGTGTCCAACATTCAAGCATAGCTTACCCAAAGGTATCGCCATCTTTGATGTCACCCCTCAACCAGTCCACGATTTTCTAACCAATCCTTTGTTGCCCATTCAGAATACCCTGCCTGAAGTGGTTGCCTCGTTTTGCAAAACCCACAAGAGAAAATCTCAGATACGGATCTTTCCAGGAAACGAAAAGAGCAAAACACCTTTTGTACTAACCGAAGAAGAGAGCAGGAAATGTATTTGCAAAAGACAAGACCCAAGCAGGAAAGACAGGAGAATTTTTCCCTGGCCCCCACACAATTGCATAAGAGTTGAATGCAGGTTCTCAAAGAAAATCCCTGTGATGGGATGTTACATGCTTTCGGCCACGGAGCCCAGGAATGTAAGCAGAAAATAAATAAGACAGAAAAATAACTACAAGATAGTGCATATTTTACTTATTTATTTATATCCTGCCTTTATCGTTTTAATTTAAACTGCCAGATACTTCGTCCCACTTCCTCCTATTTTTCCTGCAACAACCCTGTGAGGTGGGTTCGGCTGAGAGAGAATGACTGTCCCAAAGTCACCCAGCCAGCTTTAAGGCAGGACTAGAACTCGCCACTCTTGGTGATTGGCTCAAAGTCACCAGCCACTTGTCATGCTTAAGGTGGGAGTAGAACTCATTGTCTCCTGGTGATTGGCCCAGAGTTGCCTTTTATGCCTTAATGATTAATGAAGTAGCAACAGTAACAGTATTACAGAGTTGGACATCTTCTAGTCCAACCCTCAGCCCAGGAAGGAGACCCCTTACTATTCCAGACAAGTGGTGGTCAGTCTCTTCTTAAACTTTTCCAGTGATGACCCACAACTTCTGGAGTCAAGCATTCCACTGGTTTATTGTTCTCACTGTTGGGGAATTCCTCCTATATTGGTGCTCTCCTTGCTTCTTGTCTTGCCTTCAGGTGCTTTGGAAAGTAGGTCGACCCCTTCATCTTTGTAGGAGCCCCTCAAATATTGGAACTCGGCTATCATGTCAGCCCAGCCCTTCTTTTTAAAAGGCTGCACGTATCCGACTCTCTCCACTGTTTGTCATATCATTTAGTCTCCAGAGTCTTTATCATCTTTGTTTTTCTTCTCTGCAGGGTCTCAACATCCTTTTTGTATCAAGGTGGCCAGAACTGGACACCATATTCCAAGCGTGGGCCTTGCCAGCATGCTGTAAAATGGTACTATCACTTCTCGTTGCCTTGATGCTTTCCCTCAGTTGATGCAGCCTAAGACTACACTGGCTTTTTTGGTAGCTGCAGAACATTGCTGGCTCATATTTAAGTGGTTGTCCATTAGGACTCTTTGATCCCTCTCACAGGGACCTGCTGCTCACAGCTGCTGAGTCCAGGTATCCCCTATTCTGGTGGATTAAGTTTTTCTTGCCTAAGTGTAAATACCAATAGCCCTTAGACTTATATACTGCTTCATAGTGCTTTGCAGCTCTCTTTAAGCAGTTGTCAGAGAGCATCTTGTCCCCCAACAGTCTGGCTCCTCATTCTACCGATCTCAGAAGGATGGAAGGCTGAATCAACCTTGAGCCAGTCAGGATCAAACTGCTGGCAGTTAGCAGTCAGCCTGCAATGCTGCATTGTAACCACTGTGCCGCTATGGCTCCCCCAAACCCTTCTCTTCTTGCCACTGAATTGCATCTAGTTGGGTAGAGGCCGGGGTTCCGATCTGTCAAGACCCTTCTGCATCTTAGGACTATCTTCTGGGGTGTTAATTATTCCCCATCCTATCCCAGCTTTATGGCATCTGCAAATGTGATGAGTTCTGTCAGCCTTCAAGATATTCTTTCTTTGCTTTGCATCTTTCGGCTGTCATAAGTACGGGGGAGGAGGGGGGACATGGTTATGGGAAGCGAGCTGGAGGTTTTACAAAACAAAACTGTATAAGTTGAGAGGGGGAGGGGATTCTTGCTTAGGCTTCTATGCTATGCGCAGTCCGCAACTCTTTATCAAAATATGTCAAGGTCAACGGATAGAGGCCTCATCACCACCTGAAGATGCCCACATGATGTGCTACACAACTTTTAATTGGATGAGCAAGTTGAACTATCGGGGGTGGGAATGTTGCCATCACTTTGTATATGTGATTTTCGCGCTCATTTTCTCAGATTCAGAATTCTTTTGTTGCTACCACTTGATTTCCAGTAAAAGATATCTTTTCTGTAACTAATGGGGTCTAAGTATTTCTTTCTTGGATTTTGAATGGAGCACCAGCTGACAAGTTCCCTTTCTATCCAAGTATTCAATAACAGTTTAATACTGTTGGGATTATTTTATTTTTGCAAACAATCTAATAATTTAGAAGAAACTTCCTGCTGTTTCCCCTTTCTTGGTCAAGCCCTTCACTACAGCCCTTGACTGGCCCTTTTGCGGCTCAGCTATGAGAGTCAACAAGCCAAGAATTCAGGTCTCTCTCATAAGCTCCAACTTCGATAAAGACTCCAGCTCTCCAGATAGAGAAGGCTTCTCTTCTGAGTCTCTTTACAAATGTGGCAAGTCTTTGGCCACAATTCCAGCTGAACATTGAGCGAAATGCCCCTGCAGTGGGACCAAAGCAGAGAGGAAGGGACCTGAGGTTTTGAAAGTCCTCATCTTCTACACCCCAGAGTCCCATTTGCGTAATGCCACTCCAGAGCATCTCAGTGCACTTTTAAAAATAACCCACACAATTCACTCTCCCCTTTTATTAACCTTTGAGTAATGTGCTCCATTCCCCCAGAGCTCTATAGCTACTCAGGGAACAAGGCCAGGACTGGTCACCGAAGCCTTGGGGGCTGCTATTGTTGCCCAACTAAATCGTATTTCCAAGCTCTAAAAATCTCTAAAAGATGATGTGGGCAATTGCCTCAAGCAGGCGGCAATAGAAATTAGAGGCGGTGGGTGGTGGAGAGAGTTGCTAATGGAGTCCCTGCAAGTGCAGTGATTGCCCATCCACCCATCCCCATTGATTGCCTGAGGAGCAACTGCCCAGTTAACCCCCCTCCCACTTCCTGCTTCCTTCTTCTCTCTACCAAAAGGAGGTTCTTTCTCTCCTTTACTTTCATTTTCCAAACAGGCAAATAAAGTGACCTAATTAGCTGATTGCCTTTTGCCAAACGTGCTCAGAGAAAAGGAGGGGGGCAGAGTTTCTTTTTCCACTGCCCTTGCTTCTTACTCCTCATTGTTGAAACCATCGAAGAAGGAAAGTGTATCCTTGTGCCACAGGCCAGCTTCTGTAACCTGGCATCTACAAATGTGTTGCCCTGCAGTTCCATAAGTTTTGGTTCAATTTAAAGAGAGCTGAAGTCCATCAGACAGGGAGAACACTAAGTTGAGAAAGGAAGGAAGGAAGGAAGGAAGGAAGGAAGGAAGGAAGGAAGGAAGGAAGGAAGGAAGGAAGGAAGGAAGGAAGGAAGGAAGGAAGGAAGGAAGATTGCTTAAAATCATTAGCAGGAATTCTACAAGCTCCAGACACTGCTATACTGCATGCCCAAAGTGAACAGTATATCCCAGAAGAGAGTATGAGAACTACTCTACCCTAAACCAGCTTTCTCTTCAGATTGGTTTCTGGAGCCAAGAAAAGTGTCAAGATTCCATCAGTTCCAAAGACAAATCCTTTCCTTTGTTCAGCAGGTGAGAGACTTAGTCTGTATCAGCTTTTTATTACTTATTGTTCTCAGGAGCAGCAGCTGTGTTGGTAACTTGACCACTGGCTTCTGGCTCCTGTTCTGCCTTGGTTGGTCCCAGGAGGTCCAGGGAGATGCACAGATAGAGATAACAGATAATCAGAGTTGGAAGGGACCTTGTAGGTCATCTAGTCCAACCCCCGCCCAAGCGGGAGACCCTACACCATTTCTGAGAGATGGCAGTCCAAGCTCTTCTTGAAAGTCTCAAGTGATGTAGTCAGGAGCGGGGTAGGACAGAATATTAAGAGTTCAGACTGTTGCCCATTTTGCTGGGGAGCCCAGGAGACAAGAGTCCCTCCCCCAGGGTCTTTAAGATTTCTGCAAGGTGATTCCAAGTGGATTTATACTCAGGACGTGGCAGCTAAAATTTGCGGGACTGAATGTGAGATGGAAAGCCTCCAAAGTGCTTTTGCTTAGTGTGGGCTGCTCTCCAGCTGAGGGAGTGTGAGGGCCTGAATGCTGGGTTGTAGGGACACAGTGGGCCTTCCGTTTGAGTCCTTGACAACTTGCTGTCTGGTGGAGTGGCTGCCTGACCTCAGGACGGACCTTGAGTCCCCTTTCTTTGGGGTGCTGTTGGGAAACCGCCAGGCAGGCTAGAAGGAGGGATCAAGAGGAGCCTAGTGTAGAGTCCTTGCACAGTTGCAAGAGGCACAAGCTTGACCTTTCCTTCTGGCCTAGCTGGCAGTTTTCCAACTGAGTGACTTCAGTTCCCATGCCCTGCTTGTCATGTGTGAAAGAATGGTCTCTGCTGACAACATACGAGTGCTCACAGGTTAGACCTCATCTCTACTTCAGAGCAAGGTGGTGTGGTGATCTGGGTATGGGAGGCATCTGTTGTAGCCCTTTTCCATTGGTAGCACATTTTCTAGTCCAGATGAGATGAAGAGCCACCCAGGAGCTCTACAGGATGTCTACAAATGGCCCACCCAGGACGTCTGGGAGGGGCATTGAGTTCTAGTGATTGCCTGCTTAATCCTGGCAACAGGAGATCATCTTGGGTTTGGGGTGCTTCTTCCTGGGTAGTGCCTCTCTCTTCACCAATCCAAGGCAACTCCTTGAGATCCAGAAGCAATATCTGGCATGGAAGATGAAAGGTGACTTCGACCCAAACTCTGAGACGGGAGTGGCAGCAGGAGGGGCCGAGTTCACCTCTTTTCCTGCATCGTCTGGCAGCTTTGTTTAGAGTAGCCAAACTCCCTTGGGGGTGGGCAGGGGGGGATGAGCAAAAGGTTTTTCACTGTCATTGATTCCACCCCATTGAGTGGCAGTGGAATCACTCAAGATGAGCTCATAAGAAAACTCCAGAGCTTGGAATATTTATGAGGAAGGTGAGGAAGCCATAACCAAAAGCGTTTTCACAACTGCAGCAATTCAAGAATACTAAAGCCGCTTGCATTTTCTTTTCCTTCTCACACCAAATAATGGGCCACATGGCCCCTCTTCCATTTGCATTTCATTGTTTGCACTTATCAGATTAAATCTTGGTTTCTTTTACTGGTGATGTGAGAACAGTCTCACCATTGCCTGGCTGCTGTGAACATTTGGCATAGAACCTTGCCAACAGATTCACCAAAGACTTGATTCCTTACAGGCAGGTCTTATAGGAGTTCTATCTTGCTGCATTATCTGAGACTCATTTTGCTCTGTAGACACTGATCAAGTTGCCAAGAGTTCTTCTGGGAAGTAGATCTGTGCTCCTCCTGCTCTCTGTGTGGGGCAGGAATTGGCTGGGTCTGGAAGGGGTTCAAGGCTTTGTTCCAGGAGGCAATTGTGCCTCCCTTCCTTAAGAGGTCTCACCCAACCTCCCCCTCTGCAGGAAGGAAGGGAGGTAATTATAGCTTGCCCTAAAGAAGGACCTCCTGAGCTTCTCTTAGTTCAGGCCTGGAGAAGGAAGGTGAACCTGTTGGTCAGGCGAACATGTAGTGGCCTTTCTTGGGACCTTTGGGAAGTTGAGGGTGCAGTTGAGGCTTCCAGGGGGAGCAGCAAAAAAGGAAAAATGGGAAGAAAAGGAAAAACCATGTGATTGAGGCCCCATCATTTTTGTACCTGTAAGTACAAAATAAGGAGAAATTTCTTGAATAGTTAGAACAATTAATCAGTGGAACAGCTTGTCTCCAAATGTTGTGGGTGCTCCATCACTGGAGGTTTCCAAGAAGAGATTGGACAGCCATTTGTCTAACATGGTATAGGATTTTCTGCTTGAGCAATGGGTTGGACTAGAAGACCTCCAAGGTCCCTTCCAAGTCTATTATTCTGTGAGAATAGGGCAGGTAGGTCGGCAACAGTATCTCAAATTCCCTGTCTCAGCCCTTTGGTTTAATTAATTAATTGCCACACTGCAGGAGGTGACACTGCCCTGTTTTGCCTTCTCTTCACTACAGAACGGGGTGGGAAGAGAAACGCCTTGGAGAGGAAGAAAGGGGTGACTAGCTGTCCTTCAGCCTTCCCACTTTCGCTCCTGACAGGCGAGCCCCCTGCAGCCTTTTCCAAGTGGAAGCTACTTTCTTTTGCTCCCCAAGAGCGTTTTGAAACAGCCTTAGCAAGCCGTGAAGGAAGGCAGGGCCTGGGCCATGGCTAAGGGTGGCATTCAGAAGAGTCCATGCAGGTAAGTTTCTGAAGGCTTCCCAGAGAGGAGGCTTGCTGGGCATTGTGCTTTGGCTGCTGAACTCCCTTGAATGGCATGAATCCACAAGGCTCATGATCTTCCCTCAAGAGGATGCCCCCCCCGGTGGCTGGACTTCTGTCCCGTCTCTCCCATCTAGGGTGGCTAAGGGGAGAGGGGAAAGGCTAACCATGGGGGAACGTGGCCAGGAATGTGAGAAAAAACAGCCAGGGCAAAGGAGAGACCCTTCCTTCCTTCCTTCCTTCCTTCCTTCCTTCCTTCCTTCCTTCCTTCCTTCCTTCCTTCCTTCCTTCCTTCCTTCCTTCCTTCCTTCCATCCATCCATCCTTCCTTCCTGATTTCTTCTGCATCCAGGGTGAACTGAGGATAATTGCGGGGGGGGAGGGAGGAGCAGGAAAGGAAGCAGGCAGGTGATTTGAAATGCCTTTGGTGTGTGAGCTGAACGTGCACCATGTCTTTCCTCTGCCCCCCTTGTGTTGGCATGTACAACCATATTAAAGGCACCTTCATAAATCTTCCACAGTGTCTCCTAGAGGCTGCCCCTTCCGGAGCCCCACATTGTTTCACCATCTGAATCCTCAAGGACAGTTGTGTGACATGCAAGGGCATCTTTAATTTTGGTGGTGGTGCTGGGTGTGTGTGTGTGTTGACTCCTAACACAAACAGGAAGAAGCGGAGCAGATGTCTGGCCCAGGGAGAGAAATGTGCTGTGACTGGAGAGGCAAGACAAGTCACCTCATTAAACTGGGGCGGGGGGGTGGGGGGGGAACAATCAGCAGGGAAAGAAAGGGGTGGCTGTGGGGTACTTTTAGGTTGGGGGTGGGTGGAGGGGGGGATGCCTCCACTTTCTTAAAATGCATTGCCTCTGTTGGCAATAAAGCGTTTACGTGTTTCTTTGTAGCAATGTGACCGCCCAAGACCTCTGGGTTGCAAATTCTGTCAGCTAATCAGCAGGAGGAGCACCTGCTAGTTACAATAATGGGGGTTGTTTCATTTTCACAAGGACCATGAGAAGGATGGACAGCAAAGTCCAAGATCACTTTGGCTTGATTGGCTCAGCCAGACCTTTCCCATGGAAAGGGCAGCTTCACACCCCCGCAGCCCCTGGGCCTACTGGGCTATCTACCCCTCTGCTCCTTCCCCTTTCCCAATTCCCTTTCCCTGGGAACATAAACTATCAAAGTCAAAGGAACATTTAAGACACAGGCATCTTGTCTGGGATATCACAAGACAAGAACAGCTGAGGAGGACCAGCTCCCAGGAGAGGAGGAGAAGACCTACTGGAGCAGGGTGTCCAACTCACGTCGTGGTCAAGTGACATTTCAGGAGACTCCCCCCTCGCTAAACCAGGGGTGGGCAGGGCCAGCCAGGCCACAAGTTTGACCCCCTGTAGTGGAGGAAGGAGCACATCCAAGAGCACAGTCTTTGCCCAATGTAGGGGACCATGGTCTTTGGAGTCCCATCCTCCTCGCCTCAATTGGTATTCAGTTCCAAATATATTCTAATTTGCATAACTATATATGGGGGGCTTGTATGCCTGGCTCCTTTTTGGATTCTTGCTCTCTGTCTCCAGTGTGTTTGATCTCCATTACTAGAGAACTCTTTGGAGATACTTCTCCTATAAAACTATAATTAAAAAAAAAACAGCAACTATACAATTTAAACTCTCTTTGTGACCATTCCCACTTATGCTGAAGAAATCAAAATCCCATTATTTGGGGGGAAAACCTCTGGGAAATGTTTGGAAAAACAAATAGTTGAAAATGCATAAATCAACCTGAAATATAATATAGAAATAGTACAGTGATGTCATTTAACCAAAATACTTAATTATAAAGCATAGCCCAATCCAGATATTTTCAGTGTGACTATGAAGATTAGAAACTTCTAAAAATATGAATGAATGAAATCTGCATGTAGCAAAACTCTTCAGTCAAGTTTCCTCTTAGCAGAATTGAATCCAATTCTAATTTTAAAACAAATAAACTCTTTTGAAATAGGGGCCAGTCACCAGCTGTTTAAGCAGCCTTTGGGGAAAGAAGTGTTTTGCTGAAGAGCCTTTTTGGAATGCTGTTTCTGGGACTGAAATCACAGCAGTAGCAGAAGCCAGGGTTCGGCGTGAACACTGTTTCCCCAATTTGCAAGGAACCCCATTGGCTCGGAGGATTTTGCATCTGAACTGCTGGAGAGGAGTGAATGGAGCAAAAGTTCAGCAAACAGCCAGGACGGCTTATGGCCCTGCTCTAAAGGGAACCTGCAGGCCTCCTGGGGGGGACCTTCCATGAGTCGACAGGCTCAGGTCTAATGGCCACATCCAGGTGATTCCAAGGCCCCTGCAGGGTCACTCTAGGAGGGTCTGTAAGGCAGCTTAGCTGGAAGGGATTTGCATTTTGCTCCAATTGCAAGAAGCGGGAAGGCAGAGCCAGGCTTCTCAGAAAAGAGGCAGCAGATCCTCTCGGGCTTTTTTGAGAACCAGGCAGGCTCATCTCTCTCCTCTCATCCTCACAAAGCTGGTCCTACAAATCCCTTACTTGCCCTGGAATCCAGTTCCAGCCAGTGCCAGAGCAACTCATATTTTTGGGCTCTTTGGCCAGGTTTGGAGGCTCTCTGGGTGCCCCTCTAGGGTCAATTGTTTGCCTCTGGCTCTGAGCCCTGGTACGGTTGCCTGTTATTGCCACACATAGGCATGCTTGAATCTACTGAAAAGGCAGGCTCTAACCTCCTCCAACCTGAGGCTCTCCACTTGTGCTAGACTTTAGATCCTAGAATGGTCACAAGAGGCTCTCTTATAGAACAGATGGATTAGCATTTTACGTGCAATCAAACTGACAGCTGCTGCATCAGCTTGAAGACAATCAATCTTGCCGTGGCTTTAAGCAAAGCAACATCTAAGTGAAAGAGAGAGGAAGTCCTGGGGTTCACTTGATAGGGCCACCAGGATCCAGTCCATATCTTTCAAGAGTTGAATCTGGCTAGCGGGGAATCATTGAGCAAGCAGGTTAAGGAAGTCAGGCATTTCCCAGCAGGTTCTTCATTTGAACGCAACAAGCGACTCTTCTGAAACCACATTGACTTTGTTATTTCTGGGCTTCATTCAAGGTTTTAAATTGTTGGAATTTCTTGGCTTGAAACCAGTTGACCTCAGAGATGAACTTCTCCCACCCTGCACAGCCGGCCTGGCCCCAAACACTTTGCATCTTCCCGCCTAGTTGAAAATGGGGTTTCAATAGATCAAACCACAACCTACCTTCCATTGGGGACACCTAACATTATATTAACTTATTGTATGAAGCGAGTCAGCTCACTGAGACCTCATACAGTTTATTTGGAGGATATATGGAGAAAAGAATTGGGCTTTTCAGGTTTAGGATTGAGGGTGTCGTGCCAATGCATTGGATCTGGACTTAGTTGTCATTTTTTTAAAAGTCCAATGTAATCGGTTCATTGTAGCGACAACCCATTAATTTTGTAGCTTTGTTTTTTAATCTAGATTAAAGATGGTATTTTTTCAATAACTGTCAAAAGATCTTTATAATCAGTAGTATACTAAGTTCAACAGTTAACAAATTTCTATCTATGACTCCAGAATCTGCTGCCTGAGCCGAGTGCTTCACTGTGTCTCAAATGAAAACTTCTTCCTGGCTGTGCTGTTAAGTCAGACCTCCTTGGATTTTCCCCCTGTTTTTTCCCCCTCATATCTCTTTCCCAACTTTTAATTGTGCTTTCTGGGAAGTTCACAGCCTGTTAAACTTCATTTCTAGTCAATCTGCTTTTAAAGTGAGGACTAATTTACTGGCTGATTTCGGAGGTCCTGATCATTTGTGACTCTGGGTGCATGGTTTTTTAAAGGCTGTTTTTTTGAGAGACTTTTTAAAAAGCTTGACAAATAGCAATAGATCAACAATGAAAATGCTAGAATAAGGTCTGACCTTCCAGTATTGTAAATATTCTTGGCATATTCCACCACTCCTTGTAACAGATTTTTGAATAAGCATTATACCCAATCATTTTACATATCTTCACTGACTCCGTGGCCAATGTGACCTTGTGAAGCAGCCCTTGCAATGTGTGCCCAGTCGTAGAAGTCCAAACTCCAATTCCTTCCTTCCTTCGACCATCTCTGATCTCTTAGTGCTGGGTGCCCCCCACCAATCTTCCCAGGACTTCCTTAAACAATTGGAGCTCCTCCTGTTTTATGAAGACCTACAGGTTTGTATTGGTTTCATAACCCTTCTCCATAAAGAACAGCTTCATTGTTGAAAGAGAGGGGGGACACAGAGGGGGTTTCCCGGCTCTCCATCTACAGACTTGTGTTGCTAATAATCTGGAAAAGCATTTAATGTGATCGGGACTGATTTGACTCCAGCTGCTGCTGCTGCCTACTTCACTAGCTCTGGTTTGACCCTCGTGCTGTCCAAAGTTATTTGGTTTTGAGGGAATCATGGTTAGCAGTTATATCTGCCGTGTCTCTCCCCATATCTTAGGAATCCTGTTCAGACCTGGGGGTGGGGGGTTTCTGACAACTTGAGAAGAACCAGCCTGGGCCAAGGGAGGGTCCAGTGAGTGGCAATTCTTTCCTGAGAGAGGCGAGAGAGTTGATTGCCTTCACATGCAGTGGTATCATATGATCTCTCCATGAATCACTTGGCTGACTGGAAGGACAGTCACCCGGGGCCACTGATTGGCTCCCTTCTCTCAAGCCCAGTCGAATAAACAGAATCCAGTACAGAGGCCAAATCTCACAGTCATCAGCAGCCAGTGAGGTCTCCTCGAGCTCTGTGCACTCTTGGAGGTCTTACACCCCTTGCTGCTTCTTCTCCCCCCACCCCCCCCAAAAAAAAAAAAAACAATAGCACCCTCCCAATAGAGTGGCATTCATTGTTCCAGAAACAGGCAGCAGCGAGTGCCACAAGTGAAACGTGCTGTCCTATCCGGCTACCGGAACTGTTTCCGCACAAATACTTCTTCGTTGCGTCTCCTCCACTCAGCTTATCCGATGGACGGCGCCCCAGTGAGTGAAGCCGTTGGCTGAGAGAGGCTCAAGCGCTGAGCAGCACCAGGGCAATTAAGCCCCCATGGACAGAACCTGCCGTCCGCTGCCGACCCCCCTCCCTGTCCTGGTCCCAGGGACCCGCTGCCCCTCCCGCGCCCTCTTACCTGCATCTGCCCATGACAGGCTGGCACAGCTGAAATAAGCCAGGAGGGCTGCGTTGATGTAGAGGAGCAGATCCGCCATCCTCCTCCCGCGCGAGTCCATGGTGCAGCCACATGGAAAGGAGGGCCCTTCAGCCCCGGAGGTCCAGACCCCGCGTGGGGTGGGAGAAGCCGAGGGAGCCCTGCTGGGCCCCGGGGGCGCCGCCGATCAGAACGACGCCAGCCGGCCCCGCGCCCCGGCCGCCCAGCCTCCGAGAAGCCGCGCGGACATTCCAGCACCACGGAGAGCCCCCGCCGCCGCCGCCGCCGCCGCGCTTCCCCAGCTCCTCCCGGCGAGGAAGGATGGCAGCTCGGAGGGGCCCCGGCGGGTGCGGGTGGGGGCTTCTCCCTGGGCCCGGGGAAAGTTTCTCGGAAGCGGCGGGAGGCGGCTGGGCTCCGGCAGGCAAAGCTAGAGAGAGGCGGCCGAGCAGCGGCGGCGGCGGCACTGGGTCTGTGCAAGCTGCAAACGTGCCTCCTGCTCCCCCATCAGTCAGGCGGCTCCATTCATGGGAGCGAGGGGCGGGAGAGGGAGCCCCGAAGTCTGGCCACAACGCGGCGCCCCCCGCCCTCCCCGCCAAGCCGAGCCCGACTTCCTCCCACCATCCCCGGCCGAGTCACACCGCCCTCGCCTGGCGTGGAGATGTGCGCGCCGAACGCGCGGAGGGGGAGTCTTCAGTCGGCCCCTCCCGCCCTCGCTAAGCTGAGCCGGAGAGTGGCAGGCTTTGAAGGGGGCGAGAAGGGAGCCTTTCGGGCTGGCCCTGGCTGCCCAGCCCCGTTTGGCGACGGCTCTCGCGCGCCAAGGAAGGCAGCGCCCGGAGCCCCTCGGCAGACGCTCCCCTGGGGCTTGGCTGCCTGGAGGCGGAAGGAGAGCGAGGCGGGCAAGGAGGGAGCCCGGCTGGGCAGGGGAACTCTGCCCCCGCCCTCCCTGCTGAAGAGCGCCCTCCTGGACCCCCCTTTGGGAGACCGTGCCGGCGCCAAGGGCAGCAGCGCACATGGGTGACCCGGGCATTGGAGGACCAATCCACCCGAAGGGGTTGGGCGCTATGATAGACACCAGCCTCCCAAGAGAAAGAGCCGGTCCACTGGGCAGCACAGCCCCTTGCAAGCTTTCTCCCAATTTGCACCGAGTGGGGTAGGGTGGGGCAATGGCTGACATTGGGAGGGATCTGTACAGACATTAAAGGCTTATCAACCAGCCTGAGAAGAAGATGTGAAGGGCATTGCAGGGAAGAAGACGGGCTCAAGTGGCCACATGTTGAGGGCTTGATGAGTTCAATCTTGCCATGCTGAGCTGTCAATTCCCCGCCCCCCCCCAACAAGATCCACAGGATGTGTGTGCGTGAGAGAGAGAGAGATTCAACTGTCTCGGTAGCCACTTCTGTATGAAGCTAGCCTGGCTATGGAGCTTCTGACGATAGGGGAGATGCCAGAGCCTTGAAATGTACAGCAAAGCTGTAATAAAATGGCACATCCTCTTGTAAGGAGTTTCTTTCTCAAATGTGCAAAGTGGCTGGGCACACGCCACAGAGAGAAGCAGATCGCATCCACAAAGGAGGCTGGGATGGAGGATTTGTCCTGCGATCTGTGGGCTTCCTTACTGGGCCTGTCAGATCTTGGGGGCAGGAGGTCAGGAAGCATCGTACAGACAGGAACCAGGGCTTCAGCTGCTGCCTTGCTCTTGTAGGAAGTTAGCATCCATCCCTCTCCTAGAAAAATAAAATATCCTAGGAAATATTTTAAAAGGCAGAATATTTCTCCTAAAAAGAGTAAAGTAGAAACTGAGGCATAAACTCACCCCCCCACCTTTGCTAATGGGCCATTAAGGCCTAGGCCAGAGTATTCTACGTAACAAAGGCCTCTACCCATCTCACCACCTGGCCTGGGAAGATTGCAGCAGTCAGCACTCAGGTGAAGCCATGTGGTCCAGACCAAGCCTACAAAGTTAGCTAAGACCCCCCCCACCCGCCCCTGGGAATCTGACAGCCAATGGGATACATTTCTTGCACATGAACAAGAAACATTAAGGTGGGGCTCAACAGAGGTTATATAAGGGTCTCTCAGCATCTCAGTCCTCCCTTCTTTTCCTTCATGCGACATCTTGAAGTACGTGATCTTCCTTCTTTGGAGCTCCAAGCCATGTGATCCTGTCCACCATTAAACCATCTTTCCAAACAGCCTCCATGTTTCCAGTGTCTTTTTCCCCACTTGGAACTGAACCCAGAAGGAGAATTCTTCAACACTCAATTCAAGAAACAGCTCCCTCTGGATAGGAAAATCCAAAGTTTTATCTAATTTGATACACCCAGATCACCTTTAAATATCATCTCTGACCAGCACAGAAAAAACAGATAGAGCCCACTTTCTCTTAAGCATGTATATGGCTGGTATTAGTGACTGTCTGCCTGGAAGACCAGGAAAATATGGGGTGAGCCCTGCTGGATCCCACCAAAGGCCCAGCCTCCTGAGAGGCAACCAGCTGTCAATCTGGGACAGAAATTGCAAGGGTCCACTCTGCTCCCCAGCCAATGTTCTCCAAGAGATGGGAAGCTGCTCTCTCTTGCCTTCGTGACTCATGGCATCAAAAATAAAGTTTGGCTAATGTCCTTTTCAGGCTGTCAGATGACAGTGAACTGCATAAAATTTAGCTAGATGCCATGTGAAAATGCTGCCTCTTTTCTTTTTCTCTTTTCTCTTAAAATATTTTTTTTTGCCTATTCCCTGAAAAATAAGTGTCTATTAAAATTACCCTAACATGCACCACAAAAGCACAGGAAAGCAATTTAACAGCATTTTAAAGGCAACTCATTAAAACAATCTGTCATGAATCATTCAGCTTCTCTCAACTATGAAAGAAGAAAAAGTTTTTCTCTGTCATGTATTATTTATACTTCCATTATATTTCTTCCTATCACATACACTTTCTCACCTTTTTGGAAAGAATTTTTTTTTCAAATATTCTCACCTTTCCTGATGAGAATTCCAGCCCCTTGAAAATTGGTTGTTGTTTTGGTAATTTGCTGGTTATCTGTTTGTTTGTTTTTATCTTACCATATTATTTCTATAGATAACTCAAGGCAGTGAACTTACCTGATGCTCCTTCCTCCTCCTCTTTGCCCCACAACAACAGCCCAGAGAAGGACTGGCCCAAAGCCCGTAGCTGGTTTTTATGCCTAAGGCGGGACTAGAACTGACTCTCTCCTGGTATCCAGCCTTCACACTAGATTAAATAATTGTCTGTTGAAGCAGCTACAGCGTGGAACAGCATAGGAGTGCTGGGATGGTAACTTTTATTTTCAATTTCTCCTTTAGCATCTTCAAGTTGGGATCATTTTGCACATCTCTTGCACATCAGCTGCAACTGATCCATTGACTGATTGGTCTCTTGGCTCCACATGAAGGACAGAGCTCTGTCCCTGGGTATGGGGAGACAACCTCTCTCTCTCTCTCTCTCACACACACACACCCTTCCTTCCTTCCTTCCTTCCTTCCTTCCTTCCTTCCTTCCTTCCTTCCTTCCTTCCTTCCTTCCTTCCTTCCTTCCTCCCTCCCTCCCTCCCTCCCTTCCTTCCTTCCTTTTGTAACTCCAGAAGGGCTGGGATATCCTTTCCAGCTCACTTGCTGTGACTCAAATGCAGCGAAGCCCACTCCCTCAATCTCCACCCACCCACCCCTAATCCCCAGAGGGAGAACGAAGGTTTCCAGAAGCTGCTTCAGTGGACAGAGAGGACCGAGGGAGGTGCAGCTCTCTCATTAGCCACACGCTGCTCAGCCCTCTGTGGCCAAAAGGATCCAAGTGATCTATTCTTCTTTCCATTTCTTTTTGGAACTATGTAGTTCAGTTGCTATGACTCCCTTCCTGAAAATTTCATTTCATCCATGGGGGGGGGGTGTCTATTTTTCTGTTTACACACACACGGAGGACTTCCTTCCTTCTTAGTTTCCAGGTGCAATCCTTTTGTCAGGTTTCTGCTCATGAAGGTAAGCTCTCCATTTTCCCAAAGAAACCTCCTTAGCTCCTTCTGCTCCTTAGCCACACCACCCCACCGCCCTCCCCAGGGCTGATTTCTGTTCCAACCAGATGTTCTTGACATCACTGGAAAGAATGGGCTGTTTTTGCGTTTCCCTTATGGCAAAATTCCACCCAGGAGGCCATCCCTCTTTCCAAGGGGCAATGACCAAGGGAATGGGGATGAACAAATGTTGAAGGTTGTGATGCCAGGGAAACACATCGGGGTCTCTGTAGTTAAATGGTTAGATGATTTACATTCTGACTCTTTGAGTGGGTTGCTCCAAAATTATTCCTTCTCTCAAATTCAGCACTCTCAAAGGAGATAGAATGGAACTGAGGAAGGAAGGCGCTTCACTGCAGACCCAAAGAATCCTAAGACAACCAGCTTCTAGGTACAGCATAGATTTAGAATCTGGTACTCTATATGCACAAACCGCAAAGTTAGTGTCCTTCTCTTGCCCAGTTTATGTAATATTCTGCTTCTTCATTCTGATTTTGCAGGTTGGACCTGCCCTGTGTTTACAAAGTGGCCACGCTTAGTCCTGTCCTTCAGATCCCCTTTTGCTGGTTTCGGCCTTCAGATTCTCCATCTTTCTGTTTCTCACGAGCTTGGAAGGAAAGGCTTTCCCTTACTGCTTGATTATTCTTCTCTCAAAAATGCAACTGTTGTTTCTAACTAGGGTCCCTTTTGCTCTTTTATTGCTCTTGTTTTGCCATCCCCTTGGATCAATTTACTGAAAGAGATCTGGAGGTGATTAAAGATTTTCTCCAAGATGATGCTTCCCAAAAATGGCCCTTCTAATCCCAAAATTCCCCTTGGAATGTGGGGGGGGAGCGGTCACATTGAATGGTAGTTAGGACAACTGGACTGCCAAATCCTCTGAAGAGCTCCAGATTGGAGGTGGTTTTCTAGCTGAGTGGCTGCTCAATGTGAGAGGATTCTTCAGCTTTCCAGCCGTGTGACTTCTCAACTTCTGCTTCAATGCCTCTGGTAAAGAACCAGGATACTGGAAAAGTGGTGGAAGAAGCATGAGGTCAACTGCTGCCTGTGACCTCTGCAGGGATGATGGACCATCTAGATGTCCCAGGCACCATAGGGATCTGAATGGTTTCCAGAGGCCACTTGAGGAGTTGACCCACTTCAGTTGCTCTCCAATGCCTGATGAGGCCCTGGCAATGAAGACAAATGAAGGTGGGATCATTTCTCCATGGGCTCCTTCTTCTTGCCAATCCTTAGTTGGCTCCCTGGTTTGTTGAGGGCCTCCAGAAAATGCAGTGAGAGAAAGATGACAAGGGATTCTGACTGGGCAGGGTACTTGTCCATGTTTGGGCAGCCTCGTTGTTTCTCTTCCCCAATCAGAAGACTCATCTGTGTGTCCAATCACACTTGGCCAATAGAGAATTCTTTCTATCCTATCTTATCTTATCTTATCTTATCTTATCTTATCTTATCTTATCTTATCTTATCTTATCTTATCTTATCTTATCTTATCTTATCTTATCTTATCTTATCTTATCTTATCTTATCTTATCTTATCTTATCTTACCTTACCTTGTCTTGTCTTGTCTTGTCTTGTCTTGTCTTGTCTTGTCTTGTCTTGTCTTGTCTTATCTTATCTTATCTTATCTTATCTTATCTTATCTTATCTTATCTTATCTTATCTTATCTTATCTTATCTTAAGCCTAAACATATAATGGAATGTGTGGGTGGCCTTGGGAAAAGAGGGGAAGAGATGCTGCCTAGGAAATAAGCAAGAGAGGAACGAACCACTAATGGATTAATAGTCAGAGGAAGAAACTTATGGTAGGAAGGACCTGCCCTAGTGGATCAAGTAGTTATAAGTGCTGACAGAGAGTTTGTGCCTTCAGACTTGGAAGATTCTCGTAATATACCCTTAGAATATAAAGTAGCATTATCTCATCTAGTCCTGTTTCTGGTCTGCTGAACCTGGCAGGGCTGACAAAAGAAGGCCTCCAATTCCGTTAGGGAAGGTCCATGGCAAACTCTTATGCTTTGCCAACAAAGTTGCTCTGACTGGCCTGGTTTTTGTTTTTTTTAATTTCCATTTATATGCCGCCCTTCTCTGGAGACTCAGGGTAGCTTACAGTCTATGGAGCACCATGCTAAGTGCTCGGCAATAGCCTTCATTCCATTGTATATGCCTGCTTATTTACAAAGTCAGCTTATTGCCCCCAACAATCTTGGGTCCTCATTTTACCTACCCCAAGAGGATGGAAGGCTGAGTCAACCTTGAGCCTGGTGGGATTTGAACCTGCACTAATTGCAGGCAACTTGCACTAAGTGCTAGATGATTAACAGCCTGCACCACCAAGGCCCCTATGAGTCTTTGACATTGTGTTGGGCATTGTTGATGTGTTGTTACCTGGGACGTCTTTCAGCCTGTGAACTCCACAGAAGTGGATAGGGTGGTCTAGAGCAGGGATCTCCAATCTTGGCAACTTTAAGACCTGTGGACTGCAATTCCCAGAATTCCTCAGCCAGCAAAGCTTGTGGATTTCAACTCCCAGAATTGAAAAACTGGGAATTGAAGTCCACCGGTCTTAAAGTTGCCAAGGTTGGATACCCCTGGTCTGTAGATTATCCTTTGGCATTTTTCAAGCTTCATCCTGGTTCCCAGGATGTGGGGTTAAGGGTGGAGATTGTCCATGCCTTTTATGAGGGAGTTTTGCCAGCAGCTCTGTTGCAAGTCTCTCCTGAGGAGATCTTCTCTGGGTTCCCAGGGTTTTGAATTCACTTTCCAACCTTTTCTTTTGGGTAAGGTTCTGAAATGCTGATGCTGGATCAATTACAGGGCATGTTAGAGGAAGTAGGTCACCTGAATCCTTTTCAGTCAGGGTTCAGAGCCCAGTGTGGGGTAGAGATTATTCTTACTGATGATCTCTTCCTGGACCTGAATGGGATAGTGCACCCCTCTTGGTGCTTTTAGATCTTTCAGCAGCTTTTGACACCATTAGCCACAATATCTTACTGGATCACTATACAAGGGCTGGTCCTCTCTCACCTACTCCTTAATCAGGGGTGGGATTCTACCAGTTCACACCTATTCACTAGAACCGGTTGTTAACATTCTAAGCAGTTCAGAGAACCAGTTGTTAGAAGAAATCACTGGCCTAATCCTGTAAGGAAGGCAGGAAGGAAACATTCTGGTGTTGCTTATAGAAACTGTCTCTCTGTTAATCCTTATTACATTCTTGGCAGGACTGGACTTCCTGTCTCTGGAACGTCTCTGGAGTTTTTTCCCTTCCTTTGCTGGTACTTTGCTTGTGTGGAGTGACCATGCAAAGTTACAGTGGTACTGAAAAAAGCGACTTATGACCATTTTTCACACTTACAACTGTTGCAGCATCCCCACAGTCATGAGAGGCCAGGCGAGGAGATGCGTGCCTCAATGTGAGTGATATTGAGTTGGCCATTTCCAGCCAATAATATGACCACCTAAGCCATGCCCACAGAACCAGTTGTTAAAATTTTTGAATCCCACCCCTGTTCTTAATGTTTATACGAAGTGAGGTGCCAGCACCCCCAGGAGACAAGAAAGACACGTGGGGTTACTTCTGAGTACTGGACACCTATATTGTTCCTCCCCTGTGGACAGAACCTTGCCAACTAAAACAACTCTTTGTATAACTACGCAGATATACTCTGATAATCAACAGGGAGGAGCCATCTAAGCCTCTTCTTCCCTCCCAAACTTTCCATGCTTCGCTGCCTCCTTGCCCTCTGGAAAGCAGCCCCTCCCTCCTGGAGATCCAGACTACATTCTGCCACCTCAGGTCATCTGATAGTTTGGGGAATGTTTCATCAGTACCCTGATATCACACCACTTTACACCATCCCATGGGGCTGGAGGGAAGGTCGGAGGCTGCCCTGGTCTGAATGGACCAAACCAGATTGATCTGAACCCAAGTAAGACTGAGTTGCTCTTTTTATATTGGGCTTCTCAGTTGACTCTAGATGGGCAAGCATGGCCCCTGAGAAAGAAGGTTCAGGATTTGGGAACCCTCTGGAATTATGGCTCCTGTCAGCACAGCAGCTGGAAGCTGGGCTAGAGGGGCCCTTTGGCTGGTGCATCAGTTGTGATCTTAGCTGCCAGGAAAGGCTCTGCTGCAATAACTGAGGCCTTCATTAGCACCCAATGAAACTACTGCTATAGGTTTTGCCTGGGTTTCCCTTAGAGACCCTGTGGAACGGTGATGGGATTCAAATTTTTTACTACCAGTTCTGTGGGCATGGCTTGGTCGGTGTGGCTTGGTGGGCGTGGCTTGGTGGGCATAGTAGGGAAAGGATACTGTAAAACAGAGGTCTTCAAGCTTGACAGCTTTAAGACTTGTGGACTTCAACTCCCAGAATTCCTCCTCCAGTCATGTTAGCTCAGGAATTCTGGGAGTTGAAGTCCACAAGTCTTACACGTGCCAAGTTTGAAGAGATTTGCTATAAAATTCCCATTCCCACCCTACTCCAGGGGGAAGGTTACTGCAAAATCTTCCTTCCCTCCCCACCCCACTAACCTGCTTTCCAGCTCTGTTCTCCTGTGCAGGACATCCAAACAACACCCAGCCTATCAGCTGGGACTCGATGGGAGGCAGAGAAGAGATGGGGTTGGGGGGCCAGTCAGAGGCAGGATTGGCCGGTTCTCCAAACTACTAAAAAATTTTACTACCGGTTCTCTAGAACTGGTCCGAACCAGCTGAATACCCAGCTCTGCTGTGGAAGCTGCAGTTTGTTCACTTGAGAACCAATTGGAAGCTTTTATTTATTTATTTATTTTATTTATTTATTTATTTGTCAATTGCTTACAAGATAATAGGTATAAGTAAAACATAGTTATGAATACATGGATACATATAAGAAAAATAAAATAGAAAATATAAAAGAAACAATAGGACGGTAGGCAAGTTGGTGTGCTTATGCACGCCCCCTACAGACCTCTTAGGAAAGGGGTGAGCTCAATAGTAGACAGTCTAAGGTTAAAGTTTTTGGGGTTTGGGGAAGAAACCACAGAGTCAGGTAGAGTATTCCAGACATTGACCACTCTGTGGCTGAAGTCGTATTTCCTGCAATCAAGTTTGGTGCGGTTAACCTTGAGTTTGTATCTATTGTTTGCTCTTGTGTTGTTATGGTTGAAGCTGAAGTATTCATTGACAGGTAGGACATTGAAATGTATGATTTTATATACTATACTTAGATCAGACTGAAGGCGGTGTAGTTCTAGGTTTTCAAGGTCTAGAATTTCGAGTCTGATGGCATATGGTATTCTGCAATGAGTAGAGGAGTGAAGAACTCTTCTTGTAAAATATTTCTGGACTTTCTCAACTGTGTTAATATCAGATACGTAATGTGGGTTCCAGACTGATGAGCTGTATTCGAGTATAGGTCTAGCAAATGTTTTGTATGCTCCAGTTATTAGTGTAATATTACCAGAGAAAAAGCTACGTAAGACTAGGTTAACAACTCTTAGTGCCTTTTTGGCTATGTAGTTACAGTGGGCTCTATGTAGGTCATTTGAGATGAGTACTCCAAGATTCTTTACAGAGTTTGGGTCATCAACAAGGTCTTGACTATTCAGCCTGTATTTTAATTTCTGATTTTTTTTGCCAATATGTAGGACAGAGCATTTATTTATTGAGATCTGAAGTTGCCATTTGTTTGACCATTCTGATACGTGGTCAAGGTCAAGCTGCAATGACTCAAATGCCAATGCCAATTTCTGGAAATCTCTGCTGTGGAGACGGGCTATCCATGGCTCCCAAGGGCTGATTTTGACCACCTGCTCCAATCAAAAGCAACTTTCCCATTAGAAGATCATGGAGGGAAGAACAGCTCTTGAACCCTCTCAGGAAGTCCAGGAGCTTCTTGATCAGAGGCCTCCATTGCAGTCAGGAAGACCAGGCTGTTTCCTTCAGGCCTTGAACTAGACTGGGCTGACTTCAGCTTTATTATTTGAGTTGCTATTGCTATTGTCACTGAAATTTGATTTTATGTTTATTTTTATATTTAGCTCAGATGTTTAAATGGCTTTCTTATACCAGTTGCCAGCAGTAAAATTGATTTGCAGTGGAATATAAATGCAGGAAACAAACAAAATTTTAGATGACCCCAACAGGAAGGGAAGCCAGCCCAAAGCCTTTTGAAGAGGAAAGGCTAATTTCCCATGACATGTATCAAACTGCCTATGTCTCACTACACGTTTCAACTTCTAACTGAAAGCTTGAGTGTGTTTTTGCGTCTGTTTCTGGAGTCAACTGACCACACATTTTCTTTGATATGGCACTATTCTGTCAAGAAGGATTAATGCGCCTAGGGCAGAAATCTATATTGCAAGTGTAGAATTATGCGAGTGTAAGGCAGGGCCTTGGAATTAATGCACATTTAGATGAATTGAACCGGCAGTGGCCAGATTTATATTAACTACTTGATAAGAACAGAAGCCAGACATAGGCCCTCTCATGGAGGGTCACTGAAGGAGAAGAATAGAATAGGAACAGAATCAGGAACAGAATAGAGCTGGAAGGGACTTTGAAGATTTTCTAGTCCAGCCCTCTGCTCAAGCAGGAGAATCTATACCATTTCAGACAAGTGCCTGTCACTGGGCTGCTCCCTGAAATCCCATTGGCTTAACATCATCCAAAACTTCTGCCTGAAAAATCCAACTTCCACATTTTTAATCCAGTTTTCCTCCCTAGACACTGCAGTGTACCATTCATAATCGGAAGAAAGAGGTGGATCCTCTAGATGGAATAGAATAGAATAGAATTTTTTATTGGGCAAGTGTGGTTGGACACACAAGGAATTTGTCTCTGGTGCAGAAGCTCTCAATGTACATGTAAACAACAAAGTGATAGGTATGTAAATCATAGTTACAATCATTAATAGATAGAATAGAATAGAATTCTTTATTGGCCAAGTGTGGTTGGACACACAAGGAATTTGTCTTGGTGTAAATACTCTCAGTATACATACAAGTATACATAAAACAATAAACAACCTAAACAAAAACTATCCTTTATTTCTGATCAAGAGGCATTTTTTTCATATTTGTTTCATCCCCTATAAAGCTAAACACAAGACAAGTCTTAAAGCTAAGATCTGAGTTTGACTCAGAAAATATAATCAGATAGCCTGATAAAACAGTCCTAGCCCACCTTAATTAAAGATGGCCTCTGCTGATTAATCAACTAAAGTCATTGGTTGATTAATCTGCTATTAAAGCAATTAAAGCTTGCAACCCTAATGACCAAGTGGGAAAATGCACTCTTTAAGGGAGCTTAATTTTGATTGCACAACATTTGGTTAGAAAACCAAAAACAGCACGCAGTTAATTGTGAGCAAATCCCAAATTGCCAGCATGTAGAGCTGCAGATTAAGCTGTAAAGCCAATTTGGGTTGCTGAACAAAACACTTTTCCTGATACCCATAACGAAAACATTCCTGCCTGTTGCCTCCCTTTGCAGTCAAGTATGAATCCAGCATTAATAACAAGATGTGTCGTTACAAGTTTAACCATTTGGAATTGTTGAACTTCTGCATTGTTCAGCAGCTGCAAAAGGTGAAGCTCAGAATTTAGCAAGAATACTTTCACGTGCTCAGTTATGAAATGATAGCTTCAGGCTTCAAGCCAGGCTTATTAAAGGACCACGAAGACAAGTAAAATCAGGTCGGATAAATCCCCTGCCAGACTTTGAAAGGCTAATCTGAAAAAGCTTGGAGACTCTGGATCACTGCAAACATTCACAGGGAAGCTACTGAAAACACATCTTTGGTTCCATGAAAATCTCCCGTACCAGGATGGGGGTTCCTTCACCAAATAGGTTCACCAGAATAATGGAGGTCAGGTAGCCATCTGTTGCATTGCTTTAATTTGGATTCCTCCCCGAGACTAGGTGGCCTAAATGTCCCTTCTTTTATTCGTTTATCAGAATATAAAGTACAAAGGAAAATAAAAATAACGGGAACTAGGGAAGGGAAAAAGGGAAAAAGAAAAAAAGGTGTTGACTCCTAACTCTCTTTAGCACTGTAGAAGTTCCTAACATTGCAATGTCAATTTTTACTTTTCTACAATAATATATACTAGTCATTTCTATAGTGACAAAACTAATGAGGAACCAGATTGTTGGGGGAAATATGCTGACTCTGTAAACCTCTTAGAGAGAGCTGTAAAGCACTGTGAAGTGCTATATAAGTCTAAGTGCTATTGCTATCAGAAGCCAACCTGGGTTTATTAAAAACAGATCATGCCAGACAAATCTTATTGACTTCTTTGACAAAACGGCTACATTAGTGAATCAGGGAAATGTTGTGAATATAATACATACTTGGGTTTTAAATAAGGCATTTGACGAAGTGTACCACAGCCTACTTTTCTGTAACGTGGAACAATGTGAGATAGATAATACCATCACCAGATGGATGCCAAGTTGGCTGCACATAGTATGGGCTGCATCAACAAAGGAATAATGTCAAGGTTACGAGAAGTGATAGCACCACTCTATATTGTGCTAGTGAGCCATATTTGGAATACTGCATCCATAATCACCATGATTCAAAAAAGATGCTGAGACCCTAGAAAGAGAGAGAAGGTAGAGAAATGATAAAAGGTCTGGAGGCTTTGGTTCTATTATTCAGTTCTGCTCTGCAGCACCCCTATTTTCTGGAGGTGCCATCTGCTGCTTCCCTTTATTGGCTGGAGATGGGAGAGACTGTAATCCAACATTCCCATCTCTAAAGTGGAAAGTTTGTCTCTTTTGCACCCAGAACTATTTTTATTTATTTGTGGATTCACTTTCAAGATTGGAAGTTCCAGTCTTAATGGGAGGCATTCCATAATTTTTACTGCAGTTTTAACTGGGCTTCATCTATCTATCTATCTATCTATCTATCTATCTATCTATCTATCTATCTATCTATCTATCTATCTATGCAGGTCTTGGTGTGTTCGGGTCTTTTCCTGTGTAAGATTGAGAGTATCTTGGCGACTTTTCGACAAGGTCCCACTCACCATCTTCAGGCTGGTGCTTTCAGCTTCGTGCTTGTGCAAGCAAAGCGTGATGACCTTCTGAGTTCTATTGTTTTGAAATCCTGGGTCTTGTGCTGTAATCTCCTGGGTTGTAATGACCTGGGTAGTGGGCTGTGTGATGACCTTCTGAGTTCTATTGTTGTGACATCCTGGGTCTTGTGCTGTAAATCTCCTGGGTTGTAATGACCTGGGTAGTGGGCTGTGTGATGACCTTCTGAGTTCTATTGTTTTGAAATCCTGGGTCTTGTGCTGTAATCTCCTGGGTTGTAATGACCTGGGTAGTGGACTGTGTGATGACCTTCTGAGTTCTATTGTTTTGAAATCCTGGGTCTTGTGCTGTAATCTCCTGGGTTGTAATGACCTGGGTAGTGGACTGTGTGATGATCTTCTGAGTTCTATTGTTGTGACATCCTGGGTCTTGTGCTGTAATCTCCTGGGTTGTAATGACCTGGGTATGTGGGCTGAGCAGCCTTGTGTTTCTGCTCAGCCTGGATTAATTGTTTTGGGGGTGTGTTCCGGGTGTGAGATTTCTCTGCGGCCCACCAAAATTTTTTCACAGCCCACCAGTGGGCCGCAGCCCACCGGTTGGCGACCGCTGGCCCAGATAGTCTCAATCTCACATGGGAAAAGACCCGAACAACACCAAGACCTGCATATATATATGTGTGTGTGTGTGTTTTCGGAGGTTTTCGTGGGTATTTGTATGTGAATCTTTGGTTCTTCGGGTTTTCTCCCACGTAGAATTGGAAATATCTAGGCAACGTTTCGATGAAGTCTCATTCATCATCTTCAGGCTTGTGTCTTCGGAACAGAACACACCCCCAGCCAATCAGAACACAGCCAACCCCCCAACCAATCAGAACCCAGCCAAAACCCCAACCAATCAGAACACACCCCCACCCAATCAGAACACAGCCAAGCCCCCACCCAATCAAGTCACACCCCCACTAGCAGTTAAAAGGAAGAAGCAGCTGCAAGCTCACATTACTCCGAGAAGCACAAGGCCGAAGACACAAACCGAAGAACCAAAGATCCATATATATATATATATATCATAGTGTAAGACAAGTAAAATATATAAAGTGACCCCAGGCAATGCTCCATGCGTTAACCACACTGTTGATTTTTTTTGAACCATGGCACCCCTGAGCAATGCTTGCCTTTTTTATCAAGTTCAGATGGAAGAATAATCATCCAAATCCATAAAGATCTTAAAGAGATTTTTGAGCTTGCCAGTGCATAAATGGAAGGGGGGGAAAGTAACGCAAATTCCAGTGGGAATTTCAATGGTAGCAGAACATGAAATTTTCTCTGAATATTGTTATGAGAGAAAATTGGAAAGGTTTATCATTCCAGCTTTGATTGCTGAAAAGGGCAATTTATTTCCTAAAAGTTGCTCAAAATGTAATAAGCAGATTGGATTCTTTATATTTGCTGGCAATGTTGTGAAGCTTAACTGTTTTGGAAAATGAGTCAACCTAGAATGAAAAAAAAATTAAAAGTTGAATTTCCCCTTTCAACCTGTGATATTCTTATTCAATTTTATTAAACCTATATTCCTGCAAAGAACATTGAATTAACTTCGTACCTAAGTTAACTGTTGCAAGGGTATTTTATGCCTCTTTTGGAAATATGATTTGATGTTTTTGATGTTTCATAGTGATGTATCATGGTTCATTGCAAGCAGCCAAATGTTCAGATTGGACCAGGCATTTATGTCCTCTTATCAAGTTCTTATTTATTTATTTATTTATTTTTATTTATATTTATATTTCTATACCGCTCCCTCTCCCAAAAAAGGGACTCGGGGCGGTGTACAGCCTAATAAAAGTAAATATAATTTAAATAAATTTAAAACTGAATTAAATAGATAAACCGGCTGCATCCCGTCTAACTACAATTACACATTTAAAAATCCGGGATTAATAAAAATTTAAAATGAAAGATTAAAAACTAAAACCCAAAATTAGGTATAAAACCCCAAAAACCCTTACTGGGACAGGCCAGCCTGTTTAAAAAATAGGGTCTTAACCGCGCGCCGGAAGGTCAGGATGTCCGTCATGGCTCGTATCTCCGGGAGGAGATCATTCCACAGGGAGGGGGCTCCCACAGAGAAAGCCCGCACCCTCGGGGCCGCCAACCGACAACGATCAGGCGGCGGTACCCCAAGTAGGGCAACCCTGTGGGAGCGTACTGGGCAGCGGGAGGTAGACGATGGCAGTAGTTCTTCTCTGGGAGAGGCAGATGAGGATGTTTGATGGTGCGACAGGTATTGTCGCAGGATGGAAGCTGCTCCCAGCAAAGCTGCCTTTTGCAACTGATGGTGAATTTGTCACTGCTGATGGTGCTCATGTGGTGTTCCAGCTGTTCTGAGATTGCACCCAAGGTGCCTATTCATGTTTCAATACTATAGGATCTGCCTTTCTGTTGTTGGAAGAATTATCCTTCTGGGTTCAGTTCCAAGTGGGGAAAAAGAACTGGAAACATGGTGACTGCTTGGAAAGATGGTTTAATGGTGGACAGGATCACATATCTTGGAGCTTCTGGGTGAAAAAGGGCAGAGATGCTGAGAGTCCCTGGGTTTTATGCCCTCTGTTGCTATTTGAATCTGAGCTCGTACTCTGATTGGTTGTCAGACTCCCATGGGGCCATGCAGGGACAACTCTGTAGGCTGTCCTGAGTCCCAGGCTTGGTTGAGCCAGGCTGGGTGATGATGTAATGAAAGGGCGTTGGGCAATTCCTATTATAGCTCTACTTGGATAGATCTTTGTAATGTAAAATAGACTGGCCTAGGCCAGAGTAATGGCCCTTTAGCAAAGGTTTCTGCCTCTGAGTTTCTACTTTTCTTTTTAGGGGCAATATTCTGCCTTTTTAGTATATCCTAAAATATTTCATTTTCCTAGGGGGTGGGTGGGTTTTAAGTTTCAACACTGTATTTCAAGCCATTGTTCTGAGTCCTGCAAACCTTGGTGTCCCCTTCTGATAAATCAAGGGTCACTTTAGAGGCTGGATTGGTATAAACATATTCCGGCTGTAACTGAAGAGTTCTTCAGAATGATTCACTCTGAATAATTTACTTAATGGGCAGGTCTAATTATTCATTTTCTTTCTTTCTTTCTTTCTTTCTTTCTTTCTTTCTTTCTTTCTTTCTTTCTTTCTTTCTTTCTTTCTTTCTTTCTTTCTTTCTTTCTTTCTTTCTTTCTTTCTTTCTTTCTTTCTTTCTTTCTTTCTTTCTTTCTTTCTTTCTTTCTTTCTTTCACAGCAACAAAAAAATCTGTCCTAACATTCTTTTAGGAAAAACGCAAAGCAGCTGATCATGAAAGATAATTTTGAGGTAGGGAAATTGGCTGCTGAGCCTTGGTAGCAATATAGGCACAAACAAGATAGCAATCTAAATATCAACCTATGGAAGTTCTGGCTAGAATATGTATGGCTATGGCTGCAGCCAGGAATCCAGGGAAGCAGGACCCATGTGGCTTTGCTGCCACTTAGCGGCTTGCTATGCAACTGCAGCACTCTGGAAAAGGAGCTGCACAATCTGCATGATTCATTGCACCTTGATGATGCAAACCTAAGGAGATCTCACCTTGTTGAGCACCCTACAGACATGTTCATAGAGTATGGTCAAAATGAAGGCCTGTTTTTATGTACACTGTACATGTGACAGTCAGAAAAGGTGGAGCATCAATTGTACTGTTGTTCTTGACCTTTTTCACCATAGCCTGCAGACATCTCGGGCATCTTGTTTCCTAGTAGACTCAATGGGAAATTGAGGAATACAAAATAACAGAGTTGGAAGGGACCTTGGAGGACTTGTATTCTACTCCTGCTCAAGCAGGACACCCTAGAGTCTAGACCATAGATCTCTAACCTTGGCCTCTTTAAGACATATGGACTGCAACTCCCAGAATTCCTGAGACACCTTTGCTGTAACTCCTCCGGCTTTGCTGGCTGAGGAATTCTGGGAGTTGAAGTCCACAAGTCTTAAAGTTGCCTAGGTTGGAGACCCCTGGCCTAGACAATTCCAAGCTGTCCAATCTCTTCTTGAAAACCTCCAGTGATGCAGCACCCACAACTTCTGAAGGCAAGTCATTCCACCGATTGATTATTCTCACCGTCAGGAAATTTCTCCTCAGTTCTATGGTTGGTTCTCTCCTTGATTAGTTTCCATCTGTTATGGCATGTTCTGCCCTCAGGTGCATTGGAAAATAGGTTCATTTCCTCTTCTTTGTGGCAGCCTCTCAAATATTGGGAGACTGCTATTGTGTCAGCAGGAGGAGGAGGAGGAAAAGGAGGAGGAGAAGGAAGAGAAGGCAGACTGGAATAATTGGTTTCCAGGTAGTACCAAGAATTTATAAATGATCTAGGTCTGCCCACCCTAGACATTTTAGAATGCAAACACAGCGTTCTGTCTCCCCTTCCCTTTTCTCCAAAAAGGTAAGAGATTACTCACAAACAAGAACAGACAGACAAGCTGACATGAACTTCACCAAGTAACTCTTTAGTAATTGATAAAAGTCTTGGCAAGCTATTGCGTCCTGCCTGCCAATTTCAAACTGGCAGCAATTTCCAAAACAAAGTCTTTACTCACAGAGATAATGAAAAAAGCAGTTCAATGAGCACGTGTTCTTGTAACACAGCCACAACCCAAATCCAAATGCAGTTAAACTTTGTCCCATTCAAAACCTGGAGGGAAAGCACACCCACTTTTATCCCCTGTGAGGTGTGGCTCCATGACTCAGCTTATTCCTTGTTCCACCCACGCCTCCTCCGTTGCTGCTCATGTTTCTCCCTTCTACGTTGCCTGGGATCGAACCAAACCTCCTCCTCTTCGCTCCCTATCCTGGGCTGCTCTGTCATGCCTTCTTCTGGAATCAACTCTGGCTGTTCCTCCCGGTTGTCTGAAGGAACTTGAGGCATTGGCAGGGAGGAAGGTCCTGGGGAGGGAGGCCTTGCCAGTTCCTCCCCTCATCTTCTAGATCGTCTTCTTCTTCTGATAAGACAGGCTCAGAAGACGGGGCCACAACACACAGCCTCTAATTGCTTTGGAGTCCAGTCTGGCAAAATTTTGTATGAATTTTTATTGTTTTTATTAAGCCAACAATCTGCCCCCAATTTTTGCAATAATTCTCTTTGAAACCTGGTGCACTCAAGGCCAGGAGTTCTAGGATTCAGCTTGAATGAAGATGAGGTACCAAGCTAAAGAGTCCAACTGTATGCAGAAATCCACAGTATGGTTAATTTTTCTGCCTTACACTTTTTCCCTCAGGCTTCACTGCCCCGGCTACTCCAGGCTTCTCTATTCTCAATTTTCTCTCTCCCTGTTATTAACGGTAACCTGAAAGGTGCTTCCAAAGCAAGTAACTAGAGAGATTGGGCCACGGAATAGGAAACTGGAAAGCATCCAGCAACTAGGCGGCTAGAGTGTCGGGCTGTTCTTCTGGAGGCCGCAAGAGGGCGCCGCACGATCGCCGCAAAGAGGGGCGAGGCCGCTGAGGAGCTGCGCTTTTTTGCTGCCGCTGAACGCGGGCGCCGCGTTGCAGTTGCAAAGGGCCGCGAGGGAGGGGGAGGCTTTTGCGGCCCGGGAAGAGCCCCCGTTTTCCGGCTGCGCCTGGAGAAGGGGTCCGAAGAAGAGCCGGTCCGGCGCAGCCCCCGCCGCCCCCGCCCCAAGAAGAACAGGCGCATCCCTCGAAGCGAGGGCAGTTGCCATGGTCACCGTGCTTTCCCGAACAACCCCCCCCCTTCTTCCCGCGGGAACCCCCGCTCTTCGGCCGAACTCGACGGGCTTCTCGGTGGGGTGAAGCGAGCCTTATCCGGTGCCCCAAATTCCCCGGGAGACAAGACATTAAAAAGCGCAAATAAAAGACAATTAATAAACCGGATTCCAATGGCAAAAGCAGTGGCGGAATGCCGTGTCCTTTGGACTCGCAGGGGTCGCCAACCTGGGCCACTTTAAGCCTGGAGGACTTCCACGCCCACAATTCCTCAACCAAGGTCGGAGACCCCTGCCTTGGAGGAGAAGCCCCACCCCCCTCGGAGTAGTCTTTGCTATGCAGGGGCTCCCCTTGTTCCACCTGTGCCCCTGTAGGGCTGCCTGCCTGCCAGGAGCTCATCCTCCGCCACCGGAAGATGAGTGGCCTTCAATGCCCAGGGCTGGCTGGGGAACTCTGGGGTGCAAGTCTGTGCATCTTCCAGTGGCCAAGGCTGAGAAACACTGATCTAGGCTGAAGCATGCTGATTGACTGGTTGGTTTGTTAGTTTATTTGTCCAACGTATACAAGATAAGTGTAGGTATGAACATAAACAGGAACAAAGGGAGTAAATACAGATAAACGGGGACAGAAGGACAGGGGCAATAGGCCCCCTGGTGCCCTTATGCACGTCCCCTTTAAGGACCTCTTAGGAATGGGGTGAGGTCCACAGTAGACAGTTTGGGGTTGAAGCTGTGAGGGGTTGAGGCTATAATAATAGAGTCGGGTAGGCAGGATGTTCCAGACATTGACCACTCTGTTACTGAAGTCATATTTTCTGCCATCAAGTTTGGAGCGGTTTGCCTTGAGTTTGCATCCGTTGTTTGCCCGTCTGTTATTGTGGTTGAAGCCGAAGAAGTCGTTGACGGGCAAGATGTTGTAGCAGACAATTTTGTGCACTATGCTTAGATCGGACCACAGGCGGCACAGTTCCAGATTGTCCAGGCCCAGAATTTTGAGCCTGGAGGCATTAGGGAATTCTATGGTGAGTGGAGAAGTGGAGAAATACCTCTGGACCCGCTCGATCGTGTTAATGTCCGATATACAGTGTGGGTTCCAGGCGGATGAGCTGCATTTGAGAATCGGTCTGGCAAAAGATTTTTATGCCCTAGTTAACAATTCAATGTTGCCGGAGAAGAAGCTTCGCAAAATAAGGGTAACCACTCTTAATGCCTTTTTGGCAATTCTGTTACAGTGAATTACAGTGAATTTCTGTTACAGTGAATTCTGGGGCTTGGATCATTTGAGATAAGTACTCCTAGGTCCTTGACAGAGTAAGGGTCAGCTACGAGATCATTTCCACCTAACTTGATTGATGGGGGCAAATGCTAAAAGTGCCTTGAAGTTGCTGCACCGGGGCTATTTTCTTAGCAGCATCTGGTCTGCTTTCCAGTTTCCTATTTTGGTGGTCTCCATCTAAGTATTGAGCCACACCAATTCTGCTTTCAAGATCAGCCAAGAGGTGCTCTTGGGTACACATTAAAATGATAAAACAATAAATAAGAATAGGAATAATTACAATTTAAGGCTGGGGAGGAGAGAAGCACAAAGTAGGTGGAATCTTCTCTAACTCCAATAGCCACCTCCATAGTGGTGCACCCCATTGAGACCGCAGGACACGTGACATGGCCAGGCTCCTATGGAAGGTCTATAGGGTGGGTGAGGCACCTATTGATATGAGTCCTTCCCACCGATTGCACATTTCCTGTGACAGAATATCCATTCCAATATTCTGTGTGAAGCATTCCAGCTATTTGGATCCCTGTCCAGATAGTCCTGGGGACTCTACCTCTACCATGTGCCTGGTTGGCTTTAATTAATTTTGGACGATGGGTGCTGGGCAGCCAGATCTGGAAGGTGCAGATGCAGAAAGCAAGGTAATTTCAGTTCAGGTGGTCCTCAGCTTATGACTATAACTGAGCCCAGAATTAACAGTTGTAATTCATTGTGGTTGTGAGTTGAGGCATTTTGTCATCAAACCCAATTTTAATGAAATTTCTTTGCGATGATTGTTAACTGCATCCATTTGCCGCAACAGGCGGTTTTTACTGAAAACTGGAAGTTAATATCAAAAATTGTTGCAAATCACATATTGCAAATGATTGTGGGACATTGCAAAAGTGAGATGGCCCAAAATGCAAGCACATGACTGGGAGGGGGGACTAATGTACCTCCAAAAACAGGCCATAAGTAGATCAGAGGAAGCCTATTGTAACTTCAAGCGGTTGTTAAGCAACCAGTCTAAGACTTACCTGTATGCAGATTTCCTTTTGGCAGGCCGCCTGAAGGCCGGGAGGAGAACTTCCAAGAGCCTCTGCTCAATTCATAGAGGAGCAATTTCAGGGACTGCCCACCAGAGTCTCTCTTACTTACCTCTTTATTTGATTTGCGGAACATCACCGCATCAGGTCTTGCTGCCAAAAGTTCAGCATCAGTTGCTAGAATTCATTGGTGCAGCTGTGCGTTTTTCTAAGGCAATTAGCCACAAACTCTCCCTGATTGTTTCTGCCTGTCCCCAAAAGTCGGCACAGTAAGCATCAGGGAAGCAGCGTCCCCAGGGGGCCCTTCCACCTCATGGGGCAGCTTCCCCTAAGATATGGAGACCAACCCTGCTGGTTTTTGGAAGGGCTGTGAAGGCTCATGTGCCCCGGGCATCGGGCCAGGATGTGATGGAGCTCTGGCTTGGCCTTCGTGTGATATGTTGATAATGTGATTTTTAGTGGCCCCCATTCTTCAGAACTTGATTTTGGTCACATTTTATTTCTGTCCACTGCCAAGAATTCCTCGAGGAGATGGGTAGTCACTTGTTTACAAAATAAATATGCGAGGCTTAATTTCTTTCCTAAAAGTAACGATTCAAAAAAATATATCCACAAGGTGGATATATTATAGGTAGTCTTTGACTTAGGACTCGTTGCTTAGCAACCATTTGAAGTTACGACAGGTCTCCCCAGGGCTACTTCCAGATGCAAACTTCCAACAGCTGCCCCCCCAACCCATGATCACGTGATCACATTTTATGAGGTTTATTGCTGGAAAACCATTTACTGCTTTCCGGCAAGGAGCTTTAATGGGCAATGGATTCCCTTAACCAACTTCCTCTTTTGTTTTCCTGTTTGATGCTTACCTGGGTGTCAAACTCGCATCAGTCATCACGTTATCATGTGATGTATCGCAACTTCCCCCCCCTTTGCTAAACCAGGGCTGGGTGTGGCCAGTGTGTGATACATCTGGCCTGTGGGCTGCAAGTTTGACAGCTTGCCTCAACATATTAACAGAGTTGGAAGGGACCTTGTAGGCCATCTAGTCCAACCCCCGCCCAAGCAGGAAACCCCACACCATTTCTGGCAAATGGCAGTCTAATCTCTTCTTGACCTGCCCCAAAGCTCTTTCTGGCAGATAAGGAAGCTGCTGTTTATGGGAGGGAAAGCATCTATTGCCAAGATCACGGGGTGGGGGGGAGTGGAGTCATATCTGCAACATGGCAGAAGCCACTAAGCGGGGAATACTAGAGGTGCTGAGATGCCTATAACAGTGGACAGCCTCCCTAGGAGCCCAGGGGTGCTGCTGCTTGGCAGTGGCTCTGGCCATCGCGTCTGGTGGGGGGCACTAAACTCCAAAGATTTGAAGGCTGTTAGGAAAAAGAAGTGGAACGAGGGGCGATCCGCCTTCCGCAAAGCCCTGGGAGCGATGGGGCTGTCCGTGCCCATTTGAACGCTCCCTTACTCCATGCCGCTTCTGGATTGGCACCAAACACTGAGCAGTCAAGGGGACCCACAGAGGTTGTTGCAGCTAGTTAGGCTGCAAACAAACATTGGTTAGTCTGTTGCTCAGGTCACCCAGGGGCATTGCTTGCAAGGCATAATGGTGTTCAGAGGTTGGGTGTCCTCCTGCACTGATGCAATTTGCACCGGGATGTCATCATATCCACGGCCTCACATACCCCTTGCAGAGAGAGGCCCGTGATTCATCTGCTATACGTCACCAGATCAGTTAAGGAACTAGTCGTGGTTATAGTCATACGGTTGGTTGGTCTGGTTAGCCATGATTAGTTTTTCAAGTCTTAGTATGATCTGCAAATCCAGCCTGGTCAGTTAATTTATAGAATAGACTAGAATGATCTGGAAGGGACCTCAGAGGTCTTCTAGTCCAGCCCCTGCTCAAGCAGGAGATGCTATACCATTTCAGACCAGTGACTGTCTAGACTCTTCTTTAAAATCTCCAGCAACAGAGCGCCCACAATTTCTGGAGGGAAGCGGTTCCGCTGGTTAATTGTCCTTACAGTCAGGAAATTCCTCCTTAGTTCCAGGTTGCTTCTCTCCTTGATTTAGTTTCCATCCATGGATTCTTGTCCTGCCTCCTGGTGCTTTGGAACATAATTTGACCCCTTCCTCTTTGGGGCAGCCACTCAAAGACTGGAATGTTGCTATCATGTCTTTACTATGCTTTACTGTTTTTGCAAATGGGTTCAATGAGTTATATGAATAAAAGGCGTAGAGTTTATGGCAGCCATAAAGTTAGAACTGTGGAAATTAAACTGATAAAATTAAAAAGATCTTCCCCTGAATTGCAACCATGGAAGAACCAAGACAAAAGCATTGCTCACACCTTTCTACTACTGGACTACTACTCCGTACTACTCCGTACTGGAGCCAAAGGAGGAATATGTTCTCTCCTACCTCTCTCCCCAACAACCTTGTGATGTGGGTTGACTGAGAGGAGATGCCTGGGCCAGAATCCCGTAGAGTAGGGGGGTCAAACTCAAGGCCTGGGGACTGGATCCAGCCCCAGGGTGCTTAGATCTGGCCCATAGGCAGGGGTGGGTTTCTACCGGTTCTGTCCACCCCTGTAGAACCGGTAGCTCTGAAGAGCAGCAGACATAGAACCAGTTCTATGTCTGCTGATGTTTTTGCCCACCTGCCCACCCGGGCTCTTACCTGACCTTTATTTCCTGATTTTTTTCAACTTCAGCTGCCATGCGAGGCACAGCTGCAGTTAAAAAAGCAGGAAAAAAGGGCTTTTTGAAAGGCTGCTTCTCTACATGCAGCCGGCAGCCGGGCAGGGAAGCACATTGTAAATCACCAAACCTCGTAAATCAACCGAACTGATAGTTAATCCTGTCGGATCCCACCCCTGCCCATAGGGCTGCCCTGGAAACAGCAAAGGTGCCTCTGCCAGCGAAAACGGAGCTCGGGAGGGCTGTGTATTGTTAAGCAGGCTATTCTGTCCTGTACAAAGGCAGATAGATAACTCCACAAGACATCCATACAAAGTCTGTTTATTGGTTCATCAGGCATTCTCAATAACTCACAGTTATGACAAGATTCTTCTCAATGTCCAATTCTTTGCATATCTGTCTTTCTGGGTAAAAAGATGGTTATCTCTTATCCCTTTCATCCCATATCGTAGAAGCAGGGGTAGGGATGCTAGCACGAGGCTGGGTTCAGGCAAGAGTGAAGAAACAATTGATTAATGTAATTAATTAATAGGATGATTATTGATTAGTTAAATTAATTGACTAGTGTGATTAGTATAATAGATTGTTTGGCACGATACCAACCTTGTTTGATTGAACAACCTAATCAACAAACCATCTCAACAAACCCACCATGCCAGGAAAACAATCCAATGTCAAACCTCAACCTAAAAAGAAAGAAACTCCCACTAAAGAACCACAAGATTCTTGCTCTTGCCTTATTTGTAAGGAATCTTTAAAGGAAAACGAAGATTACATCAAATGTTCACTTTGTAACAGCTACGCTCACCATAATTGCTTAGGATTACCCAAGCAAATGGCTCTATTCCTAAAAACATCCGCCAATGCTTTTCCATATTTCTGTCCACCATGCAGACCCAAACTAGAAAAATACATTACCCTGTTTGAAAGAATCGATACCATTGAAACACATATAACATCCCTTGACACCATTGTAGCATCCCTGGACGCTATACAAACTAGATTGGCAAACCTTGAAAAAAAAGAGACGGCACTAAAAAACATCTACAGACCATATCTCTACTCAACAACCGCAACCAAAACCTAATCCACAAAAAATAGCGAATCCTACAAATATTGATATCCCCATCCTCATCAAAGAAGCTGTTGAGCATGAATGGAAGCGACCAAATGCCATCTTATTTGGTCTAGAGGTCAATGACAATGATGACATCTCTAATGTTCGAAACATCATCAGAGAAAATCAAGCATCAACCAACTCCCCTGAAGAAATACTTGATATTTCCCGTGTTGGTCCTGAGCTTAAAAACAAAGATGGCTTGATGATCCCACGCCTCTGCAGGCTTGTTTGCAAAAACGAAACAAGCATTTTCTCAATAAATTCACTCGCAACGAGCAACAACAACCATACGAACCTTTGTTCTTGCCCTGATCTAACCTTACAGCAACGTGTACCATCCCGGGAGCTACGTTCTGAGCTCAAAAGATTACATGAATTAGGTAATACAAATCTATACATTGATTACCATGCTGACTGTATCAAAAGCAAGAACCTCAACCCACGTCACAATATCCATCACCCAAACATCCAACGTTAGGGATGCACGCCCCTTACTTCCTCCAGACCCACTACTTCATATCTTAAATGCAAACTACTTAATGCAAGAAGCCTTGCAAATAAAATGCATGAATTCCTCATCCTTCTAAGATCAGCCACATTTGACATTATATTTGTCTGTGAGACGTTAAATGCATCTTTTCCAGACTCCATTACCACTACAAAAGAATATCAAGTTTTTCGGTCAGATCACGAAATCTGATGGGGTTGCTATATTCTTTAAAAAATCTCTCAACCTAAAAAAGATCCAAATTATAGAAGAGCTTGTTCTTCCCGAGACCATCATCTGTGAACTGTCCTTACACTTCTCAATCCGCTTCTTACTTTGCTATCGTGCCCCTGACTATGATATAATTCATGCAAACAAGCTAACTTCATTACTGACATGGGCTGCCTCCTGCCCACACCCTCTCATTTTTCTTGGTAACCTCAATTTACCTCTTATAAATTGGACACTAAATGAATGTACATCTGAACCCATTCATACAAACCTGTTCAATGTCGTTACCACATTAGGACTGGAACAACTAGTAACCAACAATACTAGACTTAACAACTGCCTCGATCTCATCTTCTGCAACAGTTTGAATTTAATTTACAGAATACAAATTAATGAATCCATTTCCAACAGTGACCACAGCATGATTGACTTTTGTCTCAACATATGTTCTCACAAAAATCACCATAACAACAGGATCCCCAATTATAACTTCAAAAAAAGCAACTATGATCTTATAGACAATGATCTCTCATCTCTTGATTGGCAAATTCTATTCACTGGATGCAATACTGTTGAAGACCATTATAACATATTTTTACTTGAAGTCAAAAGAGTCATCAAACTATATGTACCAATAACAACTCCCAAAACCAGAAAAAACAAATTACCCAAAACAATAAGGAAGCTCCAGGCCAAAAAGAAATCCCTTTGGCGGAAAAACAAATCTGGTCACATTGCCAATTTTAAAAGCCGATACAAAAATTGATGCCACTAGATAAAGACTGAATGTACCAATTATCACACTAAACAAGAGGAAAATCTTCTATGCACCAATTCTACCTGCGCTTTCTAAAATTTTGTAAACAACAATCTAAAAGACTGAAGGTCCATTCCACCCCTAAAAGAACCAAATGGTAAAGACTGCAACGACGACACCATTAAAGCCAACCTCTTTAACACATTCTTTGGCTCAGTATTTGTAAACAGCAATGGATCATGCCCAATATTTCCTAGTCGAACCACAGACAACTACAATGATCTAATACATATCGATTTTACAGAAGACAATGTTGAAAAAGCACTACTCAATCTAAAACCATCTCTGTCTATTGGACCAGACAGAGTTTGTGCCTACTTCTTAAAAAAGCTATCCATTGCCATAGCTGAACCTCTAAGCATAATCTTTGAAAAATCTTTCAGGACCAGCTCCTTGCCAAATCTATGGTCACTAGCCACAGTCATTCCCATCTTCAAAAAGGGAGAGCCCAGCCTAGTTGAAAATTACAGACCAATCTCTTCATGCTTCGTCACCTGTAAAGTCATGGAATCAATTATTAACCAATCCATTATCCTCCACTTAGAGACAAACAACCTACTCTCTAACAAACAGTTTGGTTTCAGAAGGAAACTGTCCTGTAATTTGCAACTCTTGCACTGCAAAAACATATGGACTACACAACTTGATCAGGGCAAAGCAATTGATGCAATTTACATAGATTCAGTGGTACATGGCAAACTACTCCTAAAACTAAAATCTTACGGTATCTCTGGACACCTGCATAATTGGATAGAAGCATTCCTGTCAAACAGACAACAAATAGTCAAAATTTGGAGCGTCCTATCAAATCCTGTACCTGTCAACAGTGGTGTCCCCCAAGGCAGTGTTCTAGGACCAACTCTTTTCGTACTCTACATAAATGACCTCTGTGATCATATCAAGAGCAACTGAGTTCTCTTCGCTGATGATGTAAAGCTATCCAACACCACAGACAATACTGCTACCCTTCAAAAAGACCTTGACTATGTATCAGAATGATCAAACAAATGGCAACTTCAAATCTCAACAAATAAATGCTCTGTCCTACATATTGGCAAAAAAAAAATATCAGAAAATAAAATACAGGCTGAATAGTCAAGACCTTGTTGATGACCCAAACTCTGTAAAGGATCTTGGAGTACTCATCTTAAATGACCTAAGTGCTAGAGCCCACTGTAACTACATAGCCTTTTTCTCTGGTAATATTACACTGATAACTAGAGTATACAAAACATTTGCTAGACCAATACTCGAATACAGCTCATCAGTCTGGAACCCACATTATGTATCTGATATTAACACAGTTGAGAAAGTCCAGAAATATTTTACAAGAAGAGTTCTTCACTCCTCTACTCGTTGCAGAATACCATATGCCACCAGACTCGAAATTCTAGACCTTGAAAATCTAGAACTACACCGCCTTCAGTCTGATCTAAGTATAGTATATAAAATCATACATTTCAATGTCCTACCTGTCAATGAATACTTCAGCTTCAACCATAACAACACAAGAGCAAACAATAGATACAAACTCAAGGTTAATCGCACCAAACTTGATTGCAGGAAATACGACGTCAGCAACAGAGTGGTCAATGTCTGGAATACTCTACCTGACTCTGTGGTTTCTTCCCCAAACCCCAAAAACTTTAACCTTAGACTGTCTACTATTGAGCTCACCCCTTTCCTAAGAGGTCTGTAGGGGGAGTGCATAAGCATACCAAAACGTGCCTACTGTCCCTGTTCTATTGTTTCTTTTTTTCTTATTCGTATCCATTTCATGTATTTATAACCATGTTGTTTATACTTATACCTGTTATCTAATAATTGTTGGACAAAATAAATAAATAATAAATTAATTAATTAAATAAATAAACCTCTCCCAACCCCCCAAGGGTCAATTCAGTGACCAATCAGGATTACAGATGTGACCACATGACATGGACTACATTTCTCAGGATACCTTAACTACATTTACCATGATGCATTCCCTTAAGGGGACAGCTCCCAATTACTAACTAACTATACCAATTCCTATTAACTATAACTGGCTGGACAGCATACAGGCCATCATCTCACTTTTGCAGCAGTCACTAAGTGAATGCTGCGGTCATTAAGAAAACCCACTGTTTGCTATGGTGCGCTTAATCGGAAGTCTTTGGTAAAAATGGAGGGGATCGCAGCCACATTTGAATTTGGGATGCTGCAACCAGGGCAGCTACAGAGGGTTTGAAGGGCAGTCACATGGCTGGGCGGGAGAAAGAACCAGCCGTCATAACTTTAAATCCAGGTGGTGTTTGGGGGGGGGGGATCTGTCATAACTTTGAATGGTTGTTAAGCATCTGGTTGTAAGTTGAGAGAATTGAGCAGTTAAATTGTTTTGGGCATTAGGCAACTTTGCTCTGCCAACCTGCCAAGCTCCCCCAAATCAACCAGCCAATCAGGACCTCAGGATCCCTGACCTGGTCGCCCTCACCTGCTACGCTATATAAACCTTTGCTTTCCCATTATTTGGGGTGCCTCTCTCTGCAAAAAGAGCGTCCCCCCTTTCCCCTTGTCGCAAAAGGAGGCTCTTCCCCTCAGTGTTGCACTCTGTATTTTAGCAAAATTCCAGGAGAGGAAAAGTCACGGGGTCAGAGCCTTCCCTGCATGGCATCTGTGCGCTGCAAGTGAAGACCTGGCTGAGGCTGATTGCTGGTCATCCACGAGCTTTTCCCATCTGCCAGAGAGGCCTGTTTGGGTACCTTTAGGGAAAGCAGAATCAAGGTTTAAATTTGGGAGGGGTTCTGAGCTCCCCCTTCTCCCTGCCCCAACACCCCCCCCCCTCCCCAAAGTGTCCGCTTCCTATTTGACATCACAAAGGGGTTTGTCTTCCAGGAAACCTTGTTAGGGGTTTAACGGGGCTTTTGAGCACAGATCTGCTTTATCTGAGCATTTGCAATTAATCCCTCCGTTTTCAAATCCCCCGGTTCCTCCCCTCCCTCCCTTCTGCCCTGCCTGAATCAGCCTGCCACAGCCTGCCCTTCCAGCTGCTTCCAGATTCAATTTCCCCCCCACTTCCCCCATTCCCCCCCCCCATGGTATCATAAATCCCTTTGCCTTCCTGACTGCTGGAATGAGGTGCAGCGCATCTAATGGAACCTGGGAGGAGGGGGGTTGATATGCCACAGGAGGAGCCTGCAGATGAAGGAGGTGTGTTTGTGTGTGTCTGTGTGTCTGTGTGTATGTGCATGTGTGTGTGAGAGGGGAGGGAGAGAGAGAGCGAGAGAGCACTAAGTAGCAGAGAGAGAAATGCAGCAGACATTTCCACCACCACCCTCCATCCCTTGCCTGAATTTTCCTTTTTTTCTTCCCATCCCCAGGTCAGGGCTCAAGGGAAGCCATGGTTCTGTGGCTTTATAGCAAACCCTTCCGCTCCCACTACACATTCACCTCTTTGGGCTGAAACGAACATCGTAGGGTTGCTGAGCTAGGATCAGACAACACCTTAAGCCAAACACATTATTTCTCTTTGGGAGATTCAGCTGTTGTAAAATGTTTTATATTTTCCTGAAGATAAAATGTAAAATACAGAATAAAAGCAACAACAAAATAAGAATTACAAACCAGACATGACCAAAAATAGAAAACGAATAAAGTGTATATCACAAATATAAAATTAGCAGTAAACATATAACCTCCACCCTGGTTGAATGCTGATACCTACTCCTCAAACAAATGTAATAGGTTCTGTAGAAAGTCAGCACCCACCCACATCCTAGAGAATGAAATATTTTGGGGAATATTAGAAAAAAAAAAGGCAGGATAGAACATTTCCCCCAAAGGAGAAATGAAAAAAAAATGTCAAGGGAGGCAGAAACCGGCACCAGTTTCCCTGCCCCAAGCAGAAACGGAGGAGGCCAGCTTTAGAAATGCAGATTTGGTCATCCATTCAGAAAGACTGAGTCAGATAGAAACTTCAGATAAGCAACAGTCCAAAGGTTGACAAGATTCGCTCAGAAAAAAACCTAGGATTTGCATTTCCCCTTTTGTCTATAGAGCCAACAATGACCCCTACATGACCCCATAGGAATCCAGAAGGTTTAAAACCCACCCAAAACCTGTTTATTGTAAGAAAGCTGTTAATTGGTAATTTCCAAAATAGGAAACTTAAAATCCTCTATTAATAGTCTATTACTATATTTAACACACAGAAATTCCACAAATAGCTTCCAATCTCTTATAAATTTCTCCAAACCATTCTCTCCAATCAATGCAGCTAATTTCAACATCTCTGCCAACTCAATCAATTTCAAAGTCCATTCTTTCACTGTCAGAATTCTTTTTTCTTTACAATATTTGGCATATATAATCCTTGCAGCTGTCACCATGTAGTCTGTACATTTGGAAATAAGGTCCCAAATAGTTTTTCTGTCGATTTATCCATTATATATAGAAGAAAGACTTCAGGTTTCATTAAATAATTGCATTTAAGTATTTTCTGCATAACTATTATTATATTTATTAATATGATTTAGCAATGTATTCCAGACCATCATACGTAATACAATTTACCTGGAGTTTCATTTATTAGAAGTTCCATTATACGCTCTTGCCAATCCATCCGGAGTCAAATACCATTGAAACATCATCTTATAAAAGTTTTCTTTCAAGCTGTAATTGAAAGTAAACTTTAAACCGTTAGTCTACATATTCCTCCATTGGTCTAACATTACATTATAACCAAATTTTTCACCCATTTTGCCATACAATCCTTAACATATTCATCTTGCAAATGCATCCTAAGTACTATTTAATAAACTTTAGGAATTAAATGATCAACTCTAGAGCGTAAATTCAATTCCAATCCAGATGTGTTGGCTGTCTACTCATAAAATATTTTTGTGGTCTTTTAGAGTTGCCAGCAGAAAGGGAGGGGGAAGCAGTGGGCAGCTTGCAGTCCATAAATATTTTTAAAGATAGTTTCTAAGCGACTGAGGTTTCTGCCATGCAAAATTCTAACATGATTGATGACTCTTGGCTATGGATGTGTCCCATTGGAGAATATGAATTACGATCCACCCAAGGGGGTGGGGGGAACCAGGGTCAAGGGTGACAATGAACGATGTGTCTCAGAGTTGGCTGTACCCAGGCAGTGCCAGACATGTTAACTCCTAAAAAATCTTTAAGTTTGAAAATCCTGCTAGAGACTCATGATTTCAATAGGGGTAACTACCAGAGCCCTAACATCAGCTACAAAAACAGAACTTTTTTAAAAATCAAGTTTAAACCTTTCAAATATTCTATAGTAGGGCAGGTGTATCAAACTCAATTTCATTAAGGGCCACATCAGGGTTGTGTTTGACCTTGGGAGGGTGCGGGGATGTGGCCAGGGTGGGTGTGGCCAGTTCGACGTCACTCATGTTGGGGCCCCTGTGACAGCCTGAGCGCTCTGCCAGCGAAAACAGGTTCCTGAGTTCTGTTTTCGGCTGGGACAGCTTCCTGCAACCCTCTGCCAGTGAAAACAGAGCTCAGGACAGCCGCCCATGGCCCTCCCAGGCTGCATTTTTGCTGGCAGAGGCACCACTGGCCGGTCCTTCTTTGGGTCCAGGGCAGCCCTGCATTCCAAATCTAAGCACCCCATGGGCCTTGAGTTTGACACCCCTGTTCTATGGTAATTAAACCGAATCATAATTAAATCCATCCCTTATTTATTGTTCCTTTGTTTTCATCTTGGGTTCCTCTTCCTCCACTATCAATAGATCATGAAATGCCATCCATGAGGACTCAGTTATACTATCTTCTTTTCCATCATAGTGCTTCAGGGGATGATATCCACAATGGTACCTTAGTAGCTACTGTAGTAGATACTTCAGCCATATACGCCTGATCGACTGCCTAATAAAGTGGTTCTTAACACCTGAGTTAATTTCTGCCTTGTCATACCATAAATGGGGGTAGGGCACCCAAATCAAAGCCTTCAAGGTCTTTGCTTCTTCAGAGTTACCCAATCTTTTAACCGTACCAAACAGTAGCATCATGGTACAATCTAAGGTCAGGCAGGCCGAGAGGTCCCCTTTCTTTTGGCATCTTGTAAAAGTTTATATTTAACTCTTGGTTTTTTTTGTTTTGCCAGATAAATTTGGAAATATCCTTCTGCCATTGTGCAAAAGGGAAGTCTTTGATCTAAATCGGTATAGTCTGAAAGAGAAATGGCATTCTGAATAAGACATTCATTTGAACAACGGAAATTCTTTCCATAAGGGACAAATGCAGGTTTTCCCATCAGTGTAAATCAGATTTTATCTCACTCCACATTTTAAGATAGTTATTTTTATTCACATAGAATTTTTACGGAAAGAATCACACCTGAGGGGTGTGCAGTTCCAGAACTTCAGTGGAGGCTGGTGATTTGCATACCTGTTGCTGAGGTGGAAGGTAGGTACTTCTGTTTTTGTTAAGAGTTGGTTGGAGGAACCATTTTTTGAAGTGGCCAGCCAGCTTCTGGAGGTCTTGAGAGAGGAAGGCCTCTGCATCACTGAAGATGGTTCTTTGGGCTGTGAGATCGATATCGTTGGGATAAATACGTTTCCGAGAAAATGGTTGTAGGTGAGGACCACTTATAAGACTTTTTTCAGTACTCTTGTAACTTTAAATAGTTGCTAAATGAATGGCTGTTGAATTAAATCAATTTCTACAAATGCACAAATCCATCTGTGACATTAATTGCAACTGATTGATTCCTCAATTAAAATTTGAGCTGGACTGGCTGTGGATGAAGGCAAGGAGGGTTTGCAGAGGTTTCCAGGGAGGCCTGGCCGTTTTTAGAATTGGCAATCCTGCAGAGCCAGTTGATGTGGGTATGAGGAGGGGTGGAGAAGGCCAGGCCCTTCAAGGAGGGTTGAATGCCATTCTTGTCAGCCAGCAGAGCCCAGGGAAAAGGGAATAGGAGCTGCAGCCTCAGACTGGCTGTTCCTGCTTTTTGGGAACTCTCTGGGAAGAGTTGCTCATCTGTTGCTGCTTGATCCTGCGGTTCTGTTGGGCATTGCAGAAGCTGTTGCCTTGCTCTGCCCTCCAGAGAGTAGGAAAGGGATCTCGGCCGCACCTGCCCTGATATCTGGCAAAAGGTGGTGCTTGAGCCCCATTGCCACTGCTGGGAGAGAGCTTCTCCAGCATGAGTGCTACCTGAAACCAGCACATGTGGAAAACCTGCAAAACCCAGGAGAAGATCAGGATGCTGAGTTTGAGAAATTCTTCTGCAGCTGCCATGGCAACCTCAGGGCATACCTGCAGATTTTGGGGGAGGGAGGGAGAGATGCTGCAGCATCTGCCAGTGAGGTCCCAAGAGGATCTTTATCTTCCTTTGACAGTCTTTGAGCACAAGAAATCCAAAGGAAGTTACTCCCCCCAGAGTTGGAGAAAAAGGTTGCCAGAATGACAGAAGCCTGGGAGTCTGTGGGAAGAGAGGCTGGGAGGGGCAATTATTGCTATGTCTTCTCCCATCCTTTGCCTTGACAGAAGGTTGCTGAATTGACACCCATCTTCATTTCCAATAATTAGATCTCGCTTGGGCCAAAATCACGCGTGGTCTCCCAAATGCCACCTGAGCCAGGAGATTAGTGACTGTCCTCATCTTGTAGCTTCAGAGGCGAGTTGAGAAGCTGGAAACTTGCAGGAAACCTTGGCTAGTCCCCAGCCAGGGAGGGGTAGGAGAAGGCTGCCTTTGAAGGGGCTGATTGATGTCACTCTTCTTCAGATTTACCCCAACTCAGTTGATTGGATGATCCCATGTTGGAAAAGAATCATTAATCCTTAATGCTTTGAATGGACCAAACTAGATAAGGTATCATGTAGACCTGTGTTTCGCAACCTCTACAACTTTAAGATGTGTGGACTTCCACTCCCAGAATTCCCCAGTCCCCATCCAATGACCAGCTTATGGCGGGAGGAGGAGAGGAAGCTGAGAGAGGACACGAAGTCAGCTGCATTGCCCAACATGTATCAGTCAGATTCTATATCTAGAACAGAGGTCTCCAAAGTTGGCCACTTTAAAACCTGTGGACTTCAACTCCCAGAATTCTCTAGCCAGCTGGCTGGAGAATTCTGGGAGTTGAAGTCCATATGTCTTAAAGTGGCCAGTTTGGGGACTCCTGATCTAGAACAGAGGACAAAGAGTTTGAAGGGGCCTAGATCTTTAGTCTGCTGCTCTGAACTTCCTCCAGAGTGGCCCAGGTTGGCATCTTGGCAGCATTTTATGGGCACTCTCCCACCCTTTTTCAGGACTCTGAGCAGGTAGGCATTCTTCTAAAGGATCCCTAACCTTTTTGGAGACCTTTGGGGGCTCAGTGGTGATTTTCAGGGCTTGGGCTCACCCTCAGGGGTGTTCCTTTGTTTTGCACAAGCCTTCCAAGAACTTTACAAATGCATTTTAATAAAGCTGGGGAAGTACTGTGGCCTTGCTGGCAGGGTCTGCCCGATTGCTCCGTATGAGGCCTGCCTCAGGTGAGAACCTCTGGCCCTGCTGGCGATCCCTTTTCTTGAGCTGTTTCTAAACTGGTTTCATCCTCACAGCAGCATGGAGTAGGCTGGGCTAGGAGAGGAGCAGGGGCAACGGGGAGGAGTGTTATTTAATAGGAGAGACCAGAAAGAAAGGAACAAAACAAAAGGCAATTACTACAACAAAATCCATGGCATATAGAAGAATTTCCCATGTACACATAATCCTCAGTTTATGACTACCACTGGAACCAGAATTTACATTGCTGAACAAGGTGGTTGTTGTGCCCAATTTACATCCATATTTGCCATGGTTGTTAAGCAAGTCACTGCCATCCCCCATTGGCTTTCATTGGTTTGAACCTAGCTAGGAAGTTTTCAAATGACAATCTGATGACCTTGCGATGCTATGACGCTTGTTCATATGTGCTGGTTGCCAAAGGACCAAATTTTGATTATTTGTTTGTTTATTTATTTTATATACCGCCCCCTCTCCTGACGGGACTCGGGGCAGTGTACAGCCAAGTAAAAAACACAGTTATAAATACAATTTTAAAAATAGAATTAAAAGGAATTAAATTAATGGCTGAATAAAGATAAAAACTAATCAGGAAAATTTAAAAAGCTAAAACCATTAAAATCAATTAAAAGCTCTACAAGTAACTCTAGGCCAGACCGGCTTGGTGGAAAAGGAGGGTCTTCAGCGCGCGCCGGAAGGTTTGTAGGTCAGGGATAGTCCTCATCTCCGGGGGTAGTTCATTCCAGAGGGAGGGTGCTCCCACCGAGAAGGCCACCACCCTCAGGGCCGCCAGCCGGCATTGCCCAGCTGATGGCACCCCAAGGAGGCCCGCCCTGTGGGAGCGCACTGGCCGACGGGAGGCCGATGGTGGCAGTAGGTGGTCCCATAAATACGCAGGTCCCAAGCCATGGAGAGCTTTAAAGATGATCACTAACACCTTGAATCGCACCCGGAAGGCCACCGGCAGCCAATGCAGCTCGTGCAGGAGCGGTGTAACATGGGAGCTCCGAGAAGCCCCCAGAATCACCCGCGCAGCCGCATTCTGCATCAGCTGGAGCCTCCAGATGCTCTTCAAGGGGAGCCCCATGTAGAGAGCATTGCAATAGTCTAGGTGGGAGATGATGAGGGCAGATGTGACTGTGCGAAGTGCATCCCAATCCAGAAAGGGCCGCAACTGGTAGATCCTACGGGCCTGAAAAAAGCCCCCCTGGCGACGGCCGCTATATGTTCTTCGAACGACAGCCGTACGTCCAGGAGGACACCCAGATTGCGCGCCCTCTCCATGGGGGTAAGAATTTCACCCCCCACAGCCAGTGATGGAGTTAACTGGCTGTATCTGGGTGCCTGAAAACACAGCCACTCGGTTTTGATCGGGTTGAGTTGAAGCCTGTTTCGCCCCATCCAACCCCGCACAGCTTCCAGGCACCGGGTCATCACTTCCAGGGCTTCGTCGGGGTGGCCTGGGGTAGAAATGTATAACTGAGTATCATCAGCATACTGATGAAACTCTACCCCAAAACCACGGATGATCTCGCCCAACAGCTTCACATAAATGTTGAACAGGAGGGGCGAGAGCTCCGACCCCTGAGGAACCCCACAGATCAGGGGCCTCGAGGTCGATCTCTGCCCCCCCTGTCAACACAAATTGCGAACGGTAAGAGAGGAAGGAGAAGAACCACCGCAACACAGTGCCTTCCCCTCCCAACCCCCCCAACCGTCTCCATAAGCCGCTGAGAGATCTAACAGGACCAGGGCAGAGGAACAACCCCTGTCATGGGCCCTCCAGAGATCATCCACCAATGCGACCAACGCTGTCTCCATGCTGTGCCCGGGACTGAAACCCGATTGGCGTGGATCTAAATAGACAGCTTCATCCGGGTGCTGAGGGAGCTGTCATGCCACCACACTCTCAACAGCCTTCGCCACAAAGCAAAGGTTGGAGACCGGACGATAGTTAGATAATAATGTTGGGTCCAGGGACGGTTTCTTGAGGAGGGGCCTCACCACCGCCTCTTTCAAGGCAACAGGCAAAAGCCCCTGACTCAAGGAAGCGTTAATAATACCCTGGAACCAACCTCGTGTCATCTCCCGAGTGGCCAATACCAGCCAGGAAGGACACGGATCCAGTAAACATGTGGTGGCATTGAGCCCACCCAGCATCCTGTCCATGTCCTCGAGGGTCACAGGATCGAACTCCCCCCAAATGACCTCCCCGAACTCCGCCTCCGCCCCCCTGTCCAGAGTTGCCCAGTCAGAGTCCAACCCATCCCGAATCTGAGCGATTTTATCCTGCAGAAAATTTGAAAAATCCTCGGCCCGTCCTTGTAAAGGATCCTCCCACACTCCCATATCTAAAAGGGAGTGGGTCATCCTAAAAAGGGCGGCCAGGCGATTTTCTGTGGACACAATAAGGGCGGAAAAGTAAGAACGCTTTGCCGTCCTTATCGCCACTAAATAGGTCCTAATATGGGACCGCAATAGTGTTCAGTCCGATCCGGAGCGGGTGGTCCTCCAACCACTCTCTAGGTGTCTTCTCCCTCAGCTCCTACGAAAACCAAGGAGGCGATTGGGATCGGCACCGGGTCAGAGGCCGCAAGGGCACGACCCGGTCAAGGGCCTCAGCCGCTACCCTATCCCAAGTGGCCACTAAGTCCCCAACCGAGTCGTGTGTGCAAGCATCGGGAAACTGCCCAAGCTCCATCAGGAACCTATCCGGGTCCATCAGCTGCCTGGGGCGGAACCATCGTATTGGCCCCACCTCCCTACGATGAGGGGGTGCGGCATGGAAGTCCAGCGTAAGGAGCGAATGATCAGACCATGACAGGGGCTCTATAACAACATCCCCTATACCTAGATCATCCTGCCACTGACCAGAGACAAAAACCAAATCCAAGATGTGACCCCCAGTGTGTGTGGGGTCCTGAATTAATTGGGTCAGGCCCAAGGCTGTCATGGAAGCCAAGAACTCCTGAGCAATCCCCGAGGTCCCGCCAGCCGAGGGTAGGTTGAAATCCCCCATGACCATCAGCCTAGGGGTCTCAACCGCCAAGCTGGCTATAACCTCAAGGAGCTCAGGCAGGGCTGATGTCACATAGCAGGGAGCCAAGTATGTGATCGATAGGCCCACCTGAATCCCGGAACCACACTTAACGAAGAGGGATTCACATCCGGTCGTCTGAGGAGCAGTAGATTTCCTAGGACACAGATCTTCCCTAATAACCACCGCAACCCCCCCACCCCTCCCCTGGGCCCTCGGCTGATGAGAAAACCCGAAACCCAATCATGCAACCATGGGAAATGCTTCAAAGGTTGTAAGTGCGAGGACCAGTCATGTCGCTATTTGCATAAGTGCTGTTGTAACTTTGAACAGAGGATACATGAATGGTTGTAAGTGAAGACTCCCTGTGTAACTTTTTATGTAATGTTTCATTAAAGGATTACCATCTTTCTTGCTGTAGCGTCTCCGCCACAGCTGTCTTTTCCATCTCAACTTTTCCCATGTGGGGGCTGCCCATAAACCAAAGTGGGCAGCAGTTGCTCCCTGCTTTGCTGCAAGAGTTCCCTCTCTTTTCTGCTCTGAATGATTACAATGATGGCTTCAGTTTGGCACCTGGATTTGAACTGCCTTCTGCAATTTCCTCTCTTGCCCCTCCCTGGCACAGTGGGCTCTCTTGCACATTGTCAAGGGGCTGGAGGCCCTTACTCATGCTGAAATCTGGAAGGATCAAATCTGCTCCCTTGGTCTCTGTAGGGCAGAGTTCCCGGAATTGTGGGAGTTGAAGTCCACACATCTTAACGTTGCCAAGACTGAAAAGATTATTGTGGGGCTGAACATTTTGCCTCTTTCTTACCCTGCTGGCTGTTCATCCCCACACACATCACCTCCGAAGCTCCACAGTTCTGAAAGACTTGAAACTGAAAGGGGAAGCTTTCAGATTGCTCTGCACCGAGTCTGGAGCTGTCAATCAAGTAGCAGAGGATTAAAATAGCTCTGAAGAAGGGAAAGGAGTCACCTGGGAAGCCAGCTCTTCCTTCTTGCCTCACAAGAATTAAGTGAGGGCCTGCAGGTACAGGGGAGACACCCCCACCCCCCTGCTGAGTCCAAAGATCATCAACCGGATCCTGTTTTCATGCATCCAAGGAGGAGCTGTGAGGTCATGGGCAGGTGATATCACTGGACAAATGACCTAATTTATATAACCTACCTCATTCACCATTCAGGGGTTGAATGACAAGCACTGGTGTTCCATTGATTCCGGAAGGCCGCATGTCAGAGTGGCCACAGCTAGTTTCTTAGGAAAGAGTGACTCCCTGGGTGTTCGAGAAAAGGTCCTTTGACCAGAGATGCTGAGTGCAGTGTGAGTGAGGCAGGCTCTGAAGGCAAACCACAGATGGAAATCATATATTGAAAGCAATGCCCAACACCCCACCCACCCTGTGAGAGTAGTCCAACCAGGCGCCACTGTAAATTTCTTCCCCAGGGCCGGCGTCCTTGAAGGCAGGAAGACAGCTCGGTTTGGCACCCCTGGTTCCTGTTAGTGTCCATACGCCCGAATTTCCCACAGCACTCTTCCACTCCCAAATGCGCCCCCCCCACCCCCCAGTTATGGCAGGTGCTAGCGAGCTTCAAACAAAGTGAAGATAGGCAGCTGACTCTGCTTGCACCTGATTTTAACACCAGTTTTTACGTTATTAGAAAATATTTTGGCGTGCAATGCTCTATAGCATCATCTTGAGGGAAGAAGTTGAAAAAGTTTATGTCCAGGATATGAGGGATCTGTAGATATTTTCACAGCCCTCCTTCTGGCTCTTGCAGTATTCTGGTCCTTGACTGAAGGCAGGTCGGTAGTAATTGTTTTTTCTGCAGTCCTAACTATCCATTGAAGTCTGTCTCTGTCTTCCTGGGTTGCAGAACCAAACCAGATAGTTATACATGACAGCAAATGACGGACTCAATGATTCCTTTGTAGAACTGGATCATCAACTCTTTGGGGAGTCTGAGCTTTCGGAGTTGGCACAAGAAGAATATTCTTCATTGTGCTTTTTTAATGATATTTTGGATGTTAGGTGTCCATTTTAAGTCCTGATATATTATAGAACCTAGACACTTGAAGGTCTCTACTGTTGATACTGTGTTGTCTAGTGTTGTAAGGGATAGTAGAATAGCAGGGCTTCTCTCTCCTAAAATTCCTATCATCTCTACAGTTTTGAAAGCTGAAGTCTACAAAGTGGGGCCTTGCATAGATGCTTGGAGATTCAAGGTGTTGTAAGCTGTAGTGCAGAGCCACATTAACAGCAACATCTGCCTAACTATTTGTCGGTAGGCAACTTGCAGGGGGTTAGGGTTAGGCTGAGGTGATTGTTCTCCCTTTCAGCTTATTTTTAGTGGCGCGTTTGACTGCTTCCAGCGTTTTCCTCGGCAGCCGCCCCCTCGGCAGCGCCCCCGGCCCTTCCCGGCAAGCCATCCTCGCTTCCTTCGGCAGGGGGAGGGGAGAGACGTCGGGCGGACGAAGCGGCTCGCGGGAACGCGGGAGGCGGGCCGGGCCACCGGGAGCAGCTCAGCGCATCCTCAGCGGACTCGCGCCGGAGAGCCCTCCGAAGCGACGGGGGGGCGGGCGAGCGGGGTCCGGCGCGCCTCCAGGCCGACCCTCTCCGTCCCCGCCGGACTGTACCACCCCGCAAGGAGGGAGGCGCTCGGGGGGCGGGGGGCGGCTCTGCTGGGCGCCTTCCCTGGGCTGGACAGGAGGGCGCAGGCCAGGCGGGCTCGGGACTCCCCCGGCGGGAGGGGAGATTCCGGGCAGCCCCGCCGGGGGGAGCTGCAGGGACCTCCTCCCCGCCTTTGCCGGAGCCCCTCCTTCTCGCCCGGGCGGGCAGCGCGTGCCGCTCCGGCTCCAGCGGTTGTAAGGAGGCGGCGGCGGAAGATGCGGCAGGAAGAGTCGCTGGCGCTCGCTTAGCAGCCCTCGCGATCGTCGGGATCCTCCAGCCGTCGGCCAGGTAGATCGCGAGGGGAGGCGGCGCGCTCCGCTCTCGGCATAGCGGAGGAGGCGGTGCAGCTGGCGGGTGGGCGCCCTTGCACGGGGACGGCACCGTCGGAGCGCGCCAAAGAGGCCGCGTGCGACCGAATCCAGCCCCCCCTCCCGCGACGGCGACCCCCACCGGGCCTCGATTGGGGGAGGGCGACGTTCTAGGATCGCTGCAGGAATCAGCGCAGAGAACTCGGGGCGCCCTTTGCGGAGGGAGGGGAGACCCCGGATCCCCCCTCTCACCTCCGCTGCCCCACCGGCCGAAGTGGCGGGGGCGGCGCCTCGCAAGGGTGCCCGGCTCGCCTTGGTCGCCGCTGCCGCTGCACGAGAGGAGCGGGGCGGCTCGCTGTCCCTCGGGGACCGCGCGGGCGGGGATGTCTCTGCAGAGATCCCTGGGGAAGAAGAAGAAGGCGGGGGGGGGGGAGATCTGCCGCCCCTCCGCGGGGACTGGGCTGAGGCTGCCTGTCCTGGGGATGGGTGGAAAGTTGAACTGGGGGCCGGGAGGAGCAGCGCTTCCCGGCTGCACACAAAGAGATGCGTGGTAATCCCCCCACCCCACCAGTGGCGACTCCAGCTGGAATTGGACTGTCCCCTCCCTGCCCCTGTGCAGCGATCCCCCGGGGGAGCAGCTGAGGGGGAGCCCCGCCAGCGCTGCCTGTGGCTGTGGGCTGCCTGGTGGCAGATGGGGAGAACTTCTGGAGGGGGGGGGCATCCAACATCTTCCCCCTACCCAAGGAAGGGGGAGCAAGATCCGCCTCCCCCCTGCCTGCTGCCTGGCCAGGATCAGCAGCCACAGCTGGAACTGGACAGAGATTCCCCCCAGCATAGATGAGGGATCATGGCAGGGAAAGGGGGGGGGGAGCTTCTGGTGGTACCAGTTCCTGAAGGCTCCTGAAGCCCTTTCCTCCCTCTCCCCCCCACCTCCCCCCCACCCCAGCATTTCACCCCAGTCCTCTGGAGTCTGGACTGATATTTTTTATGACCATTTGCTCTGCCATTTGTGCAGGGGGTGAAAAAGGTCCTTTGCATTTCATGGGCAGTTCAAGCAGTTTTCTGGGTAGCTTCAGGGAAAGCTGCCTGCCTTTCTATGTTCTTCTGGGATGTCCTTTTGGGTTTCCTAGCCTGGTCTTCAGCCACTGCCTCCCCTCCCATTTCTTTCTGAGACCAGCCAGGTCTCGCCCTTCTCATGATAAGCTGTGCCAGCCCCAGTTGATTAAAATGAGAGCAGGGTCCCACGCTACGAAGAGCTTGCAATCTCTCCCATTGGCTCCATATCGGATATTCATTTATCAGCTCAGTGCGTTCACTGTGCAAGAGGTGGGAAGATTTCAGCTTGGATTAGGAGTCTATACGCTGCAATTCCTTCTTTATTACATCTGTCTTGCGTTTGCCATGGGATTCCCAGTCAATTCTCCCCTGCAAACAGTCCCAGAGGCAGAGATTGTCCTGGCAGCGACCATGAGACACAATGGCCAGGTCCCTCACCCTGAAGGACCCATTGCTGATGACCGCTGGGGATGCAGGCAATCTCTGAGCCTCCTTTGAAAAAGGAGAGGAAGGAAATTGCCAGCGTGGTTGTATCTTGTGTACGTCCATTGGGAGACCACACTTGGGTATATGTTGTTCTTGCTCACACTGGAAAAGGTGCGCAGTAAAAGCCCTCTGGAGCCATTTGCAACTGAGAGGAAAAAATGGCCCATTTTGGACTTCATGGCTTAGGAAAAAGGCAATTTGGGGTCGGGGGAGGGATTCTAAGAGCTTCATCACGAAAGTGACTGGCAGGGAAAATCCAGACGTGGCAAGGAACTTCTTCACCTCCTTGGTTTTATTCATGTGCTGCCTCATGGATTGGTCTTTTGTTGGGTGGTTGCAAAATGGATGGCAACCGTTGGCCCCGTAGCTGCGGGTCCACCCACCCTCCCTCCACGATTATCATCAGCCTACATCAGATTCTGGGATCATACAATATTGAAAAAGTAGGTGGCCACTTCCTCCTTCATTGGCTTTCAACCAGATTGCAAAATCTGCTGACTTTGGCTTTACACTACCTGAAAGGGGTGGGGGGGACCTTTGGTTTGACATTAGGGAGCAGCAATTACCTGCATGTTTCATTTGGAGTGAATTCTGCCTGAAATCAACTTCCCATTGAATAGGAATGGCTATGTTGGTGGGTACAGATTATGGAGGGCAATTTCAGGTGGGCTTCAAGGAAGGACTAGCCTCTTGAAGCAGCTGTTCTCTCAGGTCTTTTCTCCACTCCCAGAGGAACGGTGTTTCTGAAGGAGCAAAGGTTGCCTCCCATTTCCACCAGAAAGGACTTTAACATATGCCTTTTTTGCATTAAGTACCCTTACTCAGGTAAGAAAGTGAGACAATTAAAATTTCTTATTTGAAGGATAGTCTTCATCCACTTCTTTCTGGCTTTAGTTGGAGAGATGCAGAATTTGGGAAGAAAATAGTTACACACGGCTGGATCTTTAGGTCCTTCCAGCTCCATCCTTGTGCTGAAGGATGCTTTGGATGGCCAGAGTTTCTGTTAATCAAGGAACTGCCTCTGGTTTTCCATAAATTATTACTTTCTATGTCTTGGAAAGAGGAGAAACATTGCCAGGGATTCGAGGATCTTTGGCTTATTTATGCTTTCAAGGGCCATAAATATTCATTCCCATTTTCTTAGATGAAGGAGAAATTAAGGCACCACCAATATTTTAAAAGTCTCTCAATGTAGAATCTCGTTTATTATTTCCCCTAGAAATTAAAGTCAGCTTTCAACCCAATCTAACCTCAGACACTTGGAGCAAAGCAGAATACAAATCGTTATTGAAAAATTGAGAGAAAGAGCAGAAACAATTTTTCTTAGAAAAACTGAACAAGTTACGAAAGGAAGTATTCTGCAAATTTGAGGCACATATAAACTAACTTCAGTTTCCCCCTTGCAGTTAAGGAAAGGAGCTGTCTAGAATTTACTGGCTCCAGTTTCGTTGGACGACAACTCCAATCAGCCCCTGCCTGCTTGAAAAAAGTATTTATGTACAGCAGGATGAGTTTCTGACTAGGCATTTCATAAATGTTTCAAACCCAGAAACACTTTTAATGGATTTATTTAAACTGCATGAATAAAACATTAGAGATTTATTTAAAAGAATACAAGAAAGAAAGCAAACAAAAACTAAACGGAAGCTAAAAGAAAATCCCACACACACACAATAATTTGGGAATAAATAAATTACACTTGTACCACTAAGGTGAGATAACATTTTATACATCCATGGTCAATATTGGGTCCAGAGGAACTTTTGTATAGTGGAACTAATCTTTTAGAAATTACTTTGATGATGTAACTAAACAGCCAAGGAGACAAAATGAAGTAAGGAGAACATTTTATTGACATGTAAATTTCTGAGCGACTGCTATTTCTGACACCCTGGTAAAGAAAGGTGCACTTTACTTGTCCTGCATTGTGCCAATGGCTGGGGGGCCATTTTGGGTGGGTGGTATGCCATTGCTTATCCTGGGGAAGGAGAGGAGGCTGAGAGGATGGCCCAGGGGTGATCTAAGGATTTCCCATTTGTGGCTTCCATCGACAGCTTGCCTGCTCTCGGGGCGTCTTCCCTCTTTCACCCTGGGAAAACTCTTGGCATCTGGTAGCACCTTTTTCTTGGCCTGACTTTTGGCTTATTCCCATCCCAAGTGGAGGATGTGCACTTGATGAGGAGAGGAGATACGAGGGGAGCAGAGCTGGCATATTGCCGCAGTTTGCTGCCAGTTGGCATCAATTCCCTCTTTTCAGTGCCCAGATTGCTTCCCCCCAGTTCCTCTTCTGTGGGCGAAGGCTGGAAGAGAGCCAAATAGGCTGCGTCCTAAGGAGGGAGCAACCTGTGCCTTGAATACCAAGGAGGATCTAGGTGTAGAATCAGCTGTGCAGACCCCCCAGGATTAGAGGGGATGCCCTACATCCTCTTTGGAGCAACCACGGTTGAAAATTCAACCATGCAAAGGGCCAGAGATACACACCCTGAAGGAATCATTGGTGGTGGTTCTGTGAAGACATGGACCAGCAGGAGAAACATCCCTGGAACCTTGGATCTAACAGTGAAAAGGAAAGGCCTTTGCATCGGTCTGCTCTCCCTTGGCTGCAAAGGAGAGGTGGGCCTTTGACCAGGGGGGCCCAAAGTACCTGCATGCCTGAAGGGGACCAGTTTGGATGTGAGGCGCTGGGGAGGCAAGCAGGCAGGCGCCCCTCGGACATTCCTGGCACGGCTCGGGAACCGAACTCAGCCAATCTTGGATGCTTGAGCAAAAAGAGCAAACCTTTTGCTGAAAGAGAGAGTCAGGCACCAGGCAGGGTGGATGGTTTGGGGAGAATCTGGAACACCAGGCTGCTCAGAATCACAGCATCCTTCATTGCTCTTTGGATTCACTCCTTGGTCATTTGGACTGCAATTACAGACAGGCTGTGGAGGGGGAAAGTGAAATATTAATGAAGCCGCAACACTTCCCTGCCCTCCCTCTACAGTCCTGCCTTTCTTCTGCTGTAAAAATCCCGTTTCTCAAAAGGGAGACGATGACCCACTTAACACAAGAACTCCAAACACAAACTCATCCACCTCAGCTTCCTTCTGGGGTGGGTCCAACCTGGGCTTCCCCCAAGGACCGCTCACCTGTCCTCATGATAGAACCCAAACTCCCCCTTCCAAAATGGGTTTAGAAAGCCCAGGATCCGGTCGGCACAGCCTTCTACAGGGTCAGTGGCTTTGGGGAGCCTTCTTTCTCCCAGGGCAACTTTTTGGGTGAGCGAGGGCTGCTAACAAAGAGAAGGACTTCCTTTACTTGCAGCTGAAAAGCTTCTGTTGTCAAACTCTGCCACTGAAGTCCCAAGGGTGCTTTTTTCAAAAGGCCGCTGGATTTCTGGTTTTTCTTTGAAGACATTTTGCTTCTTATCCTCAGTTCTCAGAAGCAAAATGTCTTCCGAGAAAAACCAGAAAGTCCAGCGGCCTCTTGAAAAGGCACCTTTGGGACCACCATGACCTGGAGGATTGAGAATCTCCATAGACACCTGTCACTGAAGGTTTGGCGTCCCCTTCTTGTTTTCTCTGATGGTTGGTTCCAGTTTCTGGACTGCAAGGCCAGAAGTCTGACTTTGAACACATCTCACGGTCTGTTAAACTCCAGCCTCACCTGTCTCAGCCTCCGGTCTCCAATGGTGGCCACTCCTGGAGCTCCTTCAGGTTTGAGCTTTCAGAAAAAAGCCAGCTTGGAGAAGGGAAAGATCCCTTTGCAACCAGCTGCTGTTCCCTCTCATTTTCCAGGAGAGAAAGAGATGCAGCTTTGGAGAAAGCGGTTCCTGCAGGACAAAGCAGACTCACAAATTCTGGACTGGACCTTCAGCAGCACCTCTGACTGAAAAAGCAGGGAGCAGCTCAAAGGACCGTGGCCTCTGGCCAAGGATGGGGGTGCAGCCCCTGGGCCTTCCCCTGGCTGGGCCGGGAAAGGGGCCCCCCTGCAACTCCCTCAGAGGCTCTCCAATTGAGGGTTTGGTGCTGGGCGGTTCCCCCTGTTGAGGGCAGGGAGTTTCTGTTCCGAGGATCTGTTGTGCTACTTGTAAACGGAATAGTAGCTGCCATTGAAATGGGCTCCCAGGGATCAGGACAAACATTCTTGTGTCGACCACCCCTGAACCCTGCTGGTCCCATAGTCGTCCCTTCCCTTTTGCCATTCCTACGCCCAGAGTTCCTATGGAGGGATCTTGGGAAGGGTCGAAAATCACGGTGGTGGATACAACTTTGTTTTAATATCCACCTTCCCCCTGTGCTTTCTGGCTGGAGCCCACTGCAAAAGCAGGTCGATCCAAGGCCCATTACGGGAGGGGGCTTTTTAGGTGAAATGGATGAGTCCTATGTAGCATTACTTTGGTCATCTTGCTGCTTCTTCATAGCTCCAAAATGCACAGCCTGCCACCCATTCCCGAGTGCCAAAGGGATGGGGGGGTCATGCACTTTAGCCCCTGCCTTTGGCTGACATTTCAGGCAAAAGTTCTGCCTGTCTTCTACTCCTCTCTGCTATTTTCAGTCTTGGCCATCAGGGCGCCCATCTGCTGCCTGGGCGAGTGGGAGCCCAGCTGCCACCCGTTCCTAGAGCACGATTTTGCAACTGGGGATGGTCTGGAGGGAGATGCTGCGGGAGATTCTTCCTGAAGAACAGGCCAGAGGAGCCAGTTTCTATTCTACATAGATTGGCTTGAGCCATTTTTGCTTCGCTTCCAATAAGAAACTTGGCCTGAGGTCCCAACCTCTGAACTTCAAAACAGCTTCCAGAAAGACCGGAAGGAAAGACTTTTGCCATCTCCACTGAATTGGCCACGTTCCGCCATTCTCCATTTTCATCCCGTCCTTGGTTTGCATCCAGGGTTATCTGCAAGGTGTGGTTTTCAAAAAAGCAAATGGCGGGTACAATACCACGATATAAACTAAGCTCTGGCTATTTTTTTAAGGTGTGTTGCATATTTGTTTTGACCCTACCTGTGGATAACCCTGCTGAAGTCCCTCCTCACTCTCCCATGGAGGGGCTCTTGCTGCAACAGAACAATAAGCAAAGTCCCACGAAAAGGTCCTTTATGTGGGACACGCTTTATAGCTCTGTCACAAACGATCTGGGCTGGGAGAGGAGCAACACTCTCCGTTGTTACATTGGAGGAGAATGCCAATTGTTTGGGGTGATAAGAGCAACAACAAAAACAGCACCAAATGTTGTAACGGTTATAAAGCAGGTCAATCACCAACCTGATCTTATGTCTGTTTTTGCAGTGAATGCCTTCACTGTAACACCACAGTCATTAAGCAAACCAATGCGTCACTGTGGACATGGTTTCTTCTTGAAAACCAGAAGTAAGTGCTGCTCTTCAGCAACACTGTTATAAAATGTGGTCACACGACTGTGGGACACTGCAAATGGCCCTAAATGTAGTTGTGTTGCTAAGTGCTCAGAGCCAGATGTGTGAGGGTAGAGAGGGCCCTCCCATCGGAACTTTGAGTCTGAGTCCTAAATGCCCTTATTCAGGTGAGTCATAACTTCAGTTGCTAAGCAACTAGTCATAAGTTGAAGATTACCTGTAAACTAGACAAATAGTTTACAAACTATCAAATGCAGTCGATTGTGAGGAAGGGTCAGACAAAAGAAAATGCTGTAGGTTGTATCATTCATTTTTCAAAATTGATAACTGGACACAGTGCTCCTCCACAGGGTGTGGCCAGAAACATCCAGGTAGTCACTTTCAAGAAAGAGGGAGAGCATTGCCTGCACATCATGGCCACCCTCTGGGCTTTGTTGTGGACCCCCCCAGCAGAAGAGGGGCCTCGGGGAGCCCAGGAGAATTACACAGGTTGAAAAGCTCATATTGGTCAGCATGGAACATAAAACCTGGAACCATCCAGTTGGAAGAGACCTTGGAAATCTTCTAGTCCAGTGGTCACCAACCAGTAGGCCAGGGACTGTGGGTAGTCCGTGAGAAAATTTTGGTGGTCTGCAGAGAAATGTCACCCCCAAATCACCCCCAAAACAATCCAGGCTGTGCGGGAACACAAGGTTTTCATCGCTTGCATTGTAAACAACAAAGATAGTGAAGGGAGGGGGGAAAGGGCAGAGCGGGGGAACTTGCCCCACGCGCCTGGCCTGGCCACCGGGCTGCTTCTTTCCGCTTCTTCTGCTTTTGGCTGCACGCAAGGAAAGCAGCCAAAGTCTTTCTTTCTCTCCCCCAAACTCCACCAGAAATGAGTCTTTGGAACCCTGCAAGGCCTCCTGCTCCAAGAGGCTGCGCTGGCATGACAAGTCTCACAAAGACTCATTTCTGGTGGAGTTTGGGGGAAAGAAAGAAAGACTTCTGCTGCTTCTGCTGCTTTCTTTGCATGAAGCCAAAAGTCTCTCTCGCTCTCTCCCCCTGAGAATGGAGCTGGAGATGGTATCCTGCGATCCGAAATAAAGAATAATTGATTGCTAGGAAAAGGGGGTGGGGAATTTTCCTGCAGACTTGTTTTTGGATTTTCCCAGGGTCTCTGGTCTGCGGGATTTAAAATTATGAGTTTGATGGTCCTGAAGTCCAAAAGGTTGGCAACCCCTGTTCTAGCCTAATGTCCCCGTCCCCCGCCCAAGCACGAGGCTTTATACCACCCCAGGCCAGTCTCTTTTTGAAAGCCTCCAGTGATGGAGCACCGACAACCCCATTGATTAATTGTTCTCACTGTCAGAAAATTTGGTCTTCTAGGTTGGATCTCTCTTTAACAAGCTTCCACCCATTACTTCTTGCCCTGCCCCCTAGGTGCCTTGGAGAATAAGTCAACCCTTTCTTCTCTGTGACAGTCCCACAAGTACTGGAAGACAGTTATCATGGTCTATCTCCCCCCCCCCGCCCCAAATTCTTCTAGTCAGTGTCATAGTCAGTGATGACCAGAACAATACAGAATATTCAGGTATGGCCTCTCTAGTGCAGTGTAAAGTAGTACTATCTCTTGATTCGAGTCCTCTGTTGATGCAGATCAGGATGTCACTGGCTTTTTTGGCAGCTGCAGCAGCACAACTGCTGGCTCATATTTAAGTGGTTGTCTACATAGATATCTATAATTGATGTCAGCCATTTTGTGAAAATGTTCACCAGCCACGTGAAAGGCCCTGCTTCCTCCCACCACTGGGCAAAACTGCCCTTCACTGTTCCAGTATTCAGCCATGGTTTTCACCCTTACGCAGACATGATCCAAGGACGGAGGGAGGGGCAACGCCATCTGGCCTTGTTCCCATTTTCTTGGAGGTCAGGCTAGGATCATCAATGGGGCTTCAGGCCAGCCTTTCCTGCCCCGATGAGGTTAACCCTCTGGAAGTGAGGCAGGGCCAGAAACCATTGCCCAGACCTGCCTTTGGCCCAGGGTTTCCACTGCAGAATGCTGTGCTTTGCTTTGGTGGATGAATTATGATCTGCCCAATGTGCAGCAGATTTAGATGATGCCATTTTGATTTCATCTTGCCCACACCAACCTCTGGTGTTAGAAATATGAAGCTGCAAACTTTTTTTAAAAAGGAAACAAAAGCTACAAAATGGATTTGTCTTAGGATTTCACATAAATTTCCAGTATTCTCTCAGCAACTTTGTTTTCAGACTTATTTCCCTTTGTTCTTCCCTTCTGGTTTAAAGGTAATAAACCTACATGTGGATGGCATATCGGTTCAGAGGAGAGCAGCTGAGCTGGTAGACATCCTGGCACTGGGCTTGGAGTGGAGGCTGTGGGCTCATGAGGAAGAGCCAGCTTGGTCTCTAGCGGTTAATAGTTGTTTGTTGATTCATGTCAGAAGCAACACAGTTAAAATAAGGAATGCCATGCGACATAAGAATTTAAAATATAAAATACAAGATTAAAATATGTACAAATTAAACAGATCTTGCCCTGATTAGTTCAGCCGTTAAAGTGATGGCCTGGAAACCAGGAGACGGTGAGTTCCAGTCCTGCCTTAGGCATGAGAGTCAGTCTCTCTCTCAACCCAACCCACCTCACAGGGTTGTTGTGAGGAGAATAGAAAGAAGGAGGATTAGGTAACTGCCTTGAGTTATTTATAAAGTAATAAAGCTGGAGTCAAAATCTAATAAAATAAATGTAAATAATGTTAGGCATTTTGCTCCCTCGAGTTATCTATAGAAATAATAAAAACGATAAAAATAAATAAATAATCCAGTACACGTCTAACATTAATGGTAGATCGGAATCATGTTTCTAAGTGCTTTGCACTCTGTGGTCAGAAAGCCAGAAACCGGCAGAGGAGCCGAGTGGCACAAAATGTCCTCTGTCTTCTTATCTCCGTGGACAGGAGGCTAATTTCTGAAATACCACAAATCCAGAGCAGATTTCCAATCAGTCCGTGACCTCCTTTCGGAAAGCTGAGCCTCCGGCAGCAAAATATTCTCTCCAGTCAGTTCTGCTTTGAGCCTCACTGGAGGCAAAGAGGAGCTGCGCACTGTGGACACATCCTGCGCACATATTCCCCAGAATCCCCCACTCTGGCGACTGCTCTAAAACAGGGGTCTCCAATCTTGGCAAAGCTGGCTGGGGAATTCTGGGAGTTGAAGTCCTCCAGGCTTAAAGTGGCCAAGGTTGGAGAGCCCTGGTCTAAAGGGAAGGTGTGGCACATGAAAGTGGCATTGGCACTGCGGCCCATTTTCCCATTTCTGTTCTGGATGGGTAGCCCCCCCTCTCCCCCCCGATGCACACACCCCTTGGCATCATCAAAGGCAAATGTTGCTTTTAAAGAGCCATTTTGTTGTGATCAACATTTGGGGACTGGCATGTGGAGCTGGTCCTGCCGGGCTTACACAGCTGAGCTCTTATGAAATACAGTGCAACAGCTGCTGAGAGGAATTGATGGAGAGGCAGTGAATGTGCTGGGAAAGGCCACTTTTTCTCCCTTCCCAAAAGAGCAGCTTTGAATCAGAAATCTGGCCAGTACAGGAGAAGCAAAGCTTTCCTTCTTTCTCCCCCACCCCCCATCCTTGGTCTTACGCAATGGTTTTGCTGATGACTCCAATGAGAGAACAACCTGCCAGGACACAAGATGGCCGCTTCTCCATTCAGGAATGTGGTAAGGATTAGTGTAACGAAGGAGTCATGGCTAACGGGAGGGGGGGGAAATGACCAGCAGCCTTTTAGGTGTTGCACCTTCCTCCCCAAATCTCTGCAAAGAGATAGCATGGGAGGCTCCTGCAGGGACATCCCTCAAGGGCTGGCAACCAAATTTGCCAACTCTTGGCCTCTATCACCAGAAGGGCAAAATCAGAGAATAGGATCTTGTGTAATCAAGAAAGTCTATAGCTTAAAAACTGAGTGTAGCTACTGTAGGTGTAGGAATTCATCATAGTTACTTTTGTACTGTGGGGAGGTAGAAACATTTTTTCCTTTATTCTTTTTACAAGTACACATTATCTTTCTGGTTAATTTCACTGGTAATTTATTTCACATATTTATTTGTTTATAAAAAATTACAGTCCACTCATTTTACCTCAATATAATTTTATGGTTGTTTGCTAGTTTGTTATTCTTTGATTGTATGTAATGTTTGTTCAAGGGATATTCACAAGTTTTATACTTTTTCTTTACAGTACCTATATAAAAATAATATTTTTTTTCCAAAACAATGTTTTGCTGGTCTTTTTGCAATCCAGCTCCCAATAAGGTGGAAGAGCAACAAAGATGATTAGGAGTATGGATGCTAAAACATATGAAGAATGGCTGCAGGAACTGGGTATGTCTAGTTTAAGGAAAAGAAGAACTACTGGTGACAGACAGACAGATAGGATAGACTAGAATAGACTAGACTAGAATAGAATAGAATTCTTCATTGGCCAAGTGTGATTGGACACACAAGGAATCCGTCTTAGTGCAAATGCTCTCGGTGTACATAAAAGAAAAGAGACATTTGTCAAGAGTCAAGAATCATCAGGTACAACACTTAATGATAGTCATTGGATTCAATAGGCAATCAAATCACACTAGGAAACAGTCAATATAGGATAGCAGTATTCCAATATTGTGAAGATTGGGGGTGGGGTGTCAACCTATTCTCCAAAGCACCTGAAAGGACAAGAAACAACAGGTGGAAACTAATGAAGGAGAGAAGCAACCTAGAACTAAGGAGAAACTTCCTAACGGTGAGAACAATTAACCACTGGAAGAGCTTTCCTTCAGAGGTGGTGGGAGCTCCATCACTGGAGGCTTTCAAGAAAAGACTGCACAGCCTCTTGTCTGGAATGGTCTAGGGTCTCCTGTTTGAGATGGGGTTTGCACTAGACTAGATGATCTCCTAGGTCCCAAACTATTGTATGTCCATTCTACCAACTCTTTTAATTTGCTATTGCAAATGGAGCAGTCTCTGATATAAATTGGTCCCCTTCCTTGGGAAGGAAGAGCTCCTGCTGCTGGAGGAGAGAAAGCTACAGATTCCAGCTTCACTCCATCAGGACTCTGCCTGCCTGGCTTAGGGGGAAGAAATTAGGGCATCCCCTTCAGGGCCCCAAAAAGTCAAGATGGCAATCAGGAGTACCCAATAAACCCCATTTTTAATATGTGCTGCCTAGAAAAAGGGGGAGAAAAGTAATCTAAGCATACCACGTAGAATTTAAGTAAGTACCAGTAGTTGCTCTGAGAGCATTTGCACCAAGACAGATTCCTTGTGTGTCCAATCACATTTGGCCAAGAAAGAATCCGATTCTCTCCTATTGTATTCTAGTAGTGAGATGAGTGGCATATACATTAAATGCCCATAGTCCTTCAGTTATGACCAAATTGAGCCCAACATTTCCATTGCTAAGCAAGACATTTGTTAACCAGTTATGTTCTATTTTAAGACCTCTTTCCCACAGTTGCTCAAATGGGTCACTACAATTCTAAATCTGGCTCCCCCCCCCAAATCCCTGGCTGGGCTCCCCCCCAAATTCCCTGGCTGGGCTCCCCCCCAAATTCCCTGGCTGGGCTCCCCCCTCCAATTCCCTGGCTGGGCTCCCCTCCCCCCAATTCCCTGGCTGGGCTCCCCCCCCCAATTCCCTGGCTGGGCTCCCCCCCCAAATTCCCTGGCTGGTCTCCCCCCTCCAATTCCCTGGCTGGTCTCCCCCCCCCAATACCCTGGCTGGGCTCCCCACCCCCAAATTCCCTGGCTGGGCTCCCCCCTCCAATTCCCTGGCTGGGCTCCCCCCCCCCAATTCCCTGACTGGGCTCCCCCCCCAATTCCCTGGCTGGGCTCCCCCCCCCAAATTCCCTGGCTGGGCTCCCCCCTCCAATTCCCTGGCTGGGCTCCCCCCCCCAATTCCCTGACTGGGCTCCCCCCCCAATTCCCAGACTGGGCTCCCCCCCCCAATTCCCTGGCTGGGCTCCCCCCCCAAATTCCCTGGCTGGGCTCCCCCCTCCAATTCCCTGGCTGGGCTCCCCCCCCAATTCCCTGGCTGGGCTCCCCCCCCCCAATTCCCTGGCTGGGAAGGTTACAAGGTGGTCGCGTGACGTCAGGACAGGGCAACACGCACATGAACAGATGCTGGTTGCCAAGAGCCTGGGTTTTGATCACATGATCATGGAGATGCTGAGTGGTTGTAAGTGTGAAAAGCAACCATAAGTCACTTTTTTCAATGCCATTGTAACTTTGCTGATGAAATGAATGTGTCATGGCTTCCATTCTTCAAAGTTATGCCTCTGGCTGACAGCCTGGCAGTAAGGGGACGGAGGGGGGGAACAGTAGTGTGAGGGTCAGAGGTGGGATTCAGCAGGCTTGGACCAGTTCTGGAGAACCAGTAGTGAAAATTTTGAGTAGTTCTGGAGAATCAGTAGTGGAAATGTTGAATCATTCGAAGAACCGGCAACTCCTGCCTCTGACTGGCCCTGCCAACCCCATCTCTTCTCCGCCTCTCATTGAGTCCCAGTTGATCGGCTAGGTCTCCTTTGGTTGCCCTGCACAGGAGAACGGAGCTGGAAAGCAGGTTAGTGAGGTGGGGAAGGAAGGGGGATTTTACAGTATCCTTCCCATGCCACGCCCACCAAGCCACGCCCTCTAAGCCATGCCCATTTTGAATCCCACCACTGGTGAGGATGCAGGGAGGGAGGGAGGAGAAAGCTGTGCCGTCCCATGAGAAGCACCAGCATTTCACAGCCACACCAAAAGAAAGCCCGAAAAGTCAGGGATTGTTACCCAAACAATTTGTTAATGCCTAATTGGATAGTCAGTGATAACTGTGTGAAAATGCAGGTCCATTTTTGCTCCTTCTGAAACAATTTTGGCTTTAGTAACATATACTTTTGGTTAATCATGGACAGAATGGTTTTAAGTCAGGGGCTACCTGTAAATAAATAATATAATGAGCAGTGTGGAGAAGTCAAAAGAAATGAAACAATGCAGTGGTTCCAAAATAACAGGAAACCTGATTGTCTGTGGAGATTCTCAGTCATCCAAGTCATAGTTGTCCCAAAGGTGCTTTTCAACAGGCAACTGGACTTGTTTTTCTTTGAAGATCTAAAGAAGCTTATTGGATGAGAAAGAAAACATCTTCAAAGAGAAGAAAGCCCAGTTGCCTCTTGAAATAGCACCTTTAAGAAATCTTGTTCTTTTCCAAAACTGGGAATAATACTATTTGACATATTTTGATAAAGAGTTGCAGCTGCGCATAGCATAGAAGAAACCTAAGAAACCTAAGCAAGAATCTCCCCCCCCCCGAACTTATACAGTTCGTTTTTGTAACACCTCCAGCTCGCTTCCCATAACCATGGCCCTCTCCCTCCCCCCGTTACTTATGACAGCCGAGAGATGCAAAGCAAAGGAAGAAAATCTTGAAGGCTGACACCACTTCTGACGAGATTTTACAGTATCCTTCCTCTGCCATGCCCTCCAAGCCATGCCCACAGAACCGGTAGTAAAAAAAATTGAATCCCACCATGGCTATATGCCAGAGGTGCACAGAATGCTATTACATTTCTATCGAAATGGTACCTATTTATCTACTCACACTTGCATGTTTTTGAACTGCTAGGCTGGCAGGAGCTGGAGCAAGGAACGGCATTGCATGGTGTTCAGGTCTCAAATCCAGGCTGCCAGCTTTTCAACTGGCAAGCTCATCTTCTTTAACTGCTGAGCCTTGCAGCCTCCTTGGATTTAGGGGAGTATGAAAGGCCATTATGTGGAAGGCTATCAAGTTACAACACATTCCAATGTGGCATGCTAGGGGCCATTAAATCTGGTTTATTACACAGGTCACCACCCAGTGCATTTTGAGCACCATTGCACAGAACCTGGCAAGGCCATAGGTTGTACAGCTAGTCAGGATAGTCATAAAGTGGGTCACCCAGATGGCCGACCCAGTTTTAATGCCCTTTTTTGCAATCATTGTTCACTATGGAGCATTTTTATTGAGAGCCCAAAGTAAACATCAATTTTTGTCGAAAATGACATAAATTGTGGTCATGTTTCCACTGGATGCTGCAAGTGATGGTAAATGAGAGCCAGTTGTTGAGCTCCCAAAATGCAGCCCCACAACCAATTGGGGGGGGGGGGATTGTTGGAACTAGGTGGTGAGTAGCCCTGCAGAAGTCCCTAATAACTTTGAACAGTCACTAACCAATTGGTCATAAGTCAAAGACCACCTATAACAGGGTTAATTACTGAAAATAATGTTGAAATATTTGTCCATAAATGTACACATAATATTACTTCAAAAAAGTATCAGACTCTCATAAGACCAGATGAGTTAGTGAGTCCCCAAATGTTTTGCATCACCAACAAAAAAAATCTGGCATTTGTCTTGTATAAATTTTAAGTTTTAAAAAGAATATAAAACTTCTGGAGAAAGAAAGAGAGAGAGAGAAAGCAAAGAAAGAAGGAAGAAAGGAAGGGTAGGAAGGAAATGTTCAGAAAGAAGGAATCAAAAAATAGAAGCTTCAAATTTCCTTTGCAGCAAATATACGTACAATAACTAAATTTTCTTTTATTCTATGATTACAAATAGCTCATTTTTTTCCTATTATCCAGGGTTTTCTTCTAATCAAAACCACAGATCATTTATACACTTTTTTGTGTTTCATCAAAAAGACCATAAGGGGTTTCCAGTCAGCCGTCAGTGTAGATATTGGTTTTTCTCTGTGATCAAGGTCAATTTAACTATCACTAAAAGTTCCTCCACTGTGGGTAGGATTGAACCTTTTCTTTAATAGTGCCACTGTAGTTATCATACTGTACATCAAAACGGAGTTCTGTGACTATTTTCTAGTTACTTATCCACTAGTCCAAAAAGTTTCTGGTTTCAATTGAACTTTAAAATCTTCTGAATTAATTTATGTATTTGTATACTATTTTATTTTTGGACTTATAACATCTTTCCTTCCAAATAGATATTTTGCAACCTCAGCAATTTTAAGATGTGTGGATTCTGGGAGTTGAAGTTGACATATCTTAAAACTGCTGTGGCTAAGAAACATTGTTGTAGAGGAATTATTTGGATCATCCAAATTAATGAATCCATTTTAGCCATCAAGACTAAATTCTATACAGGATGGATTCACATAGGGGCCCAGCCCCTGCCCCCCAAAAAACCTGTGGTTGGGTCCCCAGGAACCAACAACTTCAGAGGGTTTGGGGCTGATTCAGAGTCTGGTGCTCCTGGTCTGTTGCCTCCTGGGATTGTCATTTTTGGGGAGCCCAGCAATCCTGGCTGCTGCCAGATATGGATGGGTTCTCTTGGGCATGAAGCCAAGACGGCTTTATTTTTGCAAGTCTGAGATGTGCCTTGCATAAAATGTTTCTAGTAATTTTGCTGCTTCTGCTTCTGATGTCAGGGTGAGAGCTTGCTTCTGGCCATTTCTATTGGACTGCCATTTTATTAATCCACACTGATTTCTTTTGCATTCCCAAGTCACGAATTGCTTTGAATGCAACTGTGAAAATTCTGAGTAAAACAAGCACAATTTCTTGCCAGGGTGTATTTCGTGGAGCTGCTTCTCCAGAATAGAGAAAAGGGAGGTATTTTCGGCTGGAGGAAGATGCTGTGTGTTTTTCCTCCAAAGGACCAAAATCGACTGAAGAGACATCACGGTTTTAGCCTTTTAAAGAGTCGTGATGTCCTTCCTGCTTTCTTTAAAACACAGAAACATTTGATAATGTAGCAGAAACAGGAACAGCCCTATTTTCTGGCCTGTCTGTGTCCTCTGTCCTATGACTCCATAGAGCACAGAGCTTTTAACAATTTTAAAACCCAGAAGTAGGTTTCTAGCACTCAGTGTTGCATTCAGAAGTCTGTATAAACAATCACGCAACCTCCACGAGGTTCCTCTGGGGAGGCACGCAGAGAAATGGCCAGGTTTGTGGGCTGAGTCGATGCCAAGATTCTCTTTGCGCCTTGTGTTTCAGCTCGCAATTCGCTTCAGTCATGGGAAAGCAGAACAGCAAGCTGCGTCCAGAAATGCTCCAAGACCTGCGGGAGAACACAGAATTCTCTGACCTGGAGCTCCAGGAGTGGTACAAGGGCTTCCTGAAAGACTGCCCCACGGGCATCCTCAACGTGGAGGAATTCAAGAAAATCTACGCCAACTTCTTCCCTTACGGGGACGCCTCCAAGTTCGCTGAGCACGTCTTCCGCACTTTTGACACCAATGGCGACGGCACCATCGACTTCCGAGAGTTCATCATCGCGCTGAGTGTCACCTCCCGGGGGAAATTGGAGCAGAAGCTGATGTGGGCTTTCAGCATGTACGACCTGGATGGCAACGGATACATCAGCAGGGAAGAGATGCTGGAAATTGTCCAGGTGAGTGCCCTCCCCTTCCCCGCCCCCCAGCAAAGTCCTGACACCTCCCAAGAAAAACCTTTGCTGATCTCTCTTGGCAACCCACAATAGTGGAGACTTCATGGGTTGCTAGAGCTGAACTCAGAGGCCTGGATCCGTGAGCCAACTAGGGAGGCACCTTTTGACTGCCTACCAGCTTTAGCGCAAGGGTCACAGCAAGATGCAAACATCCATTGCATGCCAGAGTCCCCTCCCCAGAGGATTGCAAACCTGAAATTCAGGGGTGTTTTTTTTGCTAGTTTTTCAAAGAGGCTTACTAAAATTTAACATTTTTGGTGAACTCAACACAGGGCATGAAGGTTTGGTGAACTGGCAGTCATGAAGTCATAAATTACATTATAGGACTCACCCGTTCCCTTCCTTCCTCCCTTCCCCCAAGCTCTGGGCAGCTGCCCCAACAACAGGCTCTTCTGCGGGTCAGAAGAAATGGGAGATGATGAATGGTGGGAAGAACTGAGGAGTTCACAGCCCCTTTTGGCCTAATTTCTGGGTCTTGTCCTTTTAAAATGGTATCTTCCTGATTTCTGCGGATCCCAATATTCTAAATATCTAAATGTCCTTATTCAACTAAGAAGTCAAAGCAGCTAAAACAGACATCATAAGTGAATGGGCCCTGAAGTTGGCTCTCCTGGCTCTTAAAATTGTCCCCCCCCCCAAAAAAAAAGATCTTCACCTCCACAATTAATCAACTAAAGCCATGGGTTCATATGCTGAGTGAAGTGATTAAAGCAGGGGACCCTAATTACTGAGTGGGAAAATCCAGTCTGCAACGGGTAACTAATCTTAAGTGTGCTGTTAATCTAGCAATTAAACTGATTAAAGCTTTGAGCTTTCAGACTGAGCCAGAGCCGGTCAGAACAGGGCTTGGAGCTGCAGAGGTCCCCTTTTGTTACTCCTGTCAGCTCTTTTGCATCTGGCTGCTTTCACTGCAGAGGTTTCAGCACTATTGGCTGAGGGGGAGGCGGCTCTCCTGCCTTTCCTTCCTTCATGACTTCTGGGGAATGAAAGGAAAAGCAGAAGCTGCGTGGGAGAACAGGATGCTCAGTGTGGGAGGCAGCAGAGCCATCTAGAAATTCCCTAGAAAAAAATGTCTTTGGATACCCCTGAGACTGTCTTCATTGGCTCAGAACGAAAGCCCCACCTCCTTCCCCTCTGGTGCCTCTGTAGATGCAGGCTGCATTGGGTGGGGTGGGTGGAGGCAGAACTGCGTGCAGAGGGGAGCAGATTAGAGTAAGGAAATTGGGGGAGAGTGAAGGTTACTTGTGTTCTCACTCTCCTACAGTTCTCTTCTGCTCTGTCCAAATGTGTTTTTGCAGACACCAGAGATTCATTTTATGCACACGCAGAATGGATCAGACTTGCAAAGGGCCCAAGGTTATATTTCTGGGTATTGGCAGCTTCCAGAACTGATTCCCAGGTAGGAAGGGATCCCAGGGATGACAAACATCGCCATCACTTGTTTAGGTCTGCTTTATTGAGTAAAGCACCATTAGGATTGCAGTGTGCATGGTGTCACAAATGCAGCTGAATGTGTTCTGTGAATAATGTTGCATCAATGGACCTTCACTGGCGATATTTTCCAGAAGAAAAACATGTTTTGTTATATTCTAAAAACAGTTATCTTCTTCTGTGAATATTCCCCCACCTGCCCAGAAGGTGAACCAGAATGCTTTAAAAGTCAAATTCAATTTGTGGATTCCCTTTTGTTCCACACTGAGATACAATTTTTTGATTTTGATCACATGTAAGCTATGGCAGCTCCTGGGAGGTTTCTGGGGAATGCCAGAATGAATTCAGATTGCTACAAGATGGCTGTGAATCTTTTGGACTGTGTGCTGTAACTGAATGTTAATAGTGACACAGTGGGAGGGGGGGGGAGGGGAGGAAAAAAAGAACATTGCTGAAAAGGTGCCTTCTTAGTGCAGGTAGATGGCAACTTTCGTTATCAGATTCTGGTTTCAGAGGCCTAAAGCATTGGAATGGACACTGCAAAACATCCCAGGATGAGGTGCGGAGACCTCTCGATTCTCCAGAAACCAGAGACTGGCACCTCTTTACATCCATGTGAAGTTGAAAAGGGGGAGTTTTTTTGTGGGGGGAGGTTTGCAGCATTGGTGTGGGAACCTTGCAAACCTGTAGTTGGGAGGTGGCTTATCCCTTCCATAATGGCTGCCCAAACTGTTTGTGAAGCATGGTTTTGATAGGTCTCCCCTCTTGCCCTTCCTGATTGACACCATCCCTGCTTTGCCCTTTATCTGGGCACATGGGCACAGTTCCAGAGAAAGCTAAAGGCATCCTTTCAGTTTTCTAAGAAAGCTCATGAGTCTCAATGGGGCATTCCTGGACAGGGAGGCCTCCTGGAAAAGACCCGGCACGCATCGTTTGCAGATGGCTTTCCAATTCAGACAAATCCCAAGTTTGGATTATAATTTGGGGCCAGCCAAGGAAGGACACTGGATGACCAAGAAAATCATTCAGTGGCTGCCTTAATCTGGGAGTTGAATTAACTGGTCTGAGTTTCCATAATCCATCAAACAATAAGCAAATCAAACATGCTGGATTCATACCACACTGAAAGTATCTCTAGCATGCCGTGTGGACGCATCTGCTGGATCGCTGCCTGGCTAAATACATTTGTGAGTGTCATTAATAAATTTGCCCAGTTCACAATTGGGGCATCGGATTTATTGCCACGGGGTAACCCAGATGCCCCTGGCCGCTAAAAAGCAGCTGGCAGACAAACGTGCTGCTCTCCGTTCAGCATCCAGCATGGCGTTTCTAGAAGACTAGCCAGAAGGGAGGGGCAGGTGGCGATCTTGCTTTCATCTTACCTTCTTACTCCTGCCCATGTCTGTAGTGCCCTCTGCTGGACGCTGCTCGACATTGCAATGCAGGCTATCCTCGCAGTTAACTGTTTTGGTTCTCACCAGGGATGATTGCAGGATACTGTCCAAAAAGTGCATTGCACATAAAATACATTGCATATAAAAATAAGTGCAGCTGCCATCACAGTCACCATCTTAATTTGGCCATTACCCTCTGGAAACTTGTGTCTCTGAAGTGTTCCATTTGGGTTCATTTGAACAAAAGGTTTATTTTTTGCTGCCCAGTCTTGTCCTCAGGCTACTCTCCGGACTGTTGCTTTTCCCGAAGGACCTGCCTGCTTGAGCTTTCTGCTGCCATTCTGGTTGACTCCCCTTCCATTGTTAAAAGCCCAGCTATCAAGTTGTGCGTGCAAATTGCCAACGTCTTCAGTCACAGTCTGCTGGGAAATAACAGGCTGGCTGAGTATGATAGAAGAAAATGCTCCTGCTCCAGCAGATCTGTCCTGAGCTGCCTGGGGCCCCAGAGGCCCAAACTGGCCTGTGGTAAAGGCAGCCCCTGGAGCAGAAAAGGAGAGGAAGAAGCCCTCTCGGGGCAGGGATAGAGATGAGAGCCAACAGACTGAGAGCATCTTTCCTCCTTTGGTCTCCAGAGCTGGGATGACCTCCTCTTCTCCCCATAGAATAAAATAAACGTGCTGGCTGGGGACGATGGACAATCTAGTCATAAGGGTCTTCAAAGGAGTCAGTCTGGGGCAAGGCTTGTTTAGAAAAGGCCATACAGCTAAAGCCTTGAGTTACGGCCAACAGCTTTAGAAATCATTCAGTTTCGATGGCCAGAGGGGTGCTTACGACCTGGATTCAAAGCTCAGACAATCGGCACATGACTGGACATTGAGTTCTCAGCAACAGGACTGCATTTACAGATGTTTGCAGTGTCTCCCAATCACATGACCTTGTTTTATGAAGGTTTTGATGAAAACTGGCAGTTATTTCTGGGTTTGGGCAAAATCCAAATAACCGTCCAGTTTGCTTAACAACTACTGCAAAAATTGTCCTAAAATCAGGTCACTCACACGACCAATCTGCTTTGCAACCATCATGAGTTACAATTGTAGTGGGAAGGTTCCCATTACAGTCCTAATTCAAGGATTATCATCTATTTGTGGATTATATTGAGCTGGCAGGAATATCCAACACCCTAGATCCCGGGGGTTAAACTCGTGACCCGCAGGCCATATGTGTCACGTGCTGGCCCTGCCCCCTCCCGGTTTAGTGAAGGGGGGGGAGTCCTGATATGTCATGTGACGCTGCCATGACGATGCGAGTTTGACACCCCTGCCTTAGATGATAGTATGCTCAAGATCCAGATGAAGACTGGGCCCTATCTAACACCTAGAGTCCTCATCCAGTTTTGGTCACCACACTATAAAAAGGAGGTTGAGACTCTAGAAAGAGGGCAGAGAAGAGCAACCAGGATGATGAGGGAACTGGAGACTAAAACATACGATGAACGGTTGCAGGAACTGACCCTGGCTAGTCTAGTGAAGAGAAGGACCAGGGGAGACAGGATAGTAGTGCTCCAATATTTGAGGGGCTGCCACAGAGAGGAGGGTCAAGCTATTTTCAAGGCACTAGATGACCTACAAGGTCTATTCCAACTCTGTTAATCTGTTAATTACCCAGACATGATAGAACTGTAACATTCATATTGAACATTTTATTTTCCAAATTGCACATAGACAATTTAACAGCAACAACTGCAAGAAAAATGTATTTCTAATACAGGTAGTCTTCAACTTATCACGTAGTGACTGTCAGAGTTACAGTGGCACTGAGAAAAATAACCTATGACTGTTTTCACATGACTGTTGCCGCCTCTCTGTGTGATTTGCATTCAGATGCTTGACCACAGACTCATTTATGACCGTTTTAGGGTCCAGGGGTGACGTGATCCCCTTCTGCAATCTTCTGACAAGCAAAATCCCTGGGGAAGCCAAATTCGCTCAACAACTGTTATTCACTTAATAACTGGAGTGATTCACTTAAGCAAGAAAGGTTGTAAAATGGGGCAAAACTCAACTGCCTCGCTTAGAACATAAATTTTGGGCCTAATTTTGGTCATAAATCGAGAACTACCTGCAATACTGAAGAAGATTGAACATTGCTCTTGTTTTCAGTTTCCACACGGGGATAAGCGGTGGCAGCTGCAAACCAATTTGTTGGCAAGGAGAAGCCTATTGGGTTGGGTTGGTGGGTTGGAGGGGTCTGGCTTGCCCATGTCAAGACCAGAGGCAGACGTCGTAGATGCTAAGTGGGGCTGCCAACTGCCAAGCAGATCGCCCCAATCGGCCAGGCTTACCTGCGGGGATGCATCAGGGGTGCCCCCCTCCTGCCCACCTGTGCTGGCCTCATTTAGGGCAAGCCCCGTTTCCCATCGTAAGAGTTTTGGGGGGTCCTTGGCAGAACCAGAGCCTCTACAGCGTTTGATCCTGCTCCTCTTCCTTTTCTCCAGGCTATCTACAAAATGGTCTCATCAGTGATGAAGATGCCAGATGATGAATCCACCCCTGAGAAACGGACGGAAAAAATCTTCCGACAGATGGATACCAATAATGATGGTAAATGAGGAGACAGAGAGATTAAGACACAAGCTCATCAGTAAATCCAGAGCTTTTAAGCAAGAAGGCAGGAAAGCTGATTAAATACAGTGACGGGGCTGTGAGGGGAGGGTGGTTGCCCCTCAGCTCTGCCAGGCTGGGCAAGAGGGAGGCACTGCTGGGTAGTAATTTCTAGCATTTTGCCTTAATATAGTCCTTCCTTCCTCCCTCCCTCCCTCCTTCCCTCCCTCCCTTCCTTCCTTCACACAAGCCTATTACATTTGGTGAAGAATAACAAAAATGAGATGGTCAGATGCTACCCTTAAAAAAAAGATCTTGCAGGTCATTTTTGCATCACTGCATAGCATATGCTGGGTTTCTTCCAGGAAAATGCAGGTGTGCTCAGAGCCCTGAACTGCTCTGCCCGTTAGAGGAAGTCGCAGGGAGAGCAGGCTCTGGGCTGCTGAGAGGCATTCAAAGTGTAAATCTCCCCGCTCTGCAAACACAGAAGCAGGGAAGGCTAGCAGAGGGTGGCTTTGTGTTCCGCGGCCTCTTTTTCCATCCCATCTTCCAAGCCCAGGGATGGCTGTCCCGCCTGGTTGTCGGCTCTGCCATCAGGCCTCAGAGTCAACATGTCTGCATCTAGGACAGGTAATCCTTAACTTACATCCATTCATTTAGTGACAATTCAAAGTTACAACGGTGGAGAAAAAAGTGACATATAAATCGATCCTCACACGACTGTCACAGGGTCTCCACGGCCACATGGTCACAGTTCGGATGCCTGGCAACCCGCATGTGTTTATGGCTGCTGCAGCAACCTGGGCTTGTGTTGTTGCCATTTGCAAGCTTCCCACAAAGTGGATGGGAAAGCTACTGGGAAGGTTACAAGTTGCAGTCACACGATGCTTCGCTTGAAAATCCCTGCAAAAAAGGCCACAAAATAAGATGCGGCAGTGCGATGCCTTGCTTAACAACTGCACTGCGTAATGAGGGATGATATGTTCTTTTTTGTGGTTGCAGGTCAAGGATGCCTGCGTAAGAGTTTGCTTTGCCTCAATCTCTCATGCTGTGTAGAGATCAAAAGGCAGCCCTGGGCCCAACCAGTTGTGCCTGCTTAAAAGCCGCCCTGGCATTCCAGCGTTAGGAACTCGCCACCCATTCCAGCCAGGGGGCTTCTCCACTCGGGGGCTGCAGTTGCCCTTTGCACCCCCTCCTTGGGAGCTGAGGGGCAAAGCGGCAAGGAATTGGCTGGGCTGTCGGATGTCCCCATCTTGGAAGAGGCCGAGGATGGCAGTTGGGCTCTTAAGGCTGCCCTGACGAGGCACTCATTCTGCCTGGGAGGCAGGGGAACTGCGGGCATGGAGTCACAAAAGTAAGCATGGGGGGGGGGGCAAACCATGGGATCCAGGGGGGTGAAAATAGCAGAGATTGGGTCTTTTAAGGGAGGCCAAAGCGGCTTTGGGGCAGAGGTCCCAAACCTCCAGGCCGCGGCCCATTGCCGGCTACAGGAGAGATGGGCAAGTGTGTGTGCGAAGCTCTGCTTGTGCAAGTGGAGGGCCTTCGTGTGAGCAGAGGTCTCTTGCCCTTGTGCGCGCCTCATTTGTGCAAGGGGAGGGTGTGCGTGCCTGCCACTCTCCCAAATGGAGCTGTGTGTGCACCGTGGTTGAGCTTGAGAAAGGCTGCGTCGCTTGTTCCATTGACCAGAGAGCCCACGTCCTCCTTGGCAAGAAACACGGAGGGGGGCTTTCTCCCCGTTTGTCAGCCTACAGGCGGGGCAAGCGGACGTTCTTCCCCAGATCCAAAGCCTGCAAGGAAGTCCTTGGGGTAGAAGGATCAAAAAGCTCAGGCTGCTCCCACCAAGGGGACCAGGGCTACAATGGTTGCCCACCTGGACTGTTTTGACACGCCCCTCTCCCTCCGGGGGAGGGCCTTCGGTGGCCCCCAGGTCCCCATTTTGCCCCTGCAGCTGCTCAAGAGAAACATTTCAGGCATTTCAGCCAGCGGAGCCTTTTTTGTGGGGAGACTCCCCCACTCGCTCCCCACCCCCCAGAGACACCTAAATGGTGGGCCTGGCGCACACACTGAAAGCGGCCCCTCCTTCCAGGGGCCCAAAGAGCAGCTTCAAAGCAGGAACAGGCCTAAAGTAACTGACGCAGAGAAGGAAGCCTTGGACGCTATGGGAATCCTCACCTTACAGCCATCCGTTCAGCGGCTGTTCAGAGTTGCAGCGGCATCGGAGGACAGTGACTGACAAGCGGTCCTCGCCCTGGTGACCCTCAGCCTCCCCATGGTGCCAGGATTCAAACTCTGACCCGGGGCAACGGGCGTGCGCTTGTGGCAGCCGCAGAGTCCTTCTCAGCTGGCTTCTGACAGGCGAGATCAGCAGAAGCCAGCTTCACTTAATGACCACATGGTTCACTTAACAGGGGCAGTGGTTTGTTTATCAACCATACCAGGAAAGGTAAAAGCTGGTAGATCTGCTGGTGTTTTTCTAAAACCATGACATATGCCTTCCCTTTATCCAAAAACAAGGTGGGGCGCAGGTAGATGAACTTGGCGCAAGGATGCCTGGGAACTTCGGGTGAGAATGGAGGTTCTACAAACCCACAAGGTGCCAGGACAGGGTGTTGGGCAGTACAAAACTCTCAGGGAAGAGACAAGCAACCAGAGTGTCATGGCTCCGCAGTTACCCCCAATTAAATCCTGAGTCTCGAGCCAAACTTCCAAAATTTCAAAAGGATTTATTGGGAGTTAACATATCAGCACTGCCTGGGTGCAGCCGACTCTGAGACACATCATTCATTGTCACCCTTGACCCTGGGTCCCCACCCCACCCCCTGGCTGTATCATAACCTATATTCTCCAATGGGACACCTCCATAGCCAAGAGTCATGCTCTCCGGTTAGAACTTTGGTGCCAGAAACTTTGGTCTCCTAGTTACCACCTTTGAAAACATTTTTGGAATGTAGTTTTGGTTTTGCAAGCTGCTGCCCTGCTCCCCCCTCCCTTTCTGTTGGCAACTCTAAAAAGACCAGATATTTTATGAGTTGACCCGGGGCTTCTCAGGGTCCCTTCTGGAGATTCTGCCCCACCTGGGGCTGGGCATCCCAACTTCTTCTGCTGTGGCTGACACCCCCCCCCCCACCTTCTCCTTTCCAGGCAAACTGTCCCTGGAGGAGTTCATCAAAGGCGCCAAGAGTGACCCCTCCATTGTGAGGCTGCTGCAGTGCGATCCCAGCAGTGCCTCCCAGTTCTGAGCACCTCCCCACTGCACAGGAGGCTCTGGACGAGTCCATCACCTCCCCAAACAGCACCCAACTTCACCGGGCATCTCCGAGGAAGACACCAGCCTCCTCCCGTTCCTGCTTGGACATCGAAGCAAGGAGCACCTGCCAGCCTACCGAATTTTCTTCTGACTCACAGATATTTTGTCTTTCCCCCTCCCCGAACACTGTAGCTTGGTGTGAATGTGACACGACGTGGGGTGCAGCTGAGGGTGGGGGCAGCAAAGCTGCAGTCTGAGGACCAGCCGGTCCGGGTTGGGGGCGGCCGAAGGGGCCGCTCTTCCGCTGCTGGCTCGTGTTCCCCCGGTGGGGCTCCGAGTGCTGGAGCAATTTTTGCTGGTGAAAGCGAGGCCTGTAGCTCCAAGGCTCAGGCTGCGAATGCCAACGAGGCCAAAAGGCCCCCGAGAGGGACTCCCGAGAGGGACCCTGGACACCTCCCAGTTGGGCAGCATATCAATTGAATAGATTAGCTTAATCAATTATTAAAGAGACGCTAGGCCACCCGTGGAGGCTGGCAGACCAGTTGCGTCAACCAAGTCCACGCCTGCTTTGCGTTGTTTAGGCTGTCCTCAGTGGGGCAGCCCTGGCATTTCCGTCCCGGGGGAAATGGGTAATGCTGAGGATTCAGGGCTGTGCACCAGTCAAAAGCGCTTTGGGGGCCATGCTTCTTCTGCACCTCCCTGCTCTCCATTAAAGCAGCCTTCCTTCCCTTCCCTTCCGAGGAGCATTGGAGGTCCAAAGCGCTTCCTTCTTGCCCAGCTTTGATCTACACTGAGTGCCACTGGATGCAAACTACCTTAGCTCAGATGCCGCAGCCCAAAGCAGACCCCCCCCTTCAAAAGGAGCCTGGCCACACAGCCCCACCTTCTGCCCCGCCCTCATCACACCCCCTTCCAGCCCTTCGGATTCTGGTTTGCAGCGCATGGAGAGGAGGGGGGCATTCGGTAGCCTAGCCAAGCCCCTCCCCCTCCAGCACCCCAAAAGGCAGCCGCCAACAGCTTTGGGCGCAGAGGGCTGTGCCTGAGCACAGAAGAGAGACCAGCATGCAGGAGCTGCTCGGGGGCAGCTGCCAGCCAGAGAGCTTGGTGTGAGAAACGTGTGTGTGGAATGATTTGTTGAGTGTCTTACCTGCTTTTCATTATAAAACGATCCCAACGCAGCCGCGAAAGAGTCACTGCCTGCAGGTTTCTTTTGTGCTGAGGTGCCCACGGAAAAGCCACTTGCTTTCTCTCGACAAGGGCTTCCGGTTCCCAAATGGCAGAGCCGTGGGCCGAGACTTGAATCAAGGCTCCCAAGGGTACATCCAGACAGCAGGACTAGGAGAGCAGTGGGCCCCCCTCCCCCCCCCCGCCTTCCTGCACAGGCCGTTCAGGAGGCAGGAGGTCAGAAAGTCAAGATGGCGGCCGCAGCCATCCACTCAAAGCCTCGTCTCTTTCTACATGCCCCGCCCAGACTCAGGTCCATGTGCCGCAGAGGTGGGATTCAGCCGGTTCTGAAGAACCGGTAGCGGAAATTTGGAGTCGTTCAGAGAACCGGCCAATCCCACCTCTGACTGGCCCCGCCAACCCCCTCTATTCTCTGCCTCCCATTGAGTCCCAGCTGATCAGTTGGGTCTTCTTGGTTGCCCTGCAGAGGAGAACGGAGCTGCAAAGCAGGTTAGTGGGGTGGGGAGGGAAGGGGGATTTTGCAGTATATCCTTCCCCTGCCATTCCCACCAAGCCACACCCACAGAACCGGCAGTAAAAGAAATTGAATCCCACCCCTGGCGTGACGGCTACCCAGGAAATCTCGCTGTTGCTGAGAAAAGGCCGCTGTCCTTTTGCAAGGTGGAATGTTCTGCCCTGGGGTGGGGGGTGGAGTTGGGGCAGGGGGGCATAGGGATGGTGCAGAGATGGCCTGCCCCGTTGCCCCCCAGCAGCCAAGCCCCCTGCCCTCCCCTTTCAGCACTGAGCTCCTCCCCATTTCCTGAAGCCAAGGCAGGGGACCCAGGGCCAAAATCCAGGCCTCCCATCGGGCAGAAGGGAGTGGGAGGTCCGGCTCTCTGGATGCTGGCCAGCCTCTCTCGCTCAGCAGGGCCTCCGCGGCCATGCCTTGGACTACCAGGGTCAGGCTATGGGCGAGATGACAGGATTGGTAACCGGGAGGGCCACAGTTTGGCGAGAAGAGGATTACAGCATTTATGAACCCGTCCAGAGATGATGGTCCTCTGTGATCAAAGGTGGCCATTGATGAGTAAAGCAGCTTCTCCAGGTTGCTGGAATTCCAGGCACTGCAGTCCCAGAGGCAGCTCTGCATTTGGGCTCCCGGCTCTTCAAGCAGCAACGTATAAGGACAATCTTGTTCCTTCAAGAGGCTAAAATGAGGGAATGGCCGGCCAGCGGCAGAAAGTGGGCAGCTGAGAAGGAACTCACAAGCCAGCCGGGAAGGAAGGGCCAGGACGCTTCTAATTAATTGGTTAAGATTTTTATTCCATCTTTGGTCCAGGAGTTTTAAGGCAGAAAAGAGTTCTCCACCCTCCTGGCATTCCCCACAACCACAGCGTGAGGTAGGTTGGCTGAGGGCATACAGCGGAGCCAACGTTCCCTCCCCCCCCCAGGGAGCTTCTGGGGCTGAAACTGGGCTGGCCTCCCCAATCTGCCTCCTTTGCAGATGATTGATCTGTTACCCCCCCCCCCCAATCCATTATTTCTTTAGATTTGCATATTTACAGATATAAGCAGAGTGAGGGTGGATTTGCACTTTTGACACTAGCCAATCATCTAAAGGCCATTTTCCATAGTTTTCAGTCCCTGCTTAAGCTGTGACAACGTGTCAGAGAAAACCCCGGGGGTGGGGGGGGGGCGGCTTGTGCTCCGATCTCTCCTCCGAGGGGTCCCGCCAGAGCCTCTTCCCTGGTCCTCAGGCTCCCGTCCCTCTGGGCGGCTTTGCGCCTGAGAATGACGCAGAGCATCATTGGCCCTCCCTGAAGAGAGCGGCCAGGGCCCCGTCAGATGTTCCGGCAATGCTGCAACCTCCGGCCTGCCCACCTAGGAGGATCTCCCGTGAGAACAGGTGCATCTGTGTGTGTATCAGAAGGAAGGAGGGAGAGCAAGTCAGAGCTGGAAACGTCATGCAGAGGTGACCGGGAGAAATGCACCAGCTCAAGGCTGCCCGTTGCCTGGAAGGAGCAGCAGCAGCCCTCGGCCCTCTCTCCCGGCAGGCTCCAGCTCCCAGCGGTCAGTGAGGCCAGATGGGGATGCTGACCAGGAAGAGTCTGTGAGGGTTTTGCCCGCCAGGCTCAGCTGAGCGACACGTTTGGCCTCTACAGCGTCACAACCCCCAAGCGGTCCATCCTCAGCAGGTCCCGTCCCTCGCAGGCGTCTCTGCTCTCGGCGGTGACAAACGTCAGCGAGATCTTTAAGGCAAGGCAGCAGCATCAGCCAACAGGGAGGCCGAGCCCCCCCCCAGTCCCGAATGCAGGGCACAAGCCTCCCGGGTGGGCTGGGAGGGGACCTGCAGCTGTGCCTCTCCTGCCCACTGAACCCTTTCACAGCACCCAGAACCAAAGCCTGCCGGACACAGGCCCCCTGCTGGCCCCGGTGCCCTGCACTGCACTGACAGGACAGGAGGGCCCAGCCCCTCCCCCTTGCAGATGTTGATACACAAGCACTCCTCCATTTACAACCATCCACTTAGCGACCAAAGTTACGCCACAACAGCCCTTCCACTCAGCCTGATCAGAATTTGGGCGCTCGGCAACCGGCCTGCATCTCCGATGGCGGAAGCTTCCGGGGGTCACATGATCACCATTTGGGTTGGGTTCTAAGCAAAGCTCCCCCCCCCGCCCCCCATAGAGGCCAATGCTATCAAGGCAGCCCCTGATGCCCATTTTCAGAAGCTTTTGCTCTCCTTCCTAACCCTTAAGGACCGAAGGAACCCCTCCAATCCTGCCTGGGCAACCCTGAGCACTTTCCCTGCCCTTCCTCTGCTGACCTGACCTGGGTTGGGCATTTCTGGAGCCAAGAGAGCAGCAGTGGAGCTGCCTGTTTTCAACAGGTATTTTTGTTAAGGCCACATTTAATGAAATGCAAATGGAGTAAGTGGCAAACAACTAATTATTTAAATCTGGCCTGATTACTAAGATATGATTCAAAGGCCTCAAAGGCTCACGTCTCCACTAAAGGCCTGATGAAAGCATCCTCGGGTCCCACAGAATCACAGTCCAGAAGCCGGGCGTTTGGCCTTCCTTTCTTCTGGGTCACCATATGGAGGAGCCCCAGTCTTTGGCCATCAACAATGCGGCCGTTGGGAAGCAGAGCAGCCGCATGTTGTGGAGGGGAAGAAGGGGTGGAAGCGTCTAAGAGGTCTTTGCCCAAAGCAGAGGGAAGGGCTTGGGGCGGGCCTCTCTTCTTCCCCCCCACCCAACTGTCCCCCTCCAGCTCTGCAGGCGGAGGAAGGCTTACCTTTCTCTTGTGCTTCCTCCGGGGACAGAGTTTCAGGTTCAGGACCGTAAGAGTGATAAGAGAGCAACGGATGCTGAAGAGGATCTCCACGGAGTCCAAGAGAAAGGAGAGCCCCCAGAGGACCAGGGCAGAACTCTGAGGAGAGGGAAGGTCAGAGGTAGAAACCACGGCTCCACTGATGGAGCCACCCACCCATAGCATGAGCCATCCTGTCCAGGGTGTTGAGCAGCCCATTTGCAGGGCAAAAATGAGACCCACAAAGTATCACTGAGCCCCACTCCTCCCCCCCCGGGATCCACTTCAGGAAGATGGAGCCCCAGGATCTAGAGAAACCCTCCCCAGCACAGCCCCCTTCGGGTAGCAGGAGCTCCGGGGTCCTTTGGGGCAGACTTACATAGATCCGTGTGGGATCGAAGGGGCACTCGTGGGTGATCTGAATGACCTCCATGTCAGCAAAAGTGCACACGGACAGAAGGGCATGGCCCCTGTTGGCAAAGGTCAGGCCGATGGCCACTGCCAGGCCCACCAGGCAGAAGAGCGAGAGGAGGCTGCTGGTGATGCTGAGGGAGAAAACGGCCCATCCCTGCAAAGAGAGAACTGGGAAGCTCTGGTGCCAATCCTCATTTGGCTAGCAAGGCCACACACTCACCATCACGTTTGTTTATTATTTATTTTATTATTTACATTGATTTTATATGCTCCCCCGTCTCCCAGGTGTAACTCTGGGAAGTCATCATCATATTAAAACAATAAGAAAAATATATCAACGGAATAACCAATGGTTGCTGAGGACGAACGCATAAACAGTCCACAATAACAATCTCACATCTAATCTCTCAACCTTTGTACTCTGGAGTACACCCAGCATGTGGCACGGGGCGGGGGGCAATCTGGAGGGGAGGGCATTCCAGAGGGCAGGGGCTGCCACAAAAGATATAGGGGGTTCAGAGAAGAGGATAAGCCACAGGTCATAGTTTACAAAGCACAATGTGCCAATTAGCTTAGCCTTTTCACAAAATTAACACAACTTTCCAAATTCATATAACACACAACATAGTATGTTAAAATATGGCTTGTTATTTGGGGTTCCGTTTGTGAAGTGAAGAAACAATCTAAAGCAGGGGTGTCAAACTCACATCATCACGTTGGCGTCACATGACGTTTCCGGACTTTTTCCCCTTCACTAAACCGGGGGTGGGTGTGGCCAGAGCATGATGCATCCGGCCCATGGGCCGGGAGTTTGACAGCCCTGGTCAAAAACAAGGTTTTTTCAACCTTAGCAAAATTGAGATCCCCCATGTTGGCTGAGAAACACTGATCTTCACAGAGGGCTTCATGTTCAGAGTGGAGAAATTCTTCCCCAGCAAGTTTTGGAGCAGGAAGTTACAATCAATCAATCAATCATCCTGCCAGAAATGGCACTTAGGTTCTTCCAGCATGATAATGGCAAACTGAATGTTTCTTAAGGAAACTATCACAGAATGGAAGCCATTGAGGATGATTTTTATGCTTCCTGGAAATTGATCTGCATTTTAGATAGTCTCTAATTAGTGCATTTTTATATAAGTGACATGAACCTTCCACTACAGCAGCCTTTAGAATTTGCATGTTAGGGAAATAATTTGCATTGAATCTCACCAGGCTCAAGATTGACTCAGCCTTCCCTCCTTCCAAGGTGGTTAAAATGAGGACCCAAATTGTTGAGGGCAAGAGGCTGACTCTGGAAACTGCTTAGAGAGGGCTCCTCCCTCCCTCCCTTAAAATCGACTCAGCCTTCCATCCTTCCAGGTGGGTAAAAGGAGGACCCAGATTGTTGGGGGTTGTAGGCTGACTCTGTAAACCACTTAGAGAGGGCTGTAAAAGCACTATAAAGCGGTATATAAGTGCTATTGCTATTGATGGATGTTAGATAATTGCACATCTTTCATATGATTTCTCTATATTTTAATTCATTATTTTTTCTTATTCTATTTGTAGAGGCATTTATATAAGCAGTTTTGTAAAAAAACTACATTTTTGTAGTTCCCTTACTGGGAAATTCAAACTATAGTAAATAAGCCAAGCAGGGCTGCATGCAAAGGCCTACTTATAGTTCCTTCCCAATAAAATTTTATAAGGGAACTACAAAAATGCCCTCTGTTGCTGGGAAAGATATTTACTTACAGCACCACTTTATGGTGTTATTGCCTGCTCTAGGGTTTTATCTTCCAGGTGGGGCAGGGAATGAAGATCCTGATGGCCCTCAGGATAAGCAGGTTATGGGTGTGGTGGTGAGAAGAAATGAGGCTCAAGGTTAAGCCATTCTTTCCTAACGGAGTTAGCAAGAGTTTCTGCAAACAGTTGGGGGTGTAGCCTATTCAGGAACTCTTATCCAGAAACTTAGCTCGTTTTCTGACTGGAGACTCCAAACTGCCACAGGGACAAAACTGCTTACCAGAGACTTTTGGGATAGGTATCTAGAAAGCACAATGGCTGCTATTCCACAGGATATTGTCTGTAAAGAGAAAAACCAGGAAATTACCCCATGCAAAAAGCAGCAGCAGATTGCAGTGCGGTGATGCAATTCCCCCCTCCAGATGTTGTCTTCAAGAGAAAAATTCAGCAAATTGAGAACAGCTGATGGCTTTGCAGGAATTAGTTTTGAAGATTCCAAGATCTAAAGTGATTGTTCTATTATTCGAAGGAATTTGAAATCTCTGGCAAGGTAATAGCTTTAGAATTATGCTTGCCTTTTGCTACTGCAGAATCATTCCAACTCCAGTCACAACACATTAATACCACATTTGGCACAATTCCCAACTTTATCATTAAGAGAGAAAGAAGATCAGAGGGCACTTATTTTGTGGGTGCCCATCAAAACCAGTAAGTGATTTTTGCTCTGTTTCTGTCTCTGAAATAGTGTTGGCAGTTGAAGTGATATTTGACATTTTTGATTGGGGGCTAACTTATCAGGGGACCCCACACCATCTGGGGGGAAGGATGAGCTTGGCTTTGGTCTGCCCTGCAAGGTAGGGAGATGGGACTGGTTGGTCCTTTCACCAATCCCTCCATATCACATAAACCAGGCTACCTACCAAGATGGCTGAGATAGCCGAAATGATGTTAGAAATGGCATACTGCAATGAGATGGTATCTTGAGGGTTGGCAATGTGGCGCAAGACCGTTCCATTGACCAGGGCTCCCGAAATGAAGTTCAGGTGACCAATGACAATCAGGATAAGTCCTGTTTTCATCAAGAGTTTCTGGGAGCTGCTGGTGTCAAGCATATCTAAGAAAGAAACACATTTGTTCCAGTGTACAGTTTTGCATCACAGGAAGGGAGGAGGCTGTTAGGAACAGAAGGCGAACTAGACATGCCGCCCAATGTAAAGCCAAGCTCAAGAGGCATCTCTGATCCTAATGCGGGGGACAACCTCATCCCTCCTTAACTCTTTTCTGAAGCAACCTCAGTTACAAGGAGGATTTCACTTCCAGATGGTCATTTAAGGGTTGGAAACATGGTGAACATATTTTGGAGGGAAGTCACATTGCACAGGCATTTTACAGATCTTGGAGAGCGAGGGGAGTGGGGGAAGCTACCAACAGAGATCATCTGATGGACTTTGGGACTTACGTGTCAACATCCCTCCCCAAAGGCTCCTGTATGAATTAAGCCAGTCTGGGATAAGTGAGGGGGCTTCAATAAAGGTCAGTAAAGGGGCAAAGAACAGGACTAACAAGGACTTCTTAGAATGGAGTCTGTCCAGATGTTTTTTTCCTAACAATTTATAAGACTGCTCTTCTGAGCGTATTTAACAGCTGATTAGGCCAAATTTCAGGGAACATCAAATGTTTTAGATTGATTAAAGCAAAAATAAAAGGTCTGTAAATGCAATTTAGGGTAAGCTTTAAAAAGCACGCTATGGCAAACGCTCTGATGTAGCTAGATGTGCAGAGTAAAGGAGTTGTTCCCTGACAAAAATATGCAAGAAGCATTACCTAGGCAAAGAAACAATAAAGAAAGAAATCCTGGGAAGCAAGACAGTGAGGAAAGGAAAAAAGAAACCTTGCCCTTTAAGGAAAAAGGCAAAGTTCTTTCCTTTGGTGGATTCAAATTTCCTGGCTGAGAGATTTTAATGCAAAATATGTTTAATATATTTTTAATTGTATTTATAGTGTATTTATTATGTGTTTTTTAGTAGGCTGTACACCGCCCCGAGTCCCTTTTTGGGAGAGGGAGCGGTATAAAAATGTGATAAATAAATAAATAAAATCATTCGGTCAGCTGCGTTGAATATCAGAAACAGTTTATTAATAGGAAGGCAGATCAGAAGAAATCTCACAGCGTTCCTAGGATTAATATAATAAGTGAGTAGAAAAACCTCTCTTTTATACACTTCAGATTCTTTGATTTTGTTTGAAGTCTTCTATTTGTGTTCGAGTTGAGTTCCTGTCTCTTTAAGATTGGGATATTTTCCTGGGTGGGATCTTGGTTTTATGGTCCTGATCCTTTGTAGTTGCTTGTTTGCTACCATGGTTCCTTCCTGCCATGCCTTTTGGTTTGTTTTTCACAAGTTTTTTTATAGCTTGCTATCTGTTTGATTTCTATGGGAAAGGATCTTAGCTAATATGTGTCCCATGCAAAGGTGGGGGCTAATGTAGCTGTCCCTGCTTCTCCTTTCTTTTAGGGGAATTTTCCTTCCCCTGCTAATGTTTTCTTAGAAGAGAGGGGGATCGTAACTTCCAACAGTAGCCAAAAGGCAAATGCCTTCCCTATTTACTGGGTATAAGCAGAAGCACAGTCAGACTTGCAAAATGCTATTATGACTTATATTATTTTGATCTAGCTTTCCTGTAGAAATGAGTCTCTGACTCCAGAATCTTCCTCTAAGCTGCTTCAAGAATCCTGATGGAAAAACAGCTGCAAGCCTAACCAGAGCCAGCACCTCAAGAGAGTGGCCGAGAACTTTTGGACAGCTGTTGCTCACGTAGGTAAAGTCTGACCTTGTAGAAAAAGCTGAACTGCAGTTCCCATCCCCCCATCAGTTGTCCAACAGGCAGATGTGGAGGGAGATGAAATTTAGAACATCCAAAGGCAACGGGTTCTCCACTCCTACACCAGATCAACTCTTCTGTTGACTCCCTTCCCATGAACCTATCGAGGTCTTTATCTTGGATTACAATTTTTAATTAACTTTTGTGAGTTTTCACCTGGCTGTTCTTGTCTGGAGAAGGAAGAAGCACGCCATCTTCCTCCTTCTTCAGAAGGAACATCGAACTTGGGGGAGGGAGGGATCTGTGGTGCTCTTCCATAGGCAGCCCTGGCTGTACCTCGGGCATATTCAGCTACCATGCAGAGTCTCTTCCACGACAATACTGGGGAGGTGGTGCCATGGGCTCAGCAGGGATGGGCATTTGCTCCCCCAGCCAACTTATCTCCCACAGGTTGAGCAGAGGCCATAAGGAAGTTTGTAGTGCAGTCAGTGTTTCCTTTGGGAAAGAACTAGGGCCTTCCTTTAAAGATTAACCATTGCTTAAACAGAAGAGTGAATGAGGCCAGGACATCCCATAAATCTATACAAGGTGCAAAGGGGGAAGGGCTGGGGAGAGCAAGAGAGGCTGCTTGGTATGCAACTGGCCATCCAGTCAGGCCCTCCTGGTTCATGGCATGGTGACCCTGCTTCTCCAAAATCTGGTTGGCAGCTAAATTCCCATCTCTTTTGTTCACCTGACTTTAAATTCCTCCGGGGTAAATAATTGTGTGTGTGTGTGTGTGTGTGAGAGAGAGAGAGAGAACCAATTCAGGAGTTTTAGACCACCAAGACTATCTCCATGCAGCATTCAGTTTTAGTTTATGCATGACAGGCAACTGGAAAGCCTCATTAAGGCATATTTTGTGCAACATTTCATACAAGATTTGACATTTCATCAGCCTTTAAAATTTTCTAATTATGTAAAGTTTGTCTAGATCATTTTTAAATAATGCACATGACTTTTCCATATTTAGTTCAATTTATGTTCTTCCTATTTATTCAGAGATGCAGTTACATTAACGGTTTTGCAGTCTGGCCCCAGAACTATCATATTGGATTGAAAAGAATTATACTAAATAAATCAACCATAGAGTTGTCTGCAAATTCCTTTAAGGGAGAGGTTGTCTGTAGAATTGCCCCCAGTAAGTGCAAGATAACTGCAACAAAACTAACCATATTTGGAAAAGACTGTTTGCATTTTTCAGTAATAGACAAAATAGTAAATAAATATAATTTTGTTTTGAACGAGCAAAGATTTCTATTTAATGGCAGCTAATCACTTTCTCCCAACACTCTCCTGGGATTTAATGCATAAGAAAACTACTTTTCATATTAATTGCAATGCTTACATTTGTTCCCCCTGCTCTGCATGGTCTCCCGATTAAAAATTTAAGACCCGTTCAATGTATCCTGGAAATACTCATTCAAACTCCTGACGTGCTAAAAGGCAGGCACGCCATGCACGTGTAGGGACTTTTATAAACCCAAATTGCAGCAGCAGCAGCCCGCACTTCCCACCGCCCTGCAGCGGAACCCTGGAAGAAGCGCCTCGCCTTGGAGCGTGACGGGCACCCAGAGGCCTGTGGCTCTGCCGCCGAGGGTGGGGAGAGGGCGAGGGAAGAGAGCGGCCCCTTTTCTCCCCCGCCGCAATCCCGAGTGGCCCCTTTGCCCAGGAGTGCGGGGGCCGGCGGAGGACGCCTGGAAGACCGATCGAGGCCCCCAAGGATGGCTGGGCACTCCCGCCTCCCCTCAGGCCGGGCGCCGCGGGGCCTCCACTCACCCAGGCGACACATGGGGCCCGTGCGGAACGCAGCCCCTCCTTGCTAGGCCGGCCGCCGACTCCACTCCCGCCCGGCCGCGCCGTCGCCGCTGCAGAGGCTCCCAGGAGGCGCGCCTTTCCGGGCCACCTGTCCGGGCTCCTCTGCTCTCCGGCGCCTGGTGGGCCCCGCGGCTGCTCCGTCCCTCCGTCTCTGGGAGGCGGGCCCCGAACAAAAGGCCCCGCTCCACCTTCGGCCTCCGCCAGCGGGAGACGTGACTCACCTGCCGGCCCCACCCGGCCGAGCCGCTCCCTCCTTCCTGCGGCAACCGCCGCGCTGGGCGCGCCCCGGGCCAGGCGGGCAGGTGGCCGCGGGCAAGGAGAGGAGGCCGGCCCGGGTGGGAGCGGGGTTTGGGGGTCCAGGTAGGCGTCGAAGCCCGAGCAGCTGCGTCCCGAGCAGCCCCTTGTGTCAGCGTGGCTTCCCGAGTCAACCCCCTGGCTGGCAGCGCCTTTCTTTTGGGCTCCATGGGCCGGTGGAACCCAGTCAGCCTAAGCCCGCATCTCTCAACCGGGGCAACTTTAAGCTCCCCTGCTGGCCGGGGGATTCTGGGATGAAAAAACAATGGCTCCTAACCTGCCTTCCATGGAGGACTTGCATCCTGCACCCTGAGTCAAAAAGAGGGCTGTGGAAATATCTACAGACCCCTCACATCCTGGACATAAACTCTTTCAACTCCTAAACACAAGGATGTTTTTTCCTGGACGCCATCACTCTGCTAAACAAATAATTCCCTCAATACTGTTCAATTATTACAAAGTCTGCACTAGTATTACTATCAATCTTCTCATCACTCCTTACCGCCCATCCCTTCCCACTTGTGACTGTAGGGCTGTGACTTTGTTGCTTGTATCCTTACGAGTTATATTGACTGTTTCCTAGTATGATTTGATTGCTTATTGTACCCTATGACTATTATTAAGTGTTGCACTTGATGATTCTGGACTCTTGACGGATGTATCTTTTATATACACTGAGAGCTTATGCACCATAGACAAATTTGTTGTGTGTCCAATCACACTTGGCCAATAAAATAATTCTATTCTATGTGAAGGCCTCCCATCTGACAATGGCCGAGGCTGAGAAAGACGGTGTAAGAAGATGTGCAAGTGGCTTGTCTTCCTCCAATTTTGTTTTTTAAATTCCCAGCCTATTTTAGAGTGCTGGGATTTCCATGCAGTGTGTTGTCCAGAAGCAACTGGTTTATTCTGGAGGCAAAAGACAGGGGCAGATCTTTCCCCTGAAGGGGGAAGAAGTGTAATTATGCCAACATCTCTTGGGAGACAAACTTCCTCTGGGTCCTTCTGGGAAATCCACAGCTTCTCTCCATGAACACTTTCTCCTCCAGAGCCAGGAGGAAGGCACAGGATATTAAGCAACGGGATAATACTGGAGGGCTTGATTTGAAGGGACCATAAAGCCAAGGATGATCGGACGTTCCTCTTGGGCTTCAAGAACGTGGAGCAGTAATGATTTGGTGGCAGAAGCTAGCGAAGGAGGGCCTCAGAAAGGATCTGGTCTCTCCACTCCAGAATGGAACCACGGAGTAATGGGTTTAAGTTCGCTTCTAAAGGAGCGAAAGCCTCCCTTGCAGGAAGAGCAGCCTGGCAGGCAGAATGAGAGTCAAGGGAGGCGCTCACTTCCCCTTCCCTAGAGGAGTGCAAATGTTGGATTCCTTTCTGAGCAGGGGCCCATAGCCTTCGGGCTCAGAGCCAGTGACTTGGTGCCACTTTGGGATGTGATGGGTGGTGCTCTCTGAGCTTCATCAGCTTTGATGATGTTACCTAATTTGGGTAATGAAACAAGAAAACCACCAAGCTCATAGTCTCCTGTGTTGAGATGGGAATACTAGGTTTTGAAGTACCCACCACCAACTCTGCAGAGATGCTAGCATCTGTCAACATTTTCAATGTTCAAACACGTAATATATGCAAACTTCTCCTTCTGAAAGGATTATCTGCACCACTTGGTTCCCTTCAACACGTGCACTTGCCCTTCACAACATCCAAGATCTATCTCCTTGATCTGAGAAGCCCTCCTCCACATTTAATGACAGATTTACATGAAGAAGTGTAGACAAGCAACAATGTCCTGTTATTCCAGGACAAAGAAAACGGAGATGAGGCCTCAAACAAAGCATGCTAAATATTGCACCATCTCTTCATTCTTTGCTCTTTCTAACAAAGGTTTATTTCATGCTATTTAACAGTATCCGGGGGTTAAAAAGCAAGGGACCTATTCCTTGGTTCCATATTCCTACCCTTTTTTGGATGGAGCAAAAAATATTTTAAAAAAGTGGAAACTCAAATCACGCACTCATAACAGTTCCACAATATACATCTTTTCCCTTCTTGCATTTCTTGTAACGTTCCGAAATATTCTTCCTTTCTGCAGCTGAAAACCAGAAACACATTTATTTTAAATATTTGTACTACCTATGATTGAATTCATACAACGTATTAGACTAGAGTGAAAGGAGATTAAAACATTTGCTGTTTAGCTTACTGAAACGCAGCTTTTGTCTTAAGAGTGTTGTGTGACTCCCTTCAAAGGCCTTCTAAGGTGTCATTGGTTTGGGCGAACACAGCAACTGTTTTTCAGTTCTTCTGGTTTCAGGGTTAACCTGTTAGGCAATTCCAGTCCCCAGATCTGAAAATGGGATCTCAGGCAACAAGAGTAGGCAATCTGATGTCCTCCGATTCCTCCAAACCCACTAGAGCAAGGAGGGGTCTTCAACCTTTTGGACCTCAGGGACCACCAAACTCATAAGTTTAAATCCTGGGGACCAGAGACCCTGGGAAAATCCCCCAAAAGGTCTGCAGGAAAATTCCCCATCCCGTTTTCCTACCGATCAATCACTCTGTATTTGGGATCGCAGGATACCATCTCCAGCTCCATTGTCAGGGGTGGAGGATAGAGAGAGACTTTTGGCTTCATGCAAGGAAAGTAGCAGAAGTCTTTCTTTCTCTCCCCCAAACTCTGCCAGAAATGAGTCTTTGTGAGACTTGTCACACCGGTGCAGCCTCTTGGAGCAGGAGGCCTTGCAGGGTCCCAAAGACTCATTTCTGGCAGAGTTTGGGGGAGAGAAAGAAAGACTTTTACTGCTTTCCTTGTGTTCAGCCAAAAGCAGAAGAAAGAGGGGGAAAGCAGCAGCCCGGTGACCAGGTGAGGTGCATGGGGTGAGTGGGGCAAATTCCCTCCCTCTGCCCTTTCCCCTTACTATCTTGTGTTGTTCACAATGCAAGTGACACAAGCCTTGTATTCCCACAGGCCATGTGGGTGGCGCAGCCTTGTGTTCCCGCGTAGCCTGGATTAATTGCTTTGGGGGGGACATTTCTCTGTGGACCATCAAAAATTTTTTGTGGACCACCAGTGGTCCCTGGCCCACTAGTTCGAGACCACTGCACTAGAGGCCCCAGGTCACCTGCTCCAACCCAGCCAGCCTCAGGATCCTGTCGGATTCCTGTCCAAATCCGACCACAGGGAGCAAAGTCCTCTAGGGGGCAGCAAATAGGCATGTTTTGATTCCCAAGCCTTGCAGGGGCCAGACTCACAAGCAGCAGTGCTGGCCAGACGGACCGCCGCCTGGGAGGGGAGGGGGTTTCAACGAATGAGCTTCAGAAGCAGAGAAGGGCCTAAGGGAAAATCCAGAGAGATTCACTGGGCAAACGGTATCCAATGAGACTTGAAACTCTAGACCTAGAAAACCTAGAACTACACTGCCTCCTGTCCGATCTAAATTTAGTAAATAAAATCATACATTGCAATGTCCTATCTGTCAATGAATTCTTCAGCTTCAACCATAACAACACAAGAGCAAACAATAGATACAAACTCAAGGTTAATTGCACCAAACTTGATTGCAGGAAATACGACTTCAGCAAACAATGTCAATGTTTGGAATACTCTACCTGATTCTGTGGATTCTTCCCCAAAAACCTTTAGACTGTCTACTATTGGCCTCACCCCTTTCCTAAGAGGTCTGTAGGGGGCGTGCATAAGCGCACCAACATGCCTACCGTCCCTGTCCTATTGTTTCTTTTTATTTTTCTTATAAGTGTATATCTCATGTATTTAAAACTATATTTATTCTTATACCTGCATCTTGTAAGCGATTGACAAATCAAATAAATACTAAATATTAGAATGAAACAGGAATATTTATTAAAGGCATTCTTTAGGTGTGTGTTTGGCAAACATACGATATACACGCACACATTTATGTACACTCTTACAGAACTCACTGAGCATCACCAAGCGCTTAAATCAATAAATTAAAAAAAAGAAAAGCGAGGTTTGATCCTCAGGTAAGAAAAGCCGCATCCCCAGAGCCTGCATCAGCAGGGCAGGCACCCAGGGAACCAGGAACAAAAGCCGAGGAGGGGGGCGGGAAGGGGGCTTCACCCTCGGGCCTCAAGGCACTCCAGCGTTCTCTCCTCTGGCCGGTGTCCGTCTGCTTGGGCACAGTGGCCAATGCGGGCACTTGGGCTCCCAGCCCCTCGGGCACTGGGCGGGTGGAGGCAGGCAGCAGTCGGGGGGAAGGGGGAGTCACATTCATCCAGGGTGATGTCGGGCACATCGTCAGATTGGCTGTCCGAGCTCTCCAGGTCACTGCGGATGCTCTCGGGCTGTGCCAGAGTGATGTCCCAGGTCTTGCTGGCCATACAGTCCTTCTGCTCACAGCTTTGGTGGTTGCATATTTGCTCCTCCTCTTCCTCCTCCTCTTCCTCCTCCTCCTCCTCATTTTCTGCCATTTGGGTGGGGACATGGAGGGAATCCTCGGTACTGCTTCCACTAACAAGCTGGTAATGACTGGGCTTGGTCTCTATGTCCACCTGGATTTCCATGTTGTTGCACTCTCTGTGGGGAAAGGGCACCAAGTGAAGCTCCATGTTACCAACAAGGTTGATAAATTGTAAGATTAACTTCTCTTATCCAGGGACACAAATGCTACTATGAGGAGAAGCAGGAAGTGAGCAGGAGTGAGTGTAGTGCCCACCCACCCCAAATGTGTTACGGGAGCAGTGCAGAGTGATCCCCTCCCTCTATCAAAGCCTCCCAGGGCATGGACAGCTAATTGAGCAGGAATACATGTGGTGGATTCCCCTTTGTCCTGGCACTGTCGCTTTCCAACAGAGGGCAACTCTTTCCATCCTCTGTTTGGGGAGCAAACATGTCATAACTAACCTGCAGTTGCTATTTTTAAACTTCTAATTTATTTTTTTAATTAAATATAAATTTGCACATTTTTCAAGTAAAATAATTAGAAATACAGAGGGTCTTGCCAATAACTGCCAAAGCACCCTTTTATCTGCTATCCACAAGCACGAGCTGAGCCCTCAAACCAAACCCCTCCCTTTCTTACCAGGCTGGAGTTGTTGGTTGCTCTGCATCTTCTGCACTTTCAGGCCTGGCCACCACATGAAGGGGAGGGAGAACCACCCCATGCAGCGTTCACTTCCCCTCTATGCACTTCCTACTACAGGAAGTCTTGCTGCTGAATGGTTCATTCAGATTAAGCTATTACTCATAAGATTTTGCTCAAAGGACAGAATAATGAAATATACACCAGCATGTGAACCACCACATAGTTTAGGGAGCTTTCTCCTATTTTAGTTGGCTTGCAGAATTTAATAATCTTCAAAACACACACATTGGAATCTGCATGTGTTTTCTAGCCAAACGTAGTAAAAACAATAATGCCCTTTTGACAAAACCAAGCTGTATAAAAGATCTCTCTAAAGATGACCGATTTTTACAAACTCCCTGCACTACCAGCTGGATGGGCTCACCTGTCCTGGGGATTGTAGGAACTGATGATGGAGCCTGCCATGGCTCGTGTGCTCGCATTGTCACTGATGGCTCCAAGGCTGACCGAATCCTTCGGAAAGATCTCTTTCTGCACATCAGCCTGCACTTCAAGCCTGACCGAGAGAAAGGAAGAGGCCTAAGGATGTGTCCCAAACCCACCTAGGTAGAAGGTGGTTCTGATCACATGAGAACCACGAGTGGAGACATGCACAAGACCTGAATATCCCCCGGCTCAGTTTTAAGGTTCTTTTGTTCACATTGTCCATTGGGATGAACGTTGATCAGTTTTCAGGAGGAGAGTCCACACTTCACTTGGGGAGCAGAGAAAAAATGGTCATAAACATTTAGCTCAAGCCCAGCTCTCTCACCCCTGGACCAATTCAGTGGGAAGCTGCAAATGCCTTCTAGATCTCAGAAAAGTAGCCAATTCATTGCTATTTACGGTCATTCTATCATGGTCTAGTTAAGTTGGATGCCGTACAACAATCCAAGTCATATTTTCACCTCTATGTGGTCCAGATTCCATGGTCCTGAACACATGCACACACGCCCTCCCTACACACAACCACACACACACACACAGCAACAGGCATGAATGTTTACCTGCTGTACTTTCCTTTTCCTCCTAAAAGGACTCCACCACTTAGAGTGCCTCCGGAGAGCGCAGCGAAGCTGGCTGTTTCACTGTAGTTGCCCTGCATGACGCTGAGCCCGTCGGTGGGGCTTCCACTGGTGCTCAAAACACTCGTCAGCCCTTCAATGCTGCTCTCGCCAATGCTGGGGTTCTTGAGTGCCCTCCAAGCATCTGCCACTAAGCGAGAAGAAGGGGGTGAAGCAGCACAAGACGGAAGGCAGTGAGGCAGAAGCGCCCTTCTAGTAAAAGAGGAACCCGCTGGGATTACGCCCCAAGAAGTAAAATGCTGGCTTTGTGCTTGAAGCTGGGGCCTGGGGGGGGAGAAGGGGGGGGGGTTAGAGCCTGTTTCCTAGCTCTCTGGTTGATTGGCCCCAGCTGCTGTGTGTTTTATTTTGGTGTTGTTTTCTTTGTTTATTGTAAAGCCTAGTGCCACATAAAAGTGAGATACATAAATCAAGTAAATAAACAAGTACTGGAGAGCTGTAACTAGGCAATTTAGAAATATTTTTGTGGGGGAGCAGTAAACAAAAAATGTGGAATATGCTTTACCTGCACAGTAGGAACTCTCTACTTGTCTTTACAAATGTATTGTGCAAGAACGACCTCACCTGTCCAAAACTGCCCATAGAGCCCTCCGGTTGTGCCCTCCTTGTTCCCAAGTGCCCCCCCCCCAAGATTATGACCAGAGTAGGCTACTTCTTTACCTGTAATTGGCCCATCATCTTCATCAAACTCAATTTTAACCCCTTTTCCATTGGCTGTGCTGACACCACAACCCCCTCCTCGGCACAAAGAAATGGGGACCACTCCATACACATAGGCCAGCATGATAGGGACACCAATACCTAGGAACAAAGGATGCATATCAGTAAACAACAAGAATCCTACAGGAAAGAGAAAGCTTTTCAACCCAAAGTAGTGCATCTCAGCAACTGTTACCATTTCTTCATAGAAGATATTCAGGAAGACTGCAATCCAATCTGTCATATTACAAATGTGTTGCAAATGCAGTGCAAGTACTCTCTTATAGAGTAACTTGCTATCTTATATGGGAGAGAGGTTTTTTCCTGATAAATGTGTCTCCATCTCTGCTTTCTCACACAGAGTATCGCCAGACTGTCCTAAAGGCGCCTCAGCTTTCTTGCCAGACCAGGGAACACACACCACCGGGAGGTCTTGGAATCGGGGATGGTCAGATCAAAGATGGGGGCTTCTTTCCAGAGGGAGAAAGGGATGGCTATCGACACAATTGACGGGAGAGGCAGATATGGCATTAACAGGGGGCCATATCATACTGTGGGAGCTCGCCCCCGCTATTTACGGGCGGTGGCGTGCTCTGACCCCCAGGTTATGTCCCACTCCCTGGGCTGTTCGAATGATCCAGCCCCGGGCCTTCGGCTGATATTATGCAACGCCAGGTCCGTTATTAATAAAGCCCCTCTCATCTATGAATTAATTGAGGAGGGGGGAGCGGACCTGGCGGACATCACCGAGACCTGGCTGGGACAAGAGGGGGGTGTTCCCCTAGTGGAGATGTGCCCGGCCAGGTTTCGGGTTTTTCATCAGCCGAGGATCCAGGGGAGGGGTGGGGGGGTTGCAATGATTATTCGGAAGGACCTAGATCCTAGGGAATCCACTGTTCCTCAGACGACCGGATGTGAATCCCTTTTTGTGAAATGTGGTTCCGGGGTTCAGATGGGCCTATTGATCACATACCTGGCTCCCTGCTATGTGACATCGGCCCTGCCTGAGCTCCTCGAGGTTGTGGCCAGCCTGGCAGTTGAGACCCCTAGGCTGATGGTCATGGGAGATTTCAACCTGCCTTCGGCTGATGGGACCTCGGAGATTGCTCAGGAGTTCTTGGCTTCCATGACAACCTTGGGCCTGACCCAATTAATTAGGAACCCCACTCACACTGGAGGTCACATCTTGGACCTAGTTTTTATCTCAGAACAGTGGCAGAATGATCTGGGTATAGGGGGACGTTATTATTGAGCCCTTGTCATGGTCAGATCATTCGCTCCTTAGACTGGACTTCCAGGCTGCACCCCCTCATCGCAGGGAGGCGGAGCCAACATGATGGTTCCGCCCCAGGCACCTGATGGACCCGGATAGGTTCCTGATGGAGCTTGGGCCGTTTCCCGGAGTTCAAACACATGACTCGGCTGAGGACTTGGTGGCTACCTGGGATAGGGTGGCAGCTAGGGCCCTTGACCGAGTCGTGCTCTTGCGGCCTCTGACCCGGTGTCAGTCTCGCTCAGCTCCATGGTTTACTGAGGAGCTGGGGGAGATGAAGCATCGGAAAAGACACCTAGAGAGTAGTTGGAGGACCACCTGCTCCGAATCTGACCGAACACTATTACGATCCTATATTAGGACGTATTTAGTGGCGATAGAGGCGGCAAAACGCTCTTACTTTTCTACCCTTATCGCATCCGCAGGAAATCGCCCAGCCGCCCTTTTTAGGGTGACCCACTCACTTTTAGAACCGAGAGCGCGGGAGGATCCTCTGCAGGGACGGGCTGAGGATTTTTCAAATTTCCTGCTGGACAAAATCACTCAGATCCGGAGTGGGTTGGACTCCGACTGGGCAACTCTAGACGGGGGGTCGGGAGCGGAATTGGGGAAGGTCATCTGGGAAGTGTTTGACCCTGTGACCCCCGAGGATGTGGACAGGATGCTAGCTAAACCCAAAACCTGCAGAATCTATTTGGATCCACGCCAATCGGGCTTCAGGCCCGGGCACAGCACAGAGACGGCGCTGGTCGCATTGGTGGATGATCTTTGGAGGGCCCGTGACAGGGGTTATTCCTCTGTCCTGGTCCTCCTAGATCTTTCGGCGGCTTTTGATACTGTCGACCACAGTATCCTATTGCAGCGGCTGGGGGGGTTGGGGGTGGGAGGCACCGTTATGCGGTGGTTCTCCTCCTTCCTCTCTGACCGCTCGCAATTTGTGTTGGCAGGGGGGCAGAGGTCGGCCCCGAGGCCCCTGGTTTGCGGGGTGCCTCAGGAGTCGGTGCTCTCGCCCCTCCTGTTCAACATATATATGAAGCCGCTAGGTGAGATCATCCGTGGCTTTGGGGTAGAGTTCCATCAGTAAGCTGATGACACCCAGCTGTACATCTCTACCCCGGGCCCCCCCGATGAAGCCGTCGAAGTGATGGCCCGATGCCTGGAGGCCGTGCGGTGTTGGATGGGGCGGAACAGGCTTCAGCTCAACCCATCTAAGACTGAGTGGCTGTGCTTCCCGGCACCCCGATACAGCCGGCTGGTTCCATCGCTGGCTGTGGGGGGGGAAATTCTTGCCCCCACAGAGAGGGCCCGCAATCTGGGTGTCCTCCTGGATGTACGGCTGTCATTGGAAGATCATGTGGCGGCCGTCGCCAGGGGGGCTTTTGGACAGGTCCGTAGGATCTACCAGTTGCGGCCCTTTCTGGATCGGGATGCGCTTCGCACGGTCACTTCCGCCCTGGTGATCTCCCGCCTAGACTATGCCAATGCTCTCTACATGGGGCTGCCCTTGAAGAGCATCCGGAGGCTCCAGTTGGTGCAGAATGCAGCCGCGAGGGTGGTAATGGGGGCACCTAGGGGCTCCCATGTTATGCCACTTCTACGCGCGCTGCATTGGCTCCCGGTGGCCCTCCGGGTGCGCTTCAAGGTCTTGGTCACTATCTTTAAAGCGCTCCATGGCTCGGGACCAGGTTACTTGCGAGACCGCCTCCTGCCACCATCGGCTTCCCACCGACCGGTATGCTCCCATAGAGTGGGCCTCCTCGGGGTGCCGCCGGCTGGACGGCTGGCGACCCCGAGGGCGCGGGCCTTCTCATTGGGAGCACCCCCTCTCTGGAATGAATTACCCCCGGAGGTAAGGGCCGCCCCCGATCTCATGGCCTTCCGTCGGTTGCTCAAAACGCATTTATTTCGGCAGGCCGGACTGGCCTAGCGGTTTTTAAATTTTAATCGGGTTTTAATCTTTTTAATACTTGTTTATATTTTATTAGAGCCATATGGTATTTCAGTTTTTAAATTTTAATATTTTATGTTGTCTCATACTTTGTACATTGTGTATGTGTTTTTTTTTTTTATTGGCTGTTCACCGCCCCGAGTCCCTCCGGGGAGAGGGGGCGGTATATAAATCAAATAAATAAATAAATAAATAAATAAATGCTGGGTGAGCTTAATGCTACCACTTGTTTCCTGGATCCGTGTCCCTCCTGGCTGATATTAGCCACTCGAGAGGTGACATAAGGTTGGTTCCAGGGTATCATCAACGCTTCCTTGAGTGAGGGATTTCTGCCTGCCGCCTTGAAAGAGGCGGTAGTAAGACCCCTCCTCAAGAAACCGTCTCTGGACCCAAATTTGTTATCTAACTATCGTCCAGTCTCCAATCTTCGCTTTGTAGTGAAGGTTGTTGAGACTGTGGTAGCACAACAGCTTCCCCAGCATCTGGATGAAGATGTCTGTTTAGATCCACGCCAATCAGGCTTCAGACCCGGATACAGCACGGAGACGACTCTGGTCGCGTTGGTAGATGATCTCTGGAAGGCCCGTGACAGAGGTCATTCCTTTATCCTGGTCCTGTTAGATCTCTCAGCGGCATTCGATACTGTCGACCACAATATCTTATTGCAGCGGCTGGGGGGATTGGGAGTGGGGGGCACTGTTTTGCAGTGGTTCTCCTCCTTCCTCTCCAACCGTTCGCAATTTGTGTTGACAGGGGGGCAGAGATCGACCCCGAGGCCCCTGATCCGTGGGGTTCCTCAGGGGTCGGTGCTCTCGCCCCTACTGTTCAACATTTATATGAAGCCGCTGGGTGAGATCATCTGTGGCTTTGGGGTAGAGTTTCATCAGTACGCTGATGATACTCAGCTGTACATTTCTACCCCAGGCCACCCCAACAAAGCCATTGAAGTGATGACCCGGTGCCTGGAGGCTGTGCGGAGCTGGATGGGGCGAAACAGGCTTCAACTCAACCCGGCCAAAACCGAGTGGCTGTGCTTTCCGGCACCCTGATACAGCCAGCTAACTCCATCGCTGGCCGTGGGAGGGGAAATTCTTGCCCCCACGGAGAGAGCGCGCAATCTAGGTGTCCTCCTGGACGTACAGCTGTCGTTAGAAGAACATATCGCGGCCGTCACCAGGGGGGCTTTCTACCAGATCCGTAGGATCTACCAGTTGCGGCCCTTTCTGGATCGGGATGCACTTCGCACAGTCACATCCGCCCTCGTTATCTCCCGCCTAGACTATGCCAATGCTCTCAACATTGGGCTCCCCTTGAAGAGCACCTGAAGGCTCCAACTGGTGCAAAATGCGGCCGCGCGGGTGGTTTTGGGGGCTTCTCGGGGCTCTTATGTTACACCACTCTTGCGCGAGCTGCATTGGCTCCCGGTGATCTTTCGGGTGCGTTTCAAGGTATTAGTTACCATCTTTAAAGCGCTCCATGGCTTGGGACCTGGGTATTTGCGGGACCGCCTACTGCCACCATCAATCTCCCGTCGGCCAGTACGCTCCCATAGAGTGGGCCTCCTTGGGATTCCACCGGCTGGACGGCTGGCAACTCCGAGGATGTGGGGCTTCTCTTTGGGGTCGCTCTCCCTCTGGAACAAATTGCCCCCGGAGATGAGGATCATCCCTGACCTTTTGACCTTCCGGTGCGCATTGAAAACTCACCTATTCCATCAAACCGGTCTGGCCTAGGGTTTTTCATTTACTTTAAATTTGGTTTATAATTGCTCTTAGTCCTCACTTTTAAATCCTTGCCTCATCCCATTTATTTAACAACCAAATTTTATTCTTTAATTATCCTAGTTATTGTATCTTCAACTTATTTCTAATGTCTGTACTGAGTCCCCCAAGGAGAGAGGGCGGTATATAAATCTTGAAAATAAATAAATAAATAAGTAGAGATGTGACCGTACTGAACTCTGGATACCAATGGTGGGAAAGGGTGGGGTGTAATACCTGCACTGATGGCTACTTGAAAAACAGCAATAATGTGTCCGTCCCTTGTTCCTTTCACATGTTTCCTCCCTGTCTAAATATGGTATTCCAACTGGCTGATTAGTAGTGATATACTTGAACACAAGGCTTCTTGCATGCCCAAAGCAACTTGTGAGCCGAGCCCTATTCTCAACCGGGCTGTGTGAGTGGCAGGCTAGCATAGGTGCACGGGCAGCCCCACTCATGCAAGTGGTGGGTGCACGAGCTTCCTACCCATCGCACAAAACCATCCTTCCCCTCTTTCCCCATCCCCCCCGCCCCTCCCCAGGCTGCCAGCCTGGAAAGATTGGAGAACTCTGCCTTAGAAAGCCAACAGAAACAAGAAAGCCTCAAATAGGACATTCCTCACCATTTACATATGGAGGAGACAGGATTGCCTTGGTAGTAAGAAACATGATCAATGTTACTATCCTTGGGGGAAAAAATCATTGGCTGTTTCCAGACAGAAGGTAAAGTCTCAATGTATAAAAACTGAATTTCAGAAAAGACAGTTATGCGATGATGACAGAAGAGTATTCAAAAGAACCCTGGTTAAGGAGAATGCAGGAAACAACCTTAAAGTATAACCTTGTTTCTGAAAGGCTAGTCTTGAACAAGAGCAACAAAAAAGTATATTAAGTGATATAATGGATCTTGGCTGTCCAAAGCACATGAAAAGAATGGTTTGGATCAGATTTCAGAGCCTAAAGACCAAAGCTAAGAACCCACGGCCTCAATGCACTGCAGCCTCACTCACTAAGAAGTATGATTCCAATGAGAAAAAAAAATCAGAGTCTACAAATACATGCAGGACATATCATGTTTCAAGCACTGGATCAAAACTGGGTCTCTTCTGCAGCATAAGACCTTCATATTTTCTCTCTACTCAAAAAATAGCCCCCTATCATTTATTAACAGGTTTATTTATGGAACCTCCTACATTTGGACAGCACTCAACCCACAAATGACAACTATGTGCTAGGCATGTAGTCGGGATGGAGCCAGTCGGCTCCACACCACCATTAGCTCAGTTACACAAGAATTGGCGCATTGGTCCCATCTGCCTCCCTTAATCCAGAGAGCTCATTTGATTGTTAAATAATTTTCCATTTTTCTATTTCTTGACATTTTTTTTCTATTAATAGATGTTATTTGTTTAACCATTAAAATATCTGGGGGAGGGGGGGAGAGAATGATTCCAGTAACATTGAAACTTAAATCCAAGAATAATGGTAGAATAAAGGGGAAAAGGTTGTGAGAATAAGAAAAATATATATATCAGATAACAGCCGCTGCACAAACTGAGGATGAGAAAAAAATATTGAAAAAAGAACGAGTTCAAAAGGCAACATATGGTGTACAGACACAAGGGTGATTGGAAAGGAAATAAAGGCATAATGTATTTTGTTGGGGTAAATCAATTTTAAGAATTTCAGCTGGCGCAGTCTAGGTAAAGAGCCTTTTTTGCTGTGGCCCCAGCCCTCTGGCATTATTACTGGGGATGGGAGGCGAGTTCCACCTCCCCACATACACACTCTGGCCTTCCAGAAGAGCCTAAAAACCTGGCCCTGCTATAGGGCCTGTTGCATTGCAGGTGGCTGATGGTTAGAGAAGATCCCCAAGGCTGCCCCTTGGTTTTTAGTTTCTCTATTCAATTTTCCTAATTTTAATTATTTTCCAATACTTTTTACCTTTTATTATAAGCTGGCCAGAGCCACTCTATGTGAGATGGGCAGCATAGAAATTTAGTAAATAAACTATATTTCATTTTCTTTGCTTATCTCACTTTCAATTTCTTTGGCTTACTCCTTTTTTGCATGCTGCCAAAATGCTAACAGTGTAGTAATTTTTGTATGTTATACTTATTTAAATAACTATATAAACTAATATAGTCACTATAATCTCACATGGAACAACAAGCGGCTAAAGAAAATCTGCAATGAGTTTTGAGGGGCAAAGGTTTGATTGAGGCAATGGGTAAACATGGCAAAATTCCTCTTTGGCACTTTCATTGTCATATTTCTCAAGGTTGCTCTTCAGGTTTGTCTAGATAAGGAGTGGCCAGTCCTAGGCCACGAAGCGCACATAGTCCCAAAACCTGCTTTTGTTGTTCGAGAAATTACACCATCAGGAAAAACCACTGAGCAACAAACACACACTTGTCCATTTCTTGGCAGTTCTTTCAAATAATCTAGGCCTCTTTTTAGGCTTAATAGGCATCCCCCAGCCCTTAATTTACAACACCAAGCTCTGCCTATTCAGAGGTCATTAGGGCTCTCAAACATTCTCCCTAATATGGTGTCTCCCTGCTCTGTTCTAGACACTGAACACGCTCAGGAACAGCACACCAGAGCAGTGACACCGTCTGACACCTAACCCCAAAGGGCGAACAAAAAAGCAGCACTGGAAACAGGGGAAACTCTCAGCAGGCCCAAAGAAAGGTATCAAGAAAGGGTGAAGCAGAAACAGGAGATGCTGCAGTTGGGGGAAGAGGCCAAAGGGGTCCTGGTTGAGTTCCTACTGAAATCTTACCAAAGAAAAGGTGAGTGTTCTCCAAGGCAAGGTATATGATTTACCAAAAGAAGTTACAATAGGGGGAACTCTAGAGCCCATACTGGTTCCTTTCCTCAAGCAATTGCATTTATCCTGTGCAAAATAATGGATGGAAACAAATGAAAGAGAAAAGGAACGTGGAATTAAGGAGAAACTTCCTAACAGTGAGGACAATTAGCCAGTGGAACAGCTTCCCTCCAGAAGCCTCGTGGGTGCTCCATCACTGGAGGCGTGCGTGCGTGCGTGCGTCTGTCTGTCTGTCTGTCTGTCTGTCTGTCTGTCTGTCGTATTTATTTTTCGTATTTCTATACCGCTCCCTCTCCCAAAGGGACTCGGGGCGGTGTACAGACTAAACATATAAAAATAGATACAGTGAAACAGAATTTAAGATTGAGTCCCATCAGATAAAAATTAAACCCTTATTAAAATTTAAAATTTAAAAACCCCAAAGACCCTTAATTGGCCAGGCCGGCCTGTTTAAAAAGTAAGGTCTTAACTGCGCGCCGGAAGGTTAGGATGTCTGACATGGCTCGTATCTCCGGGGCGAGATAATTCCAAAGGGAGGGGGCTCCCACAGAGAAAGCGCGTAACCTCGGGGCCGCCAGCCGACAACGATCAGGTGGCGGTACTCCAAGTAGGGCGACCCTGTGGGAGCGTACTGGGCGGCGGGAGGTTGTTGGTGGCAGCAGGCGGTCCCGTAAGTATCCAGGTCCCGAGCCATGGAGCACTTTAAATACTATCAGTACCACCTTGAATCGAATCTGGAAGGCTACAGGAAGCCAGTGCAGTCCGCGGAGAAGTGGTGTTACGTGGGCGTCCCGAGGGGCGCCCACAATCATCCGCGCGGCCGCATTCTGGACTAATTGCAACCTCCGGAGACTCTTCAAGGGGAGCCCCATGTAGAGAGCATTGCAATAATCCAAGCAGGAGATGACGAGGGCGGAAGTGACTGTGCGAAGTGCGTCCAGATCCAGGAAGGGCCGCAACTGATAGATCAAACGAATCTTATAAAAAGCCTTCCTGGCGACGGCTGCAATATGTTCTTCCAAAGACAGCCGCACATCCAGGAGGACACCCAAATTGCGCGCCCTTTCCACAGGGGTCAATACCTCTCCCCCCACGGTCAGCGAAGGAACAAGCTGACTGTATCTGGGAGCAGGAAACCACAGCCACTCGGTTTTGGTCGGGTTGAGACGAAGCCTGTTACGACCCATCCAACCCCGTACGGCCTCCAGGCACCGGGTCATCACTTCGACGGCTTCGTTGGGGTGGCCTGGGGTGGAGATGTCTCTTCTCTTTTAAGAAGAGACTGGACAACTACCTGTCTGAAATGGTATGGGTTCTCCTGCTTGAGCAGGGGGCTGGTCTAGAAGACAACCAAGGTCCCTTCCAGCTCTATTGTATTCTATTCTAAAACTATTTTGTAGAACTTTAAACATATTCCCTACTAACCAGTGTAATCCCACTATAGTTTCTGCCAATTAAACTGAACAGAAGTTATCTGAATTATCAAAAAAATGGGTAAAGCTCATTAGGAAGGCTCCTTCCTCTGATTTGGCTAATGGAATTGTCAGTGATGGCCCCTTAAAGAGTCAGACACCTTGACTAGGAATGTAGGCACAAACATGGTAATTCTTCCAAAAGAAAAATATGAAAAACCTCTTTAAGCTCTGCAGAACTGCTTCTGAATTTTAAATAGGTTTGTCTGTAACTCAGATCCAGAACTTCTATGCTGGCTCAGGGATCCCAGCCCCTCTGAAAACAACTGCCAGAGCAAAGCCCAAGTACCCTAACACATACTGGAGAAGAGAAATCTATCTTACCAACACTGACCGCAGCAATGACAGGGGATGCAATCACAGACAAGGTTACTCCACCCGTGATAGCTAAATTCCTCTTGTGTTTGGAGGTCTTCTTTCCCTCGTATCTACTGTGAATCTGGTGCATAAACAATTAAGAATAAATAAGAATTAAACCTGGAAAGGATTATCAGTACAGAGAAGCTGTTTATACATTCCTGAAGGACTGAAGACATGTGCATTATATCTCTAGAAAAAAAAAGGTTGAAGTACCCAGAGAGATCAAAATGTCACTATATTGATAGCAGCTCAGTGTGGCAAACAATAGTATCATAAAAACTTACAGCAATGTTCCTTTTTAATCATTAATTAAATGTATATGGAACTAACAAAGAGCTCATTCCTGCCACAGACATTGAGTTTACTTATGGCACATTTTTCTTGAACATCAAGCTTCTCTATACCCTTAAGGCAAAAGCTGATCGCTGTCAGATCCGTGTATCTGTCATTTCTTCAGTGGAAGAAAAAAAAAAAAAAAAGGGGGGGGGGGAGACTGATAAAGAAATCCTTTCTTGATGTAACTTGAATACATTCAATCTTATATCGAATTTGTATAACCCACACATGATACAATGGGGAGAGGAATCCCAGATGGCCGGAACCTATCACCTCTAAGAGGCACAGCCAAGAGATGAGAAGACCATAAAAATTCCACAGTGAGATGTATGCTTGGGAAACTGTGAAAAAGATCGTTCCTTCAGAAGGGGTGGGGGATGGAATAAACATACTGGCTTTTGTTTCACAAAACACACATGGAGAGAAGGGGAGGGATTCTAAACTCCTATCTATCTCTGCATGCTTGAGGGACCTCAGATGCTGTTTTTGAACTCCTACATGAATTGTCTCATCTCAATAAAGGATTCCTTTTGATACGTTTGGTTCTCAGAAGTTCATTCTTGCTAATTGAAGGGGAAAAAGTTCTGTAGCCTGACATGTTCTTTTGTTCAATGTTCTTTTTCATTAGATACCCTCTGCAGCGCTTATAAAATGCCCCTTGCCACTCTGCTGATGCTTACCTTCCTCCCAACATAAACAGGGATTCCAATGACCATGGCTGGAATAGCAATGCCAGCAATCAGAGAGATCCCCACGGGGGCACCAATCAATGTTCCCAGTTGCCATAGAATCTTCTTTTTACGGCTCCATGGCTTTTTGCCCCAGAAGGTACAACCAGAAGGACTGCAAGAGATTTCACAGAGAATTCAGGTCTTCAGAATCACACACAGGCTACAAGTGTTCTATCAAGTCTATTTTCCCAAAGGGCTGGAAGAGTCTTCAGAGGAACCAAGTAGCTCCTCAGTCGGAATTGCTCCCCATCCCACCCTTGTTGTCTCCCAAAGTTTTAATTTCTGGATGAAAAAATACAACTGTTGGGGTCATTTTGCTATACAAAGAACAATGCAATGGTGTGATTTCACAGCTGCAGGTTTTGGGAGACAAAAAGGCATAAGCAAATATCAGCTAGCGAAACAAAACAACATGGTCTCCAACCAAATTACCTGAGGTAATGCAAATCAGAAATTTCCTTCATGCACAGCCAACAGAACTCGCAGCCACATACAGCGCAAGTCATGTGGTTACAGCTGCCATCGTTCATTTTGATAATGTAGGCACTGCAGCGGGGGCATGGCTTGATGTCATCGGCTGCGAAAGTGAAAAGGAAACTAGTCAGCTTCTTAACTGTGCACATTAAGGAGATTCCAGTAAGAAACCAAAACTTAACCAGCTGTCTTGTTTTAAGAAAGAAGATGACTCCTTTTACCTTTACTTTTTCTGGCCCACCTCTTTCTGAAGAGGGAAGTCCAGCTTACATCATCTGAAAGCCCCAAACCCCGAGCTTGACCTTACTGAGGATCAAGCCTTAGTCACTCAAAGACTGTCCTGTACCTAACAAATTATTCCTCCGGGATGGTTCTGATATATTGGACAAGGCTGCAAAAGAGAATGGCTCAGCAGCAATTCACCTGTGCTCATTAAAGACAGATCAGAGACATCGACCTCTGTGCAAAAACTGTCCTAAAAGTGGCCACATGGAAAACAGCATTTGGCTGCAGGGATAAATTTAGCCTGCTATAAAGTGGTTTCTGCATTTTATACACCACAAGGACACAAAACTGTACTTGACATACATGTTCAATATGTTAAGTCTTACGGGAAACTCCCATCTTTTTAAAGATTCAGACCAAGAATACTTGGAAATACAGGTAATCCTCAACTTACAAGAGTTCATTTATTTATTTATTAAATTTCTATACCGCCCCCTCTCCCAAAAAAGGGACTCTGGGCGGTGTACAGCCAACTAAAAACAAAAACAATATATACAATTAAAAACAAATTAAAAACAATTACATTAGAGGCCAAATATACAATTTAAAAATATAAAACTAATACAAATTTTAAATTTTAAAAAAATTTAAGATACCAAGTTTTAAAAACCCCAAAAATCGTTACTGGGCCAGGCCGGCCTGTTGAAAAAACAGGGTCTTTACTGCACGCCGGAAGGTCTGAATGTCGGTAATGGCCCGTATCTCCAGGGGCAAATCGTTCCACAGGGAGGGAGCCCCCACAGAGAAGGCCCGCACCTTCGGGGCTGCCAACCGGCAACGACCAGGCGGCGGAACCCCGAGGAGGCCAACCCTGTGGGAGCGTACTGGGTGGCGGGAGGCTGTTGATGGCAGCAGGCGGTCCCGTAAGTACCCAGGTCCCAAGCCATGGAGCACTTTAAAAATTATCAATACCACCTTGAATTGGATCCGGAAGGCCACAGGAAGCCAATACAGCACGCGCAGAAGCGGTGTTACATGGGAGCTCCGAGGGGTTCCCAAGATCACCCGCGCGGCCGCATTCTGGACCAACTGCAGCCTCCGGACACTCTTCAAGGGGAGCCCCATGTAGAGAGCATTGCAATAGTCCAAGTGGGAGATGACGAGGGCAGAAGTGACTGTGCGAAGTGCGTCCAGATCCAGAAAGGGCCGCAACTGGTAAATCAGACGAATCTGACAAAAGGCCCCCCTGGTGACGGCCGTAATGTGATCTTCTAAAGACAGCCGTACGTCCAGGAGGACACCCAGATTGCGAGCCCTTTCCATGGGGGGCAAAATTTCTCCCCCCACGGCCAGCGACGGAGTAAGCTGGCTGTATCTGGGCGCAGGAAACCACAGCCACTCGGTTTTGGTTGGGTTGAGACGAAGCCTGTTAAGACCCATCGAACTCCGCATGGCCTCCAGGCACCGGGTCATCACTTCGAGGGCTTCGTTGGGGTGGCCCGGGGTAGAGATGTACAGCTGAGTGTCATCAGCGTACTGATGGAACTCCACCCCGAAACCACGGATGATCTCACCCAGTGGCTTCACATAAATGTTGAACAGCAGGGGCGAGAGCACAGACCCCTGAGGCACCCCACATAATAGGGGCCTCAGGGTCGACCTCTGCCCCCGTCAACACAAATTGCAAGCGGTCAGACAGGAAGGAGGAGAACCACCATAAAACGGTGCCTCCCATTCCCAACCCCCCCCCCAACCACCGCAATAAGATACTGTGGTCGACAGTATCAAAAGCCGCTGAGAGATCTAACAGGACCAGGACAGAGGAACAACCCCTGTCCCGGGCCCTCCAGAGATCATCCACCAACGCGACCAACGCCGTCTCCATGCTGTGCCCGGGCCTGAAACCCGATTGGAGGGGGTCTAGATATACCGCTTCATCCAGGTACTGAGGGAGCTGACGTGCCACCACACTCTCAACAACCTTCGCGACAAAGCGAAGGTTGGAGACCGGATGATAATTCGACAATAATGTGGATCCAGGGTCAGTTTCTTGAGGAGGGGCCGCACCACCGCCTCTTTCAAGGCGGCGGGTAAAAGCCGCTCTCTCAAGGAAGCGTTAATAATCCCTTGGAACCAGCCTCTTGTCACCTCCCGAGTGGCCAGGACCAGCCAGGAGGGGCACAGGTCCAATAAACAAGTGGTGGCATTAAGCCCTCCCAGTATCCTGTCCACGTCCTCCAGAGTAACAGGATCGAACTCATCCCAAATGACCTCCCCGAAATCCACCTCCGCCCCCCCCGCCCGGAGATGCCCAGTCAGAGTCCAACTCATCCCGGATCTGAGTGATTTTGTCCTGCAGAAACCTAGAATAATCCTCAGCCCGTCCCGCGCCCCCACCTCCAAAAGGGAGCGGGTCACCCTAAACAGAGCGGCCGGGCGATTTTCCACGGACACAATAAGGGCGGAGAGGTAGGACCGCCTCGCCGTCCTTATCGCCACTAAATACGCCTTAATATAGGATCGTAATAATGTTCGGTCAGATCCAGAGCGGCTGGCCCTCCAACTACTCTCTAGGTGTCTTTTCCGGCGCTTCATCTCCCTCAGCTCCTCGGAAAACCAAGGAGCCACTTGGGATCGACACCGGGTCAGAGGCCGCAAGGACACGATCTGTCAAGGGCCCCAGCCGCCACCCTATCCCAGGTGGCCACTAAGCCCTCGACCGAGTCGTGTGTGTGAGTCTCAGGAAACGGCCCAAGCTCCATCAGGAACCTATCTGGGTCCATCAGGCGCCTGGGGCGGTACCATTTTATCGACCCCGCCTCCCTGCGGCAGGGAGGTGCAGAATGGAAGTCGAGTCTAAGGAGCGAATGATCAGTCCATGACAGGGGTTCCACAACCACATCCCCTATACCAAGATCATTCTGCCACTGATCAGAGACAAAAACCAAATCCAGGATGTGACCCCCCAAGTGAGTAGGATCCCGAATTAATTGGGTCAGGCCCATGGCTGTCATGGAAGCCATGAACTCCTGAGCAATCCCCGAGGCCCCACCGGCAGAAGGCAGGTTGAAATCCCCCATGACCATAAGCCTGGGGGTCTCAACCGCCAAGCCGGCTATGACCTCAAGGAGTTCAGGCAGGGCCGATGTCACATAGCAGGGAGCCAGGTATGCGATCAACAGGCCCACCTGAACCCTGGGACCAAACTTCACGAAAAGGGACTCACATCCGGTCGTCTGAGAAACAGTGGATTCCCTAGGACACAGATCTTCCTTAATAACCACCGCAACCCCCCCACCCCTCCCCTGAGCCCTCGGTCAACGAAAGACCCGAAACCCAGGTGGGCACATCTCCACCAGAGGAACTCCTCCCTCTTGGCCCAACCAGGTTTTGGTAACACCTGCCAGGTCCGCTCCCCCCTCACAGATCAAATCATAAATGAGGGGGGCCTTGTTAACGACGGACCTGGCGTTACACAACATCAGCCGAAGGCCCAGGGCCCGATGACTCAGACCACCTGGGGAACGGGACATGACAAGGGGGTTGGAGCGCGCTACCACACACAAACAGCGGGGGCGTGCTCCCAATACAGGATATGGCCCCCTATAACTGCCAAATCTGCCTCTCCCGCTCACCGTGCCAATAGACTGTATTCCGCCCTCCCCGGAACAACTCCCCATCCTTGACATGGCCCCACCCGACCCCAGCACCTCCCGGCAATGCTGAACCCGCGGCCTGACCCCAGCCTCAGGCGGGTTGTCCCCCAACCCCCGCCCTTTCTAATGGCCTTTCCAAGTTACAATTGCACTAATGACTGCTTTTCACACAGGTGTTGCAGCAGCATCCCCAAGGTCACATAATCAAAATCTGGACACTTGGCAACTGACTTAGATTTATGACGGATGCAGTGTCCCAGGGCCATGTGATCCACTTTTGCGACCTTCTGACAAACAATACCAATGGAGAAGTCAGATTCACTTACCTATGTTTCTAACTTAATAATTGCAGTGATTCACTTAACAAGGGTGGCAAAAAGGTCATAAAATGGGGGGGGAATTCATTTAACAAATGTTTCACTTAGAAACAAAAATTATTGGTTCAATTGTGGTCATAAGTCGAGGACTACATGCCCCTCCTTTGTAGCTCCATCCAGTGAACCAAGTATATTATGGAGAAGTACATACAATGTATTATGGAGGAAATCTCCATCCAGCCATAGATTTATATTGCTGCTATTTATTTATATTAAGCTCAGGACTGCAGAGGTTGGGAACACGCGGGAGAGGCCTTCATCGTGCGGTGGATAGGCAAGGGCTAAAATGATGGTGAATGATGAAATGGTCACCCATCTCACCAATATCTCACCAATATGAGAGATTAATAGAAATTAAAATGCTGGCTGGTGCAGGCTGTTAATCATCTAGCACTTAGCTCAATTGCCTGCAATTAGTGCAGGCTCGAATCCCAACCAGACTCAAGGTTGATTCAGCCTTCCATCCTCTCAGGGCTGGTAAATTGAGGGCCCAAGATTGTTGGGAGCAATAAGCTGACTTTGTAAAAATGCTGCTGGGGGGGCCAAAAGCCCTAGTAATAAGCAGGCATATACAATGGAATGAAGGCTATTGCCGAGCACTTAGCATGGTGCTCCATAGACTGTAAGCTGCCCTGAGTCTCCGGAGAAGGGCGGCATATAAATGTAAATAAAAATTTTAAAAAATTAAATTAAATTAAAATACAATATAAACAGAGCGCATATTAAAAATATATCTTCTCCCAACTGACTAACACAAAGTGGCTCCCAAACATCACTTTCTAATAGTGTGCTGCACTTGGCTATTCTCCTGGAATCCATGCCTGTGAAAAGAGCCAGATCTTTAAAGCTTTCCAAAAGGGGAGCAGAGTTGGGGCCAATCAAACTTTGAACAGTAGTTTTCCACAGGGCAGACGCAGCAGAAAAGGCCCAGTTCCTGAATCCAACACCTAACAGCCACACCTAACAGATGAATTGAGAGCAGGCTCCTCCTGCCCAATTTAATGGAACAGGTGGAAACTAGTAATAACTAGAAGATCTGGATTTTTAAAACATCCTTACTGGCCAGATTCATCCTAATGTGCTCCTCAAAAGCACTGGTAAGAGGCATTCTAGGTAGGTAGAGACTCTTTAGCACAATAACAAACTGAGAAGTAAAAAGAAAGGGAGCTTCAAACCAGTATTTATTTAAATGTAACAAATAACTTTCTTCCACGGAATTCAAGATAGCATGTTTGACGTCATTCGTCAAGAAAAATTATATGCATTAATGAACAACTTTTTTCACAGAAGATTTTGTTTCCACTCTCATTATATCATGGGAATCCCCTTCAGAAATCTGACTCTGTTCCTGCTGGCAACTGCCAACCAGGAGTGTGGAAATAAAAGCTCAGGAACAGCTAACGCAACATGCCTGGAAGATTATACAGCATCTATAGAAGCTGCCCACTGGCGTTGCTGGAGATGTCTGACTCCCTCAAGATCTCACAATCATCTTTCGGATGATCTTCACGGTAGCAATGACTAAGGAGCTCTCAAATACGTACCTGGACCAGACTCTTGTCCATAACTGAGGCCTGAGGTGTGCTTTGTCCTCACCCGCAGAGTCTGCGCTCTCTGCTGGCGGGCCATGTCGCAGGTTTGGTTGGGGTGCCATATTTGCTTGCAATGATAGCAAAATTCGGTCTGGCAGCCTTCTCTCTCACACGTCAGCTTAGGGCAGCTGGCACATCCATAGGCAATAACAGCGTAACTAAGAAGCAAGGAGAGTGCAGGTCAGTTAAAAAAGAGCAGAATCGTGTGGAAAAGTCACACTATAATATGGGACAAATATATACCAGGCAGTCCATTTCTCAATTCAGCGGTAAGATAGTCTAGCCCAGTCCATCCTGTGTTCTACTGAAGCAAAAGTACTATACAGCTCATTTCCTTAATGCCTTCATTATTTAATTATTACAATGTTATGCAGTCCCCTGCCTCCATAAAGTGACTCTGGACAGCTTACAAGTTATAAAATAAGTAGAAAAATAATTCAAACATTAAAACTAGACAGATTAAGATTCTAAAAACTATGTTGAAACCAGATTTAAGGGACGGACGGGATGGGGGTGAGGTCTTATCCAATCAACCACCTTCAGTGGAGCGCGCTCCCCTCGGGGCTGCAAGGCTACCAGCAAAGCCCAGTTTAATACCCTCCTGGAAGGCCGAAAGGTTGGCAGCAGTTCTCATCTCCAGTGGCAGAGTGACACACAGAGGGATGGGGCCAGAGCAGAAAAGGCTTCTCTCCTGGAACTGCTTGCTAGGATTCCTTAGCCGACAGGCTCCCTAGCAGGCTTCTTCCGCTGGTGCGGGTGGGCTGGGCTAGCCCCACTGGGGAAAGATGGCTCCTCTGACACTCAGAATTTCACACCTCAGTTATAATATTGGCCCTGCTGCTGTCATTAGCTTCCCACACCTTTGCTGTTTTGACCTGGAGGTATCATTTAACTTAAAGGAAGGTGACCCAGAATTTAAGACACTCTCCCACAACAAAGAAAGGTAATTTCTGAATTCAGCATAGAAATTGGTGCATCTGTGGGAAATTAAGCATGAGAAAAATAAACAACCTAGTCTCTAGCAGGACAGCAATCCCCATAAAAAACACCTAAGAATGTGTAATGAGCACAATGAATACAATTCAGCTGATTTTGCCAGCTAATTCCTAAATTTTCTAAATTTCCCTGAGCATCTTTTCAGCAAATTAAAAAGTAATCCAATACAGAACTGATAAAAAGTCCCATTTTTTCCTATCAGCTGGTTAAAACTCAAGAACTATAAAATGAATAACATTTTTTAAAAGTTATCCTTTGCAAAATTGAGGAAAACCTCTGATAAAATCTTGTTATCTGTCTAAGCTACCTGTCTGTATTCTGTTCACTCACAGCAATGAACAAAATAAAATAGTTTGATAATATGTATGTAAATACAAAATATACCATTATTTTAAACACAAAAAGCCAACAGCATATTAAAATGTTACCTGAGCAATATGACGCTATAGAATGACACAAGAAAAACACCACTAAGAAATGTAGGCACGTTTTTAAATGCCAAGGCTGGTTGGAGATCTTTTTTGGGGGGCGGGGGGAGAATACAACCATATATACCCAGAGAAAGTAAGGAAGAGAAGAAAGGCCACCATAGAGATGGCTTTGTCCTCAATGGTCAATCTGATTTTGAAGTTAAGACAATGTAAAATGGAGAAGCGTGTTTGCCTTATCATTAGTCCAATACTAGCAACCTTGGCTTACAATTGGCAATGGGGAACACAAGGCCCATCTGTAAGAAGAGTGTACTTATCCACAATCTGATAAAATATGGACGGGCAGACCTGGCATCCTGCTGAGATCTGGTTCAGCAAGGATGTCAGGCCTCTCAGATCTCTCCTGGGTTTCAAGTCCATCCCTTCAATGCTAGAATGGAAGTGAATGGCATTGATCTACACAGATGCCATTCTTTGCCCACTTTGCCCACAACTAGGATTCATATTCTTGAGGTGACCAGGTATGATACCCTGCTTGTTAAAGTGAGCTGTAGAAATAAGCTAAGGATCCTGCTAGTGAACTTTCCACGCTGTTGTCCAGGACAATTTCTCCTTGAGATTCTGAATCAGGTTGCCTTGCTTTTTCATGTTCAGTGACTTCTATATTTCTATATTTAAGATGTTAGGTATGGACTTGGGAACTAAGGTGATCTCAGCCCCAAATGTACTGAACTGCATATGTTTAAATCTTGGGTTTATTTGGAGCCAGCTGTTTAGATATTTGAATGTGGAGGACCTAACATCCAGCCAACACACTTCCTGGTTTGAATGAAATTGCCTGCCCCCCTGACCTTCACAGCAAATTCCTTTCTGAGTAGAGAAATGCCAGATCTCCCACTCAGCAACTTAAGATCATTTTTAGGGTATTTTGCTGATAAAGTTGCTCAGATTTGTTAAGCTACTTTTGGCATAAGAGACTGAAGTGAAATGGACACTTGTACAGATAATCCTTGACTTACAACAGTTCATTTAGTGACCTTTTGCAGTTACAACAGCACTGAAAAAATAAATTATGACCATTTTCTATACTTATGACCATTATAGCATCAGGTCATGTGATCAAAATTCAGACCCTTGGCAACTAGTTCATATTCATGATGGTTGCTGCATCTCGGGCTCACATGATCCCCTTTTGCGACCTTCTGACAAGCAAAGTCAATGGGGAAGCCAGATTCACTTATCAATTGCAGTGATTCACTTAACAACTGTGGCCAGAAAGGTCATAAAATGGGGCAAAAGTCATTTATCAACTGTTTCACTTAGTAGCAGAAATTTTGGGTTCAGTTGTGGACATAAGTCAAGGACTATATGAATGTCTCCGACATTTACAGGTTAAACCCATGCCTCTCCTTTTTTCTCCAGAGACTAGCAGGTGGCTGCACCTGGGAGGCAATCTATGCAAGAATGTATATTGGTGAAGCTTTGAAAAAGCTTATGGCACGAGTCCCCCTATTCTTTAATGGCTTCTTATGGATTGGGGTGCCATAGTTCTCTCCCCAGTAACTGTCAATCCTTGCAGAGGTCAACTACAGGCTTAGGGCAAGGCATCATGAGGGACACCCAACAGAACATCACCATTATATTCTATGCTGTCCCCAAGAGATTGCGCCATAACTTGGGTGTCTTCCTGGATTCACAGCTACTGTGGATGGGAAGGTGGAGGGCATGGCTTTTATCCAGCTTTGTCCAATTAGTACATCAGGTGAAGACCTACCTGGACTAAGGAGACCTTGTAATAATAATTTACACTTCCTTTATCAGACTACTGCAAGGCACCCTACATCAGGCATTAAAAATTCTACAGTTGATACAGCAGCACTTTATATGTTTGTTTGGCCTAGTGATTAAAGCTAGAAAGCAGTTTTCCCTAGGCTATTTTCGGTCTGCAGGCCACATCTGGTCCCTAGCAGTTGCATCAGAGGTACAGCATTCAATGTCAAGTGTTGGGTGATGTCATAATGGGGGTAGTATATCAGAATTAAGAGGCAACATTGGGGGGGGGGGGAAACATTGCACAATAGTCCCACATTATTTCTTCTTCTTCTTCTTCTTCTTCTTCTTCTTCTTCCTCTTCTTCCTCCTCCTCCTCCTCCACCACCACCACCACCACCACCCCTAGCCATTGTCTATCCACTCTAGGATGACGGCCTCTTCCGCCTGTTTCCAACCAATGCAATCCTGAGCTTTCTTTTGCCAATTGGGCCCACAATACTTGCTGATATTGTTGATCCATCTTGTTTTAGGTCTGTTTCATGGACGCTTTTGATCAAGTGGGATCCCTTCTATGACTGCCTTGGTCCACCTGACATCTGTTCTTCTTGCTAGGTGACCAGCCCATTTCCATTTCAGTTCTTTGACTCTCTTGATATCATATATTTTGGTGTGTTCTCTGATCCATGTGCAGGTCTTTCTATCTTGTCTTAGCTTTTGTATCGATTGTGAGGTAAGTGTCCATGTTTCACTGGCATGTTAGAGCAGGTAGCACACTCTGATTGAAAACTTTTCTCTTCAGGCATAGGGGGAGGTTGTTCTTGAAAATTATGCTTAGCTTGCCAAATACCTGCCAACCTCATTTAATATGCAGTTTCATTTTCTTTATTGTATCACCTACTTTTGAGATCCATAGACCAAGGTATATGTAGTGGTCTATTATGTCTAGTTCCTCTCCAGATATAAACATTTTTCTTTCTTTGGTGAATTTATTAAATATAACCTGGCTCTTTTCCAGGTTTATTTTTAAGCCAAATGGTTCCCTTGCTTTGCGCAGCTCTTGTATGTAACTTTGTAGGTCTTCTGAGTCTTGTGAGAAGATTGTAAGTGATCATCTGCAATAGGAGCCATTGATTTTTATTCCATCTTTTGCTCAGTCATGTGTGTGTGTGTGTTTGTGTACATATATCTACCATTTCCCCGAAAACATGATCTACCCTAAAGTGAGTCCTACCTTGATTTTTACATGTGTGCCCAAAATAAGCCCTAATTAAGATCCCACCCACTCCAGAGTGCATGGGTAAAAATTAAGCTAGGGTGGGGGTTGGGGGAAGTGGAACTGCCCTACTACTTACCTTTGGACAGTTGTAGCCAGGCCTCGCACACCCCAACACCTGCCTTGTTGGACCATTTCTTCTGCAGCCAATAAGGCCGGCAAGGCTTTCCTGAAGGCCTCTGTAGAAGGTGATAAGAAAGCTCTGGATCGATCCAGAGCTCTCTTATTGGCTGCAGACGCCTTCAGGAAAGCCTTGCCAGCTGCAGAAGTAGTTCCTGAAGGTCTCTGACAGCAAAAAGGAAACTGGGGGCAACGTGCACAAGTGAGGTTGGTCAGTGGATGATATCCCCTGAAAATAAGACCTGGTGCCTTTTTTGGTGGCAAAAAAATTATAAGACACAGTGTTATTTTTGGGGAAACACTATACACACACATATGTATATAAATAGCAAACTTCCTTTTTAAAATAAAATATTATGTGGGGCTGCTTGGACACACTTGGTCTAGAAGTTAAGGCATTAGACTAGAAAGTGGGAGAACATGAGTTCTAGTCCAGCTGGGTGACTTTGGGCCAGTCACTCTCTCTCAACCCAACTCACCCCAGAAAGTTGTTATTCCATGGAAAACAGGAGGAGGAAAGTTCACCTTGAGTTATTTTGTAAAAATAATAAAGGCGGGATACAAGTAAATGTTAATTGGAATTAGGCACTATAAGCATACTGCATTATACCTGTCCTATAGGCCCCATGCTGGTTACCAATACATTTTATTCCATTTAAAGTAGTACTTGTTTTAACCTATAAAGTTTTATATGATTTGACATTAAGGTACCTTCAGGAGTACCTATAATAATTGAACTAGAATCAATAAGGGCATCTTGAACAAAATTATTTGTAGTTCCCTATTACCAAGCAGTTAGAAAAATTGAGGCTAGATTTTTTTTAGTAATTGCTTCTGTAATATGGAATAATAATGGCCTTCTCTAAGAAACTAGATTAGCTCTGATGTTATTGCCTATTTAGAAGTAAATTAGGCAGAGCCCTTCTACAGAGGTTTTAAAATTTAATCTATTGAGGGAATGCCATATAATTTTGCCTTTAATTCAACCAATCATATCACCACATTCATCAAACACACATACTGGTTTTCTGAAATATTAATTTAGCACATTTTATGCTAAAAATTTAATGTATTTTATGGCTTCACTTCATTATTTATATTTCTATTAAAATATTTATAAGTTGGATGCATTTGTGCATATATTGAGATTCCAACTGAGGGATCTATATAAACTGATACATTGATAAACTGATTACTTTTAGAAGCTGCTATGAGACTACAGTACTGTGGACTTTATTCCCAATAAGGTATACTATGAAATTATAAAAACTAGTAAAACCAAATTTGATTTTAACAAAATGAGGCAGAAAAAGTATCTCAGCCATTTCAAGAAGCAAGGAATGTATCCTAATTAAAAATGGTTACTTCTTCAATGAATCTTTCAATAGTGATCGTGTGTTGCATTCTGATAGCAGTAGGCATCATGAATTTTACTTATTCGGTTGAAAGAAAAAGTACTGAATCCAGACTCTGAAAAAACATGAAATGCCAGGAAAACCTATTGACCCTTCTGAACTTTGGTGCTGGAGAAGACTCCTGAGAATACTATGGACAGCCAAGAGAACAAGCAGGCAGATCTTCAAACAAATAACCCAGAGTTCTCACTCAAGGCACAAATGACCCAGGTTATCTTACTTTGGACACACTTGCAAGGCCCAACTCACTGGTGAAGGCTCTAGCGCTGGGAAAGTGGAAGAAGAGAGGAGAACAACCAGCCCCAAGGTGAATTATCATTGGAAGATCAGAAGGACCAAATCTAGTTATGTGATTGTTGAGAACTAAAACTGACTTGATTGCACATAACCAATCAGTCTTCGAGAGCAGGGGTCTCTAACCTTGGCAACTTTAAGACTTGTGGACTTCAACTCCAAGAGTTCAGTGGCCAGCAAAGCTGGTCGAGGAATTCTGGAGTTGGACTCCACAAGTCTTAAAGTTGCTAAGGTTGGAGACCCCTGTTCTAGAGCAGGGTTCCCCAGCCCCCAGGCAGCAGACTACTACCAGTCTGTGGCCTCTTTGGAACATGCAAGCGGAGAGTGAGTGACTGTGCATGCGCTGGATCCAGTTGCACACAAAACCATTCCCACTTCCAGTCTGTGGAAAAATTGTCTTCTATGAGAAACTGGTCCTTGGTGCCAGAAAGGTTGGGGACCTCTATTCTGGAGGCATGACACCCTTTAAATGGGACTGCTTGTCTCAGGAAAAAAAAGCAACTAAGACCATCCTTAAACCATTAGTTTAAGGTGCTCAGCTATTCAGCAAAAACATATTGTTCTCCCTACAACCCCAACATAAGAATTTCTCCATATCACACGAAATCTGTTATGTGTGACCTCCTCTAATTGGAAATTGGAAATCTAAACCCATGCAAAATACAGCCATTTGCTCAGTTCTGGAAACATACTACGCAGACTTAGTAAACCTTCACTGGTTATTAATACATTTCTGCATCTAAATCAGGGTGCTGATTAAAGGTTAAAATACTTTGTGCCTTATTCGAAGAACTGCTAATATATGTGTACCCATGCAAGAAGACCAAGACCTCACAGGTGGCACCTTCTTCATTCTTCTGATTGTTAACACTCATGTAATTCAGATTGTACTATGGTTTCTCAGACAAAAGAATACAAACATTTCAAGGGTTCATATGACTCATATCCTGTAGGAGTTCAAGCAACTGAAACCTGCCCATAGAATCATTAAAACTAAGCACCACACACTGACCTGTCAAGATGCCTGGCAGATTGTCAGAAATGAAGGATGGCTTAGAATTTCTAATGTGAAAGAAAGCCTTAGCACTAGTAAAGCATGAGGGCAAAAAGCAAGTTATTAAATGGAATCCCTTCTGATCTCAAGGAACACTCCCAGCTCATGTTTGGATATTGCATCCAGGGAGTTCACAGGCTAGGTAAGCAATTAGGGGAGATCTAAAAAATTATAAAAGTATTTCAGAAAAACATTATTCTGTCCTGGAAAAGGTTCTCCAAATTGCATAAGCAGTAGTGACTGCCAATGATATCATAAAATGCCTTTCTCCTACCTGAGTCAAAAGGGAAATCCTTGAAACTGCACTAGGAATACAGGGAATTTATTGGCAGTGTGTCTTTTACATACCTTGTTTAAATTCAGGGTTCTGGTTTTTTAACATATGTATCCCATTCCTCAGTAAAATAACATTTTTTAAAAACTGTATTGTGTAAGCAATTGTTTGGCATCCAGACTGGCTTCTGTACTGCCTTTTCACAAGTCTCATTAATCTCCCAACAGATACAAACCGACATTTTGGATTACTCAGCAGCATGAATGCTCCAAACCTTATCACCAGAATCCCTGTTACAGAATTAATCCCCTTCTAGTCATCTCAGACAATTAAGGTATGAAGGACAATAGCTACCTCACAAGTCTTGCATTTGAGAATCTGAGTTCAATGTACAGCATGTACTGCATTGGCAGAGTATTATACAAATGACATACTTTCTAATTTTTCAAGAATAAAAAAGGAATTATTTAAATTGCTCATGCCTTGTCTGTGACCAGACCACCTATATTACTATAAGATTTCAACAGCTAAACACATACATAGCCCAAATTATGCATTTCGGTTGTGCCCCTATCACATCAGTTTCAGACCCATACTGCAGACCTCAATATGAATGTGTTTTTTTCTTTTTTTGAATTGCAGGTTTTAGAACAGAATGCATAATTGGGACACAAAATGCAGTAGTACAGAACGATCTTGTTTAAGAATAGCTCAATAATGAATAAGAAGAGAGTACGAATAAGGTGAGGAGGCACGGATCATTCAGCTCTCAATAGCACTAAAAGACAACCAGCTTGCCAGCTTAAAGCAATATAAGAGCAATTCTGAATTCTTAACAGAGAACTCTTTCTGACTGATGTGCAACCAAAATCGCATTTGCTCGTATTAGAGAGAAATCAGAAGGCATAAAGGAATTTCAAACTTTGCATAAAAAGGCATGTTCAGAAGACCCCACCCATATGTACGTTCCATTCTCCCATCTGATTTTCTATTCTCAGCCCCAGCAGCTAGCAGCATTCCAGATGGATAAAGCAAACTCAATTCTACATATTGCCTTCTTGGATCCCTGCACATATTGGTAAGAGTGGAGGTTGTTTTTTCAAGCTTTCTGAATAATCTATGCTTCACCACATTCTACTTTTCTCATTTAACTGCAATAATGCAGATGTTATTTTGGTGCCCTGAACGCTGTCCATATTTCTGGCAGGGAAAGCCCAATAAATAGTAGGCTGTAATACAAGCTGACCACAAAGAAAAACCTACTTCGAGATTTGTATGCAGATCCCACTGTGCAGCAGAAGACGGCATTGCCATGGAAACACACTCTTGCCACTAGGTCTGCAATTTACCTTCCCAGGCAGAATAGCTAAGTCTGCCAATTTATGAAGATGCTTATACCAAGGATGGAATGCAGAAGCCGTCATTTCACCCCATACTATACTTCTTGGGATATGTTTACACTGTAATTCAAAGAGAATCTGGTTTCTGAAACTTTGTATAAAATATATAAGCAGAGAAGAAAACCAGATGCATTTTCTGGAACCCAGAAAGAATACAAACAGACCTCAGAGAGCAGAGATCTTGACAATGTATTGTTACCTTCACACACAGTTACTCTTCAAATTGTACAAATATAAGCACACCACCAGCCTAACTGGCATACATTGTTCATGGAATTGGCATGCTATTATATTAGGATTGCTGCTGCCACACATTATTCCAAAACTATGACTCCATGTATTTTGTACTGCATATGTATAGGTATACTTTGGGCCTGGCATTCTCTGTAAGCCCAACCATTTCCCAAGATGGTGGTTGTGGTGAAGAGGAGGTAGGTGACTTATATAGGTATGTTACCTTGAGCTGACCAGGTAAGATAAACATCTGAATAAAGGAACAGGTGCCATTTCTTTAGAGTACATCTCTGCAACTAGAATAATTTTTTTTTACAGTAGTATAAAATCTACTACCACTGTTAAGTATGAATTTAGTAAAACCCGTCAAAGTTGCTATAAAGGAAACAATGTTTGGGGATATTTCAACATCAATTTCAGGAACATCCTAAATACAGTTAGTTATGAAATTCCACAGAATTTAACAAAGAAAAGCTTCAATACTTCTGAAGTCTTTAGATATCAAAACTTTTCCAAAAGCAATATAAATTTTGGCTATTGAACCATAATGCTCACAAAACATGAGTATATTTGACAGAAACCTATAGAATCTGAGTTAATAATTTACATTTAGCAATGTATTACAATAATAACTCCTCATGCTTTATATTAAATTGCATAATTTAAAGGAAACCCCTGAAGAAACCGCAGTTCAAAGAACTTCCTCAATTCTGCATCAGAGAAATTCTAAGGAGGCTGATTTAAAAGAAAACAGAAGTGAAAGCAAAAGTCTCCTTGTTGATTTCATTCTGACAATTTGCCAAGAATAGGCCATTTCTCATTCTCCAACCAAATCACAATGACTCACATTTTGGTCTGCTAGCAATTTCACAGCATTTGTTCTTAGTGGGAATAAGAGAATAGGAAGAGACCTTGGAGGTCTTCTAGTCCAACCCCTTGCCCAAGCAGGAGAGCCTATATCATTCTGGACAAATGGCTAACTCTTTCATATCTCTTGAGGATATAGGAAAATGTAGGGTAATTTTGGGAAAGGTACAGAATTATTTGATACTTTAGAAACATAACTTGCAGAAGAAACGCAATCATAGCTGATTAGCAAGAGTTTTACTTTTGTAAAGAACTCTTGACATAATTTTATGCACCCTACATTTAGTTTATATTATTTTTTCTTTCTTTTTTTTGGGTGCTTTAGAGTCAGGTCTTGACCACTACCAATGGCCTAGACAAGTCCCTGCAATTTACTCAGAAACATTTTTAGAAGTGGCTTGCCCTTGCCTTCTTCCTTGGACCAAGAGAATGGGATTAGGAGAACCGACAAACTAATTTGAGCAAGAGCTTGCTGAAAAGTAATTCTATACAAGGAAGCACTAAGTTTTACATGAGGGGTTGGTGATACTTGGAATCAGAGCCCCCCTTTTCAGATCCCTTCCTTCTACGGTTATTGCTGCAAATCAGTGGCTTCATGTCCAGCCATTTTGAAGACGGGCAACCAAATCTGTAGATAAATTAAAATTAACTAAGCATAATGTTAAAAGCAAAGCAGGGGAAAAACATCAAACTAGCCTCAAATATGTGCTGATAACTATTTGGCATCTTTACTGTATCCACTGAAATTCTCACATATTTCCCGCTCCCCAAAAATTTCTTATCCACACCACATAGCTCTTGAAGACCTCCTAGTCCTGTGATGGCGAACCTATGGCACGTGTGCCGGAAGTGCCACACAGAGCCATTTTTCCGGGCACGCCAACCGTCGCCTGTTGCTCTTCTGGGTTCCAGCACACGCATGCGCCCTGGCCAGCTGGTTTTCGTGTGCGTGGGAGCGCCAGAAACTGGAAGAGCAGCTCCCCGGTGCGCGTGCCAGGAAACTGAGCTTCCAGTTTCCGGTGTGCACATGCGTACCAAGGAGTTGGTCTTCCAGGTTCTGGCACTCACCCCCCCCCCCCCCCGCATGCACATGCACTCCCATTTCGGCACCTGGTGCTGAAAAGGTTCGCCAACACTGTCCTACTCCATCAATTCCTCTAAGATAGGCTTTGCCGTTCAAGACTAAACCACAAAAATATTTGGGATAATGATTAGCATCAGCTACCAACAGTTCTCCAACCTTTCTCTTAAAACATTATTCCACACTCAACTATCTGTTAATGGGATTTATAAGTAGTCTCAGTACTACCATGTAGTTCCCCATACAACTTAAATCAGAGGTACCAGGATGAAGTAATGAGATCTCTGAAGGATTTATCTTACTTCATCATCTAGCTCAGGGGTGTCAAACTCAAGGCATGGGGGCTGGATCTGGCCCATGGAGTGCTTAGACCTGATCCATGGGGCCACCATAGAAGCAGTGAAGGATCAGACCATGGTGCGTCTGCCATCGAAAACGGAGCTTGTGGAGGCTGCGCAAGGCCAACCTGGGCTCTGTTTTTAGTCACAACAGCTTTCTGCAGCCCTCTGCCAGAGAAAACGGAGGCCTGGAGAGGCCGCATGCTCTGTTTTTGCTGGCAGAGGGCTGCAGGAGGCCGTCACAGTCGAAAGCGGATCCTCAATGAGTTACATCAAGCTGGCCATGTCCACCCTTGCCATGCCCCGACCACCCCCACCCAGCCCTCTGAGATCAAACATAACCCTGATATGGCCCTCAATGAAACCGAGTTTGACACCCCTGATCTATGTTGATCTCAGCAACTCTGAAGTCACTTGATATACCTATCTTTCCTCCAATTAAACACCACCCAAAGGGGTAAACCAGCTTTACACACATAAACACACATAAACACACACACACACATATATAAAGCACTACATTTCATATATCTAATGAAAAAACTTTCAAGTAAATGAAACCCTTTCAAAAATTTTAAATAGGACTTATTAAAGAGCCTAAAGAATCTCTTCTTAGTGACTGATGCTGAGGAAAGCAGCATTATCCACACACAGCCCAGCCCTTTAAAGAGCTTAGAACGAAAAACGTGGGACATCAGGAGCGAAACAATAACCGTTTAAACTGTGTGTTCCTTAACGCAGGGCTCTCCAACCTTGGCAACTTTTAAGACTTGTGGACTTCAACTCCCAGCAAACTCTGGGAGTTGAAGTCCACAAGTCTTAAAATGGCCAAGGTTGGAGACCCCTGCCTTAACGGATATAAGAGTAGCTACCATTTTTTGGCAGGGAGAGAAAACAAACGCAGTCACAGTAATGAAACTCTAATTTTTAGTTCAACTTCTAGGCTGGAAAAGCTGGTGATACCCCACCCCCACCCCCCCACCCCAGAACAGGGGTCTCCAACCTGGGCCACTTTAAGCCTGGCGGACTTCAACTTCGCTGGCTGTGGAATTCTGGGAGTTGAAGTCCGCCAGGCTTAAAGTGGCCCAGGTTGGAGACCCCTGCCCCAGAGAATACAAGAGCAGGAGATGAAGCGGATCAAAACACCCCCCCGCCCCGCCGGCAGCCTCACCCGCAGTCCGGGGCCGGGCACCATCGGCAGTCCGGGTCGGCGGCCAGGCAGCGGCGGAGCATGAACTCTTCGTACTTGGCCACCAGCTGGGGCGAGTCGCGCAGCAGCAGGCGGATGTCGGCCGGGTTGAGCCGCTCGCTGCACTCGGGGCAGCTGATGTTGACGCGTGACTCGGTGATCTCGATGCGCAGGTACTGCCGGAGGCACGAGCGGCACGAGCGGTGCGGGCAGGAGAGCAGGCGGGGCGCGTTGCCCGCCGGCTGCCGCACCAGGCACAGCGGGCACTCCAGCTCCGACGGCGGGGCGCCCGCTTCCTCCTCGGGGCCCGCCGCCACCGCCGCCGCCCCGGGCTCGCCCTCGCTCGCCGCCGGGGAGGAGAGGGCGGCGACGGTGGGCGAGGCGGGCGACGGCGGGGCTGGCGGCGGGAGGCCTTCCTCGGTCGCCGCCGCCGCCGCCGCCTCGGGCTCCTCCAGCCCCGCTTCGGGCGGCGGCTCCGGCTTGGCTTTGGCGCGGCGGCGGCGGCGGACCCCTGCGCCGGAGGACGAGGCGGCCGAGGCAGCGGCTGAGAAGACGCTCTGGAAGCTCAGGAGGCGGCGGCGGCGACGGCCCCGGCCGCCTCCGGGCCCCGAGCCCCCGCCGCCCCCCTTCGGGCACTTAGCCGGCGGCGCGGCGGCATGGAGGGAGGCCGGGCGCGGAGACTCCGAGTCCTTCTCCGAGCCCATCGTGGCGGCGTCTCTCCTGCCCTGAGCAGCAGCGGCGCCGCCTCTGAGGAAAAAGGCGAGCCGGAGCAGAGCGGGCGTGGCGCCTGCGCAGAGCGGCCCTCGCCGAAGATGCCCAACGGGCTCTGCGCTTGCGCAATCAGGGCGGCACCGCCCTCCTTCGCCGAATAGGCTGCCCGTCTCGCAAAGCGCTCGCCCGGGGGATGGAGGGGGGCGCGGGAGATTGACCCGTTGGGCGGTTTGCGCATGCGTGTGACGTTGGCCGAAGGTTTGGTATCTGCCCGTGTCTCTGAGCGGCTCGTGCAGCCGGGAAAGGAGGGGAGAGCGTCGCTGAGTGGGAAGAGGGCGTGGCAGCGCTTAATCGTTTATCTTTGAGTGCGACCTGTTACGTGTGGAGACGCTCCCTCCCTGCCTGGAGGCTGTTGAGAAGGGGCCCGAAGAGCCATTTCTCTGAAACGGTGGAGCGGGGGTGGACTAGAAGACCATTATCATTAGAGATGAGTACTCCAAGGTCCTTGACAGAGTTGATGATCCAAACTCTGTCAAGGACCTTGGAGTACTCATCTCTAATCACCTGTGCTCGAGCCCACTGGAACTACATAGCCAAAAAGGCATTAAGGGTTGTTAACCTAATCCTTCTTCTCTGGTAATATCACACTACTAACTAGAGCATACAAATCATTTGCTAGACCAATACTCGAATACAGCTCATCAGTCTGGAACCCTCATTACGTATCTGATATTAACACCATTGAGAAAGTCCAGAAATATTTCACAAAAAGAGTTCTCTACTCGTTGCAGAACATCTTATGCCACCAGACTCGACATTCTAGACCTAGAAAACCTTGAACTACGCCGCCTTCGGTCCGATCTAAGTATAGTATATAAAACCATAAATTGCAATGTCCTACCTGTCAATGAATCCTTCAGCTTCAACCATAACAACACAAGAGCAAACAATAGATATAAACTCAAGGTAAACCGCACCAAACTTGATGGCAGGAAATACGACTTCAGCCACAGAGTGGTCAATGTCTGGAATACTCTACCTGACTCTGGTTTCTACCCCAAACCCCAAAAACTTTAACCTTAGACTGTCTACTATTGAGCTCACCCCTTTCCTAAGAGGTCTGTAGGGGGAGTGCATAAGCACACCAACGTGCCTACCGTCCCTGTCCTATTTTTTCTTTTATATTTTTATTTCTTTTATTTTTCTTATATGTATCCATTTCATGTATCCATAACTATGTTTATACTTATACCTGTTATCTTGTAAGCGATTCAATCAAAATAAATAAATAAATAATAAAGACCTCCAAGGGTCCCTTCCAGCTCTGCCATTCTATTCTTTTACGCTTTTACTGCTCTTGGAACTGACCCGGTTTGCTTATTCTCGGTAGCATTTCGCTCGTGCCTGGGGGTCGCACTCGGCTCTAGCTTTAAAGGCTGCCTTGTGATTGCTGGGAAGATGGGGAGCTTCTGCATTCCGCCTGAAAGTCGCTAGGTTGTGGTTAGAAATAATAAAAAAAGATGTTCCGTCCTGATACCTCCTCAGGAATATTTGCCTATTTTTCCCTACAAGGTTTCCCCTTCTTTAATTTTGGCTTGGGACCTGCTCAACATTCCCTGGAATTCCTCTGCTAAGTTTTGCCCTGTAGGTTCTCCCCAGATAACGCAACTCCCCCCCAATACGACAACTCTGCCTCTCGTTGCACTGTACTCGCCCGACACTGTGAACAACAGTGTATCTGTTAGTGTAGGATGTTGTGCAATGTTAACTTGTGATTTCTGTACATTTCTGTGCCTTCTACTCATCAGCAACCAATGGTTAAATTAGCCCTGGGTGAGCTTGCTGTGCAAACCCTGCCTTTATCTGAATATGGCAGCCCAGTCAAAACATCTGAAAGAGCAAGATAATGACGTTTGTGTGCACCCCTGTCACACCCCTACCATTGGGAGAGGGGGTGGGTTTCTACCCTTCAGACAGAAGTCTCAAAGAGATAGCTAGCTCTGTTTCCCTGGCAGCCCTTGTTGACTCTTCTTTTTTACAATTTTATTGATACAATTTTGTCTGGATAGTCACATCTGCTTTTTAAATATTGTAAGCTGCACAGTCTTTTTTAAGAACTGGGTGGCTTTACATTCCAATACTGTGTATTAATCCACCCATCAAGTCTTTCCCTAAGGTAGTAACTGTGATAGGCAGATGTTGTTTAACGGTGTTAAGGGTCTTATCACACGATGTTAGAAGCTGTTCCAAGCAAAGCTGCCTTTTGCAATTAACTGATGGGAATTTTGTCCGTCCTGAAGGTGTCCACGAACTGCTCCAGGGGTTTCACAATTCCATCCATTACTGTTGCTATCTTTGCTTTCTTATAGTTAGTCACACATTCAGCCAGATGTTTAGTCTGGAATGGATTATTAGTAATAATTTCCTCACTACATAGTTGCAGAAATAACATCCAGGGCTGTGGTGGAATTGTGTGCAATTGTTCTGCTGCTTGAGCCATCTCCTAACTGGCTGCAACCAGAGAGTGTGGGAGAGACTGGTTCAGGCAGAATGTCAGTACGCCCCTAGAAACCACCTCCTGCATTTTTCACTCAGCTCTCTGGCGGAGACTGTCCTCTGAAAGTTTATCGTTCATGTTCCAATGTCTCCCACTTAATCATTTGTTTATATTTCATATTTTTTAACTGCCGGTCCCACCCCCTTGGATCTTGGTATATTGGGGCCATGCCTAGGTCCCCTGTTCACCTGCCCTTTGGAAAGGAAGGAGTCCTGCTTGCAGCATTGCCCTAGGCCTGAGGAAGCAGGGGGGTTTCTTTGTGTACTGCTGGGAAACCTCTCTTCCTCTTACTAGGGGAAGCGGGGCTTCCAGATCAAAGGTGAGGAGAGAGAGTGGGGCACTGCCTGGTGAGTCTCTTCAGCTGCCTGATCCCTTAGCTGTAAAAGGCACTCAACCCTTCCCTTTGCTATGTACAGAATCTGTCAGGGCTCCCGTCCACCCAACAGAAATCCTAAATGTTTGTTTTGTATCCCACCTTTATTTTTATAAATATGGAACTAGAACTATGCCGCCTTCGGTCCGATCTAAGTATAGTATATAAAATCATACATTGCAATGTCCTACCTGTCAATGAATACTTCAGCTTCAACCACAACAACACAAGAGCAAACAATAGATACAAACTCAAGGTTAATCGCACCAAACTTGATGGCAGGAAATACGACTTCAACAACAGAGTGGTCAATGTCTGGAATACTCTACCTGACTCTGTGGTTTCTTCCCCAAACCCCAAAAACTTTAACCTTAGACTGTCTACTATTGACCTCACCCCTTTCCTAAGAGGTCTGTAGGGGGCGTGCATAAACGCACCAACGTGCCTACCGTCCCTGTCCTATTGTTTCTTTTATATTTTTATTTCTTTTATTTTTCTTATATGTATCCATTTCATGCATCCATAACTATGTCTATACTTATACCTGTAATCTTATAATTGCTCGACAACATAAATAAATAAAATAAAGTCCCGGGATTCACCAGCCAGCCATGACAGCTGCCGAGGTTGAGAAACACAGTTGTATATGTATTTCCACTTCTTTCCATTTCATTTGAGAAGACAGGTTTTCCAGAGAACTAAGCATCTGTCTTCCCTTCCTCTGAACAACTTCCAATTTGTGTGCACCTTCCTTGAAGAGAGAATTGGACCCAACAACTTTCCCTACGAAATCACATTCATGTGTAATAAAGTGGAACTGTAACTTCTTAGAACGTGAACATTATGATCCCCATCATGCATGCTAAAATTGCAAAATTGCACAGACTTTTTTTCATTCACATCCCTTTGCTGATTCTAGGGCCTAAAAAGGCTCTTAGTAGCTTTTTAAAACTTAGCTGATTTAAAGATAGTATCAGATGTTTGGTTCGTGACTCATGTTCAGCTGCCGTCCCAAGCTAAGCATTTCCAATTGTATAACCTTGAATATTGAATTCTAACTTTTAAAAAAGAAATATGCGACCATGTATTGATCTTGACTGCTAAATTTAAGGCTCAGGCTGAGTTTTCCACCCCACCCCAGTCATTCTGATGCCTTTGCTGTCTTCTAGGCTATTAACTGACCCCCCTTGCTAGGTTTCAAATCAGTCAGGTCACCTTGTCCCCGCAAGCATTCCGAGGGCACTTGAGCTGGGTAAGGTCTGTGAAAGGGATGGAGGGGTCTTTATTCTCTTTCCTGCCATTCATCCCAGTGGGCAACACCTACAAACGGTACAGATGGTCCTCGACTTACGATACAGTTGGAACCATAATTTCTATTTCTAAGTAAGCAGTTTTTAAGCAAATCACACCTGGAACATTTGCTAGACCAATACTCGAATACAGCTCATCAGTCTGGAACCCACATTACGTATCTGATATTAACACAGTTGAGAAAGTCCAGAAATATTTTACAAGAAGAGTTCTTCACTCCTCTACTCGTTGCAGAATACCATAGGCCACCAGACTCAAAATTCTAGACCTAGAAAAGCTAGAACTACGCCGCCTTCGGTCCGATCTAAGTATAGTATATAAAATCATACATTGCAATGTCCTACCTGTCAATGAATACTTCAACTTCAACCATAACAAGAGCAAACAATAGATACAAACTCAAGGTTAATCGCACCAAACTTGATTGCAGGAAATACGACTTCAGCAACAGAGTGGTCAATGTCTGGAATACTCTACCTGACTCTGTGGTTTCTTCCCCAAACCCCAAAAACTTTAACCTTAGACTGTCTCCTCTTGACCTCATCCCTTTCCTAAGAGGTCTGTAGGGGGCGTGCATAAGTGCACCAACGTGCCTACCGTCCCTGTCCTATTGTTTCTTTTATATTTTATTTTTCTTATATGTATCCATGTATTCATAACTATGTTATACTTATACCTATTATCTTGTAAGCAATTGACAAATAAAATAAATAAATAAATAAAAATAAATTCTACAATCTCTTTGTCATGGTTGTTAAGCAAATCATTGCAGTTCTTAAGTGAATCACTTGGTTTAAATAAATCCAGCTTTCTTGTCCAAAGCCAGCTGGGAAGGTCAAAAATGTTGATCACATGATCCAGAGAGGATTCAACTGTCATAAATACATGCCAGTTGACCAAGGCTTGAACTTTAATCATATGATCGTGGGAATGCTACAATGTCATAAGTGCGTGGACTGGTCGTGTCCCTTTTTTCAGTGCCATTGTAACTTCAGATAGTTGCTCAATAAGTGTTATAAGTCGAGGATTATTTGTATTATGACCTTTCAACAGATGCCATTTTAGAACTGCACTGAACCTCAATTTGGATAGCATGTTTCAGCAGCGCCTCCTTCCTGATGTTTTGTTTTTAATCATTTGATAAGGAGCATTTTAATAATCAGAGATTCCTGACTACTCAATGAAAAGGCACTCTGTCCATGTCCAGGGACCTTGTCCTTCTGCCGAAGATTGGCATTTCTACAAGCAATGTCCATGGTCAATTTAATATAATTTATTACATTTTTATTTGATCTTGCTTGTCTGTCTCTCCCAAGGAAGTTTACAGTGCTGTCAAAAGTTGAACTGCAGAAATAACTGTGAATTCACATATTATAGCAAGCCATAGTTGGATTTGTATGGTTTTTGGTTTAGCCCACTCAGTTACTGCAGTCACTGTGGTCTATCCGATATGGTCTCACTTATGACTTTACAAATAGTGAACCAAATCACTGCCCCTTCATCAAAAAATCCTCCGATCTTACTTCAGAAAAAATATCAGAACTCAAGCAATGGGTTTAAGCCAGCAGTTTTCCAAAGGTATCCAATAGTAAAGTGCAAATATAGTTTTCAGTCCCGTTTCGTATGGTAAAGTCCTCACCTGGATGTTATTATCTTAGCCAAGAGCATTTATTTATTTTATTTTATTCAATTTATATACCGCCCTTCTCCCGAAGGATTCAGGGCGGTGCACAGCCTACTAAAACAACACATATACAAAAGTTAAAATAGAATTAAATATAAGCTGCTTCCAAATCTAAAATCCCAACATTAAAACCATAATTAAAACCCCATTAAAAATCAATTTAAGATCAGCCCAGGCCGGCCTGCTCAAAGAGCCAGGTCTTCAAATCACGCCTGAACACCCTCAGGTCGGTGGTCGTTCTCAACTCAGGGGGAGCCCATTCCAGAGAGCGGGTGCCCCCACAGAGAAGGCCCTGCTCCTCAAGGTCACCAGGCGGCACATGGAGGCCGTCGGGACCCGAAGGAGGCCTTCCCTGTGGGAGCACACAGGTTGGTGGGAGACTACCGGCAGAACGTGGTCTTGCAGATAGCCTGGTCCGATGCCATGAAGCACTTTAAAAGTCAAAACCAGAACCTTAAAGCGCACACGGAAGGCAACCGGCAACCAACCGGCTCGCACAGGAGAGCGTCACATGAGAGCTTCTAGACGCCCCCATAACCACCCGCGCGGCCGCATTTTATACCAGTTGAAGCCTCCGGGTGCTCCCCAGGGAGAGCCCCATGTAGAGGGCGTTACAGTAATCCAGGCGGGAGGTGACCAGGGCATGAGTGACCGTGCGTAAGAGCAGTGGTGGGATTCACATTTTTTTACTACCAATTCTGTGGGTGTGACTTGATGGGCGTGGTAGGGAAAGGATACTGTAAAATCTCCAGTCAGAGGCAGGATTGGCCGGTTCTTTGAACTACTCAAAATTTCATTACCGGTTCTCCAGAACTGGTCAAAACCTACTGAATACCACCTCTGGCCAAGAAGACCACCTAGTTTGTAATGGGTTTAATTAACAGGATCATTTTATTTTATTTTAAAGCTGTTTGTCTTTGATCCCAGTTATGATCAGAACAATTTAGTGGCAACTTTTGAAAGAACTGTGAAGCTGAGCCAAGAGGTGATAACAATTGCCAAAAAACTGAATTCCATGTTAAGCTAATAGTTTCCAAATCACAGGCAGTAAATGTTCTGCTTTCATTGGCCACTTCTGGTTTCAGGGAAATAGACACAGGTCAGAGAAGATGGATAAGAATAGAATAGAACCGGGCTGTCAAACTCGTGGCTTGAGAGCCGGATGCGTCATGTGCCAGTCACGGCCACGCCCGGTTTAGTGAAGAGGGGGGAAATTGCAATACGTCACATGATGCCACTGAGATGCTGCAAGTTTGACACCCCTGGAATAGAATAACAGTTGGAAGGGTCCTTGGAAGTCATCTAGTCCAACCCCCTTCTTAGGCAGAAAACCCTATACCATTTCAGACAAATGATTATCCAATCTCTTCTTAAAAAAGGATCTCAGGAGCCTCAGATGACAGAATGGGGACTCTCTAATCTTTAAAAAAATGAGTGAGACAGGAAGATTTTCAAATATTTAAACATATTTGAATAATTCCCTTTCCAAGTTCAAGATACTGTGAACTCACAATTACTGGCCCTCTCAATAGCATCAAGGAATATAATTCCGTCTACTTGCTTTTTTTCTGGGTCTGCATCCATCCTAACCCATAGATTTTTTTAAAAACTATGAGAGTATTAAAGCATAAACCATGATTATGAGCCAAGAGGGTTGACTTCATGCAACCAACAAAGCCAAGCCAACCAAACGATGGCTTAATGCAATGTACATGTTCAATGCAAGGTAACATTGAGACTATAAACCCACTTAAAAGAATCTTCAGCTCCTAGAAGAGTGCTTCTCAAAGGGTGGACTCTGTCAAAAAATAAATATTTTAAAATTTCTCAATTTTGATTTCTAATAGAGTAAATATTATAGATATAATCTACATAAACCAAAGCTCTTTGGGGCCTTCAATTATTTTTAAGAAGGCAACGGGTTCCTGGTGGTTAAAGCAGCAAGATAGAAATCAGGAGACCAAAGGTTCCAATTCCACCTTCAAGCACAAAGCCAGTTGGGGGATTCTATGCCAGTCACTCTCTATCAGCCCTAGGAAACAGACAATGACAAATTAGTTCTGAAATCTTGCCAAGAAAACTGCCGGGGCTTATTCAGGCAATTGCCAGGAATCAACACCAACCTGAAGCACCAAAACAAAACAGGGAGGGGCTGTTCTGAGACCAACATGTTTGAGAAATGACACCCTTGATAATCTTCCCTTCCTGTCCTATGGCTTCCCTCATCCACCAAACTGCATTCAGGATTAAACCTACTTGGAAACCGTTGCCTGCTAGCTGGGTCAGGGCAATGTAGGTGTCCCGTCTGGGATCCCAGGGATGGCTTTACCCTCCCTCTAGCATCCCTGTGGCGTTGTCCACCTTTCCCCCTTGACTGGTGTTCACCTTAGTGTGCAATCTAGCGAATGGATCATGGGTTCACTAGTTCCCCATGACAGTCAACATGGTGGCCCGAAAAGAAGTGGAGCCACATATTACCATATGTGGCTACAGCTTTGTTCTTCATCTCCCCCAAGGAAAATAAATACCCTTCTTTCTTTGTGCTTCCCAGAAAAATGCATTGCTCTGTCTTCTGAGACATGCAGTATCTGCCAAATGTTTTCTGCCAGAAGGCAGAGGTTGCAGGCCAGAACCTCCCTGGTGTTCAGGGCTCCTTCATGGCCCCTTTCTCTTTCCTTCTCCACGCAGGACAGAAGGCAACAAGCTTATCTGGCGATACATCCCAGGTTAAAAATTCAGTTTTAATTTCTGATTGCTCCCTTTGCACGCCTAGCAAAGCAATTTCCTCTTTCATCAAGAATGATTTGCAATTAACAGCCTTTCTGTGGGAAGAGCCGCATCGCCTTTTGGGTTGCTATGGGCAACTGCAGAATTTTCACTTGAAGCGAGCAAGAGTTGTGAATGTATTTGGGAAGTGGAGGCTCTGGACAATTGCAGCCGATCCTTGGAAGTGGAATTGTGCAATGCATGTTGTCATAGGCGGTCAAGAGATGGTCCCCTTTTTAACATTAAATGTCTAAAGTTCAGGTTTTTAGTCCAGAAAAAAGTCGCTGAGACAAAGATGGTTGCTGTGCTTCCTAAAATTCCACAAACAGGATCCATTCAAAGCTCTTCTTTGGAGCAGGGAAAACATCGATGAATGAATAAGCAGGACCCCCTCCTCTTCCCTTAAGAGTCTTAGATTTAGGTGACAAGATTGCTTTTTTTTTTACAGTTTTACAGGTTTCATATACCCAAAGCCAGTGCTTTGTTTTGTGAGATTGTCCTGCTACTGGTTATCTAGAAGCTCTACTTCAACAGAGGAGGGCTTGTTTCTGACTAGGGACAAGAGATGTCCTAAAGCTGTCAGCAGAAAGCTGTTACGTGCTGGTATTTGCCAGGATTGTTATGGCCTTCAGGCGTCTGTCTTAAAGAGTATGTAGCAAGCCTCAAAATAAAATTTAATTTTGCCCCCAAATTGCTCAACATAGTCAAAATTCCAGAAATTGCACGACTCATTTAGCCTCAGAGCCAAACACGTAAAATGGTCCTTTCAAAATTGAAGCAGGTGGGCAGGAAACCATTTACATTATGCTAAGCCATGATGTGGTTTGGTTTTTATTTAGGATGGTATGTGAACCTAGCAATTGTGATTTGTTAATCCTATGGCTTAGAGCAGGTGTGTCAAACCGGATTTCTTCAAGGGCCAGATCAGGATTGTAGCTCTCCTCCACAGGCTGGCTGGAGGGTGGAGAGATGGGACGACGGGACAGGCGCCTCCTGCAGCACCCTGTCAGCCAAAATGGGGTGTGGGAAGCTGTGGGGAGCCCCCCACACTTTGTTTTGGCCGGTAGAGTGCTGCAGGAGGCGGTCCAGGCCGAAAATGGGGCAATGGAGGGGCACGTGAGGCCCCCCCACAGACTCCATTTTGGCTGCCAGAGGTACCACAGGCCAGTCCTTTGCTCTTTCCAGGACAGTTCCGCAGCCCAGATTTAAGCACTCCGCAGGCTGGATCCGGCCCACTGGCCTTGAGTTTGACACCCCTGGCTGAGAGTATTGTGCAAGGCCAGCCACTGATAGTTTACTCCATACATTCTAAAATAACAACCATTATTTAGCATAATGCAAAACAAAACCCACATGAAATTGTCCAGCTTGACCCCTTACGTAGGCTTCTTCTTTGAGACAGGGCAATGCCAGTTCTTTAAACTTTACTCACTCACTTGCCAAGCCTGAATACATTTGTAAGTTGCAGGATCAAAAGTGGACAATTAACTTCCAAAGAGTCAGAAATCCTTCAGCTCTAAAAAGTTTTGGGGAAGAGGTTCTTTTTTTCTTATTTTTCTGATGATGAAATGGCAGGAAATTGGTGACCTTTGCTTTTTGTGTGCAGAAGCAGCTTTGCAGGGTGAAATTAAATCTCCTGCAAGTCAGGATTTTGCTGAAGCTGAGAGGAAGCTCTGATAGGACTGCAAGGCTCCTGCTTACTTCTCAGAAGGCTGGACAGAGAGAATTGTATAATAACCAGTCCTGGGCTGGAATAAAGGACATTGCAGTGTATTATTATTAACCCTGTAGATCAAAGGAGGAGATAAACTGGATTAGGACTCTTCCTGTACCCCTCACAAGGCACCTGCCACCCCTTTCCTTTCTGGCTGGACTTCTGGGCGCTTCACATGCACTTGTGATGGTCTCAACCTCAGAGTTAAATCTGACAACCTACAGTAGAATAATGTGCAAAACATAAAGGGCAGGAAGATGAAGGAGCTCCTGTGAATGAAGCCAAGGTGGTGGCTGCATGAACAGAAGTATCATTTCCCAGCCGCCTTCCACTTTCCTCTCTGTTGATCTGGGAGCCTCAGAAGAATGGAAGGGAACTTTAAGAGGGGTTCTGGCCTGCTAGATCAGGGGTCTCCAACCTTGGCAACTTTAAGGCTGGAGGACTTCAACTCCCAGAATTCCCCAGCCAGCTTTGAACTAAGTCCTCCAGCCTTAAAGTTGCCAAGGTTGGAGACCCCTGTGCTAGATGATGTTCAAGGACTCAAAACCATAGTAAATCCGACAAAGGGGGCTCAGAGGATATACTTCGTTTTGAAAAGAGTAAACTGAGGGAGGGGAAAAGCCATTTAATATTAAGCCGAAGATCCAGACATTTATTGTCGCAAAGACCGGGAGGCAGAATGATGGGCTTAGGCTATAGGCAGAGGTTCTGGCTCAACATGAAGAATCCCTGATGGCTTGAGCATATTGGCAAGGGGACCCATGACCCTGAAAGGCAGGAGCTCTTCTTCACTGGATGATGCGTTGGACCGAGGAGGTTCAAAAGAGCCTCCCTGCATTGAGCAGGAAATTGGACCTGAAGGTGCCTCTCTGGGCCCCTCCAGTTCTGAGCGTTTCTGGTTCAACTGCACATCACAGTCAGGCCTGCAGAGTTGGGGGAAAGTGGATGTTTAGCAAGGCTGTCTGGAAATGCAGCAGGAACCAGCTACTCATTTGGAGCCAACACAAGCCAATGCATCTCTTGCATTCAAGATCAGATTTTTGGATCTCAGTCCTCAATACAGGGACGAGATGGAGCATGAGCAGAAAACGTCCCTGTGAGAGCATACGGGTTCACATCCACAGAGCCAGGACTCTTTGAAAAGGCGAGCTGGGGAACATTCCCACTCGAGTAGCTAGATGCAGCTGCAGGCGGGCACCTGGCATCGCTAAAAGCCTCTCTCCACCCCAATTGGCTTAAACCAAGATTGGCTTGCCAGAAGCACATGTTTCAGATGTCTAGAGAAATTTACATCAAATGCCGCCTATGTGACAATCAAGCCCACCCTGCCTGCTTAAATGCAAACAAAAGCCTAGCTGATATGGTTAGAAATTCAGATACATTCTTTTATCTATGTCCATCATGTTCTCCTAAGCTAAACAAACTGAGTACACTACCTGACAGAGTTGAAAGCATAGAAACACTCATTCACTCAATAGAAGAACGCTTAGCAACACGTTTTGAAACAACTATACAAGCAAGCCTAATCTCTCTTGAAAAAAAAATACAGCACAGATAAGTGAGTACCTATCAGCTCAAAATCAAATCCTACAACAACCACAACCTTTACCTCAACTACAATCACAACTACAACCAAAAATAACCACCAAACCACAGCCACAAACAATTACTATCCCTTCAAATAATTCCACGAATAATATCTCCTTACTCATCAAAGACAACATGGAACGTGAACAGAAACGTCCAAATGCCATCTTATTTGGTCTCAAAGACACCAATGAATCAGACAACATCAACAAAGTTCGTGATATCATAAGCAACTCAAATACAACAAACATCTCTCCTGAAGATATCATTGAAATAACCAGAGATGGCCCTGGGTACAAATACAATGACGGCTCTGTGCCCCCAAGATTTTGTAGAGTTGTATGCAAAAATGAGTCCAGCAAACGCATATTCATTCTTATAACAAACGCCATTGCAAAAACCAATCCCAACCACAAAAAACTTCGCTCAAGACCAGACTTATCCATTCTGCAAAGAATTCGCTCCCATGAACTCCGTACAGAACTCAAAAACCATCTAGACAATGGAGAAAAGGACCTATACATTGACTATCAAGTTGATTGCATCAAAAGAAAGTCACACAACCCACAATTCAGCATCCAACCCATCCAATCCAACATCATTCAAAACTAGGCACGCACGCCCTAACTACTTCTATTCCAACCATAACTGGCCTTAAATGCAAGCTACTCAATGCAAGAAGCCTTGTAAATAAAATACCTGAATTTCTCCTCTTACTAAATACGGCTAAATTCGACATATTTGTCTGTGAAACATGGCTCAACGTATCTCTCCCTGACTCCATTACCACAATAAGAGACTATCGTAGAGGAGGTGGTGTTGCTATCTTCTACAAAAAATCCTTACATCTAAAAAACATCCAAGTTACCCAGGAGCTTGCTCTTCCTGAGACCATCATCTGCGAACTATCTTAAATATCACAATTCGATTTTTACTATGTTACAGAGCAACTGAGCATGACATCGAACATGTAAACAAGCTAAATTTACTACTAACATGGGCAACATCCTGCCCACACGCTTTTATCTTTCTTGGTGACTTCAATCTACCTCATACTAACTAGACCCTAAATGAATGTACAACTGAACCCATACATGCAACCTTCTACAATGCTGTTACAAACCTGGGACTGGAACAACTAGTAACCAACAATACTAGACTTAACAACTGCCTGGATCTCATCTTCTGCAATAGTTTGAATTTAATTTACGGAATACAAACTAAAGAACCCTTTTCTAACAGTGACCACAATATGTTTGACTTTTGTCTCAACATATGCCCACACAAAAATCATCACAATGACGAAATCCCCAATTATAACTTCAGAAAAGGCAACTATGATCTTATAATCAATGATCTCTCATCCCTTGATTGGCAATCTCTATTCACTGGATGCAATACTGTTGAAGACCATTACAACATATTTTTACTTGAAGTCAAAAGAGTCATCAAACTATATGTACCAATAACAACTCCCAAAACAAAAACAAAAAAACAGATTACCCATAACAATAAGCAAACTTCAATCCAAAAAGAGATCACTCTGGTGGAAAAACAAATCTGGTCATGTTGCCAACTTCAAAAGCCGATACAAAAATTTATGCCACTAGATAAAGACTAAATGCACCAATTACCACATTAAACAAGAGGAAAACCTTCTATGCACCAATTCCACCTGCGCTTTTTACAATTTTGTTAACAACAAACTAAAAGACTCAAGGTCCATCTCACCCCTGATAGGACCTTAATGGGAAAGACTACAACAATGACACCATTAAAGCCAACATCTTTAACACATTCTTTGGCTCAGTATTTGTAAACAGCAATGGATCATGCCCAGTATTTCCTAGCCAAACCACAGAAAACTACAATGATCTAATACATATCGATTTTACAGACGACAATGTTGAAAAAGCACTACGCAATCTAAAACCATCTCTATCTATGGACCGGATGGAATATGTGCCTACTTAAAAAAAGCTATCCACTGCCATAGTAGCAGAACCTTTAAGCATAATCTTTGATAAATCTTTCAGGACCAGCTCCTTGCCTAACCTATGGTCACAAGCCACGGTCATCCCCATCTTCCAAAAGGGAGACCCCAGCCTAGTTGAAAATTACAGACCAATCTCTTTATGCTGCATCACCTGTAAAGTCATAGAGTCAATTATCAACCAATCCATCATCCTTCACTTAGAGACAAACAACCTATTCTCTAATAAACAATTTGGTTTCAGAAAAAAACTATCCTGTAAACTGCAACTCTTACACTGCAAAAACATATGGACTACACAACTCGATCAGGGCAAAACAATAGACACAATTTACATAGACTTCTGTAAAGCCTTTGATTCAGTGGTACATGATAAACTACTCCTAAAACTAAAATTTTATGATATCTCTGGACAACTGATTAACTGGATAGAAGCATTCCTGTCAAACAGACAACAACTAGTCAAAATTGGGAGTGTCCTATCAAATTCTGTACCTGTCAATAGTGGTGTCCCCAAAGGCAGTATTCTAGGACCAACTCTCTTCCTACTCTACATAAATGACCTCTGTGATCATATTAAGAGCAACTGCGTTCTCTTCGCTGATGATGTAAGGTTATTCAACACCACAGACAATACCGCTACCCTTCAAAAAGACCTTGATTATGTATCAGAATAGTCAAACAAATGGCAACTTCAAATCTCAACAAATAAATGCTCTGTCCTACATATTTGCAAAAAAAAATATCAGAAAATAAAATATAGGCTGAATTCTCAAGATCTTGTTGATGATCCAAACTCTGTCAAGGATCTTGGAATACTCATCTCTAATGATCTAAGTGCTAGAGCTCACTGTAACTACATAGCCAAAAAGGTGTTAAGAGTTGTTAAACTAATCTTATGTAGCTTTTTCTCTGATAATATTACACTAATAACTAGAGCATACAAAACATTTGATAGACCAATGCTCGAATACAGCTCATCAATCTGGAACCCACATTATGTATCTGATATTAACACAGTTGAGAAAGTCCAGAAATATTTCACCAGAAGAGTTCTCCACTCCTCTACTCGTTGCAGAATACCTTATGCCACCAGACTTGAAATTCTAGAACTATGCCACCTTTGGTCCGATCTAATATAAAATCATACATTGCAATGTCCTACCTGTCAATGAATCCTTCAGCTTCAACCACAACAACACAAGAGCAAACAATAGATACAAACTCAAGGTTAATCGCACCAAACTTGATGGCAGGAAATATGACTTCAGCAACAGAGTGGTCAATGTCTGGAATACTCTACCTGACTCTGTGGTTTCTTCCCCAAACCCCAAAAACTTTAACCTTAGACTGTCTACTATTGACCTCACCCCTTTCCTAAGAGGTCTGTAGGGGGCGTGCATAAGCGCACCAATGTGCCTACCGTCCCTGTCCTATTGTTTCTTTTATTTTTCTTATATGTATTCATAACTATGTTTTTACTTATACCTATTATCTTGAAAGCAATTGACAAATAAATAAGAAAGAAAGAAAGAAAGAAAGAAAGAAAGAAAGAAAGAAAGAAAGAAAGAAAGAAAGAAAGAAAGAAAGAAAGAAAGAAAGAAAGAAAGAAAGAAAGAAAATAAGAAAGAAAGAAAGAAAGAAAGAAAGAAAGAAAGAAAGAAAGAAAGAAAGAAAGAAAGAAAGAAAGAAAGAAAGACCTGCCCTGGGCTCTGAATTAAGGAAAATTAAGTGGTTTTGCAGTGTTTGGGGAAGATAATGCATTCTTCCAATGCTGTTTCTGATAGAAAATAATTCTCTTTTGAAACACGAGGATTGGTTTTGTTCAGAGAGATCTCCAAAAGATGATCGAAGGGACTTACTGCTGCCATTCTTCTCTCGCTGCTGAGCTATGAGCCATCAGCAGAACCATCATGAAAGAACCAAGCCCACCCCTGGAAGGCTGTCATTCCCACCCCAAGACCAAGGAAGCTCCTGGGAGCCAGGAGGCCATTTCTTCCGCATTTGGGAGAGGCTAAACAATGCACGTTTTTGCAAGAGAAGCTAGTACCTCTGGATTCTTCTCTAACAGTCTGTCTATTTCACCCCATTTAAAAATTAATTAAAACAATATTAAAAAGAAAATGCTGCATCAGACTTATTCACAGGAAGAGCTTCTGGATTTAAATGCCTTCTGACTCTGAGCATCGTGTTTATGACCTGAAGTGACAGCCATTTTGTAACTGAATCATTCCTGTGCTTTCTAAAGTCAAGATATGTCCTCCTCAGAAAAAGCTGCCTATTCAATTTTCAACAAAGAGAAAAATACAAAAAAATGTCCCGTCCCGTCCCCCCTTCCTGGCATGAGGCAGAAAGAAAACTGGGAGATTCTTCAGCAAAGAGATTGAGAGAATCTTTTCTTGACTAAGTCATGATGGAACCTCTTTGCAGCCCTGATATTTCCTGATTTCTTTGCCGAGAAAAGCATGAAAATTAACTATGTTTGGTAGAGATCCTTTAAGGGGTGGGGAGGTGGAAATAGTCAGTTCCCAGGGAAGTAAGGATTCGGGAAATGATAATATGAGCAACACTGCTTGGTTATCAGCCGAGGAACCCACTGGTTTGCCCAATCACTGAAAGAGAGTTTAAAAGGGAAATGAAGAAGGCTGGGTTGCAGATGGGAAATTGTTCTTGGTTGGAAATTCTTGTGCTCCACCACCACTCCAATCATGATTGGAGAAGGAAATACTTTATGATTGAGGCAAATGCTGGAGGGGACTGGTACCACCTGTGGTAGGTGCCGGCTTCCTACTGCTGCCAAAACACCAACACCTGAAGGTAGAGATGGAGCTCTTTCAGCCATGCCTAGTGGCACAGAATCTTAATCTGTGCACGTTGTAGAAACCCAATTTTTTTTTCCTGACAGCTGGTGGACAAGTCTAGGTTTATTATCTATTCCACTGGTCCTCCTATAGTACGTTCCCCAGGCCATTCAAAGGCTTCTGCCTCCTATGAAGACCATTACAGGTGATCCTCCTTTAGCAACTGCCTTGTTTGGCAACCATTTGCAATGGTTGACAGTGCTGAAAAGGTAACTTTACAAGCAATCCTTGCATTTCTGAAAAGAAAAGAAAAGCTGAAGTCAGACTGTTTCACTTACCCACTACTTAGCTTAACAAACTAAGCTTTTGTTTAAAAGGACTCAAATTCTGGTGCCTGATTTCTCCTGATGGCCAGTACAGATAAAACTGATGTCCCACAATTTCAAAATTATACCGTACTTCTGATGATGCAGCCTAAAAATGTGCTTGCAGCCACTTGATATGGTTGACTCATATTCTCTGGGAAGATTACATGGAAACTTTTTACAAACAACTACAGCAAGGTCTGCAGACAGAAAATATATTCAGAAACCAACTTGGCTCAAAAGCAAAGTATAATAAGCAATAAGCTACAAATAGGAAAGCACCAGGTACAGGTAATTTCCTCCAAAAAATACCCACCAATGATGAAAGCTGCACAAAAGCATCAGTTAAGGTGCAAACAATTCAGTGTCAAGAAATATGGGACTATACTATATAGCCTACAGACTGGAAGAAAATGGCCTTGCTAATGCTGTAAAAAAGCAGTTATAAAATAATGTGTGACTTACATAAATATTGCACATTTTTGCACAAATAATTTTTGTTCCAGATCCTACAAAGAACGGTTGAAGAATATTTGGAGAGTGATGTTACAAATGAACAGATAGGCTTCAGAAAAGGCAGAAGGCTATAAGGTTAGATAGTTATGACAGGTACAATGGATAATGGAGATAGGAAAATGGAGAATGTGTGGCAGTTTATTCTGCATCATTAACTAGAGCAAGGCCATTGGATGAACTGTGCCAGAATGCAGAGGATTGAAACTAAAAATTGATATGCAGACAACAGCACTTCGTTAGCCAAGAAATAAAGACAACTTAGAAGAGTTTATTAATAAAAGTAAAAATGGAAAGTGAAAATCTAGATTGTTAACCACTAAGAAATCAACCATTATCCTTTGTGAAGCATAACAGCAAGTTAATGAACATGGTAGGTTGTATCGTGTCTTGGGCTTAAAAATACTTAAGAGGGACAGCTAGCAGAAGAGGGAAAAGGCAATGATAGACAAGAACACGAATAAGGGCATTGCTGTAACAAAGATCAGAATGATAGACAAGAACACGAATAAGGGCATTGCTGTAACAAAGATCAGAACTGAAGCAATGCTTTTCCAATAGTAAACTATGATAAAATTAAGCATTTAGACAGTAAGCAAAATAAGTTTTTATGTATATGATTATTAATGATTACTAATAGCAACTGCAGACAGATAGAATTGATCTGAAATAAAGGCTGACCAAGTTCTTGAGGCGAAGATCATCGAGCAGAAACTCAAACTCTGGGCATGTGATGTGAAATGAATATGCTTGGCAAGATTGAGAAGTATAACTGCCAACACAGGAACACAACTGATGTTGATGAATGGGATCAAAGACATTATTAGAATTACCTTGGAAGGGCTATCAATTACAACTGAGGTCAAGATTGTAAGCATTCCTCCATGACAGCATTTTTTTCCAGAAGTATTGACAAGCCATATTTCTGATCCTGAATTTTGCATTCGTTTCTTGAATAAAGCACTTTAGTTTGCCTCCACTAAATTTCAATGTTATTTCAGTTATTTCTCTAACTTATCAAGATGATTTTGAATCTTGTTTTCTAGTCTGTTACCTGTACCACCCAGTTTTGTGCCAGATGCATACAGTATTTAAAAAACGTTTTCTTCAGCACTGAACCTTGTGGCATCCCATTCAGTATTGTATTCCTTCGTTTCCTGAGGAAGGGCTGATCAATTGTTTCTTGAGTTGACTTTTGAGGATTGCATACAATTGTGTAACAAGCATGTCACCCAACTTAATTAACCCCTTAATTTCAATGTTTTCTCCACAAAGGGGAGAATTTTGCAATGTTGGAAGAGAGATGAAGTCTGGTTAACAGGCAACTTGGATAACATCTAAATGTTATGGTAACCTGATGCCTTCCAGGGTGTTAAACTTTTCCCCTATTTGTATGGCCCAAGCTGAAGATGGGAAAAGACGCCTAGAAAAAAACCAGGGAAGAATCAGGGCATCCACCCTGTTGGAAAGACAGTGGAGGATTTTCCTCACTGCTTAGTCACCTGCCTCTTGATGGCTCTTGCTTTCAAGAACCATCCCTTCTCCCCAGCCCCTCCTGCTGCTTCCTCAGCCAATGGTGTCCTCTCCTTCCAGCCCTGCCGCATGTTTGCCATTTCCCATGGAAACAGTTGCTATGGCAGCACAAGTGGGGAATTCCAGCTTTTGGTCCTCAGCATCATCACCGCCTCTGGCAACTGCAGCTTGTGAGCTTCTTAAAGCCTGCATGAAAGTACTCACAATGGGGGCGGGAGGGGGGGCTACGCTCTGCTACTCTATTCTGCCAGCTACTGGAGTCCCAGCTACTGGAAGTAAGACTGGGGATCTATCAGCCTTGTTAACAAATTCTCTCTCTGGGTTTGTAAGGGCAACCTGAACTGTAGACGCCAGCAGGAAATACGCCTGTGCTTTCAGCTGCTTGAATGCAGGTAATCCTTCACTTACAGCCATAATTGTGGACAGCCACTAAGTGATGTGGTTGATAAGCTGTGGCTGATTTCATTAACTCTTTTGTCATGGTCATTAAATGAATCTGGCTTCCCCCATTGACTTTTTTTTGGAAGCCCCCGGGAAAATTGCAGATAGCCACTGTGACCCCTGGATGCTGCAATCATTACAAATACATGCAAGTTATGAAGTGCCCAAATTTTGATCAGGTACCTACAATGGTCATAAGTGTGAAGTCCGGTTACAAGTCACAATTTTTCACTGAGGTCATAATTTCAAATAATCATTAAATGAATTGTTGAACTACTTGTATAGGCGGAATAGTTTTTTTTGCCACATGAGAAAGGCCAGGTGTCCTGGGAGGAACCAGGCTAGGAATGGCTCTCTTGCTCTCTCCTTTGCCATCCAAACACCCAGGAAATATGGGAAGGACGTTGAACAGGATGGAAAAAGCCAGGAAGCTCAAGGCTGCTCCAGACACGAAGCCTTCCACTATCCCCCTGAGCACAGCTGGGCTGGAAGGAGGGGTGTTTGGAGGAGATGGAACCACAAGGAAGCAGAAAAGGCCAGATAGGATTCTCCGAGTTGACTTTGTTGCTTGCAACCTGTGAGGCTATTACGATTTTTTGATGGGCGAGACTACGACGACCAGGTGCTAGCTAGCTATTCCGAGAGTTGCAGTCCCACACACCCCGAGGGCCCTGGGCTGGGGAAGGCTGCTAGAACCACAAGGAGACTCTGCACAGAATGTTGTCCTTCTCTTTCCAGCAGGCCCTCCGAGATGGAGACAGCTTTTCTCTTGGTCAGCAAATGCATCACCAAGACAAAGTTCGAAGGGGGTCTTTTGTTTCACAGCTTGACCATGACTACTCCACAGAATAATACAAGGCTGGGGGGTGGAGTGGGTAGGCTTTCCTGGCATTTAGGAGCAGAAGTTTCCAACTTTCAGATGCTGCAACACAAAAAGTATTCTGCATTTGCTTAGAGGTGCTTCCAATGCATGTCATATGGCTGAACCCCAACCCTCAAAGCCACCATTGGGATTTAAGCAAAGCTGTAGCAAATTAAGGCCAGCATGCTACTTGAGCGGCTTGGTGGCCTGGAGGTGGAGCTCTTGCCTCACAATCAGAAAGCTGCAAGCTCAATCCTAGGTAGCAGCAGATGTTTCTCTCTGGGTGCAAAAAGAAAATATCTGCACACCAATGTGTCTACCGTCCCTGTCCTATTGTTTTTTTTTTCTTTTTCTTATATGTATCCATGTATTCATAACTATGTTTTTACTTATACCTATTATCTTGTAAGCAATTGACAAACCAAATAAATAAAATAAAATAAATAAAATAAAATAAATAAAATAAAATACCAGGAAGGCTTCAGGAAGGGCATCCAGCCAGTAAACATTCAGCTCCATTCAGTTGTCCTGATGAAGCACTTACAGGAAGGGTTAGGGTAAACAGTAAATGCTACTAGAGAGGACAAACTATATTCCAAAGCACCAAAAGGCAATAAATGAAACAATGGTTGGAAACTAACCAAGGAGAAATTCCCTGACAGTGAGGACAATTCATCAGTGGAACAACTTGACCCCAGAAGTTGTGGATGCTCCACCACTGGAGGCTTTTAAGGAGACTGGAGAGCCATGTGTCCAGAATCATATATATGGCCATGATGGCGAACCTATGGCACGTGTGCCACAGGTGACACGAACCAGTTGTGCCGCCATGCAAGCTACAGGCAAACTTAACCTCACTGCGCATGTGCGCATCTCACAGCTGATTTTCAGTGGGTTTGAGGCCTTTTTTGCCCTCCCAAAGGCTTGAGAAAGGCTTCTGCAGGCTTTGCAGGCTGAGAACTAGCCCCATTTTGTCACTTCCTGATTTTCTGAAAATACCGGAAGTGACGAAACAGGGTTAGTTTTTGGCCTGCAAAGCTTGCAGAAGCCTTCCTCGAGCCTTTGGGAGGCCAAAAATCAGCTGTGAGGCACAGTGCAGGTAAGGGGGTGGCGGGGGTGGGTGGGTGAGGATTGCGCGTGCATGCGTAGGGGGTGTGGGGAGCACACATTGCCTTCTGGGTGTTGGCACACAAGCACGAGTGTGCAAGCGCGTGCACAATTTTTGGCACAGGAGCCCAAAAAGGTTAGCTACCACTGATATAGGGTCTCCTGCTTGGGCAGGGTGGGTGGATTAGAAGACTCCATTGTTCTGTGTTCTATGAATCATAAGCCAAACAACTGGAAACTTTTCTCTTGGTGAGAATCATAATCAAAAGAATTGGACTTAGTTTTTCATCCATAATTAAACTTCCTGCTTAAAAGATCATCCCTTTCCCTCTAAGCGTCTGAGCGCTGCTCTGCCAGCCCCACTCTGGCATCACTCCTTTCTGCAAAAAAGCCCAGGGACAAAATCAAGTCACCAAATGGCTCAGGCCCAATACTGACAGCTACTTTATTGAGGACGCAGAGCAGTCCTTGAGAAAGGAAAACAAACGAGTCCAGTGAGAGGCGGGGCGAGAAAGGAGGTTCTCAGCTTTGTGCCTTCAATATTTGAGGGAGGGAGGAAGGATCCATGAAATGCAAAGAAAAAATAAAGTGTTGGCCTCAGAAAGGGAAAGGCTTCAAATGCCTGTGACTAAAAACTTTGGGAAAGACTTTTGCTTTCTTTGATCTCTGCCTGTGAAGAGCTTAAAATAGGCCTTTCCTAGTGAACTGCTAGAAGTCCATTTTAGCTCACCAAGCTGCCAGGATGAGAATCCCTTGTCCCAGGACTTCAAAGCCAGCTTCCTAGAAGAGTCCCTGTATGGACTTGCCTACTGGAAGCCTCTGCAACCTGGGGGCTGAAAGAGATCTTCCCACCGGGAGTTCTCCAGCCCAGAGAGAAGCCACCTGGGCAGGAGGCAAAGGGTGGGCCCAGAGTTAGAGGCTCTGTTGCATGGCAGCCTCAAACGCATGTTGGGAACAGCACTGAGGCCACCTATCTGGAACCCTGGAAATCATCAGGAGAAAAGGCACTCCCAGCAGCGATCAAGTGGTAGATCCCACTCTGCTAACTGCTACAAATTCCCTTTTGGAAAGATTACAAATCACTGATTTCATAATGACAGTACTCTGCCCCTCGAGCCTGCAGCAACACTTTATTCTTGTCTTCCTGATTTGCTTTTCTTTAAAAACAGGATTTCCCCGCTTAGTGCAATTTTGGAGAGAACCCCAACTTCTGGCAATTTCCTTCCCTCTGTGGACGAGGCCTTCCATCCCACCCCCACCCTCTGTTCCAAGAGCAAAGCTGCGGGTGGGGGGGGGCAGTGGTTGGACATGACGTGCTTGGTGCAGTCGTCTGCTGGCTGGAATCATGCAGCTGCAATGAAGACAAATACAAAGAAGAGAAACAATCCTTAAAAACTCATAACAAACCAGGCTTCAGAGCAGGCAGGCAGGCAGCAGAGCCAGGCAGCTTAGAGGCAAAGCAGACGCTTGCGTAGCTCTGTTCTTCACAAGCAATGAGGTCCTGCCTTCTCTTGCATTTATCTCAGGGCGCCTTGTAATGCATACAACAAGCTGCAGCAAGGATGTCGGGGAAGCTGCCATTTGGCTGAACAGCCCCAGCTCCCTCTTTGCCATTAATTATAGCACAGCCTTTATTTGGCCAAAAATGGCATTTATGCTCAACAGAGGCCTCAGAATCCTGGCCATGAGGGCAACGAGGCAATAACAGTCTTTTTTTCTCTCTCTAATCTAATATGGCCTGCCAGCATGTTGGGACTGCAATTCCCAGTGTTGCCAAAGTTACCAAGACCTGGGAACCTGGAGCCTCAAAACTTCCAGAGGGACCCAAGTTGGGGAAGCAGTTCCTCTGCTTCATTGCACCAGCCTCCTAGCAAGATCTGTTGCCTTCCCTCCCAGAGAGCAAGGCAAAGGCCAATAGAAGGCAACACTTGCTCATTGCATCAAATGAGCTTTCTTCTCCCTGGGGGCGGGAGAACCTTTCCCAAGATAAGACAGCCTGATTTAAAGAGAACCCATCTTGCCAGCAAATCTGCAGAAATGGGGACGAGATCACTTTAAACTGTTGAAGACTCTCTTCTTCAAAGACGGCTGCTTACCCACCTGAAATGTAAATGTTCTCTAAAAGCTCAGAGAAAAGCAAAAGTAAAATTGGGAGTAGAATTTTTGAAGTGTTTTGATTGTCTTAATCAGCTTCCTTTGGTCCCCAAATCATAGCCTTCTTGAACTTTTATGGGGAAGGGGATATGTGCCAGTTAACTATTCTGGGAGCTGGAACCCTTAAGATCCACAAGATAGCTTTATATATTTATTATATTAATTTATGTGGCCATCCATCACATCTGCAATTGTAAAGTTGTGAATGTTCACCAATGTGCCAATATGTCGCTAAAACAAGTAACTTCTGGTAGCCACGTTAATTTACTGCCTTCCTTTCTTTGAAAGGCTGCAAAACAGGTCTCTGTGATTTGTTATGTTTGTGGTGCTGCACTTGCCCCGCAAGAGATGGGTTTTTGTGGCTTTTGCTGCTGAGAATTCCTCAAAGGGAGAACTTCACTCTTGGAGAAGCATAGAAACATAAATCGCAGGAGGAAAAAAGAAAGGAAGACGAGGGAAACAAAGGTCAGCCGAGAGAGAAATGCTTCTTCTGCTTCTCCATCCTCCTAAAACCTGGCTGTCCTTCTGACCCCCCCACTCCCCCAAGGCAGCTACAGAGCCAACCAGCTGCTAACCATCCTCTCAGGCAGCCTGAAGTGCAGGGAAGCCAAGGAACGTTGCACCAAACCAGCCCAACAGCTCCCTCCCTGCTTGTTGGCAGATGCTGCCAGGTTAACCACAAGGAATTGGAGCCCACCTCAAGGCCACCGAGAACAGAGCCCAGGCTGGCTCAAGAGGCAAAAACAGAAAAGGGGAAAGGGCCCCTTTTGGCCCAACAAAAGGACATTAGGCAGACAGCCAGCAGCCACTCCGTTCCAGGATGGGGCACAAGAGGCTAACGCTGACCAAAGACTCAAGTAGGAAGACTGGCCAGTGCTATGGCTTTGACCCCCATGGCACGGCCACTTGGCCTTGATGCAGCTCAGAAACCACGAGCCAGCTTTCTTGCATTGGTTAGTCAGAGGTCCCCAAAGCTGGCCACTTTAAGACTGGTGGATTTCAACTCCCAGAATTCAGAATTCAGAGAGTTGAAGTCCACCAGTCTTAAAATGGCCAACTTTGGGGATCTCTGGTTTATGTGATGGCAACGTCACATAACCAATGTGGAATTCCCAGATTGATCATTGACCTCAGAAACTATTCTTCTTCACTGGAATTCCACATGAAGAAAATCTGAACTCTCCACCCTGAAGAAACTGTCCAGACTGGGCAATTTTGTACCAACTTCCCATTTTATTTCCCCATTTTACTTTACTCTTCAAGCCTTTAGAAAAGTTACCACCCACTTCCCATCTCCAAGTCCCTTCTTCTAAAGAATCATAACCGCATGCATTTTTATTTCTTAAAATATGAGATAAAGCAGCCTACAAAACCGCTTCCTTTCACCTCCAGTTTATGATTGCGTGGGACAAACGCTGCTGCCCTGGGGCATCTTATGCTGTGCCAGTTAGTTCCACTTGGCCCAGGCAGAAAAGGAGAAGAATTCAAACCTCCGTGAATCGCACAAGCCAACAAATCTGCTTCCATAGCCTCCCTCTTCAGCTGAGGCGGCCTTCCATGCTTGCAGTTAGAGCCGGGACTTGCGGCCAGCCCCTTTCCTTCCCGCTCCTACTCAGGACTGCCGTAAGCGGAAAAGCAGAAACTGCCGCCATTTCCTGATTGAATCAATTCTGCAGGCAGGTCAAGCGCCTTTACCTGCAGGTTTCCAGTCTCTAGGTGGCCTGAAGTGCAGCGCGCCCCCTGCTGGCCAACTGCGCACACACAGCCCCAGAGAGTTCCCGAGTATTAAAAGAAGAAATATACATTACAAATGAAGAGTCACATGTTTGTTTAATGGACTGCTTGTACAGCCTTTCTCCACAACTGCTTTGCTCCTACTCCCACGGCATTCTTTCTTGCTGACCCCAGAGGACAGGAAAGGAGGAGAAAGGAGGAGGAGAGCCTTATACGAACATAACCAGGTCTTTACTTGTTGCTTTCGAGAAAGCGGCCAGGATGCTAGCAAAAACCACATCTGGAGACTGGGAGGCATCAACAGCTGTATGGATCCCACGCCGGGAGTAGTAGTCCACCAGTGGTGTGGTCTGGGTGTGATAAGCCTTCAGGCGTGTTTTCAGCGAGGCTTCATTGTCATCTGACCGGTGGATCAGAGATTCCCCAGTAACCTGGAAAGGGAGCAATTTGTCAGCAAGGGCACCGGCCAAGGACCGGCCTGAGCTGGAGAAGCCTGGCAGCCAACCCTTTGCGACATGGACCTCAAGCCACCCCAAACCGCTGAAGGTGCAAAGCCCCACTGAGCTGTTGCTGAGGCTGATGAGACCATCCCCAAGCACTGTGGCCCTCTTTTCTGCCAAGCATGAAGCCACTGCTGGCGTTGAACTGGCAACTCTTGCAGGCAGTCCTTGACACATTACCAGTCACTTAATGACCACCTGAAGTTATGACAGATCCCCGAAAAGCTACTTATGGCCCAATTTCAATGTTCTGGGTCACATGGCTGCCTTCTGGGCATTCAGCAACCGGCCCGCCTTGATAGCTGTAGCGCCCACAGTCACGTCACTGCAATTCCCGATGCTTTTGCCAGAAACCAGAATTTACTTCCTGGATCCAATAAAACCAGCCCATAATGGACAATGGGCTCGCTTAATGACTGGGGCACTTGATGAATAACTGCAGCGTTCATTTAATGACTGCCCCCCAAAACGTGGTAAGATTGGGTTCATTCACATAACGGCTCACTATTATTTTTTAGTAAAGTTTTATTAATTTTCTATTACATTTAATTAGTGTTTAATAAACACCATTATTTTGTTTCCTTAGCAATACCAATTATATTCCGAATCTTTACCTTTTTTCCAGCCATTGATAAAATAAATGCCATGTCTGATTGTATTCTGTATCTTCTTCAAAGAAGGTGGAGACCCTCTTCATGACTTATAACTGCAATTGCCAGGCTCAATTACAGTCATAACTTGTGAACTACCTGCATCCTGTTTGACCAACTAACTGGAACTGTTCAGCTCCAGCTCTCTATACTGGGGGTCCTCCCAGCAGTGCACGCACGGCAAGGTGGGTGTGCCAAGGCCTGCATGTACAACCACTGGGCAGCCTGGCTTGAAAGCAATCCAGAGAAGGGAGCCAGCTGATTTTTCTCCCACCTCTGGCATTTTCCTTTGTTCATAAATGAATCTCCTATAGCCACCCATTTCAGTCAAAGACTCTGGGCAGCTTGCAATTTGAAAAAACACATTGAAATTAAAACACTAAAAAGGTCTGAATACAATAAAAAGCATCCAAAGTAAATATACACCACAGCCAGGTTCCTTAAGCCAATTAGCAGCTCAGCAAGGAAGCTGGGACCTTAGCACATTCAGCCAGCCAGGCTCAGGAACACCTCTGACTGCCAGGTTTTAGGGCCTTATGAAAGGGGGTTGGAGCCATTCTAGTCCCCAAGAGGAGGAAAAAGCCCACCTTCTAGTTCCTGCCAGCCAACCCTTTTCAGCTGAGGGGATCTACAGCATTCCCAATCAGCTAGATCAGGTTGGATAGGTAGAGACTCTTGGGAAAAGGCAAACTCTCAGGGAATCCTGTCCCGAGCCTTAGAAAACATAGAAACGGGATGCTACTAGGTAGCATAAGATAAGGAGGAATTAAGAAATAGAAAGAAATTATCCCCTGGAAAGACTTCTGCTATTTCTTTCCTGCTGAAGCTGATAGTGTGGGGATGGGGGTGGGAGACTTCTGTGGTACTGCACGGCCTTGCTCCACAACTCCAGGAGGGGAAGAATTCTGCGCACAATGTTTTAAGTTTACCCGAAAATACAAAGAAACCTGCACCAAAGTTGAGCTGTCTAGGTAAAAATCACATCTGTCTCATACATCAATTATGTCTTGCTTTTCAAAATTAATGACTGATTTTGAATATTTATCCTGATTTTGCTAATCATTATTGAGGATCGAAAGGTAATGGCAGATTACCAAATACTCTAGATCAGTGTCTCTCAAACTTAGTAACTTTACGATCTATGGACTTCAAGTCCCAGCATTCCCCAACCACAAGACTTACTGTACACTGTAATTTCTGCACAATCCCAATTTCATAGCATCTGCATTTCCAAGGATTTCTTCAAAATCACCCAGGGAATATTCAGTTACTTTACGTGTTTGCCTCACCACAGCAAGAAAAGGTTGAAGTGACTCTCTTTTGACATGGATCACTACCCCAGTTTGAAAAGCACAATTTGTGCCGATCAATGTTACTGCGTAAGTCACCCCCATTGTAGCATCTATTCAAAAGCTGTCAATCTGTGAGAATTGCCTCTCGGTTTTGAATGATTCATTCAAAGCAATCAAGATGGAAATCTTAAGCAAAGCAGCTAGAAAAAATATAGAATCCAATTGTAGAAGCCCACCAGCACCCAGAGATACCCTAAGGCTTTAGATCAACTAGAAGCATTTTAATACAAACCCCCAAAGGGAGGGACACATACATCATCCTTCATATGGACCTTGGGTGGGTTGAATTCCTCGTGGTAGGAACGGCCACTTCCTGGGTGGATTAGCCTAGAAGGGAAACACAGAAAAGCCTCATCCATCTTTCATCTGTAGCAACTACATGGGGCAAAGCTAGTCTACAAGCACCAAAACTTAAAACCTTTGCGGATTTGCAAGGAAAGAATTTTTTCATAAATGAAAAGGAAACAGAAGGGTACAAAGGAATAATACGTTGGGAACATCACTGCAGCTCTGGTAAAATTCAGGCAGTGATGGCCACTGAGAATGGGGAATTTTCTTTGAGACAAACTCACACATATGCACAACTTGCATTTGCAGTATAACTAAAGGTTTCCCCATTCAAGCTATTTCCTATTTAGTTGCTGACCACGTCGGGCTGATCTCTTCCCCTTGTGCTACAAAATAGGCTTCTTCTAAGTGGGCAAACTTTCCTTTACAAGAAACTTCCACCCACTCTGCTCCTGGCTTTGTAGGACCACCACCATCTCATCACTCACCTGTTAAGAGGAAAGGGAACCCACTCAAGCTGCCCAAGACAGCAACATCCCCCAAGGAAAATGACAGTTACCGTCCAGTGATTCTCCGGATGAGCAAGGAGTCGGCAAGGCTGAATTCAATGACCGAATCTAGTTTCTCTTTCCTCTTCACCATCAGCTCGTCCAGCTGTAAAATTGTGAAAAGGAGGCAAAACTAGTGAGCTAATTGGCACCGAGGTTCTCCGACTCTCTTCTGGATCAAGGCAGACAGTGTGCAGCCAGCAACCGCGTGTGTGTGTGTGTGTGGCAGAGCACGTTCCCTTCTTGGCACTTCTGACAGGACGAAGGCTCCCTCCCAGGATGTGCCTCCTTGAGGTTCTGGCTGTCCACTCTGCACAGGGCACAAGCCCAAGGAGAGCACTTACCATCTCCGCTTGGCGCACAGTGCGAGGGAACCCGTCCAAGAGGAAGCCATTTTTGCAAGGGGGGGTCTCCAGGTTCTTCTCAATCAGCTCCACCACCAACTCATCGCTCACCTGATAAAAGAGGAAAGGGAACCCACTCGATGCAGCAGCTGCTGGAGCCACTCAAACCCAGTAGAAGATTGTGCTTGTGAGGTGATCCTGGCCACCACTGGCCTTTGTAGCCAGATGCTGTTCTCCACCCGTGGCCTTTGGCAAAGGGATCAACTTTCAAGGTTCAGGTCACGTAGATTTCTGATGTGCTGACTATACAGTTTGTTTCTGTCCTGGACTTCAAAACTGCTGCCATTCTTCCCCATGGACTGAGCCAATGCAGAAATGGCCCCCTTACTAGAAAAGGGGCTTAGATGTCCCCCAGTTCAGTGCCACCTCAGAAGTTCTCCAGGACGGACAGGCAGCTTCATCTCCCAAACCTGATGTAGTTCACCCACCCACATCAGCAAAACTTTCTAATGATACACTGACACTTTCAAATCAAGGTCATAAATAAGAAACAGCCATTATAGGCTTCCTGCAAAACCCTGTAAGAAATATTGCAGAGACACCTTCACTTGAAAAAAAAAACAAATGCCAGGTTTAAAAGCAAGAAGTATTTATGATGGAGGTGATGTATGGAAGCAGATCTCCCTTCCATAGATTATTCCTCGTAGCTCTATACCATCTGCCTTTACACATAGGCTTCATTTAACATACACTCACTCAGCGACCATTTGAAATTAAGCAGCACTAAACAAGGAGACGGATTGTCTGGCCCTCATAATCAATCACCGATTGTGACGGGACCTTGGCAGCAGCTTGCAATTATGACGGTCCTGCCATTGGCAACTTCCACTGCTGGCTTCCCTCAAAGTCAATTCAGGTGGCAAATGGCATCTCATGATGACAGGCCTAAGGATGCCAACCACAAGTGCCGCAGCTGCTGCCCTAAGTTGGCACGGCCACATAACACTGGGCTTAGCCATGGGGTTGCCCGTCCCAAATGCTGTCATTAAACGAAAGTAACCTGCACTGCAGGCCTTTATGAATCTGAGCTCTAAATGGAGAAGGAAATGTAGAAAACAATATTACATTTCCAGAGTTGGGATGGCTAAAAATAAATCCCCTAAAATAGAAAAGCATTATAATTAGGATTTTCAAGTCCCACTCCATTTTCTTAATCGATTTTATGATTAGTGAACTGGATCCTCTCCAGAGAAAGGCCACAGCTGATTTAACCCTAACCCTAACCTTGCTCAACCTGCCTGCCCGGGGGGCTGATTTCCAATGCTTAAGTCTTTAATTCAAAGAACAGAGGATATTCCTGGAACAGAACAAGCCAGCATCACACCCAACCCCATCTCAGGCACCTTCCAGAGTTGGACCTGATGGGATTCTGGTCCATTCAGAGGCATCTGTAGAAGCCATAGTTTCTACACATCAGGTCACCATGCAGTGAGATTGTGATGCTGCTCCCCACCCTGCAAGTCCCCATCGTTACTTGGGGAACAATGTGACAGGACAGGAGGGGCTGGTTTAAATCAATGGCTGGGAATCTCAACCTTCAGCAGACAGAGGATTCTTCTCCTTGAACCTCTGGAAAGCGCAGCCCAAAAACCACCTCAGGGGGAGCCATTCTTCCCACTCACCAGCTTCCCTGCATCCATTGTCGCCTTCAGCCTTTTCCCCAGCTCTGAGCCTGAAGCCACCATCGCCCTCAACATGTCCCCCGTGGCCAGGTGGCACACGCAATACGTTTCAGCTAGCCGAGGAGCCTGGACAAGAAAGGAGAGTCAGCAGTTCCCATGACGGTTACACACAGGCAGCCTTGGCTTACAACTGCAATTGAACTTGCAATTTTGGTCATAAGTCATGATGGTCACAAAACAGGTTACCACATAACTGTGCCCAATTTTAAAATCTTCATTATGAAGCGAACTCCATGGTTCCGGATGGGGCAGTTTTTGCTGAAAACAAGAGGTGAATAAACAGAAGTTTAACCAGAGCTGCAAGGAACCTTGGCAGCCTCCGAATTCAACCCTCTGCTCAAGCAGGAGACCCTACATCAGGGATGGCAAACCTTTTTGGCACCGAGTGGCGCACACACATGCGCATACCCAAAATGCAGTGCACATGCGCCACCCCGCATTCACCCCCTGCACATGCGCGGCAGACCTGAAGCCCACCTGGCTGGTAGGTGTGTACACATGTGCGGCAGAGCTGAGCTGGGGCCATGGCACACATGCCCAGAGAGGGCTCTAAGTGCCACCTGTGGCACCCATGCCATTGGTTCACCACCAAGGCCCTACACCATTCCAGACAAATGGTGGTTCAATCTCTTCTTAAAACCCTCCAGGGATGGAGCACCCACGATTTCTGGAGGGAAGCTGTTCCACTGGTTCATTGTTCCCACTGTTAGGAAATTTCTCCTTAATTCCAGATTGCCTCTCTCCTTGATTAGTTTCCATCCTGTTAAGGAATTGGGAGATTTAATAGCTGACCAGCTGTTGTAAGGCTGTTGTAAATGCTCATGTAATGAGAATGAGTAAGCAGGGTATTGCCACTTTAAGAGTGAGGTTGGGTCAGCAGGGTTATTGCCGCTTTAAGAAGCTATCTATATAAAGGCGGCCATGATAGGGCATCTCTCTCTCTCTGTGTTCTATCTCCATTGTAGTTCTCAGTGCAGAGTAATAAAGACTGATTGCCTTGTATGTACCTAACACATATATGTATGTATATAAACCACTGTTAAAAGACAAAGCCTCTGTGTGCTGTGTTGTGCTTCTGGGTTGACTCACAATAATAGTTACCTGCAAACATTTTGACACATCCATTGTTTCTTGTCCTGCCCTCTGCTGCTTTGAAAAATAAATTGACCCCCTCCTCTTTGTGGCAGCCCCTCAAATATTGGAAGATGCTATCATATCACTCCTAGTCCTTTTCTCTAAACTAGACAGACATACCCAATTCTTGGAAACATTCTTCCTATGTTTTAGTCTCCAGACCTTAAATCATCTTTATTGTTCTACTCTTCTACTCTGTACTCTTTCTAGAGTCTCAACATCTTTTTACATCATGGTAACCAACACTGGGTGCAATATTCCAACTGTGGTCTTATCAAGGGATTATAGAGTGGTAGTAACATTTCACGTGACTGGGATTCTATCCCTGTTAATGCAGCCTAGGACTCTCTTGGCTTTTTTGGCTGCTGCCCCAGACTGTTGGCTCATATTTAAATGATAGCACTCCAACATCCTTCTATTGAACCAGGTACCACCTATTCTATATCTGTACATTTGTTACCTAAGTATAAAATCTTACTTTTCTCACCACTGAATTTCATTTGTTTAGAGGGTCCAGAAACCAACTCTATCGAGATCTTTTTGCATCCTGAGCTTGTCTTCTGGGGTGTTGCCTATTCCTGCCAGCTTGGTGTCAACTGCAAATATAATGAATTCTGCTTCTATTACCTCATCTAAGTCATTTATGAAAATATTGAAGAACACTGGGCCTAAGACAGTCCCCTGCTGCTTACTTCCCTCCATGTAGATGTAGTTCCATTAAGCCATAAATTCAGGCTGGTTACCTAAAATACACTAATGTGACCACAGGCGGGGGTGGGTGGGTGGGGTTGGGAGAGGAGGAAGCAAGTTCAAATTCAGGTCTTAAGTAGCTTTTTCAGGTCCATTGTAACTTTGAAATCAGTTGTAAGTCAGAACTACCTGTACTTCTATTGTGCTTTAGTTTTTGTAGCAAATGGAGCTATACACTGTGGAACTAAATATGGTTTCTTGATTTAATATGAAGAAACACAGATTAACTTCTTCTGCATCTTAACCACTAAAAAAGAAAATATTAAAGAATACTTCATTATTCCTTCTCCACCAAGATTTCCATTTTTATGGGCTAAAGAGAATCCTTTGAGGAAATAAATATCCAAGGAAGTATAAAGCTTTGTTTGACCAGCCAGCCAGGAGGTTCAATAATAGAACAGTATTCTGTCAAAAGTCTTCAAAAAGTTCTGAGGGATATAAATTTAGCCCCCACACCCCTTTCCTGGTCCTTAGCAGGTCAGGACAACGAAGTACAGATAGTCCTTTACGAATGCAATGGAGCCTGCCAATGACATTAGTAACCCCAGAATTACGTTGGAGTGAATTGCATAAAATGAACGTGAAAATTCCCTGCTTTTGCCCATGCATTCACTGAATTCACAGGTGGTTAAATGCACATGAAGCATCTCAAGGTGGGGAAGGCAGGGGGTGTGTGCTAGCGATGGAACAGGCCACCTGCTTACGACTCACCCAGTGAGACACCTCATGCTCCCCACAATTGTTTTCTCCCCCTCCTCCCATCCTGCCGCTCGGGTCACTCTTTGCTCCTGCAAAGATCTAGTGAGCTGCTTCTTCTCCAGCCTCTGCCGCACATCGGCCTGCAAACTGTTTGGGCGATGAGACTGGAAGCTTGTGGGGGCTGTGATCTTGTGCCACTTCAGGCACTCGTTATCTGCAAAAGCAGATGGGTGCCTGAAGTTGTGCAAGATCACAGCCCCCAGAAGCTTCCAGACTTGGCACCCAAACTGTTGCAAGCTGATGGGAGGCTTTGGGGCAGCAAAACTGGGCTGCCTCAAAATGTCCCATCAGCTGGCAAACCCTTCGGCAAAGGGTTGCCAAAGCCTACACAGAGTTTTTGTGTCCCCGTCCATCTTCGCAAAAAGCCTTTGCCGGCAAGAATGAAGCCCAGGCCTCAATCTGCAGAGAACAGAGGCCTAAAGTTGTGCAAAATCACACAAGATCTTGCGCTACGGACCTTGCCTCTGTTCTCTGCAAATGCTCAGAAGCAGGCAAAGAAACTGCGGCAGAGAGGAGGCAGCTCGTGTCTCTGCGGTCTTTTGTAAGGGTGAATGACTGCTGTGGTATTGCAGCCTTTGTAACCTCGGGACCATGTCGTAAGAACTGAAGGCGGGCTATGTCGCAACTTAAGTGAACTGTTGTAACGGGAGAATGACCTGTATGCTGTCCCCCATCCACAGCAGACGCTGCCGCCTCCTTTGCTTCGCACCGCTTGCCCATCCCCGAGCGTGGGATCCCTCAGCATCTGAAGCTGGGCTGGGGTCGAAGGGCAGGCCTGGAAGCCTGTGCATCTCCACCGTGCCCAAGGCAACCTTGCCCAACTTTCAAGAGCTCTCTTGTCCCTGAAGAGATCTTGCTGAGACGGGCAAAAAAAGCCTGTTTTGCAAGAGATGCCTGACAGGACAAAGGGCAGGCGCTTCACTTGGGAGAGGCCTCCCAAGAGCAGCTCTGCCCACAAAATGCCATTGCGGACTTGAGCTCAGGCCAAGCACTTATAAGACGCTGAACTGGAAGAAGACATTTTTATTCCTCTCTTTAAAATTAAACTTTCCAGAGAGAATATTAAACATAACAGTATTTAAGGTTTGTCAGGATGTTTAGAAGGAAATGCCCGTATAAGCTTAGGGGCTCAAACATCACTTTCATTCACCCCTTCCGACTGAGGGGGAGGGAAATGCTTCCAAACCACTGAATATTGGAGTCTTCCTCTTTGTTTCCTGGAGTCCAAACTCTTTCGTCTCAAAATGCTGCTTGCCCTCAATCAGAAGAGGAACTGGAGGGGCCGCCTGGTCAGGTCGCAAGTGGGACGTATGTTCAGGTTTCAGCAAACTGACCGGGAAGACGGGGTGGATCCTCCTAAGGGTTTTTAGCAATTGTAACTGCACCGCAACCCTGTCTGGAATTATCCGCCATGGTCTAGGCCAGGGGTCTCCGACCTTGGCCCCTTTAAGACTTAGGGACTTCAACTCCCAGAATGCCTCAGCCAACAAAGCTGATCCATGGCTCCCAGCAAAGCTGGCTGAGGAATTCTGGGAACTGCAGTCCACCAGCCTTAAAGGGGCCACGGTTGGAGACCCCTGGCCTAGGCCGCTGTTTCTCAATCCCGGGCACTTCAACCCCGAATCCCCCCAGCCAGCACGAGAAACATACCAGCGCAGGCCCAGAATCAACTCCCACCCCAGCCCGAAAGGACTTTCTCGAGCAACCGCTTGGCGCGAGGCGGCGTCTCTCAACACACACGCACACCCGTTTCCCGCAGAAACCAGCCGGGCGGCCCACCGACCGACCGACCGACCGACCCCAAGCTCGTCCCCGCCACCCGCCGGCCGGGCCTGGGGTCGGGAACGGGCTGCGAGAGCTCTCGGCCGTCCAGAGCCAGAGGATCGGCTCCCTCGCAGGACCCTCCTCCAAGCCGGACCGGGGGAGTCCGCCGAGGTGGCGGCTGCCGGCGGGTCTCTGCCAAGGCGGGTCGGGGAACGCCGGGGCCTCGCTCCCCAAGCCAGCCCGCTCCACCTGCGATGCAGCAGAGGCGCCGCGAGGCCTCCCCCGACCGGCCCCTCACCTGAGTGCCCTTCCCTGCCCCGGGCGGCCCCAGGAGCAGCGCCCGGACGCCCTTGCGGGCTCCGCGTCCCAGCGTGTCTTGCCCGCCTTCCGCGCTCGGAGCCATCGCGCCGCTCGACACCTCCTGCGCAGGCGCCCGACCCAGCAGTCGCGCGCCTAGCCATTGGGCTGACGGCCCGTCCCTCAGGTGGCGTCAGCAGCTTTCGCCCAATCACCTTAGTACGGCGGCGGGAGGTTGCCTATGATTGGGCGCCGTCTCCTCAAAAAGCATGCGGGATATATTTGCGCCTGGGCACTCTGCTCGCGGCAAGGAGGGGCGCTTTCATGCGGGCTGCGTGGCCATTGATTGGCGCAACGGAAATTTATGCAAATATTATAATCTCGGAGAATGGGAGTAGATGGAACTCCGGGCGGAGTCAACGGATCCAGGCAGCATTTGGGGGGAATTCTGGGAGTTGAAGTCCACTTAAAGTCGCTAAGTTTGAGAAGCGGCGTTGAATTCCTTCATCTGCACCTGTTGAACTCTACGGTCCAAATGCTGCCTCCAGCGTGCTTCCTCCAAACCTGGCCGCTTTAAGACTTGTGTGACTTCAACTCCCAGAATCATCCAGCCCAGCTATGCTAGGGTAAAGAAGCCACAACCAGTTTTTCTACCAGCTGCCCGCAGAGCAGGGTGGTGGATTATGGGCCTTAACCTTCAGTGTTGTGATCCTGCAGCGGACTGATTTGGGCTGCTGATATTACAGTCAGGTGTTTTATAGTAATGCAGTGAGGATGAAATCTCTGCAGTGCTTAATTAAGGCAGCATGTCTAGCATTATGGTTGAAAACAGTGAAATAGCTAAACACAAACCGGGGCCAAGCATAAAGTGGTTACTTGCAGGCTAAAGTTTTCTCCTTGAAAATGTCTTCATTAGGTATTGGTTTCTGTTAGATTGTAGTGGATCAAGTCTTTTCCCCCAAAAAAGATGTGCTTCCTGAAAAACTTGTGGTGATTATGATAGACCCCTTCAAACTGACCATAAATATAATGTCAGAATAACTGTTCTTCTTGGAAACATCCGTCTCAAATAAGGGAAACCTTTGTCTTCTTTGTTCACCGATTTTGCAAATGTTTTCATCACTCCTAGCTCTGTGAAGCGGAGGCAAAAACATGTTTGTCGGGTCAATCAGTGGTTTATGGGCCACATTTTTCTGTCCTGGAACCACATTCTTTTGGAGTGGCCATTTCTTTTTAATGTAATGCTTGGGCAAGGAGTTGGACTAGATGACCTACAAGGTCCCTTCCAACTCTGTTGATCTATTTATCTACTGTGACTGCCTTGAACGGCTCTCCCATTTGCATGTGCAACAACAGTCTATCTGAATTACATTCCAAGCAGCAGAGCCATTTCATTCAGAGTTTCTCAGATATTCCACTGGGGGATGTGCTTCAATGACAGCACTGAAGGGTACACATTTCAGGAATGAAATCTCTATAAAACTTTTGTGAATACAGGTTACAATGGCAGGTTATTTTCGTGAGCCAAAAATCAATAAGATACACACAAAACTGTTCAGAGGAAGCAAATTTTTGTTGTCCAGCAATATCACTCTTGTAATGTATCCAAAACGACAGACATGGCCAGGGAGAACTGCTGGCAGTTTTCCCTGGTAGTAAAAGAGCCTAATGGGGAAATCTGCTTCTGAGTGGTGCCCAAACCTTATGGGAATCTCTGTGATCTCCACGAGCAAGGCCCACCCCTCACCTTTTTAGCTACTCTTGGCAAGGTTGCTTCTGAGGATGGCCAGAGTGCAGAGGACTCCTTCATCAAAGGGGTCTCTGCCCAGCAGAATCCAGTTTGGAAATGGGTGTGGGCATGCCTCTATGTGAAGGGTTCTGTCTTGTGTTGACAACTGGTTTAGGAAGAGCAGTTTGCAAAATTCCCGTTTTCCACTGTACCGCTAGCCTGGGTGCTTCTGAAGCGAAAGCAAAGCTTTTAGGTTTTGTGGCTTTTTTCTCTTTTAAGAATGGCTTTCTTGCTTGAAACATGCTTGTGCAGAACATGACATTACGTGTAGGGGAAGGCGAAAAAGGCATATAAGCAGTAAGAAAGAGAAAGTAACCATATAAAATCCACACAAAACATTCCATTTTAATATGCCATGTCACGGAATGCATAAATATATATAAAAAGTCCCTAAACTCTTTGTCTGGGCGTATCCGGTGCCAGGAGGGTGGCAGTTGTCCGGCTGACTGTAAATAAGTCCTTGTGCTGAGTGAGTGATCCTGTTTGGCGCCCTTCCTCAGGGAGGCCCCTGATCTGCAACTGGCAGAGGGCAGCAACACATCTGGGCAGCCGCTTCCACCCCCAAGGAAAATCCTCCCCCCATCAGCCAGAAGCGCCTCCCTTGGATCACCAGTTCAGCATCTCTCCATCACTCCTGCTTTGTTTCTTTCCCCCTCAGCCAATTGGATTGCTGGGCTTGGTCACCATGGCGACTCTTGTGAGCAGAGATGGGGGGGGGGAATATAAGGGACCAGCATCTACCTAGAGCTGAAGATTAGCTGGTGCTGCTTTGCATGGTGTAGGCTTTGGAGGAGGAGGAGGAGGAGGAGGAGCCACTGCTGAAGCCTATATTTACTCTTGGGAGACCCATGGGCAAAATCCGTTTAAATGCTTTTTAAGGTGGGTGGAAGGGAGGAGAGAGGTCGAGCAGTAGGCCTGGGGGTGTACCTTGGGCTGTGGATTAGGGGAGAGGGAGCCTGGAGAGCTCCTGATCCTCCTGCCCGTCTCTCGTCTGCCCCTCTGCAGAGACCTCGGATCCCCAGCAGCAACTGCGCCTCGGGGTGTTGCAGAAGCTCAGAGTTCACCGGAGAACCCCCCTGGCATTACACCTAGCCACCTGGGAAGGAGGAAGGCTTCGGGACGGTGAGGCCCCACCCCGAGGGCGAGGACTGGTGGGGGGGCAGGGAGGGGATAACATGGAAAGAGGCCGGGAGCCGCTTCCTCTTCTCTGACCCATTAAATGCTTTAATATGGGTTAATCCCCCCTCCCTTCTCTGTCTGACATGTGGGGATACGCAAGAGAGGCTGGCAGGGGAAGCAGATCGAGGCCTGCGCTGGGGAGAATCTCACCAAAGCTCACTTTTTAAAAAGAAGTGCCATAAGTATTTAAAGGACAGTAGCGATGCACACCAACAAATATAAACATGCCCTTTCTCAAATAACTTTTATCCAGTTTGTTATCCCATTTAAATCCCTATTAAATTTTCTTCTTCCAGGCTTGGGATGGGCGGATGGAACAGGGATTTCCACAAATGAGGAGATGTTGTCCAGTCTCAGAGGGTCCCTTTCTCTTTGAAAATCCCTTCCTGGTCAATCCAAAATTCTCCTCTCATCTTACGCAGCTCCTCTTCCTGTTGCGTTCCTTTGATGCTTCCCAGGACATGAAACAGGCTGGGCGCTGATCTTCTTTTGCTCCCTTTTTGCAAACCTGCTGGAGCAAAAACCAAGAAGTTAGAATCAATCTCCTTGCTTCTAGAATGTTTTTTAAACCCTCACTTGGGTGACCATATATTCTTATGGGTTATTCATATGTTTTTATTTTATTTGTATCCCACCTTTATTATTTTTTACAAATAAGTCAAGGGGGCAAACATTTCCAATACTCCTTCCTCCTTCCACTCTCCCCACAACAACAATCCTGTGAGGTGAGTTGGGCTGAGAGCGAGAGACTGGTCCAAAGCCACCCAGCTGGCTTTCATGGCTAAGGCAGACAGTAAAAATAGGGATGCACACACACACACACACACACACCAGATGCCAGGAGTACAGGCATTCTTACTCCAGAGGCACATTCTAAGTTACCCTCACAATTTATCACTTCACTAAGAGTTCTGCTGCCTCAATCTGAGTTTTTCCACAACCTTTTATTTTACACACATTAATCAGAAACAAGAGAAGCTGCTAATCGGCAATTACTGTGTCCCAAAAGCCACAAGTGAATTTTGGTGCCAGGGGAAGGGTTGTGCAATTACCCAATGGCTACCAGAGGGCTAGAGACGAAGCACAAACCTGGGATGTTGCTTTCTGCATAGATACTCCTTTTGTCCACAGTTACAAACTTTTCCCCACCCCATTATTTATTTTATTTATTTATTTATTTGTTTAAACTTCTATACCGCCCCCTCTCCCAAAAAAGGGACTCGGGGCGGTGTACAGCCTACTAAAACATACAAGATATACAATAAATACAGTTAAAAATAAATTAAATAATTTAATCCGGCTGTCTAATTCAGATTCAATTTAAAAGTTAAAAACTAAAAACCCCAATTAAAATTTAATTAAAAACCTAAAACACAGTTACTGGGCCAGGCCGGCCTGATTAAAAAATAAAGTTTTCACCGCGCGCCAGAAGGTCAGGATATCCGTCATAGACCGTATCTCCGGGGGAAGATCATTCCATAGGGAGGGAGCCCCCACAGAGAAAGCCCGAACTCTCGGGGCCGTCAGCCGACAACGGCCAGACGGCGGTACCCCAAGCAGGGCAACCCTGTGGGAGCGTACTGGGCGGCGGGAGGTTGACGATGGCAGCAGGCGGTCCCGTAAGTACCCAGGTCCCGAGCCATGGAGCGCTTTAAATACCATCAGTACCACCTTGAATCGAATCCGGTAGGCCACAGGAAGCCAGTGCAGCCTGCGAAGCAGCGGAGTAACGTGGGAGCTCCGAGGGGCACCCACAAGCACTCGCGCGGCTGCATTCTGGACCAGCTGTAACCTCCGGAGACTCTTCAAGGGGAGCCCCATGTAGAGAGCATTGCAATAATCCAGGCGGGAAATGACGAGGGCGGACGTGACTGTGCGAAGTGCGCCCAGATCCAGAAAGGGCCGCAACTGGTAAATCAGACGTATCTGATAAAAAGCCCCCCTTCTTCTGACAAGCTTCTGACAATCTTCTTCTGACAAGCTTCTGGAACAAAGTGACTGACTTTAGTGGTCCAATGGGGCTCATCAGCCCTGCCATCCAACTTAAACAAAAGAGCAAGCGATGTGCAAAGCATTCAGCCACATTTACCCTCTTTATAGGTGTAGGAGAAAGCAGCATGCTGGCATTTTGCATTTCAGTAAGCAAGACAAAAATGTCACCATCTGGATCTGATCAGAGGATGTAAAAGCAGAGCAGATGTTGCAAATACAGTGACCTAGTTTCAGGTCAGCCTCATCTGTTGGACCTGTACAAATCAGAGTCTAACCCTAACCCTAACCCTGGCATCGAAGTAGTCACTGAAAGGTCCTTTCCTGTACATGTAGATATATTGATCGGGAGCCTGGTAGCACCTTTCCCAACTAAATACTTTTCTTAAAAGCTTTCCAAAATCCTCATCATCATAGTTGGCCAACAGATCTTCAGATTTTCTGAACACCTTTTCCCACCTGAAATATTTTGCTGTCCTTTGCATCAAGTTTGGAGAGAGAGATCCATGAGCCTTAGTGATCTCCTGTCAGGTTCAGGAAGGGGAACCCTTTCTAACCTTCCTGAGTAAACCATCCAGCACCTGGCAAAAGAGCCACTGCTGTGAAGTAGCTGTTTGCCATCTCAGATGGTTGAGAAGGAGCTTCCTGATGTGGTCTCTTTCCCTCCACAGTGTGTTGCATACTTAAAAACTATCCCCCCTATTGACGGAGGTTTTCAAAGAAGGATCCTCTTTTGGTGGTAACAATGACCAGGTACCTGGATGAATCGGATGTCATGATGGTGGAGGAGGGCTTCACCACTAGGGATCTCCTGGAGAGTCTCCTCCTCAAGGTTGCCCAGACGGTGAGGACCAAGAGACTGGGCTTTCCATGCACGGAGGATGGAGGCAGGGTAGGTGGGTGTATATCATCCCAGCAGAGGTGGGATTCAGCCAGTTCTAGAGAACCACCGGTAGCGGAAATGTTGAGTAGTTTGGAAAACCGGCCAATCCCACCTCTGACTAGCCCCGCCAACCCCCTCTATTCTCTGCCTCCCATTGAGTCCCAGCTGATCGGCTGGGTCTTCTTTGGTTGCCCTGCACAGGAGAATGGAGCTGCAAAGCAGGTTAGTGGGGTGGGGAGGGAATGGAGATTTTGCAGTACCCTTCCCCTGCCACGCCCACCAAGCTACACCACGCCCACTAAGCCACGCCGACAGAACTAGTACTAAAAAAAATTTGAATCCCACCACTGCATCCCAGGGTGTGGATGGGCGATTGACAAGTGTGGCTGAGCTATATGGGATAAAGGACAAGACTCGTCAATGGGCATATGACTCCATGATGTACACAGAATTCAGCTCTTCCACCGTAGAATTTGTGCAACCAAAGTTAGTGCACCCCCACTGCCAAAAGCGGAAAGAGAGTTTTCTGCCTGGTGTTGGCAACTAACCTGTGAGGCTCCTAAGACAGCCAGGATGACCCTCTGGAGCTGGCTGGGGACATGGGGATTCAGCATTGGACTCCAATCTTTGTGGTGGTGGGGAGGCCCCCGGAGAGCTGGGTGCAAAGCAGACCCCTTTGCATTTGTGTTGATTGTGCCTATTCCTCTCCAGGGTAGCCGAGAAGCCTTTTTCATGGCAAATCTCGAGGACGTGATGAAGAGACACGTGCGCCTCCGCAAGGCCCTGCCGCGGGTCAAGCCCGTCTATCCCTTGAAGTGCAACAGCAGCCAGGGTGTGGTGCAGATGCTGGCTGGGCTGGGGGCCGGCTTCAGCTGCACCAACAAGGTGGAGACGGGGGGGCTCCTGGAGACATGGGGCAGAGGAGTGGGGGGGCTCTGCAGGGTGCAGGCAGAAAGGTCCAGAGACAGAGTGTCAGTCACACGGAACCACACGAACCTAGGAACCCCGCCCGAAGAAGCTTCCCGGCTGAGAAGCAAAACGTCTTCCGGGGAAAACAAAGGCAGTCCGGTTGCCTTTTTCAACAGAAGCGCCTTTTGGACGTCCTCTGGGTGCCCCACAGAAAAGGAGAGAGGGTGCCGCTTCTCTTGTCAGCCCAGGCAGGACCCCCTGACTTGTGGGGCTCCCCTGCAGCGGATCAAGGCTTTCGTGCATGGACAGCAAACCAGCTGTGAGCCTTAGTCTTGTTTCTCCAAGGAATCTGGATAGGCAGTGTGGCTGCTGCTGCCAGTCCTCGGTTTATGACTATTCAGTCCTCACACTTGCAATTCTCCCAGCATCCTTACAGTCCCAAGATCGGAGTTTGGGTAGCCAGCAGCTCCTTACGAGGATTCCAGTGCCCTGGGACCACCTGATTGCCATTTGCCATAAAGTAAATGGGTCAGCTGGATTCATGTGATTCACTCAATAACAATGATTTGCTTAACTGCCTTGAAAAATCAGGCCGGGCCTGCTGAAAACCACCACCTTGCTTAGCAATGGAAAGTCTGATCCCAGTTGCAGTCATGCCTTCCAGTCAGAGTCACTTTGCAGGTAGAAACTGGCTCCCCCCTGCTTATGATGATCCTCTTCCCCAATCCGTGTTTTTCAAGCAGATCTGATAATACTACAACTGGAGAACCTCTGGTACTTGGAAACATCTGGATTTAGGTACAATAACCTGGGATAAAAATAGTGAGGGGAAAAAAGGCCTTTGAGAGAGACCGGATGGATGCCTAGAGCAACATGCATTGTGTGTTTGGAGAATGAAGCTGTTCTACACAGTGGGATCTAATAGTAGCTCAAAGCCATAAGAGACCTCTCTAATTTTGCAAGGCCAGGTGCCTGTGGACCGCAAACCCTCCAGACATCACCTCCCAAAGGGTTTGCAAGCTATTCCTGAAATGTTTCCTTTAAGAAGAGGTTCAGGATCAACATGCATCAGTCAGATGTATGTGGTATTTTTTTTTAAAAAAGGTCGAAAGATCAGTGTGCCAAGAAAGGCCTCAGATGGTAATTAAAATGAAAATTGACTTGAATTGGCCAAGTATGATTAGACACACAAGCAATTTGTCTCTGGTGCAGAAGCTCTTAGTGTACATGTAAAACAGCAGAATAATAATAATAATAATACCAGTAAGAGGGAAAGTAGAGAAAATAACAAGGATAAACAATATTTCATCCATACTGCATAGATAAATGTACATAGATATTAGACAGACTGAATTCAATCAATTCAATTAGTATCAGATCTGCCGATTGGGGAAGCTGCCCGTCACAAGCAGGGAGGGACCGGTTTCTGCCTGCAAGATGACCCTGACTGGAAGGTGTGACAGGGAGTCCTTGACTTATGACCGCAACTGGGATCAGACTTGCCACTGCTTAGCAGGGGGGTGGTTTTAAGTGGGCCCTGCCTGATTCTTTGACCTTTCTATCATGGTAGTTAAGCAAATCACAGCTGCCCTGTTTGTTAAGTGCCCATGCTTGCCACATTTTGGGTGGGTAATGGAGCTGAGCAAGCCAAGGGACTCGCCAGAAGGAAACACGTGCAGTGAGAACAGCAAAGAAAAGCCAATTCCCACGGCGTCTGGCTCTGAAGCCCACCGCTGGCTTTCTGGATCACTGGCCTGGCCCCTCAAGGTTAGCATTTCAGGGTGACTTGAACCCTTTACAATTGCCTCTCTCCAGCGGGGTTTCACAGGATGCAGGAGTCTGGGGGGTCAGTGCCTGGTCTTGGCCCCATCACCCCCAGCCCCAGGTTCAGATGACCAAGTCCCTTGACCTTCTCTGGTTGTCACCCCCAGACAGAGATGGCCCTGGTGAAGAGTACTGGAGTTCCACCGGAGAGGATCATCTGCGCCAGCCCCTGCAAGCAGGTCTCCCTGATCCGATATGCAGCCAGCCAAGGGGTGCAGCTGATGACTTTTGACAATGAAGTGGAGCTCGGGAAAGTAGCACGGAGGTACCCGTCTGCCAGGTAGGCCATCGACACCTGTGGGCATTATGCAGAAAGAGGTGGCTGCAAAAAACGGGGGAGAAATCTGGTCATAACTGGGTACTAAACAAGAAGAGCTCCAGAGCTGTTGGACTCCTAGAAAGAGTTTCTGGTAGGAGAGAGGAGGCTTTCTTCCTCCTGGTTGGCTCTAAAGAAGCCAGGAGCTTTCTAGAGACATGTACACACTAGTCTCTTCAAAGAAACAACATTTATATTTGGTTTAAGGAAAAGTAGGAGAAAAAATTCTGTGGATTTGACAGAGCCAGGAGCACTGAAGCCCCAAATGGGAAAGCTGATTACTATCTTAGGGCATTAGGCAATCTTTGCCACTGAATGGTTCAGCATTAATTAACTAAACCAGGGTTTAGTTAACCACGGGGAATAATGTTATGTCAACACAACCAAGTATTTTGAAATTCTCACAGTACAAATTTCCTCCCTCTTGTTTTTTGATATAGCCTGAACAATTACAAATATGTAACAATTCATTCTTCCCCTTATTTGTTTCCTCTATGGAATCCCATTTTCTCCTGTTCAAGCTGGGGCCGATGAGGATTCTGCATTTGCAATCTGGCTTTCCATGGTCCAGGAGTAACTCAGCTTATATTTTGGGGGCTGCACCATGCACTAAACTGCCATAACCTGGGCTGAGTTCACACAACGTTAAATGTGGTTGGCCAATTGATGGACCAGCAAGTCACATCAGCACAACTTGGAAAGGTGGATGTTAATCAGCAAAATAAAATTCAGAATTAAATCAGAAGAGAGATTTTCTGGCTGGGTTTGCATGTGTGTAACTTCATTATTGAATTACCCATTTTCAAGTTTCACACGTACTTTCCATCAACAGTAAACTAAAGCTAGATTTGCAAAACACACTAAACCAGAAAAATACTAAGCAACATTAAAACTAATCAGATTCAACATTATGATGTGAATGTAGCTTCAGAGTTTTAACCATCTAAGGTGTTATGAGAATAAAATTTCAGTGCCCACCTGGAAGTGGCTGTTGGGAACTTCAGTTGACTTGATTTGTTTCTTGGGTTAAGCAACCCAGGTGATGAAGGATCTAGCAGGAGCAATTGAAGCAAAGAGGTATGGTTAGCCTAGAGAAAAAAGGTGGAAGTAGGTAGGTCTATGGAGATTCTCAGTCATCCAGGTCACGGTTGTCCCAGAGGTGCTTTTTTCAAGAGATAACTGAACTTCCTGGTTTTTCTTTGAAGATGTTTCGCTTCTCATCCAAAAAGCTTCTTCAGCTCTAGATGTACAGTGGGAAATGGAAGGTTTTATACTTCCATTATACTTCCACGGTATAAATCCTTCCATTCCCCACCATCCAACCAGAAATGAAGAAGCTTCTTGGATGAGAAGTGTAACCTCTTCAAAGAAAAGCCAAAACGTCCAGTTGCCTCTTGAAAAAAGCACCTTTGTTAAATAGGTATGATATCTGCCTTCAGGTTTTTGACAAGTTATCACATGGAAGAATTTTATTATTTAATTTGATAGGGCTGCCCATCCTGAGTATATGACTCTGGGCTGTGAAAAACAGAATTAAAACAAGAAATAACATAGATAGCAGTTGAAAAATCAACCCACAACAACACTAATAATCATCCCAATTAAGGTAACTGATAAACAGGCTTATCCACATCATTAGGTCCCCAGGCTTGGTGGCAAAATGTCTTTTAAGATCTTGTGTTGGGGCAAATCTGATGGGTGTGTGTAAGGGGTGAAATTCAATTACTTTGGCCTGGCTCGGGAGAGAGGGGGTAGGGACGATTTGAATCCGTAAAAAATCGCCCCTGGTTGCTCGGGTCCTGCCAGGTGGCCCTTCTTCACAGACAGGACCTGCAGCAACTTCTCCTGCCTGATCTCTGAAGTTTCAGTGCTGTTTGAGAAGACAAGAAACGATGGTCTCCAATTAGAAGGGAAGAAATTTTAGCTGGACCATGGGAGGAATTCTCCTAACCGAAAGAGCTTCTCAGCAGCAGAACCGGCTGCCTTAGGAGTCTGCTCACTTGTGAGTACTTTGTGTGGAACAAAGCAACCTCTCCACTTTTACTGCTGTTGGGTAAACAAAAGACTTCTTGGCTGGTTCCACAGCAACCATTTTCTTGCTCTTAAAATATTGCATGTTACCACCAGCACCTCCCTGGTTTGGTGCGTTCTGCAAATGTAGCCTGTTTATTCTTTTGCAACAAACAATAGTTGAGCAAAGGTTAGGTGTGTCCTGGATAGGAGGAATGACCTTGTGGCCCAGGAGAAAGAGAGCAGTCAGATAAAAGAAATCTGAGTCCAGAGCAGAATTGTAGCCTGAAATAGCATCTCAGAGAAGACCCTCCCTAGACCTCACAAAGATAACCAGGGTGTGTGTGTGTGACAGAGAGAACATTTAGACTTATAAGATTATGTGGATATAACCTGATAATAAAGGTAATAGCAGCTTGCCTGACTTCAGGTTTCCTAGTTTGATTGCCTTGGAGGGCTGATGGTGTTTGTTTGTATGTATGAGAGCGTTTATGTGCATTATTTAAAAATGACCTTTATTATGCAATTTGTGTCATTTGCATACGTGTACAATGACATCACAGGGCACAGTTGCATGGTGCAAACAGAAGGCAAGGCATAGTTGTTAGCTGTAGCCAAACAAGTCTGTTCATCCCATTCCCCAGAATGATTCTGCAGCTGGCCACTGATGACTCCAGGTGCACCAATCATCTGAGTGTAAAATTTGGTGCCACCCTTAAAACCTGCCGACATCTCCTCGAGATTGCAAAGCAGATGGACATTGAGGTGGTGGGCATCAGGTAGGGGCAGAGATCCTTTTCTCATCCTTCCGCTGTGTACCAAGTTCTTTCTCCCAATGGCCTCTGTGCCTTCACCTTTTGTTGGAGATCTCGGTGTCTTTGATTATTGGGCTAGTAACACCCCGTTAAAAGGCCAGAAACACCTGAAAACACCTGCCACGAAGCTCTTGTGTTGAAGGGGGTATATAGAGTGGAGGGGTGCAGGACTCAGGAGGAGACATGGGAGGACAGCGCTTTTTTCTGACCAAAGAAAGAAAACCACGGACGTGTCTGAGGTGGGGACCCAAAATTACCTGGGAGCAAGCAATACCTGGGTGGTGAGGTGACCCATAGGAGTTGCCACCCAGTCAAGCAGAGGGCAACGTTAGCAGTGCGCCCTGCCCCCAATTTCACTGAGTAAATCTGCTAGATAGAAGTGCTCACAGGCAATTGCTTTCCTTTCTAGCTTTCACATTGGAAGCAGCTGCACTGACCCTCAGATCTTCACCCAATCTATAGCAGACGCTCGCCTGGTCGTGGAAATGGGTGCAGAGTTAGGCTACAAGATACACCTCCTGGTCATTGGAGGAGGACTTCCCAGTGCCGAAGAGTCTAGGAGGCCCTTCGAAGAGGTAGGAGTCCTCCACATGCTTGAATCCTGCTCTGGGAGCACCTCCAGGGCTCCAAAGACCTCTCACCCCGCCAGGAGTGCCCTGGGCCCTTGATGTGGGGGCCACACTCTAATTTTCGTTCAGTCGAGAATTGAATGTTGTATGAAAAAAGATCAAAATATGAGTCTGAAGAATCGAAGGGCGTGGCTCAAGCAGGTGGCACACTCAAATACCTGTGTTTTGTCTCCTGCTTGTTGCTTCTCACTTCCTCTTTGCAATCCAGAGATTTGAGAACCGTCCAGCAATTCCAGAATCATTCATACCCAGCACACACCACTCTCCCAAGGGGCCCGGATTGGTTCTGCCTCAGTTTTCTGCCTTGGATGCGATCGATGTTGTTTCAGGCACTGGGACCCTTTCATGGGGTTTGCTACTGGGCTGCTCAGCCTGCAGGCTGCGATCAAGTTCCTGCCATGCCAAGACTGGCAGCCATTGGGACATAATCAGCACCATTCAAAATGGGATGAGATCCTTTGCAGAGTTACTGGGTGAAGGTTTCTCTTTAAGAATCAACAATGAGCTGGATTAGATTAGATTAGCAAGATTAGATTAGGCAGGCAGGCAGGCAGGCAGGCAGGGTTTGTGGGTGGGTAGAGGAAAGAAGGGAGGGAGGAAGGAAGGAGAAAAGAGAGGAGGAAGGAAGAGAGAGAGAAAGGAAAGAAAGAAAGAAAGAAAGAAAGAAAGAAAGAAAGAAAGAAAGAAAGAAAGAAAGAAAGAAAGAAAGAAAGAAAGAAAGAAAGAAAGAAAGAAAGAAAGAAAGAAAGAAAGAAAGAAAGAAAGAAAGTAGGTTATTGCAGTGCATGGAAGGGCTTCCATGCTTTGTGCCAGATTGACCTTCTACTTAGGGTCTTCTCCAACCTTACTTGCTCTCTGCTACTATGAAAACCAACCAACCGCAAGTTGTCTGACTGACTGCACTCCTTCTGGCCCCAGCTGCCTCTTTCCCCAACAGCTGCAATGTCCAGGCAGGACTTGGGGTGCCTGTGTTTATAATGGCAAGGTTTCCTCTCTTCTCCCTCCCGCCCACTGGACTCTTTCAGACAGCAGCTGTGATCAACTCTGCCTTGGACCTCTACTTCCCCGAAGGCTGTGGAGTTGAGATCCTGGCTGAGCTGGGGCGCTACTATGTGCATTCGGCCTTTACCTTGGTGGTCAGCATCATTGCCAAGAAGGAAGTCCCTCTGGACCAGCTGGGTTTAGACGGTAGGTTCAGAGTTCCCAAGCAGACTCTCTCCTCCCCAGGGACCCTCCATCCTGGTTTGCAGCCAGCAACTGGGGGAATAGAATGCCCAAGGCTAGGAGAAACCAGCCACATCCTGGCTGGGCACAGTGTGTGAATCCCTCCAAACATGCGGCCCCTAATTTGACTCAGGGCCACCCACGCCTGCCTTTCCTTGGAGGGGCAGTGCTGTCCTCGGACTGCCCGGCTTTGCCCCTCTTGGAGCCTGGCTGGAAATGACCAGCTGGAAATCAAGAAGCCAACCTTCCCTCTCTGCCCATCCCATTCTGAACCCAATAAAAACTCAGCTCTAGCAGAAGCCGCTTTGCAAACCTGGAGTTTATTTTATTTATTCAATTGATAAAGTGGCCCAATTCAAAACAAGTCAAGTTTAAAAATCATGAAACCATCTACCTCCGAACAGAAGCAGAGCGTAACGATTGAGTTCGTTCCCCCCAAACCCTTCTTGACCATCGCTCAGAGTCAGACTCACTGAGCGCCCTGGCCCAACGTCCACAGGGCCTTTTGAAAGGAGCAACAGGAGTGGGGGTCCCAATGGGGGGGGCACAAGCTGCTCCACTGACCAGGCACCGTGACAGAGGCGGCATGCTCGTGGCTCCCATTGGGCTGGCCTGCTTGACCGGAGGGAGCCGGTGGCTCTGGTGGGTGCAGGCCGAATTCATAGGAGCTGCGTGGGCTGCGGATAGCCTGGTTCTCTGCCCAGCTGGCCTTCAGAAATGATGATCAGCTGCATTGCATGTGCCAGAAGCCAGGGCAGCTCAACAAACAATGGTGTAACCTGGCTACAATGCCCCGTGTCAGCTCTGGGCCATGTGGATCGATAGTGCCACCTCCCGCAGACACAAATATGCATTTTGCCTACTTTGAACTTTTTTCTTGTGGCCTTTATTTTGGGAAGGAGGGGCTAAATTGGCACCACCTAAGCTTTGGCAACCTAGCCCAGGGCCCTCTTGAACTAGCCTGAAGCCAGGACCTACATGGGCACTTTTGCAAGTCAGCTGCATTCTGGACCAGCTGCAGCTTCCAAGTCAGTTCCAGGTGGAGAACAATAATCCCAGCTGAGGCAGAAATGAGGCAACGGCTACCAAAAAGGCATTTGTGGAGTCTTCCTCACCATGGCTGCCCAGTTCCTGATCCACCAGCCTGGCCTGTAAAGGAGGGGCTGCTGGTTTCCTCCTTTGGAGCCTAGCAACCTCCCCATGTCCACCCAAACGGTTGCCTCATTCTGGCTGGGCAGGAAATGCAGTTCTGGTTTTGCACCCTGACATTCGATCTTCCTCCTCCTCCTCCTTGGGCGGGAGAGCTGGGTGTCCAGGTCCCCACAAGAGGGAGGGTCTGCAACTGAAGAAGGAAGCCAGCTGAGGAAACCTGGCTGGGGGCTTCCCACCCTCCGTCTCCCAAGGCCATCCTCACTCTGTCTGCTGTTTGGTCTCCTCAGAGGAAGACGCCGAGGGCAAGAAGAGCTTCATCTACCATGTTAACGATGGCGTCTATGGCTGTCTTGGCTCGGTCATCTTCAGCAACACCTGCCCCATCCCCGTCCTGCCTAAGGTAAGGAGAGGCCCACCACTCGGCCAGGGAGCGAAGCCCCTCCTCTCCTCAGCAAAGGGGAACCCGAGTGCCGAGGCAGCCGCCCCGCTTCCTTCCCTCTCCTGACTGTGGGCCAGCAGGGCAGCGGCCTGAGCTTTCGGTCCAGTGCAGGTCACACAAGGAAGGCCAGCAGAGCCTTCTGGCAAGACGCCAGTTCCACCCCAACCGTGGGAGTCAGTGGGCTCCCCCCTCTCTGGGTCTCTCTGTGTCTCTCTCCCCCTCCCTCCCTCCTTCTTCAAGTTGCTCTTGCGGGGATAAAATGAGAGCCCGCCCCCCCAGAGCTGCCCTGAACTCTTTCTTGGGGCTGTTTGCTTGGCTAGCGGCGGTTTCCCTGCAGAGCTGTCTCAGCACACAAAGGGAGAGTAGCTAGCGTTAAAATACTGGAAATGGTCTGCCACAGACACTCTGAATATCTCAGAATATCTAAAAACCCTGCAAAAAGGATTTAGGATTCTGAGAATTTATAAAAGGTCTCAGAAGAGAGTCCTTGACTTACAGCCATTCATTTAGTGACCGTTCACAGTTACAATGGCACTGGAAAAAGTAACTTTATGACTGTTGTAGCCCATGATCACGTGATCGGAATTCAGCCGCTTGGCAACTGACCCATACTTATGACCGTCGCAGTGTCCCGGGGTCATGTGATCTGCTTTTGTGACCTCTCAAAAAGCAGAGTCAGTGGGGGAAGCCAGATTCACTTAACATAACAACCACATTACTAACTTAACGACTGCAGTGATTCACTTGGTAACTGTGGCAGGAAAGCGTCCTTAACACCCGTCTTGCTTCTTAGCAGTGGAAATGTTGGGCTGAACTGTGGTCGTAAACCAAGAACTCTCTCTAGATCACTGCTGGGCCGCCTTGGGAAAGTCACCTTAAAGATCAGCTTGAACTGCAGTTGTGGAGGATCCCGGAAGATCTGGCTGGTCACAGTCCTTTTCTCGTCTTTGCAGAGACCCCCACCAGATCTCCCATTGCACAACAGCAGCTTCTGGGGACCAACTGGTGATGGGTTGGACCGAATTGCAGATGGCCTGGAACTGCCTGAGCTGCAGGTCGGGGACTGGCTGGTCTTTGAGAACATGGGGGCCCACACTGTGCTGGCTCCCTCCTCTTTCCAGGGATCTCCGCCAACCCCAGTACACTATGCCATGTCCAGAGTGGCCTGGTAAGATGGTTTTCAGAGTGGAAAGAGAGGGAGAGGAGCCCCTGAATTCCCACCCCACAGAGCCACCAATCAGGGGATAGAATCCACCAGGCCTGGATCTTGCTCTGGCCCTGAAATTGCTAGAGCCACTTTCTTTGTTACAGGGTTGATCACACAGAATGCTGAAATAAGGAGAGTAAATGAACTGAAGGGCATTCTTACCATTCTAGAATCACTTCCCTGCTGTTTAAAAAAATACAGGAGAATTGGAGGCTACTTGCAGAGAGCACAAGAGGTGACTGGGAGAAAGCAAATAGAGAAGCCATGTATCTGTCCTGGCCATGACTTCCGAGACCATAATTAAGCACACGCTTAGTTAAAACAACTCGTTTTATTTCAACACTGGGAATTATGTTCATTCCCAGCCCATAATGAGTCCCAAACAGTCTCTCGAGATAAGCACCCACCTTTCTCTCCTTTGAATTCCTGCCAACAACTAAAGTGCCAAATGAATTGTAAAAAACGGTCCACACAGAGCTTCAAGGATTAATCCAAACAGAAAGAACAACTTTGCTTCCTGCAAAGATTTCATCACCTTTGCCTGTCCTTTATCCCTTATGGGAGGGGCAATCACCTCCAAGCCTTACTCCCGAGTTGCCCCTTTTGTTTCACCTTCTAGCAGCTCTGCGCACATGCGCACTGGGAACAGGCTCCCCTGGGTCCTCTGCCTCGCTGCTGCCAGACTCCAGAGGCTCCAGAGGCACCCTCATCTGAGTCCTGTCCAGACTTCCAGACTGGTCCCTGTTCTTCCCTACTGTTCGATTCCGCTGTTGTCTGCACCGGCTGCCAGCGAACCACAACAATACCCAACAACAGGCGCAGAAGCCTGTATGTCTCCAAACAGGGCAGAAAGCCTTGGGAAGAGGCTCAGGCTGGTTTCCTTCCATGCCGACTCCTTGAAGAGGGAGGAGAGGAGAAAGAAAGAAATAAAAATCAACAAGCAAAGATTCTGTTCCTGTCGCAGCCAAAGGGAGTCCCAGCCATCTAACAGTCAGTTTCTGATCTGGTCCCACCTCTTAGGCTGAGACGGATGCAACCGGATATTTTAAACGCTGGTTGAGTCCCACAGTGGCCCCTTAACCACTTGGCCCAGTTCCAGACGTTGAGCGAAGTCCGGTGCAAGCCGCTAGGAAGGCTTTTGCGAACAGCCTCAAGCGAAAGCTTTTTTGTTCATCACCTTTGTTACAAGAATCTCACCTGCCCAACTGCATCCCTTCGGGAAGGGTCATCTAAGGCAAGGGTCCCCAACCTTGGCCCCTTTAAGCCTGGAGGACTTCAGCTCCCAGAATTCCCCAGCCAGCTTTGCTCCAGGCTTAACGTGGCCAAGGGTGGAGACCCCCGACCTTAGGCTTCAAGGGTGCTGGGAGAGGTCAGGCCTCTGCCGCTTGCCGCAGGGCAGGCTCTCTAAGCTCAGCCCCCTCGCAGCTGGAGACCTCACCCCTGCTGGCTCCTTTCTCCTGCAGGGAAGCCATCCAGCTCCTCCAGGGGAAGCCGCTGTATCCGGAAGAAGAGGGTCGGGAGAGCACGTGTGTCCCCCTCTCCTGTGGCTGGGAGATCACAGGACACCCTGTGTGTTGCCCCCATCTTCACTCCAGCGAGCATCATGTAAGCTGTGCCGGTCCTTCATCCCGGGAGGGGCGGGGATCGAGGCCTCCCAGCAGGGACTCTGCCTCCCCCTCTCCTGCCTCCCCTCTTCCTCCTTTCTCTCAATGGCCGGCCTGCCTCTTGCATATTCTGCCCTGAAGGAGGACTTGCTTTTTCCTCTTCCTCCTCCTTCTTCTTCCTTTCCAAGCAGTGTGGTTTTTAAGTATGCAACATAAATCCTGTTCCTCCTAGCCTGGTCTTGGTGTTCTTGGGGGCATTTGGGGGGCAAAGCCGGCAGAGGGATTGGAGGCCCCTGCAGCCACGCAAGGTGGGAAGGGAGCCACAGCAGCCCATCGTTTTACTTGCTTCCAAGTCAGATACTTCAGTGGCTGCTTTGTCTGCACGTTAGCACTTCAGAATCAGAATAGAGGTGGAAGGGACCTTGGAGGTCTTCTAGTCCAACCCTCTGCTCAATAGAATAGAATAGAATAGAATTATTGGCCACGTGTGATTGGGCACACAAGGAATTTGTCTTGGTGCAAATGCTCTCAATGTACATAAAAGAAAAGATACATTCATCAAGTCAAGAATCATCAGGTACAACACTTAATGATAGTCATAGGGTACAATCAACAATCAACTCATACTAGGAAACAGTCCATATAAATCGTAAGGATACAAGCGACAAAGTTACAGTCCTACAGTCACAAGTAGAAGGGGATGGGCGATGAGTGATGAGGAGATTAATAATAATAGTAGTGCAGACTTTGTAAATAGTTGAACAGTATTGAGGGAATTATTTGTTTAGCAGAGTGATGGCTTTTGGGAAAAAACTGTTCTTGTGTCTAGTTGTTCTGGTGTGCAATGCTCTATAGTGTCATTTTGAGGGAAGGAGTTGAAACAGTTTATGTCCGAAATGTGAGGGGTCTGTAGATATTTTCTCAGCCCTCTTTTTGACTCAGGATGCAGGTTCTCCATGGAAGGCAGGTTGGGAGCTATTGTTTTCTCTACAGTCCTAATTACTCTCTGGAGTCTGTGTCCGTCTTGTTAGGATATCCTATACCAGTGGTTGCCAACCAGTGGGCCAGGGACCATTGGTGGTCCGTGAGAAAATTTTGGTGGTTTACAGAGAAATGTCACCCCAAAGTAATTAATCCAGGCTGCACAGGAACACAAGGCTGTGCCGCCTACATGGCCCGTGGGAACACAAAGCTTGCATTGCGAACAACACGAGATAGTGAGGGGAGGGGAGAAAGAGCGGAGGGGGGGAACTTGCCCCACTTGCCCCAAGCACCACGCTTGGCCACCAGGCTGCTTCTTTCCGCTTCTTTCTTCTTCTGTTTTTGGCTGCACACAAGGAAAGCAGCAAAAGTCTTTCTTTCTCTCCCCCAAACTCTGCTAGAGTCTTTGGGACTCTGCAAGGCCTCCTGCTCCAAGAGGCTGCACCGGCTTGACAAGTCTCACAAAGGCTCATTTCTGGTGGAGTTTGGGGAAGAGAAAGAAAGACTTCTGCTGCTGCTTCTGCTGCTTTCCTTGCATGAAGCCAAAAGTCTCTCTCTATCCCCTGCCCGTAGACAATGGAGCTGGAAACGGCATCCTGCAATCCCAAATAATGATCAATTGGTAGGAAAATGGGGTGGGTGGGGAATTTCCCTGCAGACTTTTTTTTGTGATTTTCCCAGGGTCTCTGGTCTGCTGGATTTAAAATGATGAGTTTGGTGGTCCCTGAGATCTAAAAGGTCGGTGACCCCTGTCCTACACTATTCCAGACAAGTGGCTGTCCAATCTCTTCTTAGAAGCCTCCGGTGATGGAGCACCCATAACGTCTGGAAGGAAGCTGTTCCACTGGTTAATTGTGCTCACTGTTAGGAAGTTTCTCCTCAATTCCAGGTTGCTTCTCTCCTGGATTAGTGGTTTCTTGTCCTCCAGTGCTTTGGAAAATAAATTGAGACTCTCCTCTTTGTAGCAGCCTCTCCAGTACTGGAAACCAAATACTGTATTCCAAATAAACCAAAATAAAACCAAATACAGTACCCCAAATATTGGCTTCGTTCCACTAGATGAAGCCTGAGCTTCGTGAAGAATTACTTTTGATGTGCCAAGACAACCTCCTGGGCATTTAAAAGAGCAAGGCAGAATCTACATAAGTTCAAGGAGTCCTGAACACCTTGGCCCAGCCTTCACCCCACAAAAGCTAATAACAAAATGACATTTTTAATGTGTGGGAAATCATGATTAGAGAACCATCTTATCCATTATATTTAGTTAATATCATTTTAGTTAAGTTCAGTCTAAATTACTGTTTGACCTTGATCTCCACTTTGCACTTACAGCTCTGTTTTCACCTGGCTGTTCAGAGTTCACAAGGTGGTACAAAAAGACAGGCTTGCGGCTCACAAAAGATGTGCCATTTTTATGGACCTCTCCTGTTGTGTATGATGGGGACAAGAATGTGCATCCTGCCTTAGAAGTAAGCCTTCCAAACCCTTTAGGTTTACTTTTGCTGCAGCAGAACCCTGTTTCGTACATGTGCACTGGCCTTTCAGAGAATGTGAAGCCACAGAGACATTGGAATGGAACCGATAACACAGTTGTGGTTAATATTTGGGAAGAATCCAGAAAGTTAAGCAAAGGGAAAAGGCACGCTGGCTCTTTTCCAGAAATGGACCGCAGCTGGCTCTTTTCCAAATTCCAAAAAAAATCAGTTGCTTCTCTGGGGCTCAGCATGTAGCTTTAGCTCACACACCCCCAGTCCACTAAAGGGTCAAGCAGACTTCTGCACTGCATGTCAGGGACCGTCTGGGTCCCTCCTTCGGAGATGGCGCATAGGGGTTCCATTTATATTTCTGCAAATATAAGGTTCTGGCTAGGGGCCCCTCAAACAGCAAAGTACAGAACAGGCAGTCGGCTCAGCCAGTCGACACACGGGACGCACACCTATACACAACACAGAGTTGGGATTTGGGAGATGTGCGTGTAAGCCTGGCTGCAGCCTTCTACAACCTGTGCATACCCATCCTTATGCAGCGACACCTGGGTGTAATGGGGGACTCAACACTAAATTGGCTTTTATGCAGCCGGCCAAGGTCAAAACCGATGAGCTGCGAAAGCGCTTCCTGCCCGGGGCCACCAGGGGGCGCTGCCAATGAGGCGGTTCGATCTTCCATCTGTAGAGATAAGCCTTATAGAAGGTAACGTAGAGATTCCGAGGCCATTGTTTCTTCTTCTGCAGACCAGAATGTCCCCTCCCAAATGGGCAAAAGGCAGTGACTTTATTTGGGCTCGAACATTGCTGTTGAGGCTTCAGCAGGTTTCCTCTATGAATGTCTTTGAAAGAGATGAAACCGTATCTTTCAAGATCTTGGAGCAACAGGGAACTACCAGAGCCCTGGAAAATTGCTGGTGTGGTTCTAATCTTCAACAAATGGGGGTGGGGTGGGGAGGATGGATTCAGGAAACTGCAGCCCAATCAGCTTGACATGATCAATACCTGGGAAGATCCTGGAAATATAAATAACGGATCTGCAAACTCCTAGGAATAATTCTGGGAGTTGAAGTCCACCAGGCTTCAAGTTGCCAAGATTGGAGACGCCAGCCACAAGGTGCAGGGGCTATCCTGTGGGGTGGGGATGGGACAGGGCTGCGTCAGTGGTGGAACCGTGGGAGTTCCAATGTTGGGGGGAGGGGAGCTCCTCTTCATGGCGTTAGGAGTTTCCCGGCCGGTCTTGCACCGTTTGGGGGCGCAAAATGCCCGCAGGAGCACCTTTAGGACGTGGCGCAAGTCCCTTTCGTCCCGGAAGCTGCCTGTCAGAACGAAGGGATGGGCGCCTCTACACTTTCGGCCTTCTAATGATGCACTCGCCTTTCACGGCCCCGCTCCCTTCCGGCGTGAGTGTCGCGAAACGCGAGCTTGCGCGACGGCCTGCGGTGACGTAAAAGCCGCGCAAGGACGGCGGCGAGGGAGGAAGTGCCTGCGCCGCTGCCTGAGGACAGGTCCGGGGCGGGGGCACCGGTGGGGGGGGAGGCTGGATCCGCACGGCCGGTGGGGGCCGCTTCGGGCCGGCATTGCAACCCCCGTCACTCCCAGCGGGGACTGCCCCAGTTGGGGGTGGGCACGGGGAGGTGTCCCGGGCGCGGGAGAGCCGCGCAGCCCTTTCCAGCCCCCTCCGTGGGCGGGGCGGGGGTCTCGTGCCAGCCCCTGTGAAGACGGGGGGGGGCGGCGTCGGGAGGGGAGGAGGAGCCGCCGCAGTCCCGGTTGCCCGCAAGTCACCGACAGTGGGTATGTGGTGGGACGACACTTTAGCAGCCAAAGTGATTGGCACCTGTCACTCAACGCCTGCCGATGGGGAAGGCAAAAGAGCCTAGGAGAGCAGGAGAGGAGAGGAAGAACGGGAGAAAACAGGAGAGTCTGCCAGTAGAAGGGCAATGGCGGAGAGTAGTAGCCAGAGCGCCCGGTGCAGCCCCCCCAAGCCCCTGGACTGCCACTTGGACCCCCTCCGCCTTGGCAGAATCGCCATCGGTCCATTGCAAAAGGCAGGGCCCCCCAAACGTGGCCCCTTTAAGACTTGTGGACTTCAACCCCCAGAATTCTCCAGCCAGCAAAGCTCCACCAGTCTTAAAGGGGCCAAGTTTGGGGGCCTCTGGCAAAAGGCAACTTAGTTGGAGAAGCACTGGATTGTCCTGAGACAAGATCGTCCCGGATTCCTGGGAAGGACTTGATGGGTGGAAAGGTGGAAGGAAAAAGAATGAGAATAATCAGCAGCAAGCCGGAGGGACTCGGTTGCAGTGGAGATGGGTGTACCCTTGGAAGACCTGCTTAGGGGCAGAGCCTCCTGGAGAAAACCAGTCTATCTGACTGCTAAGAGCTGATTGTACATAATCAGTGTGGCATTTGATAAATGGGTGCAGTACAAATATATACTTGTACTTGTTTCAAGTGGTTAAATGTCTCCCATGATTTTATCTGGATACAAGCTGTCGTGAGCAACCATTAGAGCTTGTGAGTAAATAAAATTGTGACAAAATAGATTTTTATTTCTGCAGTGCCTAAGATGAATCATCCCTGCCTAGGAAAAGGAGGCTTTTTTCCCCTTGGGAACCTCCCCACCCCGTTCCTTGGACAGGGCCTTCCAGGCCAGAAGCTCCTCCCACCTGCAGCCCGTCGTCCCCTGGTTCCTGGCCAGGGACATAATGCCTTCTTGCCCCTTACTGTCCCTTCTGCCTTTCAGCCATGCCACTGCTTGACCTCCAGAACCAGCTGGGCATTAACCTGGACAGGTGGATGCTCCGCCTGAGTAGCAAGCAGCCCTTCCAGCAGCCCAGCGTGTGCCACACGTTCGAGAAGGAGTGGCTGGAATGTTCGGAAGGCATTGGGCTGACCCGGGCCAAGGAGGAGTGCCGGCTGGAGGCTGAGGATCTGGAGGAGTGCATGACCAAGCGCAAGATGGTGAGGGGAGCATCGCTTGGAGGCGCAACTGCCTCTTGGCAGTTCTTGCGTCATCCTCAGGGAACTCAGCGGGCAGCTTGCAGGCTGGATGGGGGGGTGCCTGTCCCTGAAGCCTGCTTCTCTCCTGGGCACCCTCTTGAGTGGTTCACCCATCGCACTAAGCCCAAAGCGGGGGTGATTGGGGTGCAGACAGACAGATGTTTTCAATATTTTGGCAACTCACTTGACCCAAACAAACTGCAATCCCCTAAAAGGTTCAGCTCAACTAGGCACTGTGCGTGATCCTGAACCACCGGGGTGAGGGTAGCAGGGCTAGAAAGGGGAAAGCCGAGGGCTGCATCTCCCCACTCCCTGCTTCATCACAACTGGAATGTGATGGGCAAGTAGCTGATTTCCAGTGTTGTTTTCTTCTTCCTTTTACTAGACATGTTAGCATTAGATTCTTCCTGATGACATCACTGGGCAGGCCCCTTGCCAAGGCCATAAAATGTGTGTTTATTGAGGGGAGTGATATTAGATTGCAGTGGCAGCTGAATTCTTTTCTGAAAAGTGAAAAATGTATATGAACTGAAGAGAAACCAGAATTCTATTTGTGTGTGTGTGATAGAAATACTTGATTTCTGTGACTCTTTCCATCTTGGGATGGACAGGTGAGGCCTGTAGTTTCATTCAGAAACCATCTTTTCTGCTCTTTCCTTTTGCAGATGCAGCGTATCCGAGCCATCCTGAAGCAAAGGAACTTAATGATTAAGGAGGGGAAGTACACGCCACCCACCCACCCATCAGAATGACTGAGAGTTTGGCTGTGATCCCCAGGGAGAAAACTTCCTTTGCTGCCTAGGAGCCGAAGAGTTCTGCTCTTAATACATTGCTAAAGAAGGATTTAGTTGAAACTTTTTCATTTCTGTCCTTTGGTTTCTAGTCCAGCCCATGAATAAATTCTCCTTTGGAGCCTGGAATGTTACTGGTTCAGATGCTCTGCCTGTGTGATGTCAAAGGGATAAATCGCCCCTTGGGAGAAAAATTTAAACTACTAGAAAATACGGCTGCATAGTGTAAATAGTAACAGCCCTTAGACTTATATACCGCTTCATGGGGCTTCCCAGCCCTCTCTAAGCAGTTTACAGAGTTGGCCTATTGTCCCCCAACAATCTGGGCCCTCATTTGACCCACCTCGGAAGGATGGGAGGCTGAGTCAACCTTGAGCCGGTCAGGATCGAACCCCTGGCAGTCAGCAGAATTAGCCTGCATTCTAACCACGACCCTATGAGGCAACTGTGGTGGGGGATTTTTCTTAACGGTTTGGATAAGATTACTTGTTTATTGCTGACTTCAGGATCTTGTACATACTCTCGTCCCCCGCCCCCTCCCCCATTTACTGAATGCCTGTGACTCAGAGCCATACAGGAGTGGAGGATGCAAAAGGGTTTTCCCCCTGTTTCTAGCCTAAGCCTTCAGTCATTGGGCTACACCAGGGAGCCCAAACTTGGCAACTTTAAGACGTGTGGACTTCCACTCCCAGAACTGAAGTCTACAGGTTGCCAAGTTTGGAGACTTCTGGGCTACACCTTTTATGCCTTTGCCCCCAAGACTGATCTCTAGATCTTCCTTCCCCTCCATACCCTGCCCTGCCTCTGTCCCTCTTCATGTCTGGCACAGAGGATGGGGGGGGGGGGGGTGACCTTTAGGTGCCAGTCAAACGTTGCACGCTTGGGAATTTCTCCTGCACCGTAATTCGGTGTTTTTTCCTGTGTCGGCTGGGACTTTTCCCACTTGGGCTGTTTCCCTAATGTGATCCTGCTTACATGTTACAGTCTCTTATATCTCCCTCTCTTCCTCCCCACAGCTTAGGTTGAGCTGGTGCATATTTTGTTGGCTGAATATCACTCCCAACTGTCTTGATTCATTGTTCCTCCATCATTTGCCTTTTCCCTTTCTCCTTTCCGTTGCTGGCAGAGCCAATACTTTCCATCCTCTCTTGGGATCGTTGAGTTTCCAGAGACCAGTGGGACCTGCAGTGGGACAGAGGCACCTCATCCTTGCCCCAAACTGAGCAGCCTGAGTCTCTCCTCCCCCACAAGGGCTACGTTTCTAGCATTTTCCCCTCTTGCTGATTTCCAGTGTGAGGCCTGTAACTTCTGAAACTGCTCTGAAACAGTTGTGGATTCTAATCCACTCTGACCAGCAAATCACACTGGTGCAGGCAGATTGGGGCAGTTTAAAAGGAGAAATTTTAACATTTAAAGACATGTATTTCAAAGTGTACATGCTGCCACTTCTTGCAACTCATTGCGGTTATGAAGAAGGATTTTAGAAGTATGAAAGTGGGGTGGGGTCTTCTTTTGTAGGTGGATCTCAGCCCCTTTGCTTGTCACTTGGCACTTTTCTTGATCCAGAAAATGATGCCCATCCTTGAGTTATAATGGCTTGGGAATGCAATAGCTGCTCGTAGGAATAGGCTGGTTGGTAAGTCAGAGCCGATCCTGGGAGGACTGTTCCTCCTGAGAACCTGAGGCACGATGCAAACAGCTGCAGCAACTGGATCCTTTAGCATAGGCTAGGCTGGTCCTTGGATTGAGTTCTGGATGGTCATCTTGCTGGGAAGATGGGTGCCTGGGCTATTTGGACAGAAAAAAATTGGGGCATACTTTTCTATCAGGACGGAAAGTGGACTGGATCTAGTGAGGGCTGCACAGGGCAGCTTTCGGGCTCTGAAGGGGGATGAGGCTTCTGGCAAGGTTCCTTCGCCAGAGTTCAGCCGCTGGTGCTCCATAGCACCTGACACGGCTGGGGCTTCCTCTGGAGGACAGGTCTGCTCCCGGTAGGACAGGCAGGGTCCCTCCTGCAGAGACTTCCAAAGAAAAAGGCAGGCTGGCGATCCAGCCAGTTGTGCCACACAACTTCCTGCCAGGGGGGCTGTTGGGGCTCTTGGGCACCAAGCCTGGTTCTGCAGCCTCTTCGGTAATTCAGGGGAAAGGGCAGGAAACGGACAAAGCAGGCAGTGCAAAAACTCCAGGGCTTTTTTCTCATTTAAGAGTACTTTGTGATGTGACCTTTTTTTAGAACATCTGCACATCTTTAGATTCTGCACATCTATTTCCAAGATCCTGGTGGGATATGAAACATCATAGAATAAATGGCATTCCAAATAAAGTATTGGCATATTTTCATACTTGAGATATGCTCCAATACCCAAATCATTACATAATTGTGTCCCAGGGCTTTTCTGGAGCCTGCAGGGGGCCTGCATCTGCCAAGCTAATGTCCTCTGTTGTATTGGCACCTGGGCCAAGATGTAGAGCAGGAGGATTGACCCTCTGAATCTGGCCAGAATACTCCACACCTCTGGCGAGGGACAAGCAGTTCTCGCCTCCATGGTTCTCCAGCTGCCCAGAGGAAAAGCTCTCTTTCCACAGCTGCCTCCATGATATGGGGCCAGAGGCTGGGATCACCACTGGGAGGTGGGTTAAGGTGTGCAGTTAGAGTAGCCCAGCCTCTTTGCTGCTTTTGCTGCCCTGAGTGACTCAGGGTGTGACCTCTCCCCCCACTCCAATAACTGACTGGACTTGCACAAAGAAAGGAGGAGAATCACTCTAGGATGGTGCCACCCACCCCAAAAACCAGTTCAGAAGGATACCATGATCAATGCTACCAGTATTAAGAACTATAACCGAGGACTACCAGGATGGGTTTACCACCCATTCCAGCTCCATCAAAGTGTTCAGCCCAGGATCTAATGCACAGGTGGTTAAACTCACCATTGAGAGGATCTTGTCCGCTGCATTGGAAGTAACAGAATCAAATCAACCCTCATCGCCAGACTCTGCCATAGGCAACCCCCATGGACACACCCAACTGCAAGAGAATCCAAGTATCTACCAGATTGCCTGGATCCTCCACAAGGCATTCCAATAGATGTTCCCAGGGCTTGTTCCTCCCCAATAGGAAGCAGGTCATCCTACAAGGACCACTGGGCAGCTTTTGGTGGATGCAATAGAGGCAGAGAAAACATGGCGCTTTGCTGCTCTTATTGCCATGAGGGAATTCCCTATTAGGGCTCCTACCTGTCTTTGGTCAAACTTGCCTGGGGTCTTTCTTCCAGGTGTCTCTTCTGGCCTTTCTGAACTGCCAAGCAGATTCTCGGGGAAAGTCCCCAATGCCCCCTGGACCACTTCAAAGAGCCATTTCTATGCGCAGGTGGAGCCCTTGCCAAGGGGGCCAGAGTTGTAGCCAGCCGCCATTTTTGTTTTCCAGAGATGCCTTCGAGAGCAAAGTGCACTTGGAAGGGCAGCCGAGGCTGGGAGCGATGCTTTGCTTCAAAGAAAGCTGGTTTCCTTTTGTCTGAATTATTTGGGATCCAAAGAAATGGCCCACCCAATTTTCTCTTGGGGTCCTTAGAGGAGCAGACTGTGAAAGAAAAGCTAGGCTGAGCTGAGGGAGGGGTCTGCTGCAGCCCCCGCGCCTGTTCTTGTGCAAAGGCCTAGGATGGAAATTTGGGATTTAATTTATTTCATTTATTAAATTTATTTGCTGCCCATCTAGTATTGAAACAACTTGGGTGGCTTACAGCATTAAAACATTTAAAATCCTAAAAAGTAAATATTTCCTGGTTATAGTAACCTTGCTTCACTCAAGAGCACAGAAAGGTGGAAGTTGCCCTCTGCTGTGACTGGGCTCCAAAATGGCCATAGAGGGAACAGCCTCTCCTGAATGGTCTTTTTTGCCTACATGCTGTGAACTAACCCTTGCTTTCTCTGGATGTGGCCCAGTGCATGGCCCGCCTCTCCCTGCTTCTAGATACGAATGTCTTGGAAATGGCCATTTGTGAAGTGCGCTTGCAATTAAAATGCTGCTGTCTAAGTCCATCCTGCTTGTTTCGTTTCCCCATGACTGATAATCCCCCCGCCCCCCGGAATTCCTTGGAAGTTCCTCTCTTTGGCCAGGGGCTTCCTGGGTGGATTCCTTACTGTGGTACAGGTGAGTCCTTGCTTCAGGATGTCGATGATCCAGGTGTGCCTCATTCATCTGCGGGAGGGCTCGACACAAAGGTGTCCTTTCCCTTGCTGGAACTGGTGAACAGAAGACCCCCAGCAGAAAGGGAAGGTCAACTCCTGAGGGGCACATTTGCAAGCATCACGCAGGCGCCCAGCAGAGCAGTCAAAAGCCTTCTCAGGAGGAAAGGCTGAAGAAATGGGTGACTTGCCACCTCCAGGGCTAAGAGATGATGGACCAGCCTTTCGCTCTGTTCTCAGCCACGGTCTCTCTTCTGTACGAAAGGCCTGATCAAGGATCCCTGGTCCTCTTTTTTCAGAGCTCAAGCTCCCAAAATTTTGTTTTCTAGATTTGAGTTTGGAAACAAATTCTGAATTCGTTATTAAATGTTGGACCGCTCCATCCAATCCCATCAGGCATCTTTCAAACACGCAATGTGTCCAGAATAACTTCTTTCGATGTGGCTATAAATAGTGCAATTGCTGCTCCTTCCATTTTTTATCACAGGAAATCTTATTTGGTCACTGCTCAAATTCCAGCAAGGATTGCCCTCCTGCTTTAAACGCTCATATTTGTAAGACTTACAAAGTTGTCAAACATGATCAAATTCTGCATTGTTTCACATCATTCTATGAGTCCTGCCTATAAATCAGAACTCTCAGATTTTCTTCTTCTAAGCCAGAGGTCTTTAAACTTGACAGCTTTAAGACTTGTGGACTTCAACTCCCAGAATCCCTCCTCCAGTCATGCTAGCTCAGGAATTCTGGGAGTTGAGGTCCACAAGTCTTAAAGCTGTCAAGTTTGCAGACCTTTGTCTGAAGCCAACAACCACATCCCCCCCCCTTTTTTTTTTTTGCTTCCCTGAGGGTAACCTGCTTTGTCAGGAGTGAATTTTAAAGATGCAAATCCTTTGGTGTGGGGGGAAAGTGGCAATGAAGGAAGTTGCTGGAGTCCCAGAGGGAAAGAGAAGCAGGCAATCTGCTGGTGGTTGAGGTAGTTGGTGCATAATCTAAATAACCATTGGCCCACATCTGCCAGATGCCTCTCAAAAAACTCTGTTCAGGGTTTGGCTTTGGGCAAGCAACTTGAGCTCCCAGTTCCTGTATTGAAGGAACAATGGAGCCCCAGAAATGAAGAGGTGACCGGATATGTGGAAGAGTGGAAGAGAAAAGGTGAGGGTGCATTGGGGCACTCACCATGGAGCAGCCACCACGAGTCTGAATGAAGTTAATGGTAGGCAGTTTGGGTAAATAATATTCAGTTCCAATTTCCATGGTTAGGAGTTTGTTTGTAGTAGAGAGGGTGGTGTCCCACTTGCTTTGAAAATGGAGGCCTAAACGAGTAATCTCTGTGCTGTATCATTTGCTAGGAAGAGTTTGAAATCACTTTGGAACCAGTGACTAAAATATAATTGCAAAGAGAGGTTCAGAGGGGCTACTTTCCATGCCTGATTGTGTCATGATAATTGCTAGTTTGCAAGAACAGAAAGTGGGGAAACAGCTGCATTTAAAAGAGAGAGTGAGAATAAGAGAAAACAAATCTTGAACAAAGCAAAATCATCTTCTCTTGTCCTGGTTTCATTTCTGGCCTGAGTCATCCAATCAAGCAGGATCAAGTTGTCAGAGGAAAATGATTCTAAGCTGTCAGAAGAAACATTTAAATATTCTGAAAAGCTTTTGCTTCCCAAGAGACTCTTTAGTTTAGAACAATCTGAAGTGGAAATGCTGAACTGTCTTGATAAATCAGTAAGTTCTGGGTTCAAAGGAAATCCTCAGTAAGATGGTGCCTGTTGGGGGTTCTGGAGTGTCATCACCTGCACCTATCACAGCCGATGCTCCCAGTGCTGTTGATGGGGGAGATTTTGGTTGATGAAACAAAAGAAGGGGTTGGAGGTTCTTAACCTCAGCAGCTGTAAGAAGTGTGACTTCAACTCACAGAATTCCCCAGCCAGCCAGGCTCTTGCTGAGTTTGAGAAACACTGGAATAACAGAGAGATTCTCCTGGAAGGGAGAACCTGTCAACATACTGTTCCACCCCTCAAATTACTGGCTGTAAAAAAATTCCAAAATCCACAAGATTTTAATTAGGCTAACTCAACATTTAAAAAACCAAACCCTTAGGCATTCTCTCACAGGCATAACTCAAGAGAGCTCAAATGTCTGTTTGTAACTTGCAACAAGTTACAAGAGGTGTCTCAATGTTGCAAATTGTTTTATGCAATTAAGTACAGTTTGCTGAATGTGAACTGCGTACTTTCTAAAATAAAAGTTAAAAAGGCCTGACCTTCTAATCTAAAAAGGCACGAGAGGAAGAGGAACAAGAAGGGGATGCCAACACACACCATTACTGATACCACAAACGATGTCTGGTCCTGACTTGCAGGTCTGCAGCTCTCTTTGTTCAAAGCAGCCTTCCAAAACTTCTTACTCTGGGGGTCATTGATAGGCTCTGGTCTTCCTTGACTAGACAAATAGCAGAACAGCAGTTGTCTGCAAAATTAGCAGCTGGAAGGAGAAGAGCTGCTGAGACACATGGGGGCGGCGGCAGAGCGGCTGTGACTGAGAACCTGCAGGGGCCAGAAGCAAGGGTTTGGGGGGGAGGGTCCCTTTAATTCAAGGGAGGAAGCTGGTTTCAGGAAAAGAAACAAAACTACCTTGCTGGGGCAGCACCTCAGGCAGAAAAGGCTTTTCCTCATTAATTTTTGTGCACACATACGTTTCCTCTGGCCCCAGGCATGGATATGGGAAGCAGCCTGATAGGGTTTCTCAGCCTTTTTATGGCTTTTTGGGCAGGAGAATATCATCTACAATTGGATGGCAAGTCCATGCTACCCAGTAGTGGTTGCAGAGCAATCCCCCTGCCTCTCCACATTGATCCAGCCCTGGCAAGAAGAGGTACAGAAGCAGGGTTGCTGAGCGTCTTTGGCTTCTCCGAGGCATGCAGTCTTTTCTGTCTTCTGCACAGTAGTGGATTTGTAGCTGTGCAGATGCAGATAGATAAATTCCACAAAACATCCATAACAAAGCACATTTATTGGCTCATCAGGTATCCTCATAACTCACATTTGTGATGAAGTTCTTCTTTAATGACCAATCCTTTGTATATCTGCCTTGCAGGTAAAAGTTGGTTATCTCCTAACCTATCTCATAGCGATAGAAAGCAGCTGCCACGAGTCCGTGAGTTCAGGCAAAAGTGAGGGAAACTCCCCCAACCCATCGAGGGTCAATTTAGTGACCAATCAGGATTACAGATGTGGCCACGTGACATGAACTACATTTCCCAGGATACCTTTAACTACATTTACCATGATGCATTCTCTTAAGGGGACAGCTCACAATTACTACCTAACTATCCAATTCCCATAGACTGACTGGGACAGCACACAGTCCGTTCCTAAACCTGTGCAATTCTAGGCACTTGATCTTGAAGGAAAGACAGGCTGAAAAGTGGGGTGGGGGCACCAAAGGGAGATCTTCAGCTGTGCTGAGTCAGCCTGTTTGCCCAGGCCAGCCCCAGGCAGCACCTGGCTTCTTCCAATCTCACCTGCTTCTGTATAACAGACACAATGCCTCTCTCTTTTGCTACGGAAACAGGTTACAATTAGAGGCAGTAACTACTATTATGTCTGCCCCAGAACATCAGCCTGTCAGTTCCAGCTGACATCAAGGGAGTTTGGATGGCTTCTGCCTGGGTTTCAGCAGGTGACAGCACTGGTCTGGTCTAATGGTTTGGAAGCTAAGCAAGGTCAGGCCTGGTCAAGTTTGGATGTGAGATTATCAGGACATTGCAGGTGGTAAGAGTTATGCAAGTAAATAATAAATGCTGAAAAAGCAAGAGGACTCAAGGATCCTTTATTGTCCCTGAGGCCTTGAAAAAAAGATGGTTGGCAATTCTGTTTGAGTTTCTTCAGAGACAGTCAGAAATCCGTGATCGTGCATGGTTTCTGTCCGTGCTCACTGCTGGAGCACCCCGAGCCGGCTGGTTTCGGGGCTAAGCCACCCCGTAGAGGTGGTGAAGAAGGGGGAGACTGTCAGCAGGGTTGAGGAGAGCCACATCTCCCCTCCCCAGCTGATCTTTACTCCCTTTCCCGAAGGCGGTTGTAGCGGTGGCTAGAAATGGCCATCACAAAGAAGAGCTCAACCGGAAAAGAAAGTTCAGGAGGAAGATAAGAAGAGAAAGTTTTGGCTGACCGGGTTGAATTGAAAAGTAAGAATGTAAGATACCCTGGAATATCTTATTGCGACGGTTGGGAGGGCTGGGGGTGGGAGGCACCGTTTTACAGTGGTTCTCCTCCTTCCTCTCTGACCGCTCGCAATTTGTGTTGACGGGGGGGGCAGAAATCGACCCCGAGGCCCCTATTATGTGGGGTGCCTCAGGGGTCGGTGCTCTCGCCCCTCCTGTTCAACATTTATGTGAAGCTGCTGGGTGAGATCATCCGTGGTTTCGAGGCAGAGTTCTATCAGTACGCTGATGACACTCAGCTGTACATCTCTACCCCGGGCCACCCCAACGAAGCTGTTGAAGTGATGACCCGGTGCCTGGAGGCCGTGCGGAGTTGGATGGGTCGTAACAGGCTTCGGCTCAACCCGACCAAAACCGAGTGGCTGTGGTTTCCTGCGCCCAGATACAGCCAGCTTGTTCCGTCACTGGCCGTGGGGGGAGAAATTTTGACCCCCATGGAAAGGGCTCGCAATCTAGGTGTCCTTCTGGACGTACGGCTGTCTTTAAAAGATCACATCACGGCCGTCGCCAGGGGACCCTTTTGTCAGATTCGTCTGATTTACCAGTTGCGGCCCTTTCTGGATCTGGACGCACTTCGCACAGTCACCTCCGCCCTCGTCATCTCCCGCTTGGACTATTGCAACTCTCTCTACATGGGGCTCCCCTTGAAGAGTGTCCGGAGGCTGCAGTTGGTCCAGAATGCGGCCGCGCGAGTGATCTTGGGAGCCCCTCGGAGCTCCCATGTAACATCACTTCTCCGCAGGCTGCATTGGCTTCCTGTGGCCTTCCGGATCCGATTCAAGGTGGTATTGATGGTTTTCAAAGCACTCCATGGCTTGGGACCTGGGTACTTATGGGACCGCTGCCATCAACAGCCTCCACCGCCCAGTGCGCTCCCACAGGGTTGCCCTCCTTGGGGTTCCGCCGCCTGATCATTGCCGGTTAGTGACCCCGAGGGTGCGGGCCTTCTCTGTGGGGGCCCCCTCCCTGTGGAATGATCTGCCCCCAGAGATACGGGCCATTACCGACATCCAGACCTTCCGGCATGCAGTAAAGACCCTGTTCTTCCAACAGGCCGGCCTGGCCCAGTAAACGGTTTTTGGGGGTTTTAAATTAACTAGGTTTTAAATTTTAAAAATTTTAATATAATTCTTAAATTTTAAATTTATTAGTAACATTTTGTATTTAATGGGATTTCGGCCGGATTAATTTGTTTAATTTGTTTTTAATTGTACATATTGTTCATTTTTAGTAGGCTGTACACCGCCCCGAGTCCCTTTTTGGGAGAGGGGGCGGTATAAAAATTTAATAAATAAATAAATAAATAAATTTTAACTATAAAAAATTAACTTGTTCCCAAGGAAGATTCGGAAGCAGCGAAGGAGAGACAAAAGGGAAATGATTTGGTTTTTCTTTCTCTCCCTCCTTTCTGTATACTGACAGTTAAGAGAAAGTGGGGGGAAAATCCGCTTTGACAATAATAGGCAATTAAGCTGGAAATAAAATGTCAAAGGGATAAAAGATAAAGATTCTTGGATACTTAAATATTTAAATGAAGGAAAAGGAGAGAAAAAGCAAGAATAAGGCGGGATCTGGAAAATGGAGAATTAAAAAGAACTCACAGCAAAACTTTAACAAGATTCCTAAAAGATACATTCTAACTGAAACTTTGCAACAAAATAATAGAGCCCTCAGGAAGAGAAAGTGAAAAAAGAAGCAAGAAGAAACAGCTTTGGATTATTTGGACTATTTGGTGATTTTTGGATTTTTGGCTATTGGATTTAAATGATTAAAATTAATCAGGAGATTGTTTAAAAGTGTTTAAAATGGCAACACTCTGGGAAGTACTGAAAATGGAACTTAAAAATACAAAGAAGATGCATTAGAAGGAAGGGGTTATTTTGGCTTCGCATTTCAATTTTTAGAAACAGAGATCCTGAACTATGAGAAACAACAAGAAATACTTGTGGAGCAAGAAGATTGGGACAAAGAAGAAGCCATCTTTAATGATCAAGTAACCTTGTGTGAGGGAGAAAAGGGAAAGTTGGGAAAGAGAATGGAAAGTTTAGGAGTTAAAAAACAACAAAAAAGAATAATTTGAAAAATAATTACAATACTAAGCAACAGAAGAGAGAATTACAGAAGAGAGAATTAGAAGTAGAGAGACACAGGGCAAAAAAGAGAGGGAGAAGATGAGGGGGAAGAAGGAAAGGGAAAGAAGCTATAAAAGACAGAAACAGGATATAGAGAAACAGGGAAAAGGCATAAGAATTGGAATAATAAGCCTATTTAGAGATAATGGGTGAGAATTTAATTGAAAAAAGGATTCTGCAAAGGTACATATAGTAGTACTGTTATGTTAGAAATAGAAATAAATTTTTAGAAAATATAAGAAAATGTGTGATTAAAATGATCTATAAAATACTTATTGCAATGCAATGGAATGTCCGTTAATAAGTAAATGGAATAAGAGAGAGTAGAATTAGGAAAGGAGGGGAACACTTTGATTAACCATGAAAAGTTTATAGATAAAAGTATAAATATAATTGATTTTAGATATGAGATAATTGTTTATACGTGTTCTCAAGGAAGTATGACTGTAATTGATATTACTGGAATTGAATTGGAAGGGAATGAGTATTGTATCCATTATTGCTATATATATATATTTCTTTAGTTTAAAGAACATAGTGCGTATTTTAAGAATGTACCAAGCAGAATTTGATTGGAAATTATGTATTATACAGAATGTTATAACTTTAAAGGCATAAATTGAAGTTTAAATAAGAGTTGAATGGATAAAATTTAAAGATATAAAGGTGTCATACTCCAATTAGTAATTACAGGGGAAAAGTTGTCTAATTAGAAAAGACAATATGAAATTGAAACAGGACAGATAAAATGTAAATGTGATGAATAGAAAGATATTAAGATTTGCAAAAAGACATATAATTGAATTTGGACGTGAGATAATTGGAGATAAACTAATATTGATGATAGAATCAAATTGGAGGGGAATGAGTATCTTATTTACTATTGTTATGTATATTTTTGTTTAAAGAATATAGTGTGTATTTTAAGAGATGTAAAAATGTCATATTTTAAAATTTGTTTAATGATAAAAGATGACATGAAATTTGAACATGCAGATAAAGTATAAATACAATGAGTAGAAAGACATTGGAATTTAGAAAAAGATATATAATTGGATTTAGATATGCGATAATTAAGAATATTGACTAAATTAAAGTTATGGAGAAAAAATTAAAATAGTAAGAAGATATGGAATAGAATATAAAGATGAATATGAAATTGAATTTGTGTCTGTATAGAGAAGTGATAACCTGGAACCATGCTATTCTCAAAAAAGATGTTTTAATTGTATTGTTTTTTTTTTTGGTGAAAACTCAAATAAAACTTTATTTAAAAAAAAGAAAAGAAAATAAGATGGTTGTTGGAACAAACTGAGCCTGTGCATATGGTACCCTTTCCTCTACAAGAGGGCTCTCAAACTGGATTTCTTCAAGGGCCGGATCAGCATTGTAGTTCTCCACAGGCCGGATGGAGGGGGGAGGGGGGGGAGGTAGGACAGACGCCTCCTGCAGCATCCTGCCAGCCAAAACAGGGCATGGAGGGCCTTGCGCTGCCCCCTCGTGTCCCGTTTTGGATGGCAGAGTGCTGCAGGAGGCTGTCCAGCCCGAAAATGGGGCGCATGGCCATACATGCCCCCCGTCTGGGGCCCCATTTTGGCTGCCAGAGACACCACGGACTGGTCCTTTGCTATTTCTAGGCCAGCCTCATGGCCAGATTTAAACACCCTGCAGGCCAGATGCAGCCTGTGGGCCTTGAGTGTGACACCCCTCCTCTAGAAACAGGAATCAAGGACTGCAGTTATTAGTTCCAGATTAGAACTACTATCTGCTTGCCTTTGCAGTAGAAAGGCATTTTTCCATCTTTACTGTAAATTATGATGCAGAGGATTGATGGACACAAAGCTAAGAGAGGTGGTTAATACGTCGAAGAAGAAGAGAAAAAATGGAAAAAGGTTTTGACGGGGCAGAGACATTTAACAGGGAGAAATATAAGTTCAGTGTGTGTCTCAACAGGGTGACGTAGTTGCAAAAAAGGACCCGGACTTCTTCCAGCTGGCAGGGGCACGTCGGCTGTCTTCAAATGGGTACCCTAGGGACAATCACCCTGTGGAGGGCTTGGACTTTGAGGGTAAGACGAGAACTCACAGATGAAGCATCCAGGGCGTAGAAACATACAGAACTTCTGACAGAAAGAGCTCACAAGCAGTGGATTAGGTTGCTGGAAGTTTTCAACCATTTCTCTGAGATGGAGGAGGGAATCCGGCCGGCCGTGTGTGTGAAGGGGGCTGGACTTAATGACCTCCAGCTCTATGATTCTGTGACCCCAAACTGAAGTCAGGTTCCACTCCTGCGGTTTGCTTGGCAATAAGGAAGCAGTCCTGCTTTGGTTTCCCACCCAGGGACCCATCTGACCTGGCCTGCTTTAATTCAGAGCCGGGAGAAGATCAACCAGGTCTTGCCTCCTGGGGAAACAAGGTCCGTTTCCACGGGTCGATTGCTGGGGGCCCCATCAGCGTCCAGACAGGTACCTGGTTGGGCCCTGAAGAACAGGAGACGCTGCTCCAAATTGGCCCAGCTCTCCTTTTCCTCCTGCTGGCCCAAGGGATGGGGGGCCACCAGGTGGGGCAACTTAGACTGATGTGTTTGGGCTCCGTTTTGGGGGAGCAGAGAAGGGAGTAACTGCTCCCAAGGCAGGTGAGGGCCCTTGTGGTTGGCAGCCCAGGTGTTGCTGGGTTGGGGGCTGCTCAGGAAGCAGGCGAGGGCTCCCGGGCAGGCAACACAGGAGTTGGGCTCAGCACCATCCGGAGTTGCCTGGACGGCCGGCTCAGCTCCGTCTCGTCGGTCGCTCGCTCGCTCTTCCCGAGCCCTCGAGCAGGCGGGCTCTCCTTGCGCAGCCAGCGCGGCTCCGGATTGGCGGCGGTTGGTCCCCGGAGGAGCGGGCCGGCTTTCCCCATCGTCCCCTCGCTGGATCCGGGGAGCCCCTCCCGCCCTGCCTCCCAGCAGCCGTTCCAGCGCCCAGCAGCGCGCGTCCCGGCCGGAGGGCTTGCCAGGCGCATGCTCGGAGCCCCGGCCCTCCGCGGATCCCCCGGGCATCGCCGGGCAGGCTGGCGGACCTGCTCTCGGCAGCGCTTCCCCCGGGCCGGGCATCCATCCTGGACGGCGGCGGCGCAGCGCAGCGCAGCGCCTCGGGTTGACGTTCCCGGGCGGGGCGAGGCGGGGAGGGCGGGCGGCCTTCGGGTCTGCGTTGCCTGCTGCTTGGCTCCCTCGGGGGGTCTCCGGGGAGGGCCGCCCTCCTGCCCCCCGTGCGGAGCCCACGCCAGGCTCGGTTCGGCGGAGGCGTCGCGGGGCGGGCCCGAGGCAGCGGCGGGGCGGCGCCTGTGCGGCTGCGGCGAGAGGAGGGAGGCGGCCGGCTGACTCGCTGCCTGCCTGGCTAGCTGGCTCGGCTCTCTCTCGGCCGTCGGGGAAGCGCGGAGCGGCGTCCAGGGCAGCGCCTCGGTAAGCTGGGCGGCGGACCTCCCTCACCGCGGCAGCCGAGCCGGGCCGGGAGCGGGGGTGGGGTCTCCCTCCCTCTCCGCCAGCAGCGAGCGCTCTCCGGCGGCGGCGAGGAAGCCCTGCCCTTCGGCACCTGCTGCTCGCGCTGCAGCCCCGGGTGGCTCGGGCTGGCGGCGCGACCGCCGGTTTCTGGGGATGCCGGTGCGCGCCGCTTCTCTGCCCGGGGAGGCTCCCTGGCCGCGATGGAGCGCCCGCCTTTGCCCGCCGCGACCGGGGCCGCCTTCCCGGAGCTGCTGGAGTGGGTGTGTTCCCGGGAAAGCGGGGCCCTTTTGGAGGGAGAGGTGCGGAGGGGGAGCCCTTCCTACCCGCCGGGCGCGCTCGAAGCGCTTCCTCGCCTGCTGGTGGCTTTATAGGGAAATGCGGGAGAATCGGGTGCGAAAAGGGATTCTCGGGTACCAGCCTCGCCCTCCCCCCGCTTTTGGGGTCAGACGCTTCGCACTGTGCGAAGAGGCTCTTTGTTCTCCCCCGTTCCCCGCATTAAACGCCTTGTTCTCTCCTCCAGCGTCTCCCTCTTGTTCTTCACTCCTGCCTTTTCATTCTCCCCATCCTCCTCCTCCTCCTCCTCGGGAAGCGATCCCGCCGTCCTCCGTAATCTTACGGTCCAATTGTTCTATATATAGACGCCGCTTCTGGAGGGAGCAGCTTGTAATGTTGCGATTGTGGTTCCTCCATCACGTTTTAATGCTGTTTTGTTCCTGATGGTCCTGGGCTGGTCTAAATGTGATTAATCTGATTGCTCGGGGATTTAAAGCATCCACCATTCATGATCTTTTGTATGTTTCCGAACAAAATGGGTTATGGAAAGGAAGATCTCCCTAATTTGGCTCCAGCGGTTGGGGGACTGGGGTGGGAGGGGGACATTGTTCAACACAATCCCCTTAGTTAATTAAAAGAGGGGAGGAATCAGATGTGTTTGCTTGAGGCCAAGCTGTGCAGAGGTTGGTGAGCATCAAAGCATTTCTCCTGTCCAAAATGAGGGATGCTCCTTCCTCCCCCCCCTCCCCCGTCCGCCCCCCCTTCCTTTTCTCCCTGAGCATCTTGGGGCCAAAGGCGTTCATATTCAGGATGCCCCCCCCCTCAAGCTGTGGGGCACAGGTGTAATAAATAAAATGAAGCGATCCTCAGCATAATGGTGGCACATAAAGGAGCTCCATCTTCCTGCAAGGAAAAATCTTGTGAGGGATTTAGGAGAGGCAGGGTGTTGTATTGGAAGGAGGTGACACCTGGGAGAAAAAATATTAAGCATCTTTAGCACCAATCTGGACAAGGCTGGCTTTGTTTTCCAAAATGGCTAAGCTGCCCGGATCTGTAAGAACCACACAGGGTTTAATTTGGGCTTTCTGGGTCTTTGTTCTGGAATTTGCTTCTGGGCCACATTTCTACTTGCAGAAGGCCCATGAGAGAAACACAGAGAAAGTGCAGAGTGCCTCTGCCCAGACTCTCTGGCCTGAGGGACCAGTCAAGAAATCCAGCACTCCAGAAAGCAGCTTCTTTGTGTGTGTCAGGCCTGTGAAGCACTGGGAGCTGCATCCCCTCTTGTATTGTAGCCTATGGAGGCAGGTGTGTTGTTGGGGTGTACCCCTTTAGTTACACCACCCAAGGCAGGAGGGCCTAGCTAGGGCAGAGAGCTGGGCATGCCTTGCCTTGCCTTGTGCTAAGGATGTAAGAATCCTCCTGTCCCAGCAGTTCTACCCCCACCCCCCACCGTGCCTCCTGCCCCAGTTTGCCTTAGCTTAGAACACAGCTGCACCGTTGCTGGAGGCTATCCTGAAAGGAGGCAGAGCTGACACTGAATGAGCCTCTAAAAGCCTATTTCAGAGCAAGAATTCTCCTCCTGCTGATTTTTTTGTGAAGTGGTGGGAGGTGAGTCCTAATGGATCGGTGCCACTGATGCTGTGCCTGATTTCTTGATCTCCTTGTAGAGGCTACAAGAAAAAAGATAAAAACCAAATCAGCAGCTCCTAGAGGCTCATTTCTACAGCATAATCATTCATTTATCCAATTTATATGGCTGGCCATCCCAACAAGTGACTCTGAGAATGGACTTGGTTTCTGAGTGAATCTACTTCCTGCATTGGGGGCTGTGTTCCCATACAGGTTAAACCAAAATAATAGCAATGATTAAAAAAATCTGGTCACATTTAGCACTTGGGGCAAAGCAGCCACTGGATCTGCAATGACCTGGTTTGGTGTCTCATGTGAACAGTGGTTCAGTAGGTGACTCCTTTTGGATGAGTGGTCTTTCTGCACACACTGCTCTACCCCGATGTGAGTCTGGGGTGCGACTATCCTAAAATGAAAACTCTGGCTTCCTGGCCCACTTGGGTTCCATGGGCAAAATGAAGGCTTGAATTGTCCGGAAGTGAATGAAAGGACCACATAGGGTGGAGAGGACCTGCCTGGAAGAGATTTACAGGGCATCAAATATACTCTTTAGTGAGCTTGCAGGGTGAAAATCAGCCCACTTTGCAGAAGCCTGTTTTTAATACAGTCTCTGCCTATTAAGGAGGAATCACTTCTGCCTTATTTAATATATTTTACTACATTGTGAATGTCGTCTATCTGGCGTCTATCTCAGCCTCCAGAAAGCATTTCCACTCTGTAAGTTGCCCCTCCCTCCTGTAGGCTCACCTGGCAGGTTATTTATCACCTGTCTCCTCTTGTTCTTTTGATTCCGTACCTGGAGAGCATGGAAGAGGCATTAAATCTTTTAGTTGTATTGAGATTCTGGGAAAGTGGCAACTCTAAGCCATCCTTCTCCCATCTTGGAAATTAAGTGGGATTGAGGGATCACCAGAAAACCTAGATAGACAATTGAAAAAAAAAAAATAGAAGACAGCTGTGGCAAAGCCATTTTCAGTTGCTGCCCAAGAGAATTGGATGGCTGCAGCCACCAGGAACTAAGCTCGATCCAACAGCTCGATCACAAGCGTTGCCTCTGGGCCCTCACGATGGTTCCACCAGTTGCATCGATTTGTCACCTGCAGTCCAAGCCTCCTTAAGGACGTATCCTGGTTAAGCTTTCTTTCCTGCATTTTCTGAATTAAACAGGACCAGGGGGAAATCTCCATCATTCACCAATCCCAAATTCAAGTAATATGAGAGAGGGGAAAAATTGTCTTCGGATGAAGCTCCACCTCCTGCCTAGGCAAAATTCCCTTTGAACCCTTTATAGTTGGGATAAGTTTGCTCAGTCCCCCATCATCCCTGGATAATGGATCAAGGCAGCCTGAGTGTGAAAGATGCTGAATGCACAAGGTCGTTAATTAGCACAATAATTGGAGCAGTGCCTTTAAGAGCCTTGAGGCCTTTGTTTCTGCACAGAGAAGCTATGTTCAAGCCACACACTTAGCTTGCTGAATTTGTGGACTTTACACAATACAACCAAACTTGAAACAGCCAAATGGCCTGGATCCAGAAGGCCTGCTAAACCACACATACACACACCAGGCAAGGTTAACCCCAACTAAGGGCATCCTGAGAGAATCCATATAGTAGCCATTTAATTAACTTAATTAGGGCTGTGAAATGAACCCAGCCAGAATGCTTTCTTCTGGGTCAGCCTGGAGGTCAGTTGTTCTGAACTGTGAAGGCCGATCCTTGCATTCCCTCCCTTACAGGGCGCTGTCTGGAAAAGAGGGTAGCTCTACTTGAGTTAGAAGGTGACAGAGCTTTTCTTTGGGTCTTGGGTTGCCTGGGAAGGGTCAGTTGAGAAGTGTGCCACGATGGCAAAAGTGCATCACAACGATTTACAGGCCAGCTCACATGCAGACATCTGCCCCAATGGCAAAGGGGGGGTTGCTCTGAGTCCCTTCTGTTCATCTTATGGGACTTCAAGGTAGGAGAAGGGCAGGCAGGACTCAGCCTAGAATCCTTACATATTCACAAATGATCCAAAGGCAAGCCCCCCCCCCCCCCAACTCTTATCTAGCACCAATTTAGTTCTGGCCATTAGTTGACCAGATTTGGGCTTGAGCAAAAAGTCTTCTGAGTTGGAGCATGTGTGATCCTGATTCTTCATACCTGACACCCAGGAATTGTGGTCTTCTCTGCCCAGCTCCTGTCCAATGGAACATCCTTCCCATTTGGGCCAGAATACTAAGCAAGACTTGTTGTCTATTGATTGGCTGGTTGTTTGTTTTATCATAGATTGTGAAGATGGCAGGTTCTTGGACCTTGGCTATTTGTGTATTTTATTTATTTTACCAAATTGCATTGTGTTGTCTTGTGGTTCTTAACCTCCTGTTCATTGATAGAGACACCTATGTTGGGGCACCTATATAAACCATTTAAACAAATAACCAATGGGTGCTTTAGATAGCCTCCCCTCCCCCAGCATTGCAAAGGATGCAGCAGCTGCTTGGATGGCAAAGGACCTTTGTCTTCCCCCGTTCAGCCTTCTGACTGTTCTCTCTCTCCATAGGTTGGTGGTTTCCAAGGTCCAGCAGCCCCTCCGGGGTCTTCCTCCCTGGGACCATGTCTTCCTCTGACGAGGAGACCCTCAGCGAGCGGTCCTACCGGAGTGAGCCTTCCTGCAAGAGCGAGCGGTCCTACCGCAGTGAGCGGTCTGGCAGTCTCTCGCCTTGCCCGCCAGGGGATACTTTGCCCTGGAACTTACCTCTTCATGAGCAGAAGAAGCGGAAGAGTCAAGACTCCGTTCTGGATCCAGCAGAGAGAGCGGTGGTCAGAGTAGCCGGTAAGGAAAACAGTTGTCTCCCCAAATTTAAGCAGGTGGCTTCAGAAGGGGAGTAGGATCCTTCTGGGTCCAGTCCTTTCAATTTGGCTGCCTCGTCCTTTCTGGAGTGGCTCCTACGACTACTCAGAATGGAAGTTCAGAAACTGGGTGCCTTTCCAGGAAGGTTGTGTGAATATCAGCAGAGTCTTAAGGATGTTCAAAAAGAGAAGAAGGGAGAACACGAGCAGGGGGAGAAAACTGCTTCCCACCAAGGGCTTGAGAGAGACACAGGGATGCCCTAGATGTCCTCTGGGGGGCTGGATTGGTTAAGTTACCTTTGGTTCTACTCACAGGAAAAGTGCTCTGCCTACCCCAAAAAGGGGCATTTTAGCCGCCCAACATGGTGATACTTAAAAAACCCTTCAGATCAGGAACTGCCTATGCATCTCTCTCTCTCCGTGGGCAATTTCTGGAAGCCATGATGTCAGTTGAACCATGACATTGTCCCACGTGAGACGTGTAACATGTGTTTGACACATCATGTGATGCAAATGATGTACAGTATATGGTTTGGGTCATTTTTATGATGTACTGATGTACTGATTTTATTTCTTCTTATAAGATGGATGCAGCTTGCTGCAATCTGCTTGTCTTATCTAAAGTAAGGGAAAGCATTTCTTGGTGACAGTACTTTGGATTTTACATACATGCAGATTTCCTTGTTTACTGCTCAGGAATTGTTTTCTTCCCTGTTTTGCAAGGTAGGCTGCTGGGGTCAAAAAGGTCAGATGGTGGCCATGACTGCACAAATGGAGCTCTGCCATTTCTTTTTGTGCTTTGGAAGGGATGTAGGTACAAAGTGTAATCACAGCCATCATGTTGGCTGGTTTAATACCCTTCAGTCTAGGCTCTGTAATCTTTTCTAGGACAAATCTATGCTGCCTCTATATCCCCTGACCATTTTGAATATAAATTGAGATCCCTTGAGGGATTAATTGAGTTTTGATTGATTGATAGACAGCAGCTTAATTTATGAATGAAATGTAGTTGCTAAGACCTTGAGAAGGTTTTGCAAACTACCAGTTTCTGTGCATGAGGTTCCAATGCCCGACTGTGAAAAGTAAAGTAAATGAAAATGCCCAGCAAGCCAACCAAAATTAAGTGAAGCCAAGATCAGGAGTCTGATTTTTTTTTCAGAAAAGGTAGATATGAAATGTTTTCTTTTTGAAGTCCAGCTCCACATTTTGAGCATAGACCAATCTTTGCCCCCGCCCCACAGAGTTTGACTTATGAAGAGAAGATCTTTGTACTCAGATGCTAAGCATGGTTTGACTTGGGTAGTTTTTGGATGGTACATCTTGAGGGAATCCCAGGACTATAGGCTTAATAGGAAGCTGAAAAAGCACTGTAAAAGCTGACAATGAACTCACACACACAGCTTTATTGATTCTTAATTGCTGTCAAGAAAGCAATACATGGGAGTTCAGGAAGTTGATCAACTTCTGAAGCAGTACTTTGTACTTTCTGCTTTATATTGTTTGCATGAGGCATGTTTCATTTAGTAAATATAAAATAAACATGTCCCATCCCACCTGCATCCCATCATTGTATCTAACATATTCTTGAATATACCCTTGAAAAATTCCATGAAGGCAGAACCTGAGTGCTATGGCCATCCATAGAGAGGGAGGAAGCGATGGCTTTCTGAGGAAGCTGCCGTGGCTCTTGGCTAATTTTAGGGCTGGGTTCCGAAGAGAAGGGATGATCTTTAGAGCAGGACATCAGGTTTGGAAAGCCCACCCTGCACCATGTGAATCTGACCTGGGTTTATTGCCCAGAAGCTGCTCTGTGGGTTAGCCTATTGTAAAGAACTGGTCTCCAGGACCAGGAATGGAGCCTTCTCAGTGGTTGCTCCCTGGATCTGGACTCTTGTCAAAAGATGTTTCATTTTCTTCACCTTTCCTTCTAATAGCCTGCTATAAAACATGTTCTTTTTTCAATGGCTCTCAATGAGCATACAATATTCCTTTTTAGAAGAGGTTTCCTTTGTTTTCATTGTCAATCTACATTATTTTTTTATGGTTGCTCTGTATTAAAATCTTATTTCTCTGCTGTTTGGAAATTGATACTTTATTGAGTATATTCCTGCCATTAAATTGTTTTTATATGTTGAGATATGTTTTTGAGGTGCCTTGTCGAGCAAAGGACTATTTTGGCCTCCACCAATCACAAGGGGCGCACCGGTGATGTCACTGGAGGAGATCCCTGTGGTTTTTTTTCTTTTTTCCTTCTCCTAAATATTTGAGGGTTGCTCTGTTTTACTGTTTGCTTGTTAAAAGGATGAAAAAGCACCATAATTTGGTGGGTTGCATTCAAAATTCAGAAGCTGCAAAAGGGCACTTGGGACTTCCTGGAGGGGAGTTGGGAGGGGGCAGTCCTGGCATAAAGAATGTTGAAAATTGTACTAAAAAGTGAAATTGACTTAAAATAACTTGGAATAATGACCATACTGGGAAAAGGATTTCTTCATTTTATGTCTAGGATGAATCATACAAGGACTGACATTATTAAGCTTGTGCAAATCTTATATCCATGCAGAATTTTAAGTTTAAAAAAAATAACAGAATGCCAGAGTTGGAAGGGACCCTGGAGGTCTGCTAGTCCAACCCTCTGCTCAAGCAAGACAGGTGGCTGTCCACTCTTTTTAAAAAAGACTCCAGTGATGGAGCCCCCACGACTTCTGGAGGGAAGCTGTTCCACTGATTGTTCTCACGGTTAGGATATTTCTCCTTAGTTCCAGGTTGCTTCTCTCCTTAGTTACTTTCCATCCATGGTTTCTTGTCCTGCCCTCAGGGGCTTTGGAGAATAATTTGACCCCTTCCTCCTCTCTGTGGCAGCCCCTCAAATACTGGAAGACTGCTTGTCATGTCCCCTGGTCCTTCTCTTCACAAGACTAGCCAGGCCCAGTTCCTGCAACCGTTCACCCTAGGTTTTAGCCTCCTGTCCTCTCCTCACTCTTTCCAGAGCCTCAACATTTTTTTTTATAACATGGTGACCAAAACGGGATGTGGTATTCTAAGTGTGATCTTACTGAGGCTTTATAAAGCAATACTGTACTAATACTTAATGTGATCCTGATTCCACCCCTCTGTTAATGCAACCTAGGATTGCATCAGCTTTTTGGGCTGCTGCCGCACACGGCTGGCTCCTATTCAAGTGATTGTCCGCTAGGACTTCAAGGCTCCTCGTGCAGTTACTGCAGTTGAGCCAAGTTTCCCCTAATCTGCACCTGTCCATTTGATTTTTCTTGCCCAAGTGTAAAATCTTACTTTTAGATCAATATTGCCTCAGTTTTTGATAATGGAACCACATCTTTTCTTTTGAATTAAAATGGAAAAATATGGTATTTGTTGAATTCACAAGGATGACACCTCTTACTTTCTACTGTGAATGAATCACTTGACTGAATGAAGCTGAGTGTGGAAGAGATGGAGAAACACAGAGAGAACTGACAGATGGATTCTTCTGAGCGATGGCCTCGCTTTCTTTGACACTGCGGGTCTCAGCCCACAGGTCAAGTTTCTCAGGCAGTTTTGCCAAATAAAACCATGGTTTGCCTTAAGCATTTAGTGCCAAGAGCCTTTCACCTGGCTGCCAGGTGCTGCACCCTTCTTTGACAGGTGAACAGAGTTTGAAGGGACCTTGTAGGTTTGGGCTGGGTGAACCCTCAGAAATGAAAAGGGGAAAAGTCATCAGCTTATGAGTTACTTAATACTTTGGGTTATACTTAAAAATATGTGACGCATCTCTTTTCCATATTTAAAAGAGGGAAGGGAAGCGAAAGAAGAAGAGAGAGGGAAAGGAAAGGAAAGGAAACAGAATATGAGCCAGGGCAGGGTCACAGACAGAAAAGAAAAGCAGTGATTGGGAAAGTTTTGGTGTGATCTTGCAGCGGTCAGAAAAGCTTCAAACATTGTGTTAGTGTGTGTGTGTATGTATGTCAATTTTTTTCATGTAAAAACCACCGGAATCTCCTAAAAGGCAGGAAAGACGGCGTGGGGAGCTTTGGGGCCAATCACTATTCCTCAACCCACTTCAGGGGATTGTTGTGGGGAAAATCAGAGCAGGGAGGAGTACAGTGTTAGATATGTGCCTTGAGTTATTTATAACAATAGTAAAGGTGGGATAATTAAAAAAAAAACAATCTTGTTTAGGCAGAGATGTTATGAGCTGTTTGGCTTCCTGTAGTCAATTATGACTCCTTTTATTTTGGAAGTTGGGGGATGCTATCAAGTGCATTGCAGTGCCCCCCCCCCTCCCAGTATTGGCAATGACCCCCCGCCCCGTGTGTTCAATGGGCTGGAAAGGACTAATCAGCTCCTCACACTAAAAGAGGCCGTGGGCTGCTTGGTATCTTTGGGGAGAAGATTCTCGCCAGCCTCCTGCCTGTTTGCTGCCTATTGGCCAGGAGTTGAATTCCACGGATGAACCTGCCCTGCCAGTGACTGCTCCACTTTCTTTGCTTTAGTTAAAACATTTATTCGTTTATTGCAGGGTCCCCAAACTTGGCAACTTTAAGACTTGTGGACTTTAACTTGTGGTCCACAAGTCTTAAAGTTGCCAAATTTGGAGACCTCTGGTTTACTGGATACATTCGGAGCTTTTTGAAAATATGCGAAACTTTCTTTTGTTATCTGATAGGCGCAGTTTTATTTATCCGTAAAATATTATCTGGGGAAAAACACAAACTACAGAGGGAAAATCATTTTAAAAATGGTGAAGTTCAGGCCTGATGTAACGTTCCCACAGGTCGAAATGCTCCCACTTTGGAGAGATTGTGGGAAGACTCAGCTCTCTGAGGAAGGCTGGGAAAAGTGGAAGGAGAGATAAAAGAAGAGGGTGAGAAGCAGGAAGGCAGATGGACTCAATTAAAGTGACAATGGGGACCCATTGGAAAGTCTGAAGGTCCTGGTTGGGGACAGATCACCCTGGAGAAAATCTACCTACCTGGAGGCTAAGAGTCAACATCACCAACCTGATGGCACGTAGTGATTCAATGTAAAGACTTAGCTCTCTTGGAAAAGGCTCTAATGCTGGGAAAGATGGAAGGGAAGAAAGAAGAGAAGGGCGATCAGCAGTGGCAACGGGAGCCCCATCGGAAGGGCTGGTTGAAGAAAAATCTATCTATTTGGATGCTACAAGTCAGCAATGATTTGATGGCACATAATCGATCAACATTTAGAGCATCAAATAACTAGCACAGTTCTCCAGCAAGTGAAATATTTTTGAACAGATCCATCAGAACTAATACACTAAGGAGCAGGATGCTCTTTTATCAGGTGTTTGCAACTCCTAGTGCCTGGTCTCCTGTGATGACTTTTCTCTCATCTCCAGGGTTCATCAGACAAGAAGTTTTAGCAGTTAACATCCTCTTCCAAGAAGCATTTTTGGGACCATTGGCCTCTGATCGAGTGTTTCTCTTTGGAGATTTGCTGCACTTCATCTCATCCGAATTGAATTGTGCTGCAAGAGGGTTGGCTCCCTCTAAACTGAATGGTTTAGTCATAGTCACCACTTTAATAAAAGGGAGTGATTAAGTTTGGGAAAGGCAGTTTAAAATAAAGCAGCACAAAGGCGAGAGAATCAAAGAGGATCGTAAGGAGGAGAACTACATTTTTCTAGTTAAACTGAGAAAAGGTGAGAGATGAGAACCATCTGAGAATGAGGAGCCCCTGTAATTTTTCTTAAAGTTCGCATATAGAAAAAAAACAAAATACTAAAAGAGAGCGTACGAATTTGACAGTCCTTTAATTAGAAGGTACTGCACATTAGAAGTGTGCACACTATCCAGGTGTGTCCATGCAAGAGCAGCTCCTGAGCAGAGCTTCCAATTCCCCACCTGGTTCCTTCTTGGGTGACCTGGATGCAAATGGGCTTCCACGCTCAGCTGGGGCAGGAGGTGCGAATCCTGGGGTGGAGCAGAATCCATGCTCATTGAGACGCCATCCGATTCATTTCCTGGGGCGCCTCCTGGGCCAGCTTAAAAGTGCCTGTTGTAAAACAGTCTGAGCCGAGGAAGGAAGCACAACCCTGGGAGTCTGGAAAGAGGAGCCTCTTTGAAGCCATAAATTTCCCCTCCAGCCCAGCCCAGCGCCAGGGCCAGACAGGAGAGGCACAGAACTGGCCTGAATGCAGCATTTGTCTCCTTCTTTCTCCTGAGCCTTCCCTTTTCCTGGTACGACCCTTCTCCCCGCTTCTTTCTCAGCTGAATCCATCTCTGTCCCAGATTAGTGCCTCAACTTCTCTTCTGATTTATTCCATGGTCTGAAATGGCTTGCAATCTCCCCCTCCCCCTCCCCCACCCATTGCAAGCAATCGCTGTGCTGCCTGGTGGCTCTGGCACTCTGCATCAGCCCGCAGGGAGGGGCAGGGTGGCTGGGGCACAAAGGCACCACCCGTTGATCCTGGTCCACTGCCCCAGGTTGTTGCTGGGCCCTGGCTCCTTTCTTTCTGCAGGCGGCTCTTTCACTAGGCTCCAGGGACCCCCTTGACTGAGTTTTAGTGAGGCAGGGGCAGCTTTACTCACCGCATTAAGCTGCAACATATGGCAATGTTTAAGAGGCAAAGGACCCTCCCTCCCCCACTCTGGCTGATCAATTTTCTTGCAGCTTTAAAGTAATAACATGACTATTTTGTTTCCCAAATTATCATTTGGCACTTCCAAGTTCAAACAGACTGACATCTGGACACAACATGAGGACAACACAACAGCGCGAGAAAAGCAAATTTTAAATGTGGCAAATGGCACAAGATTTGGAAAATATGGTAAAACTTCATATTGAAATACAGAGATTGTAGAATAAACTGGCAAAGGGTTTTCCCATAATTATTGGAACATCAGGAGTGTAACAATAGAATTACCAAAGCCGCCAACACAATTATTTAACCTCAAAACATTTAGTTTACAAAAAACAGCTTTGCTTGGAACCAGCATGGTATTTGGACAATCCTACCTGAACTGATCAGCATTTGCTGAGTTTTTTTTCAGGAGAGGCTCTAGAATAGCTGTAATAATTTGGCTTTTGAGATAATACAGCCAGAGGTATATTTATGAACTTTTCTGAAAGGTGTTAAGTATTGGGTTAAGGGGTGAAATGGGTGTCTCTTATTTCATTTAATTGGTTTTTATTCTGTTTCTATTACTTTATAAGTAACTCAAGGTGGCAAACACACCCAGCACACCTTCTTCCCCCTATTTTCCTTACCACAACGCCTGTCAGGTGGTTGGCCCAAAGTCGCCCATTTGGCTTTCATGTCTAAGCCGGACCTAGACCTCCCTGTCTCCTGATTTCCAGATCAGCACCTTTATCACTACCTTATACAAGCTCTTTTGCCTTTTGCGTCCCTCTGTCCTCCTGAGAGCCAGCCCCTCCTTCTTCCCATTGTCTCTCCCCAAGGTGGGAAAGGAGCCCCACCCTCACCCCCACCTGAAGAGGCTGCTGCCTCCTGCCCCACAGTCCCCACAGGTGCCCACTGTGCAGAGAGGCAGAGAAAGAGGCTGGGCACCACCCAGTAGCCTTCTACCCCAAGGTCCCAATGAAGGAGAGCAGCAGATCGGCCCCTCCTGCATTTCCTAGGACCTGGGGGCTCCTGTGGCTTCCCTCTCCATGCCAGCCTCGCAGTCAGTTGCAGGTGGGTGGGGGTGTAGCCATCATGCAACAGCTGACTCCCCTCATAGTCACGGTCTTTCTTTGCAACCCTCCCCCTTATTCCCCCCAGGAGAGATTTCCATAAGGGAAAGTGTGGGTGGGGTCTGCCTCCAGGTGGATTATTCATTCCTGAAGCATTTCTGCTGAGAGATCCTGGCTCCAGCTGCCATATCTTTGAAAGGGATTAATTGATTGGTTGGTTGATTGATTAGGTGCCAAGCCTGAACTTGGTTAGGTTGTGGATTGGGTTATTCAGATTCATAATCTGACATTATGTGCCATCAAATCATAGTGGATTCTTAGCAAACCTTAGCAAATTGATAAGTTCTCTCCATGCTTTGGAAGGGAAAAAGTATCAATATGCCAAGATTTGAAAGGGGTTGGCTATGGAACCCTTCTCAGAGTGCTGGGACTACAACTCCCATCAGCAGTGCTAGAAGCCCATGGAAATGGTAGTGGTCTGGGGAAGACTAGAGTAGATCCAAAAGCGTTAAAGAAGGGGACTGATCCCTGTAAAATGAGGGAGATCCATTTTGCCAGATTGGAGAAAGGAGTTTTTCCACCAAGTAAAGAGTTTAGAGCAAAGTGAAGTTGATATCCATCCCTGGGAATTGAATCTCCTTGAAAGCGGTGAAGCCTTTCCCAGGCTCTCTTCACTTCCTGCGCCTGGCACAGTCGGCGCATTTCTTCACGGATCCACGAGCAAATCTGAGCAGCAGAAGCTCTCAGGCTGTGCAGTGATGCAGGTTTGAAAGGGAAAACCTGATGGGAGCTTCTCTAGGTGAAGTCTTGACACCAGGGAATGCGCTCCTGCCTGGATCCCAGGAGGAGACTCAGCTGCTTTAAGAACTTTGCAGCCTGTGCTTAGACTTCCAGGAAATGCTGGCAGTCTCCCCTGCCCCAGAAAGACCCCCCCCTCTCAAGGAGAATTGGGTCCCTGCCCTAGAAGCTTTCAGTTGCCTGGTCTGGAAGAGGTGTGAAGGAAGGGGCTAACATTGGGTTTTGACATTACTTCTCGAATTACAATCAGCCCTGCAATTATGATCAATCGTGAGTCATGACTATCGTAAAACAGTCACCATGTAACTGGACCCAATTTTATGATTTATTTTACAGTGGTCATAAAGCAAACATTGCAATCATTAAGCAAATGCCACTGTTGTTAAGCAATCCCCTCGTTATTATAGAAAGGAACACTGTTTTTTGGCAAAACCATCATAAATCGCCACCACCTGATTGTGGGGCATAGCAAGCAGCTGCAAACGAGGGCTGGTTGCTGAGTGTCCAAAATAGATTCTCCTCAGGAACCTGAAATCGGAGCCAAAATCCAGCTCAGAAGATGGAGGCTTCCTAGAATTCTGCTCCAGCAAAGCCTGTCCAATGATGTGTAGAAACAAGCGATTTCTCACACGGCCCACATGGACCAATTGTTTATTCAAGCAGAACGGAAAAAATAATGTCAGATAAAAGCCACCCCTGTACAAACTGTCTGGGTTTGTATATCACACTGGTCAAAAATGTGCTGGCCGGTTTTGCTGTGGGAATGCAGTCCTGTCTCCAACGATCCAGCCATCCTTGTAGGCTGTAGCATATCAGGGATGATGTCACCGCAGCCAGATTCTGAAGTGCGGGGATTATCCATCTCTCACCCATTTTTGCTTGTTTAGGAAAGATGGGGTGCTGGGAGACATCCTGCTTTCGCAACTGGGAGGGAGGGATGGCCATTGTCAGGGTGCCCATCATACAGCAGATGGGGGTGGGGAGCTACCTGTGAAATTAGTGGGCTGGATCAATTAATCCGTTTTTGGCCTTCCAGTGACAACCGATGAACACTCCCGACTGAATTAAATATGAAGTGGAAAGAGTGCATCGGTAGTTAATGGTTCAATATGTTATTGTGGGAACTTGAAATACTGGCTTAGGTAAAATACAGTTAAGTAATCATACAACCATCACCCCAGTTCAAACAACGTGCTCAACTGCGATTTGCTTAATCATATTTTACTGAATTAACCACAGTTGGCTGGGGTTGTATGACATGCTAAACAAACTATAATTAACAAATCAGGGGAGACAGGAGAGCAGTCTTCCAATGTTTGAGGGGCTGCCACAGAGAAGACAGGATGAAGCTATTCTCCAAGGCACCTGAAGGCCAGATAATGGGTGGAAGCTGAACAAGGAAAGATTCAACCTGGAAATAAGAAATTTTTTTCTGTCAGTGAGAGCAATCAACCCATGGAACAGAAGTTGTGGGAGCTTCATCGCTGGAGGCTTTCAAGAAGAGACTGGACTGCCATCTGTCAAAAATGGTGCAGGGTCTCCTGCTTGGACCAGATGACCCACAAGGTCTCTTCCAACTCTGTTAATCTGTAATGCTATTCAACCTCAATGGCGATATTCAGCTGAATCCAAGCAAGTGTCATCCTGTTGGAAATAACTCAAAGCCAAAAAACAACAACAACAACCCTTGGATCATTGAAAACAAAGAGGATTTATTAAAAAGAAACATTAGATGGTTTGCAAAGCGCCGGTGGTCTTTAGAACCTCAAGAAATAGGTTCAAATCAAAAGCCCCCCCTTTAGAACCTCAAAACAGACTTCATATTCAGTTTCATCTCGTCACCCAAGTTCCTTCCTTCTTGAGACTCATTCTGTCCCAAGTTCAAACTCACTGGATTTGCCCTCAGGCGTTGCAGCTAATCCCAGGATGTCTCGAGGGAGAATGAACTCCTTCCGTATCCCTCACTTTGGCTGCCCACGGGGCATCTTTCCCCAGCGTTAAGGAATGTAGCATCCCCTCATCAGGGCCTCTTTCTAAGCTCATCATTTACTACAATTTTTCCAAAGAGATTATAACAACCCCCCCAAACATAATAATATAAAAGGTATATACATAAGATTAAAAATATAAAAAGGCTTAACAATGGAGCATATCAAAAGTATAAAAGCAAAGCATGTATATACAGGGAGATATATTTCATTTGATAACAGATTAATAGAATTGGAAGGGATCCTGCAAGGTCATCCAGTCCAACCCCCATTTGTAAAACCTTTAAGCATCTTATATACTATTTTATTTTTGAATTTACTTATTTCTAACAATTCCTAGTATGGTTCTCACATTCACTTAGTGACCAAAGTTACAATGGCACTGAAAAAAGTGACTTATGACCGATTTTCAATATCTGTGTGGCCACATGCTCAAAATTCAGCTGCTTGGCAACTGATTCATGCTTGATGGTTGCAGTGTCCCTGATCACGTGATCCCCTTTTGCAACCATCTGACAAGCTAATCAATGGGGAAGCCAGATTCACTTAACAATTGCAGTGATTCACTTAACAATGGTGGCAAGAAAGGTCTTAAAATGGGGCAAAACCCATTGAACAATTGGGACATGGGATTGAGTTAAGAGGGAAGAGGGACATTTGCCTGTCAAAATGTGTCCTGATGCTTAATGGTAACGATGGTCATTAGTTAACACTGAGGCCAAGTGACGATGGAGCCACCTGGAAACTGCAGCTCAGTTGGTCTTGTGAACTGTCCCAGGCTTAGCTCGGCTGACGGAGTGACAGTGAAAGCATGGGGAACAGAGGCCTTGTTTTGAGTCGGCAGCTGCAATGTGTGGAGGGGATCGTTCCACAGTAAATGGCTGAGTTTTCTGGGAAGTGATAATCTGTGATAAGAATTGCTTTTCAAAATAAAATGTGGGAAACAGGCATGCTTACCTCAAACACAGAAATAATGAAAGTGGTGCTCTTTTGTATTCTGTGCGCCTTGTGTCCTTTACTCAGTTACTGCACTCACTCTGTGTAAATGTAAGGTTTAATTGTGGTTTATTGAATAAACTGCAATTGCTAGAGTCTCACAATATGCTAAGCCATAAACGATGATTTATAAACACAGTGGGTGTTCATGCAACATGCTGAATGTTAAATCAAGCCAACTATATTTTAATGAACCACAGAAGTAAACCATGAGTTGGACTGATTCAATGCTGTCAGGTGATGTCAACTCTATGGGCTGACTTCAGGATAAACCAGCCCCTCCCTGGCCTTTGAGAACTGTCAGCGACAAAATTGATTTCCATAGAATACAGTACAAGGTGACTGAAGTTATTATGCACCCCCCAAAACATCTGGATTCAAAATTTCAAAATCCACCCAGTCATGTGACTGCATTTGGGATGTTCAGCAACTGACTCACATTTACAGTTATTTATAGAATTGTACTATAGAATAGAGCTAGAAGGGACCTTGGAGGTCTTCTAGTCCAGCCCCCTGTTCAAGCAGGAGAACCTGAATCTCAGACCAGTGACTGTCCAGTCTCTTCTTAAAAACCTCCAGTGATGGAGCTCCCACAATTTCTGAAGGCAACTTCTGTTCCACTGGTGAATTGTCCTCCCTGTTAGGAAGTTTCTCCTTAATTCCAGGTTGCTTCTCTCCTTGATTAGTTTCCATCCATTGTTTCTTGGGGAATAAATTGAACCCACCCCTTCTTCGTAGCAGCCTCTCAAATACTGGAATACTGCTATCATCTCATCTTTACTTCTTTGCAGCTAATTCTTTGCAGCATCCCACAGTCATGGGACTATGATTTACTTCTAGTTTCTAGTAAAAACTGCCTCTTAGCAAGCAATGGGCTCAACTGACAGGACAAGCCACTAGTAAATAAAAATAAGAACAAATCTATTCCCTTCCGGCATTGATGAGGTTACTTAATGTGATAATGAAATGTCTGCAAGAAAATCTCCGAGCTTGGAGAGCACCAAGAACTCCTCAATGGGTTCACTTTATGGCTGCCATGTTTGCTTAGTGACCACCGCAAAACAAGCTTGTAAAAATTGGGCTTGGTCACATGGTGACCTGCTTTACAACTATCATGATTTAGGCTCGTAATTGCAGGGCTCAGTTTAGGTTGTAACTAGAGGACTCCACATGCATGGTTGCCTATCTCAACAATGTCCCCACAAACAAATGACTATCAAATAACCATCCATACAACCACAATTCAGGGTCAAGAGAAACCCTCCCATTGTGCCAGAGTAACAATACATTGGCTAAGCAATCACTTAGCAGAGCTTGTTAAGATTTGCACCCAAATGCTAGGAATTAGAAAGGCTAACTGGGGTGGGGGGTTCTGACTCTCCAAAGCAGGGGTCGCCAACCTTCTGGACCTCAGGGACCACCAAACTCATAATTTCAAATCCTGCAGACCAGAGACCCTGGGAAATCCCCCAAAAAGTCTGCAGGAAAATTCCCCACCCCATTTTCCTACCGATCAATCATTCTTTATTTGGGATCGCAGGATACCGTCTCCAGCTCCGTCCTCAGGGGGAGAGAGAGAGAAGGAAGGAGAGACTTTTGGCTTCATGCAAGGAAAGCAGCAGAAGCAGCAGAAGTCTTTCTTTCTCTCCCTCAAACCCTGCCAGAAATGAATCTTTGTGAGATTTGTGCCAGCGCAGCCTCTTGGAGCAGGAGGCCTTGCAGGGTCCCAAAGACTCGTTTCTGGTGGAGTTTGGGGGAGAGAAAGAAAGACTTCTGCTGCTTTCCTTGTGTGCAGCCAAAAGCAGAAGAAAGAAGCAGAAAGAAGCAGCCCAGTGGCCAGGTGAGGCAATGTAAGCGACACAAGTCTTGTGTTCCCACAGGCCATGTGGGTGGCACAGCCTTGTGTTCCTGCGCAGTCTGGATTAATTGCTTTGGGGGGGACATTTCTCTGTGCACCACCATTTTCTCATGGACCACCGGTGGTCCCCAGCCCACCACTGCTCCAAAGGACGCTGTTCCACAGAGCAGCTGCATCAAAGAAAGCAGGACTCCTAGGTCCCACCGATAGAAGGGATCCCAAGTATGCCTTCCCTTCTAGATCAATGGGGCAAGCAGAGATAACAGGGGACGAGGATATCCCACAACTATGCTGGCCCTTTGCCACGTAGGGATTTAGAGGTGGAAAACAGCAGCCACTTATTGCTGTTGTAATCAAATCTCCCCCTCCTGCTGTTGGTGTCCCTCTTTTCTTTTTTTCTCTTCTTCTACCTTTTCCAGCATTCACGCTTTCTCCAGTGAGCCGAGTCTTCGAATAATGTGTCCAAATTAGAATATTTTGAGTCAGTTGTTTGTGCCTTGAGTGAGACCTCTGGCTCAGTTGTTCAGTAATCTGCTTGCTTGTTTTCCAAGCTATCTCTGGTATTCTCAAATGCCTTCCCCAACATTCCACTTCAAAAGCATTTTAAGCAATGCGCCCCCACGACTCTTGGTGGCACAGTGGCTCTTAATCCAAAATATATTTTCCAATCCATGTATAGAGGTATTTGTAACCTTTTTATGAAACTTTAAAATGTGAACATTTTTCAAATAATTACAAGATCTGACAAAAGAGGGCAGTTATAAGTATAGCTTATTGCTCATTTTAATAGTATTCTTCCCTCCCACCTATCCACATGACTTGGAAAACAGGAGGAAACTATCATCCTAGCCTCTGATAGCCATGCTGGATTTTTTTTCTTGAAAAACATAGATCAGACATGATCTCTTCTTTTGCTTCAGGTAGGGCAGCAGAAAAAATAGAGCTGGGCTTTGCACTCCTTAAAGCAACTATGTCTTTAGCCAAGATTATGCCACATGCCCAGAAGCGCCTTTTGGAACCATAGGCAGATTCAGAAAGGCTGTGCAGCCTTGTCAGAAAATGGTGTGAAGGGCATCTTGACTGCCGTGTGGAGGTGGTATTTGCAGTGAATCAGCTAATCTGGGAGCAACTGAATTGGACACTTCTGAGCAAAATATTAGGTGTATGGCAACAAGCAGCTGCCATACTGCAGCTCCCAAAGGCGAATCAATCATCCTTCAAGGTGATGGGTATGTGGGTCTGGCTTGGCATCTTGCAATAAACTTTACAGGTAGTCCTTGATATATGACTGCCATGTAACCCCCCCCCATTGAAGTCATTAAGTGAACACTATAGTCATTGATCAAGTGCTGTGGTCGAATGGTTTGCTGTGGATGTAGTTTTGCTGAAAACTAGAAATCAGTGCCGATTTTCAGCAGAACTAATGCAGCCATACTTCCGAGTGCCTGAAGTTTGGTCATGTGATCATTTGGGGGGGGGGGTCTGACCATCGGAAGTTTGAATCCAGTTCATGGGTCTTAAGTCACCATTTTCAAGTCGGTCATAACTTCGAATGGTTGCTAAGCAACCAGTTGTAAGGCAGGGATTATTTGTACTATGCTCCGTTTGATTTTTGATTCAGTTGTGTGAACCCAAATTATATGATTCATCCCATGATTTAAGGGACTGTATTATCTGTGAACCTGTCCAATTTTAGTTTAAATCCACGCTGAGTTCAGACGCAGTGCTAAGAATTGGTTTGTTATTATAGAATCCTAAAATGCAAGAACAGAAGGGATCTTGATGGCCAACCATGTTTTTCAGCATTACCAACTTTAAGCTGCGTGGACCATCTCCCACGATTCCTCAGCCAGCCCCGCAGAGGTTGAGGAACACCAGTCTAGGAGAAGCCCTTGGCCACAAGATGATCCTCTGGCCTCTCTTTCAAGACCCCATCAAAGGAGAGTCCATCACCTCCTGAGATGGTGTTGAATTAGCTCCTGTAATTAGGAAATTCTTGGTGTCTAACCAGGATCAATTTCCAACCTGTCATTTCTTCTTTTTAAACAACTCCAAACAATTTAATCCTTTGTCAAGACACTTGAAGACAACGATCCTGTCTTAGACTGTTTTAGCCATCGTTTATTCATTACAAGGGCTTTTTTGCAGTTTAATTAAAAAGAGAGGTATTCAATAAACAAATTCTACATTATAATGTGCAACTTCACTATACCAGATAACAGATAATCAGAGTTGGAAGGGACCTTATAGGTCATCTAGTCCAACCCCCTACCCAAGCAGGAGACCCTGCACCATTTCTGACAAATGGCAGTTCAGTCTCTTCTTGAAACTCTCAAGTGATGATGCTCCCACAACTTCCGAAGGCAACTTCTGTTCCGTTGGTTGATTGGTTGAATGCCAGCTGGGAGGAAGAGAACTCATTCGGCCATTACCTCATCTGCAGCCATCTGGTTCTGACCATGAAAATGACAAAATGACTCTTGTGACATCATAACCCAAGCCCTGCCCTATTGTCCTCCCAGTAAGACCTCATTAGGTGTAGAGGCATGGAAGGGGCGGGGTTTGCGCTGGGATGCCCCTGTGCCCCCATGCCAAGGCCCCTGGTTCTGACACTTCTTAAAAGCCCCCTCTTATCCTAGTGTGGGCCAGCTATTTCTGGGCCCAGAGGGACAGAAACACTCTGGCCTTTCCCTCAAGGAGCGCCAGAGGGTCTGGGGCTTCTTTTGTGCCAGGCTACTCAATCCTTTCTCCTGCATGTATAATGGGCTTGTGGAGGGCGCCATACAAAATGGAAAGAGCCAGCTTGACAGAGAGAAATTGTGAGAAAAGAAGCTGCTTTCCAGGTTGCCAGGGTAACACGGATGGCTGAGTAATCATTCTGCTAGTTGCTGTGGTAACAGGCAGTGTGTGTGAATGTGTGTGTGTGCTTGTGCTTTCTCTCTATGCTGCCTGTCCCCCTCCCAAGCAGAATGCACAAGACCCTTGGAAAGGAACCAACCCCCATGGAACAATATTCAAGGGTTTCTGAAAATCTCTGCTGGGCAGAAGATTGAAATGACAATGTCATTGTTGAGCTGAGATTTTAATTGCAAGTCATTCTTACAAACCTGAGAAATGCTGGCAGCCATTGGTAGGTGCAGACTGCCCACCGATCCTGGGAAATGGTGGAGCTGCCTCGAGATGATTTGGGGCTCAAGGCCGATGAGGCCAAGGTACCCCTCCAAGCAATGGCCAGGCCAAGTCTAGTCATGTGAATCCAAACCAAGGAGTCAGCTTGGAGTTCACTGCATCATGCCAAGCCAGCCAGGGTTGGGTAACCAGATTTTGCCTGTCAATCCAGAACAGGAAGAGTGATTGATTGTGGGTCAAATCTACATATTTGATGTGAGGGACATACAACCTGCAAATCCACATGCTTTGGCTGACAGTGTAGCCCCCTCTGAAAATCACTTGGGCTTTCCAACTTCTTCCCCCTCCTCTCCTCCCCCCCCCACTCCCAATCTGTGTCACTCCCAGAATGTGCGGCTATTGTAAAGCCTGGAAGGAAATGCCAGACTCTGATGGATCTGTGATGAAAGAGGAGCAGCAGAAGGAGCGGACTGGCCCCCCTCCCCAGAGGGCCTCTCCTTTGTCTGGGCAGCCCATGACACCGAAGGGCTGGGCTTCCTGTGAAGGGCTTCCTGGAAGAACTATCCATCTGCTTCAGTTCCAAGTGGGGAGAAAGATGGTTTAAAGCAGCAGAACCATCAAGCACATGGTCCTGGTGCAGTGACCACATGGAGTTAAGAGAGAGAGCATTATTTATACTTCCTCTTGGGCCTTGCCCTTGAGCTTCCTGTTCCTGTGCAAGCAATGTATTCTGTTGGCTATAGTTAGACTCCCGTGGGGCCATGTGGGCTCATGTTTGTCTGAATCAAGTTTGGTTGAACCTTGGGCTGATACAATGTCTTTAGGAAATTTTGAAATGCAGTGAGCCCTGCTGCTAGATGGATAGAGGGCTAATCCTATTATGTCCTGAAGGGTCATGTCTTAATCCCATCACCCGGGAGCCAAGGTCTTTGGTTTTGCAGATAGGCTGGCCCAGACTTTCTTAAAGGGCACCAAAATATCTGCTGGGAGTTGGGTTTCTGCGGTTCTGTTTCCTTTAAGATTTATATTTCTCTTTTAGGGGAAATATTTTATCCTGCCTTTTAAAATATTCCCTAAAGAATTTCATTCTTCTAGGAGAGGGGTGAGTGCTAACTTTCTACAGGCTCATTTCTAAGGTCCCAGTTCTTCCCTCCCACATTTCCTATTTTTTTATTAGTTGTCCTTCTGGAATTGAGTAGACTGCCCTCCTCACCCTTTTCTACCTTAGTTTCTGTGGATCTGCTCTAGACTTTGTCTCCATGCCAGTTATCTTGATTCCATTGTAGCTTCATCATCTCTGTGTGGGCATTTATGCCCCCTTGGGGAAGGGTGGGGGAGTGGCTGGTGCAGCTTTCATCAAGATGGGCCTATTTGGGGCTGAAATGCCCCCAGTGTAACTAATTGGATCACCTTTATGGGTTTTATATTCCACAATATAATTCTTCCATGAAAGAGTTAAAGATGTTTTTCAACGAAGGCCAAAGGCTTGAACAAATTCTTAACTGGGTTACTGTGTAAGCCCTTTTCAGGAGAGCGCACAAAAATTAAACGAAGCTTTTAAAAAAATCTTAAATGAGGGTTTTCTTAGTGTTGTGTGGCAGTAGTTGCTAGGATTATGATTGGCTAAGCGTGTTTCAGGTCACAGCTGGAGAAAAGGGCAGATCCTTGAGGGTCCTTGGTGCTCTCTGAATTTGGTTAATTTTTGCAGATGTTTCATTATTCAAATTAGATAACGTCAGTGTTAGATGTTGCCTAGTTTGGGTAATGAAACACATGCAAGAAAATAACCAACCAGGACCCCTCGTGTCAACCTTGAGCTACAAATATTCTCCTTTATCGAGACACATATTTTTCCTTTGTGGGTGGAAACGCTGGGCTGAAGAGGCTTTACTTGTTAAACTGTGTTTTAATTCCCAACTGTTTTCATTTGAAACGGACCACTCCCCCCCCCCATTTCTTTGACCCCAATTCTTCTATTTTGGCAATACACACCCATTTCTCAAACTTTTAAGAGTGCTTTTCTTTTTAAAATTTAAAAAAAAAGAATCCTTGCAATGCTTACTTTTCTCCACCAGATGCCGCCCAAACACCTTTCCGCTTTTGCGGCCTCTTGCAATTTTTTTTCTGCATCAAAGCTACTCTTGCTAAGAAGGCACAAATTTCGTACTTGGGGTGAAATGAAATGATCTCCTTTCTATGCACCACTTTACTTTCCACTTTTGATCATTACTGTATAGCAAACTGTGGATGTTTGGATTCTTGGAGTGCCGATTTTGGCCGGAAGAGTCATTAGATGGATGGAATGTAGAGGATAAGAATGAATGGCTACATATTGTACCAAGCAATGGTGTGCTTGAATCGTGGTTTGGGAAAGTAGCCTGAGTTCATCAATTATCTTTCTTAAGCAAAAGATAAATTGAGCCATGCTATTAATACTTGATGCCTGCAATCCTTTTGCCAGCATGATTGCCCCTCAAACCGGCAGGCACTCTTGGCTGGCAACTCTGCTTTTTGCTTCTTCATTTGGGATCCAGGCAGATGAAGGCCAGGCAAGATCAAAGACACCATCCCTGGTGCCCCCATCGCCAGAAGGCTGAAAAGATCAGCCAACACTGGGCTGTAGGGAACATCTGGGAGGAAGGGCTTGCATGGGAGGATGAGTGAGCAGTTTGGCAACTGGAAAGGGGGGGCACGAGGGGGGCAACAGCTTAACCCACAGGGTGGTTCTTTGTCTATGGAGGGGGGCTCCTAACCAGTGTGTGTGTGGAGGGGGGAATGAAGGGTTTATACTTGTTTTTTGGTCATCAAGTGCTTGATTTGATTCTGAGGGTATCACGTGTGAAGCCTGCTAACTGCAGTTGTAAACCAGAGGTCCCCAAACTTGGCCACTTTAAGACTTGTGACTTCAACTCCCAGAATTCTCCAGCCAGCTTTCTTTGGGGACCTCTGTTGTAAAGCAAAGGTTCGAGTCGAGGCGTCTGTTCCAGCCAGGCTAGCGCTGAATGAAGCTGCGTTGTGACCTCCTGAGGCAAATACCTTCTTCCCTTCGCTGCTTCGCCTCCCGGCTTGCGAACGAAGCGCCTGTCGGTGGGTTTGCCCCTCAAACCGCGGGTAAAATCAGGCGGGAGCCTCACCTGCCCCCTCCCGCCCCGCTCTCCCCCTTCGCCGCTTCTTCGGGCGGAATGCGGGCCTCCCCGGTGCAGCAGCCGCGCTTCCTCCGCCTTCGGCCCGGCCTCTGCCTGCCGCGTTCTGCCTGGCTCTCCACCGCGGCACCCCCGCTCCGCCGCCGCCGCCGGCCTCGCGGGGCTGGGCGCAGTCTGCCCCGCAGTTCTCCAGCCGGCCGCCGGGCGTCCCCGCCGCTTGGCGGGTCGGGGGGCGGGCCGGGCGAGGCGAGCAGCCAAGCGGGGCCGGCCGGGGCCTTCCTGACAGCGGCGGGTGGAGCCACACAGCCGGGAGGCCGAGACGAGCCGGTCACGGAGCCGGCGGGGAGGCCGCGTTGGGCTCCAGTGGCTGACCCGAGCACCGGGCCGCTTCCTCTGCTCGTCTTCCTGGAGGCTCCGTCCGCGGGCTCCGCACTGGGCATCGGCCGCCAGCCGGCCCGTCCGCCCGGGAAGCGCCATGGCCGGCTACGTGCCGGGCCAGCTGCCGCTCAACCGCAGCCAGGAGAAGGAGTTCGTGCAGGCCTACGAGGACGTGCTGGAGCGCTACAAAGGTGAGGCGGGCGGCGGCGGCGGCTGGCGCGATCTCCCGCGTGGCCAGGCGGGCGGCGGCGGCGGCGGCGGCCGGGGAGCCAGCGGGGCAGCCCACCTTCTCGGGCCGGCCGGCCGGGCTGTCATGGCTGCGGGCAGCGGGAGCGGCGGGAGGAGCCCAGCCGCCGTTCCTCTCGGGCCGAAGCCTCGCTCCGACGGCCGGGACGGTCCGCACTGCGCTGCCCGGCCGCTTCCGCCGAATCGCGAGCGGCCGCTTGGCGGGACGGTCCCGGCATCCTTGGCGTCGGGCTCGGAGCCGCTGTTGCTTCCTGACGGGGGGAGGCCGGGCAGGGGCTCTCGGCGGCGGCGGCGCTGGCGTCCGGCCGGGGCTCGCGGCGTCGCTCCTTTGTTCCGAGGCCGACGGGAGGAAGGAGCTGCGGCTGCCCGTCTGACCCCGACTCGCTCCGCCGCCCGCCCCCTTTTCCGCGACGGGGCTGGGCCCGGGGAAGCGCCGCAGTGGGACCCGGGGCGGCCGGGGCTGTGACTCGCCTGACGCTGCGAGAAGCGCCTGCCAGAGCCGGCCGAGGGAAGCCGCCTCGGGGACTCCCTGCTCTTCCTTGCATCGCTGCCCCCGCTCCCCAGTCGGCCTGGGATCAGAGGCCCAACCCCCCCCCCCGCCGTTCCAAGAGGGTCTCTGGGTGGATGGCGACGTTGTGCAGGAGCGGCGTTTGGCGCTGCAATCCAGGCGGCGGAGTCGCCCTGTGATACTGGGGGAGTTTGCCGCGCCAGTTTTGGATGGGTGGCCGAAGGCGTCGGTAGAGACGGTGCGAGGGTGACTGCTGAGCTGCATTGCCAGCTCCAATGACTTGGATGTGCAGAAGGGCCGGGAAGTCGCCCAGATCCAGTGCTCGGATCGCACCATCCGGACATCAGAAACTCAACGTAGTTATTAGGTACGGGCAGGCGTGCTGGGGAGTCCGGGGCTTTCTAGCCAGCGTGAAATACAACCGGCTTCCAGTCTTGGTGTTCTGCCTGTTTCAGGCGCTCCTGGGCTTCCTTCCAAGGCGCTTTCAAGTGCAAACTCCAGTGCAAACCTCCCCCGCCCCCAGCTCCGCAAGCTGCCTAAACTGGAAGTGGCTGCTGCAACATTGGATTAGAAAGAAAACAATTTCTTGCCTTGGTTACAAAATGTTACTAACTTGGAACTTCACTCAGGGTGGCAAGCAAGCTTCTTGGCTGCGTCTCTGCAGCTTCTGGTGCTCTCGGGGCGCCTCTGGGGTGGGGTTTGCTTGCCGTGGAGGCTGGGTTTGTCCCGTGGAAGGGTTTCCCCCACTGACCCCCTCTGCACCTCTCAAACTGCAGGCCTGGAATGGAAGCACCTTCAACCGCTGAACGATGACTATTTTCCCGCACTGCCCTCCCAAGGGGATGTTTTATTTATTTCTTCAATTTTGTCCAGGGACATCTATTCTTCCATCTTCCTCCTGAGGTGGAAAAATGTGTGAAGTAGGGTGGGCTGAGCCAGGCTGCGTTTCTGGCACGGAGAGAGGAGTAGGAGCTGTGTCTCCTATTGCATTCGCAGGGTTTTCTCCTGCAACTCTGCCACCCTGTCCTACTTTGCGTAGTCCTGGGAGCAAAAGTCTGGCTTCATTTGCAATAAATATGAGTTTAATAATATGAGTTTTAAAGAATAGTTACAAACATTGAGGGTTGCACATTTCTTTTCTAACACCATAGTTTATATTTTTCTTTTTATTATCAACCAGTATCTCTGAGTGCCAGGAGTAAGACATTCTCTAACCTCTGGGGCCGTAGCTATGTTGGGCCACATCTTCCGTCAATCTCGGCATTGGCTCTGGCCTTGGGGTCTGTAGCTTAGCCCATCCGGACAATAGGTGCCTCCCCCTTTCCTCCCCCCATCCCATGATTAGTATTGGTGTACTTTTAAATACCCAGAATCTGGGAACAGACCTCAAGTTCACTCTATTTGTATGGGGGTGCTATAGTGGATGAGTAGCACCGCTCGCACCTATGGGACCAAGCAGCTGCATGATGGATTTTAGAGAGGCCACCCGCTCTCACTTCAGGCCAAGTTAGGCAAAACATTTTGCCAATGCTTGTGTTTGACTGAGAATTATTGCCTGTGGCTTAGAAGTTAGGGAAGGAAGTGGATGAAGAACAAACTTCTACTTATTACTGGCAGCGTAGGAACATCTAGAAGTAAACCTGTTTTTGTGGTAACTTAACCAAGTACACTTCTCTTCACTTTGCAGGATATTCTAGAGCGAAGGTGGAATAGAATCATACTAAGAGGCGAAAATGGGGAGGTGGGAGAATAAAAATTATGGTAGGCAGCCTAGAGTAGCCCCATGGCAAGATAGGTGGCCAATAAATTTAACAAATCATCATCATAATAGTTACAGCTTCAACCTTCACTTGGCTTTGCCTGGCAGGCCTAGCAAACAAGTTTATTTCTCTGCTGGTCTGAGTCCCTCGCCAGCTTCATTGCACCGATTGGTTTTCCTTAGCTACTAGCAGGTCCTGAAAGCCAGGCCAGCCTTTCTTGGACAGGCCCTGCCTTTGGGCCTCTGCTGCTCTGCCTGCGTTTCTTCCCTTCATGGCTTTCATGGAAACAGCCAAGGCGGAAGGAGCCTCCAAGTGCATCTGAGCCAGAGGCACTTTTTACAACGCTTAAGCATTTTGTCAACCAAGAGACAAGCTTCAGCAGGTAAAGCAGCCAAGAGCCATTTCTGTTCTGTTGGGTGGAGGGGCTGGTCCTCTCCTTGGAATGCAACCCAACATTCCTGCAGAGGATTTTTTAATTGCATGGCTCCCCGCAGTCCTTGACCTGACTTGACCTCCAGCCAACCCTTTGGAGCATTTCTGTTGATGGCTTTCCGGGCATCCTTTATAAGGCTTTGCTGATCCCAGCCGATGCTCTGATTTACACACTTTGGGTGCTTTTGGCCTAACACTTGGCCCCAAAGGGCACCAGAGAAGGTGCTGGAAGAACTTTTTTCAAGAGGGCAGATCTTCTGCTGTGCCCCCCCCCCCCCACATGCGCCTCTCCAGGAGGTCATAGACCACCCATTTCCTGCACCCAGTAGCAGAGCCCCAAAGATCGAGCAGCACCGGCACCTGGATGAGGTGCATCATTTCCCTTGAGCCTCACCTCTTCCAGGGTGAATGTTTGCATGCAGGTGCTGCTACTGGGGAGGGGGGGGGGGAGGGGAGCGCTAGTCAGGCAGAGTTTCTAGAGAACTGTGAAATTTTGTCCAGCTTTCTGCTGCTAGAAGGAAAGTCCGTTGCAGCCATGTTCTCCATGGCATCGGTTGAGCCTGTCAGAAATCAGGTGAAAGCCAGTCAGAATGGTTTAATTAGTACCCTGTTTGACAGGCGGATGAGCTGGCAAAGGGAAGGTTCTCAAGGTGAAGGTTCAGATGTAACCATCCTCCCTCCTGAACCATCTGACACGGCCAGGCGGTGGAGGGCGAGCCCAGGCCACCCAAGCTGTTCAGGTGGGTTGTGGCCCAAAAGCCGGCGGGCTCCCCTTTTTCCACCCGAAGGACTGAGCCGCTGACACCAGGTGGGAATGGATGGCAAATGGATCCGTGTCTCATCTGTGGTGCCTCAGAAGCTCGCTTTGCCAATCCGGCTCTGGTGACGGCTGCAGTGGTCACATGGCCTGGGCTGGTGGCCCTTTGCAGCAGAAGGGGGTCAATGCAGCCGTGCAGAAGACGGTCTCCTAGCCCCATTTGAGGAGAGCGGGATGAGCTGCAGGGGTGCTGGGCAGCCAACCGGGTCCCAAGAAAAGTATCCAGAATCTGCTCAGCTTCGGCTGCTGCTTGTTTCCTCCCAGCTTTTGCCTTCTGCATTTACCTGCAAAGGGAAGTGCACATCTGTGGTTGTAATGGAAGCGCAAGTCGTTGTGTGCTGAATGCTTGGAAGCTTAGCTTTGCTTTGGCTGAAGGTGGCCTATTCTCTTTCTGCTTTCCTGGGAAGGCAAGAGCCTCTTTGGCCTTTCCAGGCTGGTGTGGCTGCTGAGGTAGAAACAGACCCTTCCTCCTTTCTCTGAGCCCAGGGGGGCCTTGAAAGTCCTGGCTCCTGGGCAGGTGGTGAACTCTGCGTGTTCTTTCAGCTGAGAAACAGGGTCCCAGATGCTTACGGCCTGCAGGTTCTCAGCCAAGCTGGACATGCCTTGTCCTGGCCCACTTTGGCAGGTGGTCTCTTGAGATTCCCACCCAAAGGGAGTCTGTGGTTCAGCATGTTACACTGGCTGGTCTCCCTCCTGCAGGATGCACGGCCTCCGAGAACCTCCTTGTGACTCAGGTTCATACAAGCGGCAGCCACAGCAGCCAGTGGGGGTGGGAGAGCAGAAAACTGGACCTGGGTCATTCCCCCTGGAAGTTCCTGGTTCTAGTTCATGGTTTGTTTTGGCCGAGCTTGCTGTGTGAGCCCGGCTCTTGCGATTTTGATCTATCATGCCATATGAACCAGACCACTGTAGTACTGTAACCTAAAAACAGGAGACCCTGTTTTTAGTGGAATGTGAGAATTCAGCCACTGGCGATCGGGAAAGGAAAAGGTGGGGAAATGTAAGGGGTTCCCTGTTGCACTAATTGTAAAGTGAGACTTTTTTGAACTCATCAAAACAATTGGGCAAAATAGGTTTTTATTGCTCTCTGCAAGATCATCACACTGAATGGTTTCCCCACTATTTGCGGTGAGAATGTTGCTTTAGCTCAATCAGTATTGTGAGGAAGAGGGCTGGTTGCCCAGGAACCTCTCGTTGGAAGCAGCCAAGTTCCTGTGACCTACTTTTGCCTGAAATAGCGATTGGAGGACATTGTTGGGGGATATTTTTGACATATGGTGGAGGAAACAATGGCCATTCCAGCCTCTCCTCCTTGCTGGGACCCGCCCTGCCTCTCCTCGCTAGGTTCTAGTTGCCTTTCCAGTCAAATGACCTTCATCTGGGAGGAAGGAATTCTGGCTTGGGTTTCGGGGAGGGATTGTTAAGGATACTTGCAAACCCCCCCCCCCCCATTGGATTTGAAATTGCAAAAACCAAGTGCTGTGAAGCTTCCTGGGTGGCCATGGAAGTGGAGAGAAGTCCCTGCTGAAGAAGGCAGAGGAGAAGGGCTTCAAAGGACCTCCTTCACCTTGTGCCCTCAAAAGATGTTGGGGCTGGTTTTTGAAGTCCAAGCTTCAAAGGTGCAGCAGCACCACTTAAGAACATGGAGCAGAATTTGGACTCTTTCCTGCCTTCGTACAGACCAAGAGCTGGATCCTCTCCCTTCAACTCTGCTTTCAGAGATGCCTGTTGTGCCTCCTTAGAATCTGGAAGGCATCTTAGGGTTCTTCTAGTCCATCCATGCTGTAGGCAGGAATTCCCAGATCATCCCAGGTAAATGGCTGTCCAGCCTTTGCTTGAAACCTCCCAGATGGAGCCTTTCCAGGGAGCCCAAAAGCCAGACTGGATGGACAAGACTCTGCGTCTCTTTTGGGTCTCTTCCTTTCTGTGGGGTTGCCTGCATTTCTACTCAGACATTCTTGGTGTGGCTTGCTCTGGGGGGAGGGTGTGTCTCCAGGGCTGCTCTTTAATGACCTCTTTGATCTCCTCTTCCTGGCAGATTTAATGGGTAGCCCAAACCCCAAAGCAGTGAAGCCGAAGCAGTGAAGCCAGTTGCTCCTGTAAGGGATTATGATTCTGGGAGTTGCATTGACTTTTAGCATGGCAGCTGGGAAGAGAAGGAGTGGGAGAAAGAGTTGGGACCATGTAAATAACATTCTTTGGAAGGGAAACTAAATTTTGTTCCAGCTTTGCTTTGGGGTGGGGTGGGGGTGGGGGGTTGGGTGCTTTTGCAGTTTTCAGCCTTCGGCATAATTTACCTTCTGCTTGATATGGAATAGGGGAAGGAGCTTCAGGTGGTATGCTAAGACCTTTCTTAATTTGGGAACTTTGGGAGTTCTTTGGGAACTTTGGGCCTCAAGCCTACCATTGTAGCCAGTATGCTTAAAGCCTGTAAACCTCCGCTTTTCAATGAGACAAGAGAAGCCTGCTGCTTGTGGTTTGGTTTGCACAGGCATTGGTTTTGGTTGTGGAGCAATGTGGAGCCATGAAGACGCCTGAGCATCGGTCCAGAAGCATGGGGTCTTCTTCTCAGGAGGAGGAGGAGGATGAAGAGGAACGTTCTTTCCATTCCTGCCCCTCCTTTCGGTGCAGCACAAGGCTTCTAAGAGTCACACAGAGCTGCAAGCGATGTAGCTGTGCCAGTTGCTCAAGGCCAGGTCTCCTACCGATCATAGGTCACATTAAGTCACAATGTGGTTTCTTTGGTTTGAGGTTACTGTATTGTGGTAACCTGGATATTTATGCTGCTATGGTTTGTAAATCAAGGTTGAAGGCTATACATGTTACAAAACAGGTTGTAGCTTGGTAATATATTTGTTAATACAAACCACAGAACTTCACGTGCTGTGTATATACAACCCCTGCCTTGTGGTTTATGCGGGTGGGAGCTGGATGGTGGGTGGCCCTGCGGGGTAAGCAGATGGTGCTCGACCCCTTTCAATGTGTGATTCTTAATCTCCCGCTTGGTTGCCAGGGAATCCAAGCAGTTTTTGTAAGCATAAAAAGTGCCCACTGAGTTCTTGCCACACAGCCGCACCATCAATTCTAACCCAAAGTCGTGTTTAACAATGAACAATGGAAGGGACAGAAGATTAGGGATAAGAGATGCACACAGGGCAAAAAAGCCCCTTGCAGTAAATAGTTCTTGCTCATTTTGGGTGTGTGTGTGTGGGGGGGGTTGCATTTGATTGGGGTCATGCCCAGGAATGCCATCTGTCTGATATTTGGTGCTGGATTGAAAGAGAAGCAAACTCGAATTCTGGCCTGTTTCTTGGAAAGGTTGGGCAGCAAGGGCTTAACCAGCTCAGAGCAGGGTTTCTCAACCTTGCTGGCCAGGGAACTGAGAAACAAACACTGATTTAGAGAGTCCACCTTCTTTTGAGTCCCTCTCTTGGAAGGTGGCTCTGGCCTCAGCACTTCCGAAGAGCTCTCCGCTACTCTTGTTTTGGCAAGCTGCGAATCTGGTTTGTGTGGCTTAATACTTTTGCTTGGGCTGTTTTGTACCTGTGAGCTGCTGGTGAGGCAATGCTGGGTATGTATCCCCACACCCAGTCCTTAAGCGCTCTTCCCACAGGTCCCCAGTCCGTCTTCTTCCCAGCCGCTAAAGGCTGTGCACAGGTGTGGTGGTTTCATGTCAATTTCCCACTGAAATTCTCTCTCCTGTTCCATGGCTGGCAGATAGAGAAACAGACCTGAAATTCTGATTATTCCTTAAAAGTAAGTAGGAAAACAAGATTATCTTGAAAATCCAGACATTTTGAACATTTGATTGATGATGATAGCAAAAGAAAAGAGATGCATCATACAGCAACCACTGATTGGGTTAGATAGCTTCAGACCTGCTTTTCCAGACGACCAACCTGTATCCTTGCCTCGCCTTTAAAAGAAAAGAAGAGGAAAAAACGAGATTCAGTGAATCCAAAGGTTCCATGGACTCAGAACGGAAACGATCGGTCTGGGTGCTGAATAATTTTACAGTTCCAGCAAATTGATTCCAGGAATGTAGCTGAGCTTCTGGATATATCCCAGGGCTGGGGGTGGGGGCTGCAAAATAGTATCCGAACAGTCAAAATGGCAGCCCTGCCTGTTTGTTTCAAGGCCTTTTGTGTGGATTGCAGCATAAGTAAAAATGGTGGAACTTTCGGTGCTCACCTTCATTGATGAGTGTGGGTGTGTCTGTCTATAGCAGGGGTCTCCAACCTGGGCCACTTTAAGACTTGTGGACTTCAACTCCCAGAATTCCTCAGCCAACTGGGTTGAAGTCCACAAGTCTTAAAGTGGCCCACTCATATAGTGACTGAAGTTCACTGAAAAAAGTGTCTTACAACTGTCCTCACACTTATGACCATTGCAACATCCCCACAGTCACGTGATGAAAATTTGGGTGCCTGGCAACTGCACGTATTTATGACGATTGTGGCGTCCTCAGGTCCTGTGACCGTCCCCTGCAACCTTCCCAGCTGGTTCCCCACAAGCAGAAGCCATGGGAGAAGCCAGATCTGCCCAATGAATCACTTGACTGCAGTCGCTTAACAACTACGGCCATAAAATTGAGCATGACTTCCCAGCTGGTTCCCCACAAGCAGAAGCCATGGGAGAAGCCAGATCTGCCCAATGAATCACTTGACTGCAGTCGCTTAACAACTACGGTCATAAAATTGAGCATGACTAACTTAATAGCTGCCTTGCTTAGCAGTGGAGCTTCTGGTCCAAATTGTGGTTGTAAGTAGAGGACTACCTGTATACCCAGCCGCATATATCCACCGCACGCCCTGCGCTCGGGTTGAGAGCTTTCCCAAGGGATCTGCTGCTCCTGAAAGGGAGGGCGCCTCCTGTTGGCCATCCCGGGCCCTACAGCCAAAGGGCCTGGTGCTCACAGTTCAGGGGGCGGCAGAGCTCCATGTAAACAGACCTCTGCCTTTGTTGCTGTGGAAGCGCCCGGGTTTTGCAGCGTGACCCTTGATGGAGCTGCTTGGCTTGTTCTGCCTTTCAGTTCCTTGTATCCTGGTTTGGTGGCGGAGCAAAAAGGACATGCTGGCCTCTCACCATAGCAAGAAGAAGCACCAACATTGCTTGTTACAGAGGAGAAAGTTGGAGGCGGGGGTGGGGGATGGGGAGGGGAGGATGAGATGCTCCTTTCTGATGTTGTTTAACATCTCTCAGGGCTTTTCTGTTGGCCAGGAAGAGCAAGTTGGGTTGGCTGTTGAGTCTCTGCTGACCGGCAGAAGGAGAATGCTTCTCTGTTCCCCTGCGGCCTTGATCGCTGAAATGGCCAAGCCAAACTGGTTGCTGAAAACCTGTTTCCTTTCCCTAACGAAATTATGAAACCTGAGCAAGAGGAAAACTGGTTGTTTGGAAAGTGCTGGGACAATACCTGCTTGAATGGAGCGATGTTTTCTGAGAGCGGAATTCTGTGGCAGATGCCTGGCTACTTATGATGTGATGCCCCCATCCCTGCTCAGGAGGCATGGCAGGAAAATTGTGAGTTCCCATTATAGTTTAGAGCAATATAGAGATGACCTTGAAGAAAGAACTCAGCAATGTTAAAGAAGCATCAGCTTTGCCTGGATGGACAGGAGAAGGTGAGGAAGAAACTCAAGACTGCCCACCTTTGATTCACTTTGGTATAAGAAGGAGGAGAGAATCTTTCATGAATACACCCTATCACCATAAAGTAGAGCGCTCCCTGTGGCTCTGTTTCCTTCAAGGGATTTGCTTTCTCCTTCAAAATCAACAGCCTGCTCCATCTGCCTTCATGCCTTAAAGAAATATTGTGATTAGACTTGTACACTCTGCATTAAGCCATGATTTCTTAAACATGATTGGTTGAATATCTACAATTGACTGGACCATGGTGTGCCTTAAACCTTGGTTTGTATACTACAGTGGGTTGCAGAACATGCCAACCCAAACCCAGATAAATGACCCTGTGACACAGCCCAGATGAAGAAGGTGGACATTTTATTGCAGTATGTGATGTTCGGGACTCCAGTTCACCAGGGAGCTTCCTGGATGCCTTTGAACAGCCACTTTCTCCCCATCCATTCAGTGACCATAAACCCAGCCCTTTATTTCAGAAAGCTGCCCTTTAGATTTATTTTTTAAAAAAACCTCAATTGTGTCTGTTGTTTTAGTCATTTTTACAATACAAATTGTATCACTTAATGCACAGTCTTTCTCATTTGTGTAAAAACAATGCAAATTGATTTGTTTTTAAAATAAATTTTACCTATTGTTTTGTTTTAGATATTTTTATAGAATAGGGCTTTATGAAAATCAAGTTTTTCTTGGTTTTGCTTTTGAATTTTCCTTGATAAAACAAAGTTATAAAAAACAAACATTTCTTAGATTCTTTTGACCCTCTTTTAGATTTGGTTGCTTTTCAGGCTTGTTCTTTATTTTTTTCTAAGAAAATGTGGTCACCGTACAAATGTGCTGTTCAGATAAAAAGTCCCCTCTATGTTCTCTCTTGAGCCATGAGAAATGAAACACAAAATACCGCAGTTAGTTCCCATAGAAGAGGCATTTTGTCAATAGGCTGGTATTTTATCCATGTTGGTTACTTCATTTGAGAGTAAGGGAATCTCACTTGAACCTAGTGAGGAGAGTAAGGGAATATAACAGTGTTCTAGAACATCTCTCTGTGGGTATGTGTTTATTTGTGTGTGGGTTTATTTGTGTGTGTGAGAGGGGAGGGAGGGAGGGAGAGAGATCCTGTTTGTCGTCTACTGGAGCATGAAATGGGACCAGGGCTTCCAAAACAAAACACAGTGCAAGATTCTTCTCTCCATAACTACTTCCCGGGCAGTTGGATGCAGAAAACTGTTTTCTTAGACTGATGGAAACTGGCTCCCTCTTCATTCCAAGTTATGTGGTTGTGCATGCTTCTTAAATGATTTGGAAGAAGTTTCTTAGACTCTGAAAATGAGCACTTCCCTGCTTTTGATGAAAGCAGCTGCAGTTTTTCAGGTTTCTGCATTAACCTGAAAGAAGGTGCAGTTGTTTTAAAAAGCTGAACAATTAAAACAGCATTTAAAGCAGCTGCACCATTCTTCAAGCTTGAGAGGAAACTTGAACAAAAATGGGGCTGCTACAATAGTGTAGCAGTGGTACACTTGGGCAAGGAGATCTATTTTTCCCCATGTGCACCCAATCTATCTCCAAGACGAACAGGTGATCTCTGTTGGCTTTGTGGGTTGGAGACTTGCAATCCTGGTTGATAGAGATAACAATGCAGTTGGTGTAAAAAGATTTCTATATGCCTCCTGTAAGTGTTCCTTTGAAGACAGTTCTGGTTGAGAGCATTTCCATTTCTCTCTCTCTGACACAAACATGCACGTACACATTAGAGAACTATGTCCAGTCAGTTAGCCCATTGCTTCTTCTTTGCCTCTGGACCATGGCCCCAAAGGATGTCTTTATTTGGTCCATTCTAAGTAGGCAGTGAGAAAAAATTGCTGTCCACTGAAGAGTGTTTGGAACAAAAAATGGCCTGTAACTGGAGTTTTTATTTATGGAAATGGGCCAATTCAGAGGGCCCAGGACAGTGTTTGGGGCACACAAGGAAAGGGCTTTTGTCCTCCTATAATTGTTGAGCTTCTGACAGGCTCCTGGCTGGTTTCTGTGGGATGCAGGTTTGCTGAATGAAGAATATTGACTTTCTCCAACTCTATTTCATCTTGTCCTCATTGGAAGTGTTTTAAGCAGTACTGGAGACCTACGGGTGTGTCACCAGGCTGTGCTTCTTGCTAGCTTTGCTCTGCAGTTCTGAGAATTTACCAATCAGATAATTCTGTATATAATGCAAGCGACCCTGAGGACTCTTCCCAGTGATGGGGGCAAGAGTAGATTGAGGAGCTCAGGGTGTTTGCTGGAGAATCGACTGCTCCATTGTCACCCAAGTCCGGAAATGTGCTCAGCTGAGCCGAATTTCTCCTCCCTTCCATGCAGTTTCTGTTTGTTTGCCAGAGATCTGGACGGGCCTGTTTCAGGCTGCTGAGCTGTGACACTTTAGGGACATTATTTATTTACAGGTTCTGCAAATGAAATGTGTTCTTCCAGTTTCTGCTTCCTGTTTTCCCACAGCACAGAGCTTGCATCCTGTTGAGAACCCTTTGGAGTCTGCCACTAAATTACACCAAAGAGAGACAGGGGCTGAAGATGGGTCACAGTAGAGATTCCTCTCTGTCTTCCACTCCACCCACAACATCTTCTGCTAGCCCACAGCAATTCAGTTTTGGAGCCCCAGAGCCAAATTGGCTTGGTAGGGATGCCGGATCATTTTTCAATGGGCAGATTTTGGAATAAAGGCTAGCAGGGGTTGGTGGTGAATGTGGGAAAGGAGACTTTTCTAATGAGAGCAGGGAACTCGGGAGACCTTCGAAGGGAGGTGGTCTGTTTAAAGAGCTAATCTATGGATGCAGCATTTATTGGTCATCCTAGCTAAATGTCCAAAAAAGATCAAAGTCCAGCATAACATGATTTAAAAGAATATTGACCATTAATAGAGTAGCGTTTTCAAAGAGTCAAGATTATAGAAGGATACTAAAGCATATTTAATACTTGATTTTGGACAAAGACAGCAATGGAGCAGAATTTAGTCACCGTCATGCTAATAATTGAGGTGATTGCTAATAATTATGCAATTATAAAGATATAATTTCACTCATTCTTTGTGGCTCCCTCTCTGTTTGGTTTAGAAAGAGAATAAGGGTAGTTGTCCTACCAAAGGGGCAGTGCCTCTCCAGTGGCTTCACGGGGTCAGATCCATTCTGGGCTGGGTGTTCTCCTTCCGAAACGTAGAGCGTGCAGGGCCTTGGGTCAAGGCAGGGAGAAAGATTTTTGAAGCAGGCATGGACCATTATATAATGGGTAGTCCTTTCTCAGGACAGAAGAGGAGGTGCAGTTAAATCTTTCTGATGGTCAGGACCACAAGCTGACTTCATCTCTAGCCTTCCTGAAGCAATCAAAATTATCCCAAATCCTGCAGCATCGAAGATATTCCTCACTCCCCCCCAACCCGCCCCCCCAAATACTGACTTCCCAGAGTGGCACAGTTCCAATCTCCCATATGGTGACAAGCCTCCAGGAAGCAGCCCTGATCCAAGGCATCAATATGTTGGGGAACCAGAACGTAGCTTCTGAACATTTGGATCGGTGCTGTTTTTGTAGATGGAACTCTAGGAACCCTGCATGGCATTTCATTCATTCCTGGCTTTAGAAACTTTTAAGGGTTGGTGGCATAAATTGTCATTCCTACACAAAGGAAGTTTCTGGACCACCTTGGGCTTGATCCAAAATTGGCCTTGATACTCCCTCCATGCCTCACTTGCTCTAAGATGTTTCTCCTGTATCCTCCTTTTGAGTTCTTTGAGTCATTCTTCACCCCTCCAGAAGACCAGGATTTTCACCCTGCAACAACTGATTACATGCCATCAAGTTGTTGTCAACTCATAGCAACCATCTAGTTTTTCTCCATACATTTTTGTTCTTCTTTATACATTTTGTTCTCCATACATTTTGTTCTTCTTTATAACATATACACACCAACCTGAGTAATAGAAAAAGTGGCTGTATTGGTATCTAAAATCTGGGGAAAACTGATCCATAAATCTTGATCTCGTGCAGATTCTTTCTGCCCCAGTGAATAGTTTGAATTTCCGTGGGAAGTGCAGTTGGCATCTCAGCACAACAGAACCTGTTGGCCCTGCCCTTCACTTGCTGGCAGGGGCCAAATAATCTGGAATTTCCCCCCCTCTCTTTTTCTTCCTAATTCCATTATAAAAGTTCCACACATGCTTGAAAAACTGTTTGTAGATATCTGCAGTTGTTAGATTCATTGCTTTTCTTGGATGGTAAATACAGTTTTTCTGCGGGGGCGGGGGATTTCTTTTGTTCCCTGGTTTTGGAAGATTCTAGACCAACCCCAGTGGTTGAGGTCCCTCCAAATATAAGCATATTTACTACCTCTTATTAGCTATGTCTTTTTTCATTTGCATGTTAATTTTTTTCACTCCCATTAATAAGCCCATTATCTATGTTTGTTTGTTCTGAACTTTAAGCTCTGCTTCATTTCTTCATACTGAGCAAGTTTTGATTTTGTTACAGTTGTAGTTAACGGATTGTGTGAATGCGTCCTCTGAAACTTATGATTAGGTCAAAGATATACGCAGCGTGTTTGGGATGGTGGACCTGCCTGGCATATTGAGAGCATGGCCTTTGTACCTTTCAAAACAACTATTGAGAAAAGAGTTGTGACCCAAAATACTCTTTTATAGAAGGCAGATTTGGCAGGAAGGTTGATAACATTTCTCTGGAACGTCGGTAGGTGCAGTCCAAATTTTCTAAGTCATCCATGATAACATGGACTTGTCCCATCCTGTGGGGGACCGTCCTGAAATGGTCCTTCTAATGGTCCTTATAATAGTCCCTTTGCAGAAAGAGCTTTGCAAGCCTCTGGGCCCAGCTCTTCAGAGAAGGTTGGGATGTTTTGTGTGGAATTGTCTCCTCTGTGGTGGTCAAGGAAAGTGTGGAGCTTCCCTTATATGGGGAATGGTGTGGCCATTCAAACACTCTTTTCTCTACAGCCTCTGTCCCTTCCTGCTGCTCTTTTCTCAGCTTCAGTGGAGAGTTTTCTGATGACAGTGAAAGAGACTCTGCTTGTCAAGCACCACTGCTGAGCTCTTGCGCCCTGGCAGAATAAACCCAAGTCTGTTCTCTGTTTTTTGTTTGTTTATTAGATTTGTATTGCTGCCTATTTGCCATGGCAACTCAAGTTGGCTTACAACATAGAAAACCACAATATAAACAGTAAAACTCGTAAAATCAAATAAATTAATATAATAACATCACTCCCCACCTCCTCCCCTATTGCTTTCTGCTGGTTCTCACCTGCTCTCCTTTTGTGTGCACCTAGAAATTAAGAAGAGTAAAATTATTAAGAAGAGTAAAATTAGCAGGAGGTTCAGAACACCATTCCTCCAATAATCACTCAGCTCAGTTTAAAGAGGTATTAAATGCCATTTTGATTAATATTTTAGGAAGGCTTTTTCTTAGGGGCACCATCTTGCTTAGGATGGAATAATATAGTCAGAGAGGAGCCAAATGACATAAAACCCCACCCTCTGCTTTCCCCCCTTGCTGTGAGGGATCTACTAGCAGGGTTAGCTTTGTCTGTAATGTTTCTGGGATCTCCCCCCCCCCAATAGCTGGTAGCACAAAGAATGGCTCATCCAGGTCTCTGACCCTGGGCAGCCACGCAGAACCAACCAGCCTGGCACACCTGGCAATTGAAGGGCTGCATTTTGGCACTTGAAAACCATTTTGGGAAACTGAGTCAAAAGAGCCCAAATGTGTAGCTTTGTTATATCCCAGCAGCAGATCTTGGTTTGCGTGGAACAGTTGTAAACCCAGGTTGTGTCTGCAAATGTCTTGGTGGCTCAAAAAGCAACTTATATAAGGGAAGGGACAACTAAGCACAGATGACTAATTTATGATGACATGTTCACAGGGGTGGGATTCAATTTTTTTAACAACCGGTTCTGTGGTCATGGTTTAGTTGGTGGGCGTGGCTTGGTAATAATGTGACTGGCTGGGTGTGGCCAACTCAACATCACTCACATCGAGGCACATATCTCCTTGCCTGGCCTCTCATGACTGTGGGGATGCTGCAACAGTCGTAAGTGTGAAAAACGATCATAAGTCACTTTTTTCAGTGCCATTGTAACTTTGAATGGTCCCTCTACACAAGCAAAGTACCAGCAAAGGAGGGGGAAAAAACTCCAGAGAAGTTCCTGAGAAAGGAAGTCTAGTCCTGCCAAGAATGCAATAAGGGTTAACAGAGAGGCAGTTTCTGTAAGCAACACCAGAATGTTTCCTTCCTGCCTTCCCTACAGGATTAGGCCAGTAATTTCTTCTAACAACCGGTTCTCGAACTGCTTAGAATGCTAACAACCGGTTCTAGCGAATAGGTGCGAACTGGTAGAATCCCACCCCTGCATGTTCAGATTTCCCCAGGGAGATTCCAAAATGAAATCAAGGCAAGATTTGATATCAGAAGGCTAGTTGTGCCTATGGTTTCCCTGTGTACAATTGCTAAAAAAACTTGAAGTAGATAAAAAGTTTTTTGATTCTGATTACTCTAAGACTGAATTTGAAACAGTTTTGTGAACAAATAATGAACGGCATGTTATTGCTAAAGCTAAAATGCTTATTGAAATTTCCAGCAGAAGAACAAGTGAAGGAATGTATGATAAAGTGGGCTAAAAACTTTGGTTATAATACAAACAGAATAATTGGAGAATATATGGATGAAAGGACTGAATTGTATTCAGTTACAATCTTGAAGATAATTTTTATAAAATGATGTTGGTATTTCTCACAGGAAAAATTGCCTAAAATGTATAAAGGTACTTCAAATTTATGTTAGAAATATGAACAAGAGGGGACTTTTTAAATCATGTTTGGTGAACATATAAAAAAAGCTAAAAAGAATTGAATCTAAATACATACAATAATTCAGAAGCTTTAAAAAATTATACACAACTGAAGTCAGAGGAGTTTCTTTTGGGATTGATAAAAACTTGGGAAATAATAATGGAACTTTGATGTGGGTTTGATGATTAGAAGAAATAGATGATAGAAAAAAATTAAATTTAGCCATAGAGTTTAATTTAAATTTATTCCTATAACTGTTGTATAAGAAAATTAGAAATCATTTCATTATATTACATTTCTCCCCGTCCCCCTTTCCCTTCCTCTCTCCCTTTCCCCTTTTTCCTTTCCTTTAAAAATCTGACAGTAGATTACAACACAAATCCTAGTTTGCTGGTGGACAAGCAGGTCTCTGGGTTCTAGGCAGGTTGCTTCTCTTACTGGCCAGGGTGAGAGTTCAGCTTTGAGGGCCCACTCAGGAGAGGTGGTGCCTGTCCTCTTGCATTGTCTTTCTACTTTATCAACTCGAAGGGCCTTCAAAAATAAGGTGGAGTTTGTGAGTTGTCATGAAACAGGGAGTGTGAAGAGTTACTGGTAGTGCTGCTCCCATACTGAAATCTGAAGCAGCCACATGCCTGGCTCTGCAGAAAACTTAACTGAGGCATTGTGTCCTTCCAAAAAGTGTGCACCCAGATCCTTTCTGGAGTCATGGAAATTGCTAGAATACAGTTCTAAGAGCCATACACAATCTGAACATGGCATGCAGAATCATCTGCAGCATTGCCAAGAACTTTGAATATGTCTACCTTATTCCCCTAGTTCAATTGTTGTTTAATCACTCCTGGTACTTCGTGATCTGATGAACACTGTTTTGCTGAAATTGTATCCATAACTACCCAAATCTTTGTAAAATCAGGCTGATGCCATCACTGATACTATAATAAGCATTTCCTTTTTCTTCTTAATTTCCTTAGATGTTTCCAAGGTCTTCTCTGGTGATTCTTGTCTAGGCTTTAACTTTCTACAAGCAGTTTGCCTCAACTTTATCTATTACTGAATTTATAGAGACAGCCATGTTGTTGGCAGGCTCACAACATTAAAAAAATCCATCACCTAATAACACCTCACAAAAAACTCCACCCCCACACTGTGGCCTCAACAACACTATCAAATCAATCACCTGACTGACTACACCTTCACCTCCATTCCCCAGGCTCACTTGACAAAACCACGTTTTTAGGGTTTTTCAGAAAAGCAACAGAGTGGGGGACGACCATACCTTGGACCAGCTGACTGTGAGAAGGGCATGTTGGTCCAGGAACGGGCATAACTGGTGCACAACACAAAGTTTGCAAAGGCTATGACTGCCGCCTGTTCCTTGAGCAGGAGCCACCAATCCAGCAAGAATTACACACTGGGTCTGTTTGAAGTAGTGCAACCCATGCATGATCAAAGATGGCAATTCTCCCACAGCCAAGGAGCCATTAATCTGGAGGCAGGGTTGAGTTTTAGCCAGTTACTCCTTATCCAGACCTCAAGAGCCTCCAGGCACTGGGACCGTCCAGTCGCAGCATCACTTAACTGACCATGGGCAGAGATGTACAGCTGAGTAGCCTTAGCATACTGATGATATCTCACCCCAGGTGAGATTATTTGTACTTGGCTGCCTACCACAGGGTAGCTGTATGGATGAACTGACTATTAATGAACAAAGATTAAGTCTTTGGACACTCTTAATTCAAAATGGGCCAGCAGACTGGTTTCAATATTTTAAAATAAGTAGTGCACAGTATTACAAAAAAGAGGAATGAATTCAACCAAGCTTCTGACTGAATTTGGAAATGTTATAATATATACCTTAGGTGCATTTGTTGAATCTTATTTATAAATTATGGATGATGTATGACTCAGAAACCAAATGCAGGAAATTCTTGAGTTACGACCAGTTGCTTAATGAATATTCGAAGTTAGGATAGATAAGAAAAATTACGATCCATTCTTGAAGTTGTACACACAGCTGCATTCCAGGGCTTGGCAGTGGCTTGCATTTATGACTGGTTTCAGCACTCAGCAGTCGCACAATCACACTTTGCTATGTTTCTCATCCCTTTTCAGCAAAAAATATCTGTGGATAAAAATGGATTTGTATTTATGCCTGCATGATTTGCTTAAGTCCAATGACTTGCTTAATGACCACAGTAATGCCATTGAGTCCAGTTGTACAATGTCTTGACTTATGACTGCAATGTCTTATAACAAATTCTAATCCTCATTGTGATTGTAAGTCAAGAACCTACCCATAAGATTATATAATTAAATGAATGCAGAATTTCAGTGCTTGAATAGCTTGCAGTGGGAATTTCAGTGAAAGAAAAATATTAACTGTATGTAAAACGTTAGAGAAAGTTGGTATAAATGTGTTGTTACTGCTATATTACCCCAATACTGATTGCTAAAAGTTCCTTTTCCTAAATTGCTGGAAATATAATGATCAGGTGGGATAATTCTTTCATCTCTGGTGACAATTTTGGAAGATGATTCATGCTGGTAAGAAGTAGATCTTAAAACCGGAATTCCCACCTCAACCTGCAATATTTTTTATTAAATTTATGAAACCATATTTTCTCACAAAATATACTGAATTAGCTTTGTTCATGGTAACTGTGGCAAAACCTTTTATTTTTATTTTATGCCTTTTTACTGGAAAGGATGTTTGTTTTGTTTTATAAAAAAAGTTTATAAAAGAAGTATGCTTTGACATCTATAGTAACTTTGAATCTCAGAAATAAATCTGACACAATATTTAATTGAAATTGGGAATGATTACAGGCTGCAGTTTGGTACATGGATTTCTACGACCTTCAGCATTTGGGCTTCTCTCTGCGTGTGGTCTGTGTTTTAGGACTTCTAAAGGACAGGAGACTTTTAATGGTGCAGACAGAATTTATTGTAGTTCATAACTTCATATTATGATTTGTACCATGCTGGCCAAGGTTCCCCATATTTATACTTCATTTAGAGCTACATTAGAATACATGTGTATATCTTCTTGTATTTTTTGAGTCATTGTTGAGTCCTGGTGACTGCCTGGACCAGTTCCTGCCATTTTCTCGGCCACTATTTCTGAAAGGGGCTCATCCTTGCTTCCTCCTTCCTGGGGCTGAGGGACCTGCCCAAGGTCACCCAGCTGGTTTTCCTGCCTAAGGCGGGACTAGAACTCCTCATACTCTCCCTGGTTGCTAGCCTGGTGCCTTTAATCACAGCAGCAAATCGCTCTCAGATTTCCTCCAAAATATCCACCTGCGTGTCAACATCTACAGGTGTAGGGCCGGTCGTAGTGGCTCTCCTCTGCCTGGAGGGCTGGGAAGCACCGACTTGTCACTGGAAGGGTCCCTGCAAGGAGGTCCAGGACCTGACTTGACTTCCTGGGCTGCTGGGTGTGTTTAGCTCTCCTTTTAAGCTATCGGCTTTAAGAAAGCTCCTCCTTTTGTGCTAAATGCTTTTGGATGGGGATGTGTTTAGCCTGAATGGAAGTTCCTAGGCAGGGATGGGGTCCGACTGGTGTAACTACCGGTTGTGTCTATTAGCATCGCATGCGCATGTGTGAGCCGCGTGAGTCACATGAGTGCAATTTACAACCTGCTGAGCTGCCCGGACAGCTGAGCAGCGCTGCATGCAACTGCGCAGTGGTTGGAAAAGCCCTTTTTTCCTGCTTTTTCAACTGCAGCTGTGCTGCGCAAAGCAGCTGCAGTTGAAAAAGCAGGAAATAAAGGTCAGGTAAGAGCCTGGACGGGCAGGTGGGCCACAACAGCAGCAGACATAGAACCGGTTCTATGTCTGCTGCTCTTTGGAGCAACCGGTTCTACAGAGGTGGACAGAACCAGCAGAAACCCACCCCTGCTCCTAGGGAATGTGTGAAGGACTAAGGCAGCTTTGTCTCAAAGGGGATTTCTGGGCTATCAGAAGGCCTGGGGTTTTTTTCATCCTCTGTCCACAGGAGGGTTTACAGCCTTTTGAGTTCCCAGCCATCAAAGAAGATGCGTTGTTGTTATTCACAGGGTTCTCTTCAAAAGGATTTTGCTTTGTCAGGTGATCAAAATCTTGCTTCTTTTATGCTTACAATTTCAGTTATGTCACTCTTATATCTGCAAAGTAGGCTAAACCTCTTTGTCTTAAATTTACTTTTGCTGACTTGCTTGCTCTTTTAAATTATGTTTCCTTTTAAATGGTTTGAGTTTTTCATTTTGTTTCTTCATGTGCTTATCACTTGGAAATCTTCCCTGCCCCATTCACAAGGGAGGCTCTTCCTAATTTAATTGCCACCACACCCCTGTGCAGTTTCTTTACAGGGAAACCAACAATGCAAAGCAGGCTTGGCAACAACCAATGTCAGCCAGCCCCCAGCATATGAAGTTCCCCAACTCGGTGCCTTCCAATGGTGTTGGGAATTGTTCACTGCCAGGATTCTGGGAAGTGGCAGTCCCGGCATCGCATTGGGAAACCCTGTTCTCTCTAAACACCTGGGGAGAGGTGGGGGCTGTAGATTTTCAGAGGTTTACTCTTACAGCACTGTTAATTGGAGCAGAAGAGTCCTGAGCAAAGACTGTGCTGAATGCAAGGAAAGAAAGGTTTGGTGTATTTTGGAGACCCTGCTCAGATAGTCTTCTCCAGCCTGGTCCCTTCCAGGTATGCTGGATTGTGATTTCCATAACACCCAGCTGGCTTGACCACTAGCCATGTGGAATTTCCTGGCTGGAGAATTCTGGGAGTGGAAGTCCACAAGTCTTAAAGTTGCCAAGTTTAGGGACCTCATAAGGCAAACCTTGGCTAGATGTCAGGGGCAGAGAAGAGTGTTTATATGCATTCCCAAACTGCTGTTTTGGGGAGATGCTGTTATAGGGTGGGCAACATGCCTCCCAAAGAGAAAAAGAATCCTGTAGTTCTCATGAATTATACCTGCCATCAGACACGCTTGGTTGAAGCCCACAAGTGAAATGCAAAGGGTCGCCCTGCACAATCCCACTGAAGGTGCTGCTTTGGTTGCTTTCATTTTCCCTGGTCTCCAATCCTGGGAAGAAGAAGGGCTTTGCTGCCCAAGCCAGTTTCTGCTTGCCCATCAGAGGATTCTGCCTTTCTTACAACCTGCTGGACAGTCGAATGCAGCTTCTGGTTTCTCCCAACACCCCTGACCTACTTTTTCCTCCTACAGACATTGTGAGCAAGGGAAGTGCGACAAAGAGGTGCTGGAAAGTTTCAGATTACTTTTTATCCAGAGGCTTCAAATAATTGATGGTCCCCAAGTAAGATGAGCCAAGGGCTCTGCTGGACGGCTGTGGTTGGGGGGTCACTGAACAAGCTGCGGTGCTTCAGTCCACCATCTGCTCGCCTCTTTCATGGGGGCTCTGGGCAAGGGGGATCCTTCCCAGCTTTCTTGTTCTGCGGGATCATGACGGTCTCAGCCTTGCTGTGAAGGAGGCAACAAATTGCTTTGGATCTCTTGGCATGGTCTTCTCCGGAGCGGCATCTGCCCCTCCCTCCCTCCCTCCCCCCCTCTCTTGTACTCTTTCCATTGCTCTTTCTCAGTGAGCAGAGTATGTGTTATCATTTGGCAGTGCTGTTCCCAGCTTACCACGAGGACCTCAGCCGTTTCCACTCAGCAGCATATAAATTTAATAAATATATAAATAAATACATAAAATAAGGGCAAAGTATAAGTTGTGTCTGTAGCTATAATTAAAAGTATTTGATGAAATATGGCTTTGATGGGAAGAGTAGGAAGTATTAATTCTGGCTTGAGGACTACCCCCCCCCCCCCCCACACACTTCTGTTCTTTAAGAGAGGCAGCTCACTTCCAAGGCTGAGTTAAAGAAGACATTCTCCCAAGTTAATGACTCATCATCTGATATGGTCATTTCCAAAACCCAGCATCTCCTCAGCAGATGGTAAAAAGAAAACAGGGAAGTCTCTTTCTCTAATATATTTTGTGATATATTGGTTGCTGATGGGAACAGGAAAATTCTTGTAACCTCTTCCCTTTCTTAATAAAGCTTGCTAAAAAACAATGGCTTGGATGCAGAATTACTTTCAGTTTTAGGCAGATAAGAAGGGGCTGGTGCAGTTGTTCAGGTTCTGCCCCACTCGTCCTCTTCATCTTGGGCAAAGACCAAGCCTGCCCTTGGGAGCCAAACATCTCATGAACTTCCTTCTCTCCAGGCAGCTCCATCAAGCTTGGATCAAAGAGTTGGCCTTTCCTTTGGACTGGCCACTTGCATAGGAAGTCAGGCCTGTCCCCTTGGATAAAAAATAATTCATGCTGCAGTGGGATGCCTTAATCTACCTTGTGGTGCCATTCCAATGGTTGGCTGTGGCAGGAGGGTTGCAGTAAGCCTTCAGACGTGCCAGACAAGAACACTGTCATTGGTGGGCAGGGTGGCTGGAGGCTACTCCCCGTCACTAAGCCATGGTCATCTGCTGGACTCTACTCTTGTGCAAGTTCCTTCCACCGAGCCATGTCCAAGGGGAGAGAATTGGAAGTTCTTGCACACTGCCCTTTTCTATCATTCATTTACTCTATTTTTAACCCATTTTTCAGGAAATTGTCATCTTTCCTACCAAATGTGAGCATAAAAGGAGAGATGCAGCTCAAGCACACAGGTTTATGTTCAAGCTTTGCAAAGTAAGGGGTAGTGGGGAAAGAGGGCCTATCCCTCAAGCCATGATAACGCTGCTTTCTTCCATCTTGCTGTCCCCTTGTTGATGCTCCTGCTGAAACGGGTGATGAAGGAGGCCAAGGTGTCCTTTGGTCTGGTAGTCCAGGGGGCTCTGCCTGGCTTGCCAGCAAACTGTTTTCAGGAGCTCCTTCTCAGGCCCACCCTTGGGGCCAGATTTTCCTTCCTGTACAGCTTCTTGGTGAGCAGCTATTGGGCTTCAACGCCTTCAGTCTCTTGCCAGCGCAGTCCTGGTCACAGGAAGTAGGTGCTGCTGTGAGGCAGGCTTGTGTTCCACACCTGCCTTTCAGCCCAGCAGTCTTGAGGCACTTGAGAAGGACGGGGAGGCTTGGATTCCTGGGCAAACAGCTGTTGTTCAGACAAGAAGCAGCAACTGGCACCCGGGATTCCTCTGGCAGTGAAGGCAACTGATTGGGTGCTTAGAGGGTGTGCCGGGCTGCCTCTGTGGGGCCCTTGAAAAGACGAGAGCTTGGAAGGTGGTCTTGTTAATCTTGTCTGGTTGCCACTCCCATCTCTTCCAAGGGGAGGAGTGTTTTCACGGGTGCCCGTGCAGTGCCTCCGTGCATTGTGAGGGCTGTTGTCCCGTGGGTACAAGTTGTTTCTGGCTCTTTGGGAAAAGACAGTCATGCTCTTTGCACAGCCTCACAGGCTCTCCTTTGGAATGATGACTAGGGTGTGATTGTATTTGCAATACCTTTTATCCTGCTTTGAAGTTCAAAAGAACACAATCCGAAGCGGCTAATGAAATATCAAAATACCATTCAGCGCTTGGCCTTCTACCAGGGCATGTTTTCACAAGATAGAGAACTCAGGTTTTGCACTTCAGAACTAGGTTGGATGCAAAACAAGGCAGGTTCCCAACCTTCTCTGGGTGAGAGGCAATTATATGGCAGGGGCTGAATAGGCCTCCTTCCCAGCTAGGAATATTCCCAGGTGAACTGGGGTTTGGACAGGATCCTGGCTCAGGCAGATACAATGTTAGGTGAGGTTTTGGTTATTCTTTTCTTGAGGTCAGTGTGGGTTTGGGCTTGGACTTGCGGTTGAACGCCTGTTTTTAGGAGTGGGGGGCTTCTGATTGGAAACGCTAAAGATAGGGGTTCTGCAGCACACGCCCTTCGTTATTAGTGCCCTTCAGGGAGGCTTGGAGTGGCAGTGCCAACGTCTCTCCAGGGCCTTTGCTTAGGAAAGACTGATAGAAGTTGGTATTTCACCTCAAGGGAGGGTGTTGGCACATAGCTTTTCTTGCTTGGTTCTGCTGTTAGTTGTTTTGGGACATGCATCTTGAGGTGTTTGTGGTTTGTTCACAAATCATAGCCATCGCTTGTTTGTTTAATAAATAAATAAGCTGCACTTCAGAGAACCATAGGGCTGCAAGGGACCTTGGAGCGGCTCTGGTCCAACCCCCCGCAGAAAGACTCCTATCACCTCAGACAGATCTTCTCTTGAAAACCTCCAGTGATGGAACCCCACAGCTCTGAGGGAGGCAACCTGTTCCACGCTTAGCAGTTCCCGTAGTCGGGAAATTTCTCCCTATTTGCAGGTTGGATCTTTCTTTAATGGGATCCCACCCGATGCTCCTTGTCCTGCGCTCTGGTGCCCTCTCCCCTGTGACAGCCCTTCAAGCACTGGAAGACAGCTGCCGCGTGAGCCTTCTCTTCGTTAGGCTAAACATACCGAGTTCCCTTAGCTGCCCATCGTATGTTTTAGCCTCCAGACCCCTGATGGCCCACGTTGCTCTTCTCTGCCCTCTTTCTGGAGCCTTTTTTTTGTATTGGTGACCAGAGGCGGCCTTATTTCTCCAGTGCCAGCAGAGCAGAGCAGAATTCTCTCTTTCCTTGATCTTGACCCTATCCCTCTGTGGACACAACTCAGGACGTAGCTGGATTCACACGTGCTAAGTAAGCAGTAAGAGTGGTTTACAAATGCAATGGGCTCGTGTAACAGGTTGAACCTTTATTCTTCAGCATGGAGCCCACATGAGCCATTGGGCCCTCTGTGCCTTCCTTGGTCTCCTGGCTTCCCTTCCTTCCTTGGCAGCCATTGAGTGCATTAGTGATCCTCGGGCTAATTTTGGGACACTCCCATTCACTTGTTCACAAAATTCCCTGTTTCTCCAAAGCGGTTGAGGCCCCTTCCATAATGGAGAAACTGAACAAACTGCTTTATTAGCTTAGCACAGTGGGTAGGATAGCTACTTGGTTCATTAGAGTTAATGAAAGCCTTGTGTAATTCCAGAGGGAAACTGAGAGAGGTTCACAAGAGGTTTTTCTACTCACCATCATTCCTGTTTTCATTTTGCAGTGCCCCTCCCTGTGCTTTCAGTTAGATTGGCAAACATAATTTTAAACCGAAATGCAGTTTTATGTATGTACAGTAATAAAGCATCTCTCTAATCAAACGTGGAATAACTTGGCTAGCACACCTTGAAGAACTTCATCCTGCTGTTTCTATCCAAGAGCCTTTTCTATCTGCTCTCTAAATGTGCAACGTTGGTGGTTCCCTCCCAGGCCTCTCAATGGTGGCCGTGCTGGCTCAGGGATTCCGGGAGCTGAAGACAGAGGTTGGGGAGGGGGCTGTACAGCAGGAGGTTCTGCTAAGTCTGGTGGGAAATTCCTCATCAGGAGTGAGATTCTGAGCATCAGAGAATTGCCCTTTGGTGGCCTGATGGGTTTTTTCTGGTGGTCTGGTGAGGTTTGTCCCCGAAAGCCCCAATTTCAGTCTAAGCACCTGCTGTGCTGTGGCGAATTGACTGGAATAAGGATGAGGCTGTTTGGGTGAGGGGATGCCCGGGTGCTGCTGAGAGGCTGGGTGGGAGTTCTTCCATTGGCAGAGAGGGACTTTCTTAGGGAGAAGTGAGGCGAAGGGAATGCTGCTGATTTTGGTGCAGAAAAACATTGTCTTAGCTCAGTGGTGCTTTGTGACAAAACTTCCACCAGAAATGCCCTTGAAAGCTGGGAGAGCTTTGGAGGCTGATGCCACCTGGCAGAGCAGCTCTGGGCCATTTTAGTCCAAAGTGAAGTGGGCACCCCTCTGTCCAGAGAGAGACCCCACTCTACTCCTTGGGATTCATAGTGCAGAGAGGCCGTGATTCCTCCTGCGAAGGGCAGTGACAGGGAAGGAATAGGAGAAGGGGGGAGAGTGAGCGGAAGAGGAGAGGAGGGATGGGGCAGGGGGGCAGGTAGTTCTCTCAAGGATCCTGGCCAGGTTTATGGAAAGCTCCTCCTGAGGGGGGGGAGGGGGGGTGAACAATTCTGAAGTTTCTAATTTAGTAGCCAACATTTTTTTTCACCAATGCCAGGGATGGCAAACTTTCCTCCAAACTATTTGAGGTTAAACATTGTAACATCAAATTATTTTAAAACAGAATAACAGAGTTGAAGGCATCTTGGAGGTCTTATAGTCTAACCCCCTGCTCAAGGAGGAGATCCATTCAGGACAAGTGGCTGTCCGGTCTGTTCTTAAACCCTCCAGAGATGGAGCACCCACAACTTCTGGTCCACTGGTTAATTTTTCTTACTGTCAGCAAATTTCTCCTTAGTTCTTGGTTGCTTCTCTCCCTGGTTACTTTTCCTCCATGGTTTCTTGCCTTGCCTTCAGCTGCTAGCTAAGGGTGTTGGTGGGTCCACATAAGGATCCAGTGTCGGTTTGAAACTAGCGTTGGGCCTCTCAGATCTCAGGTAAAAGCTGATTTATTTCTGATTCAGCTGCAGCCTCATGGAAACAGTAGTTCCCTATGGAACTGTGGCTTTCTGCAGCTTGTTTATTGTTTATGGCCTGTTTATGGAGACCCCTGCCTCATCCATCCTTCCTCCAGCTTCTGGGGCTTCTGGACTTGCAAGGGGAAGGGGGGCTTGGCTCTCTTTCAGCTCCCCTTTCTAGGAACTGTTGGGTTGTTAAATGACCAGAGAAAGGAATGTAATATGAAAGGAGGCTGCAGATGGGGGGAGGATATTGGCAAATGGCTCTTCATTTCCCTGTTTTTTATTGTAGGGAGAGAGGTTTTCATTGCTGCAAGGCCTGTGGCAGTTTGGACTTTTTGCTCCTTATTGTCGGCATTTTGAAGTTGGCAGGATAAAGATGGTCACAGATTGTTTTCCAACTGCTTTTAAGAGCTTGGAGTTGAAACGGTGCTTGTGCGAAAAATCCCCAATTGCCAGCCTTTGGCCCTGGTGGTAGGTAACGTTTGGCTGCTTGGTTGATTCCCTGGGAAGGGCCCTGGGGAACCTTCAGTCCAAATCTCCAAGGGCTGGTTGGGGTTTGCTTCCTTTTGTTCCAGCTGGCAATGGGAAACTGCCATGGTGGATGGCTCGGCAAGGTTGTGGGAAACCTGCCAGCAAGGAGGCTCTGCATATGGGGACCCCGTTGCTGGGTATAATACTGCACCAGATGGATGGACTTGGGGGAGGGGAGACCTATTTGGATTTCTCCCAGTGGCCAGGAGTGGCTGTCCCACTTGGTCCTGGTCTGTGGGGATGAGCTCAGGAAGGAGGAGGGAGAGCCGCAGCCTGGTGTGTAAAAGATGTCTCAGCCCGCAGGAGGAGGGAAGCCTCCCTGGTTTTCTGGAGAGTAAAAGGAAGGGGGTGGTGATGGGTATTTTCAGCCTTGCAACGTCTATTAATGTAACCTTACAGTGAAGAGATACAATATGCTTCTTGCCTAGACTACCTCAAAGGGACAACACACTTTGACTTACAATAGTGACATTCACATGGTTTATTTTATCATGATTTGCTGAACAAGCCATGATGGTTTGGATGAACATGTTTACAAGCCACATATGGCTTGATACAGCTCATCAAACTGTTGTTTGTGGTGGTTCTGTCCATTTATTGGTTTAACTGCAATTAATCTCTCATTCTTGATCTAGTTTCATGTCTATGTTTTCCACATCACAGAAAGTGTCTGTTTCACTTCTTCGTTGGTTGCCTGTCTCCCTGAGTTTTGTGTCCAGTACACTTTAAGATTTGGATAAATGAAGACAGGTTTACTTTTTAAGGATGAAGTGCTTGGGGAATATTTCCTTTCAGGTGTCTGACAACTCAGTCCAACTCTTAAAGGGTGGGAGGGCAGCCTGAGAGGGGTTTCTGGGGGGACAAATGCTCTGAGAGCTAGGAGGGAAGGAGGTTTAGTGGAAGCACCAGATGAGAGGAAGGATTTGGGGTGGGGACAGAAATGGAAATGAGGGAAACTACCCCTCCCCCTCCCCCAGGGATCTGGAGGGGGGAACATTTTCAGTTACTGCAAAGGCTGAGGATAATAAGAATTGTAGTCTAACCCATCTCGATGGCTTCCTGTCAGAAATATCACACATGGTTAGTCGATGGCTTCCCTTTCTCACCAAAGACTAGGGAGGGATACTCCTTTCTTTCCTGGCATGGCTGCTGCTGCTCCTCCTCCTCGTGCTTCCTATTACCCCGTTTCTTCCTGGGGCTTTTGAGGAACTCCTTGCTGATTTAGAGCTTGGCTTCCCAGCGTTGCCTTTCTCTCCAGCAGCATCCATTCTCCTTGACGCCCAAAGAGAGGCTGGTGAGAATTTGGTGCCTCTTGTGTGTGACTTTGTTTGGGGGGGGGGGGGGGGAGGCATGGAGGAACCCAACACCTCCGGCTGGCTCACAGATGGGGCCACCCTGTGCTGCTCCGTGTGGGGAAGAGGGAGGAGTGGGGGCAGGGTTGGCGGGTGGCCAATGAGGCCTTTAAGCCCCGTTTCATCAAATAAGGAAGCAGAGGGCCGGCCAGCGCCCGGAGGGAGGCTCTGCAGGGAGAGAGGGAGCAAAGGGCAGTCTGACGGGGTGCCTGGGATTCAGAACCGGGCGGGCAGTGGCCGGAGACAGTGGCTTTGCAGGCTCCTCCTCCTCCTCCTCCTGCAGCCTTTGGGCCATGGTGGCAGCTCCCTCCAGCTGAAAGCACCAAATGAATACCGAGAAGTATCGGAAGTTCCTGGACGGGCTCAATAACCTGAAAGGTAGGAAAGCAGCCGCAAGGGGCTCAGCCAGCCGGCTCAGAACGGCCTTCTAGCAGAGGCGGCTACCCTCCCAGCAGGCAGGATGGGTGCTCATCAGCCCATGGGGAGCCTTGGCTGGTAGGTGGTGGGTCACCGCTGCTCCTCCCCGGAAAGGCAGCTGGGCTGGGAGAGAAGCGGGGCCCCAGCAGCCTCAGATCCTCGGCTTCCCAGGCCAGGAGCAGAGCAGCCCCTGCCCTGCCCTGCCCTGTCCGGAAACGCTGCTTTGGCCCCGCAGGAACCTTCCAGACCGCGTCACCTGCCCACCATCCCACCCCATCTCGTTTAGGCAGGAGTCAGAGTGTGAACTGGGGGCCAAGGGGACTCCTTGCCTCGGGGAGGAAGAGCGGCCTGCTTTCTGTCTGAAAGGGCTGCTCCTGGATGAGCCCAGGCCGAGGGCCGGGAGAACAAAAGAGGCCTGGTGTGCGCAGCCCTTGCCCATTTGGGGAGGGGCTTGTGAAGCCCCCGGGGGTGGGGGATGAAGCCGTCTAGATGGCAAGGAGCAGGTGCTTTGGTTAAACCTGATCCGCCTGCATCCAAGTCGTGGCAGACGGAGATCCTGCCTTCTGCTCCAGGAACCCCTCAGCTCCCAGCCCCGTTTTTTCCACTGCCTTCCCCCAAAGACCAGGAATGGGAAGAAATACGCCAAGAGGCCTTGGATCAAGTTCTCCCTGGCCACTTGCAGCAGGTGGGGAGTTCTGCCCCACACAAACTGCCAATTTTGGTATGGTGGTGACGTTGCGCCCACTGCGCGAATCGCTTGGCTGGGTGCTGGCGGCCTTTCCGTGTCCCAAAGAGACAAAGAGCAGATGCAGCTGGGCTCAAATTAAGCGCAATTGTGGCTGGAGCCCTTGGAAGTTCAGTTTAGCAAAGGAGAGGCTTTGCTAGCCTTCCACTTACAATCTTTCATTTAGTAGCCATTCAAAATCTCAACGGCACTGAAAGAAAGTTATTTGCAACCGGAACTCACACTTGCAACCATTGTAGCCTTCCCCACAGTCACATTGTCAAAATCCTGGCGGTTGGCAAGCAGCCCGTAGATTTACACTGTGGTCGTTGTAAACACACCAGGCCACGGGATCATCGTTTGTGACCTTCCCAGTGAAACCCAGTACAAGCAGAGTCAAGGGGAAGCTGCGTTCGCTTAAGGACTTTGCGGTTCACTTCACGGCTGCAGTGACTCGTTTAACTGGGGCAGAAAGAGGTCACAAAAGCCAGCCCGACTCACTTAACTAGTGGAAGGGGGTCTTAAGTTGAGGACCACCCATGGTTCACCGAGGTGTCTTGGGCAGTGGACTTAGGGCTTTTGGATATGAGCCCAGGCATTCCGGATTGGGTCTGCTTCCTCCTCACCTGCCCCAGGGAAGGTCTTGGTCTCCTAGCCAAAGGCCAAGTGTGGCTTCCTCAAGATTCCCAGCCCTGCTTGTCTTTGGGTTTTCCGTGTTTGGCGGATGTCCATGTAATAGTCTTGCCACTCATGCCAGCTTCATTGGAAGAAGCCCCAGCTGGTACGTGGAAGGTTGCCACTTTGCACAGAACCTAAAACGGTCTCGAGGCAGACAAAGCTCTCGGGATGGCTCCCCTCTGCATGTCCTTCCCCGACAGAAGTTGGCTCTTCTCTCTTGCAGGCTCTCTGCAAATCATTCTGATTTGTAAGCACCAGAATTTGAAGTGCATACACGCTATTATTTATACTAAATTTAATGCTATTTATTTTGCTACATTTTTCAAACTTCACAGCCCAAGTCCTGAATGCCAAGGAATTGTATTTTTGTGTGTTCCAAGTGAACACTTTCCTTCATATGGTTCTTAACGTACTTCAGGACTGATCTGACCTGAATCAAATAGGGTCTAGTTTAAATTAAACTCTGAGTTTCAATATTGTTTTGAGTGTTTATCAGCTGATTGCAAGGTTCTGGGTAGCAAAGGCGAACTTAAGTTCATTTAGCACCATGCCAAGAGCTGTCATTTACTTGTCCAACTTCCTCTTTCATTTCTTCCTCTCTGTTGTGCTTGACTTCATTCCAGAAAAGAGGTCACGAGTTTTCATTTCGTATGATGGATTTTTACCTGCTGATTACGCAGACTCTGTATCAAGGTGAAGTGCTGTAGTTAAGAGGAAGAGCTTGGTGAGAGGAAAAGAGATTGGGCCTCAGTCTGTCAGAGAGCTTTCTGTCTGCCTGAGCCTTTCTACAGCTGGTGTCCGGAGCCTCCAGTCTCAGCCAACCTCTCCTGCAGCTGAGGGAGCCAAGCAACTGTGTGGAATTAAGGGCAGGAGGCTTGCAGGCATTCTTGCACACACACACACACACACACACACACACACACACACACTGTAGCCATGGATCAGGATTAGGACCATGGACTGCTAGACAGCTGAACATTTTATTTCAACATTGGGGCCATTAAGGAATTAAAGATGTTAACTCTGTCTTCTCTTCTGTCCTCTCTGATATTGTTTCCTGAAGAGATCAAAGCTGTTGCTGAGGGTTGTGATTTTTCTTCTTCTTCTTAAATTGGCCCCATGGGAGTAGTCTTCCATGTCTGTTCCTGCCCTCTTGAAATCCTCTTTGGTGCTTTCCAAGGCTTAAGGGGCTCCTTCTGGATTTCCAGTGGTGCCTTCAGAAGTGTTTGGGGCATTCTACTCTGGAGTCATGAACTTCAAATGAATTGTGGGGAGGACCCCAAGTGCAGGGAGTTAAGGAATGTGAAGGGGCCTTTGTCAGGTTGAAAACATTTCCAGGAGGAAGCTGGGTATTTCTGGGACACTTGTTGATATCTGTTTTTGTGGCTCTTTTGTGAGACTTCCTCTCCCTGTAATCCTTTGGTTGTCATTGGGCTGCAACACGTGGGGCCTCCTCCATCCTTTGTTGCTCTCTGAAGAAAGACTCGGTCTTCTTGGAAGCTGTTGACCTGGAAAATCCAACTCAAGGGAAGCAATGAAGGCTGCCTAAATCCAGCATCGGATTGGATGAGACAGAATAAGCTAGAATTAAATCAGACAGAGAGGACAAAATCTGAGTGGACTGCAGTTCAGTCTGCTTTGAATAAGACTGCATTTTTGTTGAAAAAGGTATGTTAGAGTGACATGCTGTCTGCACTACAGCATGTTCTACAAGAGTGAAAACTGCCCTGAAGACACCCTTAGTGCAAAGGACAGCAGCTGGATTGGTAGGTACTGCAAGTTTGTTTGAAGTCAGGGTGGTGCAAGGCTGAGGTCCTGTCCTGAATCCCACCTGGCTGTTGGGAGTTGCAAGAGAAGCCCTCCCTCCTCCTGGCCAAGGCCTCTCTTTCTGGTAGGTAGGAACAGGGCCCCACTCCTATGTGGCTTCCAGACCACGGTATCCCTTCTCTTCAGGAGATGCATTTCATTCTCAATAGCTGGGAGATTAATACATGGATCTCTTTCACCAGGCTTTTTAATGTCAGATGATTTCCAGTGCCAAAATTATTGTCAATTTTAAGGTTAGCTGTCCGTGTTCTTATATTGTTTTTTGTTGACATTTTGTAACTTGCCTCACGTTCTTGCCAGAGAACAAGGTGAGGTATAAATATATGTAATAACGGGCTCTGCAGGCTCATTTGCAAGGCCTTGCTGGATGAAGCACGGGGGGCTTTCCGCATGAATTAGACGAAGAAGAATTAAGCTTGGGCAGGAGAGAACCTCATGAGTTCAAAGTGGAATCATGTCTAGACAGACCCACCCCTTAACCCAAGCTGCTTAAAGACCGGTGGTGGTTATTCAGTGGTGAGGAAATGGACATTCAGCTAATGGCTCTATGTTGTCCCTCATAACATTAGGCAAAGGCCGTGACCTGGTATTGTAGACCCAGTTTTGGTTAAAGCCTGTGCTAGTCAGACACCACACCAACCCAAGTCGTGATTGCCTTCGAGGCAGACTAGAACAATGGTCGCCAACCAGTGGGCAGGGGACCACTGGTGGTCTGTGAGAAAATTTTGATGGTCCACAGAGAAATGTCACCCCCAAAGCAGTTAATCCAGGCTGCGCGGGAGCACAAGGCTTGCGTCACTTGCACTGAGAACAACATGAGGTAGTGAGGGGAGGGGGGAAAGGGCGGAGGGGGGAACTTGCCCACTTTCCCCACGCGCCTCCACTTCTTTCTTTCTTCTGCTTTTGGCTGCATTCAAGGAAAGCAGCAACAGTCTTTCTTTCTCTCCCCCAAACTCCGCCAGAAATGAGTCTTTGGGACCCTGCAAGGCCTGCTGCTCCAAGAGGCTGTGCTGACAAAGATTCGTTTCTGATAAGAGTTTGGAGGAGAGAAAGAAAGACTTCTGCTGCTTCTCTTGCATGAAGCCTTGGTGGTGCAGGCTGTTAATCATCTAGCACTTAGTGCAAGTTGCCTGCAATTAGTGCAGTCTCGAATCCCACCAGGCTCAAGGTTGACTCAGCCTTCCATCCTCTCGGGTAGGTAAATTGAGGACCCAAGATTGTTGGGGGCAATAAGCTGACTTTGTAAAAATGCCGCTTGGGGGGTGGGGGGGGGAAGCCCTAGTAAGAAGCAGGCATACACAATGGAATGAAGGCTATTGCCAAGCACTTAGCATGGTGCTCCATAGACTGTAAGCCTCCCTGAGACTCCGGAGAAGGGCGGCATATAAATGCAAATAAAAATAAAAAAATGAAGCCAAAAGTCTCTCTTCCCTCCCCCCCTAAGAATGGAGCTGGAGATGGTATCCTGTGATCCCAAATAAAGACCGATTGATCGGTAGGAAAACGGACTGGGGAATTTTCCTGCAGACTTTTTGGGGGATTTTTCCAGGGTCTTTGGTCTGCAGGATTTAAAATTATGTGTTTGGTGGTCCCTGAGGTCCAAAAGGTTGGTGACCCCGACCTAGTCTATACCTGTGCGTTTGGTTTTTCTTGCCTAAATATAAATCTTACTTTTTGCCACTGAATTGTATTTTGTTGGATAGGGTCTAGTGTTCAAGTCTTTCAAGATACTATTTCCTTTAGTGTGGGGTCATCTGCAAATTTGATGAGTTCTCATTCTATCCCCTCATCTAAATCATTGACAAATATGTTGAAGAGTACTGGGCCTAAGACAGAATCTTGTGGTACCCCACTGCTTCCTCCCTCCCATGTAGACATAGTTCCATTGAGGAGTACACGCTGGGTGTACTGTAGTTGGTCAGCCAGCTTGAATCCATCTGTTGGTGGTGCTGTCTATCCCACATTTTTCTACCTTACTGAGAAGTCTACTATGTCCACACCATTTCTAGTCCACTATTTTGGTCCATTAATTCAAAAGAATTAGCTTGGAACCGCTGGGAGATTTACATCATCCCAAGCATGATCCAGAAGATGCTGAAGCACCAAAGAGAGATCCACTTGGGTCCCAGGCAAGTTTTAGTCCAACTTAGCTGGACAGCAACAGAAGTTGGGGAAGATTGTCTACTCCACTGTTGTTACTTTCCAACAGAGGAATTCATTTCCAAAGTTTTTCTTTTTAGAAAGACAAAGCAATCATCATTCACGCTCTCTAAAGTGGAGTGGGGTGAATTTGGGTGGCTGCTTGGAAGGGTATTTAGTCCTCTGTCAAATTGCCTGCCCTATAATTCATAGCGGCCATTTTCTGAACACAGGTTTAGTGCAATTCTAAAACAGTTCAAAACATTCTCAAAGATCCATCTCATCCTGGGAACCCTTTTTTTGAACTATTACCATTTGGCAGACGGTACAGAATAATAAAAACAAGGACAAATAGGCTGAAAAGCAGCTTTTATCCCAGGAATTCTACAGTATTGGTGCAGTGTTGGGGGTTTTCAGTTCAATGTGTGGAGGGTGAATGAAGGATGTGTGTTTGTGTTTATTTTCATGGTCATGATGTGCATTGAAGATGGTGTTTGATTTCATTGTATGAAGTGCAATGACAATAAAATAAAATAAACAGCACCTTGTCCAGAAACAATCCATCTGACAGGATTCAGATGCAAAGGAGGGTATTTCTCTGTCCTCTGCTGTGTCCAGAAGTATAAGGGACAGTGAGTTGCTATGGGTAAAGGAATTTAGAGCTGACCTTGGGAAAGAAGGAAACCATTCAGGCTTGGAGAAGTGATTACATGGTCCAGAGTTAGGGTACATTTTTTGTATCCAAGATGTAACAGAGACAAACTTGGATAGACTTTCAAGATTTTTTTCTATAACAATAAAGCATTATTTCTGCAGTGTCTGTTTCTCGACCCGGCCTACACTGAAGAGTTGACACTGGTGGAATCTAGAAGTAGCCCAAGGAATAGGGAGATGGTGCTACTTGAGAAGGGCATGTAGGGTCACTAAGTTTGCATGAGAAATTTCCTGTTTCATCTTTCACTGAGCAGCAACCATGCTGATGATGGGAGAGGGGCAGTATATAAAACTAATAAATAAAAATAAAATAATAAATAAAATCTCTCCTAGGAGGAGCTTGATTGCTCCTTGATTGGCAGGTGGAAGGGGACGACCATTTAATTAAGAATCATTAATCCCATCTATAGATTTTTTTCCCCTTGTTGTCTAGATTTAGTAATTTCTTGACCAATAAAAATATATAAAGTTAAAACTTCTTGGAGAGGATTATCATCATTTCCCTACCATTTTCAGGATTCCAATCATTTACAAATGAGTCAAAGCAGCATCTTGATCATAACCCAATCTTCACCCTTTTGAATATCCCTCTAACATCTAGAAAAGGGGCAGAAGTTAAGGTATGACATTGTTTTTGTCATTTCACAGGCACACACTTTGTTTAAATATGAATTTTAAAGAATCATAAGGTACATCGCTTAATAATAGTCATAGGGGACAATAACAATAGAATTCTTTTATTGGCCAAATGTGATTGCACACACAAGGAATTTGTTTTGGTGCAAATGTGTACATAAAAGAAAAGATACATTCATCAAGAATCCTCAGGTACAACACTTAATAATAGTCAGAGAGTACAATAGCAATCAAATCATACTAGGAAACAGTCAATATAAATAGTAAGGATACAAAGTTACAGCCCTACAGTCACAAGTGGGAGGGGATGGGTGATAAGGAGTGATCAGAAGATCAGAAGATACTAATGCAGACTTTGTAATAATTGCACAGTGTTGAGGGAATTATTTCTTTAGCAGAGTGATGGCATTCTGGAAAAAAACGTCCTTGTGTCTAGTTCTGGTGTGCAGTGCTCTATAGCGTCGTTTTGAGGGAAGGAGTTGAAACAGTTTATGTCCGGGATGTGAGGGGTCTGTAAATATTTCACAGCCCTCTTTTTGACTCAGGATGCAGGTTCTCCATGGAAGGCAGGTTGGGAGCCATTGTTTTCTCTACAGTCCTAATTACTCTCTGGAGTCTGTGTCCGTCTTGTTGGGTTGCAGAACCAAACCAAACAGTTACAGAGGTGCAGACGACAGACTCCATCATTCTCCGTAGAACTGGATCAGCAGCTCCTTGGGTAGTTTGAGCTTCCTGAGTTGGCGCAGAAAGAACCTGCTTTGTTTCTTTTAAGTCTTAAAGTGGCCAACTTTGGAGAGTCCTGCTCTAGCTAAACAGGTTCCGCAAGCGGTGAAAGCTAGAAGTGCCTGGAAAGCCGCTAATGGAGGCAGGTGGCAAAACTCTTCCGGTTTGCTCCAATCGCGCTAAGCCCCCAGTTGTCCCACCTCCCTTGGAACACCCCCCCCCATTTCCTCCCCAAACTCAGCCTCCGGACGCGCGTCTTGCAGCCGAGCCAGCTGCGCTCAGGAGAAGCGCTGGAAAGGGAGCAGGGAGGCTGGCCAAAGGGCTGGCGGAGGGAGGGGAGAAAGTTTGGCAGGTGCTTTTCCCCCGCCCCTCCCCCTCCCCGAGGCGTCCCGGTGTTTGTTTGGGGCCCTTCAGGTTTGGGCCGCCCGTCATGTGACGCTTCCCTTCGGCTGGGCTTGCCCAAGGTGGCTGCTCCGATAAGCGTGTCTGGCGGAAGATTGCGTGGAGCCCCCAAGGGGCGGAGGGGTTGCCGGCCTGCCTGTTCTTCCCTCCGTCCTCCGCTCGCCTCTGCAGCCGGAAGAGCCTGGGAGTCGCAGAGGAGCTGCAGGGCTGGGAGGGAGGGAGGGAGGCGCCTTGCCTTGCCCCGCTCCGGGACAAACGCTGCCCCTCTGCAAAGGCAGCTCGGAGCCCTCGTGCCACTTGCAAGCAGCTGCCAGCAAACGGGTTTTTCCTCCCCCTCCTCTTCCTCCCTCCGGTCTGCAAAGCTGCAGAGCGATGTTGGCCCTACTTTGCAGGGTGGTTTTCCAAGGAATGTGGAGACCATATAGGCCGGGGGTCCCCAACCTTGGCCACTTTAAGACTGGTGGACTTCAACCCCCAGAATTCCTCCTCCAGTCATGTTAACTCAGGAATTCTGGGAGTTGAAGTCCATCAGTCTTAAAGTGGCCAAGTTTGAAGAGCCTTGCCCCAGAGCCACTCTTTGCCTTCTGGGGAGGCTGAGGGTTGCCGGCTGCCTGAAGGGAAAAGGAGACATGCAGGAGGGGCTGCAAGTTTGAGACCCCTGACTTAATCTGACTGATGCTGCTTCCTTTTTTTTTGTGAACAAGCTGGTTCTGGGTTTTTTGCTTTCCTTTTGCTTGAAGTTGATAATAGTCTGATGAGATGTGTAGTATGCATTCTGAATTTTAGATTGCTTTACTTTAGATGGTTTATAGACTTTATTTTCAACATTTTTATTGCAAAAGTCATTTTAATTTTGTTAAGTTAATTTTTTTTTTAAAGAAGAAAGTTATTTCTGGAGCATTCCAGGACCGTGATTACACTCTTATGACAAGTTTGCCTGGTTTAGTCTATGTCTCTCCCTTTTCCTTTTTTTCTCTGTTCTGGAATTTGCTCCCTGCCTATTTTGGTTCACAACTTGTTTGCCAGCTCCTGACTATTCAGAGCTTGATCCTTGTTGAGATCCTGTCTAAAGACTCTTGAAATGCATGGTTTAAAATAGTTTCCTCCTTTCCACAGTTAGGAGACCTGGCTTGTTCAGATAGTATTTCCCTGTCCTGGGTGTCACATTCAGACATAAGGGAGAACTGTCTCCAGCGCCTCTTAATCCAAGATGCTTCCAGATTTCCCAATTAAGGCTTTATGCAACTGTCCACGTGAGAACCAGTTTGGTGCCAGAGCTAAAGTGCAGGAGGCTGGTAGTTCTAGTCCTTCCTTAGCTATGGAAATTGGCCGGTTGACTTGGTTTAGCCCATTTTATAGGATTCTTGTAATTTGGGGTAAAATAAGAGGAAACATTATGTACATTGTCTTGAGTTGCACATAAATTTATCTATTAGACGTAAGTCTAATAGATAAAAGTCTTGTCTCTTCTATTAATTGGTTTTGAAAGAGAGTAAGAAAAGGGGGAAAGTTTTCGGAAGAAAACCAGGGTCACATTCTGTATATCTAGCAGGGGGATTGTGCATTAAACTTTGGATGCTCTGGAATCCAGAATCCCTCAAAGAGTTCGCTTATTCAGCTGTCTCAAATTTCTTGGCTCAGTAGCTTAGCCATTTATTACAGGACAGGATAGGATGGGTTTCTACCGCAGGCCCTGCTGATGGTGTGATTGACAAGCGTTACGTTTGATCTGCTGGTGGATCCCAAGCAGGTGCCTGGGCGGCTCAGCAGGTGGCAAATGGCGTTTCAGGATTTAAAGGAAAGCTCTCATTGCCCTGTTCTAGGGGGTTACTTTAGTTAAAATGCTGCAACAGTGAGGGCTTCATTGATTGCGGGCACCAGCTTTCAGAGAAGGCCAGTCACTCTGTTTTGTGCTGGTTGGCTGAGTTGAGTGAAACCACAGTTTAGAGGCAGTTTAGTGTAGTGGTTAAAGCATCAGGGCGGAAGCTGTGAGTTCTAGTCTTGCCTTGGGCACAAAGATAGCTGGGTGGTCTTGGGTCAGTCACTCTCTTTTAGCCCTATGAAGAAGCAGGAGTCAAAGAGAAGCCACTTCCGAAAAGCCTTGCCAAGAAAACTGTAGGGACAAACCCAAGAGGCAAAAACACCCCCAAACAAAAACAAAACTTATCATAGTTTAACCACCATTGATTAAACAACTCGGGTAATTTCATACAACAAACATCTCTTCTAAGGCACAGGGGCCACGGTCACCCATAGTGATGGCACATGGTGATTAGCAATCGCATCTTAGGATGCTGTGTGTAGCCAGCCTCCAGGTTGCACCCGGCTGGATCTGTGTCTCTTTGGGTTCCTCCATATTGTGTATTGCAATACAGCCTTTTTTTTCTTCGTTCCTTGAGGGTTGGGGCTGAGGAAAGAGTTCCTTTTCAGTCCAAATGGTATTTATATTCCTTCCAATCCAACAGAACGTTGGAAAGAAGTTCTATAAAGAGGCTTTGGTCCCTCTCTAATCTGTCCATCTCCAAGAAGATGTCAAAACCGAACAACACCATGGGACCAAATCCACACACATCTTGTTTGCTTGGCCTTTGCCAAGGACGTGTCCTCAGACAGAGCATGGACTTCATCACCAACTCCCTAGGCTTAGGTTGAGCTAAGGTGTTTCTCATGTCAGTAGAAGACTTCCCATGCGGATGTTATAGAGCAGAGAGCCTTTGGAGGTTAGCTAGTAGCCTGGCACGTCTGCTATGGGGCTGCCCCTCCCCAAAATCTAGTCATTGGGTTTTGTGTCTCTACGCCATTTTAGCTACGGCTGTAAGAGAGACTGAAGACTTACATGGCCCCCTTTTCTCTTTCCCTTCCCCTCCCTTCTTTCCTGGGCTACGTCTACCAGGAGGGATATGACTCTGCCAGCTAGGAATATGCCTACCAGGAGGTGGTTATTCTCACTAGTCAATCAGAGACCTTGGAGATCTTCTAGTCCAGCCCCCTGCTCAGGTAGGAGACCCTACACCATTTCAGATAAGTGACTGTCCAATCTCTCCTTAACAACCTCCAGTGATGGAGCAGCCACAATTTCTGAAGGCAACTTCTGTTCCACTGTTTCATTGTCCTCCCTGTCAGGAAGTTTCTCCTTAATTTCCAGGTTGCTTCTCTGCTTTCCATCCATTGTTTCTTGTCTTTGGTGCTTTCGAAACCTCTTCATATAACTTCTTTCCAACGTTCTGTTGGGTTGTAAAGAAAATAAATACCATTTTGAGTGAAAAGTCAGCACCCAGCAGTGCTTTCTCCCCGTTGGGAAAACCACAAGAGGAAGGGAGCTATCAGAGCACAGACCTAAGTGGGTCAAATGTCCTTGTTGTCCTCCTTGTTACAAAGGTTTTTAATTAAAAAAGCAGAGTATTATGAGGTTGAAATGCTGCAGAACAATGTCGCCTCTTTCCATTCCCCCCTCCCCCCCAGGAATGCCTCTGAAGTCCCACATGGAGTCCCGTAACCCAGAAGTAGGGAGGAAGGGGGCAGGTTTTCAGTCCTTCAGATTCCTGTCCCTCCTCTAGGGAGGGAGGCTGGGAAGGGAGGGAGGGAGGGAGGTCCAGTGTGGCTGTGGTGCTACTGCTTCTCCAGGGCCAGCTTTCATCCCTCTCTGCAGATGCAGAGCCTCCCCTCTTCACCTCCTGGCTGGAGAGGCAGGGAGGGGAAAGGGCCACGGGGTAGCTGCTCATGCCATGGCAGGGGGCCAGGCTCCCTAGCCCATGGCTTCCCCCCACAGCTTGAATGGTCTACCTGTAGTTGCAGTCTGGTCTGGCTCCAATCCAGGAATCCCTGGGCTACGTGGGGGGACACCCACCTGTGCCGAGGCTGGGGGGGGGGGCAGAAAGGCGGGGGGGGGGGGCCTGGTCAAGCAGGCATGCAACCTCCTCCCCGGCTTCCCTAATTATGCTGCCATAATGGAGGCAGGGCAGATTGATAGCGGGCACCATGACTCACCCCCCCATCACACACTGACCCACACCTGAATATCCAGGTGCCAAAAAAAGGTGCTGCAAACATCTGGAAGCCATTCCAGAAGCCGGGGCCCTTCTGCCTTGTTTGCACTTGTTTACACTCGGGGGGAGGGAGGGAGGGAGGGAGCTCGAAGGAGCCTGGGAGAGTCTGCAGCCTTTTCTCCAAGGAGGCCCTGGGGAGGCGGGTTCAGTGGCAAGGTAGCTGCTCGCCAGGCCTCACCTGGCAGGCATCTGCTGAGCTGGGATTGAGGTGCATGTGTGGGGCTTCAATGCCCAGCGTGTTTAGCTAAGACCTCTGGAAGAGAGTCAGGAGGAATCCTGTGGGTTCTCCAGCCACTCCCTGCCCCCTGCAGACCTCCCCAGGTGCTGATCGGTTTGGGGTAGCAGCGGGTGCTCTGCATGGGGCATATTCCCAAAATAGAGGCAGAAGGGACCAGGGTGCCAAAGAACACAATGCAGTGATTCCCACAAGGGGAACATTCTCCTTGTCCTCCTTGTTGCCAAGTAGGCGCTGGGCTTGGGGTTAAAATAACAGGCTTGGCTGTGAAGACGCAGAGGCTTTGGTCTGGCTGGCAAAAAAGGCCCTTTTCTCCCCACCATTCAATCTGCCTCTGCCTCTCCCCCACTTTCTCCCCCCCCCTCCTCTAGGTCTCCACTGGGGAGTCGAGAAGGGAAGCTTGGTTCTGGGTGCGGCTCCTGGGGGATTCTTTGGGGGCAGATCAAGGGATCCCTCAGAAGAAGCAGGGCGCAAACACCCAAAGGGCTGCGTTTCCAGAGCAGCAGCCTGGGCAATTCGGACATGGCAGCCGGTCTCCCAGCTTCTTCCTTTTATTTCTTTTCAAAGGATAAACAACTGACTCAAACTAAGAAAAATACAAAAAGTAAAGGAAGGGGGTGCAAAGAGAGAAAAACGATCTCCCAGACAATTTCAGTAACTTAACCCTTTCTTTAATATGTCAATAAGAAAAACTTTTCCCCCATATCTCATCTCATATCTCAATCAAATTGTAAAAAATTCATATTCATCCCTATTGGCAAAAGTCTATTAAGAGTTATCAGAAATAATTATATATACTAAGCTTAATCAAATCCATTTTGTTTTCCAACTGATTACTTTCTCTAAAACATAAAACAAAAGAAAAAACTTCCCATTTATAAACAGATCAAATAATGTCCCACTCAACTTCTTCCTTGACTTCTCACCTCCACATGGTGAGGAGGAACTCTTGAATCATTGAAAAAGTATCTGGATTCCACAAGAGGTCATTGATAGGCTGCCTGACATGACAAGTGACCAGCCACGAATGTCCGTTTCATTAGAGGAAAGGAGGCTAAAACAGACCACCAGGCCAGGATTCTGAACCTGAATTCTTCAGTGCTTCCCAAATGGATAGTTGTAAGCTGAAGACAGGCCTGGGCCCCACACCTGAGATACTTGCTGAGTCCCACAAAGAACCTCAACACCCCAGATGCTCTGGGTGTGATTGCAACCCCTCCTTGCTGAATCAGCCTGCCCCCCCCCCGCCTCCAACGTGGGCTCGTTCCTGTACTCTGGCTGCCTGAGGGGCATCCAGCCTTTGTGGGCTCCTCCCTCTCCATGTGCCCCTCAGACCCTCTGGCTGTGACATGGTGACCCCTCACTTTCCCTGGTGGTGGGTGGGGCACTAGGTGTGTCAGAAGCCCAGCTGGATTTTGCCACTGGGAGGCTTAACTTTGCTGTTGGAAATGAGACCTCAGAAAGCACCCACTGAGTCAAGCGCAGAAGAGGCCTGTCTGGGCAAAGCCAAGCCCACCCTGATTTGCCTGTGGCTCTCCTAAGCAAATGGCAGCTTCCTTCTCGGTAGCAAACTCTGTCCAGCAACAGAAATGCCTCCCTGTCTTTCAAGCAGTGGCTTCTTCCGTTCTCTTCTGTTCTCCACAATTGCTCTTTTTCTCCGCCTGGTACTACCTGCCAATTTCCACAAAATGTTTTTAAAACAATTGTTTATGAAAACTATTTTTAATCCAACTTTTATCTTGGGTATTAAGGCAGTTAAAACAATACCCAGGAATAAAATTTAAAGATGGTGTAATTGACAAAAAAACATAATGCAAACCAACAGAGCAGATCTCAGGTGCCAAATGGTTGCAACTTCGGTGCCAGGTGAGTTTAAAGGGGGAGGAAATTCTTATGGCATTAGGTTCATGTTTCACAGAGTAACACTGATTTATTTCCTTGGAATTTTACTTTCACAACCTATCATGCCAATACATTTTGAGACAGTATACTGAGCTATATTTGTTGTTTAACTTAGAATTAAGTAATAAATACGTGGCATTGTCACACCTTTTCAAATGCCAAGGGAAGTCAGGATGTTTTAACAGGAGCCTAAATGATAGGAAGGCTGGTACATGCTTCAGTATGAGAGGGTGGTACAATCCTATGCTGCAGTGGGAAATGTCTCTGATTTTACTGTAAAGATACAAAGCTTATTTTTTAAAAAAGAGAGAAGAGGCAGTGGGAAGAAGGAGGATCCCAGTCTCATTTGGGGTCTGGTTTCTGTGTGTTTTATGTGGGGGGTGGGCTGAGGAGGGCCAGAGGCCAGGCCAAAAGTTGGCACATTCTAGGGAGCTCCCATCCAGAGTAGATCCAGTGTTTGGCCTGTGCAAAAGACCTCTCTGAATCAGTCTCAGCTTCTAATATCTGAACTGTGGCTAACGATCCTGGAAATCAGTGACACAAATTGTGTTAAAAAAATTGCTGCTTAGTCTGAAGCTACCAACAAAAGTCTTGATGCTCTCTGAGTTTGGTTTTCTTGCAGACATTTCATTACCCAAAAAGGTAACGTCATCAGTGCTAGACGAGAAAACAACCAAGCTCAGAGAGCATCAAGGACCCCAGAATCTGAAGCTACTGATGTCCTAAATGACTCCCAAGTTTTGCTGTTAAACTTTGGCTCTTGCGGTGAGGATGCTGCAGGTTTGTTCCAGATCTTGAGAGATCTGAGCCGTGATGAGCATTGCCACCAGAGGAGATACTGAGGGATTCTGCGAAGAAAGCAGGGGTGCATGTGAGTGCTTGTGGAGGAGAGGGGAGGCGTCATGGCTGGCATGGTCTGGAATGTGGTCTGAGCTGCCTCCCTTGGGCCTGGCAGAGGAAGCCCAGCCAGCTTCCTGCCCTGGTGAAGGCAGAGCCCGAGGGCAAGCAGGGGTGGGGGAAGGCGGCTCTCCTTTCATCCTTGGGTTATGCTGTGGGCTGGAGGGAGAGTTGCATTCCTGGCCTGGGAATCTGACTTGGCCTCCCTCATGGAATTTGGGTGGTGGAAATGCCCAGGGTGCCAAGCAAGATAAGGACTGGGTTGGCTTCACTGGCTGGTTGGGGTAGATGGGCGAATCAACAAATGTTGTGCTTCCATTGTACAGAGTTCAAAGAAAACCAACTGTCAATAAGAAAGGAGAAGACCCAGCCAGCTCCCTTCACACCTTTTGGGATGCTGGGCTCCTCTGGAGCAATTCAGGACATTGGGGGGGAGGAATGGGAGGCTTAAAAGGAGAAGAAGCAATAGAGAAAGCCAGGATCTCTGGATGCTCCAGAAAAGCTGTTGTGGTGGGCTTTTGCAATAATTTATTCAGTTTTCAAGAAAGCACACTTGAAAATTTACGGCCCAGTTTGAGTTGTGAGATGATTGCATGTATGCATCCCCCGGAGGAGCTGTGTTGGCTCTGAAACTCCAGGGTGTTATTAAGGCTACACTTTTTAGTTATTTTTTTTTTTAATCTCACCATTCAGTAAAAGTCCTGAAAGGTTTGAAAATCTTATTAAAAGAGCACCTGAATGAAAAATCACCCCGTGTGGAATCAAGTGCCTTGCGATGCAGGCAGGTTGGGTTTTCAGCTACAGATTCCTGGCTCCTTTAAGGAACACACATTAAAGCTGGGAAGGAGTCAAAGTGCTCTTTTTAAAAAAAGTTGAGGAGCACTTGAAAGGGCATTGGTTTCTGGGCTCATTCTACTATTACTTCTGGCAAACAGGTTTTACAAGTAGTGGTTTTAAAACCTGGTTTGATCAAAGTCAACAGTAGTGGGCCTCTGTTCCTTTCTAGCCCCTTTCAGGGTGGAAGAGGGTATCATGTATTTCACACGGCTGTAAAGCCAACGTCTGTTGGTTTTGGCTTAGGTTATCATGGTTTGTAACTGTGTCTTAGTGTGATACATAAATCCAGGCGATTAAGGTTTATTCAACCATGGTTATTATCATGGGGTTGCTTTATAGTGGCCCATGAGGAAGATGCACAGATGCATGAGACATTTTACTTTGCTCTTTTTAAAAAGTCAAATGTGATTCTTTCCACGGTGCAAAGGCTCAGAACCCAATGAAATCATGCTGCATTCATGTTTGTCAGCTTCTGAATTTGGGTATTTACCTTTCGATGCCGCCTTTTCTACCTCTTCAGAATATTCTTCTGGAAGAATATTTAGATCAAGGAAGAGATGAAGCAAGGTGGCCCCTGTGTTCCTGCTTGGGGAGGGGGGCTCCAAGAGCTTGCCAGTGTTCATCCAGTTCATCCAGTCTGGCCAAGTGTTGGCTGGGCCCAGCATGATTTGGGGACTGGCTCTCCTGAAGACCATTCCAGGAAACGTGGGCTCATCCTCTCACATGGAGCACACTGATATTGGGAATCCATGGGGCCCTGCTGTGGGTCTAATTCGGTGGAATTCATCATTGCACACTAGATTTTAACATCAAGCTTGGCTGCAAATCTCAGCTGTCCAGGCAGTTTGAGAATTGACTTACTGGGGCAGATGGTTCTCAGTCAGGACTTGCGTAGATTCGTCTGTTACAGGAAGAACGGCACTGTATATGCACTGAAATTTTCCCTGCTACAATACACAGAAGCCAAATTCTGTGCTCTAGAGTCTGTTCTGCTTTGACTTTGGCCTTTCCAAATTGGATTTTCATTCTCTTGATTGCTTTGGCAGCCCCTGATCTATGTTAACCTGACGGTTCTCTCTCGCCAGAGCTGCTGGTTTCTGCCTTGCCAGCTTCATTCTTCACAGTAGTACTGTGAAGAATCTTGAAAGGTACTTCCTTCTATCTTGCTTAAGCTTTATTTTATGACGTTGTAATCAATGTTACTTCCTCACTCGTCACTCATCAGATGGATGGGGATTTCCCCACATAGAAGGAAAAAATGGGCCAGCAAGGGCACCCGGAGCCTTGCTCAATGCAGGAATCCCTATTCAGCCTCTGCTTGAATCCAAGCCACACTCTGGGACAGGAGACCCACTTGTGAATGGCAATTATTCCTTTTATTTCTCTGCCATTCAGTCCGAATCTCCTTCCAGGGACTTATTTGCTTGTTCGGTTTGTGTAATTGTCCATCTTACATATGGGACATCAGCCCATTATTCTCTGTTCTTGTGCTCTGGAATTACAGCTGGTCCTTGACTTGCAACCTTTTCTTTAGTGACCAAAGTTACACCACTGCTGAAAAAAATATGATCCCAACAAGCTGAGTCAGTGGAGGAAGCCGGATTCACCTGAGAACAGCAGTGATTGGTTTAACAATTGTGGCCAAAAAAAAAAAAAAGATTGCGAAAGTGGGTGCATCTCATTTAACAGCCACCTTGCTTAGTAACATAAATTCTGATCCCAGTTGTGGTCGTAAGTCAGGGACTACCTGTGCAGAGACCAGAGATCTGTCACCTGAAGGGTCACCTCCCTTCAAAAACTTTAAAAATGCTGCCAAAGAGCCAGGACCTTACAGGGGAGATGGCCGGGAGAAGGCTTTTCTGCAGAGTCCTTAATTTGGAGACAGATTGTGTTGCCAAATATTTGGGTGGGGGGGTGAGGGGGAGAGAGAGGGAGAGGCCAGTGAGCCAGCCTGTGCTTCTCCATTCCTCCGTAATGAGCATGTCTGCTTCCTACCAGCCATTGTGTTTTCTTCAGTGCCCTCCAATAATAATAATCCCAACTGTTGGTGCAAGGGGTGACTGCCTAATGAAGCTGGCTGGATCTCGGGAGATTAGGAGGTTACTGCTGGGGCTTTTCCGTTTGATCAGGCTGTCCTGAGCGTGAGAAAAAGGCCCGGGAAGAGGTTTTCCAACGAGGGCAGCCTCCCATCGTGGGGATGGACATTCCTGCTGCTTTTGGCCATGCCACCGTTGCCTTGGAGATGGGAGCACTCCTGTGACTGGCCCCCTTTGTCTGCCGGGGAGCAGTGGCCAGAGGGTTAACCCACCCCCTGCCCCTTTTTCCCTCTCCCTTCCAAGGCAGCGCCTTGTCCCACTGGGGCTGAGGTTGCTGTCGGGACAGCCGGAGGGAAGGGAAGGGGAAGGGTCCTGGTTGAGTTCTAGAGCCTCCATCTTGAGCAGGACTTCCCCCTTACAGTCTCCCCTGCCCCGACACAGATTATGGGTGGGCATCCCAAGAGCTGGGTTCAGATCCAGCCTAAGCTAGAAGAAAGAAGTGAGCTAGAAGCTAGAAGGAAAGTGAGGATCCCAAAGTGAAATCTACCCGTGCAGAGTTGGCCTTGACGGAGAGTGAGCTGGAGAGCAAGAATGAATCCATACGGTAACTGCTGAGTAGAGCTTGTTGGGTGACTCAGGCAAGTAAGCCAAGCCACATGATCATGAGGTGACAGTGTGGAAAACTCCATCCTCTTGAATAGGCTGAGATAATTGCATTGCTTTAAGCTGAGCAATTGCTTGAAAATGCATTTTAGTAATACAATAAGCTTGTAGTAAAATAAAAAGAAATCTTAGATTTGGGGAATGGTGATAAAGATGAGTTTAAGAATAGAGCGTTTGATCTTGGCAGAAGAATGCATTTTTGAGCTAATGTGCATGCCAGGATAGAAAGGAGATCAGTGCTGTTCAAACATGCAGGACAGCCGTCCAGCTCGGCCCCCGTGCTCCTTGGCATAACTCAAAGCCACACGTCGCCTTCCGTTTTGTTAATGGATTCTGTCTTATTAATGTATCTCTTACTTATTCTGCTCAGTTTCTTTCAGGTTGTAGTGAACTCTAATTCATTGCCATGGCTGCCTTTCAGGCAGGATCACCTGGTTTTCAGTAGCACATAACTAGTTATTTCCCCCGCATACACTTGCTAATGTGAAACATTGAGTTTTCAGAAATAAAGTTCTGGGACACTTTTTAAAAATACAGACCCAAACTTGTGTTGCACCTCCTGAGAAGAGGAATGGCTGCTTTTCCTGGGTCATCACACAAGCCCCACTAATCTTGGGGATGTCTTTGCTTCTGTTCTGGGAAGATTCCTCCAGAGAGAGAGTCCTCCCCACCCCTCTTTATAAAACCCCAGATGGCTAATTGGCTCTTCTAACTAGAAAGGAAGGGAGCCCCTCTTTTAATGCTGGAGCCAGGATTAACCTCTTGGGTTTGGAGTGGGGTTTGGAAAGAAGCCCAGCCCCTCCCCTCCCCTCCCCCTGAGTTGATATTTCATGTGTATGAAAAGCCGTTTTGGAGAGTTGGCAGGATGCAAATCTGTTCCAAGGATCATGGCAGCCCCCCTCCTCCCGTGTGCGTGTGTGTGTGTGTAAAGACAGAATCCCACTCCCAAAGCACACACACACACACACACACACACACACACACACACGTGCATCTGCTTCTACAGAGTTGGGAAAGCAGCTTCCTGCCTGCCTGGTTCACCGACTGTTGGTAACCCAGAGGCTGTTCACAGGAGCCGCGAGGGAGATTCTTTGGGAGTTAAACATTTACCTTTGAGCCCTTCCCAGAGAATAAAGGAGGCTTTGAAGTCTGGTGGGCTAGCAAGGCCCCTGCAGTTCTTCAGCGAAGGCTTTCTCTCGTGGAAATGCCCTTTGTGTCAGGAAGGAGCTGCGGCAGGTTCCTTGCCTGCTGCTGGGCTCTCGGAGGAGAAGCACGAAGGCCCAGGCAAACCCACAGAGTTCACAACCGAACTTTCCCCCACGCGCAGAAAGCTGAGGCAGCCTTGTGAGCAGGCGCTGAACCGCTTGCTTGCCCCGGCCGGAGCACTGCCACTCTTCAGTTAAACCAGCAGCCAGGTTTTTCTAGGCGGGGCTGAGGGTCATGTCAGCAACCGTGAGGGTGTCTTTGCTCTCCCACTGACTCGGGGATGGAAGATCAGAAGGCAAAGGAAGGTTTGCCATGTTGAATTTTACAGCTCTAAAGTTGTGGCTGGTTGATGTTGCTGGAGCCGGACTCTGGTCTCTTGGTGGGGGCGGGGAGAGAGGCCTAATGAACAAGGAAAGAGGACAGTCGAAGCCTGGGAACTTGGCCAGCCAAAAGAGGTGAGCCAAAGGGAGAGAGAAGTGATTCTACCCAAAGGGACTCTTCCAATCCCAACTCAAATTCAAAATGGCTCCTTTTGTGGCAGCATCTTCTCTGAGCAAAGCACTTGCAACTGGTCCTCTTAACAGGAAGTCTATTTGAACAGCCCGGAAGGTGGCGATTTTGGCACCTATGGCTGTTTTCAAGATCCTTGAGAGAAAATGGATACAGAGACCGACTAAGCCCCCTTCCTTGCCTGCCTTGCAGGGGTCTCTGCAGCCATGCAAACTGACCACTGTGATGAATCCTTTTGGCCATGAGCTGCCTGGGCTCTGGTTGTCCTTCTTGGGGATACTGTGTAGAAAGCCCTTTGACTGGCAATGGAGACACGTGCATTTCAGTTGCAGTCAAAGACATTTCAGAGGGATAAGATGTGAGCTGGCCTGGAAGAAAGAACCACGAGAGCTTGAGGGAAACGCCTGAGTTTCAGAAGGGGCAAAGATTGCTATCTGACACTCAGTTGCTCATGGTGCCTGTCTGGAAGTTGGAAGCAAGGCATGCTTTGCTGCACTCCCTGGAGCTTGCCTGCGCTTGCTGGGAAGAAGTGTAATGATAGGCTTCTGCCAACTGCCCCATGGCTGATTGCACACGTGTGTAGAGCACCTCAGAAGCATGTCCAAGAAGTGGAAATCAGGGTGTGCCTGGCGACTGGCGGCTTATGCTCTTCCATACATTGAGGATAACCAACACCAGCGCCAGAGCCAGCTGGGTGCTGTTTGTGAAGAGGAGCTTGAGAAAGGCTGCAAAAAAGCTTGTGGGTCTGCCTTTCTAATTGGAAAAGAAAATGCCTCTTGGCAGAGAGAGAGAGCAACAGGCAGGTCCCTGGGTTCTGTGCACCACAGTCTATGAAGAGAGTGTCTCAATGTGGCTGGTATTTGATCTCTCTGGACCTTCTCATAGGAGCAGCCTTGGAATATTCTTTTGCTTGGCAGCCCTGGTGACCCTAGTGAGCTTGGGCTCTGGTGGATTGGCATCCATCTATTGGACATCTAACTGTCTTGTCTGCTGTGTAAAGGCAATAATATATGTCCCTTTGGAAGAGAAGCAATGCATGATCTGATGTCGTGGAAGAGAAGATAAAATAAGGCGTGTGAATTCAAGGAAGAGGGACGTCGCCGGATAGGGGCTATTGTCTCCAAGTTCTGATCTGCAAGGGCTTCCTTTGTTGGGGATAGAACAATCTTACAGTGGCCTGGTTCACTTGTCATGCCAAGCTAAAATTTGGTTGATTTTTCTGGGCTTATTCAAATAAATATTCTGGCTTAGCAGGATGTGTGAACAGTGTTGTTCATTCAACAAATTATAAAGTCATGATTTGGTGTGACATCTGAAGCAAATGTCTGATTGTCAGGGATTGTCACTTGTAAGAGAAGCAGTGTATGATCTGGAGATACAATAAGGTGTGTGGACAGGGCCATGGGGAGGCTGGGGAAGGACTTGGCCTGGGCAGGCCTTTCCTCTGAGGTGTGCGGATGCTCCTGTTCGTGGGTAGAGGTAGGTCCCACCTTTCACCTGGACTCTGTTCCTCTGTTCCTCTGCTCCGCTCGTGCTCTGAATACAACTATCACCGTGAGGTCCACTCGTGGAATGAGGGTTGCCACCTGGCCCTGGGATTTCTGAAACCCAGCCCTGTGCCTCAGGGAGGCAGGTCACCGCCAGAGCCGCGCCAGGCCCTGCGTGGGAGAGGAGTTCTCCACGATCAGCCCTACCTCACCAAACCATTAGGGTGACGAAAGTAGGACAGATCCCTGGTGCAGGTTCTGTGTAGGAGGTTCACTACCCCACGGTTAGTTGGTTTACTTAGCCACCCCGAAGTGGGCATTTAAAGAGCTTTTGTGAAAGAGATGGTGATAGCAACAGGGAACACCCACACCCAGCCCGAATCCTCTGCCCTGGAAAGGGGCTGGGCGGGTCTCGGAGTCTTCTGCTGTGGAGAGAGACCACAGCCCCAGTCAGTCATCGAGGGGCATGGCCAGGGAGGGGGAAGAGCAACAGGCTGAGCAGAGGACGTGGCCTGAGTTTGACCAGGATTGGAAGCCCTGGTTGACTTTCTGCAGGGAGTGGAAACAAAAATGATGCCTGGTTTTGAGGACTGGAATAAAAGCAAATAGTTATAGAGAAAATGTAAACAATGCTGTAACCATAGAGTTAAGAGCTTATTTTATATTTGTACAGGTAGTCCTCCACTTATGGCCACAATTGAGCCCAAAATGTATGTTGCTAAGCTAGAAATTTGTTAATGAGTTTTGCCCCATTTTATGACCTTTCTTGCCAGTTGTTAAGTGAATCTGGTTTCCCCATTGACGTTGCTTGTCAGAAGGTCACAAGAGGGGATCACGTGAGACCCCAGGACACGGCAGCCGTCATACATCAGAGCTAGTTGCCAAACATCTGAATGTTGATCATGTGACCCTGGGGGATGCTGCCATGGCTGTGTGGAAAATGGTCGTAAGTCACTTTTTTGAATGGTCACTAAATAAACTCTTCTGAGTTGAGGACTATCTGTACTTGTTTGTTTATACTTCTGTAAAAGAAAACTAGAAGTCACCTCTTTATAATTCCTTTTTTCTTTTCTTTGAGTTCTGCATTTTCTCTCTGCTCTTTTCCTCATTTTTGCATTTCCCCTTCTTTTTCATTTGAAATATTGTTAGCTTTCATTCTGAATTTAAATTTTTAATTAACATTTTATTTAAACAAAAAAAGACCAGTAGTTTAGTTCAAGGAAATCAGTGCAGAGCTCACACCGCTTCCTTAACCCTCTTTCTGGTTGACTGCAATTTTTCTAAAAATAACATTAAATAGGAAGCTGTCTGTCTCTGATGTGAAAAGCCAGCCTCCCGCCTTATCTTTGCTTGCTGGTGTGCCTCGGAGTCCTTTGAGAGGCCCACGAATATTCATGCGAAATAAAAATGCCTGGGTTTGCTGTGAATGGGTATTTATTTATGTATTTATTTATTTATTTATGTATGTATTTATTTATTTATTATATTTATATACCGCCCTTCTCCCGAAGGACGGTGCACAGCCAACCATAAAACTTTATTACAATTTACAAAAGTTAAAAAAAAAAAAAAATTTTGGCTGTCTAAAATTATACCCTCCCCCAATAAATTATTAAAGCCCAAATTTTAAAATCCCGATTAAAACACAAATACTAAATTAAAAATCCCATTTCAGCGTAGTCCGGCCTGCTTGAAGAGCCAGGTTTTTAATGCACGTCTGAAAGCTCTCAGGTCCATATTAGTGCGTATTTCCGGAGGCAGACCATTCCAGAGGCCGGGGGCCCCCACAGAGAAGGCCCTATTCCTAGGAGCCGCCAGGCGGCACATAGAAGCCGATGGTACCCGAAGAAGGCCCTCCCTGTGGGAACACACAGGTCGGTGGGAAACTACCGGCAGAACGCAGTCCTGCAGATAGCCTGGTCCAATGCCATGGATCGCTTTAAAGGTCAAAACCAGAACCTTAAAGCGAACCCGGAAAACCACCGGCAACCAATGCAGCTCGCGCAGGAGAGGCGTCACATGGGAGCTTCGTGACGGCCCCATAACCACCCGCGCGGCTGCATTTTGTACCAGTTGGAGTCTCCGGGTGCTCCCCGCAGGGAGCCCCATGTAGAGAGCAGTTACAGTAGTCCAGGCGAGAGGTGACAAGGGCATGAGTGACCGTATGTAAGGCGTCCCGATCCAGAAAGGGCCGCAACTGGTGAATCAGGCGAACCTGATAAAAATCCCCCCTGGAGACGGCCGTAATATGATCTTCTAAAGACAGCCGTGCATCCAGGAGGACTCCCAAATTGCGAGCCCTCTCTATGGGGGGTAAGATCTCTCCCCCAATAGCCAGCGACGGAGTCAGCTGACCATATCGGGGCGCCGGAAACCACAGCCACTCAGTCTTGGAAGGGTTGAGCCAGAGTCTGTTCCCGCCCATCCAAATCCGCATGGCCTCCAGGCACCGGGACATGCCTCCACAGCATCATTGGGGTGGCTTGGGGTGGAGATGTAAAGCTGAGTGTCATCCGCATAAAGATGACACTTCACCCCAAAGCCATGGATGATCTCCCCCAGCAGCTTCACATAAATGTTGAACAAAAGAGGGGAGAGGACCGACCCCTGAGGCACCTCACAAATGAGGGGCCTAGAGGTGGACCTCTCCCCCCCTGTCAACACAAATTGCGAGCGGTTGGAGAGGAAGGAGGAGAACCATCGCAGGACAGTTCCTCCAATCCCCAACCCCTCCAACCGCCGCAATAAGATACTATGGTCGATAGTATCAAAAGCCGCTGAGAGATCTAACAGGACCAGGACATAGGAATACCCCTCTGTCACAGGCCCTCCAGAGATCATCAACCAACGTGACCAATGCTGTTTCGGTACTATGCCCAGGCCTGAAGTCCGATTGGAAAGGATCGAGGTAAGTCGCTTCCTCCAGGTACTGAGGAAGCTGATGTGCCACAACACTCTCAACAACCTTCGCTAGAAAAGGAAGGTTGGAGACTGGACGATAGTTATTTAAAACAGCCGGGTCCAGGGTAGGCTTCTTGAGGAGGGGCCCCACCACCGCCATTTTCAGGGCAGTAGGGAGCAACCCCTCTCTCAACGAAGCATTGATAATCCCCTGGAGCCAGCCTCGTGTCACCTCCCTGGCAGTCAAAACCAACCAGGAGGGACACGGGTCCAACAAACGTGGTGGTATTCAGCCCCCCCAGCAACCTGTCCACACCCTCAGCGGTCACAGGGTCAAACTCTTCCCAGATAATAGTCTCAAGACTTGCCCCGGACACCTCCCCGGGACCACCCAATTGGAGTCCAGCCCGCCCCGAATCTGAGCGATTTTGTCATGCAGAAATCGGGAAAACTCCTCTGCCCTGCCCTGCAAGAGGTCCTCCCGCGCTCTCGGCTCAAGCAGGGAGCAGGTCACTCTAAACAGAGCGGCAGGCCGATTTTCTGCCGACGCAATAAGGGCAGAGAAATGCGAACGCTTCGCCGCCTCTATCGCCACAAGGTAGGTCCTAATATAGGACCTCACCTGTATTCGGTCGGACTCGGCGCGGCTAGCCCTCCAAACACTCTCCAGACGTCTTTTCCTGGCACTTCATCTCCCGCAGCTCCTCTGTAAACCACGGAGCTGGATGGGATCTGTGCCGGTTCAGAGGTCTCAAAGGCACAACTCAGTCCAGAGCCTCAGCAGCCAACCTATCCTGGGTGGCCACCAAGTCTCCAGGTGAGTTATGAGCCAGAGTCTTAGGAAATGGCTCAAGCTCCCTCTAGAACCACTCAGGGTCCATCAGGCGCCTGGGGCGGAACCATCTACATGGCTCCGCCTCCCTGCGGTGGGGCGTGGTGGTACAGAAGTCAAGTCTAAGAAGAGAATGATCTGTCCATGACAAGGGTTTGATATCTAAGTCCCCGAAGCTACAGTCATTCAACCACTGACCAGAGACAAAAATCAGGTCCAGCGTGTGTCCTCCTATATGACTGGGGCCAGAAACTAATTGGATCAGGTCCATGGCATCATGGAAGCCATGAACTCCCGAGCTACCCCAGAGGTTTCCCCGAGCGTAGGCAGGTTGAAATCGCCCATGACTAAAAGCCTAGGGGTCCCAACCGCCAGCTCGGCTATCACCTCGAGGAGTATGGGCAGGGCCAGTGACATGTGGCAGGGAGCCAGGTACGCTATCAAAAGGCCCATGTGAACCCCCTGTCCCCACTTCACAAAGAGAGACTCACAACCAGCCGTCTGAGGGACAGTGGCCTCCCTAGGACGAAGGACCTCTCTAATAAGCACTGCCACCCCTCCACCCCTTCCCTGAGACCTAGGCTGATGAAATGCTAAGAAACCTAGTGGGCACATCTCCTTCAGAGGAACACCACCCTCTGGGCCCAACCAGGTTTCGGTAATACCTACCAGGTCCACGCTCTCTTCCTGAGTAAGATCGCAAATCAGGGGGGCTTTATTCACAACGGACCTGGCATTGCACAACATCAGCCGGGTACTCAGGGCCCAAGGCTCTGGACAACCAGGCCTGCAGGATGGGTGAAGAGGGTCGGAGCGCGCTACCGCTTGAAGACAGCGACTGCGCGATCCCACAACCTGATATGGCCCTCTACCCCCGCCATATCTGCCCCTCCCACTTACTGTGCCAATAGAACCGGCCCCCGGCATCCCGCCCCCTGTCCGCCCCCTCAACGCACGACCCTCTGAGCCCTCCCAGATGTTCATGCCAGCCTGGCTACCCCCAGATCCCTGCGGGTTGTCCCCCAAACCCGGTTCGGATTTCCCTTAAAAACCTCATTAAAAATCTACAAACCCCAGAATTCTCCCCAACACGTTTCCTGCGGCCGCACCATCTCTCGGGATCCCAGGATCCGTCATTAAGATAGGTTTTAGAGAGTTTTGAGGGCCACTTGAGGGAGAGGGAGGCATCCCTCAAGGCCCAGAGATCTTTCCTAGAATATTTTAAAGGCTCCGATAAAAATGTCCTAGCCGTCCGGCGATGCCCTCCGGTGTCTTTGATATTATTCACAGTTCCTCTGCCACCTCTGCTGCTCTGCTGTTGCTCCGGGGCCCCCATCCCCCACCAGCCCTTCAACCACCTCTGCCACTGGTGGGGGCCTAGGAGGGAAGGAGACCCCAACTGCAGCTTCAAACGGGTAACTCTGAGGCTTCCGGCGACTCTAGCACCCTCCAGGCCCTTCGGGGCCACCGACCCTCTCCCCCCCAGTCCAACCACCTCTGCCACCGGTGGGGACCCAAGGGGAAGGAGCAACGTCCACGGCCCCATCAGTCCCCCGGAGCTGTTGCCACCAAATGCTAGGCACAAAACCCGGTCGCGGCAGGGCCTCCGCCGCCCGAGGGCCAGCTGGACAACCCCAAATCCTCCAGCTGAATTCAGCGGATTCTCCTCTTTCTCTGGGGGAAAAGGGCAAAGTTTGGCTCTGGGATTGGATGGATCCTGGAAGGCTTCAGACCCTTAACAGGGAAGGCGAATTTGCCTTCTGGGAAAGGGCTGCTCTTAGCCATTTTGTGAGAGCACCCATGATCACCAGTCTGCTCTCCAATGGGAATCCAGGGTCAATTGGGGAGGCCCAGAGCCTGCATTCTTGGCCCCCCTGGGATCCACCTCCACACTCAAGAAGTGGTGGTGGGGGTCCTGTTGTTGGCCCTGGGAGCATCACTTCCATTTTCCTTTGCCAAAAGCCTGATCCAGCCAAGTCATGGCAATGCAGGGCAGGTGGGGTTGACGCTCCATGAGGCAGGCATGGCCTACCCTCGCTTCCTCCCGCACATATATGGCACCCCCACACTTAACTGCATTCAGATTTCTGGGGGTGGGTGGGCTGACAGTTCTTCAAAGTGCCAACATTGGCTGCCCAAAGCAGGTTAGCAATGGTGGGAGAAGTGACTGCCAGGCCAGAGCGGGTGAAGAGATACGAGATCTTGCCGTCTGAGTGATGCATCGGTATTCCTGTGTGACTCATGGCCTGGTGTGGCGGATATTTATATATATTTCCTTGTTCTACAGAATGAAGCCTCACTTTGGTCTTCGTGTTCAACTTCCTGTATTAGATAAAATGCATTTCCTACTTTTCCACTCCTCGTGCTTCTATCGGGGCACAGAAACCCCACGAGGAGCTGGGCTGAGATTTCTTGGCTTTTTAAAAAGATCTCCAGCTTTCGGTTTGATTGTATGGTGTAAGCCAGTCTTTGGGCAGTTCTCTGAGTAGGCAGTCATGGTGGTCAAGGGACATTGGGTGGGTGGGTGGGTGGGTGGGGAGTAACTGTGAGTAAAGAGTCCATTTCTGTGAGCTCTGCTTGCTGTATTTCCCTGGTTTACATGCAGAAATAAGATGATTATGACAGTGGACACAGGACAGGCTTCTGAAACTTCTTATGATTTTAAAGGGGAAAAACATATTTTAATCTTGATCACTTTAAGATGTGTGGACTTCAGCTCCCAGAATTCCCCAGCCAGCCACTGTGATTGCTGGTTGGAGAATTCTGGGAGTCGGTCCACATACCTTAAAAGTTGCCAAGATAGAGAAACACAGGAATAAAGAGATGATATGCATCTTATAAATCCGTATATGAATCTTGCATTTCTGTTCTGCCAAGAACTGTATTCCTGCACTTCATTTGCATCCTACACACATGGGGAGGGGCTGAAGCCAGCATTGAGTGGGTGGGCCAAGAGCAGAAATGGGTGAGAGTCTTCTACCCTGTTGTTCTCTGCCTCTCTTGCCAAGGTGGGGACAGATCACTTCCCAAAGGTCCTCACTGCAGGGATCCAGTCGGCTTTTGGAATCAGGCCAAGAGTCAGCGACATCCATGCGAGAGAAAGGTTGGAAAATCAGGAAAGGAGCTTCAGTTGCATCATTCTGGCCACCACCTTGACTTTTAGAGCATCCCATTCTTCGCCAAGGGCTGCAATTGCCTAACTGCCTGGAAAGTGCCTACCCAGCCCTGGCTCCTGCATTGTGTGGCACTAGGTGAATCTTTTCCAGAAAGGGAAGCACACCTGATTTCCCACACCTATCCCACCTTCTGGCTCTCCCACGTACTTGGACTTCCTCTTTCCCAGTGAGGATGGAGCATGGGAAGAGGCTCTGTTTCTCTGCCCTCTCCCCTCTGGGGATGCAAAGCAGGACTCCTTTAACGCTTTGACAGCCTCGTCCCAATGGAATCCAGCAAGCCAAAGGAAGCAGATTCTTTGGAAGCTGCTAGAAAGAAACATGGCTCCATCAATGGAAAGTGCATGCAGCCAAGAAAATCCCAACTCCTTGCTCTGACTCCACTCAAACCTTCTCTTGGTCTTTTTGGTCATCCTCCCAATGGGCTTGAGTGATGGATGCTTCTTGCTTCACAAATCCTCAGATCCAAATACAGATGCTTTATGTTTCTGCAGTTTTGTAAATTTCCTTCTCATCTTGTATTACATTTCACCGCTGTGTGCTTTGGCACTCATATCTTGGACCTCAGAAATAGGGGAAAGGGTATATTTTTACAAAGTGACAGAAATATTGCAGTGGAATGGCTTTGTTTTGCCAGTGTTTGGTTCCAGAGTCTCTCCTTGCCTCAGGATGAACACCAGAACCCTTGAAGGATTTCTATCTAAGAGAGCTTTGTGGAGATCTGGCAAAGGCAGCCTGTTCTGCAGCATGGATGCTGCTAGAGGCAACAGAGGAAGAGGGTTCTGCTTATGAGCACCCAGGTAATTTAAGCGCCCAGGTTCTGCCCATGGCGGGAGGCCAAGTGCCAGTGGCCTGATTCAGCAGGCTTTTTATCTTCTTCAGGGGTGGCCCTTCTCATTTTGGAAAAGAAACCCAGGACAGGCTGCATGCTTCCCCCAATGCAGCAAAGAGTTGCTGGGATGAGATATGTCTTGTCCTCCAGGAGAGGCTGGGAGTTGATTGGCCTCCCCTGCCGGTTTGGGAAGGATTCTCAATAGGTCACCATGACTTGCAATCTTAGCATCTCTGAGATGTGTGGACCAACTCCCAGAATTCTTCAAGTCCACAAATCTCAAGAGTTGCCAAGGTTGAGAAGGAGAGAGCTAAAGTGGAGAAGTAGTTTTGTGCTTTACAGCAGGTGTCTCTGGTTTGCTGCTCTCCGGAACTTATTTTATTTATTTATTTATTTATTTATTCCATTTATATACCGCCCTTCTCCCAAGGGACTCAGGGCGGTGAACAGCTCATCTAAAAACCCCACAAAGAATACAAAAGTTAAAAAATATTAAATTTCAATCGGCTGCTTGATAAAACTAACAAAACCCCACCCCACCCCCTTAAAACCCAATTTAGAATTAAATATGGAGACCAAATTAAAACCATTTTCTCAGCCCAGGCCGGCCTGCTCAAAGAGCCAGGTCTTCAACGCGCGCCTGAAGGCCCTCAGGTCCGTGCCGGTACGGAGCTCCGGTGGCAGAGTATTCCAGAGGGCGGGGGCACCCACAGAGAAGGCCCTACTCCTTGGCGCCGCCAGACGACACATAGCGGCCGACGGCACCCGGAGCAGACCCTCTCTGTGGGAACGCACTGGCCTGTTGGAGAACGCTGGCAGAATGCGGTCCTGCTACCCATCTTTGGCCCCCGTTGGTTGGGCATCTTGGAATTTCCGGTGCATCTGGCCAGTGTCAAGTTGGAAAGGGTTTTTCTCAAAGCTCCATGTTGAGCCCTTACAGGTCTTCCTTTCCCAGGCTCTGCATTTGAGCAACCCACTGCCTGCATTAGACCTCTTCCCCTTGTGCTGCTCTGCTTCCAGTCAGCCTGCAGATGTCTGAACCTGCCTGCACCACTTGCCTGCTGGTCCCACTCGCCTCCCTGTCCTGAAGCCTCAGCTTGCAGTTGCCTCAGCTTAAGCCTCTGGTTGCCATTTGGCGTTTCTGTGGTGCCATCTAGTGATCACTGTGAAGAAGTGCCCAAAATACAAGGGAGATACTGGTAGGAAGAAAAGCAGATCTGGCAAATTATGCTTAAATTCAAAAATAAAAGGGAAAAAGCTGCATAAAATCATAGACCCTGGATCAATTTATGCATATTCTTTTATTTGGAATATCCTGTCCTATATTAATTGTAGGATTCTTTGTTATTCTGTTATATTATCTGGTGACTGGGAAAAGCAACATATAGGTTGCAGAATAATAAGAGTTATGGAGTTGGAAGGGACATTGTAGGTCTTCTAGTCCTGCTCAAGTTGGAGATCCTGTATCGTTCTGACAGATGGCAGTCCAGTCTTTCCTTGAAAGCCTCCAGTGATGAAGCTCCCACCACTTCTGAGGGCAACTTCTGTTCCACGGGTTGATTGCTCTCACTGTCAGAAAATTTCTCCTTATTTCCAGGTTGAATCTTTCCTGGATCCGTTTCCATCCATTGTTCTTGTCTGGCCTTCAGGTGCGTTGGAGAATAGGTTGTGTGCCCCCCCCCCCACGCTCTCTGTGGCAGCCCCTCAAATATTGGAACATTGCTATCATGTCTCTCCTGGTCCTTCTCTTCCCTAGACTAGCCAGGCCCAGTTCCTGCAACCGTTCATCATATGTTTTAGTCTCCAATTCCCTAATCATCCTGCTTGCTCTTCTCTGCACTTTTTCTAGAGCCTCAACCATCTTTTTATGGTGTGATGACCAAAACTGGATGCAGTATTCTAGGTGTGGTCTTACTAAGGCTTTATAGAGTGGTATTAGTACTTCACATGCTCTTGATTCCATCCCTCTGATAATGCAATTTAGGATTGCATTGGCTTTTTTGGCTGTTGCCACACACTGCTGACTCATATTTAATTGATTGTCAACTAGGTCTCCAAGATCCCTCTCATAGTTACTGTCTGTTAAGCCAGGGTTTACCTATCTGTATGAGGTTTTTCTTGCTGAAGTGTAAGACTTTACTTTTCTCTACGCTGAATTTCATTTTGTTAGAAAAGACCCAGTGGTCAAGCCTGTCAAGATCCATCTGGATCTTAAGCCTATCATCTAAGGCAGGGGTATCAAACCCGTGGCCCATGGTCTGAATGTGTCATGTGCTGGCTATGCCCATCTCCAGTTTAGCAAAGGGGAAAAAAGTTGTGATATGTCACATGATAACATGTCATCGTGAGCTTGATTCCCCTGATCTAGGGTGTTGACTATTCCTGCCAGCTTAATATCACCTGCAAATTTGGTAAATTCCCCTTCTATTCCCTCATCTAAGTTATTTATGAAAATGTTGAAGAGCACTGGGCCTTTCCCACATTTTTCTAGCTTACCAAGAAGTAGGTTGTGGTCTACTTTGTTGAATGCCTTGCTGAAGTCTAATTATACTATGTCCACAGCATTTTGCTGGTCTACTAATTTAATCACTTTGTCAAAGATTGAAATAAAATTATAAATATTTGTTTCTAGATGTTCAGAGATCTGTTTTTTGATTATCTTTTCCAGTATCTTCCCAGATATTGATGTTAGGCTGATTGGTCTGTAGTTTCCTGGGTCTGTTTTTCTTTCTTTTTTAATGGAAACTCCATCAACTCTTTTTCAATCCTCAGTTAGTTTCCTGGTGCTCCAGGATTATTGAAAGATATGGTACAATGGTCCTGAGATAACATCTGTCAGCTTCCTTAGAACTCTGGGATGTAATCCATCAGGTCTCCATGATTTATATTCATCAAGATCAGACAGGTGTTCTCTTACCATTTTCTTGCTTATTTAAATTTTTATTTCTAGTCCTGTCTTTTACAGTTCGTTTTTGGAAGGTTGGGCTATAGTTTCTTTTTGCGTGAAGACAGATGCAAAGAATGAGTTATGCAGCTCTGCTTTCTCCCTATTGCCTGTTTCTTCTTTGCCATCGTCTCTCTTTAGTGGACCAGCTGTTTCCTTGGCTTTTTTCTTGTTATTTTAATGTTGAAAGAAACTTTTTTTTAATTATCTTTCACTTTTGTTGCAAGTCTTTGTTCATTCTGAGCCTTTGTTTTCCTGACTTCATCTTTGCAGATTTGGGTTCTGAGCTTCTGCTTTAGTTATGTGTCCCTTTTTCTGTTTTTTGTACTTGTCCTTTTTCTCTTTCAATTTGTCAGAGAGATCTTTGTGCAGCCATGCTGGTTTCTTCTTGGATTTCTTGTTTTTTCTTTTTTACTGGTATTGTGCTGAACTGAGCTTTTATGATCATATTTGTCAGGGTTTCCCAAGCTTCTTGAGTTGTTTTCCCCTTTAGGATTCTCATCCAAGGAGTCTTTCCCAAGCTCTCTCTGAGTTTGTTAAAATCGGCTCTTTTAAAATCTGCATGGTTAGTTCTATTGCTTGTTGTTTGCATTCATATTGAATTCCAATATGAATATGGAATAGATATAAACCGAGGTTGTGTCTGAAAATATATTTGTGGCTTTCACCACAAGAACACATTATAGAAGAGAAATTATAACTAAACACAAATAGCTAATTTATGGTTGCATAGTGAACACTGTCATGCTGAGCTTGAAACAGAACTATGTACAAATGAAGAAACTGAAATGTTGAAATTTGAAACAGAAGAAAAACAATGGAAATGTACAAATGGAACAATGGGAGAATATGTGGATTAAAGATCTGAAATTTACAGTATTGTTACATTATTAAAGATTTTTTTAAATTAAATGATGCCTTATTGGTATTTAAAGGAAAAATTGTTGAAAATGTATAAAGGTATTTCCGATTTATGTTGGAAATGTGAGCACCAAGAGGGGACTTTTTATCAAGCTTGGTGAATATGTAAAAAAGCTAAAAGAAATGGATCCAAATGGGTACATTGATTCAGAAGATTTTAAAGATCAATTTACTGTAGATCTGAATCCAGAGGTGTTTCTTTTGGGATTGATTGAATTGGAAAAGTTGGGAAATAATCAACTGGAACTTGGCTTTTATGCACAACCGCAGTGAGACTTTCATATACGCAACAGGGGAAAGTGGCCTGGCCTACAGTGCAAAAGTGGTAGGCAGACTCATCCCCTCCCGAGGTGAATCCCACCACTGTTGTAAATTTAAATTTACTGCAAATTTAGCAATAGTATTACTAGCGTGAGTGGGAATGCAGTCATGCACATAAGGAGTATAGAGTAAGGGACTCAACACTCAATCCTGTGGTGTACCAGTCTTAAGAATAAGGGCTGAAGAGGTATGATTACCTAATCTGACCCTCTGAGAGTGGCCAGACAGGAAATCCACTATCCAAAGGCAGATTGAATAAGAAAGTCCAAGGTCCAGAAGTTTAGATACTTGTCTTTCTGGACTATATAGTGTATGACATTTGTCACTGGGAGATTTTTCCTTGCCACAACACCAGCTCAGACTTGTCACTTCAGTTTCAACAAAAACTATTACATCAGTTTTGGTCTTGCCTGCTTAATATTAGTAGTTTCTGATACATGTAGGTAATGATAGTTGGAAGAAAAAACTCAACTCTGGTCTTGCAGTGAGATTTTCTTTACAAGCAGAGAAACATTATTCTGCAGACGTTGCTGGGTGGATTGAAGTTTGCAAGGAGCGGACCAGGCTGTTTCCTGTCCCAGAGGATTATGTGTCTCTACCTTTTCATTCTGGCAGAAAAAAACACCACTTTGATTTCAAGGTGACCCAATTCTTGTATCAGGAAGAATTGAGTTAATTAGGCAAATCAGCATTTGCTTTCTGAGTTTTGAGTTGCATTAAGAAAAGCTTGGAGGGGGCAATCACAGGGAGAAGCAACCTTGGGAGGGAAATGGCAGTTGCTGCCCTTTCAGTTCAGGTATTGGAAAGAAGGAGGGGAGCAGAAGCCAGGTGTTGGGCAAGTCAATCCCCTCTTTTGTAATAACAGAACAACGAAGTTGGAAGAGACCTCGGAGGTCTTCTAGTCCAACCCCTGCTCACATAGGAGAACCTATACCATTTCTGACAAATGGCTGTTCAGTCTCCCCAGTCTCCTCTTAAAAGCCTCCAGTGATGGTATACCCACAACTTATGGTGGGGAAGCCGTTCAACTGGTTGATTGTTCTTAGTGTTGGTTGCTTCTCTCTGTGGTTAGTTTCCATCCATTGCTTCTTGTCCTGCCTTCTGGTGCTTTGGAAAATAGGTTCACCCCCTCTTCTTTGTGATATCTGAAAAATCTCTTCTTTTCATTAAACCAGACATACTCTATTCCTGAAACCATCCTTTGTGTGTTTTAGCCTCTAGGCCCCTAATTTTCTTGGTTGCTCTTCTCAGCAGTCTTTCCAAAGTCTCAACATTGGATGCAGTATTCCGGGTGTGGTCTTACTAAGGCTTTGTAAAGTGAGTGTAGTACTTCATGTGATCTAGCCCGCTGTTAATACAACTTAGGATTGCATTGGCTTTTTTTGGCGGTGGCTGCTATTGCTGCACACTGCTGGCTCATATTTAAGTGATTGTCCACTAAGACTCCAAGGTCCCTCTCACAGTTGCTGTTACTGAGTTAGGTTACACCCAATCTATACCTGTACTTTGATTTTCCTTGCCTAAGTGTAAAATCTTGCTTTTCTCCACATTAAATTTCATGTAGTTGGATAGGGCTCATTGTTCAAATCTGTCAAGATCTTTTTGGATCCTGGGTTTTTCTTCTGGGATATTGGCTATTCCTGCCAAGCTCCGTATCATCTACAAATTTGATGAGTTCCCCTTCTATTCCCTCATCTAAGTCATTTATGAAGATGTTGAAGAATAGTGGGCCTAAGACTGTTTGTTTGTTTATTTATTTAGCGTATGGCAAATACATGGACTTATAGTGGTTCAAATGTTAATGTCCAGTCCACCCAGCCATTAAAGGACAGGGTAGCTATGTTGAAAAAATCAGACTTTGGACTGGTATAAGCTCTTGATGGACACTCGGACACAATATGATGGATATTTTGTCGAGGAGCACCACGGTCACACTGAGGGGTAGAGACAAGACCCCATGTCAGCTTTGGAAGCCATATTAGCACCAGAAGCTTCCACACTGCCACATTCCTAGGCTTGGGAAATTAGGAGGGGGGATTTTTAGAGTATTGGTAGTTAGACATAATAGCATTCTTCAATTCAGTCAAGGTCATGTTATTCCTGTACCTGGAGGAGGAGTGGCTGAAGGGATGTCTCTTGTTGGGGCAGATGGTGATTGGACCGTGTGATGGACTGATGGGTGCAGGGCTGGGTTTTGGATTTTGATTTACTGAGGGAAAATCCAGAACTCTCAGATTTGGGTTTTCCCAGATGTGCCAGGATAACTACTCTAATAAAAGGAAACTTTGAGAAAATGGCTGTCTCGGAGTTGCTAATTGGGATCTGGTTTTCTGGAACGCTGACAACCCACTTAAAAAAGGAGTCCTGGCAGACACCATGTTGGGTGCAGATCCTATTTCAGAGTTGACCAATGCTGGTGAGGAAGGTCAAAACGTGGCACCTTTTGTGAAGGGTCATCTAGGTAGCTGCCTGTATCTGGGTGTTGACTGGGTGTTGATGTCAAAGTTGTTAGACAGCTGTTGAGCAAGTGCCAAAGGGGCTTCCTGGATTTAAGTCTGCCAATTGATAGATGAGGAAGATCAGCATGCACAGGGAGAAATTGGTTCCTCATAATTTTGTTGTACTTCTTCATGAGGCTTCCTGCCTTCATAGAGCTGGTGGTGCTATGTGGCTCAAGACGGGGAGCCAACAAAGGAGTAGATTTCATGCACCCGCTTATGATCACTGATCTTGCTAGTGTGGCAGCTATTAAGCCAAATTCAGCTGTGAGTAGACCAACCCCAAGTGCTGATATTGGCCTAAGACAAAACCTTGTGGTACCTCACTGCTTCCTTCCTTCAATGTAGCACCATTAAGGACTACTCATTGAGTGTGGTTTGTCAGACAGTTACAAATCCATCTGGTGGTGATGTTGTCTATTCCACATTTAACTAGTTTATCAAGAAGTAGATTGTATATGAATGTGATTTGTATACATTGTTATATACATTGTAGTATAACAATTTATATTATGTTATTAAATATTAAAGTTTGTAAAACGTAATGTTATATGTGTGTGTGTGTTTTCTTAAGTTTTTGCAGGTATTTATATGTATGGTATTCAGCTTTGTTTGGATATTATCCCATGTCATTATAGTTGTGCTTTTAAGGGAGGACTTCACCGGACTGTCAATTATCTGGAAGCCTGCACTCACAAACAAAAAAATCTCCACACCACAATCTAAGCAAACACCTGGGCTCAAACAGACCCCCCCCCCCCCGATATCTCCAGCTCAAACACACCCCAACCAGGCACCCAGATGAAACCTAGCTTCCTAATAAACGATGGCCGGCCATTCACCCGAAGCCAAGCTGCACTAAAAGCCCCCAATACACGAAACACAATGTTGCCAGCCAATCAAGACCAAAAAACGCTACAAAACAGACAAAAGATATTAGAAACACCAATCAAGCAGAACACAGCAAACTCCAAGACCAATAAACACAGACCAAGACTCCCAACCAATCAGGATGAAGAAAAAACCATTCTAACGCAGCAGTAGACTAGCACCAAATTTAAAACAGGAAACGGCTGTGAAAGCCTGACTCACAGACAAACACAATACACAAGCCTGATGATGGCAGATGAGATTCTGCTGAAACGTTGCTACAACTTTAAAAGCACAACTATAGTGATGTGGGAAAATACCTGAACAAAGCTGAATACCATACATATAAATACCCGTGAAAACTTAAGAATACACACACACACATACACACACACACACACACCCGTTGTACAGTATATGAATGTAATATGAATAAGACACCTTTGGGTTACAAGACTACATTAACATTTTGCAAGTTGCAGATCCTAAAAATTATTCCATAAAACCTTGGAAGAATATCGAGAGTGAGACCTGTTGGTGAAAAAAAGAATGTTGGGGAGAGTTACTGATTCTAACCAAAGGAAAGGGGGTTGAAAGTGATGCCCCAAGGATGTGTGCATGGGGAGTTGGCAAAGGGCAGAGAAAGGCTCCTCTGCATTGCTGCCAAGGGTGGGTAGATGGATGGAAGGGTAAGGCAGCACCCCAAAGAGCTGTGTGGCTGGGAAGGTGATATATCTCCGAGTCTTAAATGTTTGGGGTAAACAGTGGGACAAACTGATCGATTGACCCCCTGCCCCCCATTTTGGGACTTCCAGAGAAATTGAGACTGGCAGACACTCCCCCTCCCCTTGCCCCAAGCTGTATAACTGTTGTTCTTACTTTGCAATTCAAGCAAGAGTGGATAGCACCGCCCTCCAGTGTTTATACCTGTTCTGGACAGTTGGCAGCACAGCTTCTGCTCCAGTTGAAACTGCTGCGGCTGTGTCTGAGTTTGCCAAAAGCCACATTGTGACTTTGTGGCTGGAGACAGAGGCAAAATGGCATTGTTTGTAAGCTGAGGCTGAGTTGGGGAGGAGGAACAATGCAGACTAACAGGCAAGAAGAAAGCGAGGCCCTTGCCTGGGGTGAGCTTTCTTCTTCTGAGCCTCTCTGCGGTTCTCTGATTCAGCCGTAGGAAATTGAGAAGCTGGCACTTTGCTCACTGCCCCAAATGCCCAGGAAGCAGGCTGACCCGCTTGAAACACACCCATTCCCTGGTCTGAGCCAGAAGGTGACTCAGCTCACAAGGATCTGCAGGGAGGATGGCAGGGAGGGGTGGGAGAATGTGGTCAAAAGGCAGGTTTGTAGTGACCATCCCTTTCAAGAAACGGAAGGGGCTGCGTGTGGGTGTGTGTGTGTGAGATCACACCTATTCATTTTTGTAAGCCAGGTTGTAGGGAAGAAAACTTGGTTTGTCTCTTTTCCATTGGGGGAAGAGCTGCGTGACATTCCTACACTCACAACCTCCTGCTTCCTTTGCTGCTTTCGAAAACAGCCCCTCTGGTTCTGAGTACATGGAGGGATGATGGTTTGAGACCCCCATGTAGGAAGGTTGCACAGAAGAATGAAGGAGCAATCCTGAGGCCTTGGGGGGGGGGTGTCCCCAGGAGCAGTTACTTCAGGGCAGAATCTAAACCCTCGGCAGGTTCATTTTATGCCAAGTACTTGCTGAAGCTCAACATGTTAAGCTTCAACAAGTATGTTTTTCAACCTCAGCCACTTCAAGATGGATGGACTTCAACTCCCAGAATCCTTCAGCCAGGCTGAGAAAGACTGTAACAGACAAGGGCTACCGCCCCTCCCCCCCGCCCCCCCAATATAAAGATACCCAGGTTGTTTCTGAGGGGAAGCAAGAGTCCCTCGCCAGCCTCACAGCAGGAGGATCCGTCCCGTCGGTGGTTAGTCATCCCAGAACTGAGAAAATTATTTTATTTTATCAGAAGCAGCAGAGACAATTGTGAGTGAAGAAGCCAGCAGTTTGGTTGGCAAAAGGAATTTTTTCTGCAAAAATAAAATATATATATAGGAAAAAAACCACCCTTTTTCTGGCAACCCAAGTTTTGGAGTTCCCCAGGATTTTACCAAGATCACTTTCAGACGCAGGCTATTTTTGTCATCCTCCCCCGCATGAGCGATAGTGATCCATGTTCTGGAGAACTGTGGTAGTAGAGAAAATTGCAGATGTTGTAGGGAAAACCCTCCCAATATTAGTTTGGGGAATGTTTGCTCGAGATCTGCTTCAAATGAGCTGAGTTTAGGAGAAGTGGGCAGAAATGCATGGAAACATTAACTATTTCAGACATCTTTGCAAGTAATTGGGAACAGAATGAGGCAACTCACCACGGCCATCTTCCTGCGGGACAATTCAATAATACATTTTAATTAATTTAAATTAATAAAAAAGTATTTTAATGTTTGTCATTCACATTTCATTTTGTCCCTCTTTTGGCATCCTTTCTTTAAGGATTCTATTTCACCGATTTCATTGATATTAGTGTAACACTTATTCCGCTGCAAGTTGTCCCTTGGCAGAGCTGGCCATGGCCAGGTGTCTTAGACCGGGGGTGTCAAACTGTCCAGGCCTGGGCCCAGATCTGGCCTGGCCTGCGGGGTGCTTAGATCTGGCCCGCAAGGACTGGTCTGCGGTGCCTCTGCCAGCAGAAACGGAGGCTGGGAGGGAGGGCCGTGTGTGCCCCCCCCCCCCCCCCCCCCGAGCTCCGTTTTCACTGGCAGAGGGTTGCAGGAGGCCATTGCAGCTGAAAACAGCTCGGGGCCCATTCTTGCTGGCAGAGCACTTGGGCCACCACAGGTGCCCCTGACACAGGTGATGTCGAGCTGGCCACACCCACACCAGCCACGCCCCTCTGAGGTCAAACACAAGACTGATGCATCCCTCAGTAAAATCGAGTGTGACCCCTCCTGTCCTAGACCCATCAGGAAAGCTGCACTTGATGAACGTCTGTCTGAGGCTCATTCCCCGATCAGGGTGGATCTGGCAGACAAGGCATACTTCTGAGTAGGGAAAGCCTAATTTGCAACACCGCCATAATAATAATATTGAACAAAATCCACAGTTGGGGACCTTTCTCTGGACCCCTGAGGGAAACCTCTGAGCATGAGAACATGGGGCTGTGACTTTCAAAAGGGAAAAGGGAAGGGGTTCCACTCCCCACCTCTTGAGCCTACATACACCTTGATTCTGACCTGCAGCCACTGGTCTCTCATAGGGTGGTGATGAGATATCCAGCAATTGCAGAGGGTCGAACTACTCCTCAACCCTCTGTGTGGGTTGACAAACTCTGAGACAAGGACAGCCCCCGTTTTGCTTCTATGGCTCCCTTTTAACGGGAGGCAGATTGGATTGGAGTTTCCGCTGATTCTGCCCTGAGCTTGCCTTTCCCACATTACGTTGACATTTGCGTTGCCACAGGCAGGGGTGATTCTCCACCAAGGGAGTATTGCAGCTGCTCCCAGAGGTAGGACAGGAGTTGGCAGGTCTGGCCCATCTGCTGGGAGATCCGGGAGGAAGCTATGCCGGAGCCTGCATAAGGGCTATGCTGGAACTGAGATGATTTTGAAAAGCCACATCAGCATAAGGGGTTGTCCTCCAATGTAGGGATGGGAGGGGACCATTTGGTATCCTACATCTCCAAATTTAAGGATTGCAGACAGTGGAGATTATGGCTCTCTCCCCCCTCCCCCCATCTCTGCCCCCTTTGCCCCCAAGAACAAAGTTTTGCCAGGGGTATTGCTTGTATTAAAAGCAAAAACTCCAGCAGTCTTTTCTTAAGGGCATTTCATTTTACTCAAAAGGAAAAGTAGTTCTTTTCTACCAGCAAAATAGGGGAGACAAGGATTCTTGTTGTTGTTTTAGTAATAATACTGTTATTCCAGTGACATTTTCAGTTCCTCTTTATATATCAGTGAAAAGTTCCCTTAAAATATAAAGGTTCATCCCAGTGTCTGGTTGTATCTAAAAGAAGATGGCCAGGAACAAGGGCCCATTGTCTTCCCTTGGCTTCCTGGCAAGGATCTGCCATGATGTGATTGCCCAGTGATGGCAACTGTAGCCCTCTGAACAAAAGTGGCAGGCTCCCCATCCTTGAGTGATAATTTGTTGGTTAATGATCCTGTTTCTGCATTTAAGAAGCTGGGACAAGTTAAGGTGCTTCCAGGGAAATGAGATTAATTTCATTAGTTAGGATTGTGCCTTTGACAAGGATCTGTGAGTGAGGCGTGGAAGGCATCAGGCACCTCTGGAAGTGCCAAGGGCAGGCAGTGGATCCTTTCCCTCTATGTCATGTCCCTGTTGGAGTCTGATTTGGAGGGAGGGCCCAAGCCGCTGACAGGGAGTGGAAGTGTAGCTCCATTAGCAGGGAAGAAACCAGGGAAAGGCAAAGTCCGGCTCGGCAGAGCGGGGGAGAGGTAGAGCAAGGGAGAAGGAATTCAGAGGAAGACCCAGCCCCCCCTCCCACCTTCATCCTAAGGCAGGCAGGGAGGAACGGAGAAGGGAGCCATGTGAGTTGCGTGACTTACGGGGGAGGAAAGGGCCCTGATTCCCTTCATTAGCTGCAGCTGGGAACACCGTTTAAAAAGGGAAGCTGCGCACAGAAAATTGTTGGGAGCAAATTGTGAATTATCTGGTATCGTAGAGGCTTATCTGGGTTCCTAGCGTCTTCCCAACTGTGTGTGTTTTGCTGGGCTTTCAAGTCTGTAATTTCTTCCCCTGCCCTGTCAAGTTAATTGCTGCAGCATGGTTTGTGTGGATTTTTATTTACAGTTTGTATGTACTTTATTTTCAGACTGAATTTCCTCCACTTAAAGACTGTTTTTGGGAGAGTTTTTCTCCAGCTGAAGGTAACCTGGACATTAGGGGCAAAGTTGGAGGTATTAAAGGAACACTTCTTACTTATGTGACTCTGTTGCCTTTGTGCCACACCCCTTTGGGTCATCACACTCTGCTTCATGGACAGGTACACCTTCCTCTGTACCTGCTCCCATCCTGCAGGAGCCCCCTTTGCCCAGGGCTAGAGACCCCCTTCGGGTTCCCTTTAGGCGGGCTGTGAACTGCACCTTCTTGAGGGTGGCCCAACCAAACATTTATTCAGAGATAAATCAGGGAATCTTCATTCCCAACTCATCTTTTGGCTTCTTTATTCTCCCCCAGTTTTTAAATGTGTTCCGTGACTTTGCTTCCAATGTCATTAAGGAGGCTTATCTAGAACCATTTTTATTGTTCTTCTTGACAGAACTTTTCCCAATTTTTATTTTTTAATGCCTGAGCCAGGCTTCTCCATTGTGGTTCTTCGTTTTCTCTTGGGCTGAATGAGGTGATTCAGCTGGGAGTAATGACATTGTAAAACTCCCCAGTTCCTGCTTCCAAGGCTGCTTGGTGTGTCCCCTCTGCAACTATTCCAGGGAGGATGTGTGAACAGTTGCTTCTCTTTCCAAGCAGTGCATGGACAGCAGGAATCCCAAAATCTGTAGGAGTGCAAGCTGAGAAGCACAACGTCCCTTCCTCCTTTCCCCTGGACAAAAGAACCACTTTCTGTAAACCATCTCAAAAGCAGCGCTGGCTCAGTCTCTTCCTCTCTGCAAACTGCGCTGCTGCTGCCGCTGCTGCCGCCTGCCCTGTTCTGGCGGTGCTGCGTCCAAGTGCTTGTGGCTCAAGAGAAAGGAATTTGAAACTCGGAGCCTTAACGGCAGAGCTGCCAGAGGGGTGGAGATGGGAAGGCAAATGTCCCTTTGGGATGGTGTTTTCCTGTCCCCCACCGTGCTTGTCCTGAGCCACCTCTTTGGGATCGCTGGGATCTTGTACTGGACCAGGAGCCGGAGCCGGAGCCAGGAAGGTACCGTTCTTTGTGCGTGTGGGAAAGGGCCAAGGAGTGCAGTCCTCCTCCCGACCTTGTTTAAGGCAGCCCAGTTGGCTTCCTGGATCAGTGATGCAATGGAACAGTCTCCTTTGTTCTGCATAGGCTGGTTGCTGAACCTCCCTCGGTGGTCAAGGATGTGCCCAGGGAACCCTGGGAAATGTTGTTTTTTCCTGACTTCTGACAACCGAGTCATTCGAGCTTGGTGTGCATCTCTGTCCAGGCCCAGCAGGGAAATATTATTGTTACTTAATAGAGAAAGAAGAAAGGGCCTGGAGTAGTCAGTTCTCTTGTAGTTTGCATAAACAATAGCCCATTTATTCGCAGAAGACGCTTATCTTGATTGCAAGCGGAAGCCTCCGTTAGACAGCTTTAAATGAGGATTAGAGGAAAGGGAGGAGGAAGAGGGGCATCTGTCAGTGGATATGAAGCTTAATCTCAGTAGACATCGCCACACCCATGAGCAGTCTACCGCTAAGTAGTCTACCTGGACTTCTTCCTCTTTTCCTGCCATACCTCTGGTTTTCCCAGAGGCATCTGGATGGTCACTCTATGACGTTGCAGCGCAAGACACTCTGAGTGTTGTCAGACAATGAGAATTAAGCCCCAAAGCCTGGCAGATGCTCCAGGAGGAGGAACAAAAGAGGATGAAGCTGAGGAGCTGACCTGCAATAAAGATGGAAGGCAGAAAGCTTTGTGACCTGGCCCTAAAACCCGCCTTTTGCACAAGGTGGGGCAGGCAGGCGGGGGCTGTAAGCGGTGAATCTGTTCCATGCAGCCAGTTCTGCAGACTGGGTGGCTCAGCTGTGCAAAGCAATTGGCAACGGATGATTTTCGTATTGGGGTTTTGGTGGTTGAATGGGGGCTATATATTAAAAGTCCCCAATAATGGGAGAACTTCATGGAAGGTCTCAGGAACTTTCAGGCGAGTGCAGCACTTTTGATTCCTTGCATAGTTGACCCATCTATTTTTCTTTTTTTCAGCTCCCCCCTCCCAAAAAGGGATGAGAGAACAGGATGCAATCAGAAATGGGAAGCACCATTTGGGGCTTGTAAAATGCATGGGTGAGATCAGGAAGCTGCACATACATAAACTTTGCCTGAAAGCAACCTCTTAGAGACTAGAAAGCTGTGCAATTTAAAACTCTAGTTCTGGATGGGAAATGATTTGCTGCTGCTTTGTTGTGCACAAAATGTCCCATTTCTAACGATAAATCATTTGAACGAATGGCAACTTGGTTATTGCAAAAGTGTAGAAAGGCCATTTCCAGTTTATAGGATCTTCATCCGGTTTGCTTCATTTTCCTCATTTGTTGCCTCCTTGTAGATTTGGGAACTTTTTTGCTGAGCCAGCTAACATTTGTTTTTTTCATCTCTCTCTTGAGTTTTTTTTGTTCAGATGTGCAAGAGTGGCTGGGCTAGGCAGGCAGAGAGGAGCTCTGGGACAGGGGTGCTTGTGCCTCTTCTTCTCTCTCTTTGTGGAAGGTACTTTCCGTCTCCTCTGGGCTGGGGGAGAGGGGGAAACAGTTCTTAGACGTCGAGAGGAGCCGGGCAGTGCCCCGGAAGTCCATTGTGATGCAGGCGTATTCGCTTGGGGATTAAGGGAGGGAGGGTGTGCACAAGCCACAGAGCTCTGAGTTGGAGAAGAGCCAGCTTCACCTCAGACAAACTGGAGGCGGGCCAATTCTCCTCTAAGCCCGAAGCACAATTCCAAAATAGCAGCCTTCTTTTTACCAGCTTTTGACATCTCCAAGTGTGATCGAATGAATGAAAGTTTCAGGAATTGTGACCTTGTTATGAGAGAGTGATTTCCATCAGAGCTGAAACAACCATGCTGACAATTTTATGCAGAATATACACAATATAAGGTTGGAAGGGACCCCCATCCCCTCCCCTCCTCCGCTCAGGCGGGCGAACCTACATCATTCCAGACAAATCTCTTCTTGAAAGCCTCCAGTGATGGAGCCCACAACTTCTGGTGGCAAGGCGTTCCACTGGTTGACTGTCCTCACTGTCAGGATGTGTCTCCTGAGTTCTTTTAGTTCTCTGAGGGGAGAACCCCATCGGCTCTTTTGCAATCCTCTGGTAGTTCCCTGGTGCTCCAGGATCTTAGAAAAATTCCATAGCCTTCAAAACCTTGAGATGTAACCATCCAGTCCTCCTGATCTGAATTTGTCTGTAGTAGATAGGTCGGTGTTCACTTACCAATTTTTTGCCTCTTTTGACTTGCACTCTTCTATGGTGCTGCTTTTGGTGGGTTGACCTGTTTTCTTCTCCTTTTGCGTAAAGATACCGGTAGATGCGGAGGATTAGACAGTGACGCTCTCTCCCTGCTGCCCATCACTTCCTTGCTATCTTCTTCCATTGTTTCCTTGACTTTTTCCCCCCTTGGGGTTTACATGTTTGTTATTTTTGGCGTTTATTGAAAGTTCATTCTGAGCCTTAGCTTTCCTGACTTCATTTTTGCAGATTTAGGCTGTTTGCTGGCTGTCTGCTTTATGTTTTATATTTGTCTTTTTTGTCTTTTAGTTTGTCTGAGTGTTCTTGATTGTTGAGAAATTGACATGCCAAATAGAAAGGACCCAGACACATTTTTAGAACTGTAGGTGTGATTTGGTGTGTGTGTTTCTTCATCTGCATGTTTGTATGTAAACAGTCTTAACACAAAATGAGGGGGGTAATTTGTCTTCCTTCTATGGCCTTTTGGTTATTGCCATGAAACTAGCATCCCGCCCGCCCTTCATAAAAGATTCTTCAATGAGAAAATTGCAAAATTGTAGTAGGATGGATGCCAGATGCTGGAATTATGCTTTTAAGAATGCTATAGTTGTTGTTTTTGGTTCAGGCTGCACAAAAGGCATGGAAAGAATGTTAGAGGAGAGACGGAAGATGGGCGAGGGAGAGACAACGGGCCAAGGCAGAATGGCCCATCGTTTTCTGAGGAAGCCCCCCTCCCTCACACAGGATCCCTCCAATGTTTTGTCTTCAAGAAGAGACAGGACTGCCATTTGTCAGAAATGATGTAGGGTCTCTTGCTTGGGGGGGAGGGGAGGGGGTGGAATAGATGACCTCTTCCAACTCTGTTAATCTGTTAGTCTTCCTTGTTCCTAGGAAGGAAAACCTGCAAAGAACCCAAACTCCAGAATAGGCCTCTGGCCAATCACTGTTGCTCTTCTCCAGGGAAGGAAAAGCCCCGGTACAAACTCCACTGGGATAATAAATTAGAGTTCCCAGTGGGAAAATGAGGTTCCCTTTGCCTTTCCCCACCCAGATTTTCTTATTCTGAAGAAATGACCCATATTTACCTGCACCCTGTTATTACTCCTCCACGAGTCATGTGCTGAGCTTGGGGATAGTTCAGGGTAAGATTCGTTTGGCTTCTAAGAAACTTTGATTTCAAGACTTGTCCCAATCAGTTTGACTGATGCTTTGATCAGGCTGCTGCATGCTTAAAAAGTTGACCATTTTTAATCTACAGTTTCAGCATAGTCAGCACAGTTTCAATGGGAACATGAGCAATTACAGAATTGTAACAAAAGATCAAGAATTGGGTAGCACTTTTTCCAATTAACAAATGTTATTAAAAGGCATTGGCTTTCAAAGAGTAGGCCTCATAATAAAATGTGTTATAGTAGTCAGAAAAGATGCCATTAGATTCCTGAGCTTTGCTGCCGTTGATGATCAAGGCTCTCTTCTTCCAAGTTTTACAGAATTGTGAGTGATGCTGCTCTTCTGAATTAACTAATCCCAGATTAATTAATTCAATCCTGCCTGTGGCTCAGGGGCAGAGTCTCTGCTTTGCTTTGGAATCTGCAAGGAAAGCCGGGAAGGCTTCTGCTTGCCAAAGTGGAGGAAGCTCCTCTTCATCTGAACTGATCTGGAAGGAGGAGGCCTCCTTTAGGCTTTGCAGGTTTCCTTGCTGGGGCCAGTGGAACCCTGGAATGCAATCTTTTTAACTGTGAGTAGGAGCCTCTGCTATGGTAGTTGTTTCCCCTTGCTGCTGCAGAAAAAGAGGGCTTGGAAGGGGGCGCCTTCAGGTGTTGGTCTCCTTGGCCCCCGGTGATGATGTTGCTGACCAGTCTCAGGGCCGGGCCCTTGTTCTGACCCGTGTCACAGCCATGGTGGCTCTGCTGTTCTGGGAGGGCTGGTCTCAGTCCGGATTGCTGTGCGCCAGTTGGTTCCTGTTGGAGGGGCGAGGGGAGATGGTGGCAGCTGCAAAGAGTTAAGCAGAGGATGGCAACAGGTTGCTTAATCAGAAGGGCTCTCTGGACAAAGATTAACCAGCCAGAGATAAGCTGGCGAGGCCTCTCCGTGCTGGTGAGAAGGAGCGAGGGGCTTATTATTAGCTCCTGGTGACACTGGGTGGGGGTGGGAGACGGGCTTATCTCTGGAATCCGAGAATGGCCAGGAGGAAGAAAAGGGGGATAGCAGATGCCCTGGAGGTAGCTCCTCTTCCCAAAGTTGGTTTTGGGGGCGTTTGTGGGGAAAGCCCAGGGCCCCTGTGACCCTCACTGGACCTCTGAGCAAAGCAGCGTTGCCTGGTTAAAGGAGAACCAACGGCTGTCATAAATAGCAGAAGAGGAAGAGGAAGGAAAGGAAAGAAGGACAAACAGCCTCCCTTCTCTCTGCCCTGGACATTCCAAACGGTCGTTTTTCAAAACGGGGCTGCTCTCAGGATTCGCTCCTCGCAGCGCCAGGCTCCGGGTCCTCGGCCTGCTCAACGCGACGCCTTTGTGACTGACGAAAAGGCTGCCGGACCAGCAGAGATGCCCAAGGAGAGAACGGACTCTTGTTTTCCCCTCAGGGTCTTATTGTGTTGATGCCTTTCAATGGACAGCAAAGCTGGCCAGCGAGTCTGGAGGGGGAGACAATGCACTGGCCTGTCCTGGGAAGCGGATCAGAATAGCCATCGACCTTCCATGAAGATCTCGGGGGACTCTGGGAGCAGGTGGATTCTTTAGAAGGTGCAGCTGGAACCCTGGAAAATGCCCGCCTGCTTGGGCGCCTGAGCAGCTGTGAGTGTGGCAGGGCGCCCTGGATTGTGTCCCACCGCTTACCCTCTGGAAAGCAGGATTTCTTTGCCCCCCACCCCTGAACCAGAAAGTTCAGCCAAGGCTTCTAGACTGAATGTTTTCACCCTAGATTTTTATCCTTGCGAGCCTCTGCCTCAGTGTGGAAGGGGGCTGGGAAGAGCAGGGGTATCTCTTCCAAAGGCTTCCCTGGCTGAACGAACTTAACCTAATGGTGGAGGGAAGCAGGATGTTGGCCAATCTCCTGGACACGTCTGAATTGACTGTACTTGGCATTTAATCCTGCTGGTGGTGCCTTAATCTGCCTAGCTCAAAAGAGCTGAGGGACTTTGCTGCCTTGCATTCTCCAGAAAACCCCAACCTTTTAAAGGAAGGAGCACTTTTCTCCAAATCTCTGGAGGAGCAGCTCCAGAGAGGGCAGCCTGCTTTCTGGAAAGACCAGCACATGCACTCCCTTTCATGGCCGATGGTGAAGTAGGAAGTGGGGGGAGGAGCTGGGGGCAGGAAGCGGCTGGCAAGGGGCTGGCAGATCACACCGAAGACGTCTTGCAAGGGAAACAGGAAGATGGAAGAGCTCAGTTACACCCGGAAGGCTTAATGCAGCTTGCGCTGGAACCCCAGAGGACCATGTGGCACCTTCACAGAACAGAGAGGGAGCTGAACGCCCACCTGGTCTGCCAGATGTGTTGCATTGGTTAGTATGCCTCTGCCTGCCTTGTGCCTTTCTGGGGGGGGCGGGTGAGAAGTGGCACAAGTTTGAGTCCAATCCACACCATGTTTATTCAAGGCTGTGAGCTGTTGAGTTGAGTTCATTTTGTTTGAACTAGTGTTCTTCTTGGTCTCATTTTATCTTTCGTGTTGTGGATGGCCCAATCCATCATTTTGCCCTGGATGATTTTGCCTCTTTGAATGTTGTTGGAAGGTCAGACTGGTTGCTTATGGAAGGTTTCTGAGGCTGGAAGGAGCCTTTTACATTTACAATCGTCAAGTAACACCCTGGAAGGACAAACTAGTTGGGTTTTACTGTTGCAAGGTGAGTTGGCTGCTTTGAGCAGTTTATTTTGGGTACCTGTAGAACGGGGGTGTGGCCTGTGGGCCGGATGCATCCAGTTTAGCAAGGGGGGGGAGTTGTGATACATCACATGACAACAATGTAACTTCATGAGTTTGACATCCCTGCTGTAGAAGAATTCAATACAGAAAGTAGGCTGAGCTGATTGGGAATTTACTGCAATCTTTTCCATCTCAGTCACATTGACCAGGAAGGAAGAGTTCCAGTTCAGTTTATGGGCCTGGCACAGGTGAGGTTCCATGGCAATCAGTGGAAGAACAGAGCTCTGTTGGGACGGCTCTTTCCAACACCTGAAGTTTGGAGTCCCAGCTGCCCCTTCCTCCTTAAGATGGCCATTCTTCCTGAGACCCAAAGAGTTTGCTCCTTCGGTCTGCTTGATTTGCATCACATGGGTTGGGCAAGTACATCCTAAGGCATGGCAATAGTGTCTTCTATTGATTGTTCATGTTTTTTGCACCCTTATTAGTAATGGTGTAGGAGACAGTTGTTTTTTTAAAGGCACCTTGAGTTGAGAAGAGTCCTGAGTCAGAAATGGGGAGCTTCTCCTCCTCCAGCATCTCTCATCACTGGCCCTGTTGTTCTGCAGCAACTGGCAAATCAGAGGTCCCATTGTTTCTTTCTTCCTTCAAACATTTAACTAAGAATGGAATAGATACACCAGTGCTAAAGCAAAATAAAGGCTAGCCTGTTTGTGTCTCACACCCCGAAATGTGTTAGATAGCCATAGGCCTTACCCTCAGCTGGTGGGGCAGTAGTATCAGGGGCCATTGAAGAGCATTTGATTGGAGAGAAGTTGCTGGAGGGGTAGACCTTGTTTTGTATATGGGGTCACACAACAGTTAGAGCTAGTATATGATAAGCCAAGATGAAAGCTTCATTGAGCAGGATTTGGGGGAGGAGATTGTTGTCAGAAAAGGGAAATATTCCATGAGTTACCTAATGGTGGTGCCTTATGGCCCCCCCACACCTAGCTTGCCACCTGGCAAAATGTGGCCTTTTGGGCATGGAATCTGGCTCTGCTGAAAATACTTGGCTATTTAGTCCTTGACGGATAGGCTACCAAACTTTCTTCTGTGTTTCACTCTCATTTGCCCACTGGAACATTTAACATTAGTGCCATTGGGATGGACTGTCTTTTAAAATTAGACAGAGCAGCTCAAAATGGCCCCACCTTGAAAACAGTGGAATGGCAGGGAGGGAGGCATTGTAATTAAGGTGATAGTAATAGCAATAGCACTTAGACTTATATACTGCTTCAGGGTGCTTTACAGCCCTCTCAAAGCATTTTACAGACTCAGCATTTTGTTCCCCAACAATCTGGGTCCTCATTTTACCCACCTCGGAAGGATGGAAGGCTGAGTCAACCTGGAGCCTGGTAAGATTTGAACTGCCAAATTGCAGGCAGCCGGCAGTCAGCAGAATTGCCTGCAGTACTGCACTCTAACCACTGTGCCACTGCAGCTCTAAAGGAAGTGCTTTGGGGCTTCTTTACATATGGTAGAAATATTTTCATCATGGAAAATAATTCTGAGAAGAGTTTTTTTAACAAGCTGTCAATGGGAATATTCCTGAACATCAGTTGCAAGCAGAGTTTTGGGTAGACGGTGGAAGCTCTGTTGAATCTGAGGAATCAGTGCAAATCAGTGCAAACAGTGCCTGAGAAAAGAAGCTTTGCTAAGGTTTCACAGAAGGAAAGTCCTTGAGCACAGAATGTACACAATTTTCAGTTGATATTTGTTCATGGAGGCTGAAGGCCAGGAGCCAGGCTCAGAGATCTCCCCCCCCCCCCCATAAAAAAAAAGTATACCAAAAGTGGGGATGAAAAGGAATGTTTAAAATAATGAAGAACTAGAAAAGGACATGTATATGATAGGACTTGATGGAAAGGGGAGTGGAAGCCATGGATTTGGATCGCTGATGGCTCCGCAGAAGCTCTGCGCTATCCTGCTGCTGTAAATGGCGTTTGAGGCTCAGAGGGTGGCCTTTTACACCAGGCGTGTAGTGCTGAATCTCAAGGGTTCTGCTCAGAAGCAGAGTAGATTCTTCAAGCCAGATGTCTGCCCTTTCCTGGAATAGGGCATTAGTGACCATGAAGCTGAGGAGAGTCTGCATTCTAAATGGTGACAGAAGAATTAAAGGTTTGTGTAGGGATGTCCATAATAAGGAATTTATTGGAACTTCATTGCAAGCTCTCTCTTCACTTCTAGCAAGCAGGTTGTCATGGACCAATATGATTTTTACGTCTTGTTTCCATGTCAATTATTTCTTATGCCAATTGCCTTCCTATCACTACACTATAGTGATGGGCTTCCACTCTACCAGTCCAGAACTTTCCAAACATTCTCTGGTGTAGAGTGAGTGAGCGAGCTGAGCTTTGAACGTGGGCTTTGGGTGAGATTTCTATTATTTCTTGTTTTTCTTGTTTCATTCATGCTGGCTCTGTCAGTAGCAAAGATTGGCAGGATAAAGACACACATACAGATTTGCCTAATTGAATCTGAAGGTGTGATGGTTCATGGAACATATTGGGAAGGTACTGCTTGCTCAGGACATTCATGGAAACCTTCTGTGGAAGACTTTCATGTGCGATGCTGTCGGTTAACTTCTGTGTGGTTCTGGTATTTGCAGAGTGAATTAAATGGGGAGGCTGACCGGAATTTGCCAAGGGACTTCTGCCAGGAGGAAGCAATGAAAATGACCAAAGCAGCTGAATGTTTTGAGAGATTGTTCACTAAACTATGAGACCAGACAAAGGAGGAATCTCTTGATTAGCTGCCAGCTGCAATGGGTGTGACCTAAAAGCTGCCAGATGTCCAATGCAGGTGACTGCTTCCTCCTGGAGAAACAGACAGTGGGGGTGGGGGTAATAAGGTAGCAAGTTTCCTGCTCACTAAATGAAGGAATAGGAATCTGCCAGGACAAATGGGAAGAGGCATCCTTAACAAATTTTCTTTACAAGTCAAGAGATTATTTATGCATAGCAAACCTGAGAAGAGAAGGAAAAGAAATAAACTTTTGTTCTCTACTGGGGGTGGGCTTCCCTTTTTAAAAAAAACAACCTTGGGGTTTACATGATAGCTTTTATGTATCTCCTACCTTGAAATATGCACCACAGTTTGGGGGCATGCAGGTTGCCTCCTTGATTAAAGAAACATTAATGGATCAGTTTGTTTGTTTGCTACTTTTGTATTTATAGAAACATAAAATTTGTATCCTTGAGTCAGGAACTCTCTGCAATATCTCTGATCTGGTTTGCACCCTTTTGAAAGTTGCACTCGTTTATAATCCCATAGACCTCAATGCTAAGAAAGTTGAATTCTCCCCTCTGCACCCAGAGAGCACATTCTAGGATACGGGAATCACTTCAGGAGGACTCTGCAAGTGACTTGTTGCAAAATGGAAGAGGCCAGATGACCTGGCCCTGCTGTTCTTTGATTCCGCCTTTCCTGATATGGTGAAACGGAGAAGGCAGAGCCATCTAGTCAAAATAAATACATATTTTAAAAAAAGGTTAAAGTATCTCTGTGGAGAAAACTGACCCAGATCCTCTATTCAGAAACCTGCAAACCTGCAGCTCTCTGGGAATGGGGCAGGGGGCTGGAGTGTGTGTGGGGGCGTGGAAGCTAAACTAAAGGCCTAAAAGAGCCTTTGCTTATCACCTACAATAGGAAAGCTTGTGGCTGTGTTTATTTTCTCAGATGACCAAAAAGCTAACTTGTTTGCATTTTCTCTTCTTTTCTTTTGCAGATGAACGGGACCGGGTCCAGAAAAAGACCTTCACAAAATGGGTGAATAAGCACCTGATGAAGGTAAGCCCCACACACGCTAGATCTACTCTCTCCCTCCTTCTTCCCCCCCTTTCATTTTTAAAGCTGACACAGAAGAAAATTGACATTCTTGTGCTGGATACTTTTCATACGTGTCCAGGAAAAGATTATTAAATGCTGTGAGTTAATTCTTTAAAGTGTGCATGCTCCTAGCTCTTATAACAGCAGGAAAAAAATCTCTGAAGCAAAACAGAAGGTTGATCAGCATGCTTAGTAATCAGGTGGCTGGTCTGCAGTTCTTGCATAGCAGATTTCCCTCCTCCAGTGAGAATTTCTCTGCATGTGGGTTTCTCAACCTTGGTCGCTTTCAGAGAGGTGGACTTCAGCTTCCAGAATTTCCCAGCCAGCTTTGCAAAGCTGGAGAGTTTTTGGAATTGAAATCCACCCCTCTGAAAGGCTGCCATGGTTGAAAAAGTTTGCTCTACCCTCTTTCTTGTTCTGTGCAGTCCTCAGCAGCCGCCCAGCGTTGTCTCTGCTCTGCCCTCACAGGTGCGCAAGCACATCAATGACCTCTACGAGGATCTGCGAGATGGCCACAACCTCATCTCCCTGCTGGAGGTCCTTTCGGGCGTCAAGTTGGTGAGTTTGCAAGATGCTGCAAGGGAAACAACTTTCCCAGGTCAGGTTGAGGCTAAGACGTGCCTCCCCAACAGAAACAAAACTTTCACACCAGGAGATGGAAACCAGTGCGATTTCTGACAACCTGTCCTAAGCGTGTCCGTGCGTTTTTTAATGGTTGATCCTGGGCTGAGTTGCCACGTCTCTTCTCATCCTTAATTTCTAACCATAAAATTATTGTTAAAGAGTTTTAATTTCAAAAAGTCCTTCATTTAGAAGGGGGCTTTGAGGCCATTGAGTCTCACCCCTGCTGTGTGCAGAAATCCAAATCGAAGCCTCCCAGGCGGAGCGTGTTCCTCAGAGAAGGACACCAACCCCACTTTAACTGCCAAATTGTTATTAAGGCTCTTTTTGTGTGTTTTACTCCCACTTGGAATCTGCAGCCTCCATGTGCATGTTCCATGTCCTGCACCTTTATGAAAGAGGATGGATAAGTGGCGATCTTTCACACGTTTGAAACATACCATCCTATTCCAACTCCCTCTTTCTCTTCTCAGGGGTAAACACTTCCAATCTCTCCTCACAAGGTTTTGCTTTTAGTTCCCTGGTATTCTTGTTGCCTTCTTTTCTGGTTTGTCTGAATGTGTGAAGCCACACCTGGATCCAGAGAAGTCTGACCAAAGCAGAATGGAATGGAACAATGACTTTCCATCCCAGCACATGAGGTCATAGCATTTATTTTGATGTGTGTCCTTCTTTGAAAAGATAACATTTCCGCTTACAGCTAACTTTGGGGTGCCATGCATAGGGGTTGGGGTCACACAAGTGTTAGAGCTAAGGTTAATTTCAGATCCCTCCAGAAGACTCCCCTGTAGGCATTGTGGCTTCCTGTCTCAAGGGCTTAAAAGTGGGACTTTCACTTCTAACAGTATAGATAGTCCTGGTTCCCCCATACTCCCAGTCTGATTGTGTTCAATGTTGGAGCATTATTCTCCCTGCCAGGAGATTTTTCCTTAGTTCTAGGTTGCTAAGGAGAAATTTTCTGATGCTGAGAACAATCAACCAATGGAACAGTTTCCCTCCAGAAGTTGTGGGTGCTGCGTTAGTTCAGACTTTTAAGAAGGGACTGGACACCCACTTGTCTGAAATGTTATAGGGTCTCCTCTTGAGCAGGGGGGTGGACTAGAAAACCTCCAAGGTCCCTCCCAACTCATGATAATGATGATGATGATGATAATTTCAACAGGGCCTTAATGGTCCCACTCAGTGTGCTGGTGGGAAGTCTCCTCAGGGGGCCCAGAGACTTGTCTCTTCGCTGGAATTTGGAAGTTGTCTCGTTGCCTGATGACTCAAGCTCCCCATTTTTTCAGCAAGTCTCTTCCTCAGAAGTTGGGCTGCCAGCACCGAGTCCCTTGCTCTTCTCTCTCTGCAGTGGGGGGCAGGTGGTGGTGGTGGTGGTCTTTGGCACTCTTCCAGCAGGTCCTTCTTGTCCAGGCCTCACTCCTGGGCATCTTGCCACAAGGACTTCAGCTTAAAACGTAAGAAAGTAATTATGGGGGTCACTCAGTGAGAGTTCTCCATTCTGTGAATTGCGCTTGTTGAACTGGGGGAACAAAAGGACAAAATAATATTTATCTTGGACCTTTTAAGGATGGCCATTGTGGAATCAGCCCTGAAATTCGGTATTTTGCTAAGCTCATATTCAGAGTTGTTTCTCCCCTGGAAGGGGAGTTGCAGTTTGGTGGTCCCTGTAATGGGAAACAGAGCCTGAGCCGGCGACAGTGTGAGAAGGTCGTGAAAGGAGAAGAAGAAGCCCTCTTCTGCTGGGCAGATTCATTGTTAATATCGATCGTTTTATTTGCCAGGCATGTGGAGAGGAGGCCCCCCCCCTCCCCCCCTCACAAAAAAAAGAAGATGCAGCGAGGGCATGAGGCAGAATCTCCAAGGTGCCTGCAGCAACCGGTTGGTTCAATGGGAGAGCAACTGAAAAGTTGGGGAATTGTTTGCTGCAGCCCAACTTACTTATCTTTACAACTCAGTTCTTTTTATTTCATAATAATTCTATTAAATTTTAGAAAACACACATATTAAAACTAATAGTCAAAAAGTTCTTATATTTTTAGTTCTTTGCCTCTCAATCCTTTCCTCCCCCCCCCCCCTCCTTTCCCCTGGACACAAAGCATGTTCTCTGCTGTCCACAAGGTTTGGTCCTAAACTGTTTCTGCAACAGCAGCTGACCTGCACCCTATAACATTTTCCCCCGTCAGGTGGCTCCCTTCTGGAAGCTCTGAATGTTGGGTGAACATGGGCAGTGGAAGATCTGGAGGAACTGTGCATTTGAAAAGCCTTTTTTAGACGGGGAGGGCAGGCAAAGGACATGTTTGTGCACTGCTCTTCCTGTGCGTTTGTTGGGTGTGGCATTTTTCTTTCTTTGGTGTGTCTCCCATGTTCTCCCACTTAGTACTGTATTGTCCATCCTATTTATTAGCCCGAGGAAACCTCAGGGCAGAAGACTCTTTGCTTGGTGAAAGTCCCGCCCTGGAGTCGCTTGGGCAGCGAAGATTGTGAGGAGGAGGAGGAGGATACAGTAGGTCAATGCCCACCATGGAGGAGCAATAGCAACTGGTACTGGACACATTCCGATAATCCAGAAATACCTCAGATTTCAGGCAGGACTTCCAGCATCTTCTAAGAAATGGAAACGACCAAATGATAGACGGCATCTTTCCCAGAGCCTTTGGTTACATTTGTGGGATGGAGACAGGTGGAGTCCCGTCCCGTCCCCCGAATTCTACTTTGTAGCTCTGTGTGTGGGTCGATCACCTGCCAGGAAAGAGCCAGACGGAGCTGGATGTCACCAAATGCTGCAAGCCAAAAGAAGGGAAGGATCCAGGGGAAGGTGGGAGGATAGGGAACCCAAGGGAAGGAGTGGGCCCCCTCGTTTCTTACCCCGAGAGCCCCAGTCAATTGCCCACATGTTGTGCTATCCTGGAGACATCCAACAAAGCAGGGGAGCAGGGTTTTCTCTGCTTCCCTTTTGCAAGGTCACCCTATGCCCTAAAACCTTGGCAGCTTGAATCAGTTTTGGTGTTGCCAAGGGAAGAGTGGGCATGCTGCTTTTCTTTCAAAGGGAGAACGAACTTCCTTCTCCCCTCCCAGAGGCTGGAATAGGGTTTCATTTAGGACTTGAAGGTTGTGAGGAATTCACTGGATTATCTGGAGGTGTCTCTGGTGTCGGTAGCTAGGACTGTGTGAAGAATACTAACTCACGTAGTGTGAGCACACAATGGTTTGCCTTTTTTGCAGTTCTTGTGCACTTCCACAAGCTTCTTTTGTTCCCAGATGTGTAACCACAGGGCAGCCTTCCTCAGACTCCCAGATGTGTTGGGTGTGGCTAGTCATGCGTTTGGGAAGTGAACGCCAGGAGGAAGCCACCTGTCACAACAGAGAGGGGAAATCGGCAGAATGTTTTCCTCTGTATGCAGAAACAGGCCAGGATCCTTCGCTGAAGAGTCTCGTGCTGCAGAACCAACCCTTTCTTCTGCAGGCTGCCTGCTCGCTTGCCTTGCCTGCAGCCAAATGGTTCCCTTCATGTGCTCTGCAAGGAAAGCAGCCTTGCCAAGGCCAAAGAGGAGTGCTGGGCACAGAGAGCCATTAGGGAGGAGAGTTACCTGCCCTTTGTATATGAGGATGAGAGAGAGAGTTGAGAAGAGGCCTCCTCCTCCTCCTTCCTAGATGAGTGCCTGTTTATATATTTTAATACTGTTTGTACAGGATCTCACGATGGCATAGATTGTGCTCCCTCCCTCCCTCCCAGTTCTCCCAGGTTGAGCTGAGTGAGGAGTCTAGCCCTGACCTTGGGAACAGGAGGGGAGGAATCCTTCAAGGGGACTTGGTGACTCCTGAGAAAGAGAGAAGCATGAGAAAGTCGGAAGAAGTGCAAGGCTGGGCAGAAAGGATTTCAAGGTCCTGCTATTCCATTTAGTTCTTTTCAGCAAAGAGCACCCCATGCCTGTTTCTTGCCCTTATTTTGCACCCCCCAAAAATCTGGGTGGGGTTATTTTGAGTTTCTTTCTGGTGTTCCTTTTTCTCAGGTACAGGGAGCACCTGTTCTGACACCACAAATTAGCATAGCTTTCCTCCCCTGGAGTGCTAGAGCCTCCCTGGGTGGCTCCTTCCCCTTTTCCCCCAAGGCCACTTCCTCCTCCCTTCTTAGGTTGAGGCTGGACTTGAACATGGGCATGTCTGCTCTGGGTCCAGCATCTTCAGTACCCCATCCTGGCCAGGGTCTTGACCTGAGACCGCCAGAGGCCTTGTTAAAAACAATCATTGACGGCTGCCTGTCATTGCTGCTGCCTCTGACTTGTGCTTGAAAGCCACTGGGTTGCTCCTGGGCCGGGAGCATCTCTTTGGATGGCTTGGCACTCTTTTTCCTGGTTGGGGGTGGGGGGCGGCTGCCCCTTTATTGGCTGCTGCAGGACAGTTGCACAGTGCAGCTCGGCAGGTGGGGAGCTTCTTGGTCTGCCTTGCCAGAAGGGTGCATGCTCTTGGCTGCAGGTAGAGCCGTCACTTACTGCAGCGTGCTTTCCGTGTTATTTCTGGCCACTCTGTGACCTTGGCAGGGCCTGGGTCCTCCAGGGCAGCATCTTCGCTCTGGTCAGAGTTGGGCCAGTTGCCCGGCTTCTCTCCTCCTCCTCCTCCTCCTTCTCGGTTCAGTCCATCCAGAGGAATATTTCGTGCAGCCTCCCTCATTTCTCTCCATCTGTTTTGCCTTTTTTGCTTCCCTGGATCTTCACGTCTTCTAAAAGGCCCCCACCCCCAATTCTCCGGTCCTCTAGATGTTTTTGGCCATGCTGGCTGGAAACAAGTTGCAGTTGAAAGTATTTGGAGGGCTGCAGTTGGGAAAGGTGCTCTTAAAGCACCCAGGCTGTGCCTTTACCTCTCCCCTTAAACCGTTGCTTGATTACAGCCACAGTGACTCCATACTGATTCCCTGGTAGTGGGGACCACATGGCACCCCAAGCCAAAATCCATGTAGGAAGCCAGCCAATCTCATGATCCAGAATGATGATTCGTGTGAGAGCCCCTGGCATTGCCTGAAGTTGGCAACGGACTCCACCAGATTCTCGTCAGGCAACCCGTGAACCAGAAAACAGGCTAAGAAACAGTTCATCCTCTTCAGGCCCCCACACCCACGCCCAATACAGACTGGTCCCCTTGGTGCCTTGAGCCCAGGCCCAAAGGTGAGCAGTGCGATAGGGAATCTGAGTCGCTCATCTGGATGGTCTATCCATTCAGTGGGTGGGGGAACCTTCCTGTTCCTTGGTAAACAACATTTGGATCTCCTGTAAGGAGGAAGGACCGGCCACTCCCCACTTTTTAAATTCTTCCTTGGCTTCATGCTGGCTGAGAGGGAAGGAACAGGCCTCTCTAGGCCTTTGCCAGCCCCCTCAGCCCTTTATGTTGGCTGGGGCTGCTCTCCCTGCTTAGAGGGGCCAGCAGCTGCTGAGGACCAGGCAAGAACTTGGCCTACCAGTCCCTGCTGGTGAACCCACCACCTGTTCTATAATGGAAGCTGCTTTGGATGAACATGCTTAGCATCCGAACATTAGTTTCCCTTCCCCCAATGCTTGTCAGATAGGTTGGATCACCCCATAATTTAGACGGGTAAAATATTTACCAGTTTTACTCTTTTGTTCTTGTCCCCGTTTTTGTTTGACAAATTCTAAATAAAAATAAATAAATAATTTCCCACTGGCCCACCTGGTGGGTTTCAGGTTGGAGAACGTTATTGGAGCTCAGAGTTGTCCTCTTTGGTTGGTCTGGGCAGTTTGTAAACAGGGAAACCAGAAAAAGTGGGCTTGCTTAGCAATTTCCTTTCCTCTTCCTCCCTCGGATGGATGAATTTGCTAGCAGAGGCTGATGGAGGCCCAGGCCTTCCAAAACAGGCCCTCACATTGACCAAACTGTCAGTCATTGAGCTTGTAAGAAATGTGGACTTCCGCTCCTAGAATCCCCAGCCTGCTGACTGGGGAATACTGGCTGGAGAATTCTGGGAGCTGAAGTCCACCCACCTTAAAGTTTCTGCGATGGAGGAATCTTGATTGACGGGGTCAGAACCTTGCTTGGTTTCCATGGCTGTTGCTCCAAGCCTCCGTGTTGTGTGACATGGCCCAGCTGAGCCCTGCAGGGATGGATCCCCCCAAGGGAAGCCCAGGCTTCTCTCGAGGTGGCAGGAGGCATTTGCCTTCGTCTGAGAAGGGCTGAGCTCTGTTGTCTCTTTTCCAGCCTCGAGAAAAGGGGAGGATGCGCTTCCACCGCCTGCAGAACGTGCAGATTGCGCTGGACTTCCTCAAACAGCGACAGGTAAGCGCTTCTCCCTGTGGCCCCTCCGCCCACCTTCCCCTTTTCTCTCTTCAGTGTCCTGCAAAAGACGGGATTTCCTTTGCTTGTTTCACTTAAGTGAGGGAGGGGGGACGCAGGGGTGGGATTCTATCAGTTTGCACCTATTCGCTAGAACTGGTTGTTAACATTCTAAGCAGTTCAGAGAACTGGTTGTTAGAAATTACTGACCAAATCCTGTAAGGAAGGCAGGAAGGAAACATTCTGGTGTTGCTTACAGAAACTGTCTCTCGGTTAACCCTTATTGCATTCTTGGCAGGACTAGACTTCCTGTCTCAGAAATGTCTCTGCAGGTTTTTTTCCCCTCCTTTGCTGGTACTTTGCTTGTGTGGAGTGACCATGCAAAGTTGCAATGGCACTGAAAAAAATAACTTATGACCCTTTTTCACATTTACGATGGTTGCAGCATCCCCACAGTCATGAGAGGCCAGGCGAGGAGATGCGTGCCTCGATACAAGTGATTTTGAGTTGGCCACGCCCAGCCAATAACATGACCACCAAGCCATGTCCACCCAGTCACATGACCACCAAGACACGCCCACCACCTAAGCCACGCCCACAGAACCAGTTAACAACTTGAAATTTGAATCCCACCTCTGGGGAGATATCAACTGAGTTTGCCAATCCTACCTGTTCAGTTGAACTTGGGCATTAGGGCCTCGCGTCTTCCCCCTTTTCCCTCCCCAACAGTGCTGTGAGGGAGGGCAGACTGAGAGAGAGTGGCCACCTGGAGCTCCAGAAGGGGTTCAGGCCAAGCTCACTTACGATTTGTCCACCACCACACCAGCTGCCACTACACTCACACTTCCTCCACCCAGGGACCCAGAAAAGGTAGTCCCACTTCTGGATATTGTCAGTCTTCAAGACAAAATCGGGGTGGGGGGAGCTGTTAGGCAGAGAAGGATGTGTAAATTGAGGAAATGAACATATAAATGCACCCAGAGACCGAAACGTTGATTGCAAAAATGGAGCAATTGGGAAAACCACACAGGAATAGGGACCATTTGAGAACCCTGTTTCAGTCATTACAGGGAAAAGAAGGCTATTAGAAGGTGCATAAACAAGAGAAACGGAGAGGAGGCTTCTGCCTTTGCCTCAGGGGCATTCAGACCGGAGCTCTTGGGCAGGGAGGGAGCTGCCCCGGACTCTGCAGCTGGCCACTCCATTTCTGCCCGGCCGGTTCAAGGGCAGGGCCCGTGCAGCGAAGCCTCAGGCTGAAGCGGGCTGCTTGTGGTGTGTTTGCTGGGAAAATCCTGATTCGAGTCTGGAGCAGCGACACCTTTTCCTCCCCGTCCTGCCCTGACAGGCTCACTGGGGAATGGAGAGGATGACACGTGTGAGCTTCCTTCCCCACGGCCTCTGGGGGTTGCTTGCTCATAAGAGCGCCAACAGCTTAATGGTGCCCATTGGCCTGTGTTTAAAAACACACCAGAGTCTTGCTGGAGGCACAGGGTTCATCCTTCCCCTCCTCTGCCATGCGACTGCAAAGAGCAGGAGAAACGCTCCCCTCTCAGGACTGTCATTAATACCCTTCTTAATTCCAGGGCGGGAACGAGAGTGCCCTCAGCACCTTTCAGAAATCGTCAGGATCTGTCCGTGTTCCCCAAGCTGGAACCCCCAGGCCTGCCAGACCTGGTGCTCCCCAAATTCCCCGTTCTCGTGGCCAGAGATGGGGAATCGGCCTGGGATCTGGGGTTTGGCTGAGGCGAATCTCCTCTGGTTACCTTCCCAACCTACCCATCTGGAAGGTCACAAACTAAAGAAGTAATCCCTGGGGTCTCCATGGCTGCCAGGAGGCATTTCCAGTGACATGACAAGGTTGGCAGGACTGGAGGTGTTTGCCCTGCTTTGGGAAATGGCGATTTGCAAGCCTTTATTTATTCATCCAGTTGCCCATCTCAAACCCGACTCTGGGCCTCCAACAATCATACCAACAAAGCCAACGAAGCTTAGACGTTGAAGAGTATGAATACATGTGTTTTTTTACAAGTCTTAAGACACATATTTCCCCTCTCCCTCATTTTTGCCCAAAATAACAAAGCAATCAAAAAGTGGTGCTCTGGCGCACAAAATTGGAGTGGGGTTACAGCATATGAGGAGCTGCCAAAAAGAGGAGGGGGTCAAATTGTTCTCCAAAGCACTGTAGGGCAGGTCAAGAAACAATGGTTGGAAACTAATCAAAGAGAGAAGCGACCTGGAATCAAGGAGCAACTTCCTCACAGGGAGGACAATTAGCCAGAGGAGCAGCTTCTCTCCAGAAGCCTCGCAGGCGCTCCATCACTAGAGGCTTTTAAGAAGAGACTGGACAGCCACTTGTCTGAAATGGTAGAGGGTCTCCTGCTTGAGTAGGGGGCTGGTCTAGAAGACCTCCAAGGTCCCTTCCACTTCTTTATAATGAAATCAAAGTTGAAGTTCTCTTCCCTCTCTCTCCCAGGTGCTTAATGTAAGAAGCTAGCAGGCATCTCTTTCCGTCAAGCAGGACGGTGTCTATCTGTCACTTGAGAAACACAAGTGAAAAATGGGAGCCATGTGAACAATGACTTTCACAAGCCACTAGATATTGTGATCCTGAGGAGGCATGCAGGCCTGAGTGGTGAGCAGGCAGCCCTCCTTAAGCAAGCCGCCATTGCCTAAGGAAGCTGTCAGCCTAGCGAGTCTGAGCTAAAGCCAGTGCTGACTAGGAGAATCTGAGGCGATAACGACTTTGGCAGTCTGTGGGCATCTGGGCCAGTTTCAGAAAATGCCCTGGATGTCCACCTACTTGTATGTAGTCTTTTGACATACAGATGAAGTGGAGCCTGCCCATGGTACGTTGTATGTCATAACGGTTGTAAAATGGATTGGTCATGAGACTGACTCACAATGTTTCTGGTGGTCTTTTAGTAAATGCAGGGGTTTTAAAGTTCATAAAGAGAATGCTGTAGCCATCAAGTGAACCACTGTTTGGCTATGGGTGATTCTGTTTTGCCAAAACCCAGAAGGGCCAGCTTTTGGTGGACGCTGCAAACAGCCTTAACTATGATTGCCTGAGGTTTGGTCATGTTATTGTGGAAGGAACTCAACTATTGGAACTTTGATTCCACGTCATGAGTTGAAGTCTATCTGTATAGCCAAAAGCTTCTCATCCCTCAAGTGAGAGATCTTCAGACCTTCTGGCCCCAGCATTGCCGACTCTCCTCATAGACCCCTCAGCTGAGGGATGTGCTCAAAGCGCCTCTTAATGGGCAACAGAGGTTGAGCGAGTGAGGTTCCAGTCCCGTTCCAATCCCTTTGCACAGACCAAGGCCCTTCCCCTCCCTGCTTACCTCTTGGCGGCATGATCCAGGTGGGAAGGTTCTCATGAACACAAGGCAGCCAGGATGCTCCATAAGTTTCTGCTTCAGATTTGTGGGAAACTTTGGCAAATCTTGTTGGGTGTGCTTTTTATGCACAGGAGAGCATTATCTGGCTATGTGCACATATTTGTGTAAATCACTCTGTCTAACAAGTATTTTACTACAAGCAGGTATCCTTCCCCCCAATTCCATTAAAATGAGGTAGGCGTTGCATTCTTTCCAGTGGTGGGTTGTGTAGGGCATGGATTCAGCCGGTGCAGGCTTGCCTTTTATAAGGTCTGCAGGTTAATTCTTGGAAAGATAATCCTTGGGATGGAGATGGTATAATAAGAAATCTTTGTGACCTCATTCACATGCCAAGAGATACAGTACAGATTAGCTCTTGGGAAAATTAACATTTAAACATTGTAGGGCAGGAATGTTTTAAAAGTGTCACAGTGGAAGTTTTATAGGAACATGACCATTTGGGCACCTTAACTATGTTGTGAAACTAAAACTCAGGTACATAATGAACACTGAATATTTTTCAGTATTTTGCAGTGTGGTTTACAAATCAGGGAAACATGCACACAAATGCAAATATTAACAGCCAAAAATATCCACAGAAGTATGCATAAAACAGGTTTATTTATTTATTTGATATTATTAACTGCCCGACTTCAGTGGGCTCTTGGCGTCATAAAATACTGTTAATAAATTCAGAAAAACAAATAAAACATCAAACCAAATGAACACCCCAGACCAATGCAGTCTTATAAACTGCACACTCAAACAAAAGAGAGGCCTTAGACCAAGAGCAACACAACACCACTCCCAGGCCTGGAGCCACAACCAGATTTTAAGGATTTTCCAGACCCCAGAAGGTATCCCCCCCTCCTAACCTCTGCAGATGTTCTGGTACAGTTTGTGGGCAACGACAGAGAAGGCCCCCCTTCCTGGGTCCTGTAAGATGACCGTGTTAAATGGAGGTGACCTGGAGGACTCCAGCCAGTACCAGGCAGGCAGAATCTGTTTGAGAAAGTCTTTCCCTCAGCTATCCGGGCTGTTTGCTTTTATAGGTTTTCTTAGATTCTTAGAATAGAATGAGCTGGAAGGGACCTTGGAGGTCTTCTAGTCCAGCCCCCTGCTCAAGCAGGAGATCCTATACCATTTTAGATAAGTAGCTATCTAGACTGTTCTTTAAAATCTCCTGTGATGGAGCACCTATGAGCAGTGGTGGGATTCAAGCGGTGTTTCTACCAATTCGGTGATTACATTTTGCGTAATCACTGCGCGCATGTAAGAAAACCTTCAGCTGTGCCACCGGGACAGCTGAAAAGTGCTGTGTGCAGGTTCATAGTATTTGGAAAGCCTCTTTTTTCCTGCTCTTTCAACCTCAGCTGTGCTGTGCAAAGCAACTGAGGTTGAAAAAGCAGGAAATAAAGGACAGGTAAGGCGGGCGGCTGGGCCAAACCGCAGCAAACACAGAATTGGTTCGGTGTCTGCTGCTCTTCAGAGCTACCGGTTCTATAGAGCCGGACAGAACCGGTAGCATCCCACCCCTGCCTATGAGGCTTCTGAAGGCCAGCTGTTCCACTGGTTAATTGTCCTCGCTCTGAGGAAGTTTCTCCTTAATCCCAGGTTGCTCCTCTTTTTGATGAGTTTCTAACCATGGTTTCTTGTCCTGCCCTCTGGAGCTTTGGAGAATGATTTGACCCCTTCCTCTTCTTTGTGGCAGCCCCTCAAATACTGAAACACTGCTATCATGTCACCCACTAGTTCTTATTTTCTTTAGACTAGCCAAATCCAAATTCTGCGGCTGTTCTTCATATGGTTTAGTCTGCAGGACTTTGATCATCTTAGTTCTTCTCTGAAATTTTTCCTACTAGGATTTTGTAAAGCGGCACTAATACTTCATGTGATTTTGATTCTATGCCTCTGTTTATACAACCCAAATTGTATTAGTTTTTTTGGCTGCTGCTGCACACTGCTAGCTCATATTCAAATGATCATCCACCAGGACTCCAAAGTCCCTCTCACAGTTACTGTTTTTGAGTCAGGTCTCACCTAAGCGGATGATACTAAACTGGCAGGAACAGCCAACAAGCCTAGAAGACAGGCTCAAGATCCAGATGCATCTTGACTAAGAACATTACATTCAATGTAGAGAAAAGTAAAATTTTAGACATGAAAAACCCAAAGGACACATATAGACTGGGTGAAACCAGGCTTAATAGCAGTAACTCTAAGAGGGATCTTGGAGTCTTAAGTGGACAAGCAGTTAAATATGAGCCAGCAGTGTGCGACAGCAATCAAAAAAAGTCAATGCAATCCTGTTGCATTAACAGAGGGATACAATCAAGATCAAGTGAGGTACTAACCACACTTTATAAAGCCCTAGTAAGACCACACCTAGAGGATTGCATCCAGTTTTGTTCACCACATTATAAAAAAGATGTTGAGAAAAAGTACAGAGAAGAACAACCAGGATGATTAGGGGACTGGAGGCTAAAACATATGATGAATGGTTACAGGAACCTCGCCTGGCTAATCTAGTGAAGAGAAGGGCCAAGGGGACACATGAGAGCAGTCTTCCAATATTTGAGGGGCTGTCACAGAGAGGAGGAGGGGGTCAAGCTATTTTCTAAAGCAGCTGAAGGCCAGACAAAAAATAATGGATGGAAACTGAACAAGGAAAGATTCAACCTGGAGAATTTTTCTGACATTGAGAACAATCAACCCATGGAACAGAAGTTGCCTTTGGAGGTTGTGGGAGCTTCATCACTGGAAGCTTTCAAGAAGAGACTGGACTGCTATCTGTCAAAAATGGTGTAGGGTCTGCTTGGGTGGGTGAGGGGTTGGACTAGATCAGCGGTCGCCAACTGGTGGGCCGTGAGAAAATTTTGGTGGGCCACAGAGAAATCTCATGCCCAGAGCACACCCCCAAAGCAATTAATCCAGGCTGTGCAGAAACACAAGGTTGCGCCGCCCAAATGGCCCACGGGAACCCTCCCCGCCCACTCACTCCTTACCCGGTAAACTTGCCTGCTAAATTGCTATTTTTCCTTTTTCCTACCATCATCTGTTCTGCTCTGCTGGGAGATTTAGATTAGCTAGGAAGCAGGAAATGGTTGGATTTCTTGCTTTCTAGCTAGTCTTTAGATCTTCGGCTCAGCACAGCCAAATTTGCAAGCAAATTCAGTGCAGACTCACTGCAAGCAAATTTGAGAGACTGAGCTAGCCGATGGCAGATAGATCACTGAATGATTCTGTGAGCAATTCAATCTGCCTGCTTTGCCTGATTTTGGGTAAAAGTTGTTCTTTTTTATAAAAAAATCAATATTTACATACATGGTGTGTTATGAGTTAATTTTGTGAGTTTGCTTGCTAGCAAATTTTATGTGACAGACTCAGCTAGCCAATGGCAGATAGATAGATCTCTGAATGAATCTGTGATTCTGTGAGCAACTCAATCTGCCTGCCTGCTTTGCCTGATTTTGGGTAAAAGTTGCTCTTTTTTATAAAAAAATCAATATTTATATAAATATTTATAATATTTACATACAGGCATGCCCAGCCAGTCACATGACCACCAAGCCACACCCACAAATTAGGCCATGCCCACAGAACTGGTTAGTGGTCCCTGGGATCTAAAATTATGTGTTTGGTGGTCCCTGAGGTCCAAAACGTTGGCGACTCCTGGACTAGATGATTTACAAGGTCCCTTCCAACTCTGTTAATCTGTATTTGTATCTATCTAATCTGTACTTCTACATTTGATTTTTCCTGCCTAAATGTAGAGCTTTGCTTTTCTTCACATTAAAATTCATTTTGTTGGATAGGGCCTAGTGTTCAAGTTTGTTAAGATCTGTTTGGATCCTGAGTTTGTCTTCTGGGTTGTTGACTATTCCTGGCAGTTTAGTATCATCTGCAAATTAGATGATACTAAATCTGCAGTTTAGTATCATCTGCAAATTAGATCTAAGTCATTTATGAGTGACTAAGTCATTTTTGAGGTGATGTCCAGCAGCTTCAATCTCATTCCGAAGCAGTGGTGGCATATGGGCATGCTGAAAGGGACCCATTGCTACTTACGTTGCTACATTTGGGGCCAGCTGTAGATTCTGACTGGTCTTCAAGGGCAGCCCCATGTGGAGGTCTGACAATCATTTCTGTGTACATTGGAATATCTTGAGATATTTTGAAGGCAAACAGATGAAGCAAGTTTTAAAACAGTCTGACAACAAGAGCTGTATTTCCTGACAAGGTGAATATAAGTGAAAAAAACAACACACTTCCAAACTGCTACCAATGTTGTAAGCAGATCCGGGAAAGATCAATCATTTTTCAGGATAAAAAAGCTCAGAATTCAGAAGGATCCTTGATAAATATCCCAGCTGATTTGGGTTGATGGAATAGTGTTTATTAATGGTGCAGCTTAAGTTGGCCTTGCTCTTGATTTCTGACTCTGATTTAAGAGGTCCAGCACAAGTCACAGATCTGGCTTTTGATAAGGCCCTTCTGCTTTGTTTAGCACAAAGATGAGTGCAATTGAGTCTCTCCCCCCAATTCCTCCCCCGGTCTCTCTTGGTCTTCCTTGCATCAAAGTGGAACTGGCTTGAATAGAGACCGCTGGCAAAGAAGGACCAGCACGCAGTGTTTGTTGCTACTTGCTTGGGTGGGTTTAAGTTGAGGGGACAATGTGGACCCCCATAATGATTGCTGCTATTGCCTGGAGCATCTTTGATAAACCTGAGTTAGGCATTGAATGCTGCAACCACATGTTCAGGAGGAGAATGGATATCCATCGTTTATTTCCTGATGACTCTGTTGCATAAATGACACAATTCCCATGATTTGTGTGGAGGTAAGATGCTTCACTGGATGCCCAACCTTGGATGGGCTGCACTAGGGATGGACAGCTGCTGAAGTGCTCCCTTTGGCTCTGCCTCATCTTCCTCTTTGATCCCATTTCCAGGTGAAACTGGTGAACATTCGTAATGATGACATCACCGATGGGAACCCGAAACTTACCCTGGGTCTGATCTGGACGATTATCCTTCATTTCCAGGTAAGGACCTGGCTTTGCTCTGGAGAGGGAGGAGGAGGAGGCCTGAGGTGGCTTGTCTGGCCAATTAATCGCCTTTCAGGTCAGGGAAAATAAGCAGCTTTTCCGTTAATGTTTTTGGTGATTCACTCATTGCGTCTGCTTCTGTTTGGAGCTCCAGATCACCCCTGAGGTTGTCAGGAAGGGGCCTTTCCTTTGGGTGAAGTTGTCTGACTGTGTGTGGTGGGTGAACAATGGGCATGCTGTGTTTTGGAGAAGGGGTGGCTGCCATCCCACAGGCTGCAGAGTAATTACCCTCTTGTTACCCTTAACGTCCTGGGACATTGTAGAATGGCACTTTATTATTTATGTATGTATATAGTTCATTTGTTAGAACTTCCCAATTGTAAAACAACTGTGAATGGCTTATAATATGAAAGAAACCACTGGATAAAAAAAAGTCTCACAACAGAATATAAATAGGGAAGCAAGATCTCATTATCCCAACCCCTGTACAGAGGCTTGTCTAACAGGGAGGACTCCCTCCAGGGCCTTCAGGGTAGGAGCCACATGGATCTCCAGAGGGGACGTGGACAGCATGCTAATATTGTGGTTGCCTTTAGGTTCATTCTTAACCTTTGTGTTTTGGCTTCCTTTGATTTTCTGAGATACGGAGAAAATTTTGTTGTAAGAGAAAGCAAGGCCTATAATGCTTCCATTGGGCAAAAAAGCCATGGAACTAAGGAAGATAATGGTTGTTCCCATTTCACAGCTGGTACCTTGGAGTTAAGCCTTGGGAAGGCGTGATTTGTCAAGGCCATTGCCAAATCATTGCAGCAAAGACATGGACTATATGGATTATTTATTAAATAATTTGTGTGCCATCCATCATGTCCACGGAAGAGAATAGAGAGTGGAATGGAGTGGAATGCTGTATTTGTCTCCAGTGCAATAGCTCTCAGTGTACATTCAAAGCAACAGGATAATAATCATCATAATAACGATACAGGTGATTCTGTATGCCTTCCTGACTGTATACCTTGCTAATTCACGGAGTCACTTGGTTGCGTTGGGTGGCTATAGAAATTAAATTTAATAAATCTCTGCTCTCCTTAGTTCACCTAAGTTATATCTTGTACACTGACGTGGGTGTTTTTTCAATATTTGGTTCTAAGGAATGGCTTTATCTTGCAGTGTCATCTTGTATCTGAATAGTGGGGGGCGGACAGTTGAGCTGCTGTGCAAGAGTCTTGAGAGGCATGTCAAAAGTTCTTGAGTAACCTTCCATGTGATACAACTGCAGGGAGGAGCATTTATTGCTGGAATACAAGGCATCTGGCCTGTGTGGAGGTAGTGGGGAGGTCAGCAACCAGCAGTGCACCCCCCAAGAGTAGGCTTGGCAGCTCTGTGTTTTTCTGGGCTGGAGCCAGGAGCTCTTTGTCTGCTTCTCTTGAATGGAAGAAAGGAAGACTGCCTTTCCCAACCGCATCTGCACTGACAGTTGAAGTTTGAGTGAGAGCCTTGATGTAGGAAATGCTTTTCTGGGAACAGCCCCATTGGGCTGCACCTACAGGCAGCACTGTGTCTGCACTGTGTAATGCACCTGTGAGCTGCTCCTTCCACTTCCCTGGGCCATCTCTACCCACCACATAGCAGGCAGGGGGAAAACTGACACAATGGAGTAAACCAAAGGACGAAATTTTCACTGAAAGAATATGTATCCTAAAAGGCTCAGAGATGGACCTTTGAGCCCATGTTGACTCCTGGCAACTTCCTGGACTAGCAGTTTTCTTGACAAGGCTTTTCAGAAGTTGGTTTGCTGTTGGCTCCTTCCTAGGGCTGAGAGAGAGTGACTGGCCCAACCCAAGGCCACCTATATCTGGCTTGGTGCCTACTAAGGCAGGAATAGAATTCAGGGTTTCTAGCCTCATCTTAATCCCTACACCAAACTGGCTTTTTAACAATATTTTTAACAATATTTTTAAAATGCTGAATATGAAAGCAGAAATTAGTACTTAGGATTGCTACTCAACACCAGTGTGGTGCTCATCTCCCTGACTCCTCCCCCCTTTCTGGCCAGACGGGCACTAGGTGGCAGTGCTGCCTCAAGAAGAAGTGGAGGGGAAATGGGGAGGGGTCTGACTGCAGAGGAGCCCCGGGGAAGGTGCTCATGCCCAGAGGCTGCCTGCTGCTGCTGCTGCTGCTTGGGCGGGGATGGGGAGAAGAAGAACTCGGCTAGGCTGGAGCAAAAGATGCCTGCGGAGGCTCCTCCCGGCTCCTCCCTCCTTATGGAGCATTCTCCCCCCAACCCTCCCCGCAAACCAAGCGAGGTTAGCCCCATCCCTGCTGAGGTTCAGGTGGTCTAGATGTGGCTGTGCCACCAGGCCTGGGGGTGCCAGGGGGCGGGGGAAATGCTGCCATGGCTTCATCATGGGGCTCAAACTGGCTCTCCCCTGTGCTGTACGGGGTTTTCTTTTGAAATAATGCCTGCATTAATATCTATTGTTTTTAATCAGATAATAACGGTTCGTGAGGTGGACAGTTGTATAAATGTGGTAGGAAGTAGACTAATCAGAGGGGACAGCAAGGACCAGGCCTGCTTTGGGTGGGAGCCTTTCAGTCAGTTAGTGCGGGGGTGGGTGGGTCCAATGGCCTGGGAAAACACTGGAGGGCAATGGGTCCCTTACTTCTAGGTGAAAAGGAAAAGCAGCTTTTCATCATTTCCCCCACAAAGCTGGATTGATTCATTTAATTTTATTTATTGAAAAAGATTTGTATGGCTGCTTATCTTAAGCAACTCTGGGCAGCACCCAACAACAATTGCATGGTGTAAAGGCCTCCTTTTGTATGGATTAGCTGGTGCCTTTCAGTGTAAAGTGCATGTATTCAAAAGCATGGATTGATTAATTAACGAAGGGTGATGACAGTTGCCTAGAATGAAAAAGGGAGAAGTGAAAGTCTTATGGTGGCTGGTGGGGCACAGCCTGCTCTGCCCCCAACTGCACAGCCCACGCAATTAAAGGCCGCCGGTTTAGCTAAAGGGGGATAATTTGGTGGGTAGGGAAAAAACCATCTACCTGCCCTTCTTGCTCAAAAAACTTGGAACTGATTCTCTTCCAGGAAACTATCAAGACAGCTTCTTGGGAACTGTTGGCTTTGGCCTGCTTCCTTTTCCAAACCAGAAGGAAACCTTCCGTGTTCCTCCTTACCTGGAATCTGGAATCCGTGGGGAATCTGTGTCGGTGCGTCAGAATTCCCCACAGATAGCACTGGATTCTTTGCTCTTCAGCCTTTCGCAGGAACATTTCCTAGTCCAGCATTTCTCAACCGCAGCAACCTTCAGGTACATGGACTTCAACTCCCAGAATTCCCCAGTCAACATAGGGAATTCTGGAAGATGAAGTCCATCCACACATCTTAAAGTTGTTGAGAAACATTGTCCTTGTGCGTTTCAAGTGCTGGTTGAATAGGATGAACAAGGAAGAGGGAGGGGGCCCATATTGCTCCCCCCAGCTTAAGTTTCTTGCCATTAAGAAAATCTCTTTTCTTTGGACCCAGAAGGCAAATTTGAAAAAAGGATGTGCACCTTCTAGTGACCTTTGCCCCCGCTCCCCTCAACTTGAAGTGGCTTATTAGATATGGCACCTTTTGGCTCCTCTGCCTAACATGCTCACTTAGCACACAGCTAGAATGGCAGAGCTGCCTGCAGAACTGAGGAATGGCAATTCCCCTCCCGCATTGTGGACCGTTCTGTGGCTGGGCTGAGGAAGGAGATCCTGTTGAAGGTGTCAGCCCTGCATCAGATGAAGGTCCATCTTGGTCTTGGATTGTTCTCTGTCTGCATGGCCAGCCTCATGTCCCTTGGGTGCTCCCAAGCAGAAGGTGAAGACCTCTCCCTCTCTTGTCCCATGGCAAAGGGCTGCCTTCAATCTTGGATTAACAATGATAAAACCCATCTTCCATCTTTTAAAGCTGCCCAGGTCTTGTGGCAATGAATTCCACTGGGTTGCTTTGTGAGAAATCCACCTGGGTGGGCCTCCAACATTTGGTCTAGCTTTCCTAGCTATGCATTTTAAAGAAAATATTGAAAGTGTTATACCTCTGGAATACTATAATGCCATTAGCCATGCTCGTTGGCTTTGGTGGGAATTGAGAACATCGGGATTACCTGTTTCTGATACTTTTTTTTTACAATGTCAGAAATACCTGGTTGCATGGAGGTGGTGGTGGGGAGAATGCAGTTCCTTTGCAGGATGATACCGATTCTTCTGAGCTTGAGGCTCTCCAGTGGCACTAGAAGGTGCCCAGTTTCCCCATTAGCCTCCAGCCTCCCAAGGAGGGGCCGTTGGGGTTCCACACTGGTCTCCAGCTGCAGGCCAGGGAAGTCTCCATCAGCCCTGATGGGACATGGGTGCAGCTGATGGGGTCCTGAGGGTCTGGATGGCTTGGCTCATTGAGCCCCACTGAACGGGCATCGAGGCCCCCAGGATGCTCTGGAGCATGGCCAAATATATTTTTCCTGATGCTTTTCAGAGCCAAGAGAGGCTTTTTCATTCTGGAATGCCTGCCTGCCTGCCTTGGAACTCGGATGCTGCTGGAAGGAGGCTTTCTCTGCTGCTGAGGTTAATCTTCTCCAGCACAAAATCCCTGGATGGAGTTTATCCGGTTCAGCAGCAGCAGCCGCCACCTCCTCCTCCTCCGTCTCTCTGGGCTTCTCGGTGGCTTTGCACACAATGCCTCGGCTTCTTTCTCTTTGAGCGCCTCCCGCTCTTTCCCTTCCTCTCCTTGTTTTTCGTTGTGCCTTTTTTTTTTAACTTTGTCTCCCGATTTCCATCTCTCTGCCTTGGTGCCACACCCCTCGGCAGCCTCTCCCTCCCTCCTTCCCTCCTTCCCTCCTGCCGCCGCCGCTGCCGCCTCTGTCTGGCTCTGGCTTTCTCTTTGCGAGGGGAGCCCTCCCATTACCTCATATTTGGAGAGAAGCTGCTGCAGCCAATCCCGGCTCTGGCTGCTTTTGGGTCAAGTGATTTCTGAACTGCAGTGAGGTGCTTTGCTTTGAATGTCTCTCCTTCCAGCTCCCAGCCTCGTAAGATGGCTGTCTGAAAACGGCGGCGGCGGCGGCGGCTCGGCAGGAGGAGCATCTTCCTGTGCGGGTGGGTGTTTGCATTCAAGTGCGAGCGTGCTTGCAGTTGAATGCCTTTTCCAAATGGGCACCTAATCTGATGAAGCAGCCGCTGGGATTTCTCCGGGAGGCCGGTGGCAGCATCGCTGCATTGCCCCTGGAGCCCTGCGCACCACGGAGATGGGAAATATCCTGGGTTGTGTTAAAGAGCTGAAGGAGCCAGCTAGAGAGGTGGGGAATGCTCCCCTCTCTCCCCAGAGGAAAGCTCGCTTCAGGCGGAAGAGGAAGGGGAAGAAGCCGATGGCACCGGAGATGCCTGATCCGAGGGCAGAGAGACTCTCCTCCAGGGCTGAGGTGGCTGAGGAGGAGGAGGAGGAGGAGGAGGAGAATGAGGCACCAAAGAAGTTCAGGGGGTCTCCTCTGAAGGAGGAGGGAAGGGCTGGGGGCTTCCACCCAGGCACCGCTTCCTACGGGGAGGCTTGGCCGCACTTGAAGATGGCGAGTCTGGAGCCAGGACACGTTGTGCAGGTGAGAGAGAAGTTTCAGGGGACTCTGGAGCGAGCTCACCTGGTGACCGAAAAGACCTTCTCCCTACCTGGAAGCCCAGGAGACTTTTTTGAGGAGGGAGCTACCGTCATTGCTCGCTTACTGGACAACCCGGCAGAGCAAAACCGTGAGAAGGTGGCAAGCCAAGTGGTGGCTTTTCAGAGGCCGGTGGGTTTGGGCAAGAGCCGAGCAGTTCTAGTGCCACTGCCCAGGGAGGCCGTGCCTGGAGTACCTGGGCAGAATCGCTTGGAAGAACTGGCAGTGGTGGGCTCTTGGGCTCAGCCAAAGTTGGAGGTCCTACAACAGCAACAAGGAGTGACGTTGATGGTGGGAGAGTCCTACAAGAACTGGAGTAGTGAAGAAGGAAATGAGAGTCTATCCAGCAGTATTTGGGGAGCTTCTTATACGGCAGAGAAGGGCACTGTCTCGGAGCTGTCCACGCCGTCACCTATGGTGGATCAGGTGGAGCTCAAAGGGTTGGAGCAACCTCCACCTGCACAAGAAACACCTGTTGGCAAGAGAGAAGGTGGCATCCCAACCTCCCAAAGCAGAGTCTCCTTCAGTGGGTCAGCCTCCAGCGCCTTCCAGTCCTCCTCGGGATATGGCAGCGACTCGATGCATCAGCTGGTAAAGACGACTGGGGTTTCTTTCTGTGGAGAGAGACGCCCTGCCTCTGGGGGAACGGATGGACCCAAGGGGAGAAGAGCCAGCAAGGAGAGCAGCAGGCCGGCCAAAGGAGGGGTCAGTGCAATTTCTCTTTTCCAGCTCTTTGAGACTAGGGCAGGACAGAGAAGACCTTCTGAGGTGCTGGAAGTCCTATGTTGGGATGCGGGTTGGGACGGGTTGTTTTCTTGGAGTGAGTTTTAACAACTTGCAATCTGGCTAAATGGGAAGAGCCCCTTTCTGGGCTGTCCTTGGGGAGCATAATAAGAGGGACTAATGTCCAATGTTGCCCAGTACATTCTCTGGAATAATTGTAAGAAGTCAGTGGGGAAGTAAAAGCAATTCACACACGTCTATTTGAGAGACTTTGTTTGACCTTTTGTTCCAGGGCTCAGACCTGGCTTAGATAATGATCTCCAGAGGGACCAGATAAGTAAGCCCCCACCCTCTCTCTGAAAGATGAACGGGTGATACATTTCACTGGCCATTTCACCGGGGGGGGGGGGGGGGAGCAGTTCCAGACTTCTCTGTCTCCTTGGGAGAAAGCCTCTTCAACCTAGATCTGTTGAGGGCGGGGGCATCTCGTGGTGGAACGTATTTCAACTAGAGGGAAAGGCGGATGTGCTTAGAACAAGTTCTGAAGTAAATGCTGATACTCAAAGATTGTGTAGGCTGATGCCACTCAACTAACTCTCTTCTTGAATGTCTGCCTTCAGAATAATTTGAAATGGAATAACTAGGCAGGAAGAGAGGTTACCTTGCTTGGTCTGACTCTCGGCAACAGGGGTCTTCAGACTTGACAGCTTTAATACTTGTGGGCTTCAACTCCCAGAATTCTTCCTCCAGTCATGTGAGCTCAGGAATTTTGGGAGTTCAAGTCCACAAGTCTTAAACTTGCCAAGTTTGAAGACCCTTGCTTTACAAGATACTCAGCCTTCTGTCCTTCAGATGTCCTGGGAGTTGCCTTCCCTCTGCCCCCACCTGTGCAGTCAGGAGCAAGAATTTGCAAGAGGGGCCTGGAGGCTCACAGCCAGCTCTGAGGCGTAGAGCTAAGGCCATTCCAAGCTCTCATTGTGACTCTGTTACCAAACTGGTCGCCTCTGTTGACTTCCTCTCCCATGCAAGCATGCCAGAAACCCTTCTTCATGTCTTCAAGCTGGTGTTTTCATTCCCAAAGAGGGATAGTTGCAAATTTCCAGTGGGGTGATGGGGCAGTGTGGATAAGGGCCTCCCTGAGTAGAGCAGAGAAGCCAGTCTTGAAGCTCAGCAGCAGCATAGATCATCCAGCTGACAGGTGCTTTTCAGGAGTAATCCCATTTAAAAAAGAATATTTCTTACTAGATGGAATTTTAACTTGAAAAATGTTATTAAAGGCAGAAGTTTTAGAAAGAAGACATATGGGGCTGGGTGTTTTCTTGTAAACCAGAATTCACTTAACACCCAACAGTTCTTTACCTAAATCGAAAGAAAACCCAGCTATTAAGCCTGTCTCCTTTGATCCCACCCTCCACCCACTCCCTTGACCCTTTGTCCAGTGTGGAGGATTGAAGAAGTCGCTGGGTAGGCCCAGGAGGACCCAGATTCCAGTCCCACACAATCATGGAAGTTATCTTGGTGACTTTGGCCCTTATTCCCTCTCCTCCGTCTCATCTATTTTACATGTTTGTTTGGTTTTTAAGCTCCCCTATGCGTTTGAGAAAGCTGGCTTGCTTACAGTCTGATCTGTTTCACCAGTTTGATGAGGTAACATACTTGGAGGGCTGGTAAGAGTTTTTCCTTCCTCACTGAAATTTTTCCATTGATCTATCCAAGACTGATAACCAGGTAACATAGATCAAAGAAAGGAGAAATGCTATCAAATTTTAGGGCTGTTCCTCTTTCCCAGTGACTACTTGGTATCCTCCAAAGCAGCTTTCAAGTTCTTCTTCCTCTTAACTTTCTACCCCTTGTCATGCACAAGTTTGCTACTGGGTATTTCTGAAGAGATGTAAACATCACCCAGCTGTTTTCATGCCAGTGTTCTGAGGATGCCAAAAGTCTCTTGGGATTTCTTTCATGAAGGGACAGGCCTGTTAGAAAAGCTTTCTTGGAGACCCACAATTGATGACTTCAGTTCCCCTACAGCAGAGGATTGGGAGCATCCCAGGAGGCCTCTTAGATAAAGAAGGGTTCTTCTACTTTCAAAGATAAAAAGTAGGAACAGGAAAATTGTGCTGGATTTAAAGGTCCTAGTTTGCATGCTCTCTTTCATAGGTAAATTTGGCAGGTCCTCAGCCAGATGTTCAATGCTTTGTATTGCTTGAACCTGAAAATGCCACCATCCTGGCATTCAGCCTTCACGGAGATGTAGCCACTACAAATGGAAGAGACAGTGCCAACTCAGTCCAGAACTCCTTTCAGATCTCTTTTTTAGTTCAACGTTCAGATCTGATAAGGGCATCCCACTTCTGGGCAAATTCCATTTTCACATCTGGATTGGTTGATAACATTGACCAGTTTGTGTATTTGGGAACTTTGGGAAGGTCCCATGGAATTTTTAAGTATCAAAACAGAATGAATGCTTTCAGATAGAAAAAGGTTTTCTATTTTTAAGGTGACTTTTTGGAACTCTTAAATGCCAAGTGGATACAGAACAATAATTTTTTAGGCATTGAGAATAGTGGCTAAAGGAGAAGGAGAAATTGGGGTCCTGGCTGAACTGGATTTTATAGTTCAAATCAGGTAAACATTTACCTTGTTCTTAGGTTGGAATGTGGCATTTTCACAATTATTCAAGGTGGTATATGTGGTGTGACAGCGTTTGTCTGTCATGGTACAATCCTTTTTCTAGCTAACTGCAGCTTCCCAGGCCTCTCACACATCAGTTCAGTCACAAGGAAAACTCTCCCTTGAAACTGGGAGGGATGGTCAGCCAGGGAGGCAGCAGCGGGACAGAGAGATGGGGACAGGCGGTTCTCTCTTCAGCCCTTTGCGGCCCCCTCTGGTTTCCCACCCTTTCCATCCCAAGGGGAATCCTCAGAAGGGAGCGCTTGTGTTGCTTTCACTAAGGCAGGGGTTTCCAAACAGGGGCAACTTTAAGACCTGTGGACTTCAACTCCCAGAATTCCCTAACCAGCTGAAGAAACTCAAGGGGCTACTTGGTACCACTTTTACAAATCGGTCCAACAAGAATCCGAATCCTGACTATGAAATGTTACCGCTTGTATTTCCAACTCTCTTTGCAACCATAACAGCAAGAAATTTGAGGGTTCTGATTTTCACCATCTATTTTAGAAGTCTCTACCAAGCACCAGCAGATGCACCACCAACTTTTCTAAGGTGGGGGGGGAAGGATTTCTCTTTCATGTTAGAACTCTGATGGTAATTCTAACATGCCTTCTGACTGGCATTCATCATGGAATTAACTTTACAATTTATAACAAAATATAACTTTACAGTGGAACTGAATAACTTCCACTGTTATTGGAAGCTAAACTTGACTAAAATATCCTTAAGTCTTTTGTGATTGCACCTGTGGGTGGGAAAGCAGCTATTTTCTTTGCATGCAGCCAGAATCAGGACTCCTCCCCCCATTAAATTCTCTTGTCTATTTTGGGGATGAAATCATGTGAAATTACTTTTCTCTAACTAGTTTAGGGTTTCCTATATTGTATGTGAACAACCATTGAATTTCATGAATGACCAAACAAGGTTATACCTTTTTTTTTGAAGAGCAGCAATTAAAAATAAAAATTTCCCACTTGCCCTCCTGAAAAGCTTTTCCTGTAGCAGAGAAAGAGGCCACGTATAGATCTGATCTATTTTATCTCCATCCTTAGGGCTTTCTTGTCCTGCTCCGACTGTCTGGAGCAGGAGAATTTTGCTTTTATTCTTAAGACACACTAGGCTTTTGGGGCCTGAAATGGGCAGCTGGGCTAGAAAACGAGGGAGTAGCACTTCCTTTTCACCCCGTGTTCTATGCCCTTTGTGCACCAGGTGTTCAGGATAACCCTCCCATGATGCTCATTGCCTGATGTGGTTCCTTCACCCGGGAGCTTCCTTTTCCTTACAGTTCAGCCCATCATATTCCCCCCAAAATAATGCCCAGGACAGACCTGCTACTGGAGCCGCCATCCCCACCCTCCGACCTCTCTGGGGATGTCTTGGAAGCTTCTTGGAGAGGTAGGGAGCAGCCACTGAATTCTCTTCTGCCTCTTGGCTGGAAGCAGGGAAGAGATGCCAGGCTGCCATGGACAGAATCCTCGCCCCTCAGCTCAGGCTGCAGAGTCACAGGGCAAGCTGGCTGGGGACAAAGGGGGGTTGTGCCTGGAAAAGCCCTCCTGCACCTCTTCCGTGGGCATCCAGGAGGGCTGCTGAATATGCCGTGGGCATCCAACCGGGCTGGCGGTTGGGACTCCTAGGCTCTTAGTCATGGGCGATTTCAACCTGCCTTCGCTTGGGGAAACCTCTGGGGTGGCTCGGGAGTTCCTGGCTTCCATGACGGCCATGGACCTGACCCAATTAGTTTCTGGCCCCACTCACACGGGGACACACACACTGGACTTGATTTTTGCCTCTGGTCAGTGGTTGAATGATCGTTCCGGGGATCTAGTCATAAAGCCCTTGTCATGGTCTGATCATTCTCTTCTTAGACTTGACTTCTGTGCCGCCACCCCCCATCGCAGGGAGGCGGAACCGAGGAGCTGGTTCCGCGCCAGGTGCCTGATGGATCCTGAATGATTCCAGACGGAGCTTGGGCCATTTCTTGAAACTCTGGCTCATAACTTGGCCGCAGACTTGGTGGCCACCTGGGATAGGTTGGCCGCTGAGGCTCTGGACCGAGTTGTGCCTTTGTGACCTCTGACTCAGCACAGATCCCGTTTAGCTCCGTGGTTTACGGAGGAGCTGAGGGAGATGAAGTACTGGAAAAGACATCTGGAGGGCGTCTGGAGGACCAGTCGCGCCGAGTCTGACCGGACACAGGTGAGGTCCTATATTAGGACCTACCTAGTGGCGAAAGAGGCGGCGAAACGCTCGCATTTCTCTGCCCTTATTGCATCAGCAGAAAATCGGCCTGCCACTCTGTTTAGAGTGACCCGCTCCCTGCTTGAGCCGAGAGCGCGGGAGGACCTCTTGCAGAGTAGGGCAGAAGAGTTTTCCCGATTCCTGCACGATAAAATCGCTCAGATTCGGGATGGGCTGGACTCCAGTTGGGTGGTCCCGGGGGAGGTATCCGGGGCAGGTCTTGAGACGGTTATCTGGGAGGAGTTCGATCCTGTGACCGCCGAGGGTGTGGACAGATTACTGGGGAGGCTGAATGCCACCACATGTTTACTGGACCCGTGCCCTTCCTGGTTGGTTTCTACCTCCAGGGAGATGACACGAAGCTGGCTCCAGGGGATTGTCAATGCCTCGTTGACGGAGGGGGCTCTTTCTACCGCCCTGAAAGCGGCGGTGGTGCGACCCCTCCTCAAGAAGCCTTCCCTGGACCTGGCTCTTTTAAATAACTATCGTCCTGTCTCCAACCTTCCCTTTATGGCGAAGGTTGTTGAGAGTGTGGTGGTGCGTCAGCTCCCTCAGTATCTGGAGGAAGCAATCTACTTAGATCTGTTTCAATCGGGCTTCAGGCCCGGGTACAGTACTGAAACAGCATTGGTCGCGTTGGTTGATGATCTCTGGAGGGCCCGTGAGAGAGGTTATTCCTCTGTCCTGGTCCTATTAGATCTATCAGCGGCTTTTGATACTACTGATCATAGTATCCTATTGCGGCGGTTGGAGGGGTTGGGAATTGGGGGCACCGTTTTGCGGTGGTTCTCCTCCTTCCTCTCAGACCGCTCGCAATTTGTGTTGATGGGGAGGGAGAGGTCCACCCCTAGGCCCCTCATTTGTGGGGTGCCTCAGGGGTCGGTCCTCTCCCCTCTTCTGTTCAACATTTATGTGAGACCGCTGGGGGAGATCATCCGTGGTTTTGGGGTGAAGTGTCATCTTTATGCTGATGACACTCAGCTTTACATCTCCACCCCAAACCACCCCAACGATGCTGTGGAGGTCATGGCCCGCTGCCTGGAGGCTGTGCGGAACTGGATGGGCGGGAACAGGCTTCGACTCAACCCTTCCAAGACTGAGTGGCTGTGGTTTCCGGCGGCCCGATATAGTCAGCTGATTCCGTCGCTGGCTATTGGGGATGAGATCTTGACCCCCACAGAAAGGGCTCGCAATCTTGGTGTCCTCCTGGATGTATGGCTGTCTTTGGAAGATCATAGCACGGCCGTCTCCAGGGGGGCTTTTTATCAGGTTCGCCTGATACGCCAGATGTGGCTCTTTCTTGATCGGGACGCCTTACGCACGGTCACCCATGCTCTGGTCACCTCCCGCCTGGACTACTGTAACGGCCTCTACATGGGGCTCCCTGCGGGGAGCACCCGGAGGCTCCAACTGGTGCAAAATGCGGCCGCACGGGTGGTTATGGGGGCATCGAGATTTATTTATTTATTTTTATTTATTTAATCATACTTTTATACCGCTCCCTCTCCCAAAAAGGGACTCGGGGCGGTGTACAGCCTACTAAAAAACATACACTAAATACAGAATAAATACTATTAAAAATAAATTAAATAATTTAATCCGGCTGTCAATTTTTAGTTAAAAATTAAAAATTAAAACTAATAAAACCCCAATTAAGAATTAATGTTAAAACTAGAAAACATAGTTACTGGGCCAGGCCGGCCTGTTCGAAAAGCAGTGTTTTCACTGCACGCCGGAAGGTCAGAATATCCGTCATAGCCCGTATCTCCGGGGGGAGATCATTCCATAGGGAGGGAGCTCCCACAGAGAAAGCCCGAACTCTCGGGGCCGCCAGCCGACAACAGTCAGGCGGCGGTACCCCAAGTAGGGCCACCCTGTGGGAGCGTACTGGGCGGCGGGAGGTTGTTGATGGCAGCAGGCGGTCCCGTAAGTACCCAGGTCCCGAGCCATGGAGCGCTTTAAATACCATCAGTACCACCCTGAATCGAATCCGGTAGGCCACAGGAAGCCAGTGCAGCCTGCGGAGAAGTGGTGTTACGTGGGCGCCTCGAGGGGCGCCCACGATCACCCGCGCGGCTGCATTCTGGACTAACTGCAACCTCCGGAGACTCTTCAAGGGGAGCCCCATGTAGAGAGCGTTGCAATAATCCAAGCGGGAGATAACGAGGGCGGAAGTGACTGTGCGAAGTGCGCCCAGATCCAGAAAGGGCCGCAACTGGTAAATCAGACGAATCTGATAAAAAGCCCCCCTGGCGACGGCTGCAATATGTTCTTCCAAAGACAGCCGTACATCCAGGAGGACACCCAAGTTGCGCGCCCTTTCCACGGGGGTCAGAACCTCTCCCCCCACGGCCAGCGAAGGAGTAAGCTGGCTGTATCTGGGCGCAGGAAACCACAGCCACTCGGTTTTGGCCGGGTTGAGACGAAGCCTGTTACGACCCATCCAACCCCGCACGGCCTCCAGGCACCGGGCCATCACTTCGACGGCTTCGTTGGGGTGGCCCGGGGTGGAGATGTACAGCTGAGTATCATCAGCGTACTGATGGAACTCCACCCCAAAGCCACGGATGATCTCACCCAGCGGCTTTACATAAATGTTAAACAGCAGGGGCGAGAGCACCGACCCCTGAGGCACCCCACAAAGCAGGGGCCTTGGGGACGATCTCTGCCCCCCCGTTAACACAAATTGCGAGCGGTCGGAGAGGAAGGAGGAGAACCACCGTAATACGGTGCCTCCAACCCCCAACCCCTCCAACCGCTGCAATAAGATACTGTGGTCGACAGTATCAAAAGCCGCTGAGAGATCTAACAGGACCAGGACAGAGGAACAACCTCTGTCCCGAGCCCTCCAGAGATCATCAACCAACGCGACCAACGCCGTCTCCGTGCTGTGCCCGGGCCTGAAGCCCGATTGGAGGGGGTCAAGATAACTCGCTTCATCCAGGAATCGGGGAAACTGACGGGCCACCACACTCTCTACAACCTTCGCAACAAAGCGAAGGTTGGAGACGGGACGATAATTTAATAACAATGCTGGGTCCAGGGACGGTTTCTTGAGGAGGGGCCGCACCACCGCCTCCTTCAAGGCGGTAGGTAGAAGCCCCTCTCTCAAGGAAGCGTTTATAATACCCTGGAACCAGCCTCGTGTCACCTCCCGAGTGGCCAAAACCAGCCAGGAGGGGCACGGGTCCAACAAACAGGTGGTGGCATTCAGTCCCCCCAACACCCTGTCCACGTCTTCTACAGTAACAGGGTCGAACTCAACCCAACTGGCCTCACCGATATCCACCCCCACCCCCCCGCCCGGAGATGCCCAGTTGGAGTCCAGCTCGTCCCGAATCTGAGCGATTTTATCCTGCAGAAAACTAGAAAACTCCTCAGCCCGTCCCTGTAAGGGATCCTCCCGCGCTTCCCTCTCTAAAAGGGAGCGGGTCACCCTAAACAGGGCGGCTGGGCGGTTTTCCGCGGACGCAATAAGGGTGGAGAGGTAAATCCTCCTCGCCACCTTCATCGCCACTAAATACGTCTTAATATAAGATCGTAGAAGTGTTCGGTCAGACTCAGAACGGCTAGCCCTCCAACTGCTCTCTAGGCGTCTTTTCCGGCGCTTCATCTCCCTTAGCTCCTCAGAAAACCAAGGAGCCATTTGGGATCGGCACCGGGTCAGAGGCCGCAAGGGCACGACCCGGTCAAGGGCCCCAGCAGCCACCCTATCCCAGGCGGCAACCAAGTCCTCAACCGAGTCGTGTGTGTGAGCTTCGGGAAATGGCCCAAGCTCCATCAGGAACCTATCCGGGTCCATCAGGCGCCTGGGGCGGTACCATTTTAATGGCCCCGCCTCCCTGCGGTCAGGGGGTGCGGAACGGAAGTCGAGCTTCAGGAGCGAGTGATCCGACCATGACAGGGGTTCTACAACTATATCCCCTATACCCAGATCACTCTGCCACTGATCAGAGACGAAAACCAAATCCAAGGTGTGACCTCCCACGTGAGTAGGGTCCCGAATTAACTGGGTCAGGCCCATGGCCGTCATGGAAGCCATGAACTCTTGGGCAATCCCCGAGGTACCACCAGCAGATGGCAGGTTGAAATCCCCCATGACCATAAGCCTGGGGGTCCCAACCGCCACGCCAGCTATAACCTCGAGGAGCTCAAGCAGGGCCGCTGCCGCATAGCAGGGAGCCAGGTATGCGACCAGCAAGCCCACCTGAACCTTGGAACCGAACTTCACAAAAAGGAGCTCACACCCGGTCGTCTGAGACACAGTGGCTTCCCTCGGACACAGATCCTCCTTAATAACCACCGCAACCCCCCCTCCCCTCCCCTGGGCCCTCGGCCGATGAAAAACCCGAAACCCGGCCGGACACATCTCCACCAGGGGGACTCCCCCCTCCTGGCCCAGCCAGGTCTCGGTAACTCCCACCAGGTCCGCACCCCCCTCACAAATCAGATCATGGACGAGGGGGGCTTTATTAACAACGGACCTGGCGTTACATAACATCAGCCGAAGGCCCAGGGCCCGATTGCTCAAACCCCCTGGGGAACGGGAGATGACAAGGGGGTCGGAGCGCGCCACAGCTAACAAATAGCGAGGGCGCGCTCCCAACACAAAATATGGCCCCCTACAACCGCCAAATCTGCCCCTCCCGCTCACCGTCTCAATGAAATTAATTCCACCCTCCCCAACGACCCCCCCCATCCTCAATACAGAGCCATCCGGATTCCGACTCTCCCGGCCGTGCTCAACCCCCGGCCTGGTCCCAGCCTCTGGCGAGTTGTCCCCCAACTCCCGCCCGGACCTACCTAACCCCCTTAAAAATCTAAGTAAAAATTTATTAAGAAACCCCTCCCTCCTACGTTTCTTAAAACCCCCCCACCATCCCTCCGGATCCCATAATCCGTCCTTGAGATGGGCCCTCGAGAGAGTGGAGGGCCATTCCCGAGACAGGGGGACATGTCTCAGGGCCCATAGATCTCTCCTCGAATAAGACAGCGTCCCGGGGAAGATCTTCTTTTGTCGATGACCAGCTTCAAGTCCAGGCCGCCCCTGCCGCCTCCAAGCAGGTAAAAATTGTGGGGGCGGTCCTCCATCTTCGGTTCCAGCTCTAGGGGCAGCTCTCCGACCCTGACTTCGATGGCAACGACGGTCTCCAAGATCGGCTAAAACCTTTACAACGGGGGCTGCCCATCCCCCCCCGGGCCCCCTCACCACCCCTGCCACAGGTGGGGAGGACCCAAGAGGGGGAGAACTCCACACCCCGTCCAGATCGCCGAACATAAAGCCGCCGGACGACGAGCATGGTTCTCCGGCACATAGTCCTCCAGCGCCCCTTCCCCGCGGCACGAGTCGATAGCCACTGCCGCTGGGCGTAGCGCCAGGCCTGCCATGCCGTGGCCCGGGGGCCCACCCCCCCACGGGTCCCCTCACCACCCCTGCCACAGGTGGGGAGGACCCAGGGGGGGAAAAACTCCACGGGCCGCCAAATACCGGGTCCTCCAAGCTGCCATAGGTTGAGCCGCCAAACGCCGCCGAACGCCAAGCCGCCGAGCTGCCAAACGGTGCCAAACGCCAAGCCGCTGGACCGCCAAACGGCGGACATAATCCATTCGGCGCAGCGCCGGGTCTATCACGCCATGGCCCGGACGCTGCGCACCTCCCCACGGGTCCCCTCACCACCCCTGCCACAGGTGGGGAGGGCCCGAAGCGGGGGAAGCTCGACGAGCCGTCAGACGCCGAGCCCAAGCCCTCAGAGCCATCAAGAATCACGCCGCCGGGTGCCGAACGGAAGCCGCCGAACACCACATCGCCAGACGCCGAGCCGCTGAACGCCGAGCACCGTCCTCCAGCAACACACCTCGGCCGCGGGGGCTGCCCACCCCCCCACGGGACCCCTCGCCACCCCTGCCACAGGTGGGGAGGACCCGGGGGGGGGGGAAATCATCGCCCCGTCTGGCTGCCTCGGAGGAGCTCTCCCAGCCGACCTCCGGTCGCCATCTTAACTCTCTCTGAGAGAGATACTCCCATGTGACACCTCTCCTGCGCGAGCTGCATTGGTTGCCAGTAGCCTTCCGGGTTCGCTTTAAAGTATTGGTTTTGGCCTTTAAATCACTCCATGGCATCGGACCAGGATATTTACAAGACCGCATTCTGCCATAGTCTCCCACCGACCGGTGCGCTCCCACAGAGAGGGTCTCCTTCGGATGCCGACAGCATCTATGTGCCACCTGGTGACCCCGAGGAATAGGGCCTTCTCTGTGGGGGCACCCGCCCTTTGGAATGGGCTCCCCCCCGGGGCTACGGACAACCATTGACCTGAGGGCGTTCAGACGTGATCTGAAAACCTGGCTCTTTGAGCAGGCCGGCCTGAGCTTACTTCAAATGGGATTTTAAATGAGGGGTTTTGGAATTAGATTTTAGTTGGGGTATGGTAATTTTAACTTATTTTAATTGGGGGTTTTAACTTTTTTAACGGCAGCCTCATAATTTAATCTCTTTTAATCTTGTAATTTGTTATTTATATATTTTAGTTGGCTGTTCACCGCTCTGAGTCCTTCGGGAGAAGGGCGGTATACAAAACTATTTAATAAATAAATAAATAAAATAAATAAATGATTATTTTCTTCTGTGGGTCCCGAATTCAGCATTGTGGGAGGGGGGAAGAGGCTTTTCCCCATGCTTGGTTTTGTAAATCTCTGCCAGCTCTCCATTCCCTCTTGGTCCCAGAGGTGGCCCTTCTGGTCAGCTTTGGCTCTTGGTGATGCAATGAGAGACCAGTGTAGTTTCCTTGGCAGGATTTGGGGGAATTGGTTTGGCCGTCCCTTGTTCCTTGGGCCAACTGCCCCCCCATCCCCACTTGGCTTCCATGCCTAAGAGAAGTCTAGGGCCTGGGTCTCCTTGCTCCTGGTTGAAGGTCTTCACTACTGCATTCCTCTGCCTGGTTGGGGAGACAGATTCCGACCCACAACCATCCAGTGGGTTTCCATGGCTGGGTGGAGTCAAGCACCGGCTTCCCCAGATTTTGTCATTTAACTGTTACCTAAATGGGCTCTCTTGTCCCCTGCTAAAGAGCCCCATTGCGTGGCCTTCCTCCCGGGGGAATATGTAACAGTTTGGGTAACAGTATACTTTTTAAGATGGGGGGAGGAGCAGAGCTGGACACAATCCAATGCATGCCTTTTGCCACTGATTTGTATGAGGGCTTTGTTATTCCAGCCTGTGGTCTTCCAAGCCCTCCCATTGATGCCAGGTATGGAATCGATCCTTTTTAGAGCAGCTGCACCTGAGCAAGGAGGTTTTCCCTGCTGCAACTCCACTGCCTCTTTCTTGATCACCCATCCCATTCACGCATGCAGGAAATGTAGGTTTTTACGACATGGAAAATCTCTCCTAGATTATGGAAGGTCGTTTTTTGAACCACTTGGTCAAGGCATTGAACCACAAGCTGGACTTGATCAACCTCAATGGCCTCTCCCTGCTCCAGGATCCATGCTTCTCTCTAGCGTCTGGCATGGTGCCCCATGAGACCAGGGACCCCTTCCCTATGGACTGAGTGGAAGCAAAGGAAGTGGAGATGTTGTGATGACAGGCAGACTCACAACGCACACCCTGTTAGCCATCTTGTCAACACTCAACACCCCCCCCCCCCCGGAAGTTTCTCCAAATTCCTGTGCTCCTTTAAAATGCATTTTGGAGCCAAATTCTTGTTCATCCAGTTGATAGTAGAACTGGTAGGGAAGAAAGGAAGAAGTAAGTACATTATCTGATTTGAGGAGGCTCAGAGGACACTCACTGATGGAAATACCTCCAGGGAAAAGGTTGGGCAAGAGACACCTACTTCTCCTGACTGCCGGCTGAGGCAGGGTTTGTGCCAATGATTGCTTAACAAGGCCAGACAAAACTTGTGATGCCCTGAAGCAGAAGAATTTTCTGCCAAATTGGGTTGGCAATTTGGCTCCCCGGGTTGCATCCTGTCCTGAAGTGAAAGTGGGTGAAGCCCAGAGACCCCCCCCCCAATGCAGCCCCTTCCCTGAATCTGGCCTTCTTGAGACGTGAGGGGCTGCTGTCCTGGCCTGTCCCACTGGCATCCTCCTTCCTGGGACAGGCTGCCCTGCGGTGGCTTTTCTGAAATGAAAACAGGAATGGGCATTCTCTTGGCTCAGCCGCCTTTCCTTCCAGCGCAATCACACCATTGCCTGTTCACACACGGCCTTTTCTCTTCATGTTGAATTCGTGAAAATCTAACAAGCAGCTGCGTGAAGGGAAGCTCACCTCTTTTGTTAGCACGCCTGAAAGGGCGCATACTTCTCAAAAATGGCTGGCAGCCTTCTCCTCCCCCCCCCCCTTTCTTGTTGGGAATTGGGTCACTGGGCCATTGCTCTTCCTAGCCCTACTCCTGGCCGTTCGTGCAAAAAGGATGCAGGCAGGTAGAGAGGGAATTTGGAGTTGGGGATGGGAGCCTGAAGGCTGCCTCGCAATACCTCAGGAACCTGAGCCTTTATGTAGGCCATCCACTCCGAAGGCCGGAGCCATTCCCTTCCCTCGCGGCATTGCCTTCTGTGCTAGGAGTTCAGGTCTGACAAGGGCTCCATTGCATGGACCGAGGGCAGACGGAGTGAGATGCTGTTTTCTGCTTTCCCTGCTGTTCCTGCTTTCTCTTCTTATGAAGCTTTAGGTTTCTGGAACATGAACGGGCTGATCTTTGGGGCAGCAGAGGATACTGTCAAGGCAGGATACGATTGGCAGTAAAATTGTCAGGCCCCAAGAATTAAGAAAAACACATAAAGTTAGATCCAAACAGTTTCCTCTATTATTTCTCACCAATCGATAGAAATCTCTACTTGGGAATGTTGTATTGTTGGGATATATTGTGAGAATTTCTAGGGAGGAGCCATCTTAGCCCTCTTCCTCCCAACCCACCTCAACTTGGCTGTCTCCTGCTGGGAATCCAGACTCCATTCTACCACAAAAATCCAGCATTTGCTGTCCTAGATAAGCCTAGATAGGATCAGAACTTATGGGGTTGCAGTTGTTAGCTTTTGTTTATTGAATTGCATATCATATTTAACCTAGGCTTGTTGAATAAATTATGATTAAGAAAAGTTTTGTTCAGCAGAATGTATGTAGTCACTTCTAATGACACCAGGGTTTGGATTCATCCTCTTGTTTTTGTAGTGAGAGTAAGAAATAAGACTCCTTTTCACAGTTGTTTATTCAGTGAAGATGTAACACTTAACTGTTATGAAAAAAGATTGCTGTTCATAAACAGTTCAAACCATGATTTCTGAGTCTATAAACAATCATTAATTGTATCTGATTTTTGGATTAGGACTGAAAGCCTAATGAGGAATGTTTATCTTGGAAGTATTTTATGATAGATGACCATATAGTATTGTTCTAATTACAATTCTACCATGTGTGTTAATGCTTAATATAGTAATTATTTTTGCTTGAATAAGTTTTAATATATGCTCATTTGGAAAATCAATTTGTACAGCAGAATATAAATAACTTAATTGATTCAGCAACGGGATCTTGTCGGCAACTGTTTATGCACTGTATTGTCTAAATCTGGATCTCTGACAGATGACGCTTCATCGTGTTTATCTTCCTCCTCTGTTGATATCGTTTTCCTGAATGCTGAAGGTTAAGCTCCAAAGGTATCAGAGTTGGAAAGGTAAAAGAGAAAGTATCCCGGGGGGATCTAAGTCCTCATTGGTTTGTCTACATATGCCAGACAGCAGCTGGGGAATTGGAGCTATCGGATAGTTGCAGGTCAATGCTGGACCACTGCTGGCTGCATCTGGAAAGGTTTGGTTGGGCCCTAAGTCAGCTGCATTCCTTGTGGGAGAAAAGGATACCCAGGTCAGCTGGCCTCACTCACCAAGGAGAGATGAATAATGACTCTGGCTGTCACTGGGCTGGTTTACTTGGTCCACACAACCAATAAGGGCCAAAGTAGTGTTGCTGGATAGTGTTGCTCAGACCAGGTAGCAATTGTGTGTGAGCAATACAACCTCAAGGCTGGGAAAAGAACAGCCTCAAGCCTGCCGACTCTAACGCAGGAGGAAGAAGCATAAGAATTTAAACCTCTGGACTTAAATAATCTTAAAACACAGGGCTGGATTTCTGCGTTGTGCATTGGGAAGATTCTTGTTAACAGCAAAACAACTCATCTAGCAATATCCACTTCTTGAAGTCTCTGCTGCATTGTAGCTAGAGGTTATGAAATCTGATACAGCCAACCACATGGTTGCTTTTAAGGGCATTGTTTACTTTCTTTCAACTCCAGGAAGCTGACACCTCCTATATTGGCCATACATTTGGTAAAGCATCTTCCCCATGAAAGATCCATCCTTCCAACTGGAAGGTTCTCTCTGTGCGCTTCCTTGCATTAAGAAAGGATGTTTTAGGTTCTGTTCATTCCTCTGCCTTGTGATGACACATTCTGGTGTAGCAAGAATGCCTGAAGAGTTGGCAGTGGATGGGTTGTCCTGGCAGTTTGGACAAGGCTAGAAAATTACTTGATAACTTTTTAACTTTTGCTTTTTGATCTGTGACAAGTTCTGGGTGAAGGAGATCCTAATGCCATCCTTTCTTCAGAATCAGTTTGAAATGGGCAGCTCTGAGACATTTGAATCTCAGCAGAACAGGGGTTGGGCTTTATGCAGGCAGACATAGCTTCTTTCTCAGTGTCCCTGCTTTGTCTGTGGTTCTTCAAGGGGAGAGGAGACACCTGCTTATGAGCTGCAACCTAGCTTTTTATTCAAGAATAAAAGCTAGGATTGGACAGAGGGCAGGAAAGGATGGAAGCAAGAAATTAGCAGTCGAGGCGCCACATCAATGGTGGCTTAACTCAGGTAGAAGGAAACCTGGGGTTATTTTAAATCATTTAGATGAACTCCACCTTCATAAATGAGGGCAGGACATTCCTTTTGTGATTTCCAAGACCTTGCCTTTATATTAAAGAGCCCTTTCTAAAATCTGGATAATCGCTTCCTTCAGCTTGATCAGTTGGGCGGGCTTGGTAGGGTTTTTATAATCACATATTCTCCTCTTCCAGCTGACAATTTTCTCTTGGGTTTTGTGAAGAAAATTGCCCCGAAGAGTCATGTGGATCCATCTCATTTTTCCCCCCTTGAAAAAAAAAATATCACCCCACACAAACCAGCTGCCTCACAGCCTCAGGAGTCATCAGTGCATGGCGGGGCCTCCTCTGCTACTGGAGGTGGGCTGCTGTGGGGGTATCCACCTGATGGCCCAGTGGTCCCGTTTTGTCTTTCAGATCTCTGACATCTACATCAGTGGAGAGTCGGGGGATATGTCTGCTAAGGAAAAGCTCCTTTTGTGGTCACAGAAAGTAACGGCTGGTTACGTGGGACTCAAGTGCACCAATTTCTCTTCCTCTTGGAGTGACGGGAAGATGTTCAATGCCGTCATCCATAGATATCGGTAGGTAGAAGCCCTCTCCTCCACCTCAACCGTGTAAGGAAAATTTGTCCAAAATAGGCGACACTCCTAATACTGGAATGAGCCTTATTTGTATTTTGTACCTGGATATTGAAACTGTCCAGGCTGTGAGTGAGCTCCCAAGCTAAGTTCAAAGTTTTACTTTTTCTGACTATTCAGTTTTACTGAATTCAATCTTTTTTGAATTTTATTTTTGTCAGCCTTTTTGAAATATTTTTTTTTGTGCAACCAGAAGTCTGGAAGCTCATTTTCAGACTAAAACATTAAAAGGCTGCCAGCTCGCATGCCTTTTTTTTTTTTTTTGGCTGCCATACACTTAACTGGGCTCTGTGTGGCGGCCATAAAGAATTTGGGATCAAAATCCTCCAGCCAGACCTCAGAATGCTACTGAAAGGGCATTGAGAGGCTTTTTTCTGTAGTGGCACCAAAACTTCAGGTGCTTCCTTACCTCTTCACCTCACCAAAGCTTTTCTTGTAAAAAGATCCTTTTCTTCCCCTGGCCCTTCTCTGTACCAAAGTCAGGTGAATGGTTTGATTTCTGATTTTTTTCCCATTTCCCCTTTTCACCCTGAATAACATAATGTGCTGTTGGGTTTGATTTATGGTGTCGGTGTCTTTCCCAAACCACCTGGAGGAGAGGTGTCAAACTCCATTTCATTGAGGGCCGCATCAGGGTTGTGTTTGACCTCCGAGGGCTGGGGAGGGGGAGAGGGGGTGGGGCCATGGTGGGTGGGGCCATGGCAGGCGTTTTACACAGGCTGAAGATGCATTTTCCCCCTTTGCATTCAAAACAGCTATGCCAGACAAAGAGAGGTTTACTTTCTGGCACAAATACTCTCAATTCCATAATGTAGAGGTTAAAGATATGCAGAGTCCCCAGCTGCTATGGGGCTGGACTCCTTTGTATAGGAGCAAAGAGTTGCTCCAGGTGTCTCTAAAAACTGTCTGTCCAACAGTCTATCAATCAATAAGTATATTATGTCCACAGTATTTTGCCGGTCTACTAATTTTGTCACTATTTATTAGTGGCTGGAAACCCCTGGATTATTTTTTTGCTGAAAAAAAAACCAACAACATGTGCTTCTTCCCCGCAAGACCCCCTGGCAGGCTTTGTTCTGATTGCAGGGATTTTGGAGGTGGGTGCTTAGGAAATCAGATAACTTTTGTGTGAGGTGAGAGGGCCGCACAGATCTTCCCCAGGAGACCTTTGCTTTCCGAGGAGGAGGATGGGGCTGCCTTTGCTCAAGAAGGGCTTCCTTGTTAGGAAAAGATGCCATCAGCATGCTGGCCTTCTCAGTATGCTCTCCTCAGAAATTAACCATTGACGGGCATCCCTTTGCGAACCATCTACACCCAGAGGCCTCCTGGTAATGTGTGTGTCCCCAGGTGGAGAGTGGGGTGAGGCTGTTCCTTTTCTCCTTTAGCAGATGTGTGCCACTTGCTTGCAAATGCTGAGTCATCATAGTTCGGCTTATCTGTTTCCTACAGACCAGACCTTGTGGACATGGAGAGAGTTTACATTCAAAGCAACCGAGAGAACCTGGAGCAGGCCTTTGAGATTGCTGAACGGCTGGGGGTCACCAGGTTGCTGGATTCAGAAGGTGATTGAGGGAACTTTGGTGGAGATGCAAGTGGGGGGATTCAAATTTTTTTACTACCGGTTCTGTGGGTGTGGCTTGGTGGGCATGGCAGGGGAAGGTTACTGCAAAATCCCCCTTCCCTCTCCACCCCACTAACCTGCTTTCCAGCTCCGTTCTCCTGGGCAGGGCAACCAAAGGAGACCCAGCCGATTAGCTGGAACCCAATGGGAGGCAGAGAATAGATGGGGGAGGGGCCAATCAAAGGTGGTATTATGAACTACTCAAAATTTCCACTACCGGTTCTCCAGAACTGGTCCAAACCAGCTGAATACCACCTCTGGTGGAGATAAGTTGAGAAAGTTGGGCCTGGAAAGCAAGAGAGTTTAGATGTTGAAGTGACTAAACCAACTAGGTTTCCAACACTGGCAGCATGTTTCCAAGTCAGGTAGATCTCTCCTTCACTTCTCAGCATTCTGGGGTTGCTTGAGAAGGTTAATCAGAGGGCGCAGGACTTTCCAGGGTCTCCTCCACAGCCTGAGATGCCTCCATGTGGTTGCTTAACAGCTGCAGAGGAGGAGGGAGCTGGGGTTGCACTTGTTGAGTGAGGTGATCACAGGCGTACCTTGCATAACAAAGCAATGACTTACAACCCGAGTTGTGGGCTTAATTGTGGTCATATGGTGAGAACTGTTTATATTACTATTATCTGGCATTACTGATTTCCAAAACACTTTGAGAATTTGCTTCCATTAAAAAGCCAACATTGCCCCAAGATGCATGTAGGCTTCCAGGCTTTCTGGAGGCACTTAATGGATTAAAATGGATCTGCACTGATTCCTGCAGAATCTGAGGCTTACATTTAGTTCCGAACAATGCAGATTCTTGTGAACTATGCAACTTGAGATTGCAGATGGTAAGAACTCTGTTCTTAATTGTTTTGCTGAAAAAGAAGAGAGAAGGTTATTTGTTTTGTATGTAAAAAAAACTCACCATTTTGGGACAGAAGAGTTCAAGAGAAAAGAATATCTTCCTGGTTCATAAGAGAATTTATATTCCATGGTGGAGCACAGCACAATCTTGATTCCCTACATGAAAGGCAAAGTCATGCTGTCGTGAAAAAGCTTTAGACACAAGTCATTTTTCTTTCTTTTTTTTCAGATGTTGATGTCCCTTCACCAGATGAAAAATCTGTAATCACTTATGTGTCTTCGATTTATGATGCCTTCCCCAAAGTCCCTGAGGGAGGAGAAGGAATTAGTGCCACTGTAAGTTTTGCTACTCTTTATTCAGCCCGGAGGTTCACTCAACATTTTGCTTTTCTGCAACTTCTTAGCACTGCTGTGTCCAAGTGAAGGATGTCGCTGTGAAGGGAGAAAAGCAGTGAATTGGTACGAGGGCTTCAGCTTCCTCTACTGCATTGATAGGCGGGCACTGAGACCCCTGTCCTGCCCAGCTGTTTCTCAGTTGCACTGGAGCCTTGGCACGGGCCTTGAGCCATTTTGAAAAGCTGAACAGAAAGTGTGCGTTCCGGTGCCTGTTTTCCCTTCTGCCCCATTTTGATGGTCCTTCTTCAGCCGGATGTTTTTGCCTGGTGTTTCCTCTTCATCCAATGCCACTTGATTGTCCTTGATTTCCCCTTTTTCTCATAGGAAGTGGACACAAAGTGGTTAGAATATCAAACCTGTGTAGAAACACTCATCAGCTGGATCAAGCAGCATACGATACAAATGTCTGACAAATCTTTTCCCCAAAACCCTGTAAAGCTCAAGGTAAGTTCTAGCCAGTTTTCCTCTTACCAGATCTGAAATAGCTCCTGATTCAGTTGCTGCACAGTCCCTTCTATCCAAAATACAAATATAGTTGATTCTGTGGCCTTGGTTGAGCTTACCTGTGGATTGCATCCCAACTCAGAGTCAGTTATCCAATGATGAGGACACCAGATTAGAAACCAGAAAGACCGTGAGTTCCAGTCCTTATTTAGGCATGAAAGCCAATGGGAGACTGGGCCAATCATTCTTTCTCAGGCTAGCCCACCTCACAGGGTTGTTGTTGAGGGCAAAGTAAGAAAGCCGGAAAGTATTGGATTACATTTGTTATAAAGTATATAAAGAAATAAAGGTATGATAATAAAAAAACAACTCAAGGTCCAATTATAGTAGCCCCTGAAGTAACATGATGCTTTTTGTTTTGGAGGGTCTTAGAAAAAATATTTTTATCTCTGTTTTCTGGTGTGCAGTCTCTCTTTAAGCTACTGCATGGGGACAACCATAATTACAGGCAGGCAGCTGGTCTCTGGAGTAGCGGAAAGCAGTTGGCTGGTTGTTCGCTGCTGGGGAGTGGGGGAAGCTGCTGGGGAGTGGGGGAAGCAGGGCATTGGTCTTCCTCTAGGAAGGAGGGTCTCATTGGCAAGGCTGTGGTTGTGGAGGGGAACCACCTCCCACTCCCCTTTCCTCTGGGGCTCCTGTCTGGGTCACTAGAGGCAGAGAGAGGAAGCAGGATTAGTTGTGCGTTTGGATACGAGGAAGGGGAATGTGTGTCTTTTGGGGGGGGGTGTCACTCTTCTGCTCCTCTTGGCAACTGAAGTGGAACGAAAGATTCGGAAAAGCACTTGGCCGCATGGTTCTTCCTGCTAAAGCTACGTGCTAGGAAGGGTTGGCTCTGGGGGTTTATTTTATAGGCCACTGCAGTCCACAGACTTTAGGGAATGCACAAGGTCATCTAAAACCCACTTTAAAACATCAACATGGATACAACAGGTGGTTGCCCACATTGCAATGAAAGGCCCTTTGAAGAAGAAGAAGGGAAAAAACGTTTTCAGGACCTCTGAAATGTCAGAAGAGGAGGGCAGCATATGAACCCACCATATAAGGATCACTACAGAAAATGGCTTTTTATGGGGGTGGGAATCTCTTTGCTATCTGGACTGGGCAGGCAGCCTCAGACATAGAATCAGGCAGATCCTGATGTATCCTAGCACAGGCCATGTGTGGCTGTATAGCCACTACCTTGATTGGATCCTGAAAATTACTGGCAACTGGTGCAACCGCTCTGTGGGAGCAGATTTCCCCAGCTAACAGCCTGGCTGTAGGAACAGCAACTTCCATGTCCCCCTGCATTAAGGGTAGCCCCATTTGAAGAGTGCTGCAGTTACCTGCTCATGTGATGATCCGGATGTGAGTTCTTGTGGGTTTAGAATCGGGAACAAGAATGGTCCAGAGTAACAAAGAATAACCTGGCTACAGGGTTGCAGGAAGGGAACTAACTGTTGGAAAAGGATTGAGCAGGAGATCCTGGGAGTTGCCTTCTGCTGAATGAGGCCCTCTGTGAGAGATTGTGAGGAGGCCAGGAAGTCCACACAAATAATCAAGGGGCAGCACCAGCATTGGTAGCGAGAAGGGAGCTGTAGGGAAGCTACTCTTTATGATCCCACTTCTTGCTTCTAAGAACTTTCTGCAGACCAAAATATGCATTTCCCCCTTTTTTGTCCTCCTTGCCTTCTTTAAGAAAGACAATTCATGGATAAACACTCTGATTTTGCAGGCACTTTATAACCAGTATATCCACTTTAAAGAAACAGAAATACCAACCAAACAGTTAGAAAAAAGAAGCATTGAAGAGTTATACAAATTGCTGGAGGTAAGAGACTTGCATAGATGTATTGCGTTATCTTATAACAAGGGTTGCAAATTTCCACCCTGGCTTGACTTTTAATGGATGGCCCAGAATTTCATTCCCTTAAATCTGGCACAAGAGGGTCAGTCAAAAGTAAGCCCTCGGCTCAGCTTTGCACAAAGTTCCCCCAATGAAGTTTTACAGCGTTGAACCAAGTCTCTGTTCTAATTCTCTATAACACTAAATATGTAGGGCCAGCGGCAGTTTTCCTGGGAAGACTGCTTTTTTCGGGGGGGGAAGGGGGGGGCGGAATGGAAGATTATGGAAGGTGGTGGATCAGGCCCTTCTCCTGCCCCAAATAGGCTGCTGCCAAATTCTGTGGTCACAATCACACCTCCTCTCTCTCTGCGCCTGACCTCTGGCAGCTGCTCCCTAGTTGTTTTCCATGGAAATGACTGAAATTTAGCTCAAACTCAGCTCAGTGAATTTTTTATACTATGCTACTGTGCCTTGAGTTATTTAAGACTCTCTACATTTTGTCCAAAGAGTATTTGTTGGACAAGATACAGTTGTTAGCAGAGGAGAATTTCCTGGTAACCAATTCTCATTTGCTGCACCTCAACCTGGACAAAAGAATGCATAGTTTGGGTTTCAAAGCCTCTTTGTAGGGGCTGCGTTCCTGTGGTCAGGCTCAGGAGAAACGACTGCTCCTCCTCTGTTGTGCTTTCCAGGTCTGGATTGAATTTGGCCGACTGAAGCTGCCACAGGGCTACCATCCCAACAACGTAGAGGAAGAATGGGGAAAGCTGATCATAGAGATGCTGGAGCGCGAGAAGCTGCTGCGACCGGCTATAGAAAGGTGACCCCCCTGCTGGGCAGTGGGAGGGTTGGGAAAGTTTTTTCTCTGTGTTGCGAAGCCTGCTTAAGGTAAACTCTTGTCCTGCAAGAAAACAAAAATAAACATAAATATCCCTTCTTAGAAAAAAAGTGACTCATCTGTTCTCTTTGAAATATTGACCGAGGCTTATTTTGCAGACTGGAGCTGCTGCTGCAGAGAGCGAACAAGATTCAGAATGGGACCCTCAGCTGTGAGGAAAAGCTCACCTTAGCAAGGAACACGCTGCAGGCTGTAAGTCTTTGCTCTTGGCCTCCTTCCCTCCCTCCCAGCTCCTGTGGGTGGTTTCCCCTTTGGTCTCTGGGGGCCCCAAGCCTTGGGTTGTGGCCTTTGAAATAGTTCCCCTTGAGCTTGGACTCTGTCATTACAAAAACAGAGCTAGGGAATTAGTGGATGTGGCTGCGAAGTGAGTGTGCCAGACATTTCCCAATTTGTAGCTTGACGTTGCTTTGTCTGCCTGCAGTTGCTTCCTGCTTGTAGTTTCTCTTGCTCCGTCGTTGGCCCCTGTGCTTTTCCTTAGGCTTCCGTCGTTGGCATGTTGCGTCTTACGCTTTTCCCTTCCGTCTTCTGGTTCTCTTCTCCTACTTCTGTTTCACTGTCTCCCCTGTTCCACTGGCACTTTCCTCTCTTGCCCTTATCAAGCATCGCCGTGATGGCGCAGGGGTTAGAATGCAGTATTGCAGGCTAACGCACTGCTCACTTCAGGAGTTCAATTCTCGCTGACTCAAGGTTGACTCAGCCTTCCGTCCTTCTAAAGTCAGTAAAATGAGGAGCCAGATTGTTGGGGCAAGATGCTGACTCTGTAAACTGCTTAGAGGTTTACTGTAAAGCACCGTGAAGCAGTATATAACTCCAAGTGCTATTGCTATGGCAGCCTTTCTTGCTACATATGCAGAAATGCTCTGGTCTTTGACGTCCTTCAGAGAAGCAATCCTGTACCACACTGTACTCTCGACTGACACCTTTTTTAGGATCAGTTCCCTGTTCATGACATCCCAGTTCCTCTGCCAGAGGTTTTGGGCATCTTCCTCGAAGTACATCACAGAAAGAGACTCTCCTTAATAACCTTCAATGCTCTCTTGCCAGGATGAAGCCCACTTGGAGTCGGGCCAGCCGGTGCAGTATGAATCCGATGTTGTCATGTACCTCCAAGAGTGCGAGGGACTCCTCCGACAGCTGCAGACAGATGTTCAGATACTCCGGGATGAGAACTATTACCAGTTGGAGGAGTTGGTCTTCAAGTGAGTGATGTTCGTGAGCAAGGAGCATTTAAGAGCACGTAAAAAGTTGCCCTTGGAGTCTGGGGAAAGGGTGGCTCCTCTGTCGTGCCAAGGGCAGCTGGTCCTGGGCCACTCTGAGGGCCTTGTAATGCTTGGAGAGGCCCCATGACTTTCCATCTGACGGATCCAGTGATTGGATTTACACTGTGGTGCACTCGCACAGGAATCATTTCACACAAGCACAAACATTATAATCCCTGTGCCCCAATAAAACCCCAAAACATAAAGCACCCAAACTAAGACATGTCTGTTCACGTGATGCCTCAGTGGGCTTGATTATGGTCATAAGTCAAGGACTTTTTCATTTTTAGTAATCTCATTTAATAATGAGTGTTGTTTATGTGCAGTTGCTTTATTGACTGTTGTACACCACCCAGAGAGACTTTTTGTGAGATGGATGGCCATAGAAATGGGATACATACATAAAGGACCAGGAAGTTTCCAGCACTATGTTGCCGGTGTGTGTGTGTGTTTGATCTTCTGCCAATCTTGCCTCTTCAAACAATCAATCAGAATGAGCTGGAAGGGACCTTGGAGGTCTTCTAGTCCAACCACTGCTCAAGGAGGCGACTTTCCAGTCCCTTCTTTAAAACCTCCTGTGATGGAGCATCCACAACTTCTGAAGGCAACTTCTGTCCCACTGGTTGGTTGTCCTCACTGTTAGAAAGCTTCTCCTTAATTTCAGGTTGCTTCTCTCCTTGATTGGTTTCCATCTGTTGTCTCTTATCCTGCCCTCCAGTGCTTGGAGAATAATTTGATCCCCCTTTTCTTTGTGGCAGCCCCTCAAATACTAGAATACTGCTATCATGTTTCCCTCTCCCTCAAGTCCTTCTTTTTTCTAGATTGGCCAAACCCAAATCCTGCAGCCGTTCTTCATATCTTTTAGTCTCTAGGCCCTTAATCATCCTAATTGCTCTTCTTTGCATTTTTTCCAAAGTCTCAATATTTTTTTAGTAATGTGGTGACCAAAACCGGATACAGTCTTCCAGGTGTAGCCTTACTAAGGCTTTATAAAGCGGTTCTAATACCACATGTGATTTTGATTCTATGCCTCTGTTTATACAACGTAGGATTGCATTAGCTTTTTTGGCTGCTGGCACACATGACTTAAGTGATTGTCCACTAGGACTCCAAGATCCCTCCCACAGTTACTGTTTTTGAGCCAGGTTTTTCTCAAAGTGCACTTGTACATTTATTTTTTCCTGCCCAGGTGTAAAAATTTGCTTTTCTCCACATTAAATTTCATTTTATTGGATAGGGCCCATCGCTCAAGTCTGTCAAGATCTTTTTGGTTCCAGGGTTTGTCTTCTGGGGTGCTGGCTATTCCTGCCAGCTTAGTGTCATCTGCACACTGGATGAGTTCCGCTTCTGTTCCCTCATCTAAGTATGAAGATATTAAAGCGTCCTGGGCCTAAGACGGAACCTTGTGGTTCCCCACTGCTGACTTCCCTCCATGTAGACGCAGACCCATTAAGGACTACTCGTTGAGTATGGTTCGTCAGCCAGTTGCGAGTCCGTCTGGTGGTGATTATGTCTATCTTGCCTGATTTTCTCCCAGGATTGTGCGGCTTCAAGATGAATTGGTAACTTTGAGGCTGGAATGTACCAACCTTTACCGGAAAGGTCACTTCTCCTCCCCCTCCTCCTTGGACTTGGCACAGCCTTCCTCCTTGAGCACCAGACACGTGAAGACGGAACCTCTGCTAAAAGGAACGATTGCCCCTCCTGCCTCTACCTCCTGGATTCGGAAGCCAATGACTCGCGTGGAGTTGGTGGCCATTTCATCCTCTGAAGACGAGGGCAGCCTTCGCTTTGTGTATGAGCTGCTCTCTTGGGTAGAAGAGATACAGGTATGTTGCCTGGTGGGAAGGAAAGAAGGACATCAGGTGTTCAGACGAAGTGCTGAACTAGATCAGTTGCTGGCCTTGTGCAGCAGGCTAAATTGACTAGTGTGGAGCTTGGTTAGATTTTTTTTGTGTGGCTTAATTTATTGCATGAACCCAATTCATGTCTAGTATGGTGTCATTACAAACTTAGAAAATGGGTTACTTCAGTCATCAGATTAGGTATGTTGTATGAACCCAATCTGTGGGTGTAGTACTATTTGAAAAATAAGTTAATAACATTCTAAGATTCCATGAATAATTTTTAAAAATGGTTTGATCATTTTGTTTATAAACTCTAGATTACGGAAGTATAATAAAAGTCATGTTGTTTTATTAACAAAAGCCTCATACAAAGTGAAGAGGAAATTTTCTGGAGAGCAGAATCTATATTCCAGGGGTCTCCAATCTTGGCAACTTTAAGACTTGTGGACTTCAATTCCCAGAATTCCTCAGCCAGCAAAGCTTTCTGGGAGTGGAACATATGGGCTACTTTCAAGGCAGAGGCATCTCTGAATATCTCCCTGAATCTTTAAGAACTTTCACAGGACATTAAAAGCTTTGCTATTGGTGTAAGCGTTGAAGTTTCTGGTAAAGAGCTCTCTTGGAAACGATGATGATCCCAAAGGGTCCCAGGTTGTCTTGTTGCTCTTAAAAGTAATCTGACATTTGGAGCTGCTCTTTTTATAAGCCCCAGAGAGATCAGAGAAAGGGCAGAGAGAAGGTGCACTGAGGGGAGTTTTTGTTTGCACCACTATAATGAACTTGGTACACAACACAAGCAATCCAGTTTGCCTTGAAAAACATTATTTGGCCAATGTATTGGAAAAGTTAGGCAAATTTGGGAAAGATCTCCCCTGATTATTCTTTCTATTGCCAAATGTTGTAGATGTAAATACTTACGATTTTTTTTAGTTTTAAAAATCAATTGGAAAAGGCAGTAGAGTAGAAAGAAAGGTTATTGATCAGGAGAACCTTTTGGTAAGATTTGCAGAGACTTTTCCCCTGTGTTGAGAGGTGGCTGCTTTTGATGGCTTTTCAGATGAAATTGGAGCGATCTGAATGGGGGAATGACTTGCCCAGTGTGGAAGCCCAGCTGGAGGTTCAGCGCCAGATCCACAGTAGTGTTGAAGGCATGGGCTCCAGCGTGAAGGAGGCCAGGATGTACGAGGTGAGCAGACCCACCTGGGTTCATTTGACCCCCTTCAAGATGACTTTGAGGACACTGGGAGGCAAAGTGGGATTATATTTGCCCCGTTTTCAGAGCTGAGAACATTTCTAATTGAGTTGATTTTCTGTAGAACATGGTAAGTTTTTTCTTGGTCTATAGCAATTGCAATAGCCCTTAGACTGATATGCTGCTTCACAGTGCTTCACAGCCCTCTCTAAGAGGTTTACAGAGTCAGCCTCTTGCTCCCAACAATCTGGGTCCTCATTTTACCCATCTCGGAAGGAGGGAAGGCTGAGTCAACCTGGAGCCTGATGAGATTTGAATTGCCAAATTGCAGGCAGCTGGCAGGCAGCAGAAGTAGCCCTGCATTACTGGACTCTAACCACTGCGCCACCACAGCTATAAGTATTCACCTCACCTCACCATCACCTTAGTCATCTGGATAGCATTGATAGTCAATAGAAAACCTCAAAAGATATGTATCACACTTGGCCTTTCACTAGGAGGCTCCAATTGGAACCCAGATGTTTTTGTAGTCATCTCTCCATCTTACAGCAAGTCCTCTGAGTAGGCGAATCTAGTGGTAGGGCCACATTATGTTACTTTTGTGACCGTCTGTTATCAAGCAAACATCCAAAGTATCTTGCCTTTTTCCATGTCTGTTTAATCTGCTTTTTGATGGCATCTTTTAAGTTAGTCCATCATCAACCTAATTTCTGATCTGATCTCTGAGTTAAGCATTTGTCTTTCTGTTGCTTGTTGCATTACTTGGAGTTTTTCTGCATCTGAGTTCTATTCTACACTTCATTCAGAATTTAGTTATGTAAAGAGTGCAGATCTGAATATATGAGTTTTTCTGATCTTCCTGATTTGCCTTTGACCTCTGTGTCGCCAGAAGCTACCCTCCCCAAAGATTGGTGGTGGAATGGGGGGAACTAAAGTAATTCATTTGGGTTTAAATGTATTTGAAACAAAATGTAGCTAATGTGATTATTGTCTAATCCTGAATTTAGCCATTTTCCCCTTCTATCATATTAAATATTTTGACGTGGTGGAGACATTCAAGGCCTCTGAAGGCCATGCCCTTAGGAAGCTAGCTGGGCTACTTTAGCCCTGATAGTCAGCTCTTTGATTCAGGCGGTTCTCCAGCGTCACTCAAAGTCTGTCTTTCCACAAGAGTCCATACCTCCATACCTGAGAAGAGGGAATGGCCCTCCTGCAGAACCGTCTGGACCTTCCCCCCTCCAAAGTAACCTGCTGAATTACTGGTTGGGTTTGTCCAATAATCTAGGCTCAAATGAGGTGTGATGGTTTCTGGTTCCTCAGCTGTTCTCTTGGCATGTTGAAAGAATGAGAACTAGTCTAGCATGTGCATTTCCAACTATTGTAGCATTATTTTTAATCAGCCCTTTTTGTCCTCTTCTCCATTTAGGGTAAAATGTCTTCAAATTTCCGTGCTAGCTACACTGAAACCCTGGGGAAACTGGAGACGCAGTACTGCAAACTGATGGTGAGTATCTTTGTGTTGTGGTTAGCCGGCAGCGGGTGCGGATGGCTGAGGAGAGCAAGGACTCAGATGAGGGGCCAGGACCATCAGGGAGTGGACTGCTGCCTTCAGAGATTGTGGGGGCTGGCAGCACGATGAGGAGGTTCCCGAGGAGCCTGTGCTAAGTGCGCGTGCGTGCAGGATTGCTCGCAGGAAAGAGCAGCTGCAACAGCATGGGCAATTCGGGAGTAAGGCTGCAAGGTAATGGCCCCTCCTTCAAGAAGATAAAAGGCAGCTGTGAAACGAACGTACTTTGCAGAAGGCAAAGACATTTTGAAACTCCAGCCTCGTGGACATTACAGTTGGTATTTGAAGAGTCTTGTGTTGTAAACTATTTCTTATCTGTTGTTTTTTGGCAAGGCTCTTTCTTCTGGAAGCTAATTAGTTGGAAGCAGCCTTTTATCTGTGAAGAAACAGAATTCATGGATTAACCTTAAAAGGTTGTGCTGCTGCCTTTGTCTTGTGTTTGCTCTCTTGGAACCAGGTTTGGGTCAGAACACTTTGGCAGATTTCTTTCCAGGCCCAAAAGGATGTCTGAAAATGTTTTGCAAGTTCCTAAACGTTTTGCAGTCCTAACAGAAGTGCCAGTGCCGATAGAAGAGAATCTCTGTAGCTCAAGGTAGAGCTGTGGGGTCCTTGGTGCTCTCCAAGCTTGGTGGTTTTCTTTCAGACATTCTATTATACAAATGGGCAACCATGCAACCTGAAACAACTAGGTAACGTGAAAGCCAGCTATGTGACTTTGAGGCAATCGCCTGGAGACAATGAGCTCTAGTCCCACCTTAGGTATGAAAGCTGATTGGCTCCCTTTAGACCAATAACTCTCTCTCAATCCAACCCAACTCACAAAGTTGTTGTGGGGATAAGAGTTCAAGGAAGGAATATTAGGTATGTTTGCTGCTTTGAGTAATTATAAAGTAATAAAGTGGGATAAAAATCAAATAAATACAAAACATGATATAAATAAATAAACAACAGACCAAGTCAAGTCCAACGTCACTAGAGAATTTCTGGAAGCCTGGTGCTCTGCCAAATTGGCCATCAATAGACACTTAGACATAAACAATATCTACATACTGTGCAAAAAAGATAATCAACGAGCCAGACTCAACAAGCCAGAAAGGGAACAAAAGACCCAGACTCCTCCTCCTCAGCAATCAACAACCAGATGATCATAGATTTACTCCAGGATTAACATCAGACCAACAGTCAAGAAGTAAGCAAAGTCCCAGTCAAGGAACTTCCAAACAGGCTAAGAGTAATCAGCCCAATCAAAGAATCTCCAACCCCACCCACCCCTACCAATACTGACAGGGCAAGCCACTAAAATATAAAGGGAGAGAGCAAACCCCACTCTTTACTAGCACTGATGATGTTACCTAGCTGGGTAATGAAACACCTGGGAGAAAACCACCAAGCTCAGAGAACATCAAGGACAGCTCCTCTCTACTCTGAGCTGCAAATATTCTCCTTCATCAATAAACATCTTCAAGCGCTAGCACTCCTTCGAGTGCTTCTTATTGCACTAAAAATGTTACCTGGTCAGGTAATGATCATCTGCAGGAAAACAGCCAAGCTCAGAGAGCACCAAGAATGCCACAGAAATGCCAGTTCTTCCTTCAAAGGGCCTTTCTGTGAGTGTGCCATTTGTGTTGCCACAAGAACAGATTCCTTCAACCACCTCGGCCCATCTTGGGAGAGGAGGTAGGGATGATTTGAATCGATAAAAAATTGCCCCTGGTTGCTATTACTGTTATACCAAGTATACCAAGCCACGCCCACAGCCACGCCCCCACAGAGCTAGTAGGGAACATTTTTGAATTTCACTCCTGAGCTCACTTGCTGCTTTGCTCAGGTTCTCATTTTGATGCATTTCACCATCTAGTTGGGCAAAGAAATTCCAATAAAAACCAGATGCAGTTTTGTAAGCATTAGTACAGTATTTACTTTCCCCCAAATGTGGCATTTCTGAACACCCTTTTACTAATACATGTTTGTATGCATACTTTTTCACATCATGCAGCAAACCACACTGAACATTTCTGCAATTTTCAAAAAATTTGCAGCAGTTGAAGAAGTTGGTGCTTTTTTGTTTTCTTGGTTTATAGAGGATAGTGAGCAAATTGAACACCGTGTTGGATCTTACGTATTTTCTGTGCCTAAAAACTGCTTGGCAAGGTTTATAAACCAGTTTTTAAAGAATTATTTTCTGTGCTCACAAATAAGACATCTAAGAGTAGAAATCACTTGAATATTATGAAATGGGACAAAATGTGTCATCTTTATGCAGGAGACATCCAGTTTCCGACTACGCCACCTCCAAAGTTTGTATGAGTTTGTATCACAAGCGACAACTGAATTAATTTGGCTAAATGAAAAGGAGGAGGAAGAGCTCGCCTATGACTGGAGTGAAAACAACCCTAACCTGACGACAAAGAAAAATTACTTCTCAGTGAGTAGAAAGACCTTGTAGCAACCAAAGGAGATTGCATAGCCTCTGTTGAGTCTTCTGGAGGTCAAGAGAGGAGATCAGTGAGAGTGGCTTTGTAATCACAATTTCATATTTTTCAGTATAGATATTGTAAGAAGAGAGTATGTTGGTCTGTGACAGCCAAAAATTGGAAAGAGTCTAATAATCTAGTTTTATTATCAGTCAAAGGCTTTGATGTGGCTGACTGTAAAATTTCTTAAACATGCTACCAGACTCTTCCTGACATTTCTCAGTGAAGCTAGTACTTAGAAGAAGTTATATGTCTGTGGAAATTCTCAGTCCTCCAGGTCATGGATGTCCCAAAGGCGCTTTTTTTCAAGAGGCAACTGGTTTTTCTTTGAAGATGTTTTGCTTCTCATCCAAGAAGATTCTTCAGCTCTGACTGGATGGTGGGGAATGGAAAGATTTATATTCCTTGCAGATGGCTGGTCATTTGCATTCTTTTAGGAAGTCGTTAAGGCCACCTGGAGGTTTATCTGTGTCGTCAGAGTCACCTGAGTAGTTCAAATGGGTGTGGAGCTTTCTCGGAACTGTTGAAAGGACTGTGTTGTAGACTGGAGATGATGTCATATCCCTCTCTCTCTGTGGAGACATAGTTTTGACATAGATGGCTTCTTTGACCCCTCTTTCAAACCAGCAGTCCCCTCTGTCCAAAATGTGGACTTTGTTGTCTTCAAAAGGGTGGGATTTGTCTTTTAAATGCAGATGGACCGCTGAATCTGGTCCTGCTGGGTTTGTTCTCCGATGTTGTGCCATGCATTTATGAAGTGGTTGTTTCGTTTCCCCAGATCTGCACATGCCTCACTGCACTGCACTGCATAGAAGAAGTTATATTTCAGTGTTGCCTTCCAAAATTCCTTAGATTTTGACCTCCAGATGATGCTTTCTAATTTGCGGTTTCAGACTTTATAGGGGCTGAAATCTTTTGGGTGAAATCAATATTAAATTATTTGTCTAGCCCTGTTTTTTTCACCTTTTTAGTTGACCCTAAACTCTGATAATCCCACCTAACAGCAGAAACCTATTGCCACAGCATTTCCAAGGCAGAACCATTTTGCTTCTCTTAAATATTTCCAAAGAATGTAGAATATCTTGAGATGGCTGTTCCAGAATTGCACAACTCTTATCACTAGGACACTTTCCTTGATTTAAACCACTTGGAAATTTGTTGAACAACACCAGGCGTGGAAGGGATCCCTCCCCTTCCTCCACCCAGGGCCTTTGGGGCATGCATTGCTGACACAGTTGCTTACCAACTTGTAGCATAGTCCAGACTCCCTTCTGCCACCTCCTTTGCTCGAATCTCATGGAAGACGTGGTTGAATTGAAGATGTTCTAGGCCCTCAACATTTTCATAATCGGCTAAACTGATCGCTCCCTGATGATAATCAGTGATGATATCACTGAAAATCACTAACCCAATGCTTTTTTTGGTTTTATTTTAGTATTCTTGCCATCACATCTGAAAAAATTACCTTATTACTGAATGTTGATGTAGATGTTGAAAATTGTCCTTGCCTGCCTCACCCTTAACCTTATAACTGGCCCCTTTTTGGAACGCAGCCTCAGCACACCCCAGAAACACAAGTATGGCCCTCAGCATTAAACCCAGACCCTCCTGTTCAGTTCCCCAATGGGCCTTTGCCATCTTTCTAAACGTCTCCCTGTGCCCGGCTTGTCTTTGGCCAAGAGGCGCATTCCGTCTGCTTCGGCCATAGAATCACCGAAGCCCTTGGTGTGTCCCCCACTCAGGAGCTGACAGAAGAGCTGGAGGAGAAGCAGGACGTCTTCCGTGCCCTGCAAGATTCTGCCGAACTACTCTCATTGGAGAATCACCCTGCCAAGCAAACGGTGGAGGTAGGGCATGGCTGGGAGGAGCTCTTACTGGCTCTTGCTTGGGAATGTTCTGGGAGGGGCTTAGGCAAGGCCAGGACTTAGGATGGCTGGTGAGTGTGAAGGTCCTCTTTGGGGAGCCTTTCCCACCTTTCATTCCCATATGGACTCATGTTTGACCCATGGATGAGTTGACATGGTGCCTACGTAATAAAGCAATATATTGGAGGCCCTGTGCATCATGTAACATACTAACAATTTAAACAGAAATACAAAGCAATTGTCTTGTGTTCTGGAAGAGCTTCCTTTCTGGAACAGGGCATATAGTTGTAGGAAGTCTTTGTTTGAAACAACTGTTTCTTTGGTTTTTCCCAGCTTCTGCTGGGCTGGGCGTTCTTGTCCCTTCAGCACAGCTGTGGTTGTCTCTTCCAGGCCTACAGTGCTGCAGTTCAGACGCAGTGGCACTGGATCAAGCAGCTATGCTTGTGTGTGGATCAGCACTTGAGGGAGAACACCGCCTACTTCCAGGTAGGGCAGCCCAGGTAGGGCTGGATATCCCCAGTTAATCCACAAATTTAAAATGCAAGGATTCCCCTTGGCAGCCTGGCCGGCCTTCGCTATGGATGGAGACACGTTTTGTGGGGTTGGGCAAATGAAAGACTTCTTTGTACCCTTCTAGTTCTTTGGTGATGCTCGAGAGTCTGAGATGTTCTTGAAGAACCTCCAGGACAACATCAAAAGGAAGTATTCTTGTGACCGCAATACCAGCCTGACTCGCCTGGAGGACCTGCTCCAGGATTCCATGGTGGGTGCTTTTGGGCAAGTCGGATGGTATCCTGTAGACACCCAGAGACCTTCCGAACTTCAGCAATTCCCCAGCCTTTGCTAACTGTGCTCCTTGAGTGAATTCTGGTGGTGGTCTTCTCCGACAGCTGCCTTCTTTGCTGCTCTGGAAACCGATGAATTTGGTTAGAGTGGATCCTAGCACTGCTCATAGCTCTGTGCTTTAGAAGCAAACAAGGAATGTGTATGCATGTTAAAGTACTTTCTTTTCTCCTTGGTCATTCCCAGACCCGCTTTTCTGAAGTCCCCCTGTGTTTGGTTGGCATCCCCCTCACATGTATCTGTGAAGTGGTCTCCAGCATGTTACTTATTTCCAGTGTGCTGAAGCAAGTGGCTGCTGGTGGGGAGCCCAGGGCGACATGAAATCCTGAGTCGGGCCATTGATCTGTCTGGCCAAAGCTCATCTCCCTTCGGGTTCTTCCTGTGGTGCTGCTAATGGGCTGGCGCTGCACAGTGGGGGGCTGCTGTCCCTTCCTGACTGGCTGGCTGGCAGGTGCACATTGTCCCCTGAGGCCTGGTCTCTGAGCAGCTCCGGGCCTCCTGGCTCTGAACCAGAAGCGTCCTCGAGCTGTATCCTCTGGATTGCTTGGACGTAACACCAGTGACTCCCAGCCGTAGTCCAAAGAAATTAGGAGAGGGGCAGGAAAGTAAGTCCCTGGCAGGAGGGATGGGAGGGTGCTGGTGAGGCTTGCACGCTGGCTGAGGGAGGCCGCTTGGAAAGCAGGACAGGCAAGCATGGAGGTCAGCATGAAAGGCGGGAGGGACAGAAAAAGCCTTTCTAGGTGCAACCAGGAGAAGGAGGGCCCCTGGAAGCCTCCTCCCGAGTGGGAGCTTGTGCTTGCGGCCAGCCAGCCTCCATCCGGGTTGGCTTGCACCGATGCTCTTGGCCTGGCCAGCGCTCTGGAAGAGACGGGGGGAAGAGAGGGCGCTTTGGGGCAGTCAGGCTCCAGCTGTTTGGGGGGGGGGGAAAGTTGAAGGACCCAAGAAGAGAAACTGTGCAGGGAAACGGAGGGGCTGCTGCAAAACAAGCCAACAAAGCGCCTGCCTGGGGCCAAAGTAGATGCCTAATGATCATAATGAATGAGTTACAGTTGTATTTCTTCCAACCATGCTCCCCTGGGACAGGCACAGGTAGCTCATTTTTAAGCTCTATCTATCTATCTATCTATCTATCTATCTATCTATCTATCTATCTATCTATCTATCTATCTATCTATCTATCTATCTATCTATCTATCTATCTATCTATCTATCTACCTACCTACCTACCTACCTACCTGATCTATCTAATTTATCTATCTCAACTATCTTCCTACCTACCAGCATTTCCCCAGCATTGTCTCAGCCAGGTTTTAAACTGCTTTCAGTCAATGCATCAATCTTCCTGAACGATCTTTCTGCACAATTCTGCCACCGCCTCCATTTTTTTACTTTGCAAAAATCAAGCATTTTTTTCTTCAATAAAGACAGTAGGTCTGGGTCTGGTTGCTCAAGTAATCTCGTCTTGGGGTTCTGGGCTGTGCTCCCAGGTTGGTGGGTGGGGGGGCCTTGGAGGATGAGTCTCTTGCCAGAAGAGAATGGAAGAAGGGCTGGCTGGGGGCTTTCTGTCCATGCACCCTCTCACTCCTGCCCCTGGCAAAGTGCTCACCCCAGATGGTAGGCGAGGGGCTCCGGTGGGAGCTTGATGTCTTTTTGGGGGCTGGCGGGGGGTCCCCTTGCTGTGGCTGCCTCTCTCTCCTGCCCTCCTCACCACCATCGTCTCGCTTTTCTTTTGAGCAGGATGAAAAGGAGCAGCTCATCCAGTCCAAGAGCTCCGTGGGCAGCTTAGTGGGAAGGTCCAAAAGTATCGTCCAGCTGAAGCCCCGGAACCCCGAGAGTCCTTTGAAGAACACTATCTCCGTGAAGGCGGCTTGTGATTACCGCCAAATTGAGGTCAGCAAGAGCAGCTGAAAGAAAACGGGGGGGGGGGGGGCAACTTGGAAATTTCCCAGATAAGGAATAATGTGAGGGTTGGTATTCAGAATGTCCCTGTTTCCAGACTTTCAGTGTCTCAGCCAGCCCTTATCCCTCCCCATGCCCAGTGGCTTGAATCCCAGGGCTCCTTCCCTGCAGTCACAGTAGTCACAAGTCTCTTGCTGCATTCTTAATGGTGACTTAAAATAACGATAAGGCTCTGCATACAGGTATTCCTCAACTTATGGCCATACTTGCCATGTACCCAAATTTTGATCCTGTGACCCTGGGGATGCTACAGCAGTTATTAACTAAGACAGCGGGCACAAGTCTTAAAGTGGGCCACTTTAAGACTTGTGGACTTCAACTCCCAGAATTCCTCAGCCAGCTTTGCTTTGAAGTCCACAGGTCTTAAAATGGCCCATGTTGGAGACCCCTGAACCAAGAGGACCAATCGTAAGTCCGGTGCCATTGTGACTTTGAAAAGGCAGTAAATGAACAGTTGTAAGTCGAGGACTACCTGTACTTCCTCTGTTGGCCTTAAAGGAGAAAAAGGTTGAGATTTCGGGGCAGGTTCTGATGAGCCTCTTTTTTGCTTCTCCCAATGTGCAAAGTTGAAGTACTAGCATCAGCCTAGAGCTTCCCAGAACTTTAGCTTGTTCCTAAACCATGAGTAGGGCGGTTGTTTGGGGTTCCCTCCATTAATCCACCCTTGGGCTTTTGTGCAGCCTTGTAATATGCCAACTCAGGTCCAGGATATCGTTCTGCGGGGCAAATCAGTCTATACGGTGTTTGAGGGAGAAGCGTTTGGTAAATTTGAGGCATGCCTTGTTAGGGAGGGCTGAGAGAGAGAGGAATAACCAGACAATAACCACACAGTCCCTGAATGAGAGACGTTCCCTGAAGTTGGGCTCCAGCACGGAGTCCGAAAGCTCGGAAGAGCAAACCTCTGTTCCGGTGACAGAACCGGATTCGATCTTGCGGAAAAATAACCCCGTGTGGGCAAGGCCTTATTTTCAGTTTGGTATCTCCTCATTGAGATAAGCTGCTAGGAAATGTTGCAGTTGCTTTTCCTAGAGAGACTGCAGAGAAACGCTGGGGAAAGTTTCTGTTTAAAAAGGAGGGAGGTCAGCTTGGCCCCCAAGATCAGAGGGTCACTTTATGGAGCGAGAAGAAATGTCTGCTGGACTACAGAAACACCTGGGTTGCCTCCACAGATCACAATCGGCCGCAATGACGAGTGTGTGCTGAAAGACAACGCTCAGCGAACCAAGTGGAAAGTGATCAGTCCCGCTGGGAATGAGGCCACGGTGCCCTCCGTTTGCTTCTTGGTTCCCCCTCCCAACAGAGAGGCCATCGAAATGGCCAGCAGGTAATGGGAGCGAGGTCAGGGACAGGTCCTGGTCAGATCCCTGTAGCAGCTTTGCAGAGTTCTCCACAGCCTGTGGTAGATGAGAAGCGCTTCAAGGGAACTCTGGGTGCAGCATTTGGTGCAAGGAGTTCAGAATTTATTCTTCTTCTTTTGCCAAAGAAGGATGAACTTTTCTGTTTTGTTTCTTTGTTTAGATTTTGCAATATTTTGCTCAGCTATTTTCTGTTTTGCCTTGTTTTGTTTTACTTTGAATTTTTGGATGCTTTTACTACTTTGAAGTTGGGTATGAAGAGCATTAGAGCCAAGTTCTCTTCCCTGACTGTAGTGAGCGGCAGCCTCTGTTGGGTAGATCTGTCTCTTTTCAGGCCATCTCATCCCCAGCGGTCCTCTTTCCCCCCGTGTTTTATTTCTTTTATTTATATAACATGTAAAAATCAATTTCAATCAAACAGTGTGTTGTCTGGGTACAACTATTTCTAAGCAATCATGATCAAAATGTTTACAATGATATTCGTCACAATAATATTAATACTAAAATAACAATAACGTTTAACTTACCTACTTCAACAAGTCGTCTTTATAACATTTGTCCTGCATTTATATCCCCATATTTCTAACTTCTGTTAGATAATACCAACAGAGATCCTTATTTATAAAGTCCCTATCAAACTACAAGTAAACAATTAAAATATCTACAAAAAGTCACATTTTTCATAGATTTTCAGAAAGTATGTATTTTGTGTGCATTTCATCCTTGTACAAATACCTTTTTTGCATTTTAACTTAAATGCACATTTTTAAACAGATATGGGTATTAGTGCTGAGAGCAGTGCTATAAAATACAGATGTATGCAAACCAATTGCAGGTGTCCATACTTCGCTAAACTTGGTCCATCTCAGAAGCTAAGCAGGAGTGGGACAGTTGGAACAACAGAACAGAATAACAGAGTTGGAAGGGGGATCTTGGAGGTCTTCTAGTCCAACCCCTGCTCAAGCAGAGACCCCATGCCATTTCAGGCTGTCCAATCTCTTCTTAAAAATCTCCAGTTTTGAAGCACCCACAACTTCTGGGAGGCAACTCATTTAGCTGATTAATGGAAATGGCAGACAGTTGGCCAGACTGGGAATTTGAGAAATGTCCCAGTTAAAGGCATGAGAAAGCTGATAAGTATCAATCAAATGCCATAACAATGGCAAAGACTTGTTCATGAAGAGCCAGGAGGGAACATAGACAGTCAAAGGAGAAAGGTAGAGTGCCTGGAGTCTGAGGACAGTAATGGTAAGGAGATCAGCTCCTGCAGAGGTTCAGAGTGCTTGAAATCCGTGGAGCCAGGGCTTCGTGGCATGGAGGTGCTGCTGCTCAGTCACGGGACTCCCTCGAGGAGAAGCTCAGGGACACCTTTGCTTTGCCTTCTCCTTGCAGAGTGGAGCAGCTCTACCAGAAGGTGATGTCCTTATGGCACCAGCTGCATGTCAACATGAAAAGCCTGGTCTCCTGGAACTACTTGAGGAAGGATATCGCTTTGGTGCAGAGTTGGAACCTGGAAAAGGTAATGATGCAGATCTCTAGAAAGTTGGTGGCTGGCGTTTTCGGTAAGGCAGAAAGGAAGGATGAGCAGTGTAAAATAGTGGGTGAAACAGTCTTGTGAGTAGTAGACCTTGGACAGGACCTGATCTGTTCCAAAATGAAAAGAAGAGGTTTGGCGGCAGCAGGAGATTGGCAAAGCAGGGGACTCAAAAGTCATCTTGCAAGCAAAGATTTTATAGTAAAGTTTAGCTGATTAAAAGTAGGTTGTACTAGGCTTACGACCACAATTGAGCCTGGAACTATGGTCTTAAATCATGGTGGTTAAGTGAGTCACCATATGATGCTTCCCGATTTTATGGAGGTCATTGAGTGAACTATGTACATGTACTGTAGTCATTAAACAAACCCATTACAGCAAATGGATATTTTTGGCTGGGAACTGGAAGTAAATGGCTTTCCATAGAAGACAATTCCCTGCCCCAATAAGCTTAAATAAAATTTTGCATTAGCTTAGATGTTTATGAAATACCACTGTCTGCTTCACAAGTTACTGTTCTTTCTGCGAGCACTGGCACTTGTTCCCCAACATGGTTTACCTACAACGTACAGAGTTCCCAATCAATATGCAGCCATATTGTAGAAATCCTGGCCAGTATATGCACTTACTCTGAAACTGGCTGGGAAAACAAGTTGCTTAAACCCATGTGAAGATATCTGGCTGGTGATTCCAGGTGCCTGGAGGTGGAGTGGTCCCTGGGGCTGCTGGCCCCTGCCCAGCCTGGTGCCACGATCCTCATGTAGCTGTGTGCTTTGTGTTCCTTGTGACTCACAGCTGCGGGCTCTGGCCCCAGGAGAGTGCCACCACGTGGTGAAGAACCTGCAGGTGCACTTCGAAGACTTCTTGGAGGACAGCCGAGACTCAGAGATCTTCTCCCTGGCAGATCGGCTGCACCTCGAGGAAGAAGTTGATGCGTGCAAAGAGCATTTTCAGCGGCTTCTGCAGTCCATGGAAAACGGTGAGTCTACTGCAATGTTCAGAGCAGCCCCTGGAGCAGGGAGTGCAATATATCTGTGTGGCATTTCAGGCTGACTGGTAGTTTTGGGTTTTATCTGTTTGTATGGATTTGTTTGGTTTTGAATGCTGCCTGAAGTTCATTGGAATTGGAGAGTTTAATTGTGGTGATTGTATATGAGATGGTTTTCATGGTTTATTTGTGAAGGTCTCCAGTCTGCTCTGAGGAAAAGAGTGTTATAGAATGCAAGGAACAGTTAATTTGGCAGAAAGTTCAAATCAATAAGGAACCCAAGGTTCAAATGTTGTGTGAGACTTCCCAGTCACCTCTTCTGCCCTCACCTGCGGAGCAGGACAGCTCAGAGCAGGCAGCCCAGTTCAGTGGGCTCCTGTGCCCCCAGGAGAGAATCATCATTGTGGGCTTGGCTGCTGCTTCAAGGGGTTTGTCTCTTGGGGTCCCTTGCAAACGGAAGCTCAGCAGTCAAGCGGGCCCTCCTGGGACTCTGGGTTCAGGCTCAGCTCTACTTCCCGCCAGCTTGGCTTCCTTTCAGCCCAAGATGGTGGGGTGTAAACATCAATCTGGAAGCTGTGGCTTGGAGGCAGGCATGCGGCCATGGACCTATAAAACATCTGAGTTCCCCATTTAACGTTCACTCCTTTAATCTATGAGCAGAGGATAAAGATGAGACTGCTTCTCGGACTTACCTCTCTGAGCTCAAGAACATCCGTCTTCACCTGGAGGAATGTGAGCAGCGGCTGGTGGGCACCATCCGGACACCAAGCAGCACCAGAACCGACGGGGATGCGCTGCAGGAAAACACTTTCCGAATGGCCGAGCAGGAGGTTGGCATTTCCACATGACGGCGGTGGGGTGGGGGGGTGGCAGCATGCTTGAACAGTGACCCCGTTCTCTTTAGGTGAAGAGGACAGAGAAGTCCACGGATTGTGCTGTCATCCTGCAGCAGGGTGGAATTTAAGGGGGAACCTTGTACTTACTGCTCACAATTTTTTTTTTTGTTTATTTGAATTTATATGCTGCTCTTCTCCAGAGACTCAGGGTGGCTTACAGTCTATGGAGCACCATGCTAAGTGCTCGGCAATAGCCTTCATTCCATTGTATATGCCTGCTTATTACTAGGGCTTTTTTGGCCCCCCAAGTGGCATTTTTACAAAGTCAGCTTATTGCCCCCAACAATCTTGGGTCCTCAATTTACCTACCCGAGAGGATGGAAGGCTGAGTCAACCTTGAACCTGGTGGGATTCGAGGCTGCACTAATTGCAGGCAGCTTGCACTAAGTGCTAGATGATTAACAGCCTGCACCACCAAGGCCCTTATAAATGAATTACAATGAATCCCCGTTTTGTTTCCTGAGAGAGACCCAGAACTGTGATGTCCTTCAGTTCTTTGTTTTGCTTCCTCTTCATCTTGCCGATTGGGAGAAGCAAATTCATTCAGATTCTGTTGGGAAACTGTTGGCATAGGAGATGGTTCTGTATGGATGGAGACCAGATACGCCCAGTCTCCATTCTGCCGGTGGAATCTCCCCTGAAAAGATCCCTCCTTAAATACTTGATCACCAGGCATCTGGCTGTGGAGGAGCTTGGATGAGGTCATTGTGGTCCCTGGCCTCTTGCTCCTCTTCTGATCCCTAAGGAGGCGTTGGAATTCTGCTTGTCCTCACGATTTGCAATTGCCTCTGCAGCGCCTGAAGGGGGATTTGCACCAGCTAAGAGTCGACCTGGACCAACTGGCTGAGAGATGCCACATTTTTTTGCACAAGTCTCCCACTGGGTCAAGTACGCCACAACTTCGTTCTGAGCTGAACCTGTTGGTGGAAAAGATGGACCAGGTCTATGGGCTCTCGGCAGTCTACCTGGACAAGTGAGTTGCTGGCATTTTCCCTCTAAACTCCAAAAGGAGAACTATGGTTTTGCCATATAAAAGAAACCAGGCAAGTGGCAGAACACCAGGCTCTTGACTCCTCTAGCTTAGGATGTTTTGTACTATTAAAAAGAAAGTTTGGGGAAAGAGAGGATTCCTAGTAGATTTGCACTGCCTGCAAATAAAATGTAGCATAGAGAGAGAATGTTAGATTGTGAGATGTGCTGCCAGGTACAGGAAATCACAAAAGAATTTAGCCATTTTTGTAGGGCCATCAGGAAAAATCTCTTGAATCCAATTTCTGAAAACAACAAATTTCTGGTCACATTTTAAAAATAGCTGGCGTAGAAGAGGATTGCCTCTTGGTTTTGCTTTATTAACAACAAATGTATTAAATCATAACTCATTTTGCAGGGTGCCCTGCAGTTATTCCTTGGAACCCTGGGTGCGCTGCAAAAGATAAGCGGCATTGGCAGCCCAACTTTAAGAGTCATGTTAACTATCAAAACAATATAGAGGAGGTATATCCTTCTGTCTGATACGCAAAATAAACGTCTCGTAATGCAGACCAATGTATATAGGCGAAGTCTGAATGCTAGCCAGATTCCCTTTGTGCTCAGCATTCAATGGGCATCGGACTCAGATTCATTTTGACTGGGGTCCATGCACCTGCAGAGAGCCATGAATTGTACAGGCAGCCAGTTTTTCTACCTCTCCTCTGCCCTATCCTGCCTGCAGTGCCAGCACCCAGGTTGCTTTTTACAACATAAGCAGTGCGGGGCGGGATGCAAATACTTTTTCTACCAGTTCTGTGGGCGTGGCTAGGTGGGAGTGACTAGGTGGGCAGGGCCATGTGAATGGGTGGGCATGACTTTTTTCCAGCCCCCTCCCGCTCCGCATTCCATTTTTTTGCCTCCTGGGCCTCAGGGAAGCCTCCTGGAAGGGCATTTTTGCTCCCAGAAGCTTCCCTGAAGCCCAGGAGGCAAAAAACAGAGCGCTGGGAAGGGGTACAACACACACACCCAACACACCCCACGCACCCCTTTTTGCCTCCTGGGCGAAACAGTAAGACAGCAAGGGGGATCCCAGCACAGCTGAACGTCGGAACAGCTAATCGTCGGGGGGGGGGGGGGGATACCGGTTCAGCTGAACCCGTAGCTGGTTGTTTTTTCTTACTACTGGTTCACCTGAACCGGACTGAACCAGTAGAATACCACCATTGAAGCAGTGACCTAATTGTTTTCTATAGTGTTTGTGAAATGTTTATTAACCTTATAACACACTGATGTGTCCAGTGCTGTTCCCTTCCTCGTCTGTAAATGGTAGAGCTTTGCTGTGGTATGTAACTTGGTGGCCCAGAGGAATTCAGTTCTGCCTTTGAAAGGGGATAGTAAGAGAGGTAAAAAGAGAGGTCTTGCTCTGGGAAAGTAGAATGCCCAAGAAAGAGATGAACTGCTCAGCCCTGACTGTGTCATCCTTACAAGGGGGCAGAGAAGTTTCCAAAATTTTGGTAATGGATTCTGCAACAATGAAGTAGTTACACTTTTGGAATTTCCACAGTGTCCATTTTGTGACCCGGCCACCTCAAAGGGCTTTCAATAGTTTCCAGATGTGGTAATGGGCAAGAAGGGGATGAAGGAAAGGGGGAAAGTCTCTCAATATACTTTTACTGTTCAACAATGCAATCCTGGACTGGATGGTCCTGGTTGACAAGAGGGGAACAGCTGTTCGCATTTCAGGAAGTTACATTTCCCTTTTTTCCCCCCTGGTAGGCTAAAGATGGTTGATGTTATCATTCAGAGTACGCAAGGAGCTGAATCCTTGGTGAAAGGCTATGAGGTGAAATTGAGTCAAGAGGAAGCTGTGCCTGCGGACATCATCGCCATTCAGTCCCACCGGGCCACCTTGCAGGTTGGTAGCCCTGAGATGCTCTTGCACAAGGCCACCAATCAATGCCAGTTGCCCCCTTCTGCCCCTTCTGTCTGCTGGAGGGACGCCAGCCTTTCTCTGCTCTTGCCAAAACAGTGCTCTAGGCCAGGGGTCTCCAACCTTGGCCACTTTAAGACTTGTGGACTTCAACTCCCAGAATTCCTCAGCCAGCAAAGCGCCCAGAGGAATTCTGGGAGTTGAAGTCCACAAGTCTTAAAGTGGCCAAGGTTGGAGACCCTGCTCTAAGCCATCTTTGTCATTCTGGGGCTGAATCAAATGGGACAATATGGCCGCACAGGTCAGGCTGGCCTGCTCTGGGGGATAGGCAGGCTGGCTCAGTTGGTCCCGAGGCTTCCTTTGTCCTGTTCTCCTTTGTCCCCAGTACTGAAGGCAAACGCACTTACACAAAACCATGTAGATGTATCCAGTTGGCTTGCGTGGCCATGTTGGCTTCTGGCTGAACAGATGGGCTGTGGCAAGGTTCATCCTTATGCTTCCTGTATAAGAATTTTCACCAAATAGAAAAATCTATCACTTTGATCATGGAGAACATAAAAATTAGTTGGCCTAAATAGTCCTGAACTGGACGAAATACATAAGAGAAGGTCCACCAGAGAAGGTTAGCTACCTAAGAGGAAAGACTGGGCAGCAGCAGCAGGGATCTGGCAATCCCGCAAACAGAGAGGAGTGCGCTGGAGGGGGCATCTCCTGCCTTTGCCCCTGTGCATGACATCACCCTGAGTTCTTTGGTTCTGCACGCAGCCCTCTTCTGCCGGAAAGACCAAGAGCTGCTAGGAGATTATCTACCCAAATTCCAGGGCTTGGTGCTGGGAAGCTGAAAGGAAGCATCCTGCCACAAGGCCTGGGGAAAGCAGGGGGTCACGCGAGGCACAGACCAAACTCTCACCAGAAACTGCCGAGGGACTCTTCTCCAGAGGCAGCTTCCTTTTGCTGAACTGGCTCCTCCTGAATGTTCACCCGGATTCCACCCCTTTTGCTTTCCCTCAGTTCAAGTTGTTTTGTAGGGCAGTCAACACAATCCTCCCTCCAAGCAGAGTCCAGGCCAATGCCAGAGAGAGATTTGGCTTTTGGGAGAGTTGACAAAACTGCTGTGTTGGAACCTCTTCTTCCCTAAAGGATCTTTCTCCAAATTCATTTTGTAAAAATAGGCAAGAGGACAAATCTGTCTTCCTTACTGCTGGAGCAGTTAACTCTGCTCACTGGGCTTTCTTGCTCATTATCATCAGTCCACAAAGGAAGCGCCTCTATTTCTAAAGGCTGGAACATTGATTTGGGGGGTTTCATATTCAGCCAGTCAGTGAATTTAATCCTGAATCTGTCACTGCCAGAATTATCTAGCAGAGAGAGATAATTACCAGCCCTTCAGCACTCAAAAAACAGCAGAAAAAAACGTTTCTTTGGATGCTCTTGCACAATGTTTATAGGTAATGTTCAACTGCAGAAGGTTTGGTAGCTGAGCCTGTTGTTGCCTTGGTCACTCTGCACTTGAGAGTGGAACATCCCCTTCTGATCATTCAGCTCATTGCAAGTAGGCTAGGACAACTGGCATGTCTGAGGACCTCCGTGGCATCCAGGTTTCTTGGCCAAGCAGCCAAAGGCTTGTGGGGTTGGTTGAAGGTAGTTGGAGTATCATTCTTAGGAAGAAGTCATTGAAGTCAGGTCCTCTGGAGTATTGTAGCAACACACGAATGGGTGCTGATTGCTAGGGCAGAAAAGCAGAGCAAGATTTGGAACAGGGCTGCAGAATCCCCACCTGTGAAAAATGAATAGGCTGAGAAAGAAGCCACCAGGAAATGACCTGTTTCCATATCCAGGTTTGCTTGTCTGTTTTTTGGTCAGTGATCATCTTTGCTCCTTGTCCTTGTTGTGTATCATTAATATTCCAGCACTGGATCAGTGAAGTGAACACCAAGAACGCCGTCTTTGCAACCTTGGAGGATGACTTGGCAAGAGCCAAGGGGGTAACAGACCAGCTGTACCGCTTGAAGCAGGAGCGCAGCCTGGACCTGGAGCATTACCAGGAGAAGGGGGCTCAGCTATGGGATCGCTGGCAAAGAGTCAGCCTGCAGATGGAGACTCGGTGAGGAGGGGGCTGAGTGGAGGTTTTTGAGGTTCTCAGAATCACTTATCAGGCTTTAGTATCTCCAATTCAGCAACATAGTTCAAAATAGCAAAAACAAGGCAAACTACTTATAGTCCTGACCCAATTTTATTTTTGGTTACCTGTATAGTTCTCTCTAGAGAATTCCGTCACATGTGACGTTTGGATGTCTCTTAACATGAGGTTTTAATAAGTTCTCTTTTGATTAGCTGAATAAGGATATTCTTAGATTAAACAAAAGATTTTGTTAATATTTTTATTCTGACATGATTATTAAATCAGTTCTGTTTTTGATTATTGAATATCAACTTCAGTGTAACAATGTCCTAAAATCTTAAATTGATACAAGATACTTTAATATGCTGCACCAATTTAATATTGCCTCAGTATTTTTACTTAAGCTTAATTTCTTGTAAATCTCTTTTATCTCTTGGTGTGAAAAGACAAAATACAAGCTGTCTTTTTGTTCCTATTCTCTCTTGACAGCTCCCATTTTCTTCTGAGCTTTGGTTCGCAAATGTTTCATGCACGATCATGAGCTTTTCTAGAAGAGCAGCTGACCATTAGATAAATGTTACTGCTGTTATTACTTTCTGTCTACACTGATTTTCTGGGAAATATATCCATTGTCCGTGGAATCTTTGCTCTACCGTTTCTTCATTCATTCCTGCCCTGCCATTAGTGGTGTTATTAGTAAGGTTTATACCTACAAAACAGCCACTTTTGGGGAAAGATCAGGGGGAAGGAGGAAAAGCCCCTTTGTGTCCTTTTAAAGGGAGCAGACAGGTAATCTAAGGGGGCCGTGGCCCCGTGAATAATCGCCCCACCCCTCCAAGGGCCAGGTAGCCTGACTGAAAGGAGCTCTGGGTCCCTAGAGGGACCCCCACAGAGGGCCAAGGGTGCTGTGGAGGCCTCCTTAGATGGGGGCTCTTGCAATCAGAGTGAGTGGAAGCACAGGAGACTGTTTGCAGAATCCTGGGGTTTCTTGCAGAAGGACAGGTTCATTGCCACTGCTGCTGACCTGGGCCAATTGACTGACCAAAATAAATGCATTCTTGATGTGTGTCTGTAGTAAACCTTTACAGATTGCAAACCACTCCAGACAAAGAGTGTCTGAAGAATGTGGTCAAAAACAGTCAAATTGGGAAGAACATGGGTATGTCATGGCCATCATCTTGACTTTTTAAAAACCACACTCTCTGGATGTCCCTGAAAAGTTTCCCCCTCTACTGCTCTATTATAAGTGTACCATGTTTGAAGCATCTTTTATCAGTTGGCGTTTTCTCCTTTCCTCTGCTTCATTTCCTCCATTTCTCGGCAGAAAATCTGAGCTGGAGAATATTGAGGATGTTCTCAGGGATTATCAGAACTGCCATGGGGCACTTGTCCGGTGGATTGAGCAGACCACGGCCCAGCAGGAGCTGATGAAGCCTGGACAAGCAGAGGACAGCCGGGTGCTCTCAGAGCAGCTCAGCCAACAGATGGTAAGGATGATGGAGAGATGCATGAACCTTCTCTCTCTCTCTCTGGAACTACGATTTCCCTCATTCTCATCCAGGTTCAGTCCCCACATGAATGTCTTGGCACTTGGGAAAATAATGTCTCTAGCATTTGTGAACACAAAGATGCTGAACTTTACTTGTCTAGGTCTGTGATCGTCTAACTCCCCTAGCAGCAGATGCCTCATTTTTTAACAGTTGTGATTGCTGTGAATTTTTTAACCTACAGAGAAGAGAAAATGTGTTTGATTTCCATGCTAGATTTCATGGCCTTTTGGTCCAATGTAGCTGGCGAGGCCTTATATCCTTCGGAATAAGAGCTATAAATTGAAAAGGAAAGTTTGCCTCATCTCCAAAAGAGACCGAAAATACAAGGGAAACACAAGACGTGGCTTAATAATAGAGCCAGGTTATTGTGGATACAGTATATATCCCCCTGCTCCAAAATGTGGATAGAGTTAAAGAAGAAGAAAAAGGCAGAGAAGCATCTTGCTTGCAATTGTGATTTTGACTTTTGCTTTTTATTTTGAATTTAAGGCACTGTTTGCTGAAATAGAAGCAAATCAAGCCAATTTGGACCAGTGTCAGAAACTGTCTCAGCAATATTCAGCCGCTGTCAAGGTAACATATATCTTCTAGTTGTACAAAGAAGGAGCACACAATACAAAGACACAGAATGCAGAACCAGCTGGGACAGAGATTGGCAAACCTGAGGCTGGTTCTGAAATAGCCCTGGGCATTTGGGAAGATTATTTTAGATAATAGGCAGATCTTTTCCATAAACAAGGCATGAGCGCACTGCTGGACTGTGGCAGAAAAGTAATTCACTGTGATTAAAACATTCAATAGTATTTTGTAATATTTATTATATTATAAATTTATTATTGTTATTATTAATATTAAATATTTTGTTGTGTGCATCCAAAGTAGAGATGTTTCATGTAATCTTCTGTGCTGCCCTTGTATCTTTTGAAAGAAATAAGATTAGGCAGTTCCACTGGCAGTAATCTGAATAGTTTGTTACCATAGTTGATAATTAATCAAGTCCTTTGCAACAAGGACGACTCAGCCTTCCATCCTTCCGAGGTGGGTAAAATGAGGACCCAGATTATTGCAGCTCCAGAATCCTTTTTGTCATGTTGCCCTCTCAGGAGTATGAGTTGCAGCTCATGACCTACCGTGCCTTTGTGGAATCTCAGCAAAAATCCCCCGTGAAGCGCCGGCGTGTCCTTTCCTCCTCCGATGCTGTCACGCAAGAGGTGAGGTGTGGCTCCTTCTGGCCTTGGTTTTTCTCTGCAGGAGGGCTTGGAGGCCAGAGGGGTTCAGTTTTTAGCGTTGCTCCTACAAACTGCTTTCCTTTCAGGTCATATTAATGTTTGCCTTTAGAGAATAAATCACTGGTGAAAATTGCCCAAGAAAGCCAGTCCAGTCGTTGGTCTCCCAAGCCAAAGCGCTTGGATACAAACTCTTGGTTCATGTGCTTAGTCAAAATGATGGAAGGTTTTGTTAACTGGAGCTTTTTGACACTGAGCCACTGATTGTGCTGCTGATAGGGAGAGCATAAGGATTTCTCTCTGCCACCCCTGGAGGGTTCCAGATTCAGGGATTTCCCCCGTTCACCTTGAGGTTCAAAAGAGACAGGGAAAAGGAAAGCTCTTGCTTTTCGCATCACACAAACCACCATTCTTCTCGCAGCTCAATTAAGAAATGCTTGACTCATCCCTGAGATTGGTTGTGAATCATCCCCTCCTTTTTGCCTCCCTTTTTGTGGGGAGTATCTTGCTTCTGAGATTTCTCCTTTGATTTTTGCGGTGAGGGAGAACTTTCTGCAAATGAGAACCATTTTACTTTGTGTTTCATTGTTGTTGGCTTTAATGAGTGTGTTCCTTGTGTTTCTCATACCTTGTAGTTCATGGATTTACGGACACACTATACAGCCTTGGTCACATTGACTACACAACATGTGAAGTACATAAGTGATGCTCTCCGGCGCCTGGAAGAGGAAGAAGTAAGGACAGAATTTGTGTAATCTGATATTTATCTTGTGAATCTAGTTTGGTCTCCTGGAATCTTGCACCAGGTTTTATCTCATAAGATCATGAGAGGTTGGGTACCCTTCTTAGGGAAGCATCAAGATTTCACCACCAGCAGAAGCATATTAGTGTAGAGCGGAGGGTCTTGAAGAAATTCTGGTCTCAGTACTTCTCACTAAATGGAGGTCTGGGCTCCTCCTCTGGAAGCTGGTCCCACAAGGGGAGGACCCAGCTCTATATCCTCCAGGCTGGTCGGCTTAGCAGCCAGGACAACGGACCTTAGCAGAACTGTGCACTCTTGGCATTCAAAGACTCTTAGTTTCATGTCATCTTTGTGCATTGTTTCACCTTTCCCGACACACTGGACCTGGGCCTGGTAATTCATTTCAGTTTCAACATTGTCCCGTGCCCCTCAGCCCTTCTCCTTATACCCTGGGAAGCCCCCAGGCAGGTTTGCATTCACTCACCTTACAAGAGGACATCAATTGCATTATGATTCTAGCACACTGATCCCATGCAGTTTGACCTTGATATGCCTGAAAGAAGCATTGGGGGTGTCAGTGGCATTGGTGAATATATTATGTATCAACCTTCCATGTTGTTTGATTTCATTTTTTGCAGAAAGTTGTAGAAGAAGAGAAGCAGGAACATATGGACAAGGTGAAAGGACTCCTGGGCTGGGTCACAAGCTTCAAGCAGAGTCCACCATTCAGAAGCATCTCACCCACAAAGAGGAAAATGCTGGGAGATATTGAGAAGTCCATTTTGGAGCAGCAGGTGCCTGCATGGGTTGAGGACCTACCTTTCTTTTATATTTCTTTCTCCTTGTAGACCATGGCCCGTGTCACATCAGTCTTACTTAACTGATGTTTCCTCTATCTGAGCTTCTTCTTTCTTGTGCTCATTTTTTGGGGGGAAATGTATCATTTGAACTTTCCCTTCTCTTTTTTCCTGTCAGGGCTTGAATGAAGAGTTGGCCACAAAGAAGGAGGAAGTCTCAGAAGCTATAAAAACTACTCAAATATTTCTTGCAAAGCATAACAACAAGTAAGTTGAGAAAATAACATGAATCTAGAAAGTTGGATTGCAGGAAGCCTGAAAAGTAGACTCCAGAATAATTTTAATGAAATTTTGGCAATCACCATATTGTACAAGTTATTTTCATTCATTATTTCATCTCATGATTTTTCACCTTTTTCTGGGAAAGGAATTGTGTATAGGGTACCCTGACTATATATCTCACCAGAATAATGCTCCAGAAACTTAGTGGAATAAGATCAAATTTGGAAATGGCCATTTCTGGCCAGGAAAAAGAAAATCCTGCAAAATGTCCCCTGGAAGATCCTGATGCAGGAGAGCCACACTTGGGGGCTTTAGGCCATTCCATTCTTAGGGCCTCTCCAGAGTATCTACATGGGTGGTAAAACAAGTCATGATGGTGTTTGCATCAATGCTGTCAACACTCATAAAACCATATGGACTTTGGTCTTGACTTCTTTTTGTCATCCCCTATGTAATGGATTTTTATTCCATTTGAAGGTCTCCAGAAGATCTAGATGGTGGTGGTAGTGGACCACTTAGAGAAAGAGGTTGGGCATTGCTACCTTAGCAAGTTATTCCATCTTCCTATATCCCAGTCACATCTTGGATATAGGAAGTGGTATCAATGTTAACATATTAAATAAACACAAATTGTCAATTAGTTCTGCTAATAGAGTAGAGTAGTTATACTAAAAGTAAAGGCTCCCCTTGCACATCCGTGCTAGTCGTTTCCGGCTCTAGGGGGCGGTGCTCATCTCTGTTTCAAAGCCGAAGAGCCGGCGCTGTCCGAAGACGTCTCCGTGGTCATGTGGCCGGCAGGACTAAACACCGAAGGCACACAGAATGCTGTTCCCTTCCCACCAAAAGGCTCCCTATTTTTCTACTTGCATTTTTTACGTACTTTCAAACTGCTAGGTTGGCAGAAGCTGGAACAAGGAACGGGAGCTCACTCCGTCACGCGGCGCTAGGGATTTGAACCGCCGAACTGCCAACCTTTCTGATCGACAAGCTCAGTGTCTTAGCCACTAAGCCACCACATCCCCATCGTACTTAAACTAGCCACCCACCATTCATACTTGAGGCCTCAGGAAAGATGTGGTTCATTGATGTCCAAGAGGTTTGGCCAGGGTGACTGTTTGCATGGGCAACTTTGTGTATGGGAATGCAGAATCTCCCTCAGTTGCTGCTGCTTCCTGGCTGCCCACTGGCTGTGTTTCTGTTCCAAGCTGTCTCTCTTCCTATGCTGCAGGCTTTCAGACCAGGAGAAGGGGCAGATTTCAGTCCAGCTGGATGCTCTCAAAGAAACTTACGATCAGCTCTGCTGTGATTCCACAGAACAGCTTCAGCAGTTGCAGAGGCACATGGCTCAGGAGATGGCACATAAGGTAGCTTTTTCCTCGTTCCCTTTATTTCCCACAGGTGTGGCCTTCTTTTACCAGCAGTGGACGAGAAGGTCCATGCTTAGAAGCATCCTGAGAAACTCTGAAAGTTCATACAGGCAGCCACCCATTTTTGTTCCACTCCATTACCACACAAAGAGGAAATTCTCCGTCTGTATGGATTACTAGAACCAAGCTGGGAGGGTTTCCTATAGCAGCTAATGGTTAGTAGATGGTAGAGTAGGCCTGTCCCCTGAAAGGCTCCTCTCTTTCTTTCTTTCTTTCTTTCTTTCTTTCTTTCTTTCTTTCTTTCTTTCTTTCTTTCTTTCTTTCTTTCTTTCTTTCTTTCTTTCTTTCTTTCTTTCTTTCTTTCTTTCTTTCTTTCTTTCTTCCTTCCTTCCTTCCTTCCTTCCTTCCTTCCTTCCTTCCTTCCTTCCTTCCTTTCTTTCTTTCTTTCTTCTTTCTTTCTTTCTTTCTTTCTTTCTCAGGGAGGATGTTTAGTTTTGTGCTTCCTCCAGTAACATTTCTCTTGGGAAGTTGTGAAAGGCCTATCAAGGTTGGCATCTCACCTTATCACCATTCATCCTTTGAAAATAAGTATGGCTTATATCAAAAAACACGGGGTAGGAAATGTTTAGGTCTGCTTCCACCTTATTATCAGTCCCTCTCCTGCATTTGGCTGCTTCTGCAAGAAAAGAAGCCAACAGACATCTGAGTGAGAGATCAAAACCTATGGGAGCTACCCAAGGAGGCCTTAGCAGATGAAGAAACAGTGAAGGTGCCGGGTGGGGGGTGTTGCTCAGGAAATGGAGAGCAAAAGGTGAAAGTTACAGAAATAAGCCAGATGACCTGCAAAGCAGAGTTAAGGACTTGGCTGAAATAGGATTTATACTTGTAATCCCAAAGAGCAAGGAGAAAGATTTTTTCTCTTTCCTCGGTTGGCGCATGGAAAGACTCTATACACGGCCAATTCACAGCCTACGATGCTCTCCAGTCATAAAGGTGTCAGTGATTGAAAATGGTCCATACATTTCTTCCTTCAGTCTTGTTCTCCTGCAGCCTTCTGCTACTTGGTGCCTCTTTTCTGATACCCTTGGCCAATTGTCTGAGCATCCATCCCATCTTTGTTACTGCTTTGTTCACAAGTCCTATCTGAATATATCTGTATATCATTGTATATAAATGTGATAGTCATGTGTCCAATGCAACCTGTATATCTGTGTGGAACTATGTTTTTAATGCTTGCAGGATCCCTCTACTTTGGAGCATTGCAAACCAAATCAGCCAGATGGATAAATGTCAGTTTTTTTCTTGGGTATACCCCCTGCAGAAAAAGGGGTGCTGTTAAATGACAGCAGATGCCATCAGAAAATCACCAAATCACCAGAGGGCTCTTCTGCCAAATGTTGTAATGTTTGGGATTCCTTTGCCAAATTCTCTTTTGTCCCAGCCTACAAAAGCCAACATATTTCTTCCTGTTTGCAGTGAACCCACTTAAGGAACCAGCATCCCTTTATAATTCTGGATGCCTGATGCGGAACACATTGTCTTTGTTCTGGGGAAATGGAGGGAGGGAGAGGAATCCGAGGGGTATTTTTCAATTTCACATGGGAATAAGAACGAAATCCTGGAGTTTGGTTTGGGTGCTTCATGGTTGCATGGAACCTCTTAAACATTTCTGCTTGTGGAAGACCTCCAACCCTGGTGGAGTGGGCAGAGAGATTGTTCAGGTTTCAAGGCAATGGGTGGAGCAGACAGAACTGCACATCCGAAACACAAAAACTAGCAGACGCCTCTGCATTGAGCATGATGATGTGTCCCTGTTGTTTTGTTTTGTGTTTATTTACTATTCAGAATAACTACCATCCATGTTTACAATTTTCTGTTGTTGTTTTTGAAAAACTAACCTTCCTGGAGTTTCTCACTCTAGAAGTGTGGGCCAGTTGTGTGGGTTGGGCTCTGTGTGGGTGTTCTCTCTACTTTTGTGCAAACAAACAGTCGCATGCCGGACGCTAACCCCCAGCTTTCACACTGTGTGCGCCATACGGCTGAGCTGCTACCTAAAGGCTCTGTCTTTAACTGCTCACGGCAAAGTCCCCAACTCGGGTAAGTAAGAAGCCTTTTGACGCCCCCCTTCTCTCTCCCTCCTGTTTTAATATCTGACTGTGTGCGCCTGGAGTCACGGCTGTGGTGGTAGCAGGCTGGGAAGGCCTTTGTTGCAGCTGAACTGCCATCCTGCCTCACTTGGCCCAGGGAGCAGGAGAAGGTCCATAGGGAGCAGTTCTGGGTTTAACAGGAGAATCTCTTGGTGGAAGAATGCTCCACAACTTTCTCACCTGTAGACTTGCAGTCCTAATGGTCCAAAACTTCCAAGATGCAAAGATTCCCAGCGTGTCGTAGTGGGAAGGAGGCTATCAGCTTAAACTGCAGCCTTGTCATTGGGATCACTTTGTAGAATTGTATTTGCAGTGGTCTCAGGCCCAATTCCCCTGTGACTGGAAAACATTTCTTCACAGGTGTGCTTGCAGGGGGAGGTGGTTAATGGTAAGCAGGTAATTTGGTCCTCCAGGGGCAAGCCACGTGTGTTCATTTGCTGTATTTAATATGTGGCTTCATTGTCCCTTGGAATTGGGTGGCTTCTAAATCCAAATAAAATATTTCCTACAACTCAAGAGACAGTACAGGATGCTCCCTCTTCCCCATGACTACAAGAAACCTGTCAGGTGGGTTGGGCTGAACAGGAGGGATGGTGCCAAAAGGAGGAGTCCGTCTTACGATCTCTTATGAAAGAGCTCAGCTATTTCCACTGCTTCGAACTAACTTCTCCCAAACATCGTGCAGTTTTAGATTTTTCCATGTTAAGAGAGAATGGCTTATAAAGACTTTAGAAGAACTGCAGTGTTTTGTAATTAAGAAAGCCATGTTTGGATAGTAGAAAGCACTTGGTTGCATCCCTTCCTCTAGGCTCCACTCCCAAACCAGTCAAAGGGATATTGTGAATCTGCAAAGCAAAAAGGGGACCTGTTGCCTCTTTGGGGAACTGCATGCTGTCTCCTGCTCCCTTTTCTTGGGTCCACCTGGGTGAGCAGTGTTGTGATCCTTCTGTGCTTCCTGTCTCCTCCTTTGAATAAAGGGGACTACCTGGAGTGCATGGCTGTGGTTCTTAGTATGCTTCTCTCTCCTTTTCTCTGTCTTTTTCCACTGGGGAAAATGGCTGTAAGGGTGCTCCTGCTGCTTTGCTGCTCTTGCTGGGTGCCCAAAATGTCTCAGTAGTGCCTCGCCTGCCTGGCTAGATTGAGCACCAAACTGAAAACAATTTGCAAAATGGTTCCCATGTTAGGTCATACAACATATAAATTACCATCCTAATTAAGATCTGCTCTCTAGTTCAGCATTCACCATGCTTTAGATGACTGAGACATCTTGGACTGGGATGCATTTATAGGCCCACTATTCCTGTGATTCTGATTTTTTTCTCTCTTTCCCCTCCCTGCTCCTCTGTCCCAGGGAAACGAGGCTATTGCTGGAGTGCTAGATCTTGGCACAATGGAAGTCTTCTCTATTTTTGACGCCATGCAAAAAGGTCTCCTTGACCAAGAAACAGGCCTGCTCCTCTTGGAAGCCCAGGTGGTCACAGCTGGTCTGATGGTTCCCAATGCCAGTGAAAAGCTCTCCCTAGCAGAATGCCTAACCACAGACGTAATAAATGGCAAGATCTACCAACATTTAGAGGAAATGCAGGATGCTGTCCAGCTGATGCAGAACATGCAACTCAAAGACAGCCCCTTTCATCCTGTGGTTGCTGCTATCGAAAATGGAGTCATCAGTGAAAATACTGGGCTAAAAATAGCACAAGTACAGCTTCTCACTGGAAACTTTATAAATCCTTCCAGCCATGAGCAAATTGGTTTAGAAGATGCTCTTCAGAAAGGTATTATTACCAATCATTTTCATGAGAAGTTGGTAAATTGCTTAAAATCTTGTGAGGAGGCTTTGACTGACCCAAATTCAGCTGAGAAAATTAGCTTCAAAGATCTGTTGCAGCAGTGCATCCCTCATCAGGAGACCGGACAGAAATTGCTCCCAATAAAACAGGAGTCAGGTGGGATGCTAAGCTTGCAGTCAGGCCCAGAAGCAACCGTCCTCTCTGCAGTTCATGAAGGACTAGTGGAAAAGGAAGTGACAATGGAATTATTAGGAGCCCATCTCTTTGCTGGTGGCCTTGAGGACCCCAAAAGTGATTGCCAGCTAACTGTGGAGGAAGCTGTAAGACATCATTTAATTAAACAAAAACTGGCTTGTGATCTGGTCAGACAATTGCAGACTGGTGGCATCATAGATCCACTTACCAGAGAGAGACTTTCACTACAGAAAGCAATAGAGGGAGGCCTGGTGTCATCAAGGCTTGCCGTGATGATCCTGGAATCCCTTCATTCGTTTATAGGACTTGTGAGGCCTGAGTCAGGAGAGATTGTGTCTGTTATGGATTCTCTGGAGCAAGGTATCCTAACTTCTGAGTTGGCTGATAAAATTTTAAGAGGCAGGCAAAATATCAAAGCACTTTTTGAAGCAGAGACTAATGAAATCCTTCCATGGAAGAAAGCTGTTGATTGTGGAATCCTAAATGAAGATGTTGCCAAAACATTAAAATCAACTTGCCTCCCTGACTTCATTCCAGGATTGCCCCTTTCTGGCCCTTCAAGCAGCTTCCAAAGGAGAAGCTCTTCCTCTGCTCAACCAGCAGATCATGGAGAAGAAAACAAGGACCCCTTAAGAAGCTGTGAAGAAAGGATGTTGCTCTATTTGATGACTCACAGCTATGTAAACATCCACAATGGTGAAAAATTGCTTCTGGTAGATGAAGAGTTAAATAGCCTGTCCGAAATCCTGGTGCCAGCAAAAGGAAATGGCTCTAGCATTGACCTCTTAGAAGCTGGCAAAATGCAACCCCAAGAATGGTGTGAGGATGTTGGCAAGAATGCCACAATTGAAGAAACTGGATCCCCCAATGAAATAATTTTGAAGAAACTTGATTTATCTGCATCAGAAAACAAGCAGGAACAAAATCTGCAACCCCACATTTCTCTACCTAGCAAAAGAATTGAATTGGAAATTGGAGATATAAATGAATTTGTGAATATGAAGGAACAAGAAACGGAAGCAGATCTTTCAGGAGACTTCAAAAGTGGGATAGATGACACCAGAAGAGAGCAAGGTTTGATGATGATGCAGAACAAGAGTCAAATGGAGTTGCAAGAATGCAAGTCCAATTTTGAAACGGAAACTAGGAATAAAGAAGTCAAGTGGGAAGATGCCAAGCATGAAAAGCAACTATCAGAAGAGGAAAAGATGACATTGGAAGAGCAAGAAAGCAACATGGGAAAAAGTGATGTCAGACAAATAGATTTGAGTGCTGAAAGTTTGGAAAAGATGGAAAAATCTCACGTTTTAGAAAATGTGACTCTTGCAGGAGTAGATAGGAGGCCAGAGGCTACCAACTGGCCAAGAATGGGCAAAGTGCAAAATGGATCAACAGATTGCCTTTTTATTCAAGCCAAAGAAAAACCTGTAGATGGACATATTAAAAGGGAGCAGATGGCCACAGACGGAAGAGTAGTTCCTGTCTACCAAAGTGCTACTTCTGTATTGCCAAAACTATCTACGGAAGACAGCACTCTGAATGGGTTGTTAATGCAGCTGCAAGAAGGTGGCATAATTCATGAACAGACGGGGAAAAAGATGCTCCTGGATGAGGCCATTGCGTGTGGAGCTGTGCCTAGCCATACGGCCATTAAAGTGATGGGTGAGATGAAGATGTTTAGCGGCTTCTTTGATGCAGGGACCTCTGAGTCGTTAACCACTGAAGAAGTCATCAGTGCAGGGTTGATGGATGAGAACCTTGTCCAGAAGGTATTAGCTTCAGACCAAACCATAAGTGGTATTATTGACCCATGGAACAAAAGCATTTACTCCATCAAGGAGGCATCTGAGTTTGGGCTATTGGATAAAGAAACTGCTACCAGAATTCTGGAGGCACAAATAGTTACCGGAGGAATTGTTGATTTCAAGCGTGGCAAAAGAATGTCAGTCACTTTGGCTTCCAACCTTGGCCTAATACACAAATCCACTCAAGAAAATCTTAAGAAGCTGGAGAAAGCATCTAAGGGCAAATATGCTGAAGACACAACTAAAGAAAAACTCCTTGCTCTGCAGGCTGAAATAGGAGGTATCTCGGATCCTCACACTAAAGAACCACTGACTATTATTCAGGCTGTAAAAAAGGGACACCTGAGTGAGGAAAAGGCCTTTAGACTCCTAACTAAGCAGATAGCCAACGGAGGCATCCTTCACCACAAGACTGGCATGAGGCTTTGCGTAGAGGATGCTATGGAACATGAATTGATTGATGAAAACCTCTACCAAGATCTCAGAAAGGCAGAAGACATATGCCTACACCATTCCATTTATCCTGAAATGAACAAAATTGTGTCCTTACCTCAAGCCATATCCCTTAGATTAATCAGCTCAAATTTTCAAAGAAAAGTTCAAGAAATACAAGCCTCAACTGGAAGCATATTTGATCCTGGTTTAGGCCAGGAAATTACATTGATGGAAGCTGTTAAGAAAGGATTAATATCTAAACCAGTTATGGAACAAGCAGTAATCGCCTCTGAAATGAAGGAAGCTATCCTTTATCCAGGAAGCTGTAGATTGGTCCCATATTCAGAATTGGTCAGAAGGAGCAAAATTGACGTTGAGTCAGGGCATAGATATTTAGAAGTTATTCCCTTTCAAGACATAAGAGATGAGATGACTGGGAATGTACTGTTGTGTTCTCAGGCAGTTAAGCTTGGAAAAGTAGACCCCACACTTGCTTTGAGGTTGCTGCAGGCTCAGGCAGACACAAGTGGCATCCTGGAAACCTCTACTGGCCAAAGACTGTCATTGGCATCTGCTCTGGAAAAAGAAGTTCTAGATGAAGATACAGCTAAGACCATTGCTATTAATCAGATTTTGGCTGGAGGGATTGTTACTGCTGAGGGTGGAAAGAGAGTAACCTTGAAAGAGGCCACTGAAAAGGGCTTAATCACCCCCAAATTAGCCAGGGCAATTCAAGAACCTGATCCAGTCACCAATAAATGTGGACATGATTTAGAAGAGCATAAAGGCCCTGAGCCCCAGAGGTTGCTGCAAAATGATGCCATTCATACATACCCTAGTAGCGAAGAACAGGTGATGCTATCTGAAGCAACAGATTCCAGTGCTTCTGCCAATGCTGGCATTGCTTCATTGGAAGCAGGTGGGAAGATGGAGAGAGACGAATCGAGTCCCCCACCTCCTTCTATTGTCTCAACTGTGGACAGTTCAATCACTCAGTTTTTAGAGGAGAACAAACTGGCATCTGAGCTTGCCTTCATGTTGGACCCATCTGAAGGCCTGAGAATAAAGACCCAGAAAAAAAATAGTAAAAAGAAAAATAAGTTGAGGAAGAAAGAATCTTTTAAAGGAGAGCCAGAAAGGCAAACAAGAAGTAATCCAGAGGCTGAAAAGATACTGGAAGGAACTTTCCCTGCGGACAGTAGCATGATTAACAGAGATCAGGAGCAAAAAGAAAACATGGTTCAGCCAGAAGAAAGTGCTTGTGTAGCTTTTGGCCTTGAAATAGCGAAGAGAACCCTCTACATAGAATCTGTAGCATCCAAAGAACTCAGTTCTATAATTCAACAAGAGAAAGAAGATGATGATGGACATTTTCAAGGCTCTACCAAGATTGTGTCCAAGAAGCAGGCTGATAACACATTGCTTAGCGGTGCCAAAATGGAGCCACCAAGTCAAGGTTCAGAACTAAAAGCTCATGAACTCAGCACTTTGGAAGGTGTTGACTCAAAAACCATTAAGAAGAAGAAAGCAAAAAAGATTAAGAAACGGAGCACTCCCTCATCAAATTCCAGGGACACCACTATGACAAGAAAAATCAAGGGGGAGTTAATCCCTAGCAGTGTAGAATCCTTGCAGGAAAATCCATCTGGTGGGGTAACAAGCCCACTTAAACAAGGTGAAGTTAAAAGTCAGGACCATCAGGTAGGCAGGAAAGAGAAAGAGCATGTTGGAACTGAAGAGAGCATTATAGGTGACAAGAAAATGAATATTGCCCCAAAGAGAGATGCAACAGAAGAGGTTTCTGTACAAAAGGCAAGACTTTACAGAGATTCTTCAATAGAAGAACAAATATTGCTTAAAAAAAAGCAAAAATATTTCAGCTCAGAAGAGCAGGTACCCAAGTATACAGAATCCTTTGGGTCTTCTGAGTCACAACCAGAAGATCTTCAGAACAGAAAAAGTTTAGAGGACAAGTTAAGTTCTTATTCCTCTGTGACATCATTCATACAAGAAGAAACTGGGGTCAAAAAAGTATCTGGAAAAAATGAAAACATTGATCATAAAGAGCTGTCCATGACTTCAGAAGCAGAAGAGTTGTGGCAAGAAAGTGACATTATTGGACCAGAGGGACAAATGCTATCAGACAGGGAGTTTCTAGAAAGCAAAAGGGATTCTTCTGAAAAGCTGTGCATGCAACAGGAATCAGAAGAAATCACAGAAGTCGGGAATGTTGATGATTCTTCCTGCGTGGTTGAAAATACAGAAGAGAAATGTCAAGATGCTTCCACATCTACCAAGGTAGGTAGTTTAAATCTTATGGTTGCTCATGCATATATTGTGAGTTAACTAGACAAGCTAGAGAATTTATGAAGACAAAATAGATACCTAGTGAAAGTTGTCTGAAAGCCACTTTAGTATAGTGGTGAAGGGACCCAGCTTGGGGAACACTGAGTTCTAGACCTGCTTAGGCACAAATGGTTGACCTTGAGCCAGTCCCTCTCTCTCAGCCCTAGGAAGTAGGCAATGGAAAACCACTTCTGAAATCTTGCCAAGAAAACTGCAGAAACAAGTCCCCTAGTCTTCTCCTTCATCTGTCAAGCTGAGAACTATGCAGCTTTATAGCTGCTTTATTTTATTACTTATTTAACTATATTTACTTGCTGTCTCCTGTCTGGATCAAAATCCAGAGGGCAGCTAATAAAGTTGTACACAATCAGTGTTGTAAATTATCTAGCATAAAGGGTAAGGGCTGCACTAAAATGTTTAAATTGAACTAATAATGCAGCTAAAAGCCAGAACTTGATATGGTCAAATCCAAAAACTAGTTCAATACAATGTTGGAATATTGTCAATTTGATGGGGACTGGTAAACATTTTTTGGAAAGGATCTAAGAAGGTGAGGACATTCCAGAGAAATATTTGCTACAGTTGTGAGAAATGATTTTTAACTTAAAAAACATGATTGGAAGAAAAGAAACTGGGATATTTTTAGAAAGAAGCAATAGTGTATACATGTAACGAAGTCCAAGAGGAAAGGAGGTGCTTCTCCGTCCATGCCCCTCCTGTACTAAAGAGTCTTCTGCTCTTCCAGGCTCCATCCAGCAAATGGCTTTGCCTGAACTATGACGAAAGGCTGGTTGCGCTGCTCTCCAGAGTGCGGAGCATTGAGATGCGCATGCAGAGGGTTCAGCTGGCGGAACTGAACCTCCAAGCGCTGCAGGAGCTGCTTCGCCAGGCTGAGGTAAGAGAAGCAGGCCCTGACCTCAGAAAAGCGCCGGTCTCACGCAGCCGGTCTCTTGCTCGGCTTGAGGACACCGCTGGGTGGACCAGATCAGGAAATTGACCCCACAGGGGGGGGGGTGGGCTAGAACTGTAGGCTCCCGTAACAGAATCTCGCAGCTCTGCCTGCGTTTTCCCTCCCCTCCTCCTTACACCCCAGCAAGTCATGTGGGAGCCAGCCTGAGGCTCTTCCTGGTGCTTCTTCTTCCCCAGGGCTTAGGAATGCCTTTGCCCTTTCTGGTCTTGGAATGGCTCTCGAACATTGCCCCCAGGGCCATCGTCATGGCTCTTTGCAGCAGGACATCCCGAGGAGGGCTAGGCAGTCAGCAGAGACTGGGACTAGGAGTGTGGTAGTTTGGGCCTGTAGCTGCTCCTGTGATGCCTTGCTTCAGTTTTCATTCTTCCTTTACTTCCTGGGCAACTGGGAACAGGGGACCTAAGGAAAACCAAGTGCTGCTCTGGGTACAACAGCTTTGACCTGAGGTTTTATAACTTAGAGAAGAGATTCTGTTATTCCAGGGATGGAAGGATCCCTTGGGCTCAAATTAGCAGCTTCCAAGCCCTGAAAATTTCTCCTGTGGACCCCAAGCCCTTTCCAACTCCCCACACAGCCCATTCTCCTCTGCCAGTTGGGTGGAGTTGCCAGTCTTTGGGATGTATGTCCAGGACTAGAAAAATATGGTTCTGCCAAAAGTAGTGAACTGGGTAGGTTAGGGATGTATCCTTTCCTCAGTTTCCAAATGATTAACAGCTCTTCATGTCTGCCTGTCTTCCTTCCCTTCTCTTGGTTCCCAAGTTGCCTTTATGTGCTTGAGTCCTAATGTCCACTGGGCCAAGAAGGGATTATGGGTAGACTCTATAGCTAACCACAAAGATGGTGGACTTGGAGTTGCTTGGGGCTGAGTCCCGTTCTTGATGACTGCAGTTGCTTCCTGCCTTGTTTGTGTGTTTGGATTGGGCTCTGGACACCCTTGGAGCACATTTATAATGTGCTGTATTTGTAACCGTCTTTCTCCTCCCTTCTCCAAAAATAAAAGTTGTGGAGGAAAAGACATAAAAGTCACATTGTGTTTTCTGGTTCTTACAGACCTCAGTGAAGAAGCACTCTTAAGCCCAGTCTCCTCTAATTACATTTCATTACACATTAGCCATGGAAGGAGGAGCTTTGTGGGAAGCAGAACCTGAGGGGTTGGTTTATATAATTCAGCTGTTCGGCTCCGATTTAACTTTATGCTCAGACAGTGGAGCCATTGCCATAGCTGCGGGTCTCCTTCTGCTCAGGCAGGGTTAGGGTGACCTGGAATGGGCAGGCTGAGGTTTATTCCAGACTAGGGAAACACTTTGCTTTGCTCAGCCTAACAGCATCCTCTTCATCTTAGGTCTTGGATGGGGAACTGAAGGATCTGTCAGCGCCTGTGAATGAGGAGCTGGAAGCTGTGGAAGGGCTCGTGGCCAGGTCTCCTCAGGAGGTCCCTGAGCAATTACTGAGGGCTTTGGAGAAAGACGCCAAGAATCTTTTGAAGTCTTTCGGCTCGGTCAGTGACATTCTGACTTCTTGGCTGCTAAACCTTCACACTGCAGCAGAAGCAGAAAAGGTACTGCCTTCTTTAAGGGCCAAACACATTCCTGGTGGGAACAATTTATCAAACGTAGGACAGTTCTGGCACTCAAACTCTCTAGAAAAAGGCTGGGTGAAAGTGAAAGATGATAGTTATTCCATATGGTTTCTTTTTTTCTTCAAACGTGACACAGAGCAGTTGATCTGGGAAATTTTTTTCCATAAACCCAAAGTGGTCATATGGAGCTCAACCTCCATTAGGTCAGGTGAATTTGGGAGGCTCTGCTGCAATAAAATTTGCTGCAGTTTAGTTCCTAAAGTAAGAAATGGCTGTTAAAATAAACTTCCTGCAATAGAATACTGCTTCTGTTTTTCATACATAGCATGTTGGTACAAAGAAATGGCATACACACATACTGAATGTGAAATGGGCACTACTTAAATTTGATATATTTTTTATATTCTAAACAATGTATAAATAAATACTACGCACACACGCGCACACACACATAGGTACACGCCTTCTCGCACTAATCAGATACTGCAGCACTGAGGAGCTCATTTGATTAGAAGAGAGGAGCCTTATTTTGAAGTGGAAAAAAAGATGGCTGACTGGAACCAATTCATTAATGCTCCTGGGCTTCTCTGTTATTTGTTATTGCTGTGTTAAGTGAAAGGTTCTCTTGTTTGCTGCCAGATGTTTTACTTCCATCCCAGAAGGGAGGCATCTGGGCCTTTTCCCCGCTCTCATGGGCAGCAGCAGTATCTCCGTAGCATGGCATCCCCCCCATCCCTGGCCCAAATCACCCTGGGCTGCTCAGTGTCAAAGTGGTGCCATCCAGAAGCTGTTCTGCCCCCTGTGGGGGGTGGAGAAGTCAGGAGACCCCAAAGAGAGGTGGGGGAGGGACCAGCCAGGGGTCCAACAAAAGGCTTGCCTGGATGGTTTTCTGCTGACTGGAGCTGGGTGAGGGACGTGGCAGCTGAACGGCGGGAAGGTCTCTCCCTTGAGGGCAGGTCCAATTCCGTGAGGCAGTTGGAGCCTCTTCTTCCAATAGAATGTCCTTGTCTGAGTTTATGACCAGTTTAAGGAGCTGCCTTTATTTGTGGGGGCCTATCCAAACCCTGATTTCTTTTCTTCTGCCCTACAAATTTCACTTATTTATGTGTACCCCACTTTTATTATTTTTACAAATTACTCAAGAACCAAACATATGCCACATGTCTTCTTCCTTCAGTTTCCCTACTGTAACAACCCTGGAGGTGGGTTGGGCTGAGAGGGAGGGACTGGCCCAAAGTTATCCATTTGGCTTTCATGGCTAAGGCAGGATTTGAACTCATGGTCTCCCACTTCCTGGTACCTTTCTGCCCATATGGCAAAAAGTTTTTCAGAAAGGTACTTGCAGTTTTCTTCAGTTGTTTTCCTGCACTTTCTTAGAATGTGTAACTCTCTTTGTGGCAGTTCTTTTGTGAGCCTGCTGACAAGAACAGTTCTGAGGGAAAGACTCCCTCTGTGACATTAATTTCATTTCAGAATTGTCCCCTATCTTGAAAGGGTGACTGTTGTTGCTGAAGATTTGATGCCATTCGCTAAACCTTGTTTTGTTTTTGTGTTTACATAGCGGTTTTAATTCTCTGCACTCTTTTTATTCTGAGGCTAAAATCCAAACTCGGCAGGACGAACTGCACGGCAGGTTGCAAGGGCTCCTGAATTGGGTGAGAGGCGCCGCCCAGCAACTCAATGCCCTTGAATCCAGTGCTGGGACTGAGGCCGGTAGTTGGACCCCCTACCTCCAACGATGCAAGGTAGCCATAGCAACAGCCACGTTAAGGTTGTCTGCTAGAGGACCAGGCGGTTTTGGGGACGGGGTGGGTGGGTGGAGGTGACATTTCCTTAACCATGCTGCCTTCATCTCTTGAGACCTCACCACCGTCATTCGTTCTCCTGTTAGCTGAAGGCATCTTTTGGAACTAAGCCGCATGGCTCTCCCAGCATTGCACGTGACAGGCATTGGTCTCCCAGATGCCCTTGGAGGGTCTGGTGGAAGAGGCTTCCCAGGAGTCTTTGGCAGCTGGCATCCAATGGCCAGAATTGCCTTTCTGATACTTGAAGCTGCTCTCTGTCTTTCCAGGCAAAAAGTGGTGGGTTTTTTGTGCCAGTTTCCTTGTTTTTCCCCACAACACTTGGACTCGTCCAGTTCTGTCCCCTCCCTTGGATGAACCTCTCCCCACTCCTGGCAACTGGGGCTTTTGGCCCGTCAGTGGGAGGAGGTGAGGGATGGGCGAATGATAGCTAGCAACTTACCATCCGTGTGTTTACATTTATAAATACTGCTTTGAACCAGGACCCATTATAATCTGCAGTGATTTTGGGGGGTTGTAACCATCTATGGCAAAGCTGTGAAACTCAGGCCGATGCGTCATGTGTTGGCCCCCCCTCCATTTTAGCAAAGGGGGGAAAAGTTGTGATACATCACGTTGTCATCACAAGTTTGACACCACTGATCTATGGTGACGAGTTCTGCGAAAAAGTTTCCTTTCTAGAGTTTGATCACAGATGCTGGATTTGTTCCCTTTCTCCCGAGACAGAGACATTTATGATACAACCTTCATGAAAAGAGGGAGTCCCCTGTTTCAGCCAAATCCTGTCAGGCATGGCTTACTTCCTTGAACTGTGAAAAGAGCTCCAGAGCAATGCAGCAGGTTAGGGCTTCGTTTCCTTTGGAGAAAAGAGACCAGCTCTGAATCCCATTTTATTAAGGGCTGCTGATTCTTTTTCTTTCTCTTGATGGCAGAGAAAGGATTGAAAGCTGTAAGAAGTTACTTTTAATTAGCTACAACCAAAATATGGTTTGAATACAGGACTGTGCCGTTAAAATTTTTAGCCTTATATGGCAGGAAAAACATCTCCAGTGCACTTGCAGATACGGTGGTACTCTGAAAAAGGCATGGCTAATTCATGATATATATGTATCCTAATTGATGTAATTGAGCTCTGGATGAGGTCACTGAAAGACCCCACCTTGTGATATGCACTGCCTTGATTATTTAAGAGAAAACAAACTCTTGAGAGTCCAACAGACCAGGGATGTTGGTTTGTTTCTGGCCAGAGAAAGAACGCAATGGAAGCTGACTTTCAGAGCAAAAAGAAATCCAATAAACCAAACCTAAGATGATGCTGTGATGTGGTTTCTTCCAGTTGAGTAATTTCTGCTCAGCTCCCGAATAATTGGCCTTGCTAACAGTTTCTCTTTCTGTTCTCTTGATATGGCCAGGAACTGACAAAGCCCCTGACAGAGACTAAAACTCAACTTGACGAGACAGGCCTTGAATACCCAGTTCTTCATTTCTGAGCACGTGCAAGACTTGAACCCTGAGCAAAGCGGGCAGTTGCTGAGGCTGCTGAACGACCTGCAGAGGTCTTTGCGGGAGTTGTTGGAGAGAGTGACCCCCCACACTGAGGTCCTGCAGGTCTGTCTCCAGCCAGTAGAGCTGATGGAGGAGATGACAGGGTGGACTTCCCTCTTCTGGGCTGCCTTGTCCTTGATAGGGAGCAGTGTGGTTGTGGTTGTGTGTGCATGTGTGGCTTTTACTCTTGACAAAGCAGAGCAGAGCAGAGCAGAGCATTGAATGAGTTCAGAATCAAAAGGACTCCTTCCCTTGGCACTGCTGATCAAGAAGTGCTGGTGGATAGAACAGTCTTGGGCAAGGAAGACGAGCAGAATGTCTAGAGGGCTGGGAGGAGACGCAGGCAGGCAGGCAAGAGAGGTCACAACAGATGCAGCGTGATCCCAAGGTTAGCCAGAATTTTTGCAAAAGGCCAATGCAGTCCTAGGCAACATCAACAGCGCAATAGCATCAAGATCACAAGAAGTGTTAGTACCACTTTATGTTGCCTTGGTGAGACCACACTTGGAATACTGTCTACAGCTCTGCTCACCACAATACAAAACCAATGTGGAGACCCTAGAAAGAATGCAGAGAAGAACAACAAAGGTGATCAAGAGACTGGAGATTAAAACACATGAAGAACGAAGGTGAAGAAGGAATTGGGTATGTCTAGTCTAGTGAAAAGAAGGACATGATAGTTCCAATACTTGAGGGGCTGCCACAAAGAAGAGGGGGCTGACCTATTCTCCGAAGCACCAGAAGGCAGGATAAGAGGCAACAGATGGAAACTTATGAAGGGAGAGAACCAACCTAGAATTAAGGAGAAATTTCCCAACAGTGAGAGTGATTAACCAGTGGAACAGAAGTTGCCTTCAGAAGTTGTGGGTGCTCCATCACTGGAGGTTTTAAAGAGAGGCTAGACAGTCATTTGTCCAGAATGGTGTGGGGTCTCCTGCTTGAGCACAGGGTTGGACTGGAAGGTCCCTTCCAACTCAGTTACTCCGTTATTCTGTATCCAAGAACAAAACCAACCCATCAGTCTGGACTGGCCTAGAAGTGCTTTGAGGGCACCTCTTTATCATCAGGTTCTTGGGTGCAGAGAAGGTGATGGCCCTGCCCAATGGGGGCCCTGTTCTTTGGGACACTTTCTCCTAGAATTTCTTACCTGTCAAAAAAGGACATGGGAGCTTTCCTGAAACTTTAGCCCTCTCATGGCTTGTGGCAAGGACAGATGGACAGGGCCATCCCCAGTTCAAACATGTAAAGGAACTAAAATCAGTTATCTCTGTTGTAATGCTGCCAATCTGAACAGTTTGGAATCAACAGATGAAAACCAGCTCTGGAGACAATCTGCTAAGTTTTATACTTCTTTGGGGGCTATCACAATTTCTCCCAGGCCCCGCCCCCCAAAGTTACATGAATGCTGTGACTCTGTCGTACGCTTTCCCTTGCTTCCATTTAGGTTAGCTTTCAAACACACACAAATAAACCTGTCTCCCATTTCATTTTGTCTGAATAGCCTGCACTTAGTTCTTTTTGAGATGATGAACAGCAGGTTGGACAGCCATTCTGAGAGTCTGAAATGGTAGAGCAGGGGTTGGACTAGGACAGGGGTGTCAAACTCAGGGCCTGTGGGGTGCCTAGATCTGGCCCCCGGGGGCCCCAGAAACAGCAAAGGAGCAGCCCGCGGTGCTTCTGCCAGCGAAAACAGAGCTCGAGGGGGGGGGCGCACACGGTCCCCCAAGCGCCATTGTCACTGGCAGAAGTCTGCAGGAGGCCATCATGGGGGGAACCTGATGTCGAATTGGCCAGGCCCACCTGGCCAGGCCCTGCCCCCCCTAAGGCAACACAACCCTGGACTAGAAGATCTTCAGGGTCCCTTCCAATTCCATTATTATTCTATTATTCTGGGCTGTCACTCAGATGTACCAGAAATTTTACATAATGTACATTAGCATGAGCTCCTCTAATTTATTACCTATGAAAAAACTACATATGAAACCATCCTTAAAGGTAGCTGTCCTACATTAGGTGTCCCCAAACCTTTCAGGTTGGTGGGCTCTTTATGGATTTTGAGAGCAGATTGTTGGAGAAGACTTCTATATACATTCTGTTCTATTCTTCCAGTTAAAAGTATTGGATTTTGCTACAAATACACATCTTTGTGTTTTCTCTACTGAAAAATTTATGCACTGAAATAATTTAAAATTTAGTACACAAAAATTCATTAAATGGTTGTAGTGCAATTATTGCTTAGATACAAATTTCCAAATAAATTAGAAAATACTTTATTGAAATATCTGTAAATATTTAAAATTAATTCAGCAATGTGCCTGTTCTTATACAGTACTGCTTCTATTTTAGGAAAATATGGAAATAACTATTTTTTTCTTTTAAAGGAGGCATGCATCCTCAGAGGTTTTCTGAAAATTTTAATTCCAATGCTCAAGTAGCCTAACTTTATTCATGATTCTCTATAAAAAAATATAGCAGCACAAAATCTTCAGCCAACCTCCCTGTTTCGGTGGGGCACAGTTGACTGGGTTCCTCTCCTTGCAGGAGAGAAGCGGGGCAGGGATGGTTAGGTTTTTAAATTAATTGTGGTGTATGTGTGCGCGTGCATGCGTGAGTGCATACGTGCATGCATGGGATGGGGGGGGATTTCATTCCCATCTGAGGGAGAAGACAGCATTTGCAAAGGCTGTGGATGGAGAGGGAAGAAGGAATCTTTCCCTGCTCAAATGCAGTGGCCCTGATCAAAATGTCTTTTCAGCTCTAATTTCTGAGTCCCCCCCAGCCTCCTCGGGCCTTGACGCCTTCTCCTTGAGCTGCCCACCTTCCTCCACGTTTCTGAGCACAACCCTGTTCCTGCTGCTCACCCACCCTCTGTCCACCTCCCCTGTTCAGGGAAGGGGGGTTTTGTTTAACAGTGGTCTCTGTCCCACTGTGCGTTCTGCCTCTTGTCTCTGTGTGTATTAACCAATGTGCTTTGCCTTTTCAGATTGAATGTGCCCCATCCCTAATGCAGAAGATCTCCTTACACTGCCGGGGAGCACTTTTGAGGAGAGCTTCCCTTACTCCCTTTCTCCAACTGCTTCTGCTGTTTGGCTTAAGACTGCCAGAGAAAGCAGGACAACTCATTTGGCCCACGGAACAGAAGGGGCCAAGCATTGACAGAAGGATGGTCCAGGGTCACACATCATGCTCAATCACCTGAAAGTTACTCTGTGCCCAGAGCAGCCTCCCCCAACCCAGCACCCTCCAAGTGTGCTAGACCTCCACCCCCACCATCTCCACCCGCCTGGATGGTCTGAGTGGACGTCCAACACCCCTGGAGGCCACTAGTTGGGGAAGGCTGGCCAAAAGACGTCTGTTCGTGTGGAATCTCTCTCTCTCTTGCTCTCCTTCACACACCCAAACATACACATACAATGATCTCCTGTAGGTCACTGCAGTCGTGCTAAGTCATTGTAGATGGCCCTTTTTTCCCCCTTCAAGACTGCAAACAAAAATTGACTGGGGTATTTCCTTAGGCTGGTGACAAACACCCGATTGCCTCCATCCATTTCTCCCCCCACCCCCTCCTACAGTATGAGTTGAGTCATACTTGTAACATTGGCATGGAAGAGGAACGGTGCAGGTGAGCAAGAGAGAGCAAGGGACAGACGATGCATCTTGTCCTCCAGCAGCTTCTGTTTCTCTGTTTTACATTTTCTCTGGCCTTATTTGTTTTCTACTTGTTTAACTGATAAGCTCAACAAATTCCTGCTTCATTGTTAAAAACTCCCTCTTGCCATGTAGACGCTGCAAGAACAACAAGCCATACGAGACCACAAGCTGCAGGAGATGTGCACCTGGATGGCTCAGGCAGAGGCCCAGCTGCAGGGCTCCCAAGCAGCCACCGCAGGGGCATCGGGAGAAGACCTCTCGGTCCTGGAGCACAGCCAGAAAGATGTGGCCGTAAGTAGGAGGCCGCCCGGAAGACCCTGGGCAGAAGATGGGACCTTTCCTTGGGGCCTGGTGGTCCTGGTGGGAGAGCTTTTGTGCCAAACCCCAGCTTCCTCTCCCGCTCTCCACGAGGGGACCAGCAAGGCTTTAAGCAGCGTTTGTCAGCCTTGGCAACTTCAAGATGTGTGAACTTCATCTCCCAGAACTCCCCAGCCAGCAGTTGAAGTCCAACATCTTGAAGTTGCCAAGGCTGACAAATGCTGTTTTAGAGAGCCAGGAAGACGACTTCAGTGGAGATAAGTTCCTTAGGCAAAAAGGGCTGAAGGATTTTTCAAGCCCAGAACTACAGGATAATATGTGGAGGTGGCTTAGGCAGGGGCCTCCCTGATTCACAGGTGGGTAAGAAAGGGAAGGAGATACGGCTCAGTTAGACCTGCAAGATTTGGTTATTGTAGCCAATCTCAATAAAAGTAAGTTTCGCCTTCCTGGGAAGTTGATTTTCTGGTCTAGCCTGCTTGGTGGGTTGAATAAATGAATAAAATCAAAATGTAAAAGTAATGGTAAATTTTGATAAATTTTTAATGAGTGGCTCAAGAAATCTTTTTTGACTGAATATGTTGGAAAAGGTGATTGGAAGAGAGTGGCAATGCCAACCTTGAAAGTCAATTCCTAAAAATTTGCAGAAGGGTTTGCTTGTTGTTCTCCAGGACTTGCGTCGGAGTCTGCACAGCCGGACTGCTTCCTTCACGAGCGTCTTGAAGGCGACAGAGGACTTTCTGGAGGAGAACAGAATCAAACTGCCCCTTGGAGAGCTGGAATCCCTGCAAGAAAAGCTCCACCAGGCTCAGGGGCAGTACCTTTCTCTGCAGGAAAGGGTGGAGGCCGCCCAGAAGGAACTTGACAGTTCTGTGAGCTCTGTGATGCAACAACAGACAGAAAAGGTAGGACAGTACTACGGGCTGGGTAATTTCAGCTCTTTATTGCCAGAGGATCCCCTGTTAGAGAGGTCCTGGTGGGTTCTGCACTGAGTAGGAGATTGGACTGGATGGTCTCTTCTCCACCTCTACTTCTGGTTCAGTCACCACATTTAAGAGGAGATTGAATTATATAAATACATGTAAGTTGCTTGTTGCAGTCTGTCAAGGAAGTGATTCCTGCCTTATCCTTGCTGCCCAGCCTGTTCAAAGCAGCCCACTCCAGCCGCAACAGATTATTAACATCCATGGAATTTTGCTATTCTGTTGTCTTTTCTCAAAAATTTGTCCCCAGGTTAGAGTGATTAAAGACTTCGAAGAAAATCAGAATAAGATTGAATCCCTTCTACATTGGGTGGCATTGGTGAAGAAGTCTAGAGGGGTCCCAGAAGGTAAATTGTGGCCAGTGGGAAAAGATGGTGGAAGCCATGGAGGTGGAAGAGTCCAAGGTGCCCCTGACGGCCATTTGTTGGAAACGGTTGAAGAGAATCTTGATTTGCACTACACGAGTTTGAAGGTTGGTGCATCTACTTGCTGAGTAACATTCTAGCTCAGCTATGAATTCATTTGTGTCATTTCGTTTTTAGCACCGTTTCCCAGACTCCGTTACCCAGTCTGTGTAGATTTTTGGTGCCTTGGCTCTAATCCTAAGGGCATCCTAACTCTTTTCTGGAAACCAAATGTAAATCTTTAGGTAGTGTGAGAGTCCCAGAATTGGACATTCTGTTCCAGAGCATCCTCAAAGCACCCTTCTTCATCCCTATTAACTGGCCTGGGAGTTTCTCTGAGAATAATGAATCAACTGCAGCATCACCATTACAAGGCTGAGAGGCAGGGTCCCATCTCGCCCATGTCATAGTGGCCATCCTTAGCTTTCAGTTCGTTCTTTAACACAGGTCAAATTGCTGCCATTATCTGGATTGGTAGATAGTTTTGGGAATGCTCCAACTCCAGGCCATCTACTTACTGAGGGGATTGTGAGGCTTACCTCCAAGTGGGTCAGTGGGGCAACCAAGGGTCCCCTTTCCATCAGTGAATCCACTGTTTGTTTATATCACACTCCACTAGGATGCATTCCATGTTGTTTGGAAGCAGCCCTGGACGCAGTCCTGTGGATATTTATAGGATAAGTCTAGAACTAAAACAATCTTGGGCTCCCTCTATTGGGAAGGAACAAGTCAAGCCTGGGACAACTCTAACAACCAGAGATTCCTCTTCCTGGCCTGCAGGATCTGACTTTGAATTTTCCATTAGTAGTCTGGTTTGATATACTTTTGATATAGCTTTTTTTTTAATGTTTTCCTTCCAGATCCATCACCAAGAGCTCCTTTCCCACCAACAAGATGTCATTCTGGCCACACAGTCAGCCCAGGGTTTCCTGGACAAACACAACCACAATCTTACCCTGGAAGAGAAGCAGGATCTGCAAAGAAGGCTGGGAGAGCTGAAGGACCAGTATGCTGCTTCCTTGTCTCAGACAGAGGGGCAGCTCAGACAAGCGCAGGCGCTCCGCGATGAGTTGCAGAAATTTTTGCGGGACTACCAGGAGTTTGTCACCTGGCTGGAACAGGCCGAGCAAGACTTGGAGAAGGTGTGTGCAGGGGATGGCAGCCTGGAGTCCCTTCAGCCTGCGCTCCTCCAGCAGAGCAGCTTCTCTGAAGATGTGATTTCCCACAAAGGGGACTTGCGTTTTGTCACGATGTCAGGGCAGAAAGTGTTGGATGCCGAGAAGGCTGTGACGGCTGCAAGCGGAGGGGAGCCGTGCCCTGAGATATTAGCCACCAGCACATTAGTGCAGAGCAAACTGGAAGACGCCAGCAGGAGATATGGCACCCTCCACTCTAAGGTATGAGAAACCTTTAAAAGGAAAGGGTTCTTCCCTCTGAGCAGCCCATCGTATCTTTCCATTTCTTCTATGACATCCTCAAAGAAAGCCAGGCCGGTTGCTAGAATAGTTGTGGTTGTAGAAAAGTATTTGCCTCCTGGCAGATTGTCTGAATTTTTGCCTAAGCCAGTGAGGGAATGCAACTGTCCTCCTGTTTAATCTCATTAAAAGGATAACTGGGGCCAGTTGTTTATAATAATAATAATAATAATGATGATGATGATGATGATGATGATGATGATGATGATGATGATGATGCTACTTTGGGCCAAACCCATCTTATAAAACAGACTTCACCATACTGAAGTTCTCACTACACAGATTTGAGAGGCATGACATATTTGGTCACATAACTGTATCAGGAAACCTTAAAACAACAACAACCCTGAACAACATCCAGAGATCTGTGGGCCTCTCCTTGACTAAAATCAGCCTTCCTAATTCTACTATGAGAAATTCATGGGATCGTATCAAGCTGAAAACCATTGTGCACTAGGAAGAACGCCAGTGCTCCATATTACACTCCATATTACACTGAACATTGAACAAGTCAGGCCATGGCTATCAATATCAAAAACATCTGACAGGTTATCCCACCTTCTTTTTATCTGGACAATCTGAAGCTGTATAGAAAAGCACAAATCCCTGATCATCCCTGTCCGAATATATACTGCCAAGATATTTCAATGGAGTTTAGGCTGGACAAATGTGCCATCAACAGAAGGAAAATGGTAAAAAAGGAAGGAATCAAAATACCTATGGAAATAGCATCAAAAATCTGAATGAAGACAATTGCTACAAATACCTGAGCATTGTGCAAGCTCAGTCACTGAATTCAAGAAGAAAGTGAGAAATGAATAGACAAGGAGAATGAAGGACTTAAAGCACAAGCTCAGTGCAGGAAATACCATCAAGGCAATTAACACCTGGACAATTCTGGTCATTAGATACACAGCTGGAATAGCTGACAGGACTTAAGCAAAACTAAAAGGCCTGGGTAGAAGATCAGAAAAGCCATCCACTCAGCAACATTGACAGACTCTTCTGATGAAGGAGCATAGGTGGGTGTGGACTGTTGCAGGTACACCAGACAGTTGAAGAGGAAGACGAAATAATATCTGAAGGGCAGTGAAGGAAATGCACTTAAGCCACTACCCCAGGAGGGCTTCCTGAGTACTGGAGAGACCAAACTCTGCCCTACAGGAAAGACCAAATGAAGACTAGAAAAGAAACATGGCAAGGCAAAATCTTACATGGCCAGTATATGCACAATAATCACAGCAACAACTAGCAGGCAAAGCAGATAACAACAAAATCCACTAATGGCTAAAAGCAGAAAGTTGAAGAAAGAAACAGAGGGATTAATTAGCTGCAAAAAGACCAAGCTGTAAGCATAAATGCTACAAATCCAGAATTGAGAAGACAGCAACAGACAGCAAGTGCCACCTCTGCAAAGAAGCTAAAGAAACAATGTTTAACTGCTGCAAGTAGATCACACAAACTGGCTACAAGCAACAGCAAAGTAGGAACAATGGTGCACAGGAGTATCTGCAAGAAATATCATTGAGTCTGCAAGAGACTCAACATAGAACAAATTCAAATGTTTTGGGACAGCCAAGCCAAAACCCAAAGTTCACACATATATGGTGATAGATCTGAAAGGAGAGCTGATCTTCAAAAACTCTCAAATATTAGCTCTCTACAGGCCAAATTCCTATTCAGTGATAGGAGTGACAATTGATTATTGCATGAAATAACCCTGACAATAGCCCTTAGACTGATATGCCTCTTCACAATGCTTTACAGCCCTCTCTGAGTAGTTTTACAGAGTCAGCATCTTGTCCCCAACAATCTGGTCCTCATTTTACCAGCCTCAGATGGATGGAAGGCTGAGTCAACCTTGAGCTGGGTAGGATGGAACTCCTGGCAGTGAGCAGAGCTAGCCTGCAATATTGCATTCTAACCACTGAGTCACCAAGCATCGTTTGCTGGCAACTAAAGTCAAACCCTTTTGCACCCTTCACATGTCACATGCTGGATAGCTTTGCTTATGAAATAAATGGAACTGGCTCTGTGCTTTGGTTCTGTATGGTCCCTCAACCTTTTATGTATTTCAACAGGACCCACAGGAAACTCTGATTATATACAGCTGCAATCATGCAAAATTTCAGTAAACCAGAAGGACCAAATACTTTTTCACCCAATAACAAGTACCCTTAGGGTTAAGGATGACTTTTCTAGAACCAATTCCCTCTCGGTAGTAAACTGAAGATTGAGGGATCTCCTGTGTGATGGTAACCTCTGCCTCTGTGGGGATCGCTTGTTTTACTCATTCTTGACGCCCCTCGTTTTATCCCAGTTTTCTGGGATTAATATTTTACTATTGGTATCTTCCTACCAATAGAAAATAACTTTAGTTCTCAGTTTTGGCTTTCATGTTCTTATTTAATTTGATTTTATGAATGTTTAAATACCTTTTTAAAAGAACCAGTTTGGTTTATTGGTGAAGGCAACAGGCCACAATCAGGAGAGCCTGAGTTCTAGTCCTGCCTTGGGTGGGAAGCTAGCTGGGTGACCTTGGACCAATCGCTCTCTCTCAGCACTCAGAAGGACAGGCGATAAGGAGGACAATCCGCTTCTGAAAAACCTGGCCAAGGAAAAACACAGGGACTTCTTCTGGCAGCCTCCAAGAATCCGGCACAATTGAACAGAAGGAAGAAGAAGGAACCATTTGGTGCTATTTTTTGTAACAGTCGCTTGAGTCTTTTGATACTTTTATTTTGGAAATATTTCAGTTTGTTCCTTGTGCAGTTTCAGGTTTATTTAGGACTTGGCTATATTTAGTTTCTCTTGTTCCTTTTTATAATGTAGCAACAGTTTTCTACTTTGTTGTCTCTGTCGATAAAAGGGCTGCATTCTTCAAGAGGCTATGACTGTACCACACGGTTGTTGTAATGTAAACGAGAAGAGGAGCCCTGGCTCTGAGCCCAAGCCCATCCTAAGTTGGGATGGGTAACCGGCAGCCCTTGGCCTCATCTGAGCACTGCTCTGCTTTCCAGTTCTTTCCACAGGCAGCCAGGGCAGAGCGCTTTCTCTGCAGAGGGGAACAAGAGGGTCTCACCCAACGTGTTCCAACCCCCATGGTGCCCTGGCCCCACCCAGGACATTGCTCTAGCAGAGCCCATCTCAGGAGGACAGCAGTCTTGTCAGGAGACACAAGTGAGCCTCGTTTTCAAAACGAGGAGAGCTTAATCCCCCCAGTCAGTCACTCCCTGCTCTCCGTTGGGTTTCAGCCACTGCAGTGTAGGAGAGAAACTGCCCTTGGAGTCCCACCTGTGCACCATCGTGATAGTTGTTTCCAGGGATCCATGATGTTCTCTTTGGAGAATAGGCAATCTACTCTCCCACCACTGCTAAAGATTTGGAGTGGCAGCATCCTTAAAAGAGTGATTGGAAATCCTGGAAGTGACATATTAAAGCAGGCGAAGGGCAGCTGGTCTTCCTCTGTCCCTCTTTTCTTACCTAAAACTAAGGACCATGACGAAAGCTGAGGACCAGCAACTTTACTTTTGTGCCATCATTTTCTGGTTTTTTCCCCTTTTTACCAGATTACACGTGCATCTTAGAGTTACAAAGAAAAATTGCATGTTCAGAAGCAACTGAGCAAACTTTCTTGCATAAAAGCTCCTGCTATGCCAGCCCAGGATCTTTATTGATCCCATAGTTTGCAAAGTTCCATTGAGAGACTTTTGAAGGAAGAAATGGCAGCCAAAGGCAGCTCCGTTAAAAGCTGAGTCAACAATGGAGCTGTAGCAGAATAAAGAGCTGGCAATAGAGCAGCTCTTTATCAGTCTTCTCTGGGCAAGGAGAGAATTTGAGATCACCCCTATGTGCTCCAGAGTCCAGACAGCTTTTCCTTTTGAGGGAACTGCAAGATAGGAGACCCCAAGTTTGCTTACTTTTTTTTCTTTTCAAAAATTTCATGTTAACTGTTTTTCAGCTATTAAGCATCTTTAGTTTGACAGTTTCTTTCAGCCCTTAGGAGTTAAAGAACATTTTAATTACAAGTTTGACTTTAAAATATTTTTAATAAACTGCAAAAAGGCAATTAAAACTTACTTGGAAAATTACAAATGGACTAAGGCTTCAGATAAGTTGGAAACAAGATTTTGGAATTTATAAAGAATTCTGTGGAAAATTGTGTTTTTTTTTTTCAAAAAAGGTTTTAAAAATTAAGACACTAGACTAGAGGGAATGAAAAATTACAATTAAAGGAGAAGAACACATAAACTTCAGTTACAGTTACAGAATGAAGCAAAACGTTCTAACATTGGATGTATTGAAGGAGATTTTTGAACAATGGACTCAGAAGTTAATTTTTAGTGTCAAGAGAGATATCTGCCTTTATGGGCAGACTGCCTGAAAGAGGCTACAGAAAAGGACTACATAGTGCACCTGACAAGATCAAGACTGAGTTAAAAGCCGATGTACAAATGATAGGCTACAAATATGATGGAAATGATCATACAAAAATTGGCAGATATGTTAATAATTAAAAGGAATATACAAACAATAAACCAAAAGAGTGATAATTATGTAATTTTCTTATATTGGATTTACAAAAGAGGTTTGTTAAAGTTTTGAAGAGTTTGCTGACAAGAGGCAAAGCAAAAATGAAAAATCAAGTTCTACAACATTATTTGAAGGGACTAAAGATACTTAACAATAAAAAGAGGGACTGTAACATTGATTCACTTGAACAAGATTAACATAGATCTGTTGTAATCTCTGGTAGCCCTCAGTGGACTTTGCTGACACCTAGGCTAAAATGACTTTTTTTTTAAATTTGTTTATAGATAAGAGATGGAATATGGGAAGAAAAGATTGTTGTCTTTTAAGAAGTGATAAATTACTAGATAGGAAATCATTTCTTTATATATCTCATTTCTTTTTCTTTATTCTATTTTTTCTCTTTCTCCTTTTTCTTTTTATTGTTTTTTCAGTTAGTATTAATTTTTACTGTTGTAATTCTAATCTTTAATAACATTGTTTTAAAATTGTGAGCCTCCATTGTGAGGCAGCAGCCTAATGATTTTTCAGCTGGGAAAGGCGAGCACCTCAGTTCATGTCAGGCCTTGTCCCTGGAAACAGAAAAGGTGTTATTGGGGGACGGGGGGGGGGGAGAATATTTTTAGAAAAGTCCCACCCAGTCTTTTCTCCTGTTTGCAGTGCTCTGCCCTCGGCCTCCACCTGAACCTCCTGCTGGATCGCTCTCAGCAGTTCCAGGATGTAGCAGAATCTCTCCGGTCGTGGCTACAAGAGAGCGAAGAGGCTGTGACCCTCCTCCTGGTGGAGCCCATTTCCTCTGATCCGGCCATTTTGCAAAGGCAGCTGGCTAACACCAAAGTAAGCCAGCAAGCACCCTTATTCCTTGGCTTTAACCTTTTGCAGACTTTTTACCTGTAGTTTCAGCTAGAAAAGGCTGGGCCACCCCTACTCGAGCCTGTGTTTGTTTTTTTTGTTTTTTTTGGGGGGGGGGGAGAGAAACCTTCTCAGGGGAGCCTCAATGGAACAAGGCCATCAGCTGGGAATTGGCACCTTCCCCTCATCTCCTGCCTTACACAATGGGCTCTAGCAGGTGAGGGAAAACCAGGAATAATTTCAATTTCATTGTACACATATTGTGCATTGACAATAAACATTTGATAGATGGATTGATAACCGTGTCAGACCATGCCTTTCTGAGGGGGTTCTACCCAGGCTTGAGCCCCAGAACCTCTTTCTGAAGACTTTTGACTTCTTTAGTCCAGTTCTAGTATTTCTTCCTGCGTTGATTCCTGCCTCCTTCCCGTTGCTTCCGACAGCACCTGCAGGAGGACCTTGCAGAGCATCAGGTGCTGGTAGAAAAGCTTGAAAAAGCCGCTCGGTCCCTCCTGGAAATAAGGGAAGCCCCAGTTCCTGACCACAGAGGCATCCAGCAGACCACAGGTAAAGTTGGGGGGGGGGGGGGTCTAAGGAAGCCATTCCAACCTGGTGCACTTCAAGTCTATTCAGCATGACCAATGGTTAAGGGTAGCTGCGGGGGGGTTTAAAGTGAGGAAGGAGGCCCCCGGAATATTTGTTCTCCATGCATAAAGACTGTGTTGAAATTTAGAGCCTTAAACCCCTTTTGAGCCTCTTGGGCAGTTTCTGATAATGCTGGAGAGTCTTGAATACTTTGATTCCAGACTACTGCATTTCTTTGGCCATTTGAACTTTCCCCTGTAATTCATTTGATTCTTGCACAGATTCCATTATGAGCCGATTCCAGAGCCTTTCGTGTCGGATGGCTGAGCGCTCGGATCTTTTGCAGAAGTCCATTGCTCAATCTCAGAGTGTCCAAGAGGCGCTGGAGAGCCTCCTTCAGTCCATGGCTGAGATTGAGGAAACTCTCAAAGGGGAGGATGTGTCTGCATTTTCCTCCCTTTCCATCCAGGAGGCACTCGCTACAAACACAGTAAGATATTTCACTTATATTTCTGACTGTGGTCTTGTTCCAGAATTTTGAAAAGATGGGGATTTTTTGAACACTGAAAATGTTTCTGAATAACCTGGAGTTTCCTTGTCTTTATCATTATTAATTTTACCCAAATCCAATTTTGAAAATGATTGAACCATAGATGTTGCTTTCAGTACAAAGTTTTGCTGTATGGCACCTGATGGGTGATAAAAGCTACTCCTTGAGTATGTGCAGAGTGTTAGTTGGTGGATAGCCATAATTAGCAGCCTGAGCATCTGAGATCAAAATGGAGATCCAGTTGAATGTAGAATATAGAACATGTGGCTACTTAGGAGTAAATTGGGACACTTCTCACACAAAGTCTCCAGAAAGGAGTTATGAATAAAATAATAGCTCCCAAAGTTCATTAGATATAAAGCAGAGTTCTTTCTTGCATGGAGAGCTGGAATCTGGAATGATTCCAAACTTCTGAGTTGCTCCTATCCAGTCTTCAATCTCAAAGGACCTGCCTCTTTTCCCACAGTAAAGAGCAGCCAGCCAGGCTTTTGGCATTGAGCTGAGCCTGGAAGAGCTTTTGAAAATGCCTCAGAAGAGCCCAGTTCAAGCAAAAGCAGGTTGCCCTATGCGGCGGCGGCTGCACTGCTGTAACAAAAAGGGATAAAAAGCGAACACCCTGGATTTCCTTTGATTTGTAAGACAGCTTCAGCTCTAGCTTGTTAAAAGAAAGCTTAGTCCAGAATCCAGCTCTGGTGTGTGCTTTGTCCAGTGGGAGGAGAGCACATCCCTTCCAGATCACCAGCAGGCCAGACTCTCGCGACTACCTCTCGTTAGTCGTGCTTCTGTACTCAGTTGGCTGATGGAGCTGAAGGGAACTCTCTAGTGGAGTGAGCTTTGACTGATAGGAGAGTCTGCACTGTTTCCATGGGTGCAAAATAGTTCCCTGTTGATTGAGCTGGTCTGGGCTGCAAGGTTGGAGCTCTTGGCTTTATGGAATCTCTGAATCTGAAGCAGGAACTGGGACAGAGACTTCCAGGCGTGGAGAAAAGCTTCTTTGTTGTGAGAAGGGCTCATGTTCTCCCAGGCAGCAAGCAGTTCTTCTGTGCCTGGGCCTGTGCACAATATGTGTATCCTTCCTATTGCAGAAGCTCAAACAAGACATTGCCAGGCAAAAGAGCAGCTTGGAAGCCACTCGTGAAATGGTGACCCAGTTCATGGAAAGCGCTGACAGCACCACCGCTGTCGCCCTCCAGACCAAACTGGCGGAGGTGACTCAGCACTTCAGCCACCTGTGGCAGCAGCAGCAAGAGAAGGAGGACACCTGGAAGAAGGTCCTGCCCCAGGTGGAACAGTACGAGCAACTCTCAGAGAAGCTGAAACAATTCATGGAGAGCCGAGGGCGGATGCTGGCCTTGGGAAACCAACCTGAGCGGGACATTATCCACTTCACCCAACAGATCCAGGTGAGAAGCTGCTGAGCAAGGGTAGGGGAACGCCTGGTTTCTGGTCCCTGGGCTTGGTGTCGGGGTTTTATTAGAGCTGGCAGGCTCAACTCAGGATAAAAGGAGGAGAGGAGAAGCAAAAATCCCTCTAACAAGCTATGCTAACTGAACAAATGAACACATTTATGCACCACGTTCCTTTTGGGAATGTGCTTGGACTGCTGCTCCTCTGGATTTTCACCCTAAAACTTCTTGCGAAGGGAGGGTGCCTCCATAAACCACCTTCTGCTGGGTTACCCAGGAGCCCCTGAATGCAGTTTGGCTGCAGGATTTTTCTTCCTGGCTCTTGTCCACCTTCTGGTCAGTCAGTTTACAGAGGTGAGGTTAAGCAAGCGCAGAAGATTTCCAATGAAGCTGAAGAGGTGAGAGGTGGCAGAATAGAATTCTTGTAGGTCAAAAAATAAGAGCTCTGGGCGTTGCAATGGCCCAGTTAGGATTTTGCATTTGCATATTCTTTTTCAGGACAGGCTTTGCCCACATTTGGGGGTAATCTATCCATAATTGTAATTTTAAAGTTCACATTCAGGATCAAGGATGATCAAGAATGACCTTGTTGGTAATCCCAGGAAACAGTGCATCAGCTTAAGGGTGTTCCAGGGAGATGCTGTCCAGCCTCTTTGCGGACTGAATCCAAGGTGTTTCACAGCCCTAATCTAGTTGCCTTCGGAGACCAGTCATTACCTGACCTGGTTTGTATGCAGGAATTGCTACTGCTGTCCATCATGACTTCTAGGGACTGGGGGGGGTGGGTGTCTCACAGGCTGTTCCTTATTTGGACTGAGTCATAGGTGCTCTTCACTTCAATCCTATCTGTCTTGTGTCTCCCTGTTTCCTGATGCTTCCAGGAACTGAATTCCGAGATGATGCAGCGTCATGAGGATCTGGACAGCCTGGAACATTTAACCACAGAGTTAAGTTCTTGTGGGTTGGTGTGGACTGGCTTCTCCTCACACCAAGAGAAGGTGCGCAGTTTGCGGAAAGAGTTCACTCAGCTGCAGAAAGCCACAAAGGACAGGTGAGAAGGGGTTCTCCCAGCCAGAGGGGTGCTGGGAGCCTTGCAGAGGAAATTTGTGAGGATAATTCTTTAATTGCGTCCAGATTGCTTTCAGCTGGGAAAAGGTTGGAGGCAGAGAAGTGAAGGCTAAGAGGACAAATGATCTCCTCCTCTCCAGAATATTGTTTTTGATGTTAGGGTGAGGAAGGTGCTTGCCCCTATTGAGGGCAATTGCCATGAGGAATAAAGCTGTGGGTTGACTATGAAATAAGAATAAAAATGGTGCCTGGGAGGCTATTTGAGTTCAGCCAAGGGGACGAAAGCCCTTCCTTTAGCTACCTGAATGTCCAGGAATCTTTATCTTAGGATAATGTCTGAAGGCTTTCCTGAAAACAATTTAATGCTATCTTATACCCAGACAGGAGGTTCGCGTAATGACTGCAGTGTTCATTCTACAACTGCTACATCTGCTTAAGAACTGCCACAAAAAGGTCATAAAATTGTGTCAGTCACGTGGATACCTTGAGATATGACCATCACGATATGCAACAGAAATCCCAGGCTCCCCTACAGTCACAAGTCTGGGATTTCTGGATCCAAGGGGGAAAAAACAGCCTCTCCCCATCCCCTCTTGAATTGTCTTCTGAAGCTGGATAAACTTCTCCCAAACCAGGCAGAGCAAACAAAACCTGCCACTGGCATAACAGGGAGGAAAGGGGGAACACTCACACTTCGCTTTATGCTCCATTCACATGTTCCTCGCCTGTAAAGACAGCAGGGGGGAAATCTGCAACTTTCTGCTTCTGGAACAAGTGAAATGGGCTCAAAGCTTAACACTTGGCTCCATCTCCACGATGCCCCCTCCCCCCTTTATACAATGCGATGCGTGTGCTCTCCTTCTCAGGGGAGGCTACCCAGCCACATAAAAACTCCTATTTCCTCCCAGCCGTTCAGGTGGCCCTCTGGTGTGTGCAGAGGATGGTTGTCTTTAAAAGACAACAGATATTAGCTGCTCAGAGTCACTTTGCAGAATGGGGGGGGCTTGTAAATTTAAGAAATAAATATTACCTTCTTCACTGCCCCATTTATTACGTGCACGTGTAATTTGTGTACTGGTAGACACAATTCCATACATCAAGGTGTTTCATTGAGGGCTGCATCAGGGTTGTATTTGACTGGGGGGGGGGGCGGAGGGGCAGGGCCAGTTCGATGTCACTCGTGTGATCCAATGCCACTTTTGTTAGCAGTTTGTTTTGCCAGCACTCGGCCAGTGAAAAGGGAGCCAGCACCCACATTCTTCACGAGCCCCGTTTTTGCTGGCAGAGGCACCATGGGCCAGATCTAAGCACCCTGCAGGCCTGATCCGACCCCCAGGACTTCAGTTTGACACCCCTGCCATACATCAACTTTCAATTTTCACCTTTCACAAAACAAGATCTTATAATGCTTAAACCCTCCCCTAAGTTGTAGTTTTTATTTTGCTGGAAGGAAATATATTCTATCATGTATAGTTTTACATGGAGATCTACCAATGTATTTTAAATGCTTTTTTATTTAGCTTGAATTATTTATTTGTTACAACCACTGGTCTCAAAAATAATAATGTTAATTCAGATTGGGTTATCCAGAATGTATGTGTTGTGCTCACAATTCTAATTGCTTAAGAATCTTGAAACAAGAGAGCTTTTCCAGGTGCTTCAGATTCAGTTCCAAAAAAGGTGATTTGAGGTGGAACTGTAGCATCTTTAAAGAAGACACATCTTTTCCTCAGATTATTTGGCATTGGGAAATCCTGGAAAAAGTCACAACTGCTTTAAAGAGTTACATACATATACTACATTTCTATTCCCTTGTACACTGAAAGACCTTTCTGGAATCAGGTCTGAAATATCGCACAGCCAAATTAGGAATTGGTGTAGGTATAATTTATTGCAGGATGCTTCTTTTCTCTATTTGCCACTGCAATTTACTAAGAAGACTGAATGAAGCAGATGAATCAATCTTTTATTATTGAGGTTGTTCAAAATATTAATGTAATTAATTGTGGCATTTATAATTGACCCAGGTAAGTAAAACAAATGGTTAAAGGAGTAAAGCAAGAATGAATTGGAGGTCTGTAATCCTTCAATCTGCACCCAGCTTATCTAAAACTGCATTGCAGAGAAAAAGAAGATACGAAATGGCTCTTACTCCTATGAGGAAATGTTTTCCAGACTATAAATGGATGGCAGCATCCTCTGTGACTTGCATGTGTCCAGTTCATGGATTCGTCTCAAAATGCTTTCCCACATACAGAACTCATAACCAGCCCAAATACTCAGAATGCCAGTTTGCCAATTTTGCATGGCTCATAGCAACCAGGTGGATCAATGGGTCCAGTAGGTCCTTGTGGTGGACAGGGACAAAGTCCCTTTGGCCAACGGCTTACAAGAGGCATCTGGCATGGCTTCTCCTTCCTCCTCTGGCTGCGATTGTGCTTGCCAGATAGGAGGTAAGTACTTCACAGCCCCCCCCCCCCTTTTTTTGATCCATTCCCAGGGAAAAAGGAGCTTCATCTTGTCAAGAACAGTTAGATGTATTCCGAAAACTGGTTGGGTCGCTCAGGCAGTGGCTGGAGGAAACAGAGAGGAATATCCCAGCTCCTGAGACATCTTTGGGCACACATGAGTTGGAGAAGCGGAGGCAGCAAACAGAGGTAGGCAGGAGAGAAAAGTGTCCAGAAGCCATTTTATAAGCAAACTCGTGAAAAAAGTGGAGGATGCCGGCAGGGATGGGATTCAAAAGTTTTTACTACCACTTCTGTGGGCGTGGCTTGGTGGGCATGGCTATGTGGTCATGTGACAGGGTGGGTCAAAAGAGATAAACTCACTTTAACAATGCTCTTGGAGCAGGGGGTTGGACTAGATGATTTCCGAGGTCCCTTCCAGCCCTGGATTGCTCTGCTGTTTCAAAGCATCCTCTGAAGCTGTATCTAGTGCCAGGGTTTATAGTCCTTCCTTCCTATCCTTTTGCCCTCCCTCCTTCCCTCCCTCCCTCCATATCTCATTCACTTTCCCTCTTTCTCCCTTACTTCCCTTTCTTTCTTTCTTTCTTTCTTTCTTTCTTTCTTTCTTTCTTTCTTTCTTTCTTTCTTTCTTTCTTTCTTTCTTTCTTTCTTTCTTTCTTTCTTTCTTTCTTTCTTTCTTTCTTTCTTTCTTTCTTTCTTTCTTTCTTTCTCTCTCTCTCTCTCTCTCTCTCTTTCTTTCTTTCTTTCTTCGCACCTTCACCCGTGCCCCGTTTTGGGCTTAGGAAGGCTCCCTGGAGCCAAAACATGGCATGGGGGGGTGCACCACATACCCCTGTGCCCCGTTTTGGGTCTAGGAGGCGTCCCTGAACTTACGTGGGAGCCCGAACCCAGCACGTGGGACTCCTGTGAGGGGCTGGGCCAGCTGGTCTTTGGAACTACCAGTTTGCCCAACTGGGTGTAAAATTAACGTCCAGTTCGCTAAGACTGGCTGAATCCCACCCCTGAGGACGTGGCTTTATCACTGTATTTTGGCAGGTATCCTGACAAGGAACTGCTACTTTGTGCAAAAAGCTCTTTGAAAGGTGAAATCCCAAGGTGATGTGGCAAAGTCTACCTCGTGTGTGATTCCACCTCCTGGTAGGCAGCCACCTGCCCCTTATCCCACCCTCTTTGCTGATTATCTCCACACAGATTTACAGTTATGTTGGAAGTGAGTTGACACTTTCATTGTCATGATGTACACCGCAGCCACAGGCTTCTTGCCCACCGTGTCTTGTGTGGCAAAAGGTTATAGAGGGTGGCTGCCCAGATGCTCTGCTTTGAAGGGGTGTCTAGGGCTTACTCAGAGGGAGGGAGCAGGCTGGCTGCTGCCAAAAAACTGGCCTGCTAAGAAACTGAAAGAAAAAAATGGTGGGGGAGCCAGGACTACATGCAGCTCTCAAAACCTTCAGAGTAGCCTCAGAATTTCCCCAAAATGTGGTGGTCATTTTTAATGTAAAAGAAGACAAAATAATTATGGGAAGGAATGTTGAACGTATCAAATTGCCATGAAGTCTTGTGACCTGTTCATCCGCCAGTGGCCATGTTTTTATGCATTCTCTGTTCTGTTTTCAGGTCTTTGTGGAAGAATGGCTAGCAAAGAGGATTCTTGTGGAGGAAATGAACCAACGGGGGACAGCTTTAGAGAATTTAATCGTTGAGATTACAGCCCCAGATGCACAATCCAAGACAGGTAGGAGACTGAGAAGTGCACTCTTTTCTATTCCTACCTGCCCCTCTTTAAACTTCCAGTCTGAATTTAGTTGCTTGTCAGATAACAATTATGGAAGGCTTGGAAGAAGAAGAATGTAAAGATGCACAGTTGTCCTGTTCCAACTTTTCTCCCGTTCTTGACAGAAACTGAAGATGGAAAGCTCCTCTGTTTACATTCCTACATTGTGTTCCTATAGACTGCCAGAGACCTTAGGGAGGAATAGGTTCACTGATGGAATGAGGGAAGTAATGTTTTGCTCTGAGGAAGGTCTCTAATTAAATCAGTTAATTAAAGGATGTCAGGTAGCAAAACTTGGATAAAATTGTGGGGTTGCCCTCATAGCTTTGGCCAGTTGACTAGTATGGAAAGGTAAATCAGATTGCAGCTTCCACTATCCTTTGTCATTGGCCATACCCACCAGAGGGGGAACAGTTGTAATCAAAATATTTGGAGTGGACCCTCCTTGGTTAACTGTAGAATAGATAGTTCTCAATTTAGATGGATCAAATGGTTGATTCAACAAGTCAGCCTTTTTTCAAACAATCTCCCAATGTAACAGAATAAGACAATTGGTAGGGACCTTAGAGGTCTTCTAGTCCAACACCCACCCACCCTGCTCAAGCAGGAAACCCTATATAATTTATGGCAACCTAGAATGAATGCTGCATTGCAGAAGCTGTTCTTAATAAAAGTGCTTAAAATGTTCCATGTGCATTTGTAAATCCCACCCAACAGAATTTTGCTTAAATCTGTCAAACATGAATGCCATCTAGAGATTGTCCTCAGTTAATCACTGCAGTGAGGATTGGCAGCTCCATCACTAAGTGATGCAGTTGTAAAGCAAAAAAAAAAAATCATATAACCATATTGACCTATAATGTACCATAAATAGCACTTATCAAATTAGCCCCAACTAATAAATTACAAGTTATTTGCAAGATTACACAGCATTCAAAGGCAGACAATATTTCCCTTCCGTTACAAGAACTGTGTTCCCTTAAGGACATTGAGAAACACAAAGCCAAACACTTTGAGGAGTTGCTTAACTGCCCCTTGGAAAGAGCTGCAGGTCAGCCTGCATGACACACATTCCATATCTGTGACATCACCATGGTTTTTGAGCCACATGCAGAGCTCCGTGTATTTCCCAGTAAAGGTGGAGGCCTCTCTTTCAACAACCACCAAGATTTCTGGAACAAGGCGCTTTGGACTGGGGGGAGGGGGGAGGGGCCAGGCTGGTTAGTGGGCAAAGCCAGCTAATGTTGAATGTTTTTTGTTATCTGGTTTTTTTATAAAAACAGAGGCAGTGTGGTATAATGATGCTAGGCTGGGACTAGGCAGAGCAGATCCAAATCCCGCTGTCTAGTGATTCTCCATCATCATTGGGTCATGATTGTCCTAAAGGTGCTCCTTTTTCAAGAGGCAACTGGACTTTCTGGTTTTTCTTTGAAGGCGTTTCACTTCTCAGCCAAGTAGCTTCTTCAGCTCTGACTGAATGGTGGGAAATGGAAGGATCCAGTCAGAGCTGAAGAAGATTCTTGGGTGAGAAGTGAAACGCCTTCAGAGAAAAACCAGAAAGTCCAGTTGCCTCTTGAAAAAACTCCCACTCCTCTCTCAGCCCAATCCCTCTAACTGGAGAAGATGGTGCATGAGGCCTTGTGGGGCTAGCTAGCTTCTGGGTCTTTATGGGCACATGGTTCAGTTGGAGCTTATTGCAGGTGCAGACTGCAGATTGTCCCTGGGGTTGCATGCCATGCAATGAACTCTTATACCAATTCATCTTGTCTCACAACAGGATGACCCTGGCTGGTGTATCACACTCAGTTAAAAAGAAAACCAATAAATATACATAAAACAACCATTAAAAACTATAAAATTCACCAAAAAGTGCACGAAAGAAGAGAGGGTGGTGTTAATTGCAGTAAGAGAGCCATTGCAAAATCTTCCGGCTTCCTGGGACCCCCAACCTGATAATATATCCAGGTCTTGATGAATTTGCAGAATGTTGAGAGGGAGGGAGCTGGTCTTACTTGGAGGGGAGGGGGGGGCGCGATTCCACAAGGCAGGTTCCAGGGCAGAGATTAATGATTATAGTTGACTGTATACAGTGCAGAAGGATGACCATGGCTATAAACGAAATCACAGCTCTGCAGTTATTTCCCAACCATGTAGTGCCTTCAACTCTTTCTTAGCTAGATTGATTTTTGTTTTCCCCCTAATATATTTTAAAACTCTCATGTTTGTCCTGGGGAGTAAAAAAACAACTGTGGGTCCTAACCATTTTGTTCTTCTGTGGTGCAATAAGTTTGATCCCTGGGGTCTCTGTCAGCCACATCTCTCACTCCGGTAGACTGTAGCTTGATTCCTGCATTCCTTGGCAGCCTATATAATTGCTTCCAATTGTTTGCCTTGCACTTTGCAGAAGTAAAATACGCAATAGCCCTTCTCCCCGGCTGCTCAGGTCAGAGGGCTCCTTCCCATGATGACACAAAGGCAACAGTGTGCAAGCGCTCTATAGTGGCTGTGCCGTTGCTGGGGAACCCAGATCGGGCCTCAAAACAACAGCCGTGTTAGTGAAGCTGTCATGCGCTGGGCATAGCGAAAGGCAAGCTGCACCGTCCTTCCAAATGGAACATTCACTGTGACACCTTATTTGTTTCTATTAGGGCCCCCCAAAAACAGGCATTCTTTGGACAGAACATGTTGCAGTTAGAAAATTAAAATACAAAAGGGAGAAATATTAATAGTGAGAGCAATATAATAATTTACCTTTATTTATGAAGGTAGTTCTATAATGCTTTATCACATGCATGCAGCAAAAGATGTCAGGATAACCTTAGGCTGCTCACAGCATTGCAGGGTCTCCTTCTGTGGTTCCTCTGCCTGGTGCAGAGAGAGTTTCTATGCCAGCATTCTCATAACGGAAAGCAGCAGGCATTTTGAATTAAGAGATTAATTAGATTAATAGACAGTCCCAGAAATGAACAGCCAAGCAAACAAGTCTCTCAGAGAATTGACTTCATTTTACTAAAAAGGGGGGTAACAAAAAAATGTCCAATCACTACCTTTGTTTTCAAATTTGACATATGTCATTCAAAGTGGTTAACTCTCTTTCTCCTGTGCATTGGTGGAAGAAAGATGCAACCGCTTGAATCCGGGAGCATGAGCCTGCTTATGTACCCGTGTTTCCCTGAAAATAAGACCAGATCTTATTTTCTTTTGGTCCCAAAATAAGCCCTAGAGCTTATTTTGGGGGTGTCTTATTCCCGCCCCCCATGTATGGGAAACCCACTTCTGCTTGCTTGCAGTGGGGCAGGAGGCCATGTGGCTTGCTAGTGTTGCCGCCGCAAGGCCGGGGGGATGGAGCTGCCCAATGCACCCTGCATCAGCTTACCTCAGGGCCCCTGCAGCCAGTCCCCCATGCCTCGCCTCGTGGCCACCACACCAGCAACCCCGTCCAGCAGGATCCCGCATGGCTACCGGCCCACTTCTTCTACTTGCTCACAGCTTCAATGGAACAGGAGGCTGAGCAATGTGCCAGTGCGAGTGCTGCAGCCACAAGGCAAGGCGGATGGAGCATCCCCATGTGTCCCACACCAGCTTACCTCAGGGCCCCTGCAGTCAGGCCATCCACGCCCTGACACCCGTTTCGATTTGCAGCCATGCACCAGCACACTGCTTGGCCTCCTGCTCCATTGTGGCCATGAGCAAACAGAAGAAGTGGGTCAGGGTTCCTGCTGCACATGGTTATTGGTGCTGTTGTCATGAGGCAGGTGTTGGGGTGTGGATGGCCTGGCTGCGTGAGGTAAGCTGGTGTGGGAGACATGGGGCAGCTCCACCATCATCCCACCTTGCCTTGTGGCCATGGCACCATGAGCAACCAGGTGGAATGGGTGGGCGGACAGGCGGCTGCGCAGGCTCTTAAGTAGGGTTTATTTTGGCAATAGGGCTTATATTAGGTACATGCATAAAGCATGCTAGGGCTAATTTTTGGGATAGGTCTTATTTTCAACGAAATGGTATTTACACACTAATTAAATGTGAATTCACTCTCACACTTGGACCTTCATTAATGGCATTTTATGTTGATAGTTTGAAAAGGGCATGCCTTAGCAGTAGTTTTTTCAGTATGATTAAAAATAATGCACAAATGGTTCTCCTACCCTAAAGGGGCTTATGACAATCTAACTCAATGTTTCTCAATTTGGCAATTTTAAATATGGCTGGTTGGGGAATTCTGGGAGTTGAAGTCCATACATCTTAAAATTGCCAAGGTTGTAAAACACTGATCCAGCTGGTTTATAGCAGCATGAATGGATGTTAGTTGTGCTCCAGCAGTGAAGGACACAACCTGCGTGTCTTTTCCAAAATACTAAACTACCGTGTCATTATATCTCCTTTCTTATGATTTTATTCAGGTGCTGTGCTCCCTGCTAGTGGTAGTTCAACAGGCAGCGTCAATGGATATCACACCTGCAAAGGTGAGGCAATTCAGCTAATTGTGCATACATAGTGTCTTTATGTAACTGCAGTGAGGCCTGTCAGTAGCAATTTTGTTTGCATTCCCATTGTTCAAACAAAGAGAGTAAGTTGCTTTGACCTTTGCAGTTTCTTTCTTTTATAAGTCAGGGGCCGTGTGGATGGAGTAAAACCAGAAGGTTCTTTCCCACTCATTCTCAAGCCTTCCTTGTCACTCATCTCAGGTTATTTCAAAGGTTTTAACTAAGTGGAAATCATAGATGCGTCCAGAATGTAAAGCTTTCTTATGGCTCTCTAAGCAAGGGACCTGCTGCTTCTGAGGAAGAGGATACTTTAAAAGCTGCAGCTTATGGAAATTCTGAAGTCTCTTTTCTTCCATCATCCCTTTTCTTAAGAAAAGGAGAGCCTGAGTGTACAGAAGGTCTTTCACCTGAATCGACCTTTGATGTTGTTCATGCATGTTGTTTATTACACTGAACCTATGTAGACTCCTATATCTATATCTGTTACATTGAGCCCTTATATGTATAACCAAAAGCAAATTAAAGAATTCCTTTCATTCCACTTGGGTTCTTTTTCTGCCTTAGATCTGACAGAGATCCAGTGTGACATGTCAGACGTCAACCAGCAGTACGAAGGGCTGGGTGCTGCTTTACGGGGGCGTCTTGAGCAGCTCTCGGCCATGTTGGAGAAGATGAGGGAGGCCCAGGGCCAAGTGAACGCTGTGCTGACATGGTTGGAGGAGAAGGAGCAGGCTTTGAAAGTCCTGGAAGCTTCCTCTTCACCTACAAAATCGGAGACAATGAGAGCTCAGGCAGAGCATAACAAGGTCTTGTTTTCATGCATCCATAAAAGCCTGTTCCTTGTTTTTTTTTTAAACCATCCATAATAATATTGTTCAGCAAAGCATATGGCAAGTTTCTTCTCCTTTTGTAGCTTTTCCCCAGGAGAACAATTATCCATCAGAGGCTGATCTGAAGCATCAAACTGAGTTTATAAACCCCTTTTCATCCCTCCCACAAAAATATAATGTAGTTATTCAAATGGTTGAAATTCCATTTAAAAGAGATTTGTGGGTGCTCTAATATATTCTGGCATTACTGCTGCTTGGGGAGTGTCCTTTCAAAGAACAGCCTACCGTATTTTTTGGTGTATAAGATGCTCTCCTCCCCTCTCCCCCCAAAATGGGTGGAAATGTCTGTGCATCTTATACAGCAAATGTTGCCGAAGCCCCACCCACTCTTTGGCCCCACCCTTCAGCCTCTGCCTCCCAGCCATTTGCCTCCTTGCAGCAAATAGCAAAAAGCCTGGTCAGCTTCAGCACAACCTGATTAGCACAAGCAGCTGATTGTCAGTTGGATCGGCTCCCAACAATCTAGGCTGCAGGGATTGCCATCGCCTATTGCTGCCTCCGCAAATCCCTTTTTTGGCCTCTGCATCCCATTTTCGGCCTCTGCATGCCCCATTTTTCACCTGTTCCGATCCCCACTGCCTGGAACAGGCCAAAAACGGGGCACCTGGAGGCAGCAATAGGCGATGGCAATCCCTGCAGCCTAGAATAGCTGATCGTTGGGAGGCCGATCCAACCGACAATCAGCTGCTTGTGCTAATCAGGCTGTGCTGAAGCTGACCAGGCTGTTTGCTCTTTGCTACAAGGAGGCAAATGGCTGGGAGGCAAAGGCAGATTTTTTTTCTTGTTTTCCTCCCCAACAGCCAGGCGCGTCTTATACTTTGGAGCATCTTATACTCTGAAAAATGCGGTAAATCCTTTTCAAATACTGACCAGTGGTTAGGTCAATCGTTCCCTCCCTCCAGATGCAGAGGCTTCAGGTCACAGGCTTTCAAGCCACTGAGGGGACAGATTCAAAATGTGTAGAACGTGGGTGTCTTCAAGCCTCCGTGCGCAAGCAACTTTTTTGTGGTTTCACAGGCCGCCTGGATTTTTGGGTATCAATTTTTTCAGCCCAGGTGAGAAACAAAATGAATGCCTTGAGATTTGTATTTTACCCATTGAAACTCCTCCAATTTTTTTATCTAAGTAAGGTAGCTGATACTTCTGATTTGGAGAAAAGCTGCCTTTTCGTAAAGGCTGAAAACATTGGTCCTCATCTTTGATGACCTTTGGTCATCACTATAACAGCCATCACTGTTCTAGCAGCAGCCTCTGCTATCCTCAGAGGGAAGAAGAAGAAATCAAGAGGATGGAAAACAGGTCTTGCCTTTAGCTCACTCTCAATCATGCCCACAGTCTGATGCTTTCCTCCTTCCTCTCCTCCTTTCTGAATAGGCATTTTTGGATGATCTGGAGCAGAATGCTGTGAAGGTCCAGGCAGCCAAGGAATCGCTCTCTGGACTCCTGAAGAAATACCCTGACTCTCCAGAAGCAAGAAACTGGAAGAGGATGTTGGAAGACTTAAGTATGTAGCCTGGGAATCTCGGAGAAAGTCTGCAGGGGCTAATTAAGAACTCAGAACATTCCTGCAGGCCACCCTGAGTTTCCTCTGGCTGCCGTTCATTGTGTAAACCGGGGGAGAGTGACAACCTTAGGAGCAGTGAAGAATCTGTGGGATAAGGGAGCAAAACAAAAAGCACACAATAAGAACATGCTTCTATGAAATGGCTGCCTGTTGTGGAGCATATATACCATGTTATTGATACTGGTTTCTTTATATATATCTTCAGAACTTCTGTTTTGAACATGGTATAATTGCTCCATAACATTTTTGGCAGCATTTACCTTCAGGTGAGATGGGCAGTATATAAGTTTACTATATAAATAAATAATAAATATTCCCAAAATTAAACCAAACATAATAATTGCAATAGTAGTAATAATGTGGTAGGCTTTTTTTTTAATCCTACAAGTTCCCCCAACCTTCTTGTCCCATGAGGTCTTGGGGATGAGCTCGCTGAGATATCACAAGATTTGGCATAGGAAAAAAATCCCTTTGCAATGATATGAAGTCCGAGAAAGAAGCTCGGTGGCAGCCTGGGAAATAAATACAGGGCCATTATTCCCATCTCTCAGGAACCTTGCCTACATGATAGCACTTGTTGCTAGTGAGCATGTCTTTCCACATCCAGACAATTATAGGAGTCAAAGGACATGATGCTGCAGAGCAGGCTGGGTCTTGCAGAATGGATGTCTTCTCAGGAAAGAGTCCTCACTATGGAGAGAGAAGGGCTCTTGGGCAGTGAATTTTGGTGTGAGAAAAGGAAACAAGAAGCATAGGTGTGCCTATTTTCATCTGAGAAATGTTGGTGTAAGTGAGGACAAAGAACCTTGATGTAAATATTGGTTTAGGCAGGATCCATTCTCGTTCTCAGTGACTTGGCTCCTCTTTAGCCACTGGCTGTGATAAAAAGATTTGTGCAAGATATTTTTCACTCTTGCATTATGTTGCCAATATCCCCAACCAGTCACTTCTGCTCTCGTTACCTCCCGCCTAGATTATTGCAATGCTCTCTACATGGGGCTCCCCTTGAAGAGCATCCAGAGGCTTCAACTGGTGCAGAGTGCAGCCGTGCGGGTGATCTTGGGCGCTTCCCGGAGCGCCCATGTTACACTGCTCCTGCGCAAGCTGCACTGGCTTCCGGTGGCCTTCCAGGAGCAATTCAAGGTGTTGGTGACCATCTTTAAAGTGCTCCATGGCTTGGGGCCCGGATACTTGCGGGACCGCCTACTGCTACCATCGGTCTCCTGCCGGCCAGTGCGCTCCCACAGGGTGGGCCTCCTCAGGGTGCCGCCAGCTGGACAATGTTGGTTGGCGGCCCCGAGGGTGCGGGCCTTTTCTGTAAGAGCACCCTCCCTTTGGAATGAGCTACCGGCGGAGATACGGGTCATTGGTGACCTGCGAGCCTTCCGACACGCACTCAAAACCCACTCTTTTCCAACAGGCCGGTCTGCCTAACATTATGAACAGGGTTTTAAATTTTTAATTCAATTTTAATTTTATGGGGTTTTATTGGCTTCAATTTTAAACTCTTTTTTAACTTTTGTAATTTGTATGTTTTATTGTGGCTGTTCACCACCCCGAGTCCCTTTTTGGGAGGGGGGCGGTATATAAACTTAAATAAATAAATAATAAACCATGGTGGTTTCGGTGTTCAGATTCCAGGTGGGCACATGCCAAGCAGGTGACAGAGGAGCGTCAGCAGAAGCTAGAAAAATCAGCCAATGAACTGGCAAGTTTTCAGGAAGCCGAAGGGCAGCTGAGGCCCTGGCTGATGGAGAAGGAGCTGATGATGAGCGTGCTGGGACCCCTGTCCATTGATCCTAATATGCTGAATGCCCAAAAACAGCAGGTTCAGGTGAGTCAAGCAAAAGTCTTGGCTTCCGCCTTTGTGTGTCTGTTTGGATGGAGCTGGGAGCTGAGGAGGCTGCATGGCCTTTCACAGTACCTCTGATTCCACTTCAGGCCCTGATAGAGGAAAGGCTCATTTGCAAGCGCTTGGTTAGTTTAACATCTTGCTCATATTTAATGTGTCTCCCTCTTTTTTTGGAATAAGAAATCATATTGCTAAGAAATCTGTAGCCAGTCAGCCAAGAGGGAGGGAAAGTCTCCATGATACTCTTTCTGCCACTTATTTATATGTTTTGGAGTAGCAGCAGGACCAATGAGGCAGCGGAATAGCATTCCATCACCCTCCCCAGCATTGTTGAAAATCTGAGATGTATTGAAAGCTCAACCTCTGCGGTTTCTGTGCAACACTTCCAGAAACTCCACATTCAGACTGTTCAAGAGTTGCCAAATGGACTCTTAGCTCTGTTGTCAGCCAGTTTAAACTCCTCCTTTTTTGGCCCTTAATTGATTTGTTAGTTAGTGTTATACATGTTTTACATTAAATGTTCCTTTGGAATGAAGATGAAGATGAAACAGTTTTAATTGATGATATAAATATTGCCACTTGTTGCTTCGACCCTGAAGGTTCTTGGAAGAAGATGTTCCTTGGACCTGTTCTGTATATGGCTCTCAAGTATGGTCTCCCTCAACATGTTGTTTCCCATTCCACCAAGTCCCAGTTCATGTGGCTGGAATTGCTTCTTTGGTCATGGTAGCTGCAAAACAGGAGGTTGCAATGCAACACATTGTGGAAGACACATTGAGTGATTTCTAGGGCATCCTCCTAATTGTCCATACCCTAACACCAGTATGCAATCATTGTATACAGAATGTCAATAATAAGGATGAATAATGGGGAAAATGGGATTCAGTTATGGAATCCTAGAATCCTTACCCACCTTTCATAAAGCAAGAGCTCTCCCTAGAATGTTTTTCAGAATCCTTTGCAATGTGTGGGAGTTCATTTTCATGTTAATCCATATAAAGATGAACCCCCCACGGCAGAATACTTGAAAACCACCAATTTATTTCACAGGAAAAGGCATCTTAATTATTTCAGTGGAATTTGGGGAGGCAGTTAGTTTGCGGCTGTCTTCGTGGGTTTCTGAGTTCTTAAAATGGTGACTCCCATTATAGTAAGGCTAATAGCACCCATCCGTTCCTTCTCCCTTCATCTTTACCTTTTGTTTTAATCGAATGCCCCTAGTCTGTCACATTCGTATTTGTGTTGCAGTTCATGCTGAAGGAATTTGAAACCCGGAAGCACCAGTATGACCAGCTGAACGAGGCAGCCCGGGGAATCCCCACTAGCCCTGATGAAACGTCCCACAGCCATGTGCAGGAGGAGCTCCAGGCTATCAACAGGAAATGGACCAAGCTTACAGAACACCTCAATTCTCGTTCCAGTCAAATTGACCAAGCCGTGGTCAAGAGCACCCAGTTCCAAGAGCTCCTCCAGGGGTTGTCTGAGAAGGTGAAGGCTGCTGGACAGCGCCTGAGCACCCAGCCTGTCATCAGCACCCAGCCAGAGGCTGTGAAGCAGCAGCTGGAGGAAACCAGTGAAATCCGGTCTGAGCTGGAGCAACTGGAAGAGGAGATCACAGAGGCTCAAGCCCTGTGTGAGCAGCTCTCGGTTCTCATAGGAGAGCAGTACCTGAAAGATGAACTCCGGAAGCGCCTGGAAACGGTCGCCTTGCCTCTCAAAGGGCTGGAGGATTTAGCAGGTATAGTGTTCACAGGTTTTGAAGTGAACAGTGCCATTTCATTGAGAAGTAGACTCAAAGCTCCAGAAGTTGTAGAAAATGGTAGTGTGCAGTTGGGCCCAGTAGCTTTTAATGTACACATTTAGGTGCATTAAAATCAGCAGGGCCATTAGCACATGTCAAGTCATTGTTCTTCTAGGAAGGAGCCTGTAGGTCACGTTAATGCTGTAAACACTCAAACACTAGTGCCCAAACACTCTGATGTGTATGGTGGTCCAGGAGACAATGCTGGCTCTTCTTTCGTTGTAGTCTCACAAAGAAAGAACACCACATAAGGCAAAACCAAACTCCTTTATGGTTTGATTTGCTGTACATACCCAGCCAAAGAGAGACAGAGAAAATTCTCACTTCTCCAGGATGGCTCACCCACCACACAAATGAATATTGTTACACCTCCCCAAAGATCGCGTAAGGGACTGGTGCAGTGTGTCCTAGAATTCCCATAGCTGAATGGTTCTCCATTTTCAAATTAAGAAAAATGTTTTTTAAAATCTACAATAATTAGAACTAAAAATAATCATATAGGACTGCCCAGAGGAAAAAGGAAGATTGGGCTTAAGTCCTATACATCTACCCGAAGAAAATACAGAATGGCGGCCCATCCCATCCCATGTCAAATGCTTCTATTTCCTAGAGTAGCTTGCTTCAAACATGTGTAATTCATCCCCCCGCTCCCCCCTGGGACAAGTTCAAAGACTGGTATTTGAGTTTATGCATTGAAAAAAAAGTCTGTATTGCGAAGTACATTTTCAGCCATGCATCTCTTTCCATTTCTAGGTGACCGGCTAAATCGCTTGCAGACGGCACTCTCCAGCTCCCAGCAATTCCAGCAGATGTTTGATGAGCTCCACACGTGGCTGGAGGACAGACTGAAACAGCAGGCACAGAGTGGACCAATCTCAGCCAGGCTGGAGAGGCTGCAGTGTCAGATTCAGGAGCAGGAAGAATCCCAAAAGAGCCTAAACCAACACAGTGGCTCCTATGAAATGATTGTGGCCGAGGAGGAATCTTTGCTTCTCTCTGTTCATCCTGGGGAAGAGAAGACAACCATGCAAAGCCAGCTGGTTAGCTTGAAAGCAAACTGGGAGGAGCTGAGCAAACAAATTGCCAGCCGGCACTCCAAACTTAAGGATTGCTTGCAGAAGGCCCAGAAATACCAGCGCCATGTGGAAGACCTTTTCCCTTGGGTGGAGGATTGTAGGTCAAAGATGTTAGAGTTAGAAGTCACTCTGGATCTGGTGCAACTGGAAGCCGCTCTTCTGAGATCAAAAGCCATGTTGAGCGATGTAGCAAAACGACGCTCCCTTCTAGAGATGCTGAATAGCGCTGCTGACGTCCTCATTGATGCATCAGAAATGGATGAAGATGACATTAGAGATGAGAAAGCAGAGATCAATCACAAGATGGATGCTATAACAGAGGAGCTCCAAGCCAAGACCGAGTCCCTTGAAGAGATGTCTCAAAGGCTCAAGGAGTTCCAAGAAAGTTTTAGGAACATTGAAAAGAAACTAGAAGGGACAAAGCACCAGCTGGAGATCTATGAAGCTCTTGGCCCTCAGGCCTGCAGTAGTAAAAATTTGGAAAAACTGAGAGCTCAACAGGAGGTTCTTCAGGCCCTGGGAGCTCAGGTGGATTATCTCAGGAACTTCACTCAGGGTCTTGTGGAAGATACTCCAGATGGATCAGACTCTTCCCATCTCTTACACCAAGCTGAAATTGTCCAGCAAGATTTCAAGGGGATGAAGCAAAAAGTCAATGAATGTTGTAAAATCATGGAAAACAAGCTTGAAGGAATAGGACTATTTAATAATCATGTTCGGGAGATGTTTTCCCAACTCACTGACCTAGATGATGAGTTGGATAGCATGGGCCCTGTTGGGAGGGACATGGACAGCCTCCAGTCGCAAGCAGATGATGCCCATGAATTTCTGGGCAAACTTCACCAATTAAGACTGGATATCCAAGCTTCGGAAGAGAAATGTAGACAGATGCTGGACGAGGAAGGAAGTCCTGATCTCATAGGGCTGAAACGTGAACTGGAGACTTTAAATAAGCAATGCATCAAATTGACTGAAAGGGGGAAAAGCCGCCTGGAGCAGGTAGAGGCCACGCTGGCTCGTGTCAAAGACTTCTACAACAAGCTCAAGGAGCTGAACTACATGACCACTGCAGCAGAAGAGGGTGAAGCACTACAGTGGGTAGTTGGGACTGAGGTGGATGTGATCAACCAGCAGCTGGCAGATTTCAAGGTAAGAGCCTTTCCATCCTAAAGGTGTTTCCTGTTTATACTGGATCCAGTCCTGGTTGTGTGTTTGACTTTTCTGAGTTGCGTATTGTCTTCCTTGACTTTACCAGGATGAGTCAGTGGCTGGCAGGTAAAAAATGGCAGAAAAAAACAGCTTGTGCCTTGGGGTAAATTTCAAATCAGTATCCATTGGGGTAGTTTGCTTAGAATACCTGTATACTTGTTTGTGTACTCTAAACATTAAGTTTGATGTTTGACACATCCTATGTAATAAAAAGAAAATGGTGAAATGTTTTGGTGAAAAATAGTTACACCAATGCATGTTTCAAAAGGCAAGACAGCCATCACTTGAAGATGCTGGGATTTGTATTCCTGCTAGTAGAGGGTTGGGCCTGATGGCTCCAGCCACTCCTTCCGACTCTTGGACCCTGTGATTTGAATCCTGTTCTGGTCCAGATTTTGGAGGTCTTACTAGCTCCGTATAGGGAACCTTGGGGTATACAATGACGCTAGGCGGGTTTCCCCAGGTTTTTGAAGTGCTGTATAGGCAAACCTTTCATCCTCGGCTGATTTCATTCTGAGGAAGCATAAGGGGAGCTTTTAACTGGGTCCCTTTTGGTAACAGCCATCTTGGATTCTCCATACTATACAAGTACAGCAACCTTCTCAAGTGCTGAGCACGATTACTGTATTTTTCAGAGTATAAGACGCTCCAAAGTATAAGGACGCACCCAGCTTTGGGGGAGGAAAACAAGAAGAAAATCTGCCTCTGCCTCCCAGCCATTTGCCTCCTTGTAGCAGACAGCCAGTTTCAGTTTCAGCTTCAGCTGATTAGCACAAGCAGCTGATTGTCAGTTAGATCGATCCTCCCAACAATCAGCCATTTCAGGCTGCAGGGATTGCCATCGTCTATTGCTGCTTCCGTGTGCCCCATTTTCGGCCTCCACATACCCCGTTTTTCAGAACGGGCGGAAAATGGGGCAAGGAGGCAAATTGCTGGGAGGCAGAGGCTGAAGGGTGAGGCGAGGGGGGCGGGGGGGGGGTCTTCGGCAACATTTGCTGTATAAGACGGCACAGACATTTCCACCCACTTTTGGGGAGCAGTGCATCTTATACTCCAAAAAATATGGTACATATCCATCCCAAATAAATGCATTTTTAAAAATAGTTTAATTAACAACCATGTCATTTCAGGAAATCCACTCCCCAAAGTTTGGTGTGAAAATGGTAGAATGTTGTATGAGAACCCAAGACTGGGTAGATTTTGACATTTTGAAATTCTTCCCTGGAGCATCTAAATATCTCAGCAGAAACGTTGAATTCATGAAATTTGGGCCACCGGGAAGAATTCTGAATGTAGATGTTCCTCATTTGTTATTGGGGAATATTATGAGCTCTAATCTGAGCTCTCTCTCGGAACTACGGACACTAAGGAAATGTTGTCTTCCACCGAAATAAAGCTGAACCACATTTCAAAAATGAAATTTTACTTTCAGGATGCAGGTTTTCAAAGAATGATAATTAGAGAAAAGATTTGTGGGATTTTGATGGATAACAAGTAAAAATCCATGTTATTTGCAAATTATATGATTATTTGTTTTGTAATTCTACTGCCTTTGTTTAGCAAATCTGCCTTGTTGACATATTGTTCTTGTGAATGGATATTATAATTGGTTAACTGGGGAGTGCATTTTAAGTGCTTAGGTTGACATAATCTTGGAAGAATCAAGGCATAGATTGTTTCAAAGGGTAGAGCCAAGGGCTCCCTTAATGGGACAGAAAAGTCCAGTTGGAAAAATCCCTCCAAGGTCCACCAACTTGTGATGGCAGCTCTTTCCCATCCAGATAGAAAGAAGCAGCCCAGTGGGGAAGGAAGCAGTGAAGCAGGAGCTTCCAGCGGCCCCTGGCTGATCAGGTGTCCTCATGCGCCAGCTGAAGCTTGGCTGGAGCCGAAGGGAGGTTGAGACAATGGGAGAAATAATATGGGTGGCATCTGCGCCTCAGAGGGTTAGGTTGGGTGGCATCCTGAGCAAGACGGAGCATTTCCATGATTTGGGTTGGGAGGAGCTCAGGGGGCAAAGGTGGGCACATGGCTGGCAATGCTTAGGCTGTGGCAGTGTTGTCAAATCCAAATGCAAATCCCTCTGTTGCTCTTTTAAAGGGAAGCTTGTAGGGGTCTGAGCCAGCCCGGGTGAAGGCACGGGGCTTCTGGTTTCCCTGGCCCTGTTTTGCAGGAGCTGCCGGGAGAATGGCATCTCGTAGAAGGAGGTGTTAGAAAAGTGGGAGGAAAAGGCTGCCTTGCAGGCAAGTTGCCGTTTTTTCAGAGCTATCAGAATGATGCCATTCCCTCTGCCCTTGGCAATGGAGCAGGTGCTGGGTGGGCGGACTGAGCAATGCACGGCTCCCAGGATCTTCCGCCAGGCCCTTGGCTGCTTGGTTTTTCCGGTCCTGCAGAGAATCCCTGTATTTATTCCAGCTCATGACCAGCCCAGCAGCAGGCACTGTGGTTCCCGTTCCTTGGAGGTGTGAGGCGAACCCCACGTTTCCCAGGGGATGCGTCTTCAAAGCTCCCTCCGAATGTTCTTCACGTGCAGTTTTTGGGCACGTGGCTCTCTTCTCCTCCAGCCAGCCGCTCTGCTCTGGGGAACGGAGAGAGGCAGAGCTTGGGTGGAGCAGAGAGAGGAGGAGGGGGGCATTTGGGAAGTAGCAGCTGGGACGACTTGCACTTGGGGAGGAAGAGGGGGGAAATGGTTTAGAACATTGGCAGGGGGAAAGTGCCTGCCTCGTAATCTACGGGCTGCTGCAGCTGACACGAGTGCATTGCCTTCTGCTGAGGGGTTCTGTTTATTGCAGTGCATAAACTCCGCCCCTGTGGTCAGTAGCCCCTAGTTTATAGTTCAGTGTTATGGGTAAACCTTGCCACTAGAATGGTTAGGAAAAATGACAGAAACATACAAGGATATGAAGCCTTTCCTCAATGTTTTTTTTCCCGTTCGGGAGGATTCGTTGGTTTTAAATACCTATTGGGGGGATAATATGGTGTTAGTGTGATCGGGCTGCAAAGGGAGCTCTGGGCAGCCATGTGGCCTTAGAGATGCCGCTATGGACCCCCACCTCTCCTCTTCCTTTGCCAGCAGCCCCATTGGGGAGGGAAGCGTTCTGACCTCTTGTACTCTGGCCCCCTATTTTAAGATTCAGAGCCCCGTTCTTCCCTCTGATGGTGTGGGGCCCCCACACCATCCCCACAGATTGCAACCCCACCAGGGAGGACCAGTGCCACCCAGAAATCCTCGGTGGAGGAAGTGACAGTTGCTTCCTGTTTTTCTAGCAACGGTCACCTTGGTTGCAAAAGAAGGAAGGACGGTCCTGTTTGAAAGCCATTTGGCAACCAGACTGACCCCAGTGCCAGCCCTCTCCTCCTCCTCCTCCTCCAGGCTGCCCAGTTGCCATCCTCTGCCAGCTTTGTCTAAAAGTTGAAGAAACAGAGGCCAGCAGCCAGGAGGGGGATGAAAAGGAAGGCAGATTTTCCAGGTGGCTTCGTTTAGCCAGAAAGCTGACAAACACCTGCCTGCTCTTGGCAGAACAGGAGCTCTGCAAACAATGGAGTCATTGAGTGGAGGCGGACATGAGGCAGGAGGAAGAAAGGGTTGATTCAGAGCTTCCTCCCCTCATCCGCCCATCACCTCGGCCGGCTCTGTGGCGGGCGGGGGAGATTTTTCTCAATGGTTCCTGGGCTACTCCCATTTCTGTGACAAATAAGGCAGTCTGTGCATTATGCAAAGGTGGTTGACAAAGTGGACCAGAGTGGGGCATTTATTAAGGCTGGCCCAGTCACGTACAACTTCTCCTTTCCCTTTCCCCCCACCCCTTTTGGTTAAATATTCCCAATACTTCTTCTTTTTTTTAAAAAAAGGATACATTTGCACAAGACCCCTAAAGACAACCTAAGGAGATCAGCCAGAAATTAAAACAATGAGAAGTCGTGACTGTGACCCACAGAAGCTTCTGCAATAATTTTTAAGATGCCACCAGGTTCTACCATTTTCCCTATCAAAAGTTCACTTGACAACTCCCTCTGGAAATGAGTAGAAGCCCACATTGTGTCTCACACCATCCCTTTCCCTACATTTCCCCAGAGGTGGTATTGCTCAGTTGCATTTACCATCTACATTCCTGGATCTGCCATACAACTCCTGAGCAATCTATGGAACTCTACTGTGCTTGGCTTTCAGATAATGGCATTCCCTATAATCTCCCTGGTTTTTTTTTTTTCATTCATCTGCCTTGATTTCATTATTTATAAAGCTTTTGTAAAGTGTTTGAATACTTAAATGACAGGATTTAAATTTTGAAGGCCTATCCTTCCACCGGCCGTTTTCGCCTCCTCTCAGCGTGTTTTGGAATCTTGGAAATAATTGTATGAACCTGGATATGCTTTGTCCAGTTGGATGCAATCTTGTGAATATGGGCATTGTGAACTTTGTAACATTCCTTTCCTCCTTTTTGGCCCATTCCTATGCTAACTTTCATATTGCTATTATTGCCTTTGGGGAAAGTATTCCACTGATTTCTGGACACAACCCTTCCAGTCCCCAAAAGGAAATCCTGGAGCCTTTTGGCAGTGGCACTGAGTCTGTCTGCTCCAAGAAAGTGACTCAATAAGTTTGTCTCAAACAGACCTTTTGAATAATGATTCCTTTTGTTTACGCAGTGTTTTTTGGAAAAGGATGGCGTCTGATTCCATCCCTGCAGCAACCATGATGCAGTGGAAGTCACCTTCAGGAATCAGAAGTTGACTGTATGCATTTAGGCTGTGAAATACTGCATTATCTGGTGTGATCCTTGCCTTGGTGTGAGGGCATAGATTGGACTCATTCCAGATGCTCCCAGTCCCCACACAGGAGAGTTCTTGGGAGCCTCCTGGCTCTCAGCCCTCTTCTTCATGTCCCTGGTTTGCTATGAGATACCTCTTTGGAAACTTATTAATGTGCTAACCAAAGAGACAAAACTCTTGGGAAAGAGCGGAGGAACGTCTGCTTGGGAAGGCTCTGATTGGCTACTTCAGCAGTTGGGCTCTTCCTGGGTGGTACCCATAATTCTAGACCACTCCTCTTCATTATTGCCAGGGACCAAAACCACTTTTTTTCCTTTCGCTTTTCCTAAATCCTTGGGAGAAGGAAGTGACAAACTCACTTTTGAAGTGGAGATTTCAGGGAGGATCTGCTTTTTTCTACCTTTCCAATAATAGAATAGCAAATTGCCTAGAAAATCTAGGACAGACGCAAGGACGTTCTTCTCTGAATAATATTGAATGAATGTGGGAATTGTCACAAGAAACGGCGGTGACAACTTTGTAAGAAAGGAAAAGGGACCGTGGTTGGCCACAGGGCCCCAGGATAGGCAGGGCCATGGCTTTCATGACCAGTAGTTACAGGCTTCTCAAAGAGGGGTATCCAGGCAACCAGGCTAGATTGCTCTGGGCCAGCTTTGGGGGCTTCTGTTGCTGGGTCCTTTTTTCTTTCCCAGGAAACAGCAACTGGGGGTGGAAGAGGGTGAGGGGGCGTGTTTCATTAGGCAGGACAAGGAATTAAATCCAGGCTCCCCAAAGCTTGTTGATTTGAAACCCTCCCTTCTCCTTCTGAGGTAGCATCCAGGACCGTTGGAGGAGGGATGGGCACCTCCCGGTCTCGTGGTGCCTTTGTTGCCTGGTCTTTCAGAAGAGCCAGGAGGCTCCAAGAGAAAGGTGTCTCTTTGCATCGTTCTTGATCTGCCTCCTTGCCTGATCAGGGGACCCGTCTGAACGTATTTTTAACTCTTCCGTAATGTGCCCTGGCTCCTTCCAGTCCAGCTTGGAACAGCTGGGGCTGGCTAACTATTTTGTTTTCCTTGTTGGATGCTTTCCAAGCCCACTTGAAAGGTTGCTACTTTTGCTGCCAGCTTGGTATTTTGAGTATCAGCATCCCCCAGGAAAATACTTCTCATTGCACAGCTGTTTACTCATCCTTCTGACATGGTATCCAAGAGTTGCAGGGCACAAGTGAGATCTGGAGCTGAAGGCAGCTCTACCCAGCCGCAGGGCTTGGACTGGGAGGCCGGCATCCAGGCCCAAGTTGCCCAAGGTGTCCTGCTGCTTATTTGAACTCCTACTGTCTATTTCTCCAGATTTCTTCAAATCGGAGAGCCAGTTTGGTCTGGTAATGTAGACACCAGGCTGGAAACCAGGAGACTAAAAATTCTAGTCACACCTCAGTATGAAAGCCAGCTGAGTGGTTTTGGGCCAAACCCTGGGGGATGGACTGAGAGTTTGAGTCCCATCTCAGGCACAAAAGCCGACTGACTCTGTGCTTGGGGTGCTGTGCTTGGGTTAAGGACCCCTCTTCTTGGCTCTGTTGCAAACTGGTCAAATATCTTTCTCCTATATTTTATTTGGATTTTTTAAAATGTTTTTATTGTTTTTAAACATTTTTAGAATTTTTAGTCTTAATGTGTTTTTTGAATTGTAAGCCTCCCAGAGTCATTGAATAAATAAAAAAAAGGAGGAGAACCAAGTATATTGATTTACTTATAAAAACAATAAAGGAAGGTTATATATTCAGGAGGATAAACCCAGAGAGGAAAAAAAAACACACACACACACACGTATATATTTATGTGTATATTTTCACTTACTCTTCAGTTCTGGTCAGTTTCTCTTTGGACACTGCATAGTATAGTCCTGGGTGTTTCTAAATCCTGCAGAGATTATAATTCTCATTTTACCTCCTCTCTTTTTTCTCTGATGACAGGAGTGAAAAGACTGACTAACATGTACACATATATGTGCATAGGTACATCTGGATTAAACCTGGTATTTTATGCCTAGTGAGCCTGAGAAGTATTGTTCCTTAGATGCTGGGCAGAAACAGGGCCCTGGTGTACTTGAAAATTAGTTCTCATCTGCCAGATGGGAAGGAGAGGAGAAGCAGGATTGGCATATAAATAGGCCTTCATAATAACAGAAGACCAACATGAATTAGACCTTCGTCAATGAATTTAGGCTGCAGTGAAATTGGGGCTGTCCCAGATGACCTGGTCTCTCCTCTAGAGATTGGCGAAGTAGGCATTAAGGAGGGGGCAGCAATTTGAAATATGGGCCCTGGGTGGCTGCCGCGTTTCACTTTGGAAGGAGCAATGTGGGGCCACTCGTCCTCCTTCCAGGTCCTCAAAAAGGCTCCACCAACCTGTCCCCATCCCCACCCCTTTCTTTCCCAGCAAAAGGGCACCGAGACATTGGCCTGGCCCAACAGGTTTTTTAAAAAACCTCTAATAAAATAAATCATTACCTCAGTTGCACACACATGCACACAAGCACTCTTTTGATCACTTCTCCTTCTTCAGTCCCTTGCTTAACCTGTGTAAACAAAATGCACTGTGTGTCTAACCCACAAAAAGAGAGTGTTTCTTCATGTCATGTTTCCTCTGAATGTGTGAATGTGTGAAGCCTGTAAATAGATTGCTGTCCTCAGATGTTTGCCAGCTTCAGCAAGAAACCCTTGTGCGTTGTGTCAGGCAACACCATTCTTGTTCCAGAGGAACACAGGAGGAGAAGTTGACAAGAGCCGGGGGTAGGGGGGGCAGCTGGCAGCCCAGAAGCTGCATCAGCAGCAGGACAAGGTGGCCCTTGTTTGTCTCGTGACACAACTTGGCCCTTGGGCAGGTTGCTTGCGGGGGGCTGCACTGAGGCCGCAGAGGGAGATAAGGGAGAGCAGCCAGGAGGTGAGGGAGCACTTTGAGGAAGGTCAGGCAGTCCGGCTGTCCCTGTGACAGCATTCTTGTGTGAGATCTGGGTCCAAACAAACACAAACCTAGCCACTGTTGAGCTACCCACCATCTAAGTTAATCAGAATAGAGCTGGAAGGGACCTTGGAGGTCTTCTAGTCCAACCCACTGCTCAAACAGGAGACCCTGGCCTATACCATTGAGCCATGGTGGTGCAGTAGTTAGAATGCAATATTGCAAGTTACTTCTGCTGATTGTCAGCTGCCTGCAATTTGGCAGATCAAATCTCACCAGGCTCAAGGTTGACTCAGCCTTCCATCCTTCCAAGGTCGGCAAAATGAGGACCCAGATTATTGGGGGCAAGAGGCTGACTCTCTAAACCACTTAGAGAGGGCTGTAAACCACTGTGAAGCGGCATATAAGTCTAAGTGCTATTGCTAGTGCTATTTCAGACCAGTGACTGTCCAGTCTCTTCTTAAAAGCCTCCAGTGATGGAGCGCCCACAGTTTCTGGAGGCAACTTCTGTTCCACTGGTTGATTGTCCTCACTGTTAGGAAGTTTGTCATTAATTCCAGGTTGCTTCTGTCCTTGATTGGTTTCCATCTGTTGTTTCTTCTACTGGTGCTTTGGACAATAAGTTGACCCCGCTTCTTCTTTGTGGCAGCCCCTCAAATACTGGAATACCATTATGATGTTCCTCCTAGTTCTTCTTTTCTCTAGACTAGCCAAACCCAATTCCTGCAATCGTTCTTCCTATGTTTTTGTCTCCAGGCCTTTAAACATCTTAGTTGCTCTTCCTTGCACTTTTTCCAAAGTCTCAACATCTTTTTTGTAATGTGGTGCCCCAAACTGGATGCACTATTCCAGGTGTGGACTTACTAAGGCTTTATAAAGCGGTATAATACCTCACGTTGCCTCTGTTTATACTACTAAGGATTGTGTTTTTGGCTGTTGCTGAACAATCCTGATGTATGTTTAAGTGATTGTCCACAAGGATTCCAAGATCTCTCACATTTACTGTTTTTGAGGCAGGTTTTGCCTACTCTGTACTTGTATCTTTGGTTTTTCCTGCCTAGGTGTAAAATCTTGCTTTTCTCCAGATTAAATTTCATATTGTGGATAGAGCCCATTGTTCAAGTCTGTCAATATTTTTTTGGATCCTGAGTTTGTCTTCTGGGGTATTGGCTATTCCTTCCAAGTTCCGTATCATTTGTAAATTTGATGAGTTCCCCTTCTATTACCTCATTTAAGTCATTTATGATGATACTGAAGAGTACTGACCCTAAGGTGGTACCCCACTGCTTACTTGCCTCCATTAGACGTTGTACCATTAAGAATTTTTAAAAAATTATTTTTGACTTTTGTTGAAATTCTTTATTCATTCTGAGCTTTTGCTTTCCTGACTTCATTTTTGCAAATTTGGGCTATTTGCTGATACTCTGCCTTAGTTATGTGTCCCTCTTTCCATTTTTTGTACTTGTCCTTTTTGTCTTTTAGTTTATGAGATAGATTTTTATGCAACCATGCTGGTTTCTTCTTGGATTTCTTGTTTTTCTTTTTCAGTGGTAACTTGGACTGGGCTTCTATGATCACATTTTTCAGTGTTTACCACACTTCCTGAGTTGTTTTCCCCTTTAAGATTTTTATCCATGAAATTCTGCTTAGGCTCTCTCTGACTGTTAAAACCAGCTAAGTCTAAGACTCTAATAAAGTCTAAGACTCTGGTATGATTATGTTCTATTTCTTGTGTTTGCATTAGATTGAATTTCAATATGATGTGGTCACTCTCAACCAAGATTCCATCAACTTCAACTTCCCTCTATCACTTCTTTTCTATTAGTAAGAATTAGGTCCTGTATTATTAGGTCCTTTTCCTCTAGTTCCCTCCTCTATCTTTTGGATGACAAAGTTGTCAGCTAAATTGGTTAGGAATCTGTTCGATCTCCCACTTGCTGAAGGGTTTGTCTCCAGTTGATATTGCTGTACTGTGGCATGTTTCCCACATATATTTGTGAATTGATTTGTTAATTGATCTGCCAAACCATGATGAACCAGGACCAGCAGATCAGGCAGCAAGCTGCAAGTCAAGCCTCCTCCTCCATCCTCCTCTTCAAAGCCCCAGGTTGGGCCAGCAGTTGGCAAAGAGGTGAAAAGGAAGTGTCTCTGGGCCTCTTCTCCACTGCCAAAGGTCTGGAAGGAGGAGGACAAAGAGGAGTTGAGGACCCATGTCTCCAACTGTTCAAAAGACAAGATCTGCTCCTAGATTGACTCTAGATGGTGCGTGCACAGAGTGTTCCATGCATAGAAAATGGGCACCTCTGGCACCTTCCTCAGCCTGCAGCCCTTCAAATATGCAGGCCTTGCAACTCCGAATTTCCTGCTACTATGGCACCCCAAGACATGTCTTTTTAGTGCGGTTTATTTTAAAAAATGAAAGGCAAGTTAAAAACTATTATAAAGTTAAGAAAAGGAAACAAAGAGAAAACTAGAAGTACAAGGAAGGACAAAAAAGTAAAAGAAAAAAGATATTAAGCAGGGGCTTCTGATCTTTTTAACAGTAGTTATAAGTGCAATTATAAATTTATCTCTTATTCTTTGATTACAACACAACTCTCTTCTTTCTGTACTCTATCCTATCTGATTATCACAACCACAAATTATACGTTTATTTCTTTCTGCCTTATGGAAAAACTCCATACGGGGTTTCTAGTCAGCAATAAACATAGATACGGTCAATTCTCTGAAAAAAGAAGTCAGTTTAGCAGTCTCAAAAAGACTCAGCATCTTCATCCTTTATTCCTCCATTGTGGGTAATGCCAAATCTTTCCACCTTTGCACATACAATAATCTTGCTACAGTTATCAGGTATAAAACAAATTTCCATAACTTTTCCAACTGTTTGCCCATCAATCCCTGAACAAAAATGTCTAGTCTCAATTGTGGGTCAATCTTTAAAATCTTCTCAATCAATGTGTACATTTGAACTCAAAATGTTCTTAGCTTTTTTACGCTTGAGCATGATTTTTTTACGCTTGAGCTGCACGATCGAATTTGGGGTGGTCACCAAGACCAGAGATGTACTCTTCTGAGCTTTTGGAGCCCATCTTCAGGTAACTTCGAAATCTTTATTCGTCTGAATGCTCAGAAGCTAAACCTCTGGTCCCAGTGACACACCCAAATTTGATCCTGCAGCATTACCCTGGGACACATATAGTACTTGCCTTCCCTTGTGATAAAATGTCCCCACTTGTTCACACTTCCAACATAAATTTGAAGTGCCTTTATATTGTATATTCTAGATGATTTGTCTGATGATATATATCAACAGAGCATTCTCCTTATGATATAAGATAAATTTCAAACCTTTCAACCATATAATTCCCACTGTTCCATTCAACTTCAGATCAGATAACTCAATCCTTTTCTTTCCTTTGCATCTTATAACACCTTATATTTAAATTGTGGTCTATTTCCCCGCCACAAAATTTTAGATATATCCTTTTGCCATTATATAAAATAGTGCAATAGTTATTCACCCCAGCAATGAAAGTTGTAGTTTCTCCCACCTTAATATGTCTTTTTAAAATTTTCATATAACTTAGTATTGTATGGTACAACTAACTTACTGTTCAGTTCCTCAAACATTTTCTGAAAAAAATCTTGCTTAATTCATCTTTTTACAGGTTGCTCTAGTGATCCTCCACTATTATAATCCAAAATCTCACAAGTAAGGGAAAGAGACAAGGCAAACTTTCCTTTTTTTCTATTTTTCTTCTTTCATGTCAAATGGCAGGCTGTAGTTACAGTCAGCATCATGATCTAGCTCATATTACCTTTATCTTTTGTATCAAAACTGTTACCAGTTGTCTGCACTCTTTAATTGTAAATAAAAACATTCCCATGAAAATCCAGTTATTTTGACTACTTTAATTCCAATTTGTTCAAAAGCACTTTCATAATCTTTCAAAATAACCATCCTCCTTATTCATTCTAAACTTTCTTACATCCACTCCTTGTTAAACTTTTTGTGAAAATTTTTAAAACTTTTTCTTCCTTTGTAATCCAGAAAGGATGTTGAATCACAAAGTAGAATTTTCTTAACCTGCCTCTCAGAAAATGTCTCTTTATCTGTAAATTATTTACCTCCAAAGTGTTCAAGAAATGAAGCTCATGGGTCGCATATATGCTGCATGATGACTGTGACGTTGGTTTAAACCCCTTGACTCCTAGCCACTCAACTCACAAGTCACAAAAACCCCAATTCCTGCAATCTACTCACAAGGAGCAACTGTCTGGAATGGAAGTGGGTGATCTCACTGTCTCTCCTTTATCCAGAGAGACTGCACCTGAATTCACTGTTTGGCCACTGATCCCTGCCACAAATGCCATCCCCACTTCTTCTGGGACCTCTAGTAGTTTGCCATGAAACCTCACCAAAAGCCCACCCATCCCAAGACATGAGATGGGGATGGCTGACATAACTTGAGGAGGTGAGCAAAACTTTCTTGATGCCTACCCATGGGTGAATGATAGCAAGGATTAGTCCTTTAAAGATTGGGCTTAACTTGGCTCCTGGTTACATCATGTCAAATCCTTGTAGAATATGCTGCAGAAGGAATTTGCACTTGTTTTCCTGACTGCCCAATCGTCCCAGACTTCGGATTTCCTTGTGGTACCACTAAGACTAACCCTGCTCAGCTTTGTTCCATGATCAGCCAAGGTACAACAAACATTGCTCTAGTAACCCTTCCAATTTCTAAAGTAGACTTGTATTCCCAAATGAGAGGCCAGATAAGCTAATGGTTCAGTTGAGCTGAGCTGAGCTGAGACTTAAGCCTAGTGGGCTGTCTTGATCAACCCCTATAGCCCCCTCCTGTTGCAGGTAGAGTTTGTTTGGGAACTACCTTAAAGGGGTTCTTTGCCCAAATTCTTTTTGTTGCCAGCCTTCCTGTTGCAGAAATCCACCACCAGCTCCATGGAGCTGCCACTCTTATCTGGCCTTGGTCAAATTCTAAGTTGCAAACTGCTCACTGATTTGCGCCTCTGTGGTGCAGTGGTTAGAGTGCAGTACTGCAGGCTACTTCTGCTGACTGCCGGCTGCCTGCAATTTAGCAGATCAAATCCCACTAGGCTCAAGGTTGACTGAGCCTTCCATCCTTCCAAAGTGGGTAAAATGAGGACCCAAATTGTTGGGGGGCAATATGATGACTCTGTAACAACCACTTAGAGAGGGCTGTAAAAGCACTGTGAAGCGGCATATAAGTCTAAGGGCTATTGCTAGTGCTCTCTTTGGGGAAGAAAGCCGTATTAACAGGAAACAAGCGCTGATGGACTGAAGGCAGAAGTAAAGATCATTTATCTTCATTTAACTTTTTATTGCATTTCTTCTGAGTTTTTTTTCTGAAAGTGCAAGAAATAGATAATCCTCAACTTTTGAATTTTGCCCCATGTTGCAGCCTTTATTACCGCCATTGTTAAATGAACCGCTGCAGTTGTTAAATTAGTAACACTGTTGTTAAGTGAATTGGGCTTCCCCATTGGCTTGGCTTGTCAGAAAGTCCCAAGAGGGGATCACATGACCCCAAGGGGACACTGAGACCGTCATAACTATGAATCAGTTGCCAAGCATCTGAATTTTGATCATGTGACCACGGGGATGCTCCAGCAGTCATAAATGTGAGAAACAGTGATAAGTAACTTCAGTGGCATTATACTTTGACAACGGTCCCTAAACTATCATTATAAGTCAAGAACTACCAGCTGCTTGTGTGGAAAGGGGAACTTTCTCTCCGACCATCTGCAATTTGTGTTGGCGGGGGGGGGGGGGAGAGGTCAACCTCTAGGCCCCTCGATTGTGGGGTGCCTCAGGGGTCGGTCCTCTCTCCTCTCCTGTTCAACATTTATGTGAAGCCGCTGGGGGAGATCATCCATGGCTTTGGGGTGAAGTGTCATCTGTACGCTGATGATACTCAACTGTACATATCCACCCCAAGCCACCCCAACGTTGCCATGGAGGTCATGTCCCGTTGTCTGGAGGCCGTGCAGAACTGGATGGGCGGGAACAGGCTCCGACTCAACCCTTCCAAGACTGAGTGGCTGTGGTTTCCGGCGTCCAAATATAGCCAGGTAGTTCCATAGCTGGCTATTGGGGGTGAGATTTTGCCCCCTGCAGAGAGGGCTCGCAATCTGGGTGTCCTCCTGGATGTACGGCTGTCTTTGGAAGACCACATTACGGCCGTCTCCAGGGGGGCGTTTCATCAGGTTTGCCTGATCCGCCAGATGCGGCCCTTTCTGGATCGGGATGCCTTACCCACGGTCACTCATGCCCTGGTCACCTCCCGACTGGACTACTGTAATGCCCTCTACATGGGGCTCCTGAATGGGAGCATCCGGAGGCTTCAACTGGTACAGAATGCGGCTGCGCGGGTGGTTATGGGGGCGTCAAGGTTCTCGCATGTGACGCCCCTCCTGCGCGAGCTGCATTGGTTGCCAGTGGCCTCTCGGGTGCGCTTTAAAATTTTGGTGTTAACTTTTAAAGCACTCCATGGCATCGGACCAGGATATTTACAAGACCGCATTCTGCCATTTTCCTCTCACCGTCCGGTGCGCTCCCACAGGGAGGGTCTCCTGCGGGTCCCGTCGGCATTTATGTGCCGGCTGGTGACCCCGAGGAATAGGGCCTTCTCTGTGGGGGGCGTCTGCCCTCTGGAATGGGTTACCCCCGGAGTTACGTAGAGCCATGGACCTGGGGACCTTCAGGCGTACCTTGAAAACCTGGCTCTTTGACCAGGGCCGGCTTGGGTTGATTTTAGATTTGGGTATTTTAATTTTTATATTAAATTTTAGGGTTTTAGGAAGGGGTTTTAATTGTTTTCAGCCAGGGCCTTTAGTTTAATTTAGTTTTAACTTTTATATATTTATTGTTTTAATTGTATGGCTGTGCACCGCTCCGAGTCCTTCGGGAGAGGAGCGGTATATAAATATTATTATTATTATTATTATTATTATTATTATTATTATTATTATTATTATTTCCCTGAGACAAGATAATCTGGAGGGTTTTGTATCCCTGGGAGCAGCACTGACTCACTCACAACCCCAGCAAGGGGGCCCACTGGCCATGGAGAAGGGTCTACTGGGGCTTCCCAAAACATCCTCTCTCCCACTTAAACTATGGGTCAGGGCAAATTCTGAAGGTGCCCTTCGCCCATATTTGACTGCTTCTTGGGAAACGCTGCAGACTAGCCACAGCTTTGGGGGGTGGGGGGCATTTATCTTCTGCCCAAGAGACAATACCTTCGGGTCAAGGACAAAGAGCCCAACAAGAAGCAGTTCTCAGGCCCGCTGTGAGCCAAGCAGTGAAAGGGGATTGCCTGGCCCATCCACCTGACTGAGTGGGATCTGTCTGGGGATCCTGAAGGCAAAGCATTAGCCTTATGTTGAGCTGCTATACACCCAAGAAATGTGGTTTCCCCCTTAAAATGTGTGCGTGTGCGTGTGTGTGTGTGTGAACATTGTTGGATCTAGACTGGCAGATGCTGAATGGAAGGAGGGAGATAAAATAAACCCCTTGTTTTCTGAGTACTGGCAGAGGGTGAGAAAAGGAGGGGTTAGAATAAATGGTACAGATTCTTCCTCTTCTATTGAAGCAGCAGGTCTGAAGGTGCAGCATTAGGTATTTTATCAGCATAATTGCAACTCAATAATAGGATCATTTTAATGCCAGTAATTGTTACCAGAAGCTGGACAGCAGAAGGGGCTTTGTGGAAATTCCTGGTCCTGTCACCCCATCATGGAACGTCATGCCAGGAACAAAATGGCAGGAGGCAATAGATCCCAGCATCTGGAAGGACAGGGATGCCTTGCTGCAGATTCAGGATTTGATGAGAATACCTTCACCTGACTCCTGGGTAAAGGCAGTCGATGAGCCCTGTGCCTTCCTTCTCTCCTGGTTGGCTCCTTGGAATCACCTGCTCATCCCCAGGGAAGAGGATGCAGAACTAAAGAGGACCTCAAGCAGACTGGCTTCTTATCCAGACTCCCCACTGCCAATTCTGCATCTTATTCCAGGGTGATGTCTCTTCTCTCTCTCTAGTGATGGGAATTTCTTATCAGAAGGGGGTCAAAATGTACCTGTGCCAGCTTATATAAATACTGGAGCTTCTGAAGGGGGTCTCAGCCTTGAGACATGGGGATGAATGAGACCCTGGGAATGAGAGAGAGAGACACACACAAACACACACACACACACACACACACACACACACACGGGAAGCTAAAGAATGGCCTCCATGTAGCCTGATTAGCTACAATCTTTACCTCTGAAGCAGGGAAACCATCCCATATTCACATGATGGATGTTAGAGACTACCTCCAGAAAGACTCCAAGGTTCTGGGCTGAAGGAAAGCCACCTTCTTCTTACCTTTACTTCTACTCTCCCTGGCCTCGGTCGATCTCGTTCCCTCCTTTTTCTCCCTGTTGTTGTCAGGGCATCAGCCCTTCCTCATCTCCGTCCTTTTTCTTTTGGCTGGAAGGAGAGGTCATTACATGTGAGAGTGGTTGCAAATCAGGGATTAGCTGGTTTTTTAAAAAGAGTGCCTGATTTTAGTGGCATTCAGTTACTAAACCCATTGGTTTTTTTCTCTTCCCCATGTCGGTTTTGGGAGCATGGCTCCAAATCTTCATGTTGCAGTGCTACATCTGCATCGTATCTCTGTCTATGGCAGTGTCAAGTAGCAACTGGTGTGGAGCAACTCTGGGAGCTGAAGTCCACGTATGTTAGGGAACTTTAGGTTGACAAAGAGGGGGACCAAGGCATTACATATGGTCTGTATTTGTATGTAATCTTTAATTGGGGAGGTGTGTGTTTTATCTTAAATCCAGAGCCATCTTTCTTTTGGTAAACGTGCTGATGTCTGGGGCACCACAATTTTAAATATCAAGTCTCGGGGAAAGTGGTTTGTGGTACTTACTTCCAGCTGCCAAATTGCATTAAGAGGAACCTAAAAATACAATTCAGATGATTCTTCTTGATGCAGCATGTGAGCTGATGCCTAGAAGAACTGTGGCATATCCATTTAGTGGGGGTGGGGAGGCTATGGGGTTGCAGCAAGGAGTCCAGGCATTTGTCAAGGCCTCCTCAGCAAAACATGAATTGGGCATTAGTCTTTTCCACACCTAATAAGAGGTTGGAACTCTCTGATTTGTTTCAAAACTTGAGAGCAGAACATTCAGCCCCCACCTTCCCTAATGGATTCACCAGCTCTCATTTGAGAAACACCAACAGGCAGGTGACAATTATGGCTTCAGTTGGTTTAATCAGGAAATCCATCAGGTCAAACTTCTACTGATGTTTGAGGGGAAAAAATTATTGAATGGAGCTCTTGGGGTTAAAAAACCCACTTGCTTCCACGGTGACCTTGTTTTGATTCTGGATTTTGTTTCTCTGCAACAGGGAGAAAAGGAAGAAAAGGTGAAGAAGGCCTTTTCATCCAATAATATGCTTTTTTTTTTAAAGGAACTTTTCTGTCAACAACTCAAACAATATTGAGGTTTTGGCACTAAATGTGCAGTTGACTGCCTGCCTCTTCAGGAGTTGATGTGAATATTTTAATCAATTAGGGGCCTACTTGATTTCAAGTTGTATAATTAATTTGTGCAAGAACTCACCAGAGCACAGTCTCTATACCTTATGTTAAGACTATTGATCTAGTCTCAGAATAACATATGAGTATGATACAACATATGAGTATATAGAAAACATTTTTCCAACACAGACAAGCCAGTTTTGTATTTGAGCAACAGTTTATCAGCACTGCAACCCCCATTTTGAGAAATATTTTTTGAAAAGGCTCCTTTCTGCGCTTTGGCACTGAATGAGAACAGAAGTGCTCGTATGCAGATGGACCTGGGTAATATTGAATTATCCTTGAGGTTCTTTGCTTAGCCTAGATTATTATATTATGATAATACCCTAGATCAGAGGTGTCAAACTCAAGGCCTGGCGATTGGATCTGGCCCACGGGGTGCCCTGCAAACAGCAACGGTGTTTAGATCTGGCCTGTGGTGCCTCTGCCAACAAAAATGGAGCTAGGGAGGGCTGCAGCCGGCCCCCCAGAGCTCCGTTTTCACTGGCAGAGGGCTGCAGAAAGCCATCGCAGCCAAAAACGGAACTTGGGAGCCCGTTTTTGCTGGCAGAGCATTCCGGCCAGCCACAGACACCCCCAACATGAGTGATGTCAAGCTGGTCATGGCCACCCCGGCAACACCCCCCCTGCCCCCCAAGGTCAAACAAAACCCTGATGCGGCCCTCAATGAAATCGAGTTTGACACCCCTGCCTTAGATTATTGCTAAACTGTGAATGGAGCAAGAAGGTGACCAACTTGTTCCCTTTCTCACACATAGCATGTGTTTTTTTTCTTCTTAATTTGTCGCTAGGAGATACAGAATTTGGCATGTTGGTTTTCAAGTAAATATAGCTCAGCATCCCATCTGGCTGCTTAACAACTCTCTCGGCATATCACAGACAGAAATACAGAACAAACCAAGGCTGGCATGCTTGCTAGGGCAGGATTCAGAAGGCTTCCAGGCACAGTTGGAAACGCTTGGTCATCACCAGGGTCTCGGAGTGTCCTTGAAATAGTCCCAAAGGATTGGTCTCTGTCTTCCTTGCTCAAAACATGCTTCCATTCAGTTGGAAAAAAAGCAACAGGAGCTGAGAATGCAAGGCCAGGATTGGTTAATCACGATCTGTGACTTTTTCCTCAGATTCACTTGGCCAGGGAATGTGCTTTTGCTAAATATTCTGCCCCTGATGCAGGAAAAGAACTTTCTGGTTTGCTGTTTCCACCACCTTCGACTGAGGATGTGCTCCTACTGTGGACCATCCAAAGTGAGGCTCTGCAAACCATGGTGGAAATTAGAGTGGAAGGGATAAACCCTTCACCTGCCATCTCCATCCAGACAGAAACTTGATCTCACCCCGCCTCCCAGATAAAAATATATTTAAATAAAATTCCCTGCCCCCCCCCCCCCCCCCCACAATCCCCTGTGTCAGGAGACTTTCTCCTTGGTCCTGGGTTCAAATAAACTAAATAGAGTTTATTGTACTCTGGGGCATTTTGTTGGTTTGCATTGTGTTTCTTTTTCACTATTCTCTCTTCTGGCACCCTAGGGAATATTATGCATTGGCCTTCATAGCCACTTGGCAGGTTTCCCATCAAAGCCAATCACTTGAGCTCTTCCCTTCCCCACTTTCTGGGGTTGCCTGGTGGAAGGTAGGGGAAGAGTCTATGGAGGCATAAGACACTCTGGGAGCTGAGAAGAAAGCCAAGCTGTTGGGGCTTCCTCTTCAGCTTTTTCCTCTGCCTGCTAGGCTAGGCTGAAATAGCAAGAAAAATTATCAAATGCAACTCCTCCCATGTTGAAGACCCCAATTCTATACAACAAGTTCAAGTCTTGCAGGAGGAAAATGGTAGGATGGAATCCATCTTTTTTGAAGAACGCTTTGACTAATGATATTGAAAGTTCAGAAGAACTTCTCTCCATCTAATTTTTGGCATTGGTCATTTATCAAGATAGCCAAATCATTGCCAATCCTGACTGGAAGCCTAGTTGAAATAGGATCACATGTTCATTTTAATTTTGGTTGGAAATCTCCTGTAGATAGAAGTACTGCCCTTCTGGCAGACTTAGAAGAATGTAATTGCTCTATAATTGCTCTGAAGCCTGTCAGTTCATTTTTAATTGGTTTAAAGCTAAGATAGAAAACTTGGTGGACATTCTGGGATTTATCCTATTGATGTGCATCAGAATGTACAGGTTGTAGACTCTGTTGAGAAAGGGAAGCCAAAAGAGGTATATTTTACCTCCTCTGAGAAGAAGCAGGTGGCTCTGGGGAAGCCTTGAAGGTTGTTTGTAATCATTCTGGAGTGTGACCATTTTTACTTGGAATTATTCAAATATGAACTATGTTTCAAAAGGATGTTGTATGAATCCTCCCCCCCCCCCCCCCCCCGCATTATGTATTTTAAGGATTCTGTGGCTGAAAAGAGCCTTAAACTAACTCTGTCCAGACAGTTCAGGATAATTTATTGAATTGGCATAGCCCATCATGGAATTGTGGCACATTCCCTGTGGGTTGCTGCCTCTGCTGAACATCTCCAGATGTTCAAGGCAATCAACATCTCTCCCTTCATTTTATCCCATGCCAGAGAATGACAGGCCCAAAGTGAGTTTCTGTGGCTGATTTTGAACTAGAGTATCAGTTCCAAAACCAAGAATGACATGTGGCAATTCTTCCAAGGGGAGTTCCTTATTGTTTCACACCTATAGGTAAATCTTTGCCAAAGTTAGTCTTCTACTATCTGCATCTGCAATATATTCTGGGAACTATAAAGGAGGGGTTGTCTTCATCCTCCTTCTCTTGCTATCTGGGCTGAGTTGTCTCTTATTCCTCTGGAATACATCCCCCTTTTTTGGGAACCCACCTCCAGGGACACAGTCTCCCTGGTCATAAGCCAGCATCCCAGGCCCTACATCACCTGAGATTGTCAGAGCAATAACATGATTTTGTGTGCACATGTTCCCTATGAATTGTAGAATAGGGCTGCTGATAGTTGGCATGGGCAGAGCATCTTCCCCAGTGAGAACTTCAAGACCATCCATGAATTAGGGCATGCTAAGATGCTGTATCTCAGAGAAGGGAGTTCTCAATTTTTCAAGGATACTTCCCACAAAAAGTTACTTATCTTAAGAAAGATGAGGGCTTGAATTGAATGTTGTTTAACCACCTAATTAATGGGCTCCTATAAATTTTACCCTACATCTTCTCTGTATTAATTCTTAGAACAATGGCCAACCTCTCCAGCCTGGCTTAGAGTTAAAGTGACTCTCTCTCTCAACCCAGCACATCTCACAGGGTGGTTATTGCAGGGAAAATCTGGACAATTCTCATCTCTGTTCCTGGAGGAAAGGGGGAATATAGATCTAGCCAGCAATTGCAGTATACCGACAAAGTGGGATTGCTGTTTAGTATGCTGGCTTTCCCAGAAGCTGTTGAAGCTTTGATCAGTGGCACAGTGCTAAGGAGACGAGAATTGCTGTCCTGGACTAGGAGAGCTCCTCTCTTGCCTCCTCTATGAATTGGGATTTGCTGTCAGAAATCCTGACACACACTTTTGATTGTGTCCCATCAGGGTTGCAACCAGGAGTTGTTTCACTGGCTCTTGTTGCTATCTCTGCACCGGCTTCCTGTTGTCACAGGGAGGGGGGGAAGCCAGGGGTTTTGGGGCCCCTTGTCCTGCTACTGCCATAACTCATGGAGAATGCGTCCAGCCACACTCTTCAGCCAGCTGGTGAGAGCTCAGTCCTGCAATGAAAGTGTCTTGGAATAAAACTTTCCTATCATACCTTAAAGGGTGGGGTATTAAAAAATATCCCAAACTCCTAGCTGCCAGACTTAAAATATTAGGCATCCCTCCAAGGGAAGGGGGTGGAATGGGAAACCTTTGACCCTCTTTTTGGATATCAGCATGTTGTGTCCTTTAGAGGCGCCTGGCATTTTTCCAAAGCCAGTGAAGAAAAATGGCTTTGAATGCAGGCCAAATCCAAGCAAATGGTTCAGTCTCCAATTTTGGGAGGTGAAGGTGCCTGACAGACCAGTTGGTCCCAATCCTGTTAAAATCATATTGTTCTGGTTCAATGCAAACTGGAAAATTGAGGGTTGTTTTTTTCCTGAAGGAAGGAATGTGCTGGCACTCCTTCTGCTGGCATGTGACCTGGTGAGGAAATAGCAAAAGAATTCCTGGCTGCAAACAACATATTGGTCTTTATTTGTGGGGGGAGGGGGCGCACATGGAATTCCTCAAATTTTTTCCTACAGGAAAACAGAGGAATGTCCAAAGAGGCCCGCGCAATTTGAACAGCCTGCATGGTGGCTGCTTCTGAAACGGTTGGGAGAGACTCTCACTGCAGCTGCACCCAACTGCCGGTTGCTGGCCTGGGAGCCAGGCTAGGGAGGAGGGAGGGATTGGCAAGTGCGTGTGAGGCAAAGGCCGGAGGGCTAGAGAGCGGGTGCAGATGGGAGCATCTTCTGGCCTGGGGAAACGTTGGGCCTGCAAATGGTGTGCTTGGAAGTGCTGGGGCTTTTACACCCAGGCTGCTCCCACCAGATCATCTGGGTCCCCTCCAGTGCTCCATATCTCAAAGGCAATTCTCCTGTTGCCACGCTACCTGTCTTGCAACAGGAATCGTCCCCCTGACACTCCTGGAGTAACTCTGGCAGCAATTGTTCTCTGGGGTACATGGAGCACCCTGTGATTTGGCTAGATTGGGATGCATGTTTAGCAGATAATGCACCATCAAGTCACTATTGTTTCTTAGAGGGATGGTTTTTCTCCAGTGGATCCCGACCTGGTTCTTCCATTGGGGCACCCACTGCCTCTATAATTGAGTCCAGCTACTTTGATGCTGGTGGTTCTCTTTCCTTCCATTTCCCCAGCATTGGCGCCTTCTCCAGGGAGTTGGGTCTTTGTAAAATAGATCTGGTCATTGGTGCCTTGAGTGAGAACTCTGGGTTGATTTGTTTGATGATCCACTGTTTTTTTTGCTTCGCTGTCCTCAGCATTCTCAGGTGTCTTTTCCAACACACTGTTCAAAAGTGCCAGTGCTCTTTCTGTGCTGTTTCTTGGTGTCCAAAAGGCAGCTTATTAGCTGCTGATCTTCATCATTCACAGGTGAGCATTGACTGGGGCGGCTGGCAAAGCACAGATGATGGTCCGCAACAGTTTCTCGTTGCTTTAGCCATCAGGGGATGGGCCCTGGCAGTGAGGCTCCAGGCAAGTCTCTGTGTCTGGCAGCTGTGGCACTACCAGCTTTGGGCACTGCGTTTCATGCCAGCACACCCCAAATGTGGACTCTGTTGCATTTCCTCTCCATGCCCCCCACCACCACCCCCATCCACCTATTTGTGGTCCTCTTTCACACAACCTCTCTTTCCGGACTTGCTGCTTTTCTAAACAAGACAGAAGGAAAGCTTGGACCAGTTTTAATCTACCTTTGAGGCTATTGTGGCAGCCCAGATGCAGAGCCAGAGAAAGGCCCTTTGTGTACCAACGGCTGAGCTTTCCTTGTTCCCAGCCTAGCTGCCAAGAGGCTCTTCCGAGCTTTGTTGCCGGGGTGCTTGCAAGGGAAACGATGAGCAAGAGGCACTGCAGTCCCACACGGAAACTTTTCCCGGGTTGCACTGCCCATACATCAGCCCAGCACAATTTTGGAAAAACGGGTGGGGGGGTGAGAGAGAGAGAGAGAGAAGGGAGTGTCTGAGCTTCCGAAAACCGCAGGGTAGCTTCATCTTCCTTCCTTCCTTCATCCGAGGTATCGATGGCCGCTCTCTCAGGGAAAAAGGCCATCCTTGGGGTGGGAACTTGCACTCTGCACATGCTCTAAATCGCCACTTTCCTTTCCTATTGACACGGCTACGACGTCCACTTCAGCTGCCCCAGCTCGACTCGAGGGGAGCGGGCGAGTTCCGGCGATGCCCAAACGGATGGCGCCCCACCAACCCCCGCCCGGCGAAAGAGCAGCGGGGACTCCGCCCTGGGAAGGGGCGGCCTTCATTGCTCCGGCCCGGGGCTGCGGGGGGCTCGGTCGGCCCGAGCTACCCCGCCGCGGGGTCCAGGCGGGTTCCGAGGCTCAGCCGGCCTTTCCGGGCGCGTTGGAGGCCGCTCCGCCCGCCCCTCGGCGCCTGTCCCCGCCTTCCTCCCCTCGCCCGCCGGCCTCCGCTTCCTCGCCCGGCGCGGCGCTTCCCGTCGGGGTTGGCAGCAGCCTCGGCCGAGCTCCGCGGCCCTCGCCTCGGCCTCCTGGCACCCGCCCGCCGAACTGAGCTGGCGAGGGCGGACCGACCGCTGCTCGGAGTCGCCCGGCAAGCCCGCCCCTGCGAGGGCGAGGAGGAGGCGGCGGCGGAGGCGGAGCGGCTTGCCAACCAGCCAGCCGCCGCCGCCCCCTCCGCATCCATCCATCCGAGCCGGCCTCGCCGCGCAGCCTTTTGTTCCCCCGGCTAGAAGTTTGGGCGCAGGGCGGGCCGCGACAGCTGCAGCCCCGCGGGGAAGGGGAGGCGGCCAGGGCGTTTGACATGCGGCCCTCGGCCGAGCTCGGCGCGGACCGCTGCCCGGGCATCGCGAGGCGGGCAGCACCGCCGCCAGCGCGGCGCACAAAAGGGTCCAACTAACTTCCTGGCGGGCGGAGAGCGGCGCGGCTTCCCTGCGCGGCCGGCCATGGCAGGAACCTCACGCAGCCCGGCCGGAAGGGCGCCCGCCGCCGGGGCCCCGCGCCCGCCCCCCGCGCCCGCCCCCCTGCCTTCGCCAACCGGGGGAGCCGGAGCCAGAGGCTGCCCGTGAAGAGGCGCGACGCTCCGGCGGCTGCGCACGCAAGAAGCGCCCGTCGCCCGCCCGATTTCGCCCGGCATGAAGAACTTGCCGCGGCTGGACCGCCAGGCAGCTCCGCCCCCGTCCAGCCCAGCGAGCCGAGCCGCGGCAGCGTTGCCGGAGCCTCTCCCGAGCGAAGCCCTGCGGGCCGGGGCAGCGAAGCGCCGGAGAGGCCGGCCTTTGTTCGGCGAGGAGCAAGCGCACCGCGGACGCCGTCGGGGATGCGTCCGGCCCTCCTTGCCGACGGGCGCTAACGGCCGGAGCCTCCGGGGGGCAGCGCTGGGGAGGAGGGCCGCCTGCCAAGGACCGTTGGCCCGCGCCCCGGGCGCTCTGGAGCCGCCTCGGCAAAGGCGCTTTCCGCCTCCTTCGCCTTGCTCGGAATTGCTGGCTTCCCTGCCGGAGCGCTGAAACGCATCGCCCGCGGCCTCGCTTCGGCGTTTCCCGACGGAAGTGCTTCATCGTTGGAAGCGGAGCCCACTGAGGCGGCGTAGACTCGGGCCCTTCCCGGCCTCTAGGGATTTGGAGGGACCCAACTTCCCAATGCTCGCCCTGGATTTCTGAAAGCGGAGCAGACGGCGGGGCTTGCAGCGTTCCTTTGTGCGGCTGAGATTTTGCCCTTTTAAAGTATGGGCAAGCCGTTAAGCAGGCCTGACTGTTTAAGGCAGAGCCCGGCTTGTTTGGGGAAAGGAGAGGATGAAGACGGCTACATCGAAGACTGCTACGTTCCCCAGAGGTCCATCTATGACACCATGAGAATCAACGAGCAGATCGACCAGGGCTCCAAGCTGAGCCAACCGTCAAAGAGCACTCTGGAGAAAGGAGACAGTAGCACCATTTCTAGCAACGGGACTTTGGGGGCTCCCGGGGCTCTGGAATCGAAAGTATCAGAGAGCAAAAAGTTGGACGAAAGAGTCATTTTTGATGCTTTGAAGCTCAGCAGCGATGTTGCCAAGCCAGCCCCGGCAGCCCCAAGGCGACGGCCCAACTTGGAGAAAAAGGAGAATGTCAATCGACGCTCCTGGAAATCATTTATGCCACCCAACTTCCCCGAGTTTGCTGAGAGAATTGAAGCCTCCTTGAGCGAAGTCTCCGAAACAGCTGTTTCCAACCCCTCCTTGCAAGAGAAGCCTGGGTCTCTCCCTGTGGCCGAAAGCTGCAGCCCCTCAGACCACAGGGAATCCCTTTCGGAGCCCCTGACCCTGGCGCGTGCACCCAAGCCCCCTGGGGTGCCAGGTGTTCAGGAGGCGAGGCCACCAAGTGAAGCCTTGTATGAGTTTTCTCAGGAAGAATGCCAGCCCCTTCTGGAACCGGAAGAGGTGGGGGTCGATTTAAGTGGGGGCAGGTGGAAAGGCCATCGCCTTGGGAGTGCAACGTGGCCCAGGCTGCTGAAAAATCCCCTCAAGGCCCCAGGCCTCAGGGGGAACCACGACACCTTGGAGGCAGACGACTCCGAGTGTGTGATGGAAACAGTACCCCTGTCTCCCTGCCTGAGCGAAGAGCTGCTGGACCCAGGGATGGGCGTTCTCCTCGCCCCGGGTCTCCGGGAGAAGACAGAATCCGAGCTGAGATTTGAAGAGGATGAGCGATTGATCATGATGGAAGCTGAGGAGTGGGAGGAAGGCTCCCTGTCAGGAAAGGGGAGGGCGGCTGAGGAAACAAGGGGCTCTTTGACAGGTATTTCTGAAGAAAAGGGACAATTATGTGTTCCATTCGTGACAGTGGAGGAAGCTATAAAGGAGGTTGCTGGAGTCCAAGGAACCCATAACCACCCATTGCACCAGCAAGAACTCTGGGATGACTCAGAGTCTCAGGCTGCGAGCTCTGCTCTGGTTCCCCAGGAAACACATCCAGACTTAAATGCTCTTCTTGGGGAGGGTGACGGGGCTTATGGTGCTGAAGCTGTAGCAATCCAAGGGGAAGGGGAAGAATTTGCCCCTGGTTTGGAAGCCTGCCTAGCTCCTCCTGCCCCAGAGCAATTTTCTGACACAGACTCTGTGCAGATGTTCCTTGAACTAGAAAAGCTTTGCATGAATGAGGAGGAGAAAGACAGGGAAGCTCCAATTGAATTTGGGGTGCAAAACATCACGTTTTCTTCAGAAGGGCTGGACCTACTGGAGAATCTGGAATTGCCCTCTGAGACTGTTTCAGAACCTTCCCAACACTTGACTCACCATGAGATCAGTGTAGCGGACTCAGCCATGGTGTCTGATCTGGAGGATTTTGATGCCACTTTTGGTTCTCAAGTAGTGAGTGCAACAGAGCCGACACTGTCAGAATCTTTTTCTGAACAGGACACTTCTGGAGCCTCGGAGAAAGGGATGCTTTCCAATCCTGCAGTTGCAAAAGATGTTGAATTGCAATATTGTTGCAATCATTCATCTTCTGTTCCTCTGGTGGAAGAGAACGGAGCAGAACTGCTAACAACTGATGAAGTGGCAAAAAGTCACAAGGCCAAAAGTCAGTTGGACTTGGGATTGAGAGACTTTGTGGTTTCAGTTCATGTGCCTTGCTGCGGGGCACAAACACCCTGCATTCATGTAGCTGAGGAGGAAACGCCTCCTCTGTTCAGTAGGACAGAGAGGACATCCCTGAGCCATGATGAATTTGCTACAATTGCTGAAGACCTGGATTCTCAGCAAGAATTTGATCTGATTGAAGGGGTGGAGAGCCCTGAGGAACAGGAACTGTTGGCTCCTTACGAACGGAATCCTTCAGAAAAGATGGTGGACTTTTCAAATTGGGATGTCCCCGACCTGGGCTCTGAGGATGAAGTTGTAGAGCTAGACAAAGAGAACGTTCTCTTTGCAAGACATCTAGAGGAAACAGAAGGGATGGGGGATTTTTGGCCACCTTTACCAAGTGATTCTGAAGTGATACAGGGTTCTGAGGAATCCATAAGACACATAGGGTGCTCAGACAGCAGGAAGTATATGGACACAAGCAGTAGGTGCCAGCTTGAGCTTTTGGCATGGCCAGTAAGCACTACAGAAGTGATAGTGAGCAGTGCTTTTCTTCAAGTGGAAGAGTCAAAAACAGCTGAGCAGGTAACAGTTGGTCCAAGCTGTGGAGAGAGACTTTATGGAACCTGGAATCCTGGAGTTGCTTTTTGGGCAGGGTGGGAGTAGTGAGGTAACAGGGGAAAGGGAAAGTGATGCCGAGTTTGGAGGGGCAGACTCCCATCCATCCCCTCCGACGGATTGCTCATGGGATGCACAAGGGCGTGTTGAAGTTTTTGCATGCAGGCTTGAAGAGGAAGCTACTTCTTTCAGTCCTTTGCCTGGGGATGAGGATATTGATGTCCTTCCAGATGCCATAGAGGATCTTGCCAGCACCACATTGGGTTCCTGCACCACTAATACAACTGACTTCACATTGTCATCCTTGTCAGGTTCACTGACTTCAATCCTAGCTCTGGATCTCTCTGCTGAAGATGCTACAAGTTTAACTGGTGATGGAGATGACTCTGAAACAGCCACGTGGGTGTGCAACATCCAAGAGCTGATACCAGCGTTACAAACTGCACAAGAGATCTCTCTCCCCATGCCACTCTGCCCCATTCAGTGTCCAGACAAAGAGGAGCTGCCTATTCAGGAAAGGTGGACCATGATACCCAGTTCCTCAGAGGAATCTATTCAGGTGATCCAAGGGATGGATGAGAATATTTTGCCATTTAATGTCAGTCTGGAAGCTGCAGAGCATCCTTCACAATGGGAAAGCAGCCTTCTGATCCTGACATTCGAAGCCTCACGGGATGTACCACCCAGCCCATCTTGGTTGCCTGCCTCTGAAGCTGAAGAGAAGGACACCCATCCTATGTCAGGCATGGAGGCACTTTCTTCCTTCTCCACTGCTGCTGGAACCAGTGAAGTAGTTCCAGAAAATGAGGTATTTGTTTCCTAGTTACTCACTCTCTGTTCCATCTAATATTAAATCACTTTATTTGGAGTTGAGGAGTTAATCCGTAGTTAACTGACTGACTGATATCATTTATGAAGAGCAAAAGAATATCTATTCAACTCCTCTATCCTATTACAGTATAGTTGAACATCTCCTTCCTTTTGAATGGCAGTTGGGTTCTGTAATCCTACTGAATGGCCTTGGCAGTTGAGTGGCTTGAGGCTTCCATAAAATGCTGGTACTTGTTTAAGGAACAAAATCATGCATTTTCTGCAGAACACTTGTGATTGAGCATGCATAACTGCAGGGGTAGTAACTGAAAGAACGGGTTGCTAAGAGCGAAATGATGCAAGGCAAATTAAGCTTTGGCACAGAAGTCTACTTTAAATAACAAAGGCAGCCCCCTGTTCATGGAAAAGAAGAGAAGTAACTGGAAATGTTTTCTTAAATCTTTTAAAATCTTCCTCTCTGTGTCATAACAATTGGGGGCAGGAATGGCTTTCGTGTAAATTTGCATTGATATTTTGTCTACAAAATGGTTTTTTTCCTGTGGACACTGACTTTGACCGTTACCAACCAAGCTAAGCTAGTTTTGTAACCATTGTGTGTTTTTTGTTTTTCTTGTTTCACACACTTTTGGACCTTGTGCTTTTCCAAAACAAAAACAGTAAAACCAGCCACAAGTTAGAGAAACTATTTTGAAATCTAAATGTGGAGAACAATCTCTCCAGCTCTGGGCTGAGATGGACTGAGTTTGTGTCCATTACAGCTTCCTGCAGCCAAAATGTTCAAATCCAGCCTGTAATTAGGAAACAGGCGGCACTACAGGCCAGGCCAGGGAATGTGAATTATTAGCCAGATTCTCTTCCCTTCCCTTGTTCAAAAGGGGAAGGAGGAGATGGTGATTGGGCACACATACACACACACACACACAAGCTTCGTCTCCCAGTGTCCCAAATTGAGAGGTATATTTGCACAAGAGGCAGACAGTTTGGAAGCATGTGAAAAATGTTCTGTGTTGACGTGGCTGATCTGATGTTTCTGCCAAGAGGGACAAGAGCCCCCAGCCAGAGGAGGAAGCTGTGTGGAGGGGAGCCTGTTTAATTCAAGGTCATTCTGTGGTTCCATTGTTCCCCTCCCCTTTTATTTCCAGCCTTCCAAGGCACACGGAGCTTTCTTGTGGTTGCCACAGTCACCTCAATTATATTCAGAGATAATAATTTGCCTGATTCCAACTCAGCCTGAATAAGATTTGAATTTGGGCCCTGCTCATGAAAATGAAACAAGGTGATCACACTCCGCATTGCTTCAACATCCCCTGAAAGTTTGAGGTCTGTGTGGATACACAACCTTCTGTGGAAAGGCATGACACCATGACACTTCCACTTCCTCCCCAAACTGCTTATAGTTCCCAGTCTCTGCCTTCTTCCATTTGTCTGTATCAAAGACAAAATTGAAACTCCATTTCAGGCTGAAGGGGGTCACCCAACGCTCTGGAATTGTCTGTGCATTCTCTATTTGGAGCAGCAAGTTGCGCTTCCAACTATTTTCTGTTGAGGCGGTGGTTAATTTTGATTTGCATGTTTAAACTTCCCTGCTGAACCTGCCTGCTTTGTGGATGCTGCCATCCATATCCAGCAGCTGTTCTGGTTTCAACTAAGGGTTGGGCTCTGTGTGTGTGTCCTGCTTTTCATTTCAGATTATCCCGGAGGGAGTCATGGCGTTTGACTTACCAGTCTGGGGCTCTTGCGGGCAACCCATTCATATATATCAGATACTCTATAGCAGGAGAAGGAAGTGGTTTCCACGGAATAGGCTGGGGAGCTGCCTGCTCTTGCATTGTCATCAACCCTATCCCTCTGCTGCAGAATAACTCCATGGCTCGGGACAGCGTCTTGGCATGTTCCCATTTCTGAAGACAAATTGCCGAATGTGATAAGTCAGGGCTAATTCCCTTTTCTTCTCCACGGAGAGCCCCAGAAGCTTCCTGTTCCTCACTAGGTCTGCAGCAAAACTTGGTCCTTTACCACTGACCCCTTGGACATTCTATTGTTTCAAAGGAGCTGCTGCTGCTAAGTGTTTAGCCGACTGGGAGGCTTAAACCCGCCCTCACTCTGATTCCTTATTGGCTTAGGGCTATTTGGGAGCAGAGAAATCTCTCGGTTCTTGCTTTTGATCAGAAGCAGCGCTGCAACTCAGCCACAGGCCTTTGCTTATAGGACCTCCTGGCTTCAGCCCCCAGCAGAGTCTGAAATTGTGCCTGAATCCCAGGGGAGTACTCCAGTCCTTGCTGACCTTGAAGGACTAGAGAGGAGAGAAGCAACCTGGAATTAAGGAGAAACTTCCTAACTGTGAGGCCAGTGGAAAAGTGTGCCATCAGAAGTTGTGGGTGCTTCATCACTGGAAATGGTATAGGGTCTCCTACTTGAGCAGGGGGTTCAACTAGAAGACCTCCAAGGTCCCTTCCAGCTCTATTCTGATCGATTAACTCCCCCTAATTCTCCAGCCAAAATGGCTGGTTGGGGAATTCTGGGAGTTGAAGTCCACCACATACCTTTAAGTTGCTTAGTTGAGAAAAACTGCTCTGGAGGAAGAGGGTGAAATCCCACAAGGCCAGTGGTTTGATTCGTTTCCATCCATAGTTTCTGGTGCTTTGGAAAATAAATGGACCCCCCTCTTCTGTGTGGCAGCCTCTCAAATACTGGAAGACTGCTATCAGGTCCCCCCTTTTTTTCTCTAGAAAAAAACCCAAACCTGCAACCGTAGTTCTTCGTATGTTTTTGTCTCCCGACCTTTGCACTTTTTCCAAAGTCTCTACATCTTCTTTGTAATGTGACTAAAATTGAATGTGGAATACATATCTTACCAAAATATAACAGTCAGAAGGGATCCAACCCTTGTCTAAGCAGGAGGCCCTATAGCATTCTGGACATAATGGCTGTCCGATCTTGACTTAAAAACTTCCAGTGATGGTGTGGCTACAATTTTGAAATGCAACCCATTCCACTGATTCATTCTTCCCATTGTCAGGAAAGTTCTTCTTAGTTTTAATTTGGATCTTGGTTTGGTAAGTTTTCATCCATTATTTCTTGTTTTTCCCTCAGGTGCTTTGGAAAACAGGTTGACCCCCTGTTCTCTGTGACAGCCCCACAAATCCTGGAAGACTGCTATGTCACGCCAGTCCTTCCTTTCATAAGACTAGACATACCCAGTTCCTGCAACCCTCTTTATATGTTTTAGCCACCAATCGCCTAATTGTCTCTGTTGTTCTTTTCTAGAATCTCAACATCTTTTTTGTATTTCAGTCACCAAAATTGGATGCAGTGTTCTGTGTGTGGTCTTATTCAGGCAATATACCAATCCATCGTGTGATCTTGGTACTTCTCTGTTGATGCAGTCTAGGACTGCATTGCCTTTTTTGGCAGCTGCAGAACGCTACTGGCTCATATTTAAGTGGTTATCTACTAGTGGTTGTCCCTGGGTTCCCCTCATAGTTACTGTTGTTGAGCCAGGTACCACCTATTTACACCATCTGTGTGTTGGTTTTTCTTACCAAAGTGTAAGACCTTGCTTTTCTCAACACTGAATTACATTTTGTTGGATGGGGCTCAGTGTGCAAATCTGCCTAGATCCTTCTAGATCTTGAGTCTGTCTTCTAAAATGTTCACTATTCCTACTAGCTTGATGTCATCTACAAACTTGATGAGTTTTCCTATTCCTTCATCTAAATTGTTTATGAAGATGTTGAAGAGTATTGAGCCTCAAGGCAGAACCTTGAGGTACCTCACTGCATACATAACTGTGGGGTACCCCACAGCTTGATGTAGTTCCATTGAGAACTGCACGTTGAGTGTGGTTGGTCAGCCCAGTTACAAATCCATCTGATAGGGGATGCTGTCTGTCACACATTTTTCTATCTTACCAACAAGTAGGTTGTGGTTAAATTCCTTAATGAAGTCATCCACAGCATTTTGCTAACCCACTAATTTAGTCCCTTTGTCAAAAAATGCAATAAGATTTGCATGATCTGTTTTTGACAAACCCATGTTGGCTTCTAGTAATAGTCTGTGGAGATTGTCAGTCCTCAGATCATGGTTGTCCCAAAGATGCTTTTCAAAAGGCAACTGGATTTTCTCTGGGTTTTTTTCATTGAAGATGTTTCTCTTCTCAAAGAGAAAAAGCTGCTTGGACAAGAAGAGAAACAACTTCAAGGAAAAAACAAAGACACTCAGCTGTTTTTTGAAAAGCACTTTTGGGACTTCTAATACATCTTTGCTTGTTTCTAGAAGTTTGCAGTTCCTCTGCTTGAGTATCTTTTCCAAGATTTTCCAGAGTATTAATATCAGGCTGATTTGTCTGTAGTTTCCTGGATCCATTTTTGTTTTCTTTTTGAAGAAGGAAACCACATTCAGTGTCTGTGGAGGTGTTGTGGTTAGCCGGCAGGAGGTGTGGATGGCTGAGGAGAGTGAGGACTCAGATGAGGGGCCAGGACCATTAGGGAGTGGACTGCTGCCTTCAGAGATTGTGGGGGCTGGCAACAGCGATGAGGAGGTTCCCGAGGAGCCTGTGCCAAGTGCACATGCACGAAGGGCTGCTTGCAGGAAAGAGCAGCTACAGCGGCATGGGCAACTCAGGAGTAAGGCTGCAAGGTAATTGCCCCTCCTTCAAGAAGATAAAAGCCAGCTGTGAATCGGATGTTCTTTGCAGGAAGCAAAGACGTTTTGAAACTCGAGCCCTGTGGACATTGCAGTATCTTAGTTGGTATTTGAAGACTCTTTTGTTGTGAAATATTTCTAGGTAACCATATCTGTTATTCTTGGCAATGTCACAAAGTTTTGGCAAGCCTCGTGCTTTTCAAAGTTAATTAGTTTACAGCAGCCTTTTAACCGGGGATTCGTAAGAATCATTAAAAAGTTTTCTGTTCCCTTTAGTTCATGTTTGTTTTATTGGAAAAGGGTTTGGGTCAGAACAGAAGGTTCTCAATCATGGTTGTCCCTAAGCTGCCTTTTCCAAAAGGCAACTGGACTTTCTTAGTTTTTTCTTTGAAAAAAAAAAACATTTCTCAACTTCTTCTCAAACTGAAGAAGTTTCTGGGATGATAAGCGAAGTGGAACTGAAAAAGCTTCTTGGATGAGAAGCAACTTGTTTTCAAAGAAAAAAACAAGAAAAGTCCAGTGGCCTTTTGGACATATGGTTCAGAGGTTCTGAAACCACGTCTGGCACCTCCTTTAGAACCTTGGGAGGTAATCCATCTGATCCTAGTGATTTGAATTCATTTAGAGCGGGCAGATCTTCTTGCCTTACCATTTTCTTCCCTATTTTGACTTATACAGTGGTACCTCTACTTATGAAATTAATTCGTTCCGGAAGCCATTTCGTAATGTGAAAATTCCGTAAGTAGAGACTGAGAGCGCGGCGCGGTGTGTTATTCTCATCCCATACACAAAGATCCCTCCTAGCCAATGGGATGCCAGGAAGATGCTGGGAGATAACCAATGGCAGAGCAGCTCGGACGCGCCATTTTCAATTTTGAAATTTTTGGCCTTTCGTATCTCGAAACATATTTTGTAACTAGAGATGATATTTTTTCGACGACGCATTTCGTAACCTGAAACTTTCGTAACCAGAGCCTTTCATAAGTAGAGGTACCACTGTATTCCTAGACTGGCTTTTACAGTTCTGCTTTTGGAAGTCTGGGCTGTTTTTTTTTCCTTTTGCATGAACCAGATGCAAAGAATGAATTGTTCCTGCTGCCCAGTTCCTTCCTTACAGTCATCTTCCATTGATGGACCAATCTTTTCTTTGACGTTTCTCTTGTCTTTTACAACGTTGAAAGAAGCTTTTTTTCATTATTTTTGCTACTTTCAACATTTTGACATCTTAAAGTTGTTTAATTTTGAGAAAGACTGTTCAGGAGGGTTTTGAGCTCCTCCGAGGGCTGTGGGGCTTCCTGCCTCCCCATCTGGCACCCCAGATGACTTCTTCATCACAGCCTTGCAAGAGAGGAAGCTGCTGATGGGGGGAGGGTCGTTTGCTGAGCAAGTTTATCTCTCAGGAGCAAAGTGCCATCCTGTGACCAGCCCAGGGGGTCACTCAGCTTTTTATTGGTTCATTTTGCTAAATGTAGAGGCTGCTCAGACCACTGTGTGCAGCTTACACTTTAAATTGAAAAATACCATGCAAAACAGTGTTTTAAAACATAAAATTGTAAAATCATTAAAAAAATCATTTTAGCTAAGGACAACCCTGGCCATGTAGTTTTGTAGGGCAAAAGGTAGGAGCCTGCTAACGCCTTTTCAGACTGAGTCGTTTTATTTAAAAAAAGAAAGAAAGAAACCAGGAGCTTTCAGTGAATGACATCCTCCTTCACCCAAGCAGTGGCTCCACAGATGCAGGATTTAAATTGGTGGGGAGATGTCTGTGGTGGGGGAGGAGAGCCAGAAGTCAGGAAATGATGCAAATGCAGGTTACGTGTGAGACACAGCACAAGCACCTTATCAGTTAACAATTATGACGCATTAAAAACCCTTTGTGTCCACTGAGACCTTCAGAGATAGCCCAGAACCTCTTGAGGGGTAAGAAGTGCAGATATCCCACCCCCAATAATGCTGTCAAAATCTTGGTTTTCCAAAATGATTGCTCTGCCACGAAGCGTCACAGAATTGCTGATACCGCTCTCTCCTTGTTTTGAGATGTCATTGTAAGACCTGTGGGTGGATAAAGTCTTGAAAATCTGGGCGACCAATGGACTGTTCGTTGTGTCACTTGCAGTGTAGATCAGAGGGCTGCCTTGTTCCTGAGGTCAAAGGACCCCAGAGTCAGCTTGGGCAGCTTATGCTTCTCCTGATCGTGCCCCATGCAAAAGAAGGACAAAAGCTTCTGGTTCCTCCAGAAATAAGATTTCAAAGGACGAATCTTGGAGTGGAGCTGTGACTCCACCTGCATTTCCAGAGTACAAAGGAGATGGCCAGGCCAGGTGGGGGCAGGGAAGGCAGCTTTATGTAGCTATTTCTTTCAGGTGCTTTTAGGCCGCTTCAGTCAAAAACCCCAAACAGCCTGAAAACAAGGAGTGCAGAAAGAGCGGGAGGGATGGCCATCCACGCAGAGGAGAAAAGGTCATCCAGAAACTAAAAGCAGCCAAGTCCCAAAGTTGCAGCCAAAACGATCCTTCAGGCGAGCTTGTTGACTTGCAAGATGCATCTCAATCTTACATCATTTTTGCTACTCTTTTTTTTTTAATGTTAGTGTCACAAAATAACTTTTAAGGTCAGTGGAAGATTTTGGCTCTGGATGCAAGAGTGAGGTGGGAGCGGTTGGAGGGAGGGACAAAACCTGGGTGAAGTTTGGGTGGCAGCCGAAAACATTGTGTTGATACTGGAGGATCTGGCCAGGAAAGGAAACGGCAGTGTTTGGGCTCCATTGTTTAGCATCTGAGGGCAAACAGAGGCAGGTCAGCAACTGGGTATGCCAGGCCTATGACAGGGAGGCTTTTGCAGGGGGGCAGGCAGGGTGGAGATGGATCCTCAGAGGGGCTGGAGTCGCTCCTGTCAGCCCCCCTCCCTGACTTCCGGGCTGTTGAGTCCCAGCTCCCACTTGGCCTCTGCTGCTTGGAGCTGAGGTTGGGGAGGGGTTCCTGGAGCTGAGTGGCCTGGGTGCTTTTGAGGAGGGGCATATTATTGATATCTTGCACATGGCCCAGAGTCCTTTGGGATTTGGGCAGTTAATGCACTTTATACACAAACAAACAAACAGTCCCTCTGATTGACAACCTCAGGTGTCTGTGCCCCTTTTTTTCCAGCAATCTGCTCCTGGTTCCTCTGCCAATCTGGGTAAGACTCCGAAGATCAGCAGCTCCTCTGGATCTCTTTTTGGAGAAAATGCTGGTCTGGCCAAAAGGTCCTCTGTGGCTGCTACTGGCTTTGGGGAGAAACCCCACCCTCTTCCTGCCCTTGTGGAGGGTTCTCCTCACTTTGCCCAAATGGTTTTTCCACTGCATGAGGGTTTCCTTTGATTGTTGGTTTAATCTTAGAGCTTTCAGGCTTTAAATTAAGAGCTGCCTGGCTTACTAAAATGCCACCTGTTAAAGGATTTACTTCTTTTACAGCCACAATAAATCATGAAAAGTAAAGGTGGGGAGGCACTCAGGCAGCATCCTCCAAAGTTTGTAATACTGCCAGCCCTTCAAGGTAGACTAGACTAGGAAACCAAAGGGGTGCAGGCTAAGTCTCCTTTAAGATGATAGTAACAGAATCTTGCAAATCTAAAGGCGCTCTCCCCCCTCTCTCCCCCCCTCTCTCTGACACATATGCACATCCTTATCTTCATGAGAACTAGGGAGGACCAGAGACACTAACTCAGGTTACAGTTCTGGCCCAGACTCAGATTTCTTTTATCAGACTATGGTCTTAGTTGTAACTTTTCCTCCTGTTCCTCAAGGAGATTCCTTCTTCCCACTACAGATGTTGGTGTCTTCCTTTGGCTCTGCAATCTCTCTGGTGCATGTCTGAGATGGCCCATAGGGACTTGGTGCTGTATTTTTCAGGAGTGCTTTGGGGCAGCCATTGCAAAACTGGCTCCTGCCGAAGAGGCTAGAGTAACTATAGTGCGAACAATGCTTCAAATCCTAAAAGCATTCCCTTTGCTCAGTTGGAAAGGCTTCTTTGGAGTGGTGTTGGCTCCCTTGAGGGGGCTGTCAGGTGGCGGGGAGCTCACCTGGTTTGCTCTGTGGCTTGTGGAACAGCCTTCCCCTTCCTGGGGGTTCAACTTCCACCTGCTAGCTATGATAATAGGATAGAATATATGTCAGATGTTTTGCTGATTCTTCCCAGGCACTGCCTTTGGGGCAGAAATTTGATAACATTTACAGTACCTTCAATTCAAAGGGTTTGGTTTCATTTTCCCCTGGCTAGCCTTGCCTTGCCTCGCCTCTTGGGAAAAGAGTTGCTCTTGCCAAGGGGAAAAAAGGAACTCGGGAAACTATAGACTGATCAGCCTGACTTCAGTACCTGAGAAAATCCTGGAAAAGATAATCAAGCAGCAGATTTGTGAACACCTAGAAATGAATAAAGCAATAACCTAGAAGCCAGCATTGTTAGAAACAGATCATGCCTTCTTTGAGAAAGTGGCTAAATTAGTGGATCACTTGGACTTAACCCTACATCTTGATAAGATATAACAATGTGGGATAGACAGCATCGCACCAGATGGATTCGCAGTTGGCTGTATAGTCCTCAATGGAATTACTTCTACATAGAGGGAAGCATGCAGTGGGGTATCCCAGGGTTATGTCTTGGGCTCATGCTCTTCAGCATCTTTACAAATAATTTAGGCAAGGGAGGAGAACTCATCAAATTCTCAGTTTGACACCAAATCAGAGGGAAAGGCCCACACTTTAGAAGATAGACTTCTTCTTCCCAAGCACCTTGACAGGCTTGACTATTGGGCCCTATCCAACAAGATGTAGTTCACTGTTGCAAGTAAGGTACTGCACATAACCAGGAAAAACCAATTGCACAGCTATAGAAAAGGTGGTCCCTGGCTCAACAATAGCAATTGTGAGAGAGATATAGATGTCCTATTGGATAACCACTTAAGTTTGAGCCAGCTGCCAAAACTGCCCATATAGTTCTAGGACGCATCAACAGAGGGTCAGCATCAGCATCATGTGAAGTGATAGCATTGCTTTATACTACACTAGTAAGACCACACTTGGAATATTGGGGTTCTAGTTCTGGTCATAAAGATAGAAAAATGATGCTGGGATTCTAGAAAGAGTGAGAAGAACAGTAAAGATGATAAGTGATCTGGAGGTTAAATTGTACAATGAACAGTTGAAGGAACTAGGTATGCCTAGTCTAACAAAGAAAAGGATTAGGAGTGATACAATAACAGTATTTCTAATATTTGAGAGGCTGCCACAAAGAGGAGGAGAAATCAGTCTGTTTTCCAAACAAGGCAGGACAAGAAGCAACAGGTGGAAGCTTATCAAGGAGAGAACCAACTTAGAATCAAATTTCATAACAGTGAGAACAATTAACCAGTGAAACTGCTTTTGCCCTCAGAAGCTGTGGGTGCTTCACCACTGGAGGCTTTTAAAAAGAAACTAGACAGCCCCTTGTCTGGAATGGACCCCTGCTTGAGCAGCAGGTTATACTAGATGACCTCCAAGATCTCTTCCAACTCTGTTATTCTGTGTTCCCTGTCCTCACACAAGTGAGCCATTGTGTTGTTTTGACATCCCACATGTGATCTGTCAGGCGTTTGTGAAGAGGAATGGCAGCAGGAGGTGGTTGTGGCTTCTAGGAGATCCAGGATTGTGGAGCTGAACCTTTGGGAGCCTTCTCCATTCCCTTTCTTCCCAAATTGTTTGGCTTTTTCTCATCTGTGAAGAACTTTGCAGAAGTACTCAATAATGTATCTTTAGCTTTTGACCAAGTGATATGTCTATAACACTCCACTCCTCTACTCGTTGCAGAACACCTTATGCCACCAGACTTGAAATTCTAGACCTAGAAAACCGAGAACTATGCCACCTTCGGTCCGATTTAAGTATAGTATATAAAACCATACATTGCAATGTCCTACCTGTCAATGAATACTTCAGCTTCAGCCATAACAACACAAGAGCAAACTATAGATACAAACTCATGGTTAACCGCATCAAACTTGATTACAGGAAATACGACTTCAGCAACCGAGTGGTCAATGTCTGGAATACTCTACCTGACTCTGTGGTTTCTTCCCCAACCCCAAAATCTTTAACCATAGACTGTCTACTATTGACCTCACCCTTTTCCTAAGAGGTCTGTAGGGGGTGTGCATAAGTGCACCAACGTGCCTACCATCCCTGTTTTTTTTTATTTTTCTTATATGTATCCATGTATTCATAACTATGTTTTTACTTATACCTATTATCTTGTAAGCAATTGACAAACCAAATTTTTTAAAAAATGTAAATATTATAGCATCTGGAAGTGTGGAAAGCAGGACGTGTGAAACTATGGTAAAGTAGGAGGGAGTGGGTATTACTGGATCTCTAGAGAGGTGGAGGGGTAGTAGTTATGTAGCATAATAAAGTAATATAGAACAGAGAATTGACCTATGCTTTGGCGGGGGAGAATGCTTGTGCAGGAAATACAGTCTGTGCCCTGGACTTTCTAGGTGGGCTTTGGCATTGAGACTGTAACATCCATCCTAAGGGATAGAACTAGATTCCTGTTGATGTTATGTGACTGAGCTTCTTTTGGATTTCACTGCATTGAGTCCTTTTTCCATATGTGAAATCTGCTCCACAAACACCTTTAAATTCCAACATCAAATCTCGTGTTAATTTCCATAGGTTTCCTTGATTAGTCAGTTGAGTCCTTTGATGCAGGATCTGATAATGTTTGTTTGCAGTCTGCAGATTAAAATTTAAATGCTGGAGGGAGAAGATGTTGGCCAGCAGCTCCCACAGATGCTTATTGGTTGCATGGTTTGATGGCAGAATGTTGGATTCAGACTTCCAGAGCTATGAAGTTCACTTGAGACAGAATCTCCCCCATATTCTTTAAAAAAAAACCCTCACAGACTGTTCAAGGATGAAATTAGCAGCCAGGGAAAGTGCGTCTTATCCCATATCCTTAGTCAGGTAAAGTTTTGCAAAGATTTATAGTAGGATTGATTCATTTACCTTCTTCCCTCTCCCCGCCTGCTCAGCAATTCCAGAAGGAACAAGTTGACCCCCTTCAATTAAAGCTGCAGCAAGTCAATGGGCTTGGACAAGGGCTTGTCCAGAGTGCGGGGAAGAACTGTGATGTCCAGGGCTTGGAGCATGACATGGAAGAGATCAGCACCCGATGGAACACCCTCAACAAAAAGGTAAGAGTTGCGCAGGCACCAAGGTCTGGACTGACCTCCAAATGCTGCTGAGTTCCCTGGTGAAAATATTGGGAAATAGCCTGTGGATGGTCCCCTGGAGTGGAATGGAAGAGTTTGCAGCACAGTACCTGTCAAGAGTCCTTGTCTGCGAAGTCTCAGGCGCTCTCTGGGCTACGAACTCAGTGTTTGAGGTGCCCATTTGCAAATGGAAGGGGCCCTCTGGGTTGGGAGGCCCTGACCATAAATGCTGATCGATCCTGAGCAGGAGCTGAGAGCTGAGCTTCCATTTCTCTGCTGAGAATCCACTGTGAAATCCACCACCAATTGTAGTTTTTTCCCCCTTGTTTCATTTTTACTTGATTTTTAATGTGCTTGTTCACAATTCTAGTCAATGACCATAATAACAATATCCATTCCTTTCTCTGCTTGGCTGCATCCCTGTTCTAGCCACTGGTCATACTAGAAAACGGGACTAGCAAACATGTCCACCCCTGCCCCTCCCCCCTCCAACCGACCCCCTGGGTGCAGTTCTGAACTCTGTCTGGAAGAGGCTGTTTTAAAAAAAGAAGCCTCCAATGTGTACAGTGGGGAAGGGGTTGCCAAGCAAGAAAGAGAAAGGCGACTTAATAAGGAAGTTGTGAACCCATGGAATCCTATTGCTTCCTATTAGCCAAAGGAAAATGCTCTCCTGCCTCTCAAGGGGAGCATGAAGACGAAACCAGTTGAAAGAACTGCTTTTGGCTGAAAGAGGCCCTGGCTAGCAAGGGCAGCTGCTTAGCGATGGGTGTGCATGCTTGGTCCCAATGCAGGTGGCCCAGAGGATTGCCCAACTGCAGGAAGCCCTGCTCCACTGTGGGAAGTTCCAGGACGCCCTGGAGCCTTTGCTCAGCTGGCTGGCTGACACCGAGGAGCTCATCTCCAACCAGAAGCCACCATCGGCTGAATACAAAGTGGTGAAGGCACAGATCCAGGAGCAGAAGGTGAGTAGAAATGGCGGGGGAGGGAGGAGGACGGAGGCACCAGAACATAGATGGGAGCAGATCCAAACCAATGCAACCACAGTGGTAGGAAGGGAACAGCAATGGAGCCATTGGCATTCACGTTGCCTGCAGCTGGCAGAGTTGGCCAAAGGGGAATTCCTGAAAAAAATGGGTGTAGTGTAATGTTTATTGGGTCAATAATGAGCAGGATTTTAAAATATACAACATGTAAATCAATAAAGTGGGTCAGAAAAAATACCAACCTAGCAAGGAGTTTCTATAATAAAAGTATAACATGAGCTACTATGATGTTAAGTTCATTAGTTGCGCAAGTGGGAGAAATTGGTAAATGCTCCTTCTTCTCTGGACCTTCTACAAAGTTGCTGCAGCGTCTCCTGGACGATCGGAAAGCTACTGTTGACATGATCCAAGCAGAAGGTGGTAGAATCGCCCGGTCAGCTGAACCAGCAGACAGGGAGAAAATCGTTGGCCAGTTGACAAGCCTGGGAAGCCACTGGGCAAGCCTTCTCAGCAAAGCTTCAGCCAGGTAAGCCAAGAGTGGAAACGCAGGACACCCATCAGTTGCTTCTCGCTCTGCCATCATCCTGTGCAGCGCGCAGGGGTTTTATGTTTCTCTGCTATTTCCTTAACTCAAGACCTCTGCCCTTGGGGCAAGGTTGCTGTGAAACGGTTCTTTTAATCCTAAGGTTCATCAGAATTGCCTTGGATTTCTTGGCCACTCTTCTTCCCACACTGTGAAATGTTGCAGCTGCATGTAGCAAGTGAGGCTGAAATCTGCTCTTTTAAAACAGTTGTTCTGGTTTACTTCAGTGAGACCATGAGAAGAAGCCCTCGGTGGATTTCGACCTGCGGGGACATCTTTCATGAGGCTCAGATTTTGCCATCTTGCTTTGTTTCTACTTCCTTTGGCATTGAGGGCAGAATCTTTCCCCTGAATAGTGTGTTATATCAAACATAAACAAAATGCTTCCTTGTTATGTGAAACCAGGGCACAGAGATTCACCTAGAAAGCAACCTAGATAGAAAAGATTGAAGGAAGCCCATTCTGTTTAGTGAACTCCCACCTTTCTTTTCTCCCTTCCTAGAAAGGGAGATATAAAGCTCCCAGTGCAGCTCTGGTGTGTAAAAGACCTGTAGGATCCACAAGATTTACCAAGGACTTCAGAGATCCACTCTGTGCAATAACTGCAGAAAGGGCCCTTCAGCTGAGCCTGCCAACTGTGTCCCCTCCTTGCATTTCCTAGCATGATTTCAGCCGTGTGCAGTATAAAGAGTTACATCTGTCTTTCCATTTAGTTCACTCAACAGGCTTGATTTGACTTTTGCATAATATACCTATGATCCTGCCACAAGCAGACAGCAGGACACCAGACAAGTTGGTATTAAAACAAGAGACAGGTGTAAATTGTTGCTCCAGCCGAAAAGGACAATCTCTTTGCTTTACATTTTGTCGAGGTCCAAGAAACTGCACCTTGATTTTGCTATGACTAGGTCTTACATTTCTCAGCAGTCACTGGCTTCTTCTTTAGCTTTTCTACAATAATCCTGTTTGTTCTTGGAAATACATGCTTGCATTTTCTTGCCTGCCTGCCTGCCTGCCAGCCAAGAGTCCTGATAGTATTGACCTGTAAAGTAATGTTATGGGCTGATGGAGACATAAAGGATAAAATATTTCAGGAATTTGAAACAGTGATTGCTAAGAATCCTGCCCTGTGATAGGTGCTGTAATGTGGCCATGAAGCATAAGGACAGGGTGTCTGAGCAACTCTGGAGCAGTTTAAGGATGAAAATAATTGAGCACATCCTACTAAGACTTATGCTGTAGTGAGCAGGAGGGTGCTGGCCTAGAAATTATGTGTGTGTGTGTGAAAGAGTGAGTGAATAAATGAATGAATGAATGAATGAATGTAATCCTGCCTCAGGCATGAAAGCCAGTTGGGTGACTTTGGGACAGTTCTATGCAAAACGTAGTCACTGAACCAACAGTAACACCAGTTGAATCCCCCCCCCCCCGGGCAGCAGTGATGGGGGTCGTGGGCTTTGGCTGAAAGGCAAGGGAGAACAGAGCTTAATGGGGGTGGTTTCAAAGCTTGAACAAGCCCGGAGTGTGGCAGCAGTGCTGTGTGATGCTTCCAGAGGTGGTGCTCAAGTATTGCACCAGTGTTTAGTGGTTTCTGGCTCAGTGTCATTTACCCCAGGCAGCCTCTTGGGGCTTCAGCCCAGGTGACCTGTGGACCAGCTCCAGCCACCTCCTTCCCGTTTCAGTGGGACCCCTTTCTGCCAGTCTGCTTCTGCACTGTTTCTGAATGGGGCCTAGGCATCCTCCGGAATGATTTCCTGCTCAGTCTGAAGCTGGCCCCTTCCTTGTGGCAGTTCAGGGGAAGCTTCTTTTTGCCAGGGATTTTAGAGATTTCGGGCAAGCTCCGCTCTCAACCATATCCTCAAGCGAATCCAGCCTCCCTCCAAATATTCCCCATTCAGAAATCAAGGCAAGGGCAAGGCAGGAGGGCTGCCTGTGCTCTGCTGGTAGAAACCCACTGAGGAGAGCCAGGCAGGGCATCCCCGGCTGGAGGGGGAGGGGAGTTTTCAGCAAGCCCATCAGTAGCTGCCCTTCCCCATGATTTGCCAATCCTGAACCCATAGCCGATCAATTTCACTGGTTAGAGAGAGAGTCTGTCACGCCATGGATTTTTTTCACTCAATCCCCTCCCTCCACACGCAAAGGACTTTAAAATGTTGGCCAGTTATGTTGCCTCTGGGAGCTGCGGATTTGAATCCAGCCCCTCCGGAGGACGCTAGGTTATGGGTGACAGATTCCCATTCACCTAATTGCTCTGTGTGCCCTTCGTGGTCATTTTTCCAACTTCGCAGCACCAATTTCTGGAGAGGCCAAGCAAGCAGGTGGCACTTCATGTCACAGAACTACGTCAAGGTTGCAACACTAGTAGTTTTGTTTTCACTATTTGCTTCTTTCATAGCTCCCTGCACAACTCCAGATTGCAGTTACCCAACACAGTGGGCCCTTAATTTGAATGGCTTCTGTTAACCCAGGTTTCTTTGCAAGTCTTTGGAGTTTTCGTCTCCCGGATAGTTTTGCTGCCTTCCTCAAACTCTGCAGTCTCATAGCTAACCACTCACACCGATAATTCCTCACAGTGATCTACCCTCTTTCTGAGACCGTTTCTTCAGGAACCCCACAGCTTGCTTCCCTCTAATATCAGTTCCCACGCTCCATTTCCTGCTCTATAGCCATTTCCTGTCACTTGTCCTACAATTATTATTATTATTTATTTATTTTGTCCCTTGGCTGTTCATGTCTATTCTCTTGGCTGGGATGCACCACTGAAGGACTCCAGAGGACAGAGCAGCAAAATGTGTTGTTCCATTGCTGAACATAGATCTGGAAGGTGTGGCCTCTGGGTGTTTCCCTTCCTTTGGTGCCCACCAGAAACCTTGTCCCATGTCTTTTATGTTTTAATTCTTTTAATTGAAAGATTCAAAATAAGAAGCTATGACTTCCAAATCACCACAATTGCCCCTGTAAAGAATAGAGCTGGAAGGGACCTTGGAGCTCTTCTAGTCCAGCCCCCTTCTCAAGCAGGAGACCCTATACCATTCTGGACAAATGGATGTTTAATCTCTTCTTAAAAACCTCCAGTCATGGAGCGCCCATGAGGCTTCTGGAGGGAAGCTCTTCCACTGGTTCATTGTCCTCACTGTGAGGAAGTTTCTCCTCAATTCCAGGTTGCTTCCTTTCTTGATGAGTTTCCATCTGTTGTTTCTTCTCCTGCCTTCAGGTGCTTTGGAGAATAATTTGACCCCTTCCTTTTCTTTGTGGCAGCCCTTCAAATACTGGAACACTGTTATCATGTGCCACCCCCTCCCCACAGTCCTTCTTTTCTCTAGACTGGCCATACCCAAATCTTGCAGCTATTCTTCATATGTTTTAGTCCTCAGGCCTTTAATCATCTTAGTTGCTCTTCTCTGCACTTCTTCCAAAATCTCAACATCTTTTAGATAATGTGGTGACCAAAACCGGACGCCCTATTCCAGGTGTGGCTTTACTAAGGTTTTATAAAGTGGTACTAATACTTCATGTGATTTTGATTCTATGTCTCTGTTTATACAACCAAGGATTGTATTGACTCTTTTGGCTGCTGGTTTAGTATCATCTGCAAATTTGATGATCTCCCCTTCTATCCCTTCATCTAAGTCATTTATGAAGATATTGTAGAGTCCTGGGCCTGAGATGGAACCTTGTAAAGGAGGAGGCCTGAATTGGAAGGCCACTCACCTGCTCAGCAAACAGACATGAGAGGCAGTGGGGAGGAACCTCTGCTCAGTGAAGGTTTTGTGGCTCAACATGCAGAAACACAGTGCAGAATTAAGTAGGGAGGGAGGGCATCCACCCTCGCTACCATCTTGTGAGAGTGATCCTAGGGCTTGCTGTGAGGGTTCTGTGTGTTCATCAACTCCCCAAGTAGGATATCCCTGGCTTAACTTCTCGATCTTTAATTATGCTTTCTGGGTCCAGCCTTTTAAAGCAGGCCAGGTCAGGGACGAGACACCAAAGGATGGCCTAGGACTTTTCATGAGTACAGGATCCAATAATAGAACCTTAAAAGGCTGTCAGAAGATCTTTCCTTCCTGTCTTATACTGTCTTGAGTTTGCTTCTTGCCCTTCTTTCCAGTAACTGAATTGTTATTAACAGTTCTACCATTCAAGATTATCTCCTGGAGAAATAATAGCCTCACCTGCCTGTCATTTTCTAGCTCCTGCTAGTTTGGGTTTTCTTTTCCCAGCTCCTAATAAGGACACTGACTTGAATGATTGCAGCAATTTCACATTTGTATTATGTTCAGATTCCCAGTTGAATGCCATGAACAGGTGATGGGTTTTTTTTTAATTGTTTCATCCATATGCAATTCTTAATTCATCCTTTCCCTGAACCATGAACCATGATACCATGTTGATGTTTTTGGTCATCAGCATTTCCTTACTGAAGACCAGTGAAAGGTTTCGTTCTATTCTTCCTCTCTCTTCCTTAAGAATTTCAACTTCTTCCAGGCTAATTTCTAAGGAAATGTCTGGTTGTGCCTGCAGCCTCTAATTGCTCAAACTGAAGTCAAGCTACATGTTACACAGGAGAACTGGGACAGGACCAACTAAAACAGGCCAAGGATGGAAAAGGAAGAGACCCTATAATCTACATATTAGTGCAGCTGGTTTTTGTAGGAGTTTGGGGAGTTTGCAGTTTCCATCCACTTCAGGGTTGCAAGAAATTCGGCCACCCATTTGCAGTATTCAATGGCCACATGATTCAAGGACCACAAAATGATGATGAAAGGACTTCATGCTCCTTCCAGTTTTGGGGACTGGAATTTGGAGTAACCGTCTGTCTTTGCATTAATTTCTTGATCAAATTTGCTACAATATTGATTTTAGTTCCAATTTGCCTTTCCTTTTAAGATGGCCTCTTATGTTTCTGTGAGCTCTGGAATGTGGGAATCCACATCTGTGGCTCACATTGTGCACTTTCTCTGAACCACCCCTGACAGTCAAATAGAGATTTAGGCTGCTCCTCCTTCCTCCAAAAAATTCAAAGGTCCTAACAACTTTGCTAGAGGAAGATTGCATTACTCCCAGCTCTGTTTATTTTCAGTGTATTTAAAATTATTCATTGTAATTTTCAGTGAGGCTCACTGGTCTCCAACCTCTTTTAAAAATAATTCAGCATTTGGCCAAAGTGAGAAGAAAAATAGAGCAGCCAGACGTTCTGTCGTTTTCATAATTTAATTGTTCCCCAGGTTCAGGTGTTGTGCTATACGAGAATACATCATGGCTTAATCTGCTTTCCTGGCCAGATTAGGGAACTGTAATGGGGCATAACAGAATCCATGGAACAGCTGTAATTGTTCATGGCTCTCAATTAGTCTCACCAGGAATCTTCTGTTGGTTTTGTTTCCTTCCCGCAGGCAGAGTCAGCTGGAGGAGATCCTGGTTTTGGCCAAGCAGTTCCACGAGACTTCAGAGCCCATCTCTGAGTGGTTGTCAGTGACTGAAAAGAAACTGGCCAATTCCGAGCCCATTGGGACTCAGACTGCCAAAATCCAGCAGCAGATTGCGCGGCACAAGGTGGGCAAATGGTTGCCAAGCGCTTCAGAAAGGGGTAGGGGGGCACCAGGCACAGATTCTGGGGCTGGGAATGGAGATTTCTGAATGAGGCTCTGGGGAGTTGTGAGAATAGACGGTGCAGTGGTTCAGGGCCTAGAAGGCAAAATGCCAAGGTTGGCCTTCAGTGCTTGGAGGCTCATTTATTTATTTATTAAATTTTTATGATGCCAATCTCCCCTTTAAAGTGACTCTGGGCAGCCATTGCCCTAACAGGGTCCAGTGGAGAGCCTATCAATGTCCAGGCAAGGTGGGCCATCTGCCCTTGGTATTCTGGGTGTCTGCCCAGAAAGTATCCAAGGTTGCAGGGCACCTTTTCTTCAAGCATGTCCCGTAGTATCCGCATGTTCCGTGTGCATTCGTAGAAATGCTACAGCCATGTTGCCTGCTCTTCTCTCCTTCCATCGCATAATCTGAGCAAGATTTCACTGGTGTGATTGGAGAACTCTCTCTCAACTGTGGCTGGGGCTTCCCAGAAAAGTCACAGCATCTTCGTTTCATCCATGCCACCTTTTTCCACAATGCCATCAAGCAGTGGTCGTGGCTTCATTTGGTCAATGGAGGCGTGGTCAGGGAAGGGTCACTGAAGAGAGCAATCAAAGCCCTCAGGAGAACCATGGGGGATCAACACAGCCATTGCCCCCCAGGTGGCTGCTCCATTTCCCAGACATGTGTGGCCTATTCACAGTGCCCATCAGCCCTACTGTAACCCAGGCCCCGCCTCTCCCTTGCACATCTGGGCCAGTCCCTCTGAGCAGTGGCAAGCCCAGCACATCTGTATCCAAGGGCCAGCACTTTGCCTTGGCTGGCTCCTTGACAAGATCATGGAGAGTTGGATCTGCTGGCCCTGTTGCTCTGGGTGGTGGAGTTTCTCTTGGCTTCATCTTGAAGGAAAGCCCTCAGGGCCCCACCACTGCCCTCCTGTCAAGCCAGGTAGGGTGTCCCTGGCCATAGCCTCAGGAGCTCCCCCCTTTTCTCCTTTCCTAGGAAACAGTTATAAATGTTTCCATAGATACGTGCGTATTATTTCTTAGCATTAAATACACACTGGGTTGTGATAGCATATTCAACAAACTGTAGTTTAAAATGCTGAATTACTACCATTTGCAAAACAAGCTAGTAATCATCATTTAAAAAAGCAGTTAAAAAAGTTGTAGTATATTCTGTCTCAATATTTATTTATATGGATACTTGAAAAAGAAAACCCATCTTTTTTTAATTTTTGTTATTATAGTTGTTTTGTTGAAACTATTATTTTAGTAAATGATATTTTTGCATCTACACAATTTTCAGTCATATTCACCCTTCAGTTGTGTTTTAATTTTCCCACCTTGTGTTTTCCATTATCAACCATGCATTTCTGTTTGTTCGTTTGTTTTTCCCCTCTTTTGTTCTCCCCCTTAAACCTCCTGGATTTCCAGGCACTAGAGGAGGAGATAGGCAGTCAGGCTACGGCGGCGACTCAGGTGGTCAGCATTGGCCATTCCCTGGCCTTGCTCAGCTGCCGTGCTGAGCAGGCCTCCCTGGCCGAGAAGCTGGACCTGCTTGAGTCCCGGTACGCTGAGGCTTGTGATCGATGCGGCCGCAAGGCTGCCCTCCTCGATCAGGCGTTGTCCAACGCCCGGCTCTTTGGGGAGGACGAAGTGGAGGTGCTCAACTGGTTGGCCGAGGTTGAGGACAAGCTCAGCTTGGTGTCCATCAAGGATTACAGACGAGAGGTCCTGCAGCAGCAACATTCTGGCCAGCTGGTAGTAATGCATCTTTCATGATTGTGTTTATTTTGCTCCCCTGTCCCTGTTGATTGGAACCGTTTCATTTTGATCTCTGCCAAATCAAAACTAGGGATGGGTGGAGAGAGTCCCCGAGGGGGCACCAGTTCCGGGGGGGGCCCATCTGCTCCCACAGGCACAGTCCTCTCGCAAGGGAGGGGGGGACACAGTCCAGGGGATCCTCAGGGGTGTTGCATGGATGGTTTGGTTCTGGCCTCTCCACTGAAGGATGAAGCAGCAGCGTTATTTTTCTCCCTGGGGAGAACCTCTGAAGCTCCTTCCTCTCACAGTCCAGCCTCTTGCTGAAGGTCAGTTTTGGGCCTATTGCAGCTCTCCTCCTTTGCAGCCGTTTGTTTCTGCAGAGAAGGAAAAAGGAAAGTCTGCGGGGGGGGGAGGGGTGACATCTGGCCCTGGTGACTGTGGCCTTGAGGGAGGACCAGAAAAGAAGCTGGAAGAGACGACGGTCCATGGGGAATGACCTTCTGTACATTAGAGGGTCAGGTGTACGGTGAGAATAGGAGCCCCCTGGTGAATCCAGGTGGACCTATTACCTGGAACAGCAATAAGCCAAGGAGTGGTTCTGTTAGCAGGGTGGATAGTGGAAGGATCCAACAGGCTTTCCTTCTGAAGCTCTGGCCTTGACCAGGTGGTTGTAGCCCTGCGCCCTAAGCCTTCAGTCTTGGGCTCTTCTCCGGAGACTCCCCTGTTTGGCATGCCTTGTGGCCTGTTCAAGGCATCTGTTTTACCCTGGTTGCACCTGCTGCTCAGAGACGCACGCATGCACACACACACACACACACACACACACACAGTCTCTTGGGCAGACTTCCTCTACCTGCAGTGTGTGCTGATTCAATTTGCTTGCTGTGATGGGAATTGTTTTGCTTTATTTGTGTACTAAAGGAGCCATCTGTGAAGATAATAGAATAAGGATAAGCAGCCTTTAAACCCCCCCACCTGCCCCAATCCCTTGCTTTGGTCTTTCACAAAGCCCTCAGATCTTTTCCAGGAAGCTTTCTGAGCGTGGGCTTTCTTCCTCCCCCACCCAGGCCTTGAATGATGAGATTGTGAACCGCAAGAAGCACGTTGACCAGGCCATTAAGAACGGGCAGGCCCTCCTGAAACAAACCACAGGTAGGAGAGGAAAAGAGGCCAGGCAATGGCCACATCCGCCTTGCCTGCGCTGGTCCATACCTGCACCCGCCCACATTTCTGCCCAGAGATTCCACAACCAGGACTGTGCAGGACGCAGGGGTCTGTAGAGAGCTCTGCAAAATAGCCCAAAACTTGGGGCGGGAGGGTGGATGAGTCAGGCCTTGTATGGCCAGCTGGAGGGCACCCTACTACACTCTGGGCCCACAGGAGATGGCATTTTTTCCAAGCCAAACACTTGGTGATCTCCTGCAGGGGAAGAGGTGCTGCTTATCCAAGAGAAACTGGATGGCATCAAGACCCGCTACTCAGACATCACCGCTGCCAACTCAAAGACTCTCCGCACACTGGAGCAGGCACGGCAGCTGGCCACCAAGTTCCAGTCGACCCACGAAGAGTTGACGGGCTGGATGGGTCAGGTGGAAGAGGAGCTGATGTCTGGGGGAGGACACTCCCCCACAGGCGAGCAGATCCCTCGATTCCAGCAGAGGCAGAAGGTAAGGGGCTTTCCAAGGAGGCCATGTTCCAGGGCCCCCTTCTCCCTGCCCCTGCTCCTCAGTGAGGGGCTTCCCTCATTCTCACCAGGAAGAGCGGCCACCATATTGCCTCTCTCCTTGCCCTGGAAAGAACTCTGAGGCAGCCTTTGGTCACTTGACCACCAAGCCTGGCCCAGCCTGATGGCAAAATCACAGACAGTGGCCTCCTCTCCCCCTAGGAACTAAAGAAGGAGGTGATGGAACATCAGATTATCCTGGACACAGTGAACGAAGTCAGCCATGCCCTCCTTGAACTGGTTCCTTGGCGAGCCCGTGAAGGACTGGATAAGCTGGTCTCAGACACCAACGAGCGGTATAAAGCAACCAGTGATACCATCAACCAGCGGGTGGCAGAGATAGATGCTGCCATCCAAAGGTCTCAGCAGGTAGGCTGGCAGTTCCCTGCAAACCACTGGCGATGCAGACGCAGCTCTCGGGGTGCTTTGCCCAAGCACAAGATTTGTGCAGGTGGTTTTGGCCCACCACCCAAGCCAGTCCTTAGAAATCCTGCATTAATGCACAATCCTAGCACCAGGGACTAAAGCACGTTTTTCACATGTTTCCTGGGTACAGAGGCAGTGCTTTTGAGTCCATCCTGGTTTCTCACGCTTGACAGGGGATCTCTTAGGGCAGGGGCATTCTTTGAGGGCTATGCAGTGTGTTGAGGACTTTGTTCCACACCTGAGCAGGATTTGTCCTTTGAAGGAGGTTTTCGTGGCTTGAGGGATAAAATGCATGGAGAGTTTGAACATTTGGGCCTCATGCATTCTGAGGACAGCAGAAGAACTGCTGGGGAGAGGCAAGCAGCTTCCAGCCTCTCCCAAACTAAAAGTTGGGTTTCTTGTGGACAGATCGTTCGGCAATTATATGACTGGGGGCCCTTGCTTTTTCCACTTCCATAAAATTTGCCCCAGCTCCTTTCCTGGCATGCAGCACCAGGCTGGAATTCACTTGCTCTCCTGCAGCACTGCCTTCGTTACTCCCTTGTGCTGCAGATGTCTGGCCTATTTAAGAGATCCAACATGGGGAGAGGTAATCTCCCTGTACCTGTCAGCAGTTCCTTAACAACTCCTTGCCATTTCCTGAGCTTGTAGTTCCACGAAATGCATGTTGGCATTAAGGAGGCGGTGATATGCCACTGCTGCCACCTGAACTCAAAGAGGTATTTCCTGAAGAGGTATTATTCATGGAAGGAAAAGCTGGCAGGTACCAAGAGGGTGCAGCATTCCCTTTGAAGCTCTTTTGCTTTCCCCAGTCCAGATCCTGTGTACTTTGTGTGTGCAGCTTTGTTGATGCTGCATCATTGCCGCCTTTCGCCAGCGAGTTTCCCAGCTAACTTGGCTGTGCTCTCTTCTCTGACAGTACGAGCAGGCAGCCGAAGCGGAACTCGCCTGGGTTGCTGAGACCAGGCGGAAGCTGTTGGCGCTTGGTCCAGTTAGGCTGGAGCAGGACCAGACCACTGCCCAGCTGCAGGTGCAGAAGGTGCGCAACGGGGAAAATATGGCAACGATCTTGGAGTAGCCAGATTGGAAGATGGAGCAGAGTTAGGCTGCTGGGTGGGCCAAGGGAACTGGAGGCCAAGTGACGTTCAGGGGGAGAGCAGAGGAGTGGGGGTGATTGGGGGAGATGGTCTGGGTGAAGGCAAAGGGACGGCAGAGCTGGAGGTTTCCCAGGCAGCGGGAAGAACTGCTGGGATTTGCAACCCTTGAGAGGTGCATTGGGCTCCGTTGTGTGGGAAACACAACGTGTGTTTTAATAACAACACTAATGGACAGGGTGTCTTTAGCTAGCCAGGAGCACCGAGGAAGCAGGGCAGACAGAAGGAGCATGCAGGGTGGAGGGAGACCCAATCCTGGCTTGTGCTTTAGAGTTCAGCTCTGCTGCCCTGGTTCTCTTTTCATGCAGGCCTTCTCCATTGACATCATCCGTCACAAAGACTCTGTGGATGAACTGCTCAGCCAGCGAACGGAGATTTTGGGAACTTGTGGAGAGGAGCAGAAAGTCATGCTGCAGGTAGACCTCAGGGCCTAGGAAACGCTGCGGGGCAGTTTGGAAATCCACGCTTTGGAGGATGGAGGCCCATTGGCCTGCCCCAAACTCTGCCCTTGTTCCGCAGGAGAAGACCGAGTCTCTTCTGAAGCAGTACGATGAGACCAGCCACCTCCACTCTGAACGCTATGCTCGCCTGGAACGGGCCCAGGTCCTGGTCAGCCAGTTCTGGGAGACCTACGAAGAGCTGAGTCCTTGGCTTGAGGAGACCCAGGTGCTGATTGGGCAGCTTCCCCCTCCAGCAATTGACCACGAGCACCTCAAGCAGCAGCAGGAAGATATGAGGGTAACTGGGCCTAAGGGTGTGTCCGTGTGCCTGCAAGCCTTCGGGAAATGCCGAGTTGAGTCTGCATGGCTGCGATAGGGACCCCTGGTTACATTGGTTTGAGGGGGGCTGTGAAACAACCCCCTCCTGAGCAGAGAAAGCTGCCGGCGCTCCTGGCCTTTGAGCGGTTCTGCTGGGTGGGAAGTGACACCAGGATCTGGCAAGTCAGCCTGTATGGTGATGGAAAGCAGAGAAGCAGGAGGTTGCCTGGGCAAGTGGGGAGGAAGGCTCCGCTGGCTGACTTTAGGCTTGCTCATTCAGCTCACTGGCTGGGCCTGCTCTAGGGAAGCAGCCTGGGGCTTCGGATCAGCTGGACACTATGATGAATTCAGACGTGCTCTGCCCTGTATGAATTCACTGCCGGAGCCAAACCCTGGCAGATTCAGCCAAGAACGACTAGGGCACAAATAGGGATGGAGGTCCCATTTTTTTTGCTGAACTTGGCGTCCGCAATAGACGTGTATGCTGGGTTTGCCAGGTTGCTCGGTCATTCTTGACTGAGGTTGCAACAGTTTTTGAAACTCAAAGCAAATAAATGATTATATATAGCAATGCTTTATTTTCCAGAGCCAGTACATACTTTGGCCGTTAAGTGCTACTACTTAGTTTCCTCTCGTGCTCCTGGGGTCATTGCATCCCAAGGTTGATTTTTTTCTATACTTGATATTTTTTTCTTGATAGCAACTGAGGGAATCGATTGCTGAACACAAGCCCCACATTGACAAGCTGCTGAAAATTGGCCCTCAACTGACGGAGCTGAACCCTGAGGAGGGGGTGATGGTGCAGGGGAAGTACTTTGCCGCAGAAGCTGCCTACTCCCACATCAAGGAAGAGGTCCGCCAGCGGGCTCTGGCCCTCGATGAGGCCATCTCCCAGTCCACACAGGTTTGGGAACACGTCAGGGACAGGATCTGATGGGGGGGGGGGCATGGGAGCGCCAAAAGGGGAGAGGTAGAATCAAGGGGACCTCTTTGGGGGAGCCCACAACCTTCGCCCCAGGGCTGCACTTGCTGAAGGTGCTGCTTGCAGTCAGATGAAGCAGCCGGGGGTGGAGGGGAGGAGGGGGCCGGGCCGGGCCGGGCCTTGGTCTTAGGTGGATAGGCCAGGGGGCAGCTCCTCCCCCACCATCGGCTGCCAGAGTAGGTGCCTAGGGCTGGGGGGACCATTTTGTCACCCTCTGCCGGGCAGCTCTTGCAGCCAAACCACCCACCGTGCCAAGTAACACCAGGCTTTTGGAAGGCAAATAAGATAGAGAAGGGAGCCGGAAGCCGCAGGCTGTCTGGTTCCAGCAGAAGCGCATCAGGGACTAGGAGCAGCCGGGTGTGGAAGCTGCCTTAGGGGACTACAAAGCCTCTCTGGAGGGCATGGAGTCAGAGGGCTGGAAGGCCCCTTCTCAGAGCTCTTGGTGGAGGCAAGTGGAGGTTTGGCAAACAAATTCTATTCTGAATAGAAACAAGTGTGGGGGCGGTGCAGATTTTTAAAATCAGATTTATTTAATTTCCTTTTTGGCACTGCAGTGTTTTGGATACACGCAAGGAACCCCATTTGTTGTCCCTTCATGTCAACTTGTCTTGTTAGTTGATAATGCTGTTACTTTGGATTTTGTTCTGTGTCACATCTTTGAAAGTCATTCTAGGATATGTATTTTTATATTATTTTAGTCATTCTGCTCCTTTCAGTTTACCCTCACATTAACGCTGAGTTTTTCCTCCCCCCCTCCCCCCGTCTCATCACCCTCCCACTGTGGAGTGTCTCCCCTGTTGTCTCTCTCGGTGCCCATTTACCGCCTTCCCTGCGTGCTCGTCACCATTCATTGTTGTGTTGACTCCACCATGACAGATTGCAGAGGTAAGGATCCCCTCATCACACTCCCTGCCCCCTGAATTAGCCCCCAAAAGCCTCCGTTGGAAGACGTTCCTCTTTCCCTCCTGGAACGCCCTCTAGAATTCCACCCCACCAGCTTGAGGGCAGCAAAAAGCCTCCCAGGTCCAGGAATAGGGAGCCTTGGGTGAACGCTGAGCGAGAGGTGTGAAAAACTCCCCAGCTGCCTAGATTAGGTGTGTCATCTGCTGCTGCTGCCGCTGCCGCCCCTAGTTTGAAGAGAACAACAGAACCACCTTACTGTCTTTGTGAGACACACACACACACACACACACACCCTCCTCGAAGAGACCATGAGTCCTGGAGAAAGCAAAGGTGGCAGGGAACAAAATGCTCGCCTGTCTCGCTGGCACTTCAGTTGAAGCCAAAGTTTTCTTTCTCTGCCTTGAGCCCCCCCCCCCCCCCCCCCCCCCCCCCCCCCCCCCCCCCCCCCCCCCCCCCCACGGAGAGCTCCCTAGAGAAGCCCCCCCTCTGAGCCCGGCCTTTGCCGTAATTCTGCCCAGCAACAGATTAGCTTAATGGGGTTACTGTAATCAGTTTGGGGGGGGGAGGAAGGCCCAAGCATTTGGTTCCCCTGAGTACGTCTCATTTTCAACACGGCTGAAGTGATTGGCTTCCAGGCACCCTCGCTGCTCCCTGTCCGAGGGTGGGTGGCCTTGGAATTCGGGCAGGCGGCAGGAACAGTCCGCAGGTGCCCCTCCAGGCATGAGTGGGTTGAATGCTCCTCAGAGAAGGGAAATGGGTTTGATTATGAAAAGACCCGAGCAGAGGCACACACTTGCCATCCAGAGCTTAGAGGTTTGGGAGTCGCTGACATCGTTCTTGGCTGGGCTTTAGTTCTCATTTTAATTCCCTAATTTGAATCCATAACACATTCAGGCCTTCAAGAGCAGGACAGCGGTTCCTTCCCAAATTCCTAGCAGATCATAAAGGGTGTGTGTGTGTGTGTGTGTGTGTGTGTGTGTGTGTGTAACAGAGGGAGTGGGCAATAGAACACACTTGGTATAACCAATGCCATGAAATACTTGAATTCACAATTTGCTCTTAGTCACACAACCAGTTTTGCAAAAAATGGTGCCTTGGAATCAGTTGTTCCCTAAAACACCTGACATTCCGGAAGAATTTGCCGAGATGGTGCTTAGAGAAGAGCACGGCAACTGAGGAGAACCAGTCAAAGCAGCTAAGATGCCAACGTGCCATTTGCACAAGGGACCCTCACTGTGGCCATTCCTTCCCTTCAGTTCCATGACAAGATAGAGCCGATGCTGGAGACGCTAGAGAGCCTCTCCTCCCGCCTGCGCATGCCTCCCTTGATCCCAGCCGAGGTGGAAAAGATCCGTGAGTGCATTGGGGACAACAAAAATGCCACCTTGGAGCTGGAGAAGCTGCAGCCGTCCTTCGAAGGCCTGAAGCGCCGGGGAGAGGAGCTGATCGGACGATCCCAAGGAGCAGACAAGGACCTGGCAGCCAAAAGTAAGGCCCTGGAACGGCTGGAAACGCAGGCTGTGTTTGTGGCCTCTCTGCCTTCGTCTGGCCTGAGATGCAGAGAGCCGCATGTTTCCTAGCACAGAACCTGCGTTTTTTTCCCCCTGGGGGTTTGTGGGGGGTTTAATCCTCCTTGCTCTGTTTCAGACATCCGGGATAAATTGGATCAGATGGTATTTTTCTGGGAAGACATCAAAGCTCGGGCCGAGGAGCGTGAGATCAAGTTCCTTGATGTCCTGGAGCTGGCAGAAAAGTTCTGGTATGACATGGCTGCCCTCCTAACCACCATCCGGGACACCCAAGACATCGTCCATGACCTGGAAAGTCCTGGGATTGATCCATCGATCATCAAACAGCAGATTGAAGCAGCTGAGGTAGGAAGGCCGAAGACATTTCACCCTCTCCTACCAATTGTGCATAACTTGAGTCCTTCCAGCAGGCTGTGGTGGCCAAGAGAGGGAAACGTAGGCTTGGCAGAAGGTTTTCGAAGGGATGCCTCTTCATTCAGAACGATCAGTGGAACAGTATTTGGTGGGTTCTCCTGGAAAGAAAGACATTGTTCTGGTTAGCTTCCTGTTTCAACAGGCGGTGACCTCTTTTCTAAGAATAAAACAGTAGAATCTGTCTTCCATATAACAAGTTTAAAATAACGACCCACAGAGTGAAAATGACTTGGTGAAAAACCTGAAAATATCCCATTCTTTGATGTATGTACCCATTTGGGTGCTACCTTGTATTTGTTTTTTCCTATAGCAAAGGTATATATATTGCTCCACAAGCATCACACTCCAGAGTAAACTCTAATTGTCGACACAATTTCAGGAACACAGTTGCTGATACGTGTGAGTTGCTCTAGGAGGCAAATGGTGGTCATCTGTTTCTTGATCCTCCCCTGCAGACCATCAAGGAAGAGACGGACGGTTTGCATGAAGAACTGGAATTCATCCGAATCCTCGGGGCCGATCTGATTTTTGCCTGTGGGGAGACGGAGAAGCCAGAAGTTAAGAAAAGCATTGATGAGGTAGCTAACCATCACTTCAGATTTGGATTGAAGTGCTTTGATGGGATATTGGGAGGAGGGAGAGTGAGGCCACACGGGCACCTGCGGACGACTCCTCCCGACCTGCCACTGGCCGCCCAGCCAGAGGGAGGGGCCTGGCAGGCAGAGGTCCAGAGATGCTTCTCCTCCCTCTCCACTGACCTGGGCACCTCTGCCCCAGTGCCCTGTCACCAGCGCCCGCCCTGGCCAATTGTGCCGGAGCTGTGCATTTCTTCCTGTCCTTGCAGATGAACAGCGCCTGGGAACACCTGAGCAGAACCTGGAAGGAGAGGCTGGAGAAGCTGGAGGAGGCCATGCAGAGCGCAGTGCAGTACCAGGACAATCTGCAGGTGAGGCCCGAGGGACTGAAAGGAGCAGCGTCTTTTTGGGCCTCAGGATGTTTCCTGGCAGTGTCCCTGGAAGGCGGGAGGATTTGCAAAAGGCGGGTGCAGAGAGACGTAGATTACGGAGGCCCAGGCCTCCTAGGTCACTCACACCAAGAACCAGGCCAGTGATACGGAGCAACTGCTGCTGGATTTGAGGGCCCATTTTCTGGGCTTAGAGGAGCGCGAGGGTGTTATGGAGGTCCTGAGCACACCCATTTTAGTTTTAGTGTGCCAGGAAGAGCCAAGCAATTCTGCACTTGAAATCCAGCCATTTTGCTGCTGAGTTTCAGGAGCAAGAACTTTGGCTGCTCTTGGAGTGATGGAAGAGGAGTAAATTTCATGGACTGAAGATTGCCCATCCCTCTCCAACTAACGGGAAGCCAAAGGATGGGGGAGTGGGGCAGAGGTGAACTTCCTCTCTGGGGTTGAGGAAAACCTGTAATGGTCTTGTGCTGAAGAACCGATGTCCTGGCCAGTGCAACAAGTAGCGTCATTAGACTGGAAGGAGACAGAGTCTTCAGGAGATGGAAGCACTGGGGGCCAATTAAGCATTGAGGCCTCTGTGCAGAGACCCAGGAGGGGTGGATCCCAGAACAGCCGGGGTTGGCAGGATGGAGGTTAACTAGGTTCTCCTTCATTTGTGTTCATGTTCTTCTTTCAGGCTATGTTTGACTGGCTAGATAACACAGTGATTAAACTGTGCAACATGTCCCCGGTGGGCACAGACCTCAACACTGTCAAAGAGCAACTGAATGAGATGAAGGTGTGTGCCAAGCAGGACGTTCCTCCAATTCTTGAGGCGTCTGTGGTGATAGCAGGAGCCTAGAACATCCTCCTCCTTTTGTATTCTCTGCAGGAGTTCAAAACAGAAGTATACCAGCAGCAAATAGAGATGGAGAAGCTGAATCACCAGGGAGAACTTTTGCTCAAAAAAGCCACAGATGAGACGGACCGAGACATCATCAGAGAGCCACTGACAGAACTGAAACATCTTTGGGAGAATCTGGGTGAAAAAATAGCTCATCGACAGGTATGGCAAAGCTCTGGGCGCAGACCTGGATGGATGAGATAGCTCCTACTTTCTGGATCTGGTTCCAGAAGAAAGAGCTCCTCCCAGGTGTGTCCTAGTCCTCACCTGACTGCAAAGAGACTTTGGCTAATTTACAGCTGATGGAAATTACCAGGGAGACCTTGTGCCTGGAGCAGGCCTGTCCTGTCAAACTGGCGGCCCGTGGGCTAGAATGGTGGTCAAGCATGGGCCACGCCTGTCCCAGCTCCACAAAGGCAAAAAAATGTCATGATGCCTAACAATACGTCGCATACATAATCGAGTTTGACACCCATGGTCTGGAGCTATCTTTTCCAGCCTTGGCCGCTTTTAGATATGTGGACTTCAATTCCCAGCAGGCAGAATTTTGGGAGCTGAAGTCTGCACATCTTAAAAATGCTGAAGCTGAGAGAGGCTGCTCTGGAGGCTGCATTCAAAACATGAAATATTTTAAAAATATTTTAAAATCTTTATACTTTCCTCTCCTTTTCTGAGCAGTGACATTGTTTTATATCATCCATTAGCCAGTCGTTGGCTTTCCTTCTGTTTGTTTTTTCAGCCTGACTTTTGCATTTTGGTATGTGCTACTCTTAACTTTACAAGTTTCTTAGTTTTGTAGTTGTATTGTTAAAAAAAAAATCATTGTGAGTCTACTTGAGTAGCACTTGTTGGAGGGGAAAGGTGTGATAAGATACACTGAATGTTAAAAGAACCCTTTTTCTATTCTCTTCCTCCTCTCCATTAAACAGCACAAGCTGGAGGGATCTCTCTTGGCCCTTGGCCAGTTCCAGCATGCCTTGGCTGAGCTCATGGCGTGGTTGACCCACACCGAAGAGCTACTGGATTCCCAGAAGGCCATCAACGGGGACCCCAGAGTCATTGAAGTGGAGTTGGCCAAGCACCATGTAAGTGCAAGGGGGGAGCGCATGAGCCCTCAGGCAGGGAGGCTGCCCCAGAAGAGAATTCCGCTTTGATTGACGTGGCTTTTCAGGGTCTCGAGGGCCAGATCCCCGTGCTGGGTTGATGACCGAACCCATTCAGCTCCTTTGGTTCCTAGGCTTTTGTCCCGCAGCACCTCTGCGGTCTCTGCCTTAACGTCTTATCAACCTGTGGTTGGAAAGTAGTGAGGCTGCATGCACATTTGGTGGCCAGGAGCCTTTAGCCATGGAGTGGTTAAATAGCCTGCCCCCCTCTCCTCCATAGGAAGCCCCCCCTTCTGAGGTCATTGCGGATCAATGGCGCTGCCTTTTGAGGGGGCGCTGATAGTCTGCGGGGGCCAGGCACTTTGGGCCTAGGAGAACTAATCGCTCGGCCCAGGCAGCACCTGCTCCTCTGCTCCTGGGGGCAGATGAAGGTGCAAGGAGGGGCTCCTTGGCATCTTCAGCTTGACCTGCCTCCTGCAAAGGCAAAGCTTTGAGCTGAGCTTCTCCCTCCACCCCCAACCCCTCCCCAGGTGCTGAAGAACGATGTGTTGGCCCACCAAGCGACGGTGGAGACGGTGAACAAGGCTGGCAATGAACTCCTGGAGTCCAGTGCCAGGGACGATGCCAGCAGCCTCCGCAGCCGCCTGGAGACCATGAACTCCTGCTGGAAGTCGATCCTGCAGAAGACGGAAGTGCGGGAGCAGCAGCTGCAGGCAACCCTTCAGCAGGTGGGCAGTGAGCTGGCAAGGGGGAGGCGATGCTCTGGCCCTCTTGCCAACAGCCCAACCAGAGAATCTCTAAGGCCACCCCCACCCACCCAGGCAGGCAAGCCACCAGAATACAAAACTGGCAGCAAACAGCCCTCCTTACTAGCACGGATGACGTTACCTAGTTAGGGTAAAGAGACGTCTGCAAGCAAGCAAGCAAACTCAGAGAGCACCAGGGACCCCTCGGAGCTCTTGCCCTACACTGCTCCTCTGCCAGACAGTGGCATTCCTCTTGGGTGGTTGGCTGAGCCAAGCTGCCCGGGGGCTTTGCGATGTGATTTTTCAGGGCCTTTTACGGGTACTTGGTTTTTGATATATTATTATATACCTCGTATTGTATACTTACGAAGTATCATTTTGTAAGTTTGGATTTACTGGGAAACCTGGCACTTGATGTCCTTCCACTTCAACCCATAAATGCCCCACCTTGTTCTCTGCAGTGTGTCACAGGCTCAGGGCTTCCATGGTGAAATCGAAGACTTCCTCTTGTGGCTCACCAGGATGGAGAGTCAGCTGTCAGCTTCCAAGCCAACGGGAGGGCTGCCAGAAACTGCTCGGGAACAACTGAACGCCCACATGGTGAGTCAGGGCAGCTGAATGCTGGCTTCTTCAGTGATGGCGGGATTTGGGGTGAGGAGGGGCTTTTGCCAGAGTACCAGTAACTGCCTCTTGGAGAGTCGCTCTAAAAAACAAATAGAAACTTCCAAGAACAATTAGGGGGGGAAGGTTTGATGAGCTTCATTCTACCTTACACAGTCTAGTCACAAGTCCTCATGAATGTTTTGTGGTTTAGCCCCAAGTCTGGAGCACACAGTCAGGAGTGAAAATGCTATGCATGCACTTTAGGACATCTAAACACAACAGGAAGCTAAACACATCAGAAGACTGGATGCTAAACCATACGATGAACGATTGAGGGAAGTTGATATATTTAGTCTAGCATAGAGAAGAATGAGAGGTGACATGATAGCACTAGTCCAGTATTTGAGGAGCTGCCACAAAGAAAGGAGGTCAATCTATTCTCCAAAGCACCAGATGCAAGAAGCAATGGACAAGAAACTAATCAAGGAGATCACCTGGAATTAGCAATAGCAATAACCCTTAGACTTATATATTTTTACAGCCTTCTCTAAGTGGTTAACAGAATCAGCTTCTTGCCCCCAACAATCTGGGTCCTCATTTTACCCACCTCGGAAGGATGGAAGGCTGAGTCCACCTTGAGCCTGGTAGGATTTGAACTGCCAAATTGCAGGCAGCCGGCAGTCAGCAGAAGGAGCCCTGCACTACTGGACTCTAACCACTGTGCCACCGCAGCTCTTTTATTAAGGAGAATTAAGGAAAAACTTCCCAACAGTGAGGACAATCAACCAGTAGGCAGCTTGCCTCCCAGAATTATGAGTGCTCTCATCACTGGAGGTTTTTAAGAAAAGATTGGACAGCCATTTTTCTGGAATAGTATAGGCACTCCTGTTTGAGCAGGAGGTTGGACTAGATGACTTCTGAGGTCCCTTCCAACTCTGTTATTCTGTGTTCTGCCATTATCCAAACATTGCCTGAGCCAAAAAGTGACGGCAAAGAAGATGCAGTGTATCTTAAGGAGAAGTCTAGCCATATGTCTCTTCTGAAACGCTACTTTGTGTTCTAGGAACTCTATGCCCAGCTCAAGGCAAATGAGGAAACCTACAGCCAGCTCCTGGCGAAAGGGAGGCTCATGCTTCTGAGCCAGGACGATTCTGGATCTGGATCAAAGATGGAGCAAAGTGTGGCTCTCTTGGAACAGAAATGGGTCTTGGTCAGCACAAAGATGGAAGAGCGGAAGGTAGTGAGCAAGGCTGATAGGGGACTTGGTTACACCACATACCTGCTTTCTGCACTCAGATTGTTCTGATGCAAACACACTCTGGGGAAACAGGTTGGCCTTTCTCTGGCAGCATCAGTTCTTTGATTGACAGGTCTGTTTCCAGCTTTATACGAGTAAACAGGATTCTCCGCATGACGGAGTCATAGAGTTCACAGAGGAAGTGTTGAACTGGAATGGAACAAAAGAGGCAGGAGATAGGGCGGGGAGGGAGAAGCAGGGACCTGTCATTGCGGAAGGAGGCGTCATCAGTAGGAGTTCAGCCTTGGGAAACAGCCTGACTTTTCCTGGGAGTGTGAAAGTTGGTGAGCTACCCTGAATCCCTTGGAAAGCGCAGCCTTGCCGTTCCCTTGTCCCTGCACAGACGCCTGGTTGTCTCTGGGCTGGAGTGAATACAGGCAGCAGGATTGGGTCTAGACCAGCGGGGTGTAAAAGTGGAATGCAGTGACTCCTCAAAGCTCATCAATGACCCCTCTCCTTTCAGGAAGCTGCAAAGGGCTGCATAGAAAAGTTTCTGTTAGCTATTTGGATTCTCTCCAGCGTTCTTCACTGGGGTGGGCGGGGTGAAAGGGGAAGGCCTTCACCCCACTGAGAACAAATTCTGGCTTCTCTCTTGGAGCAGGGGTAGGCAAAAGCCATGCTCTGGTCAACCCCCATTTTTCCTGCCTCCCTTCCTCACTCCTCTGCCTTGTCCCCTGTTTAGTCCAAGCTGGAAGAGGCACTCAACTTGGCAGCCGAATTCCAGAATTCCCTGCAGGACTTCATCAACTGGCTGACCCTTGCGGAGCAGAGTCTGAACGTTGCTTCTCCTCCGAGCCTCATCCTTAGCACTGTGCTCTCCCAAGTGGAAGAGCACAAGGTAAGGGCATCCCAGTGGCCCCTCCACACCTTCTCTTGGCCAAAGGTTCAGAGCTGCCCTCAAGGCAGAGGGCCTTGGGGTGGGGTTTCAGTCTCGCCTGCAGGCTTCTTTTAGTCCAGCCACAGGAAGGAGATTTGACCGCTGACCACAATGCCAGGATTCCAAAGGGATTTGTCTTTTGCTTCTCACCCCCCCCCCCACCCCTGGCAGGGTTTTGCAAATGAAGTAAACGCCCACCGGCATCAGATCATGGCACTGGACCAAAGTGGAAACCAGCTGAAGTTCCTGAGCCAGAAGCAGGATGTGGTCCTGATCAAGAACCTCCTGGTCAGCGTGCAGTCTCGCTGGGAGAAGGTCGTCCAGCGGTCAGTTGAACGGGGGCGGGCTCTAGATGATGCCAGGAAGCGGGCAAAACAGGTGAGCATCCTGGAGGGCGGTGCACTTTGGGAGCCGCTCATTGGGGGCCAACTCTGGGCCTATAAAATAGCTTGGATACTTGCAGAGCAGCATCATTGTCCCAGATGCCGCGTTTGCTACCATAACACAGCAAGACCACAGTTGAAATGCATTAAAAGCTGTGGCTGTTGTGTGTGTGAAGGGAGGGGATTCTGCTGGCCATGGGGGGGGGGGGGGCAACAATTGGAGGAGAGAGAGGAGGACATGGCTTGTTTGCTCAAAAGCCAAGGGAGGTTGAGGCAAAATGGCAAATGCTGTGGAGGAAGAAAAGCATTGGGAAGGTGTGAGCTTGTGCAGGGGAAATGGGAGGACCCAACATGAACACAGAAAACAAGCCTGGGAAGGAAGATAGAGAGCAGTCAAGGGAAGAATTAGAAGGCTGGTAGTTGCATAGAAAGAGCTGGAAAAGTGAGGGAGCCAGGAGTTTCAGCTCCATAAAGAATTGGCAGGGGAGCCAAGCAGAGGCTTCTAAAGATGAGCAGTGGAGATGCAATAGGCTGGGAGAAGAACCTTGGAGACAGAAAGAAGAGGCGCAGCCCAGACAGCGCTCTGATAAGACACATCTGAATCTAAAGAAGGGAGGGATGAGGAGGGATCTCAGAAGGGACCCTCCTTAGTTCTCTGGAACGTTAAGGTGGGGAGGGGGAAATGCCGTCAGAGTTGCAAGATTTCTGTTACTGTAACCTCATAGAAAGTGGGCTTGATACTTTGGGTCTCCTGGAAAAGAGAATCCCAATTCCATGCAGTGGGACTCTTGACTACCTGAGTAAGAGTCAGATCCTGGAGTGTAAACTGTGCCAGAGATTTCCCCTGATAGTATTCCAGAGGGAAATGATAACCTGAAAGTAGACACAAGTTTTGCTGGGAAAAACAAGGGATCAGAGATAGATAGATAGAAAGATAGAAAGATAGAAAGATAGATAGATAGATAGATAGATAGATAGATAGATAGATAGATAGATAGATAGATAGATAGATCTATATATATAAACAAAAAACAGCTGCCAAACCTGATACACAAAATTTTTATATATATATATATATATATATATATATATATATATATATATATATATTTGTTTTCGGAGATTTTCGCGGGTATTTGTATGTGGATCTTTGGTTCTTCGGGTTTTCTCCCGCGTAGAGTTGGAAATATCTAGGCGACGTTTCGATGAAGTCTCATTCATCATCTTCAGGCTTGTGTCTTCGGCCTTGTGCTTCTCAGAGTGATATATATATATATATATGGATCTTTGGTTCTTCGGGTTTTCTCCCGCGTAGAGTTGGAAATATTTAGGCGACGTTTCGATGAAGTCTCATTCATCATCTTCAGGCTTCTGTCTTCGGCCTTGTGCTTCTCAGAGTGAATCACTCTGAGAAGCACAAGGCCGAAGACAGAAGCCTGAAGATGATGAATGAGACTTCATCGAAACGTCGCCTAAATATTTCCAACTCTACGCGGGAGAAAACCCGAAGAACCAAAGATCCACATACAAATACCCGCGAAAATCTCCGAAAACATATATATATATATATATATATATGCAGGTCTTGGCGTGTTCCCGTGTAAGATTGAGACTATCTTGGCGATGTTTCGACGAGACCTCACTCGCCATCTTCAGGCTGGTGTTTTCGGCTTCGTGCTTGTGCGAGCGAAGTGTGATCTGAGCTGCTGTCTCCCTATATATACTGGTGGGGAGGTTGGCTGTGTTATCATTTCTTGATTGGTTGATGGAGTTGATGTTTGCAGATTGGCTGGCTTTTTCTTAAGAATATGTGTGGCTGAGGTATTGGCTATGTGACTATCAGCCTCCTGTGTTGTAACGACTTGGGTAATGGGCTGTGTTATGACCTTTTGAGTTCTAATGTTTTGACCTCCTGGGTCTTGTGCTGTAATCTCCTGGGTCGTAATCATCTGGGTAATGGGCTGTGTGATGACTTTCTGAGTTCTAATCTTGTGACATCCTGGGTCTTGTATTGTAATCTCCTGAGGCGTTGGCTGTGTTGTAACATCCTGAGGTTTTGTGGTGTAACCTCCTGTGATGTGATATCCTGAGTGGGTGGCTGTGATGTGATGTTCCGGGTTTTGGTTTGGCCTGGCTCTGTGTTCATGGCGTGTGTCACTTTACTTGGTTTGGGGGTTGGAGGGTGTGGCAGCTGGTGATGCAGTCGTGGTCTGGTTTCTGGATGGTGGTTGCTTTTCGTCTATGGGGTGGGTTTGGGTTTGAGTCTGGTGAGGGAGATTGGTGGTGGTGTCATGTGTTGTTTTGGGTCCAGTGTTGGTTTTCGTGGCCTGGGACTCATTTGTTGATAAGGGCTAATTTCCAAATGTCTGGTAGGCAGAGGCATCATCCCATTTATTCATGTTATGGGGGTGTTTCTCTATTTCGATGGCTTCCCTGATTATACCTCCCCACCAGTATATATAGGGAGACAGCAGCTCAGATCACGCTTTGCTCGCACAAGCACAAAGCCGAAAACTTTACCAGCCTGAAGATGGCGAGTGAGATCTCGTCGAAACGTTGCCAAGATAGCCTCAATCTTACACGGGAAAAGACCTGAACACGCCAAGACCTGCATACCTGTACCCATGAAAATCTATGAAAACGTGTGTGTGTGTGTGGTATTTAGGTTTCTTCGGGTATTTTCCCACGTAATATTTGTGCTTTTATTATTATATATTATAATATATATATATTGATAAGTATTTAGCAGAGTTTCCTTGTCTTCAAGGAGTATGCAGCAAACGGAAGTAGTGTGCAAAATTGTAGCAATGAGTATAGAGTCACACAAGCACAGAAGTTGAAGGATAAAGGGCTTTATATACAGGAGTATAAGCACAGTCCAAGATTCAGTCCAATATTCATACACAGTTCATCAATCAATAGAGTATATAACTAACCATCATAGTCAGCAGGCAAAAACAGCAATACAGCATCTTCAATACATCCATGCGACAATGGAGAGATATAGTTGCAGAGTGATGAAGATACTTGCCGAGTAGAAGCAGCAGTAGCCAAGTAGCAGCCAACAGTAGAAGCTGTGCTCTTTGGCTTCTTGCTATATAGTAATCCTGCTTCTTGTAGCCAATCAGTATCTTGGCTCCAGTAAAGTGCTGAGTCATTATGACTATATATATGTGTGTGTGTGTGTGTGTGTGTGTGTGTGTGTAAGGTTTTTAAGCTGATAATTTTAAATAATAAATAAGGGAGACTAGTATAGATCTATTTCGAGCTAGTTAGCTCTCTTCAGCTAGCCATACCCTTACTGGGATTCGAACCAGGGAAGTATTACATGTGAGGCAGTTGTAATTGCCACTACACCACTGGCTCTCTCCTTATCAGCAGAGGCAGGGGAATAAGTATATACTTTGTGTTACAACACCCTGTTAAGCCCCAATTAAGGGAGAAAGCATACTGCTTTCTTTTCTGTCTTTCGGCTCATCACCAGAGACCATACCGACAGAAAGCTATTTGTTTCGTTGTCTTTTCTTTACATGTGTGTAAGGTTTTTAAGCTGATAATTTTAAATAATAAATAAGGGAGACTAGTATAGATCTATTTCGAGCTAGTTAGCTCTCTTCAGCTAGCCATACCCTTACTGGGATTCGAACCAGGGAAGTATTACATGTGAGGCAGTTGTAATTGCCACTACACCACTGGCTCTCTCCTTATCAGCTCAGGCAGGGGAATAAGTATATACTTTGTATTACAACACCCTGTTAAGCCCCAATTAAGGGAGAAAGCATACTGCTTTCTTTTCTGTCTTTCGGCTCATCACCAGAGACCATACCGACAGAAAGCTATTTGTTTCGTTGTCTTTTCTTTACATGTGTGTAAGGTTTTTAAGCTGATAATTTTAAATAATAAATAAGGGAGACTAGTATAGATCTATTTCTTACAACAATCATTGTGTTTCTGAAAACCTTGTGCCTTCCTGAAGTGATCAGCTATATTCTGTTCACTCTCACAATACACAATCGCACAATCAGTTTGTTTTCCACACATTGTCATACATTCAGATACCTTAAATCATTATGCTTTGATCTTGTTTTAACAGCGATACTGGTTGCTAATTTTATAGCAGCCTGGTTATCTTCGTACACAGTAAATGGTTTACTTACATCCAATTCAATATCCAAACATAGTTGTTTAAAATAAATCAGCTTTGTACATAACAAAGATAAACAAGAAAATTCAGCTTCCATTGTTGAAAGACTGATATGTTGCTGTCTAATTGACTGCCATTCAATCATTGCATTCTCTAGCATTATAACCAAACCAGATGTTGATTTCCTTGTTTTAACATCATTTGCAAAACTTGCATCAGCATATTCAGTGAGACTTAATTCCTTATCGGGTTCTAAATACAAAGCATAATTCAAAGTTTTCTTCAAATATCTAAGTATTCGCTTTGCAGCCTGCCAATGTTTAACATTAGGTTCTATAGTGCATGTGGCCAACTGATTTACACTATAAGCTATATCCGGCCTTGACCAATTTCCCAAATATGACAAACTACCTATTAAAGACTGATAAATATCTTTATCAAATATAGGACTATCATTGTTATCATTGTTAAACTCCTTCCCCATAGGTGTTTTGGAAATTTTACATTGGTCCATGTTATATCGTTTTAATAAAGTGATTATTTTATCTACTTGAAATATTTTGAACCCTTTTTGTGTCTTACATATAACAAGTCCAAGGTAGTGTTTAATTTCTCCTAGTATGTTTATCTTAAACTTAGCTTGCAAACTGTCTATTATATCCTTAGTTTCCTGCATAGTCTTAGTGATTATGGCAATGTCATCAGTAAACAGTAATAACAATTCTAACATCCCATTCTTCTTTCTTTTTAACAAACATGGGTCTGCCAAACCACTCTCAAAACCTATTTTGTTTAATTCTTTTACTATGCATTTGTTCCATTCATGGCCTGATTGTTTAAGTCCATATAAACTCTTCTTTAATAACCAAACAGTTTCCTTCCTATTATTATCTATCCCCAAAGGTTTTTTCATATATATCGTATGTTGTAATGGAGCGTGCAAGTATGCTGTTTCAACATCTGTATGATTCACTACATATTTATTTTTTGCTGCCCATACAAGCGCTGCTCTTAAAGTGCTAGCCTTTAGGCTTGGAGCAAAAATCTCATCGTAGTCTAATTTTGTTTAAGTAAAACCCTGAGCGACTAGGCATGCCTTATGGATCACATTTCCTTCCATATCCTTTTTAAGTTTATAAACCCATCTGCACCCAATTGCCTTTTCTCCTTTAGGAAGTTTAACTTCATTGAATACCTTTAATTCATTCAATGACTTTAGCTCCTTTTTCATAGCTTCATTCCAAGCTTTTTGCTCTTTCTCAGAGTAAGACTTAATGTCTTCATAGTTATAAGGTTCAATATCTGTTTGCTGAGCAACATTGGCCTGGTATCTATCAGGAGGTCATGACACTCTAGCAGTCCTTCTAGGCAATACTGGACTAGTCACCTGATTAAACTCCTCTTTTTCCTCCCCTATCGAGGTTTCATCTACTTCTTCCTCTTTCACAGAAACAGAGGATTCCTCTATATCTGAATCATCACTTAGTGTTTCTTCTACAGATTCATTATCATCATTCTTAATTGGTACCTTTGATTCTACAATAACATAATCCTGGTCTATTTTCTCCCATCCTATGTGCTCTAGGAACTTTGCATTAGCACTACGATAAACCTTAGTTATGCCTGGTTCCCAAAATCTAAATGACCTGTGATTAGATTCGTATCCTATAAAAAACATTTTTCTAGCCCTAGGTTGTTCCTTGCTTCTCAGCTGAGCTGGGATATGTACCCATGCAGGGGTTCCAAATACATGGAGATAACTAAGATCTGGTTTTCTACCATGCCAGCGAACAAACGGCAATTCATTTGTTGCTGTGTGGACTACATTATTTAGGATACGATTAGCACATTTTGTGGCTTCTCCCCACAATCTCTTGTTTAAACCAGAATCACTGAACATAGCTCTAACCATGGTTTGTAATGTCTGACCTCTCCGTTCACAATAAGCATTATATTGAGGTCTATAAGGCGCAGACCACTTATGGTCTATACCTGCCTTCTTCAACATAGATATTAACTTATTGTTAGTGAACTCTGACCCGTTATCAGTCACTAATCTCATGACTTTACATTTTGTCTTTCTTTCTACAAACCTTAACCAATTAGTAAAATTCTGATATTTTTCAGCTTTGCTTTTTATTAAATAACAAAACCCATATCGAGAATATAAATCTACAATACTTAATATATACCTCGCTCCCCCAAAGCTGGGTTCCTTTGGACCAATTAAGTCTGCTACTACCACTTGTAGAGGCTCACTGGCTTTAAAACCATTTGTTCTATTAGCAGGAGTTATTTTACATTTTTCTTTGTTGCAAACATTGCAATCTACATAGTGATTACATGGCTTTATCCTGATACCTTTTGATAATTCCACAGTTCTTAATGCTTTAAAATTAACATGCCCCATACGTCTGTGTAATAGATGAATACATTCATCATGTGGCTTTCTGTTCTCAAATCCCACCTTAGTGTTTAGTACTGGGTTATCTTGTAATATAAACAAGCCATTATCAAGTTTAGCCATAATACACTTACCTTGTTTCTCTAATATACATTCTAATCCTTTGAATGTTATCGTATACCCCGCTTTTATCAGTACACTCACTGATAACAACTGATATGTCATACTAGGCACATACAACATAGGCAACTCCTCATTTAGACAAGAACAAAATGCATTACCTTTTCCTGAAGCCTTGAGCTTCCAGCCATTAGCCAGTGAAATACTTTGAGCACTGTTCTCCATATGAACAAACTGTTGCTTTCTATTAGTAATACAATGTGATGCTCCACTATCTACAACCCATTTATCATGGTTTCCTACTAAACCAGTATTACATATAGTTAAATTATTGCTGTTCTTTTTCAATTTTCTACCCTGTGTATTTTTTTTCTTGCAATTTCTAGCCAAATGACCCTTAGCCCCACGTCATTATAGTTGTGCTTTTAAAGTTGTAGCGACGTTTCAGCAGAATCTCATCTGCCATCATCAGGCTGGTGTATTGTGGTTGTCTGTGAGTCAGACTTTCACAGCCGTTTCTGTTTTAAATTTGTTGCTAGTCTACTGCTGCGTTAGAATGGTTTTTTCTTCATCCTGATTAGTTGGGAGTCTTGGTCTGTGTTTATTGGTCTTGGAGTTTGCTGTGTTCTGCTTGATTGGTGTTTCTAATATCTTTTGTCTGTTTTGTAACGTTTTTTTGTCTTGATTGGCTGGCAACATTGTCTTTCATGTATTGGGGGCTTTTAGTGCAGCTTGGCTTCGGGTGAATGGCCGGCCATCGTTTATTAGGAAGCTAGGTTTCATCTGGATGGCTGGTTGGGGTGTGTTTGGGCTGGAGATATCGGGGTGGGGGTCTGTTTGTGGCCAGGTGTTTGCTTGGCTTCTGGTGTGGAGATTTTTTTGTTTGTGAGTGCAGGCTTCCAGATAATTGACAGTCTGGTGGAGTCATCACATCAAGACTGCCTTCAAAACAGACAGAAAAATAGCAGCCATCCTAAGAAACCCCAAAGATAAAATTGACCTGGAAAACCAAGGCATATATGAAGTCCCCTGCACATCATGCCCTGACACATACATCGGATAGACCAATAGGAAAATAAGTACCCGCCTGGATGGACACAAAAATGCAGTAAAAAAAGCTGGAACACACTTCCTCACTAGTCCAACACATGAAAGCCACAGGTCATAGCATCGACTTCAGTGGCATCAAAACCCCAGCCACTCTAGAAAACCCCAGCTACAGAATCATCAGAGAAGCCATAGAGATTGAAAAACAACCTGAAAGCATGAATAGATGACTCCACCAGACTGTCAATTATCTGGAAGCCTGCACTTACAAACAAAAAAATATCTACACCACAAGCCAAGGAAACACCTGGGCACAAACAGACCCCACTCCCCGGATACCTGCAGCCCAAACACACCCCAACCAGGCACCCAGGTGAAACCTAGCTTCCTAATAAATGATAGCTGTCCGTTTACCCGAAGCCAAGATGCACTAAAAGCCCCCAATATAGGATAATATATATATATATATATATATATATATATATATATATATATATATATATATATATGTGGATCTTTGGTTCTTCGGGTTTTCTCCCGCGTAGAGTTGGAAATATCTAGGCGACGTTTCGATGAAGTCTCATTCATCATCTTCAGGCTTGTGTCTTCGGTCTTGTGCTTCTCAGAGTGAATGGCACAAGACCGAAGACACAAGCCTGAAGATGATGAATGAGACTTCATCGAAACGTCGCCTAGATATTTCCAACTCTACGCGGGAGAAAACCCGAAGAACCAAAGATCCACATACAAATACCCACGAAAATATATATATATATATGTGTGTGTGTGTGTGTATGTAAAACATTCACTCTTTGTGGTACATTTTTACATTCTAGTTCCATGAAGCTTGGAAAAAGTTGGTGGACTGGTTGGAAGATGCTGAAAATCATCTAAATTCTGAACTGGAAATTTCTAACGATCCAGACAAAATCAAATTGCAGCTTTCCAAGCATAAGGTTAGAGTCCACTTACAATGTATTTATATATTAAATTTTGAAACTGCCCATCTCACTTAGTGTACAATTAAAGACATAAAAACCCACATAAATATTACACCCCACTAGGAGGGAATTAAAACACAATAGTTGAAATTAAGGGTCTGGGGGGGAATCTTTAAGGCACTAACCAACCTTCGGGCCACAAGCTCCTTTGTGAATCCCAAGCAAGTAGGGCTTCAGGCCCTTCCGAAAGGCCCGGAGGGTGAGAACCCACCTCCCCTCTTGGGGGAGAGTAATTCAGAGGTGATGGCAGAAAAGGCTCTTTCTCTTCTCTCTGGATCCCAATTATTTGGCTGATGCACCTGCCTGACTGGGCGGGATGGGCCAGTGTAGTAGGAAGAAGGTGGCTCTACAGGGTAGCCTGTCCCATGCAGGGGGCTTTGGACATCACCAGCGACACCTTGAATTAGACCCAGAAGCCAGTCAGCATCCAATGCAGCTCCCCAGCAGAGGCATTACCTGTGTCTCCTTGGGGCATCCAAAATTGCTTGCGCAGCCACATTCTTAATATACATAATTAATTTTTAAACTCTTTTTAACTTTTCTATTTGTATGTTTTATTGTGGCTGTTCACCGCCCCAAGTCCCTTTTGGGGAGAGGGGGCGGTATACAAATCGAAGAAATAAATAAATAAATAAATTCTGCCCCATCTGAAGCTTCCGGATCCTTTTCCTGACAGAGGATAATTGCAGTAGTCCAGGTGGGAGATGAGCAGGGTGGGAGTGATTGAGAGAAGGGCCTCCCAGTCCAAGAAGGGTCAAGGAGGCCCAAGAGCCTGGGAAAGGCTAGGTCAGCCAACAGAGCCTGGATGAGGAACAGATTGCAAGAGCCCATTACCAAAAATGACCAGAGAAGAAAGACCCTCCAGATTTAGGTAGCTATTGTTCAATGAAACAAAGTGACTTCGATGAGAATCTTAAGCATGAATGATTTTATTTCCCATCCACCCCAAGTCTCTGACCAGACGTAAATCTTGTGGAACCTCCTCCAGAGGGATTTTCTGCCCTTTTTTCTCCATCTCTTTGCCAGATTTTTATCCTTTCCCCACTCAAAGGAACCTTGGGGGAAAAAATGACATAAACCAGCTCAGGGCAGGATGAACCCGGAGAGGGTTGAACAGAGCCAGACCCTCTTTGGCCTGGGAGGAAAAGGCTGAGCTTCAACCGGGCCGGGGAGAAGGAGGAAGACGTCCTCCAGGGCATCCACTGTCCTCCCCCTCCCTCCCTCCCTCCCTCCCTCCCTCCCTGTCCCGTGAGCCAGAGCAGGCTGTGCTGGCTTCCCTGCTCCCCGAGCTGTGTGGACCGAGAGGCAAGATGAGGACAAAGCAGAAGCCCAAGAGGGCCTTCCATGTGCATAAGGAAATGCAGGCGCCTCTTATGGCTGCTGCTGCTGAGAAAGAGCCCTCGAGACAAGTCTGGCAGGCTGGGAGGGGCCCTGGAAGCTGTGGCACAAGGTGGGGTTACAGGAGGCTGGGGAAAGGCCCCTGGCCCTCTCCCGCCCCCTGCAGCCTCTCTCCGGCTCCCCTTGGAAGAGGCAAATGGAGGGGAAATGCAGTGAGATTTGCTTCACCTTCCTGTCAAATCCTCAGGAGTTCCAGAAAACCCTGGGAGGCAAACAGCCCGTTTATGACACCACCATCCGCACCGGGAGAGCCTTGAAAGAGAAAGCTCACTTCCCCGACGACACCCAAAACCTGGATCACCTCCTGGGGGAAGTTCGGGATAAATGGGACACTGTTTGTGGCAAATCTGTGGAGCGGTGAGTGGGAGAGGCGGCCGGTGCCCTCTGAGCTGGCCAGTCCCGTCTGTTCCACTGCCGGAGCCCCCAGGGAGGTTCACGGGGGGAGGATTGCAAGACTGGGCAGAGGTGCTGGGGGGGCAAGGGAGGGGCTCAGGAGGCTCTTTGTGCTTGGCAAGGGCAGCCCCGCCTGGGCTCCAGGGAGAACGCCTGCCAGCCTTCCCCTCTGCCTCTTTGCAGGCAGCACAAACTGGAAGAGGCGCTTCTCTTCTCTGGGCAGTTCATGGATGCCCTGCAGGCCTTGGTGGACTGGCTCTACAAAGTGGAGCCCCAGTTGGCCGAAGACCAGCCTGTCCACGGGGATCTGGACCTGGTCATGAATTCAATGGATGCTCACAAGGTAAATGCTAAGGTGGAGCCCAACGGATGCGGAAGGGAAGCAGGCAGCCCTCTAGCTCTGCCTCTTGGCAGCCTGGCAGCTTCCTTCCCTTCAACTCCAAAAAGCGAGCAGAGGTGGCCCTTGCAAAATGGGCAGCCAGGGGTGTCCAACCCACGGCCCCTGGGCTGCAAGTGGCTCCAGCAATACAGCCTCACAAGATCGTAAACTTTTCACATTCTTAACTGCTGGTTCGTGAAACATTTGCTAGAAAACAAGCAAGCTCAGAGAGCACCAAGGACCCTCCTGACTTATATACATTGGCTATATTATACATTTTATATGCATCACTCAGTGCAGCCCAGGCAAGCCAAACGTTGAACACACCTATTCTAAAACGTGCCGGAGCAGAGTGGGCTTTGGGAACAGTAATAAGGGAGCCGTCCAGAGGGTCAAAGCTTCATTAAGGAAAAAATAAACCACTTCTGACCTTTGCGAGAAAACTGCATTCGGTTACCACGAGTGGAGCTTGTTTCAAGGGTGTTTTTTCATTTCCTTGTTAGGTTTTCCAGAAAGAACTTGGCAAGCGGACGGGCACCGTCCAGGTTCTCAAGCGCTCAGGTCGGGAACTGATTGAGAACAGCCGAGATGACACCACCTGGGTGAAAGTGCAGCTTCAGGAGCTGAGCAACCGCTGGGATACGGTCTGCAAGATGTCCGTCCTGAAGCAGACGCGGCTGGAGCAGGCCTTAAAGCAGGTGGGGGGAGATGAGGCAGGCCCGCCTCGCACTCACTCTTGTTCTTCTCTCCACATGCTTTCTGAGCTCTCCCCTTGCTGTTCTTGGAAGCATGCATGTCACATCTGGGTGGAGGGAGGGCAACGGTCGTAGCAAGGGGAGAAGTTTAGGGGTCTTTGGCTACCCCCAGAGGAGTTAAGCTCCAGTGTGTGGAAAGTATGCCTTGCCTAGAACTTTATTCCACACGCTAAGTAACCCTGAGGCACCTCAGAGAAGGCCAGTGTGCAGTGGTTAGAGGCCTTTCTACTTCTCATCTCCCTTCTGAGCAGCCCTCTGCCGTCCTGGGCCATCAGCAAGTTGCCTTCCGCCTCAGGCTTGAGGGCCCTGAGGGAGAGGAACATCTCTCAGCCCATCTCCTGCATCATGGATGGTGGTGGCATTCATACAGTAGTGCTGATCGTAGCCTCCTGTCCTGTTTCAGGTTTCAAACTCCCTCCCCCCCCCACGAACACTCATACTAAGTGAGGAAAGCAATTTACTCAAGACTGAGCAGATAATAGCAGACAAGGAAGAAATGTAAATCAACAAGGACCCTTGGAAAGAAAGTTTGCTTGATGGTTTTGCTTTCAACAGCAGCATGTAGAAGAATAGTCAGAATCCAGTCCAAAGTTGAGAGAGCCAAGTAAAGTTTGTTGCAAATCCAAGGTCAGAGTTTTATGTGCAAGATTCACAGAAGCAACACAACAAACCAGGAGATCAGATGGTTGTTTACAGCAGAGTGATATGGATCAGGGCTACCTTTTTAATCGGTCTTTAATCAGGAAAATTACTTCCCTGCTTGGCAAGGAGCCTCATAGACAGTGGTGGGATTGGAATAACTTAACAACCGGTTATCTAGCTGGATAGGCGTGGCCATTTGGTCATGTGACTGAGTGGGTAATGTCACTCATTGCACCCAGCCCCGCCTCCCGGCCACTTACCTCAAAGGCAGAGGTAGGATTCAGCCGGTTGGAGCTAATTCCACCACTGGCTGGCCTTGCTCTGCTCATTGTTTGACCTGTTTTGAGGCCATTTTTCAGGCTGTTTTCAGGCTGTTTTTTGGGCAATTTTCAGAAAAATAGCCCAAAAACAGTCTGAAAACAGCCCAAAAAACAGCCAAAAAGCAGCCTAAAAAATGGCCAGAAAACAGGCCATTTTCAGGCTGTTTTTTGAGCCATTGTCAGGCTATTTTCTAGGCCCTTTTTTTGGTTGTTTTCAGAAATACAGCCTGAAAATGGCCTGAAAAACATCTAGAAAAAAGGCTGGAAAACGAGCGGGGGTGGGGTCAACCAGTGGTGGGATTTGCTGGTTCGCCGAACTGCATAGAATCTTAACTACCAGTTCACCCAAACCGGTGCAAACCGGCATCCGCCTACCTCTGCTCATGGAGAATCCCTGTTCTGCTCTCCTCTCTACTGCTCGAGTATGAGGGGCTTGGAGGCCACATCATCCTATGACTGCTTTGGTTGTGTGGATGGTGCCTGTCTTCGATCCAATCGCTCCCAGCTTGGTGTCCTCTGAGGCTGACATTCCACAGGTTCAGCTGGAGAAACTTCTTCAGAGTCTGAGTGCTGGGCATGTCACTTCCAGGGCTTAGCTGGCTTAGTGCAGCCGACTCCTTTGGCCCATCCTGAGGGGCAGGTTGCAGAGGTGGAGGGCTGACTTGGGCGCTTCTGCTTTCCAGGCCGAGGAGTTCCGGACAGCCATACACCAGCTGCTGGAGTGGCTCTCGGAGGCCGAGCAGACCCTCCGCTTCCGGGGAGCTTTGCCCGATGATGCGGAAGCACTGCAATCACTCATTGATGTACACAAGGTGGGCATTGATCCCAGCAATGTGGGGCGGCCCAGGGTAGGGCAGAGGAGGGGCCGTGGGTAACAGAGCCTTTGCGTTGCCTTGTGCAGGAGTTCATGAAGAAAGTGGAGGAAAAAAGGCTGGATGTGAACTCGGCGGTGGGGATGGGAGAAGCCATCCTGTCTGTGTGCCATCCAGACTGCATCACCACCATAAAACACTGGATCACCATCATCCGTGCTCGGTTCGAAGAGGTGAGTGGCTGTGGGGACACCGGCCTCTTGTCCACTGAGTTGGCCCTCTTACGGTGGCTGAAGGGGGGAAGGGTTCCTTCCATTCATGATGGGCTCTTCTGTCCCTGTGGGGTAGTAACCGGCTCCAGTCCCTGTCTCCACTCCTCCGGGCGCCTAGCCCTCCCTGCCCCTCAGTTTTGGCGACCTCTTTCTCCTCCAGGTTCTCACTTGGGCAAAGCAGCATCAGCAGCGGCTTGAAGCAGCGCTCCTGGAACTCAATGCCAACACGGAGCTGCTGGAAGAGCTGCTGGCATGGATCCAGTGGGCAGAGGCCACGCTGATCCAGCGGGACCAGGAGCCCCAGAATATCGAGCAGGTCAAGGCCCTCATTGCGGAGCACCAGGTAAGTGCCTCCCCGCATTCTCCTGGCCCCTCCCTCTAAGAGAGCAGCGTCTGCCCTTCCCACTGGATGCACTGATTGCAGCAAGCGGCACAAAGGCTCAGGGCCTGGCATGGGCTGGAGATGTTGCCCACAGGGACGCTGCCACCGTTGCCTCTCAGGGTGTTGAGCTCTAATATTCCAAAAGGGAGGCTGAGAAAAGTAGCTGGACATTTGCCAACGATTGCATCTTTCCTCCTTCCAGTCCTTCATGGAAGAGATGACCCGGAAGCAGCCGGATGTGGACCGTGTCACCAAAACATACAAGAGGAAAGCGACTGAGCCAGCTCATGGCTCTTTCATGGAAAAATCCCGCAGCAACAGTAAGTTGTCCTAACGTGGGGTGCCAGGAACTAGTGCCAGGGGGGCAGGGCTGAGGTGGAAAGCCCTGCTGTGGCTCCTCCTTGCCCAGCCTGGCTGCTGGCGCTGGCAGTTGCTGAGCAATCGAGTGTATTCCCTGCAAGCTGGGACTCTGAACTGTTGTCTATTTTAAGGTGGGTCCTACTTTTCAGAACCCAGGTTTGAAAAAGGGATCTCGCCCACCCTCCACTGGGGGGGAGGGGGGGGGGACCCTCTTGGCACAGTTTTTGACGGGTGTTTCCCACTTTTATCCGCTGGCTTTTTCCCTTTTTCCATGCTCCAGCTTGGCTTCGCTTTTTTCAGCTCCTCCGCTTTTCATTCCAGGGAAGCCCTTGAACCAGGCAGCCCCTCCACCCCTGCCGATCCTCTTGCAGGCCGAAGCCAAGAACCCACGCATCAACCAGCTCTCGGCACGCTGGCAGCAGGTGTGGCTCCTGGCACTGGAGCGGCAGCGCAAGCTCAATGATGCCCTGGACAGGCTGGAAGAGGTGAGGATCCTCTCCTGCAGGTGGACAGGGCGGCCTCAGGCGTGAGGCACGTGGGAAATGGCGGTCACCAGATTTGAAGGTTGGGGCTGATCAGGCTGGCGCCCGCCCCTCTCCTCCCCAGCAGGGGATCTCAGGGACCACCAAGTTCATGATTTTAAATCCTGCGTACCACTAATATGATTTCCTTTAGAAAGATAAATACGTTTGTAAAATAATGATCAGAGAACTTCCATTTTATTGATATGAAGTTAATACAATTTATTTAATACAACAAAATTATAAATGCTTATTTCATCATAACAAAATCTTTAAAGGTTGTTTAATTGTAACAAAATTATTAAAGTTAGTGAAATTATTACAAAACAATGGTCAATCTGAGTGAAGGAAAATGAAGACAGGCCGACTGAGGCTGGTGGGAAAGCCGGTGTCTTGTTCCATAGTGTAGTCGTCACAGGATTGGCCCTTTAGCAGCTGCTTCAGGATGATCACAGCACCAGTCCTGTGACCACTACAGCTCTGGAACGGGACCGGCCTGTGGTGAGGCTGGAAATCTCTGCCATGGGGTGGCACGTGCAATGCACAAATTTTCTAATTGATGACCTCTGTCCTCGGCCATTCCTTGGGGTTTATACTTAGGTCCACTTGGAGGTCTCCAGCTGTGGGAATATGCCATAAAATGTGCCATTTCCTGCCACACAGAAGCGTTCCTGGTCAGTTCCAGCCATAACAACAGGCCTAAGGCTTGGCCATCTCCTTCTGTTGTCTCCTCACCAAGGAGGAGATTCAACTCCCGCAACTGGGGCAGAGAACAGACTGGGAAAGAAAAGGCTTTTCCCCTTTTCCTGATACGCTCATTGAAGTTCCCACCCTGCCCTCTTACACATAGACACAACCCCAAGGAGCCTTCCACACTCTGAGGGAACCCGATTGTGGGAATTCGGAGACCTTCCAAGCAATGACGCTTGTGGCCTGGGCTGGTGCAGGGAAGATAGGGCTGCTCTCAATCGTGGAGAAAGCTGCTTCCCAATGCTTTTCAAGGTGGCCCATTTTGGGGTCTTTTGTGGCTGAGTTTACAGACTATGCTTAAGTTGATACAAAACCCAACTCTGCTGGGTGCAAAAAGTACCTTGAACACAGCCTGGGTTGACTCAGCACAGGGAGCTTCAGAAAACCCACCGAAGGGTGAAGTCTGGCAAAATAAGCCCAAGTTGGGCCCTTAGAGCTGATGAGTCTCTAAATGACCGGTTAAGTGTATTGTGTGAACAGAGCACGTACTTTCCCCCCTTCTGTTTCCCAGTTGAAAGAGTTTGCAAACTTTGACTTTGATGTATGGCGGAAGAAATACATGCGCTGGATGAACCACAAGAAATCCCGTGTGATGGACTTCTTCCGGAGGATCGACAAAGACCAGGATGGGAAGATCACCCGGCAGGAGTTCATTGATGGGATCCTGGCCTCGAGTGAGTGCCTGCTTGTTCCACACCTTACTTGGGTTGCTATGACATGGGCAACTGGGCAGCCAGGAGGGTGGCTCCCTGGCTCAGGAGGAATCTCTCTCCATCCGCCCACCCCAAGGCCCTGGGCTTGATTTGCACAGAGGCAGAGAGCCACCCTCACCTGGCAGCTGAGCTGAGTTGCAGGCTCAAGCACTGGAAAGCTGGCAGGTGGAGTAGCAGGAGTAGCCCTTAGACTGATATGCCGCTTCACAGTGCTTCACAGCCCTCTCTAAGGGGTTTACAGAGTCAGCCTCTTGCCCCCAACAATCTGGGTCCTCCTTTTACCCACCTCGGAAGGATGAAGGGCTGAGTCAACCTTGAGCTGGTCAGGATTGAACTGCTGGCAGTCAGCAGAATTAGCCTGCCATTCTGCATTGTAACCTCTGCGCCACCATGGAAAGTAGAATGGCTGGGGCCTTCCTGCCTGATGCACCTGTTTGTGCAGGGATTTCGGGGTATCCCACAGTGGTGCCCCCCCAATCACTTAAAAGTGACACTGTTGGGCTATGGAATATGTAACTTAATGGAGGCCAGGCTGTAGCTTCATGGCAGGGTGGGAGGGGAGGGGAGGACAGAGAGAGAGAACTTCAGCCCCTCTCCTCCTCCCGCTGTCCCTGGAAACTTTACTACAAGAGAAAGTCTTCTGTTCCACGTAACCTGCTTTTATTTACTTCCTTGTGACCTACTTCGCTGTCTTTACATTTGTGGGGCTGATAATCCAGGATGCCCTTAGGTGAGCCTGAGGCGTCCCCTTGGCCTATTGAAAGGCAATTGGAGATGAAACAGCTCGGGACCTTCTCCGTTCTCCAGGCATTTCGATGAGACCCGGGATGGAAGCCCAGCTGTCAGGGTCCCTGAAGTTTGTTGGGATGGTCAGCTTATCAGGGCTCTTTCACTTTGCCAGGCTTTGACCTTGGCTGACCTTGCTTGCTTGTTTCAAATATTCCCACTCTTTGTGCAGCGTTAACAATAATTGGGGCGATGCATTTTTTATTTGCATTGCTACAAATCAGAGGGTTTTTGGTGGAAGACAGGCAGCAGTTCCATCCACTCATCCCTTTCAGGGCTACTGCTCTGCAGCAAACTCAGTAAGCCAAGGCTGGTTTTTTGGGTCATCATTTCCTTATTTCTGCTTATATTAGTATTGGGGAAAAATCCAAAACCCCATTCCTGCCCACTTTGCACAACACACCAGATGCCCAAGGAAGATTCTGAAGCAGGGTCCTTTGAGCGACCTGTGTGTCGCAGGGCTACTTAACCCCGCCCCCCCCCCATCATCTCTGTGTCCCTGAAAGCTCTTACTCCTACCTGCTGGCCAGGCACCTGACAGGAACCGGAGCCAGGTGACGTTGCCACTTGGCATAAGGTTGCTCCATCTCTTCCCATGGAGTCTGCTTGTGCTGCTTCCCAGAAACAAAGGCTGTGCCCATGCTAGAGAAGGCTCTCCTGCCCTGTGCTGGGGGGGGCGAGGAGGGGGCCTCATTTTGAAAGCTTCACTGAAGGGGCTTGGCGTCCATCTCGCCTCCTTCTCTTCCTTCCCCAGAATTCCCCACGACAAAGTTAGAAATGACAGCTGTTGCTGATATCTTTGACCGGGATGGGGACGGCTATATCGACTACTATGAGTTCGTAGCTGCTCTGCACCCTAACAAAGATGCTTACCGGCCCACAACGGATGCGGACAAAATCGAGGATGAGGTATGGGCTTTGCTAGGGAGGAGGGAGAGGAGAGACCACGAACGAGGCTGTTCCTGGGCTCTGCAGGCAACTTCCTCTCTTGATAAATTCTTGAGGTTTCAAGAGAAAGAAGTAGCTGGAACTGCAGTCAGCAAGCATTCCTCCCATTTGCTGCTCCTTGTGGCCTCCTTTTCCCTCTATATCTCAGAGGCGGAACTGTTGGGTCTGGGATCCCTCCTCTTGTGGGAGGGCTCTGCAGGGGGATCAGTCCAAACCACTGGAATTGATCAGACGGGATTCTTCCTCTGCCCCCTCACTTGGCAGCCTTCCAGCCTTCACCCTCCTCCCAGACACCTGCCCCCTGCCTTCCTTCCCTGTCCGTTTTGCTATATCCATGGGAATGTTCACAGCTTAATCATAGAACATAGAGTTGGAAGGGACCTTGGAGGTCATCTACCCAACCTCCTGCATAAGCAGGACAGTCTAATCGAGGTGCATTCTTCTCCTGGCAATTTATCTTAATCAATAGGTACTAATTATATAGGGATTTATTTTGAGTCTGCATCCTGCAGTTTTTGGAGCATGCAAATGCAGCCAGAGGGGGTTGCCTACCCATCGGGGCTGGTTTCCTGCATCTGGTGCCCCAGCTTGGCCAGGGGGAAGCCAGGAACAGCACAGGCCGTTTGTATCGCTGTACTTCCTCACTCTTTCGAGTGGGACTTCTGACATTCAGGGCCACCCTCCTTTGGGGCAACGCAACCCTGGCCGGGCGCTGTCCGTTACAGGTGGCAGGGCTTGAGCAGCATTGCCCAGCCAGAGCTGGTCAGTTGGTGGTGGCCAGCAGTCCGAGCTCTGGGCTCCAGATCACCACAGAGCAGCAAAGGCCGCCACGATGGACAGCCATCCCCCACCTCCCCCCCATGTGAAGCTAGCAGGGAAGGAGCACCCGAAGTGCAGGATGGTTTCTCTCCTGTGCAGGGTCAGCTTTCAGGGCCGACCCCCCAGCAGCCGACGCCCCACCAAGTTTCTTCCCGCTTCTTCCCTTGCAGGTGACCAGGCAGGTGGCCCAGTGCAAATGTGCCAAGCGATTCCAAGTGGAGCAGATTGGAGAGAACAAGTACCGGGTAAGAAGGCAGCCAGGATGGGGGCTGTCTGGGATCTGGGGCCCTCAGCAGGCTGACATGGCCTGCCAGAGGCAGGGGGATCCATGGTGCTCTGCAAGGGGAATGGAGAAAGCTGCCCACATGAGCCACTACTGTCTCCTGTGCCTGGGAGGCCTCTAGGCTGGGGGGAGGGAGGGGGCGGTTTCTGCCTCATAGTATGATTCTTTCTCAGGTTTGAACAATTTCCTTCTGGTGCTCCCAGAAAAATGGGTTCAGAAATGGGGCTTTATCCTCTTTCTGATTTTGGCTTGAAGTTGCTGGAATTTGCCCTCCGCCTGAGCTTCTCTGTGTCCCTTGGCCTGGCTGGATTGTAGCCAAGGAGGTTCTCAGTCCTCCAGGTCAGGGTTGTCCCGAAGGGGCTTCCTTCAAAAGGCGACCGGACTTCATTCTTCCTGGAAGACGTTTCACTTCTCATCCTTTGAAGAAAGCTCCTTCGCACCCAGGCACAAAGAGCTTGAGGAGCAGCTTTGGCTGCCACTCTTGCAGGGGGCTTTGTGGGGGGGGAGGGAAGCCATGGCCCAATCCCAGAGTTTGGCACAAGGCACAAGTACCCAGTAGCTGGTGCCCCCCCCCCCTTACCACTTGGGGCCCCTCATCCCCCTTTCTGCTGGCCTTCCTTTGTTTTCATCCACAAACGGGGCAGCAGCATTTAGCAGTACGGGAAGCGCAGAAAATGGTGTCAGCATTGTTGCCCTGTGTGATGTAACCTTGTGTGATATGTTCTCTCTTCTCTTCCTCCTCCTCCTCCTCCCTAGTTCTTCCTCGGCAACCAGGTACAGTGAGCTTTGCAGTGCTGCGTTTTCCTGTAGCTAATTCTCCTTCCAAGATGTGCATGTATAATTTGTGTGTCTGTTTCCACACCGGCCTTTTCCTAACTGTGGCTGTTGTGCTCGTGGATGTATTAACTTGACGACAGAGTTGCTGGTATATTCAGAAATGTAGTGATGCAACCAGCCAGTGACCGCCAATTGTAAAAACAAACACAGAATCACACACACACACACACACACACACACACAAACACACACACCTGTGCACCCAGCGTGGACTTCCGCCCATTTTGAGAACTGAAACCTTGCTTTAAGGGAGCATCTTATATGGGAGTTGGGCTTCCCCAATGAGCCAGGCAGAAATTCTCAAAAGAGCAGCTGGCCAGAGTCGCCTGTGCATCCTCCTGGGAACTCAGAACTGACTGGCCGTGGCCTGTTGGGGGCTGGTAGAAACCCTCTCTCCAAACTGACCACCAGCAGATGAGGAGACCTTCCTCGGAGCCAGAGTTCATGCCCAGCCTGGCCAAGGAGCCCTCCTGCCACTTTCGTCATGCCTGAGCGGAGCTGGCGGTGGCTCAGCCAGGGAGTTTGGCCCAGACTTTTGGGTCCACTGCACAGAATTTTGACCAAGTATTCTGCATATCAGCCTCTTTCCATGGGCTCCTGTTAACCTTCATTGCTTTGGAAATCCAACTCCCCAATTCCTCTGGAAAACTCTCCCACCCCAAACAGCACTCAATCTCCAAGCCCCCTGCGAGGCCCTTCCCAGAAGAGAGGGAGTCTCTGCCCGGCTCTTGCTCCCTTCCCGGCAACCAACCAGGGCTGCTGCAGAGGCTTTCCTGGGCTTCCTTCTGGCTCCCTGCTGAGTTCAGGGTCACATCCTGTTGCCTGATTTGGGGGGAGGGGGTGGCAGTGAATGTCGGCAGTTGGCCTCTTTTGGCCAAATCTGGAGTTTCAGTTTCCTAGATCAGCTCAGTGCGGGGGGGAGAGCTAATAGCTTCCTTGTTCAGCCACCCAGAATTATGAAGGGATGGGGGTGATGGTTACATGACCCCTGAGATGTGACGATGCCCAGCTCTCCAGCTGAAACACTGAGGGGGGAAGAGGGGGCTAAAGAGGGCCCCCAGAGTGGAGGCTGATGGGAACGCAAGGTGCTGCTGGAGATTAAGCAGGTGGCTTTTGGGTCTGGGGCCTCCCTGATCAATCCGAGCAAATTGTGGGCTCTGCCTGTGATCCCGGCAATCCATCAGTCCATCCATGCTCTGAAGTGGTTGCAGGGGCACCTGTCTATGGCTGCTGCCAATCACGCTTCTGCTGGGGGGGGTGAGGGTGCCAGGCTGGGAAGCCTTTCGGTGGAGGCTCCTCTCTGATGAGGCTGCAACCCTCCTCCACTTGGTCTCTTCGAAGGGGCTGCATCAGGTGACGGTTGGGGCCATGCTGCTTGCAAAAGGCACCCCCCTCTTGGGTGGGGGGAGTGCAGAATCCGGGCTTCTCTTGCTGTCCAAGCAGCCCAGATTGGCCCAAAGAGGAATGGCCCATTGGGGGCGCAGCAGGAGGCGTGGGCAGCTGCCAAGCAGGAGAGGGGCCTGGCCAGGAGCCCTGGAGCTGACCCCCAGCCTGCCCCCCCCCCCAGGTTCTTTTGGCATCTTTCTCATGCAGCCTTTTGTGGCTGGCTGGGATTCATGTTTGTGCTGGGCCACCGAGGAGGCTTCGGCTTGGGGTCCAGCACAATGGGCTTCTTGCCACCCAGGGTGCATTGGATCATTCCACTTTGGTAATAATTTAAAAAATTAAGAAATTAATTATTAAAGAAGATGGTAATTATTTGATTTAATAAGAATAATACACTTAATCAAATGTACGATCCTTTAAATTGCCTCCGTCATTTTCAAAGGCATGCCGGGGGGTGGGGACCCATACCTGCCCTGCTGCAGTCTCTCTTGGAGAAGAGCACGTGTGCCTTAGTATGATGTGGCAATTAAACCAGCTCCCTCTTTGCATGTTTGCAACAGTTCGGGGATTCCCAGCAGCTGCGGCTGGTCCGTATCCTGCGAAGTACGGTCATGGTTCGCGTCGGTGGCGGATGGATGGCTCTGGACGAGTTCCTGGTGAAAAACGATCCTTGTCGAGGTAGGAGACGCCTCTGCTTCTCAGCGAAGGTTTTTCCAGGGAATCCTCCGGTAGAGGCAACCGCCAAGGAGAGAAGACTGGGCAGCTGCTCTGGAGGGCTCTGGGAGCTCCGGAAGATGAGCCCAGGGGGCCTTGCTCAGCACCGGGCCGATGAGCACCGAGAGGAAGCGCCTTTCCTGGACAAGCAGGGTCAAGGGCCCCGGAGCCCTTTGCCCTGCGAGCCGGCCTCCTTTTCCCTCCTCGGCCGCTGGCCACGGCAGCCCTGCATGCCGCCCAAAGGAGCTCCCTTCCTCCCCTGCGGGCCGCCTCCTCTCTGGGGCCTCTGCTGCTCCCTCCTGTTGCTGCACCTTCTCTCTTCTCTGTTCTAGTTCACCACCCCGGGAGTAAAATCAAACGCTCCGACTCCAGCTCTTCGATTGCCAGTCAGTCTCCGATAGGTTGGAGGATTTTCTTCCCTTTCTCTGACTGCCCTGTTGGGAATGGCTTGGCTGCTCTAACCTGCCCCGGATGCTAGCGCCTGCGCTGTGCTTGGCCAGGGAAGGGGGTGCAGGGCTCTCCCGCCACCCCTGAGGGCCCCCTCCTTTCCCCAGGCCCCCCCCCACTGGGTCCTCAGGCTCAGCTTTACCTTCCTGGCGGCCCCAAGTGAGGAGCGGGGTGCGAGACCCTGTGTGCTTCCTTGCACCTTCCTTCTCTGCCTCTTGATGGAAGGGCTGAACAAAACATAAACGAATAAAATGGAAGCCAAGTAGTTAGGAAAACAGATGGAAAGTAACAGTAGCAGTAAAGAGAGAGAGAGAGTTGCTGATTTTCTCAGTGCAGGGGAAGAGTCCTCAGGGAGGTCCTAACTTTGGGCAGGTTCCTCACAGGAGAGCCCCGCCCTTAGGAAGCCTGGCCAAAGCCATTTGGGGCAGTCTGAAGGGTGTCCCATAAGCCCTGAGCAAGCAGTGCAGAGGGCTGGCTTCTGCCTTTCTAGGATCTCCACCTTGCACCAAGCAGCAACCTTCTGCTGTGCTTTAACACTGGTCACAATTTCTGGACACTAGCCAATCTTTGGACCAGCCTCCCAGCAGCCCCAAGTATAGGAACTGCCAGGATTCTCCAGGCAGCAGGGCTGCTGTGAACATTTTTTAAGTCCACTCACTTGAATGACACCCAAGTTGAGGAAGCCTACTCCAACCCCATCCCCTTCCTCTAGGGGTGCAGAGGAGAGAGTTTTTTTTCATCCTTTAGTATCGCTTCCTGCTCATGTTGAAATTGCAGCATGTGTTGATTTGGGTGTCTGTAACTCCAAAGTAGTTTGTCAGAAGCCAACAAATTCCCTTTCCTCGGCCTTTGGAGTTGTGATGTTTCTGGCAGGTTCACACTTGCTTTTCCTCCCAGTGCTTTCTCCCGAACTTGGCTGGATGCTCGTGATTGGAAAGCCTCCAGCCTCCTTTTTTCTCTCACCTGGCGCCCTCCAGGTATTTGGCTGCGAGTTCTGGGTGTTGAAGGCACACTTACGGGAAAACCCAAGGGAATGCATTGCATGGGGGGTGGGGCTCTGTGCTTCCAAGCCCTTTTGCCGTTGGGGTTTGCCCAAATGTTGCTGAACTCCCCGTGATTCCAGAACAGGACCCAGCTGCAGTTGTTGTGTGTCTTGGGTATGCTGCACTGCACTGATCCTACGAGGCTTTTGCACGGGGTGGCTTACTTAACCAAACTACCCCTGTGTGTGCTTCCATTGGCTGGTTTTGTATTTCCCAAAGGAGCGTAGGTTCTATCAATAAGGGGGGGGGGTGTTCCAATTTCTTGATCCCACCAGTTAATTTTATTTCAGCCTCTGGAGAGCCAGAAGAGCTTTTCGGATGAGAATATTGGCAGTGGTTGCCCCTGACAAGATTCCTTTTTCTGGATCTTGGTGCTCCAGAGGATTCACACGTCATTTTATAGCTGGGCAGATCCCGAGGGGCCAAGCATTGCAGCCTCCCTTCTTGTTTGGGACTGACGCTGCACACCGTGGCCTTGCCGGGGGCACTGGGCCAGCCTTGACAGGCGGTCTCAGGCCTGCCTGTCCCTCCCCAGCATTCACGCAGCCTCCTCGGGCTCCCGGCTCCTGCCCCAGGGGCTTCTCTGCTCGGAGAGGAATTGGGGGGGGAGGAGCTCCCTTTGGCACGTGGAACAGCGAAGGGGCTATCAGAAGGGGAAGGGGCTTGATGCCCGCCTCCACGGCTACACAACTCCAGCCTTTTCCTAGCCCAGATGCAGGCGGGGGGGTGGGGGGCAGAGGGAGGGCCAGCTGAGCGGTTGGGCTTGCATGACGTGGGGCCTGCCCCGGGTGAGGGGGCTTTTCCTGCCTCCTTCGGTGCTGCAAAGGCCTTTGTGTCCGGCTGGAGGAAAGGAAGAAGAAGGTATCATGCTTCCAGCAGACTCCAGTTCTGGCCCTTAGTCGCTTCCTCTGTGCAGGTCCCTCCAGCTGTGTCACCCGCATTTTGTGTCCCCCTCCTTCTTCTTTCCTTACAGCCCGAGGCAGGACGAACCTTGAACTCCGGGAAAAATTCATCCTGCCCGAGGGCGCCTCTCAGGGAATGGCGCCCTTCCGCTCCCGTGGCCGGAGGTCCAAGCCTTCCTCCCGGGCCGCCTCCCCCACACGGTCCAGCTCGAGCGCCAGCCAGAGCAACCACAGCTGCCCTTCCGTGCCATCGTCCCCTGCCACCCCTGCCAGCGGGACCAAGGTGAGACGCAGGCCCTTCTTTCCTGGCCCCGGAAAGGCGAGGGGCTTCGGGGGCTTCTGCTGAATGGCGGAGCAGGCCCTCCCCCTCCCCTCCCTAGCCTGCCCCAGAAGCAGCTCAGCCAGGCTGTCCGCGTGGGAAGACCTCTCGTGGCCCTTTCCCTCCTCTTTCCATGGGTGCCTTTCCATGGCTCCACCTTCGAGAAGGTGGGGAGAAGAGAGGAAGGCTGAGTTTCTCCTCTTCTTCACACTCTTCCACCACCACCGTCCCCCGAAAATAGCTGTGGGTCTCCCACACAACATGGACTGTGTTTTTTCTTCACCTTTTCACCAATACTTTTTTTGGGCATCACACACTTCTGTGCCTTTTGTCAGCCTAGGTTTGTGTTCATTAGCTGCATTTTTATTATTATTCACTTACTATTTTAGGATTTATATTCGTTTCTGTTTTATTTTCTTCTGACCCAGTCACTCCTCCCTCCCTCCTCCACTCCTGTTGTTTGTGCCTCCTCCCGCCATCTTTCAAACTCTCTTTGGATTTTCCATTTCACAGACTCCGCATCACTTCACCCGTTGTTATGACAAACCCTGGTTGGTAAACAGCAAGGCAGGTACCCCCCTGAGGGGCTGCGATAATGCCGACCTCCACCTGCCTGCTTCTGAGGTAGAGTATGGCTCCTGTGGGCACAAGGAAGGACTTGAGTCGGCTTCCTCTCTCCTGCTTGCTACCCCTCGGCCAAAGCTCCTGCGCCCCCCTCGCCTGTCTGAGCAGAGGCTGCACAACCGAAGCAGAGGCTGACTGCGTGGTGGTTGTTTAGCATATGGCATGTCGTAATACATGGACTAGCAATATAAATTAGCGTTTCAGCTAGATCAGTAGAACCCAATAAAATATACGTGCTTAAAAGGTCTGAGTTCGGATACCAATGGGTCATCAAACCATTGAAGCGCAGCATCATTTATATAAAAAAAACCAGACTCTGAAGCCCTCAACTTACCGTCGGTCACGATGCGATCTGCAGTTTGGTGTGGGACCCTGCAGTCCCGCTAAGGGGAGGATGCCAGGTCCCATTGAGACGCCTTGGGAGGTGCAGGTCCTATTCAGGATTGTCCATGGCAGAAGGTTTTATTTGTTTGTTTTTATTGTTGTTATAACAAATTTTAAAAAATTATATATATAAAAAAAAGGATTGTCCATTGCAGAGTCCAAATCCCCTTTTTTGGTGGGGTCATGTATATGTGTCTCCCTTATGTGTCTGGCTGTTCAGAGGCTCACTTGGCTTTGAGGCTGACTCTACAGAAGCCCAGCAGCCCCAGTTTGAGGCTGAGCCTCTTGAACATCTTCCAAGAACCAAGAGGAAAAAGCTGCCCAAGCTTTAAAAAAGGATATAATAAATACGGGGGGCTTTTTCAAAAATAAGGTTTGGAGAGCAAAAGAAGTTCATGCTTGAATAATAAGTGTCTCTTAATTTGTGTTTAATTATTCATGTCTCCTAAGTGTTTTTTAACCTCTCGGCAACTTGATGGGTGAGCTCAACTCCCAAATTCCCCAGCCTATCGGCCCCACTGATCTAAAGGTTCAGGGTGTGGGGTGTTCTTTGTTTTCATTGCCATAACAGTTTCTGCCTCCCCTCAAGTAAGTGGAATGGAAAGAGACCCTCCAGAGGAGCCTGTGCCTTGGGGCCCAACCGCAGGCCCTCAATCTCCACTGGTGGCTTTAGAAGGGGCTGGCAGAGGGGGGAGCTGTGGGGGGGAGGTGCTTGGAGGAAAAGGCCGGCCTTGGTTTTTTTCTATCAGGCATTTTAGAGGAAGAGAAATAAAATGCAAGAACAAAAAGGTGACAAGCAGTCAAGAGGTCTAGAATGCCATGGATATCACAGTTTTCCAATGTATCATTAATTACCCAAGAATTACAGCATACGTTACATGACTTTAAAACACTAAGAACCACAGTGAAGCTTTAAGCTACAAATGCAGCCTAGGAACTGTGGTCAGCGCAAGTTATAATAAATAGAATCTGAAGTTATAATACTAGATGAACTACATATTCAAGTTACAGTCCAAGCACTGACTTTTATTTCAGATTTATTTTATGGGAGGGACTTATACTGGATCCCGAAGCACGCTCCCTTCCAAGGAAGGACGGCAGGAGCCTCTCCTCGTGCTGGGCCCCTTCCACGTGGGGCGGGGGAGGGTCCTAATAGGGATGCCTAAGCAGAGTGGACACCCTTCTAGGTTCTAGGCAGGCCTTTGGAAGCTGCCCAGATCTTTCCAAAGGGCCACTCCCAGGGCTGCTCTTTCTTCTTCCCTTTGATTAACCGCCTCCCGTCCTTCTGGTCTGCCTGCCCGCTTTCCTCCCTGGCCACGAGAGTGGTGATGCTGGGAGGCCGGCATTCAGTTTGCGCATGGCGTATGATCATCTGCTTGGCTTGAATTCACACGACACGCTGGGCCAAGCCTCCCCAAGGCCACGTGTGAAGCCTGTCTCCTCTTTGCCTTTAAGAGGTCTGCAGCTGCTCCTGGAGCTCAGGGCTCCTCTGAAGCGCTTTCTTCTGTGGCTCTGTAACCAGACTTGCTTGCTTCTTTGTCCCAAGGTTGCCCCGTCCTCGGGCAGCAAGTTGAAACGGCCCACTTTCCACTCCAGCCGGACGTCTCTCACTGGGGACACCAGTAACAGCTCCTCACCAGCTTCTTCCGGTGCCAAAACCAGTCGAGCCGGTAAGTTCCAAGCTAGGTGTTTGGAAGCACCAAGCTGTCAACCAGAGGCAGATGCTTTGGGTTGGGGAGCCCAGCGTGGCCTCCCCACCTGTGGGTCGACCATGCATGGTCTCCTGTAGATGCCCAGGAAGAGCCAAGCAGAATTCTTGGTCTTTTTTGGGGGGAGGGAGGGTTGAATACAGTACTGTTAGAATAGGACAGGACAGGACAGAATAGAATTCTTTATTGGCCAGGTGTGAGTGGACACACAAGGAATTTGTCTTGGTGCAAATGCTCTCAGTGTACACAGAAGAAAAGATACGTTCGTCAAGAGTCCAGAATCATCAGGTCCAACACTTAATGATAGTCAGAGGGTGCAACAAGCCATCAAATCATATTAGGAAACAGTCCATAGGAATCGTAAGGATACAAGCGACAAAAGTTACAGTCCTACAGTCACAAGTGGGAGGGGATGGGAGATGAGAAGGTTAATAGTGATAGTAGGGCAGACTTTACTGTTAAATCCCTTCAAGATTCCCTTGCGATCTAAAACATTTGTCTTTGACTTTCAGATCCTAAGAAAACAGCCAGTCGCCCCACCAGCCGTGCAGGCAGCCATGCAGGGAGCCGAACCAGCAGCCGGCGAGGCAGCGATGCCTCTGACTTTGATCTCCTGGAGACGCAGTCCGCCTGCTCAGACACTTCGGAGAGCAGCGCAACAGGAGGAGGAGGACAGGGCGGCTCCCGGCGGGGCCTGGCCAAGCCCTCCAAGATCCCCACCATGTCCAAGAAAACAAGCACTGCCAAGTCTCCCGGCCCCAAGAGATAATGCGCCACTCACAGGATGCCCAGCTTTGCACAGACAACGGAAACCTGTGTCCAGTTTTTAACCCTGCTTCATACATTGGATGTATATTTATTCTACATGGGAGAAATTATATTGTTAAAAGTGTAAAAGAAAATTGTGTTATGAAGCTGCCTTATTTGGTTCTCTCTTTTTTTTATAGGTTACTTTTTCATGTGAATATTTCTGTAGATAAAACTTGCCTTCTTTGCAACGGGGGCCCAGGGGAAAACTGAAACATGGGAAAAGCAAAAGGTCAAGATGTGAAAATGTAAAAACAAACAAATGATATAAATAGGATTTCTGTGCAGTGCAGGAGATGTTCCTGCGTTATCTTTTAGGATTGTTTCCTAAACGCATCTATATAAAAAAAAGTAACGTGCTGTTTCAGCAAGAGAAATTATATTTAAGAGTAAAACATCTGAAGATCCAACATAAGAAAGGAACTTTCTTTTCTCTCTCTCTCTCTCCTTGTAAATCACAGATACCTCAATAAGAGAGAAATGCACGGTGAAGGGGGCTTGTTTCCAATTTTAAAAATAAATTCCGATGGTTTTACCTGAAGATAGCTTGAAAACGGACCTTTGCACATGCTTTATTTAAATAAAGAACTCCACTACAATACTGTATTTTGCGAAAGGAAACTCCTGTCAAGCTGTCAAAGAATAACATTTGGGGGGAATTACGATGGCAGAACCATTGTAGGGAGGTAAAACCATCTGGTTTTAGCAGTGAGGGGGTGGGAGGATCTTAAATTTGCTCCTGTTTAGCCACAAGATAAAACCCATTTCCAAAAGGCAAACGCCAAGCGAAAGAACTGACTTTACGTTTTCGTTCACAGACTACAATTAGGTGGCTTTCTTAGGCCGGTCTGGGCCGCTCTGGCCACCAGGACCCTGGAGAATCTCTGCTCTGGAGCAGCCAGCTGCCTTTGAAACCCACACCCACCACCATGTGCTCTTGGGGAGGTGGAGAAGCATCACCAGCAGACACCCCCCCCCCCGGCTGTTCTCCTTTATGGAGGAAGAGTGGGACCACCCTGCAAAAGGGGCTGGGGGTGACCTGGTCTTCCTGTATTTATTCACTTGTACTCTTGACCCTGCTCGGACTGACCACATTGCTGTGTGATTCTCTCAGTTGGTTTAATTGAGCCAGAACCGGAAGCTCTACCAATGAATTGTTTAAAAACAAACACATGTTTTGTATTAAAATTGCTTGCAGTAATAAAAGTGAAGCAAAGTGTCTCTTATTTTATGCTGCCCAGGAAGTTGACAGAGGCCTCCCTGTCCTAAGGCTGATGCCTGAAGCACCCGCTGAAGTGGGACGGCTGGTTTGCCCAGGCTAATGCCAGGACCAAGCTTGGAGCCACCACTCAGAGCAAAGAGAAGCAACAGCCCCGTACTTAATCAGCGATTAAAGCGTTCCTGCTCCCCTCGTCAGAAGGCGGTCAGCTTGGAATCCAAGCAATTCCTGAGAAGGTGTGGCACCACCTCGCCTTGGCCAAGAGCAGGGGCAGCACGTTGCCACGCAGGCCACTTTGTGGGGGTGTTGGGGTAGGTCCCTCCTCCCCAAAGTCCATGTGCATCATCCTCAATTACCCTGGGCTCTGTGTGCTGCAAGCATTTACAAGGTGGAGCAAGGTGGAGAAGGCCATTTCCAGGAGGGCTTCAGGCTGGCACCATAACAGAAAGTCAGTTTTGCCCCATTTTGCACAACCCCTTGCTATGTTGTTAAGTGAATCACTGCAATTGTTAATAACTTAGGTTATGTTAACCTGACTTCCCCACTGACTTGAGTGGGCTGACGGGTCTGAATTTTGATCACGTGACTGTTCATCACGTGGGGATGCTGCCATAACCATAAGTGGGGAAACGGCCATCAGTCACTCTTCTCAGTGCTGTTTGACTTCAAACACTCACTAAATGAACTGTTGTAAGTCAAGGACTACCTGTGTCTCCTGCATGATATTTTCAACCAACAGTGGCCACCAGGAGGCACCACACCACCACTTTTGTCCTACTTGGGACTTCAGAGCCCTGGAGCAGCTGGACCCCCGTCCTTCCTTCCCTGATTGAGTGTTTAAGAACCTGGAAAGTCCCAAATAGGACAGAAATGGCCCCCTAGCTCTTCCTCTTCCTCCTTCCTGTTTTGCCACCTTTGCTTCCTGACTGTAAAATAAAGCAACCCACTACCACCACATGGCGTATCTGCTCTGTGCATCTGATGGCCCTCTTACCTTCTTCCTAGATGCTTCCAAAGGAAAAACCTCCGCTCTGAGCCCTTGGTTCTGGTCTCAAGACTCCGGGGTTTTCTCCCCTGATGTTCGCTTAGGCCAACCTGTTACTCCTTCTGCACTCTGCAGATTAGTTTCCAAGTTCTTTTCATGGATGTGGAAAGTGGTGCTGTAGAACTGCAGCCATCTTCGCTCCTGGTTAAAGTGGCTAGAATTCCTTTTTGGCTGCTCTGCTCAGAACACCCCAGTCTTCGTGAGCTCTTCCAAGCCTCAAGGAGAAAACCCGCTCCAGAATGCTGGCCAAAGGCTGACCAGCAGGGCTGACCGGCTTATTACTAGGCAACGTTTCCACCAGCTCCCCTTGAATAGATGCTCAGCTTGTGGCCATTCAAAAATGGTCTTCATCACCTACATCTGCTACCTTCCCACTCAGTTGGCAACTGAGAAATGTGAACCCTGGACATTTCCCACTAGCCCATTCCTTTCAACATTGGGAATTAATACTGCCTGTTGCAGCAATGATTCCTGAGCCTGCAAGCAAAATTAGCCAAGCGAGTTGTCTAAGTGTGTGGTCAGTGAGGTGTCCTCCAGGCTCTCCTGCCTCTCCAGTGTTTGGGGAAGCAGCCTCAGCCGGTCCAGGCACCTCCCATCATCCGCCTGGGTACTGGAGCCAGTTTGTCTTTGCTGCTTTCTCTTCCAGTGCTCTATGCAAGCAACTCCCAGGCAGGCACAAATGGCAGCCGAGTTCACAGAACATGCTCAGCCAGCCGCTGGATGCCCTTTCCTGGTTCCTCCTCCTCCTCCTCCTCCTCACTGAGGGCCATTTTTAACTCCAGGGCACTTGAGGCCCCGCAGGCAGGAGGATCCGTCCAGGTGGGCTTCCGTTCTCGCACTGATTTTGATTTTGCGCCATCAAGTCAGGGTCAGTTCTTAGCAACCACATACAGATTTTCTCCAGGCGGTTCTGTTCCCCAACTTGGTTCGTAACGGTGCCCTCATTGCCACCCTAACTGAGCTGGCCCTCCTCTTTCCTTCCCCTTTCCCCGCCCTGGAGCTGGCTCTTCGCATAAGAGGCCCAAAGGAGAAGAGAAAAGGGGGAAGCTGGTTGTTTGTGCCTCCAGGGAGGCCTCCAGGCTGATGGGTTTGATTCAGTCTGTTTTCTTGGCTGTCCACAGAAAGGAACAGAAATGTATTTCAATCATTGACCAATAAAAATGCATTCAGTAAAACAAAGGGAAATTATCCTCTCACATCAATGTCTGTGGGCAACCATTTATGGGCAAAGCTTGTACATAATGTAGCAGAATGGCTACTTTTCAGAGAGGATTGTCCTGGTTGCCTAATAAGAAATGCAAATAAATACTCTTCCTATCCTCTTTCAAAGTCCATGGAGGGAAGTAGAGCCTTCCTTGCTACCCAACTGTAAAGCCTCAGAGAACCTCAGTGGGGAGAGCTCTCTTCTTAGGCTGAAGGATTTCTCCAGCCCAGAACTACGAGAGAAAATTGGGAAGCGGCTCAGGCAGGTGCCTCCCTGGTTCACAGGAGGATAAGGAGGAGATTCGGCACAATCCCATTTGAAAAAGTCGGTTACTGCAGCCAAGCTCAATAAAAGTCGATTTTGGCCTTCTGGGAAGTGGATTTTCTGGTCTGGGCAGCCCAAGGAGGACGACACCCACAGGCGCCGCTCGGGGTCCTGAACCTCCCGGGCGGTGGGGGGGGGGGCATTGGGTTGCCTGCTCCTCACCCCCCTCCTCAAACGGCCCCTTCGGAGGCGGAGCGGCTGAGAGGGTTCGGGAGGCGCCGGAGCCACTTCGACTACGCGCGGAACTTGTCCACTTGTTCCGCGGACGGAGCCTCGATGGACGGAGGGACGGAAGGCGGGATCGGAGGCATCCCGACTCCGGCAGAGGGCAGCTCCGGGGCTGCGCTCCAGCAGAGCAGAGCAGGGCGAGGAGTCCCGGCTGCCTCCTGGGTACGGCAACTACCCGCCCTTCCCGTTCGCCGGGGCCGTCGGAGCTGAAGCGGCGGGCGGGAGGCTCGAACCACGTGGGCGGCCGGAGCTGGAGGACGAGGCTGGACGGCGGAGGCCGAGCGGGCAGGGGCCGCGACGTGGCAGGGAGAACGCCCGGCTGGGCTGCCTAGCCGCGGCCCCGCCGTCTCTCTCGACTTGCCCGCAGCCGCCCAGCGCATCCCACGAGCCGGGTCGCCTGCCTCCCCCGCCCCCGCCCCCGCCCGCCGCTTCCAGGGCCGGCCCGACGGCTGCGGCGCTCGGATCCACCTGCGCTGCGCGGCCGTCATGCGGCTCTCGGCTGGCCCGGTGGCGGCGGCGCTGCTCCTGATCGCCGCGCTGCTGCCGGCCTCCCACCCCCGCGAGGCCCTCGCCCGCCGCCCCCAGCCCCCAGCCCCGCGACGGCTGAGCGGGCGCGAGCTGCAGCGCGAGGTGCTGGCGCTCCTGGGTCTTCCCGGCGGACCCCGCCGGCCGCCGCCCTCGCCCCGCAAGACGCGCCCGCGCCGTCCCGCCCCGGCGCCCGCCGCCGCACCGCTCTTCATGCTGGGCCTGTACCGCGCCCTGGCCCGCCAGGACGACGCCGAGGACAGCCCCGCGCCGAGCCGGACCGCCGACGGCGCGGACACCGTCATGAGCTTCGTCAACCTGGGTGAGTCCCGTCGGGCGAGGCAGGCGCGCGCGGCGGGGCAGCTCCGGATTGCGGGCGGCGGGTTTGGGGGGCCACGCGGGACGGCCGCCTCCCCTCGCTTTGGCGCGGGGGGGGGGGGCGAATGCTCTGCGAGGCTTCCTTTACCGGCGGGGCCGCGTCTGGGGCAGGCAAGGGGCCCGAGGGAAGCTCTCTGGGGCGTGCCGGGCCTTCCGCTCTGCCCAGGAGGAAGCCCGAAAGCCGGGCAGGTGCAGCCTCCGGCGCCCCTGGGGGTGTGGGGTCCCCGCCTCGCAGCCTGCCGGATGGAGGCCCGGACCGGGTCGCTCCTTGGGAGCTCCGTCGCAGCCCCTCCCCAGGCTGAGGGGTGGGGGTTGTGGTGCACAGTCCTTGATGCGCGTGGGTCACTGTAGAAGCAGCCCCTCCTGGGTTCCCCGTTTGGCGGAAGTGGGACGGAGATGGCCAGGCGGGGTCTTTGCTCAGCCGGGGTTAAGACCCGCGGAAAGGGGGGCGGGTGATTCTGCAGTTCGGGGCGGAAAGAAAACCCAGAGGACCGAGGTGAGGATCTCAGGAGGACCCCGCTGCTCACTGCCCGAAAGGCGGCTGAGTCGCTCGGGGCCTGCGCTGGATGGCTCTGCGGGGGTTCACGTGAACCGCCGGGCAAAGGCGCCTCTTTCCCACGCCGTCCAATTGACGGCAGCGGCCATCAGGAGAAAGATGGCAACGCCATTTGGGCCCGGTGAGTGGCCCATCAGCCGCCCTGCCCTCCTTTCTCTTCCGGCACCTCTGCCCTCCCCCTGGGCGCTGCCTTCCCACCAAGCGAGGGGAAGGGGAGCTCCTTGAGCCCCGCGGGAGGCCGGCTCGCGGCGGTCGCAAGGGGTGGGAGGTGGGTTTCCTTCTCCCACATCCTCAGCAGGTGTAAGAAGCCACCTGGGATGACTCTGGCCAGCCGCGGAGGCTGCAAGCGGAGCGGGAGCGGAATCTGGTCGAGCCTGTTCCCGCCCTGCCGAACTGCTGACTTACTGAAACTCACCGGGGCAATCCGGGAAACGCAGCTGCTCCCTTGCCAGCCTCGCTTCTTGCACTGGCTGCGTTTCCCTGGGGATCCTCTCCGGCAGAGGGTGGCCCTCCCCTCCCTCCCCCCATGAACTGGGTTCATCCTGATGGGAAGGTGCGGGGGAGCTGTTGGGGTGGGGTGCAGGGTCTCCGCAGGGCCGGTGCACAAACGGCAAGGGGAGTGGCGGGTGGAAGGGCAGAAAGGCTGCCAGGTTCCAAAGTGCCACTGAGAAGTTAATGAACCCCCCATTCCCTTGGCTGGGCCTCTGCAGGAGGTATGGTGTGTGTATGTGGGGGGAGGCTACTCTGACCTGCCCTACCACCGGAAACTGCTGTCTCCAGAAGCAGGACTGGGAGGGGGCGGCAGTGGGCTCTTGCCTGCTCTTTCTGAAAGAGGATGGAGGGTGGCCCTGCTTTCAGCTTAGGCAGCTCCAGGCTCTGAAGTCGCCACACTTTCGGGGGTGGGGGAGTTGTGCATTTGCTGGGATTTGGGGAAGGGGAGTCTGGGAGCTAGCAAACCTCTTGCAGAGCCCTGGGGCTTCAGGACTGCTTAGCCCCCAGCCCAAGGAGAGGGCCCCAAAGGTCACCACCGGGCATGGGGCCTTTGCCCACCCCTGGGGAGAAAGGGCTCACTTGACCGAGGGTTAAGGCAAAGGACTGGACCTTGACTGCGGGCACTGGGCCATGCTGGGCATCACTGACTCAATGAAAGTATTGCTGGGAGGGGGGCGTTCCTGAGTGTCTCAGATTTTTCATAAATCCAATTTCCTCCCCAACTCAGCATCTGAACGGTAAAAAGCGAAGCATCTCTGTCCTTTCATCCAGTCTGTATGTATAAAAGACATGTCCCAATCATTTACAGTTAATTAACACTTGATCAATTGTTGATTAAATGATCAATCATTAGAATGGACTGCCTCCGGAAGTTGTGGCTGCTCCATCACTGGAGATGTTCAAGAAGAGACTGGACAGCCATTTGTCTGAAATGGTCTAGGGTCTCCTGCTTGTGCAAGGGGTTGGACTAGAAGACCTCTAAAGCAGGGGTCCCCAACCTCCACTGGGCTGTGGCCCATTTGGAACTGAGCTGCACAAGCAGCTGTGATTCTGCATGCGCAGCTCCACTTCCCATCTGCCTCTGCCTTGGAACGCTCCCCTCTAACTCTGCTGAGATAGGTTAATTCAACTGGCCAGCCGCCTCCGGGGACCCTTCTCAGAATTGCTCTGTGGCTCTTTAAAAAAAAATTTTTTCTCGGGGGTGGAGGTGGGGGTGGGGTGCAAAACAAAACAACCCTTCCAACAGTAGCAGGAAAAGAACCCCGGGTGGGATTGCTTCCAGATTCACTGCCATCACAAACTGATCTCCTGAAACAAACTTTTTGCTAAAGTCCACCGTGCATTGTCCTGTGCTCCGGCGTATAAATTTATTTATTTTAGATTATTTGTGACTGTTATTTCTTTCATTCATTTATATGCTGCCTCCTCCTAGCAAGTAAGGCTGTTCCTTTTAACAATTTAGAATGTTATATTCCTCACTAGCTCCAATGGAGTGTTAGGGAAGATGTGTGTTCTAATATTTCATTAAATTATGAAAGTGACATTTGCAAAAATAAAAATCTTACTAATTTTGCATTAGTTAAAAAATAAGTCTCTCCCCTATTTATGGCATTGCAATGATTTTTTTTCTGGAGCAAACCCAAAAAGCAAAACTAACCAACCAACTCCCACCCCGAGTAAATTCTGGTGTATTTCTCTCCATCTGCAACTCTTAGTGTGCACATCAAAGCAACCACAGAGCAGGCTTGCCTGTGGTGACATCCCAAGAGAGAAACATTGTTCTTGCGTCAGAAAAACAGCCAACAACATTTTAAACTTAGGATGCCCGTCAGTGGCCTGGATTTTCAACGGAAATGGCAGCTGTATGGCGCTGCCCATCTCAGCCACAAGAACTGCAGAAACCCAATGCCAAGAGGAAACTGAGGTTGTCTTCTGGGAGCAGCTTTCTGTCCACGGAAGATATTTTGGGGAAAATGAAGAATGTTGGGGAGCCACCCAGTTTAATAGCTTGCTTATGTCCTGGTGAGCTGGGCCTTCCAGGAACCAGCTGGCTTGACTTTTGGCCACCTCACTGTCTTCAGTGGAAGGTCCTCTGAGGAAGGTATTCCTATGTTGCATTCCCCCCCCCCCCCCAAAAGGTGCTCAGCTGGGGCAGCTGCAACACACACACACACACACACAACCTTTTGCAACCCATTAGCTCTCCTGCCTGGCTCAGTTGGGCTGCCCAGTTCCCAAAGATTGGTGCTCTTGCCAGAGACAGGAAGGTTTTCCTGCCCCAGGAAGCTGCAACAGGTCTCTTATGCCAGAGCTGGTCAGCTTCAGCCTTTATTTATTTATTTAGAATAGAATAGAATGCTTTATTGGCCAAGTGTGATTGGACACACAAGGAATTTGTCTTGGTGTAAATACTCTCAGTATACGTAAAGAAGGAACATTCGTTAAGAATCAAGAATCATAATGTACAACACTTAATGATAGTCTTAGGGTACAATCAACATCAAATCATACTAGGAAACAGGATACAAGCAACAAAGTTATAGTCACAAGTGGGAGGGGATGGGTGATAAGGAGGGATGAGAAGATTAATAGTAATAGTAGTGCAGACTTTGTAAATAGTTGGGACAGTGTTGAGGGAATTATTTCTTTAGCAGAGTGATGGCATTCTGGAAAAAAACGTCCTTGTGTCTAGTTCTGGTGTGCAGTGCTCTATAGTGTCGTCTTGAGGGAAGGAGTTGAAACAGTTTATGTCCGGGATGTGAGGGGTCTGTAAATATTTTCACAGCCCTCTTTTTGACTTGTGCAGCATGCAGGTCCTCTATGGAAGGCAGGTGGGTAGTAATTTTTTTTTCTGCAGTCCTAATTTCTCTCGGGAGTCTGTGTCTGTCCTGTTGGGTTGTAGAACCAAACCAGACAGTTATAGAGGTGCAGACGACAGACTCAATAATTTATTTATTTATTTTATTTGGTTTGTCAATTGCTTACAAGATAATAGGTATAAGTAAAAACATAGTTATGAAAACATGGATACATATAGGATACATATAAGCCTTCATTCGGCCAACGCTTCACTCCCGCCCCCCCCCCCCCCCCGCAGCATATCTCCTTCACATACAAGCCCCCCCGAGCCCCATTGCGATTCTTCAGTTCTGACTGCCAAGCAAGGTCCATTCGGATCCTCCATTGGTTTTGCCCCCAATATCCAGCTGGAGGGGGGCTGCATTTGGCCATTCTGAGATTCGATTAGAATAAGGTCTCCTGCCTTGGGCAAGGGGCTGGAGTAGAAGACCACCCAAGGTCCCTTCTAGCCCTATGGTTTCCTCCTCACTTTTCTTTTAGCCCTCGAGGGGGGTCTCTTTTTTCCTCTGCCATTAAAGAGCCCCTTCCCTTGAAATGAGGGAGGCCTCTGATAGTGTCCCCCCTCCTCTTCCTCCTCTCTGCTCTTGCTGCAGGCCCTCCTTCGGGAGGGGGGGCTTCAGGTCAGAGCGTCCCTCCCTTCAGCATTTCACAGGGTTGCTTGGAAGGCATCTAGCAGCAGAGCAGAGCAGAGCAGCTCCATTCAATCACTCAGAATAGAGCTGGAAGGGACCTTGGAGGTCTTCTAGACCAGCCCCCTGCTCAAGCAGGAGAACCTATACCATTCCAGACAAATGACTGTTTATCTCTTCTTAAAAACCTCCAGTCATGGAGCTCCCACGAGGCTTCTGGAGGGAAGCTGTTCCACTGGTTCATTGTCCTCACTGTGAGGAAGTTTCTCCTCAATTCCAGGTTGTTTCTCTCCTTGATGAGTTTCCATCCATGGTTTCTTATTTTCCTATTTTATTTATTGATTTGTCAATCACTTACAAAATAATAGGTATAAGTATAAACATGAGTAATAATACATAAAATAGGTGCGATTAAATGGGGACAATAGGACAGGATGGTGCACTTATGCACGCCCCTTATAGTCCTCTTAGAAATGGGGTGAGGTCAATAGTGGATAGTTTGAAGTTGATACAGTGGTGGGTTGAGGATATAACCACCGAGTCAGGAAGTGCATTCTAGGCATTGACCACTCAGTTGCTAAAGTCGTACTTTCTGAAATCAAGTTTGGAGCAGTTAACATTGAGTTTGTATCTGTTGTATCTGCTCTTGTATTATTGCAGTTGAAGCTGAAGTAGTCACTGACTGGTAGGACATTGTAGCAGATAATTTTGTGTACTATGCTTAAGTCCAACCGTAGGCAGCGTAATTCGAGATTGTCCAAGCCCAAACTTTCAAGCCTGGTGATATAGGGCATTCTGTTGCGAGCAGAGGAGTGTAGTACTCTTCTCGTGAAATACTTCTAGACTCGCTCAATTGTATTAATGTCTGATATACACTGCGGATTCCAGACTGATGAGCTCTATTCAAGTATTGGTCTAGCAAAAGTTTTGTATATCCTGCCCTCTACTGCTTTGTAAAATAAGTTGACCCCCTCTTCTTTGTGGCAGCCCCTCAAACACTGGAAGACTGCTATCATGTCACCCCTGGTCCTTCTTTTCTCTAGACTAGCCAAACCAAAATCTTGCAACTGTTCTTCATATATTTTAATCATCTTAGTTGCTCTTCTTTGCACTTGATGCAGCCTTTATAAAGTGGTACTAATACTTCACATGATTTTGATTCTGTGCCTCTGTTTCTAGAACCAAGGATTGTGCATTTGTGGTTGCTGTCACACACTGCTGGCTCATGTTTAAGTGATCATCCATAGACCTCCAAGATCCTCTCACAGTTACTGTTTTTGAGACAGGTTTCACCTAATCTATACTTGTACCTTTGGTTTTTCCTGTTGAGGTGTAAAACCTTGCTTTTCTTCACATTAAATTACATTTTGTTGGCTAGGGTGCATTGTTCAAGTCTGTCAAGATCTTTTTGGATTCTGGGTTTGTCTTCTGGGGTGCTGGCTATTCCTGCCAGCTTAGTGTCATCTGCAAATTTGATGAGTTCCCCTTCTATTCTCCCATCTAAGTCATTTATGAAGATATTGAGGAGTCCTGGGTCTAAGATGGAAACTTGTGGTACCCCACTGCTGACTTCCCTCCATGTAGATGTAATGTCATTAAGGATTACTTGTTGAGTATGGTTTGTCAGCCCATTACAAATCCATCTCATGGTAATGCTGTCTATCCCACGTTTCTCTAGATTACCAAGAAGTAGGTTGTGGTCTACTTTGTCAAATGCTTTGTTGAAGTCTAAATATACAATGTCCACAGCATTTCACTCATCTACTAATTTAGTCACTTTGTCAAAGAATGAAATAAGAGTGGTTTGGCATGATCTGTTTTTTTAAAAAAACCTTTATTTGTTTCTAGATGTTCATAGATTTTTTTTTCCCTGGGTATTGATGTTAGGCTGATTGGTCTGTAGTTTCCTGGGTCAGTTTTTTTTTTCCTTTTTGAAGATGGTTCCTTTTGGTTCCTTTTGGAACCTCTTTTCCAATCATCAGATAATTTTCCAATGTTTCAGGATTTTTGTAAGATGTGATACAATGGTTCTCAGATAACATCTAACAGCTCCTTCAGAACTCTGGGATATAATCCATCAGGTCCCAGAGATTTATAGTCATCGAAGTCAGATGGGTGTTCTTTACCACTTTCTTGCTTATTTTTATTTTTATTTCTAATCTGTTTTTTACAGTTACATTTTTGGTAGATTGAGCTATGGGTTTTTTGTGTGTGTGTGAAGATGCAAAGAGTGAATTGCCATCTTCTCTCTTGAGTGGACTGACTGTTTCCTTGACTTTTTCCTTGTTGTTTATATGTTGAAAGAAACTGTTTTTATTATCTTCTCCCCGCCCCCCTTGCTCTCATTCATCAGGGTGGGGGCAGCAATCCAAAGTTACCTGCTGCTGGATGAGATGGCCGCGGGGGGTGGGGGGGGGCAACCACCTTTCTGTCCTTAAGGTTTACTTCTAGGATGGAGAAGCAACGAAAGTGATGGGGGGAGGGGAGATTTTGCAGACTTAAGGCCTCCCAGACCTGCTCTCCCTTCCAGGCCAAGGTTGTGTTAGAATCTGTCCTGACTTTGGGACAGAATTCCTTCCGCACCTTATTCCAATTATTTTAAGGCTCCCAATTCTTTATGCAGTTCAGCTTACCAGCATTTCCTTTTAATTTAGCATCTCAAAAAGGCACATGGGGCTCTCCAGGGCAGCTGGGACTAGTCTAATTGCAGTAGAGTTGTAATTTACAGAATAAAATAACACACACACACGCACACATATATAGAGGTGGGGGGCACATGGCTAAAAATATAATGAAACTGGCGGAGACATAAAATGCATTTTGAGTGGATCAGCAGAGATTGTTTTCAGCACACACTTTAGAAAGCTTATAGAGAAGCAAAACAAGTAAAAGCAAAGCTTTAGACGGTCAGCCACTAGCACAATGATGAGCCTGTGCTAAATATGCACACTGATCTTAAGATTCCTGGATCCACTTGATGCTTTGGAAAGCAGTCGAGTTTGGTTTCTTTTAAAATCTATTTACTCTGCCATTTCTGGGGCCACCGCTGACCTGGGTCTCTGGATGGTGTGCAAGGATTAAAACAAAAGCCGATACATTAACAGCCCCAGTGAAAGAGGGCCCTTCCAGGAGGAAAACACGGCGGGAATTTGCTGGCAAACTGCCAATGAAGGGAAGCAGGATTTCTTGGCGATAAGTAAGCAAAATAAAAGGCGCTGTGCAATCCATAGGACAGACTTAATGCAGCTAAATCAGACTTTCAGAAGCCTGCTCGATCCTCCAGCAGCTCTCAGCCCTGCTTTGAAGACACCTTTCCCTCCACTGACATTTCCCTTTTCTATTAGATTTGGAGTCGTCCGCTCAGAACACTGAATGGCTCAAGTAAAGTCCGGACTGCTTAAGAAAGCAGCCCCTTCCCTCCAGGAGCATCTTTGCTCCTTGCAACCTGGGCCATCAAGTGCCTCCCCCCCACCCCACCCCCAGCCAGTGGATGACTCCAAATAAACTCCTTTCTGCGTTACAGGCGAGAGAGGCTTTGTCCAAATTAGCCCAGGTTAAGCCCTTGACTTTAACAGAGGAATTGCTGAGCACTTTTGCAGGATTACCTGTTCCATCAGTTCACCTTCAGCCTCCTCACTTTTTATTTATTTTATTTTATTGTATTTATTAATTCAATTTCTAGAGTTGCTGGACTCAACCAAGCTTACAAGTCTAAAAGACTTTTATTTTTTAATTAAATCTTGGCAGGGAGGGGACGATTTCCACAAGCTGCGCCAGAACTGGGCTTTCTACTTCAAGGTTTGGGCATAAAATTGGGCAGAAGGTGAATGCGTTTGACCTGAGGAGGAGCGAAGAGGGGCTTTGGCCACATGCTGTATCCAAGTAGCCTCTTTTAAGATCAAGGAAATGCATAAGAATTAAACAAAGGACCATTAGAAGCCCCAACGAAAGAGAGACCTTCCAAGAGAAAAACACAGGGTGAATTTGCTGGGCTTCAGGTATCACCAAATTTTACAGAAGGTGGAATGGATGGTGCTATTCTCCTCTAGGAACACCTCATGGCCTTTACTTTTGCAGCAATAATTAGGCTTAGTTAGATGTATTTTAATCTGAAAGTGTAATTGGCTTGTAATTATATCAGTTGTAGAAGCCATGTAAACTCCCTAGAGTAACCAAGTTCCAGCCCATTTGTTTTCTGGCTTTCTCCTTCCCCTTTCCCAAATGTATAAACAGGGCATGAATGAGAGGCCTGTCTCAGGAACAGCCCTGTGTTTTCCAAAGGGAAAACATTAATTCCAAGAGTTTGGATTTAAATTTCATCTGAAAAACAAACATTGACCCTTTCATCCTCATCCAGGAAAGGACCCTTGAGCCAGCCTCTGCTTTCCTTAAAAGTTCTAATTAGATTTATCTTTTTAAGCATTCAGAAACACTTTGTGCATCATGAAGGCATTTAACAAATGTTTATTTTTTCAGAACACCATAGAAAACACTGCCTGGAGCAGAGGGTGTAAGTCACGGTGCCAAAAAGGATCATATCTCTTAAATATAAACTATGAAAGATTCCTTTCTTGGATACTCCTGGCTCCCAAGGGTGTCCTACTTCATGTTGAACCAAGGAGGGGAGACTCTCAAATAGAAAGCGGGGGTGCCCACTTCCACCCTGGCCTCAGTGCAGCCGGTCTGCTGGCCTTCTCAGAGAAGAGTTGAGGGCCCAGCAGATCCCACTTCCTCGAACGCTGCCTAGAAAGGATTCCTTAGAATTTATCAAGCCGGTGAGTTTCCATCCCCCTTCCAAACAATTTTGGTATCCCAAAGCAGCTCTTCCCCTTGAATGGAGAGGCCACCTCTGCTCAGCAGGGAAGGCTCCAAATTGAGGCAGCAAAAGGAATGGTGTGTGTGTGTGTGTGTGTGTGTGAGTTCTTTAAGGTCCAGAGAAAGCGATGACCACCAACAAGGAGTGAAACTCTCCAGGCCCACCCATCTTTCCTTTCTGGAAGGAATGAGGCCTTCTCAGGAGGAGACCCCAGCCTGTCCCCAGTTGCAGCTCCATCATGTTCTGACATTCCTCATTGTCCTCCTCAGCTACACAATGTTGTCCTTGTTGCATCTCTAGCCTTAATCGAGGCAGCCTTAAATGGTCATTTTGTGAACTCCAATAAAATAGTTGTTTCCCCCTTAAAGCAAACCTCCTGTATAAAATCAACCATGGTGTCAGACCTGTCCCAATCTGATCCCTTAGAGAAGGAAGGCCTTCGACTCCATTTGGTTAAACCAAAGGGTCCTTTCAAGAAGGGTGTTGGTTGCAGTAAAGTCAAGCCAGCTCTGAAATCACCGCACTTGCCGGATACAAAAATAAGGGGTAGGCTTGCCCCCAGCCCAACCTTCCTGCCCCTCCTGCAACCAAACTGTTTCCAGCCAGCTGGAGGGGAGGTCGAAGGACCTGCGTTTGGGGAGGACTGGATCTCCTGCTCTGGTCCCAGCCCTTCTCTGCCTATTCCACCAGCCCTTCCTGTCTTTCTTACTTCCTTACTTCTTGACTTTGTAGGCCGCCCATTGCACGATCCAAAGCCACTCCAGGTGGCTGCCTTTCCCCACGACCTGTTTTTGGAAGCAGCTTCTCCAGGTGTGTCCTACCAAGCGGGGAGGAGCTGAACTGCATCACCCTCCATCATGGCGTCTAGGGAACGTCACTTTTCCTTGCTGTCATCTGGGGAAAAGGAAGAGGGAGGTCCCATGGGCTTTGGGAGGAGGGGTTCCTTGGTTCTTTCCTTGGCCTCTGCCTGTTCAGGTGAATAAAAGAGTGATGGGGCTTGTGTCCTAAAGGTTGTCGCTTGTGGAAAGATCCAACAACCCTGAAACACAACCGTTCCCTAAGTCCTCTCCAGGAGCCAAGCGAGCGCCTGCCCACTTTAAGGACCAATCTGGAGGTCCTTCCCACTTGGGGAGGGTATTTCCATCTTGTCCTGGAGAAACAGGTACAGAGACGGATTAGGATCTGTCTGTGATCAGTTAGGGCGGATCACTTCATAGAAAAGTGCCTCCTGCTCCTTTCATTACCAAATGCCTCCAAACCATCCCATTAGAGTCCCGTGATGACCCCACAGGCAGGGTGCAGAAGGAGGGGAGCAGGTGGGCCTCATCTGGGAGCTGCAAATGAGCTTCCTGGTCACCCAGCCACCCCCAGTGGAGAAGACGCTGCTCCTCCTCGGATCCCCTCATTGCTTCTGTCCTGCAGCCGGTCTGTGCCGCTCTCCCATTTGGAGTGGTGATGCACCCGAGTGTCTTTGAAGTGCCTGCCCTGAAACAATGGGTGGAGCCAGATGGTAGGAAACCAGGCACCCATCTCTCCCCCGAACATGGGTTGGGCCTGTGGAGCAAGCAAGTTCCGGCTTGTGCAAATTCTTTGGAATTGGATTTCTTTGGAAGAGAGTCTGGGATGCGGTGTGTTAAAGCCCTGCAAAACCCATCACGAGCTCCCTTCCCTTCTGCAGAATATCAGTCCTCCCACTTTCTTTGTGGATCAACCAAACAACCACTGAACAACTGCACTTGTGGAACAGAAAGTTCTCCCCTGATTTTGTTCTACCAGTTCTTAATTCCGTTTGGTTTAAAAGAATTTGGTTCTGACGTTTTATCCAAAAGAAAAGAGAATTTGGATAAACGTTCCTAGATGGAGCGAGGTCTGTGGGGACTTCTATCTTTCATAACACAATCGCTCTAACCCTAATCCTAAATTCTGAGGTGTTGGCTGCTCCTACAGCTTACTGTCACCTGCAAGTTGGACGAGTTCCCCCTTCTGTTCCCTCATTTGGATCATTTATGAAGATGTTGAAGGATATTGAGCCTAAAACACAACCTTGGGGTACCCCTCTGGGTGTGATTTGTCAGCCAGTTACAAATCCATCTGATATGATGCTGTCTGTCCCAAATTTTTCTAAATTACCAAGAAGAAACTGTGGTCTACTTTCTCAAATGTCTTGCTGGGGTCCAAGTATACTATGTCAGGTGTGTCCCAGTTTGGGTTCTTAGGGGAAACCCTTGATTCCATTGGTGAAGTGAAAGGTTCCCTCTTACTAAGTTCAAGTGGTTACAGCAGAAGCAAAGCTGGGTCTGAATATTCCCACACAAGCCTGCGGTTTTCCCATCTCTCAGTGTCCAACAGTATTTGGTTTTGATGTTTTGAGGATCAGTGCCTCTTTGGTGGAATTCCACATTCTGTTCTCAAGGCTCCGTCCTTGAGCAATCTTTCTGGTTCTTTCTGGTTCTTTCTGGATTGACACCTCTGCTCCCTGTCACTCTATCATCCACCCTTCTTCCTCCCCATGCCCATTCCCTACTTCCCCATCCCCTCTGCTGCGTTTTAGGGCAGGATGCCAGCTAAATAAGCTATGCTGAAGATGGCAGATCTGACATTTGTCTACAGAATTTTGCTAGTTCACTAATTTAGTCACTTCGTCAGAGAATGAAAAAGGATTTGTTTGGCATGATCTGTTTTTGATGAACCTGTTTTTGTGGCTTCTGGTTATAACTTTGCTTCTAGGTGTCCGCAGATCTCTTACTTGATTATCTTTTACAAGATCTTCCCAAGTATTGATGATGATGATTGGATCCTGGATCCACCCCCTCCCTTTTTTTTTTTTTTTGAAATTTATCAGCATGACTGGCATGCTGGCTGGGCATGCTTTTTGGGGAATTCTGGGACTTGAAGTCCACTCATGTTAAAGCAGCCAAGATTGAGAAACGCTGTTGTAAATCCTCCTTTTCAGATGGCGCTTTTCTTCCAGGGTCCAATGTTTGCTTGAGAGGGGCACCACATTTTGGATGCAGTCCCTGAATTGAGGTCAGATCTCCCCTCCCCCAGGGGTGGGGGGGTTGCACTGGTGGTTTTCCAGGAAAAGCCATTGCCTCCCTGTGGTTATTCCTTCCCACAAAGACATCTTGACCTTCTGGAATAAGAATACATTTGGATCTGGGATATGGGGTCTTCTTGAAGGATTTCATTTAAATGAAAAGTAAATAGGTAGAAATCCATTTACCTGCATTTTCTTATACGTAGTTATGCTTGCTGCTGACCACTAGGAGGCACTATATAGCTAGCTTTCTCCTTGTATGGGGCTCATCACTGTACCTCTCCATCTTACACAGAATCAGAGCTGGACCCTTTAGCAGCAGTTGAAGCTCTCTTGCTGTCAGTAGGCAGAGGGGCTCTAGATGGCACACCCTCCTTTGAGTTGCTGCTATTAATTTACACTCTTAGACTCAGGAGCCCATTCTTAGTTATTTTGTTCAGGCCTCATGTTAGAGCCCCCTTCCCCCACACCTTTCTTATCAGGTGTTATATTTGCTCACAGCCACAACCACGTGGCCATTTTTTGTCCTTAACTGGGACTTTACAGGCACTGTAGCTTCCATCGCCTTGTGTCCAGTCTTGGCAACTTTAAGGCTCCCATGACCCCCAGAATTTGGAGTACAGGCTGAGGACGTGCATAAACCTTAAAGTTGCCAAGGTTTGACGCCTCATCTTAGTTCTTATATGTGCATTTTCCTCACCTGAAATTCTAACCATATCAGGCCTGTCCCAGCTTGGGCATTTAGGAGAGACCCTCCGCTCCATTTGTAGCAAAAGGTATCACTAAAGCCAAGCAAAGGCAGGCCTGAATGTTCCCACATAAAGTTAGTGCTTCTCCCTTCTCCCAGCCCCCCCACCATCACCGCTGGTCGCTTTGTAACTGTACAACGGTATGGTCTATGGAGATTCTCAGTCCTGCAGGTCACAGTTGTCCCAAAGATGTTTTTTTCAAGAGGCAACTGGACTTCCTTGTTTTTCTTAGAAGATGTTTTGCTTTTCATCCAAGAAGATTCTTCAGCTCTGACTGGATGGTGGGGAATGGAAAGATTTATACTCCTTGCAGAGAGAATTTGCATTCTTTTAGTGAGTCATTGAGGCCACTTGTGGGCACAGAAAAACCTCCAAGTGACCCCAATGGTGCTGTAAAAGAATGCAAATGACCAGCTGTTCTCCCATTTGTGTCCTTGGATCTGCCAGGCTTTGTTCTGGACTGGCACCTGTCATCCTCCCTCCCTATATCCCCTTACTGCTCCCTCCCTCCTTTTATGGCAGGATGCCATTTTAAGAGAATCAGGGCTGAAGTGATCTGATGGCAGATCTGACAAACTGTAAACTTCTCTGAACAGGAATTCGCTTTTGCTTACTTTATTCCTGTCACCTGCAAACTGGGAGAGACAATCCAGAAAAATCCACCCATTTGATCAGAACTTGATCTCAGGGTTTTTACCAGTATTACTGTACAGCAGGGGTCCCCAAACTTGGCAACTTTAAGACTTGTGGGCTTCAACTCCCAGAATTCTCTAGCCAGCTATGCTTATGAAATCCACAAGTCTTAAAGTTGCCAAGTTTGGGGACCCCTGCTGTAGAGCAGTAAGGGAAGAGCGCTCTCTAGAACAGATTTTACAGTAACCTTATCTCTGCCCTATGGTTGTCTTTCCAGTTCAAATTGTAGTTTATATTTTCTTCCAAGCTTTTTCCTGCAAATGCAGGTCCAATTTTTTCAGACCAACTGGGTGTTGATCCATTGGTTTCAACACAATTAATTGTCTCCACAGCCTGACATTATGGGCTGAGAGAGAAGGACTGGCCTCAAGTCACTCAGCCAGCTTTCATGCCTTTTGCAGGATTAGGATTCACGGTGTCCTGGTTTCTAGCCCAGTAACTTCACCATTTTTTCCCACCCAAATTATAATATATAATAGAATCCTATTTTGGAAACTTTTAATTCAGTAGATTATAATTGCATTTGCCTTTTATGCAACCACATCGCATGCTTTCTCATACTCTATTTGCAATCAACTGCTCTTGCAAGATCATTTTTACAAGGTAGATACCATTATTTTAGTCTGTCCTACTAAAATTTGTCTGACCCATTCACTGTACTTTCTCTTAGCATCCAAATGTATATATTAGACTTTGCTTTTAATTAACCATTATGATTAGTTGAATTTGGATGTTACTTTTAAAAGTTTGTAAATCTGTGCTTTGAGAGTTTATTTGAAGCAGAGAATGTAAGTAATGGAGGCCTTTGTTTTTTTGATGCGTGCAACTCTGTTCAGTGGAGCTAGACAGAGGCATTTTCCAGAAGAGGCCTTACTGGAAAGAATTCAGGTTCGACTTAACTCAGATCCCAATGGGGGAGACTGTCATGGCGGCGGAATTCCGAATCTACAAGATGAAAAGTTACACCTGCCATGTTAATCAGACCCTTCACATCAGCATTTACGAGGTCATCCAGGAGCACCCAAACAGGTACAAAGAGACCCAAACTTTTGATTTCAGGCCTTAGTGACTGGGCGGTGGCTCCAGCCACTGTTTCCCTGGTTAAACATTTCACTTGCATGTGAACAAATGAGCCACCAAGAGGAATTCTTCTTCTTGCCAGCCAATGTCAAGGAGACTCTCTGCTTGGTTCCTTTTACTTCTCCTCTCCCAGTGAAGAAGGAGAGCATCCCTAGATTCCAAGAGGATAAACATTTGAAAACTACAGGCAAGATTGATATTTGTCCATCTATTAATAAATATAAGACAATGCAAAAATAAAAACAGCAGAAGTCAAATATTTGCAATTGAAACTTGGATTCTTCTCTTTTGACATATATTTATGTATATATGTATGTATTTGTAGATAATCCTGAATTTAGGACCAGGATTTCCATGGCTAAGCAAAGTGGTTGTTAAGGGAATTGTTCCCAATTTAACAAGCTTCTTGCCAGGGTTGTTAAGAGAGTCACTGCAGCTGTTAAGTGATTCTGACTTCCTGCATGGGCTTTACTGGTCAGAAGCTGGAAGGGCTGCCAATGGTGCTCACAGGATGCCGCAGCCGACAAAAGTACATGCCGATTGCCAAGCGGCCGAATTTTGATCACGTGGCTATGTGGATGCTGCAGCAGTTGCAAATGTGAGAACTCATCATGACTCACTTTTGGGGGGACGCTGTAACTTTAAATGTGCATTAGAGGAGGGAGGGTGAGTCGAGGACCAATTCTAGGCGCTTCCAGTTTTCCCCTGTTCAACCAGGGACGAGCGCAAGGCCTTCAGCTGTGTGTGTCTGAAGAGCCATTGCTGGTTGATTTGTGTCCCTGAAGATCGGTGGGCCATGTAGCAGTCCTGCAGCTGGACCAGCCCTGCCCAGAGCCACCTTGACTCGCTTTCCTTGGTCAAAATTTAGGAATGTGGGAAGGCGAGAATGGTGGTTCTTGTCTCTGGCTTGCCGTCGGGTGGGATCAAACCCAAGAGCGGCTCTCTCAGCCTGAAAGGCTCTGCTCAAAGGCCAGGGATGGGTGGGTGGGTGGGATTGGCTTCCTTCCCTTTTTAAACCACACAAGAGCTAAAGCCCTCTGGGGACACCTGCACATTTGCCGCTTTCATGTGAACCTCAGAGGCTCCGATATGCTTTCTGCTCCTCCAGGGAACCTGAGCTTATGTTCTTAGACCTTCAGGAATTTCTGGCTGGCATGGACGGATGGCTGACCTTTGATGTCACAGCTGCTAGCAACCACTGGTTGTTGAACCGGAAGTACAATTTGGGGTTGAGACTTTACGTGGAGACAGAGGATGGTAAGGCTCATGTATTGTTTTGCCCATTTTAGTTTTCCATCATTCCTGTTTGAAGGGAGGAGATACTCATGGGGTATTGCAGGTAATAGGGAGAAGATACCAACTTAGTAAACAGAAACTTTGGTTCATCTAAATTCAAGTCCTCAACCCTGGTCCATGGACTGGTACCAGTCTGCGGCCTGTTGGGAACTGGTCCTTGCAGGTAGCGGGTGAGTGGGCAAAGTTTCATTTGTGCAAGTGATGGGCATGCGGAAAAACCTTTCCTCCCTTCCGTCACCACCACTGCTGCTGCCAGTCCACAGAGCCAGAAAGGTTGGGGACCGTTGATCTAAAGGAATGGACAATTATGTTGATATGTGAAGATATCAAAAGCTGGTGCTTCCCTATTGCTCCGTAATTCTGCTGAGGTTTTCGGCAATCAGCTAGGAATTGAATTAAACAGACATTCTCCAAGGCAGTTAAAGCAGTACGGTACTACATCATCCCCATGCCTGCCCCCATTCCCTTCTACAATGTTTATTCAGAAATAACTGTTATCCTTGCATTAATTAGACCCTTACAGCATTAATTAGAAGTTTCTGTCTCCTGCTCTTTGTCAGTCATGTTTTCAGGGAACACAAAGTATTCCGGCTGAAGTCTTATTCAATTAGTTCATTCTTGCTTCTTAGTATCTTTTCATTGTTTAAATTTTAGACTTGCACTCTTTGTGGAGACTAAATTTTGTCCTGATATTGTGCAAAACAATGGTAAGAAGAAGTAGCTGGTAGAGTAGTAACCCAATTCATTTGTAAGGATTTAAGGTCAAACAAAGGTGTTGGGCATTGCATTTCTCTTTGGAAATCGTGCCCAAAGGGTAGCTGGCAGTCCCGTGGTGTTTGAGGGCCCTAACGATTCATTTGCACAGTCATTTTTAGGGCAGGTCAGCGGAGACTCTGCTTCCCCCCTTCTTTTGTGCTAGAGGCAGATGCTTTGAGGGAAGGAGACACCCCACACACACCATGACCGCTGCAACCCTCTGCCTTGTGCTTCAGGGGGCATCTCTGAAGCCTCTTCCTGCAAATGGGTTATCCAGCCCTCACCCCGCAGTGTGGGGGTCCTGCTGGGAGGGACGCCAGGCTCACTGGGTGAAGGAGCTCTGTTGTCAGTCTGGCTGGCAGCATAATCGGGGTTTGTTCTTTGGCTCTTGAAGGAGAGAGTGTGGACCCTGGACTGGCCGGCCTCTTGGGTCGCCACGGACCACGTTCCAAGCAGCCCTTCGTGGTGACCTTTTTCCAGGAGACCGAAAACCAGGTCAGGCTCCCCCGAGCAGCCAAGCAGGCCAAACGACGGCCCAAGAAGACCTACAGCTTCCCACATCCCAACAAGCTTCCAGGGCTTTTTGGTAAGAAGCAGAAAGAAGGGAAGATGACTGGTTGACCAAGCTAATCACAGGGTCCGGTCCAAAAAAGTGAAAATGGCAACACCACAATCAAAGCCCCACCTGTTTTTGTGCACAACACCTTTGGGAACAGGTGGGGGCCCCTCAATCACACCCCTCAATCACACCCCTGGGCCCCTCAATCACACCCCTGGGTGTTTCTGCCCTCGTTCTGGACACCCTGGATCTAGGTGGGGCAGCTCAGGGTTTGAGAAGCAGCTGGAGACACATCACCACCTCCTTCCCTCCGATCAAGTCTGGGTGGAGATGCAGAAGGAGCCTCTTCCACCTGCAGCTTTGTTGCCCTCCTTGGCTGAGCTGCCTAGTAAAAATTCAGCCCCACACCTTCCGGACTTCAGCAGAATTTGCTTGGTCCTCAAATATACCCCAAACACATGGAAGACACACGTGTTTCGCACCTGTCAACTTCCCCAATCCTGAAGGAAGTTGAGAGCAGCCATTTACCTGGGCCAAGTTATGGCTGCCAGCAGTTTTCACCTGATGGCCTGCAATAGGCAGCAGTTCTTTGGCTGGTGGGCAAAGGGCCGGCCTGGACTCCAATTCCCAGAACTGCCAGCCCAGCCCAGCCCCCCCTCCCGACCTTCTTGGCCCACCTGAAAGTCTGAAAGGTTAACAAAGTCCAGTTGCAGAGCCGACCCTTGCACCCGGAGGCAGAACAGCCGGTGCCTCTTCGAATCTGCTCCCCCTTTGGGGAGCTCCGTGGCCCAGGGAAGGTTTCCCCAGAGGGCAGCCCTGGAAGTCAGTGCCACGGCCCGGGAGGTCTGGCTCACAGGAAAGCAGCCGTGGGCAGGGATGGAACCACGCTTGGTGCCAAGCCTTTGCCTGCCTTCATCTCCCAGAGCTGCGGCTAAGAACTGGCAGGGAAAGGCTGTGGGGCAGGACAGCTGAAGGCCCAAGCCAGGCACAGGGAGTGAGGCTATGGGATGCATTCCCCCTCCCAGGACCAAAAGGCTGGCAGTCCCACCGTGGAGCATTGGTTGCACAGCTCCGTAACAGAAGAACCCTCCTCTTTTTCCTTCCTTAGATGATGCCTATGTTTCTGAGCACAGCCAGGTCTGCAGAAGGCATGAGCTGAATGTCAAGTTTCAAGATTTTGATTGGCTGGTAACCATTTTTAACCCTGTTCTTCTTGAGTCCCCAGAAAATACCAACCGGCAGGCACCCCTGCCCATCCTGCCTCCCCCCCACCTCAGGTTTTGGCCCTGGGGCTCTCGTCTGGCTTGTAGAAAGGGAAGGGCCTAAGGCCAGACGGGGCTTCAGAGAGACAAGCCCAGCCGCCTGATTCCCAGTCGAAGAGGAAAGGGCCTCTCACAGCTCTGCTCAGCTTGAAGGTCAACCTTTTGGAAGTGAAAGTAACGTGTTGACCTCCCCATCCCACTCCATCCCAGTGTAGAACGCAGAGTAGTAGTAATAATAATAGTAATAAGCCAAAGTGCCTACCGTCCCTGTCCTATTGTGTGTTTTATTTTTCTTATATGTACTCGTTTCTTGTATTCATAACTATGTTTATCCTTATACCTATTATCTTGTAAGCGATTGACAAATCAAATAAATCAAATTAATAGAGTTGGAAGGGACCTCGGAGGTCTTCTAGTCCAACCGCTACTCAAGCTGGAGACCCTCCTGGACAATTCCAGACAAATAGCTGTCCAACCTCTTCTTGAAAACCACCCACAATTTCTGGCTCTGGTATCTTGGTATCAGACGATTCAGGAAACTGCCACTGGCCTGCCCCCCCGCCCATCAGTGTCCTTTGAGCTGCCAGTAGGAGTGGAGGGACTTACCTTCGTCCTTATCCTCCCCCAGGACTGGGTGATCGCCCCGCAGAGTTATCCCGCGTTCTACTGCGAAGGAGAGTGTGTGTTTCCCCTGAATTCCTCCATGAATGCCACCAACCATGCCATCGTCCAGTCGCTGGTCAGTATCTCTTGTGGGAAGCAGCCGGAGGGCTTCTGAGCAACTGGGGAAGATGGACAGCCATCTATTGTACTATTTGTGGCACTATTTTATTTTCTCTTGGATTTGTCTCTTGCCTGTCCCCTAGGATTTCTAAGGGGCAAACAAGACCCCCCCCCATTTTCACCACAAGACCCCTCTTCTGGAATCCATTGAGCTAGGAAGGAGAGCCTGGCCCCAAATCCCCCTGACTCTTCCCCGGAGAATTCCAGGGCTGAAAGAAGGAAGGGCAGATCCCAGGGGTCCCCATCCAAGCCCAAGCCCTCTTCCCCTTCACTAAGGTCCCCTTCCAATGGAGGCTTGTTCGAAAAAGGGTAGCCGGAATCCAGTTGTCTGGGATCAGGGCCTGCATTTTGTCCCTTTTGGAATCTCCTGAGACGGAAAGGGAGCTCTCCTATCGTCCAGGGGAATAACATTTCCCCCAGACCCCAAGGGAAAAAGCTGCCTGGCCAAGGCTGGTCTCTTCTGCATGAGGTTGGGAAAGCCTCCGTCTGCTAGGGGCAAAGCGGGCCTTTCTCCAGCAGAGCTCCCCAAAGGACCAATTCACGGGTCAGAGCTGATCTCCTTCTGCCCTTGTTGAGTGTTGGTCAAGAAGGCTGCCACAGCTGAATAATCCCCACTTTTTGAGAGGATCGTGGACACAACCCATGGCAACAGCCTCTCAACCATGGCTGCTGGAGAGAGGGAAGATGTAGGTGGCAACCTGGCCTGTTGGTTGCTTGTTTGGCGGGGGGAGGAGGTGTATGCACAGCCCACCCCAGTTTTAGCAAGAACTGTGCCGCTTGGTGGTCAGCCCAGCACCAGTGGCTGCGTGGAAGAGGCCCTCCTCCTCCTGCCACGGACCAGATCAGGAAGCCAGCAGCTGTTCCTCCCCTCAGCCGTGCCTTGCTGGAGCTTCCAACATAAATGGCAGCCTCAAAGCCAGGGGAATAAATATTTTTGCCAGTGCTGACAAATGGCCACTCATGGAAACCGCTGCGTTTTCTCCTGGGAACCAGGGTTTCTCTGAAGCATTTCCGCTTCCTTGTGGAGAGCGGCCAGGGGGCGGTGGACGGGCGGGGGTGGGGTGGGGGGGTCCGGCAAGGGTTGGACCTTCTGCTCCTGGCCAGAAGCTCAGCCCTACAGGAGGCGGCTCCGCGGGAGGCCTTGCCTGCTCCAGTGACCCTCTTCCTCCCCTCGCAGGTCCACCTGATGAAGCCCGAAGCCGTCCCCAGGGCCTGCTGTGCCCCCACCAAGCTCAGCGCCATCTTCGTCCTCTTTTACGACAGCAACAACAACGTGATCCTTAGGAAGAAGCGGAACATGGTGGTGAAGTCCTGCGGCTGCCACTAAGGCTGTGGCCGACCCAGGGCCTTTCTGGGGGAGCAGGGTTGCTGCCTGCTTCTGAAAGGACGGCAGGGAAAGCGCCTTCGCCTGCCCCTTGGACTGGGACGGAGGAGGCCAGCCAGCCCCAGACCTGTGGGCGATAGGGCCTTGTTGTGGACTCCCGCTGCTGCCAGGAGAGGAGCTGCTGCTTAAGCAAACCAACAGCCTCCCACAGAGAAACCGCTTTGCCAAGGAAAAGAAGAGAGGAACAGGCTGCAAACATCACTTGGGCTTGTATTTGGGCCTCCCTCATCCCTTCCCTGATCCTGCACCACAATCACATGAAGCCAAACACATCAAATAGACTTACTGTGTGCAAAGGCAGGCTGCAGCCTGTCAAGTAGCCCAAATTCTGCAGCAAGCAAGAGGGTGGCTGCTTAAAGGGATCCCCAGATGTGGGCAGCCCTCTGCAGCTGGCAAGCCTTCCTAGTCCCAAGAGCACCATTTCCGGGGCCTGAGCAGAGCCATAGCCAGGCACTTCCTTGGCAGCTCCTTCCCACCTTTGCTCCGCTCTCACGTGGCTGCGATCCAGAGGGAGTTCTGTCACAGGTGCCCAGAGACTTCGACATAAACCAGCATTGGCATCTTGTGGCATTCCCACTTCTCCCGAAGCAGCTGCCTCCAGAGATTCCGCTGTCAATTCTGCCAGGGCAAGAAGGGGGTTCAGAAGGCACTCTGCCTTCCAGTTCTGGCCTTGATCAACTGGGGAGGAGAGAGAGCAGCTGAGAGGCTGGGGCCAGGGGCTAAAATAGTTTAACCTGCTTATAAATGCAAAGTTACCTAATTTCACATTGTGCAAACATACTGAACAGAAATACATTGATAATTAGAAATTCATACATCTCCAAATTTTGCCTTGCAACATTTAAAGGATATCTCTATATTAAATGGAATATATATCTTGCATGGAAGTTGGGTATGTAATGCATTAACTAAGAAGAATTCCTTCTAGACAATGCACATTAAATCAGCTTGCAAATGAATATGTAAAGGAGAAATATGCACAAATTGTAGCACAAACTTTTTAAGAAAATCGATGCTATTGAGTTTGGAAGAGAGGAATTTGCAAATGGAAAGAAGAGAGGAAATGAAGCAATTTGAATAAATATCTGTGGCAGCATTGCTGCCTCTGAGAAATTTGTTTTGCTGCCCAAATGAAGGAGCAGTCACTGGCAACACAGATATGGGCATGTTACCTAAAACTGCTGTAGACATGCTTCTGTAACGGGGCTCAAAATAATGTGACTTTTATGCTAGAAAAGTCCCAATATTTTGTGGGTATGATGAAGGACTCCCCACTGCTTGTTTTAAGACGATAGAACTAAAATCATAATTTTAAAAAAAATTAAACTTCCATTTGAATATGATAGTCTACAGAACTATTGGTTGTGTTGGAAGAAATGTCCATCTGGATTCAGTTCCAAGTGGGGAGAAAGACACATTGGACGCTGCTTGGAAGGATGGTTTAATGGTAAAGCAGAATCACCAAGTACGTGTGATTCTGGGTAGCTGACCACATGGAGTGGAGAGAGTTATTTATATCCTCTCTTGGGCTTTGATCTTGAGTTTCCTGTTCCTGTGGCAAGGGCATGTATTCTATTGGTTGCTGTAAAGGCAAATCCTAGGAATTTGTCTGAGATAAGTTTGATTGAGCTGTAGACTGATATAATGTCCCCCAGGTGATTTCGTAATGCAATGAGCCCTGCTGTTAGATGGGTAGAGGGCTAATCCTATTATGTCCTGAGGGCCATGGCTTAATCCCATCACCCTGGAGCTTCAGCTTCAGGGGGGCAGGGAGCTGCAGGGAGCTGCTCTTTGTTTTTAAAAACATGTTTCTCCTTTTCTCATCCAGGGAAATATAATGTTCTGCCTTTTTAATATTTCCTAGAATATTTTATTCTTCTAGGAGAGGGGTGGGTGCTAACTTTCTTCAGTTGCATAATATATAATTCTAAATTTTAACATTTTAAAATCCCTCATGACCTATTAGCACACATGTGCTTTGCCAAAAGCAAAACAGACTACACTACAGTGTACTGATATGTAGAACCTGCCCAGGAAAAATGGAGCAGAATAGCCATTTTGTCAGGGCACTTAAAAGTGGCTTCTAGTAATTGCCTTGTTCATTTATAGGTGCTCACAAATCCACTGCTTGATTATCTTTCCCAGGATTTTCAGAGATATGGATTATTGGTCTATGGTTTTCTGGATCTATTTTCCCCCCCTTCCTGAAGATTGGGATGCCATCAGCTTTTTTTCCCTGGGCTCTGGAAGGTGATTGCAGCGACTCTGGGATGACATCTGCCAGCTCCTTCATAACCCTGGGATATAAACCACTGGACCTGGCAATTTGAACTCCTCTAAAGTGGATAGGTGTTGACTAATTTCTTACCTATTTGGACCTGAAATTTCCTTCTGTCTCCCACTGTGCTACTTCTGATGGGTTGGTCTGGTTTTTTTTCCTTTTGTGTAAAGACAGATGCTAAGATGGAATTGAGCTGCCTGTCATTTCCCCCCACCTTTTTGCCTTAGTGGACTGATCACAATCCAGCTCATCTGAAGATGCCAGATTGGGACAGACTGATCCACATGAAACTTCCAAAAAGTCCTCTGGAGCCAAGTGTCTGAGTCTGATAAAGACTTGGAAATCTGAACTCTTACTGTCCACATGGTGGCCACCAGTGCAAGATGGGATGTGAGTCAAGAAGCCAATTCAGACCGAACACCATAAAGGAACTGGAGCGCCAACAATCGTCAGGTTTTGATTACAGTTCCCGGAATTTTTGACAGTGTCTGATCTGCCCCCGTTTGCTCTCTAAGGAAAGCAAGACTCAGGACTCCCTCCACTGAAGCAAAGGAGCTTTTGCTGAAAGAAACTGGGTGCAGCGAAGTCAGGCGCAAAACACACAGCTATTTTTTCCAACCCCCCAATCCTTCCCCCAATGACCAGAGCCCCAGCCAGCCAATCAGATGCTGGTATGATGTTTTGAGAAACTCCAGGTGTCAAACTGATAACATTCCATTCTCAGGACAAACGGCCTTGAAGATCCTGGTATAGGTCGGTTTGGTGATCTGGTCTTCTTCCGTTGTCACTCCCTCCTGCCCCATTTCCCACCATTACATACACAGGTGTGGATTACATCCAGAGAGCTCCCCTTTGATGACCAGAACCCAGCAAGATGCCAGGCCAATGATGGAGATCCTGACATCGTCCAAAAGAATTTGACAACAAAAGATCACCTTACTATGTTGTGTGGACCCAGTCGTTTTGATTCCTAAATCTGGGGCTTTAATCCAGGCACAATTTCATCAGGGAAGTCCAGATCTGGGGACTTTGGCTTTGCAGCTGCTGTTCTGGGAACTCTCTTGGCCACTGAGACCAGAGTAGTGCAAAACTTTAGGAAGGCAGCAGTGAGGCAGGGAGTGCAATTTCCCATGCAGCTTAATCCTCCTCCAGATCAAGAAAGATGCTCCTTCCCCATCACAAGCAACACTTACTTCTTGGTGCCAGAGCTCAGGTTAATGTAAATTAATCCCAGCTCAATTAAATAGGCTCATTATGGTCTGGATTTTATGAAGCTAGTGGATTGGCCTGGCTTGCGGTGTGGGAACAGGTCTTGCCTCAAATTCAGCTGTCTTGTGAGCTTTCAGTGTCAATGACTCAATCCTGCCAGCATTGCGAGATCCCCCTGGTGGATCACTGCTTTTCTCCAGAGGGGGACCTCAGAACAGAGCTCTGTAGGATCAGGCTGACAATGTTTCCCACGAAGGCAACATAACCCATAATTACATATTCTGTCAAGAAAAAAACACCCTTCCACTCATTTGTCTGGGAATTTTTGCCAGCCAACTTCTCCAGAAGGTGCTGTTATTGTGCCCTTCCACCAAGATCGCTTTCCAAAATGATGGCTGCAGCTGTTCTGCTTAGGCCAATGCCAACCTTGCAGGATTTCCTCAGCACCGGGGAAAGGGAGGGAAACCTCCTTGGGGCTGTTTGTTCGGGAGTTTCTTCTCCATCACAGAGGTCCCACATGCACCAGGAACGTTACGCCTCACGATTAAAAGATGCTCCAGTTCACACCTGATGCAAAGCCGTAAGAAGGTTGGTGGGTTTGGGTGGGGCACAAAGTAACCAAAGAGCCTCTGCAAGCCTTCGTGCCTGGTGACCCCGAGGTCTGTTGAAGCAGGGCCTCCTTTCGGAAATACAGTCTTTAGTGAGGAAACACACAGCTCCTGTTTTGACCCATACATCACCTCAAGGATAGACAAGGCATAATAACCCCAAGGGGAAGTTGAACCCCATTTTAAGCCCAAACTAGGGCTGCAGAAACCTAGATGAGCAGCAGAGGCAGCTGCCTGGAATTTTCTGCAACAGTTGAAACAGATAACAGATAATCAGAGTTGGAAGGGACCTTGTAGGTCATCTAGTTCAACCCCCTCCCAAGCGGGAGACCCTACACCATTTCTGACAAATGGCAGTCCAATCTCTTCTTGAAAGTCTCAAGTTGATGGCGCTCCCACAACTTCCAAGGGCAAGTTGTTCCATTGGTTGATGTTTTTCCTTATTTCCAGGTTAAATCTCTCCTTGTTCAGTTTTATAGAGTGGTATTAGTACTTCCCTTGATCTTGATTGTATCCCTCTGTTAATACAATTTAGGATTGCATTAGCTTTTTTGGCTGCTGCTGCACATTGCTGGCTCATATTTAGCTGGTTGTCCACTAAAACTCCAAGATCCCTCTCACAGTTACTGCTATTGAGCCTGGTTTCACCCAGTCTATATGTGTACTTTTGGTTTTTCTTGCCTAAGTGTAGGACTTTATTTTTCTCTACATTGAATTTCATTTTGTTAGATATGTCCCAGTGTTCCAGTCTGTCAAGATCCACCTGGATCTTGAGCCTGTCTTCTTGGGTATTAGCTATTCCTGCCAGCTTAGTATCATCTGCAAATTTGGTAAGTTCCCCTTCTATTCCCTCATCTAAGTCGTTAATGAAGATATTGAAAAGTACTGGGCCTAAGACGGAACCTTGTGGCACCCCACTGCTTATTTCCCTCCATGTAGACTTAGACCCATTAAGGACTACTTGTTGATTATGGTGTGCCAGCCAGTTGCGAGTCCATCTAGTGGTGGTGCTATCTATTCCACCTTTTTCTAGCTTACTAAGAAATAGGTTGTGGTCTACTTTATCGAATGCCTTGCTGAAATCTAAATATATCATGTCCACAGTATTTTGCTGGTCTACTAATTTAGTCACTATGTTGAAGAATGAAATAAGATTGGTTTGGCATGATCTGTTCTTTAACAAATCCGTGCTGACTGCTAGTTATTACTTTACTTGTTTCTAGATGTTGGCAGATCTGTTTTTTTATTATCTTTTCCAGTATCTTCCCAGGTATTGATGTTAGGCTGATTGATCTATAGTTTCCTGGGTCTGTTTTTTTTTTCCTTTTTTGAAGATGGGAACCACATCAGCTCTTTTCCAGTCCTCTGGTAGTTCCCCGGTGCTCCAGGATTTTTAAAGATATGGTGCAGTGGTTCTAAGATGACCTCTGCCAGTTCCTTTAAAACTCTGGGATGTAATCCATCAGGGCCTGGTGATTTATTTTCATCAAGATCAGACAGGTGTTCTCTTATTAATTTTTTTCTTATTTTAACTTTTGTTTCTGGTCTGTCTTTTAGAGTTATGATTTTGGTGGATGGAGCTAGAATTTCTTTTTGCGTGTGAAGATTGATGCAAAGAATGAGTTAAGCAGTTCTGCTTTCTCTCTGTTGCTGTTACTTCCTTGCCTCTTTAGTGGACCGACTGTTTCCTTGATTTTTTTCTTGTTAGTTATATGTTGGAAGAAACTTTTTTTATTGTCTCTGACTTTTGTTGCAAATCTTTGTTCATTCTGAGCCTTTGCTATCCTGACTTGGTCTTTGCAGATTCTGGCTATCTGCTGATATTCTGCTTTAGCTGTATGTCCTTCTTTCCATTTTTTGTACTTGTCCTTTTTTTCTTTCAATTTGCCAGAGAGATCTTTGTGCAGCCATGCTGGTTTCTTCTTGGATTTCTTGTTTTGCTTTCTCAGTGGTATTGTGCTGGTCTGGGTTTCTATGATCGTACTTTTTAGTTTCCCAAGATTCCTGAGTTGTTTTCCCCTTTAGGATTTTCATCCATGGAATCTTTCTGTCAGGCTACAGAACTTTTTCCCATTCAATCAATAAGAATGAACTTCTGAGAACCAAATGTATCAAAAGGAATCCTTTATTGAGATGAGACAATTCATGTAGGAGTTCAAAGCAGTGTCTGAGGTCCCTCAGGCATACAGTGATAGATAGAACCCCTCCCCTTATTTCAATGTTTATTTAGGGAAACAAAAGCCAATATGTTAATTCCCCTCCCCCAGCTCCTCTGGGAGGGGATCTTTCCCCTTTAGGAAGGTTCTTTCTCACGTACATTTCCCAAGACGTACCTAATTTCCCCCCACCCTGTTTTCAGAACGGACTGTTTTTTGGAGATTGCCCAGAGCACTTCACTGTGGAGTTTCATGGTCTTCTCATCTCCCGGCTGTGCCTCTCAGAGGTGTTAGGTTTTGGCCATCTGGCTTCCCTCCCTCCATTGTATCATGTGTTGGTGTACAAATTCGATATAAGGTTAAATATATTCAGGTTACATCAAGAAAGGATTTCTTTATCAGTCTCCCCCCCTCCTTTTTTTCTTCTTCCACTGAAGAAATGACAGATACACGGATCTGACATCCTGCCCTCCTTTAAAAAACAGATAGGTCTACCTGAAAAAAACAAAAATCATGTGTTACATGTGCAATTCAGGATGGTTTATCAGGGTATTTTAGGTGGAACTTTCGTAGTAAGGTGGGTGCTTTTAAATGTTGTTTGGCTACCCACTCATTTTCTGAGGAAGGAAGGTGTTTCCAAGCTACTAAATATTGTGTGGATCCATGGTGAGTGCATGAATCAAGGATATCTTTAATTTCAAAATGTTGTTCCCCATGTATCATGATGGGGGTTGGGGGTATGGGAAGGTGGGGCCTGAGGTTTGAAGTGATCTCCGGTTTGAGCAAGCTACAGTGAAATACTGGATGAATCTGCCTAAGTGTTTTTGGAAGACGAAGCTCTACCATCATGGGGTTGATAATTCTGGAGATGGGGAATGGCCCAATGAATTTGGTCCTAATTTCTTAGAAGGTTGTAATGATTTTAAGAATTTTGTGGACAAATATACACGGTCTCCAATCTTGAAAGGTTTAGGTTCACAGCATTTTATGTCTGCTTGAGTTTTGTAAACTGCTCTAGCTTCCTGTAGAGATAATCTTACCACTGGCCACATGGCTTGTAAATTATCCATCCACTCCTTAAGGGAGGGGATTTCAGGTTCTTTGGTGGGTAGTTCCGGCATGGGGTTGAACTCTTGGCCCGTGGCTACGTGGAATGGGGTGAACCCCGTGCTACTATGGACTGAGTTATTGTATGCTACCTCTGCAAAAGGAAGAAGGTCAGTCCAATTGTCCTGTTGGTAATTAATAAAGCATCTTAAATATTGTTCTAATACGCTGTTCACTCTCTCTGTAATTCCATCGGTATGGGGATGGCTTGATGACGACAATCCCTGGGTGGAGCCTAATAGGTTTAAAAACGCCCTGCCAAAATTTGGATGTGAACTGAACACCCCTATCTGAGATAATCCGTTGGGGAGCTCCATGAAGGCGATAAATGTGTATTAGGAACATCTTTGCCAATGCTTTGGCAGTCGGGATCTTTTGGCATGGAATAAAGTGAACCTGTTTGGAAAAAAGATCAGTTACAACCCAAATGACAGTATTCCCAGCACTCTCGGGAAGTTCCACTATAAAGTCCATAGAGATCTCTTTCCAGGGAGCAGAAGGGTCCGCTACTGTTTGTAAAAGTCCAGGATATTTTCCTTGTCTTCTCTTTGCAGCAGCATAGGTGGGGCAGCTCGCAACATAGTTTTCAATGTCCTTTTTGAGGGACGGCCACCAAAATTGTCTTTTGATGAGGTGCAGGGTTTTTACAAACCCAAAGTGTCCTGCTATTTTGGAGTCGTGGCAGCGTTTCATGAGTTCCATTCTCTGGCTTGCAGGGACATAAAGCTTGTTTTCTACCCAAGCCAGTCCATCTTTGAGTAAGCAAGTGTTTCTGTTAGCCTGGAACCAATCATCCTTAAGTAGTGCCTCCTTAAATATTGACGTCATTGTGTCTTCAGTCAGGGATGATTTTTTTTTCTCTTGTGCCTGGGTGATTATTTATTTATTTATTTATTTTTAGGTTTTATATACCGCCCATCTCCCGAAGGACTCAGGGCGGTGAACAGCCAACTAAAATACATATAGACAAATATAAATTGTTAAAAAAGAATTAAATCCTAGGCTGTCCCTATAAAAATCTAAAAACCCCCAATTAAAATAAATTAAAACTTTGTACCCCATCCCAACTAATCTAAAAACCCCATTTAAAAATCCCATTTGAGTCAGCTCAGGCCGGCCTGCTCGAAGAGCCAGGTCTTCAGGTCACGTCTGAAGGCCCTCAGGTCACTGGTCGTTCGTAGTCCAGGGGGCATCCCTTTTCAAAGGGTGGGTGCCCCCACAGAGAAGGCCCTGTTCCTTGGGGTCACCAGGCGGCAAATAGAAGGCGTCAGGACCCGGAGGAGACCCTCTCTGTGGGAGCGCACCGGTCGGTGGGAGACTACTGGCAGAATGCGGTCTTGTAAGTATCTTAGTCCGATGCCATGGAGCGCTTTAAAGACCAAAACCAGTACTTTAAAGCGAACCCGGAAGGCCACCGGCAACCAATGCAGCTCGCGCAGGAGGGGCGTCACGTGGGAGTATCTCGATGCCCCCATAACTACCCGCGCGGCTGTATTTTGTACCAGTTGAAGCCTCCGGGTGCTCCCCGCAGGGAGCCCCATGTAGAGGGCATTACAGTAGTCCAGACGGGAGGTGACCAGGGCATGCGTGACTGTGCGTAAGGCGTCCCGATCAAGAAAGGGCCGCATCTGGCGTATCAGGCGAACCTGATAAAAAGCCCCCCTGGAGACGGCCGTAATATGATCTTCCAAAGACAGCCGTACATCCAGGAGGACACCAAGATTGCGTGCCCCTTCTGTGGGGGTCAAGATCTCATCCCCAATAGCCAGCGACGGAGTCAGCTGACTATATCGGGCCGCCGGAAACCACAGCCACTCGGTCTTGAAAGGGTTGAGTCGAAGCCTGTTCTCGCCCATCCAGTTCCGCACAGCCTCCAGGCAACGGGCCATAACCTCCACAGCATCGTTGGGGTGGCTTGGGGTGGAGATGTAAAGCTGAGTATCATCAGCATAAAGATGGCATTTCACCCCAAAACCACGGATGATCTCTCCCAGCGGCTTCACATAAATGTTGAACAGAAGAGGGGAGAGGACCGACCCCTGAGGCACCCCACACATGAGGGGCCTAGGGGTGGACCTCCCCCCCCCCCCGTCAACACAAATTGCGAGCGGTCCGAGAGGAAGGAGGAGAACCACCGCAAAACGGTGCCCCCAATTCCCAACCCCTCCAACCGCCGCAATAGGATACTATGGTCGATAGTATCAAAAGCTGCTGACAGATCTAACAGGACCAGGGCAGAGGAATAACCTCTGTCACGGGCCCTCCAGAGATCATCTACCAACGCGACCAATGCTGTTTCGGTACTGTGCCCGAGCCTGAAGCCCGATTGGAACAGATCTAAATAGAATGCTTCCTCCAGATACTGAGGGAGCTGACGCGCCACCACACTCTCAACAACCTTCGCCAGAAAGGGAAGGTTGGAGACAGGACAATAGTTATTTAAAAGAGCCGGATCCAGGGAAGGCTTCTTGAGGAGGGGTCGCACCACCGCCGTTTTCAGGGCGGTAGGAAGAGCCCCCTCCATCAACGAAGCGTTGACAATCCCCTGGAGCCAGCCTCGTGTCACCTCTCTGGAGGTAGAAACCAACCAGGAAGGGCACGGGTCCAATAAACATGTGGTGGCATTCAGCCTCCCCAGTAATCTGTCCACACCCTCGGCGGTCACAGGATCGAACTCCTCCCAGATAACCGTCTCAAGACCTGCCCTGGACACCTCCCCCGGGACCACCCAACTGGAGTCCAGCCCATCCCGAATCTGAGCGATTTTATCATGCAGAAATCGGGAAAACTCTTCTGCCCTACCCTGCAAGAGGTCCTCCCGCGCTCTCGGCTCAAGCAGGAAGCGGGTCACTCTAAACAGGGCAGCAGGCCGATTTTCTGCCGACGCAACAAGGGCGGAGAGGTGTGAACGCTTCGCCGCCTCTATCGCCACTAGGTAGGTCCTAATATAGGACCTCACCTGTGTCCGGTCAGACTCCGCACGACTGGCCCTCCAGATGCCCTCCAGACGTCTTTTCCGGCATTTCATCCCCCTCAGCTCCCCCGTAAACCACGGAGCCAGGTGGGATCTATGCCGAGTCAGAGGTCGCAAAGGCACAACTCGGTCCAGAGCCTCAGCGGCCAACCTATCCCAGGTGGCCACCAAGTCTGTGGCCGAGTTATGAGCCAGAGTTTCAGGAAATGGCCCAAGCTCCATCTGAAACTGTTCAGGATCCATCAGGCGCCTGGGGCGGAACCATCTCCTCGGCTCCGCCTCCCTGCGATGCGGGGTGGCGGCACCGAAGTCCAGTCTAAGAAGAGAATGATCGGACCATGACAAGGATTTTATAACTAAGTCCCCAACACGATCATTCAACCACTGACCAGAGGCGAAAATCAGGTCCAGTGTGTGTCCCCCCGTGTGAGTGGGGCCAGAAACTAATTGGGTCAGATCCATGGCCGTCATGGAAGCCAGGAACTCCCGGGCCACCCCAGAGGTTTGCCCGAGCGAAGGCAGGTTGAAATCACCCATGACTAAAAGCCTGGGGGTTTCAACCGCCAGCCTGGCTATCACCTCGAGGAGCCCGGGCAGGGCCGATGACACGTGGCAGGGAGTCAGGTACGTTATCAACAGGCCCATCTGAACCCCCCGACCCCACTTCACAAAGAGAGACTCACAACCAGCCATCTGAGGAACAGTGGCCTCCCTAGGACAAAGGACTTCTCTAATAATCGCCACCACCCCACCACTCCTTCCCTGAGACCTCGGTCGATGGAATGCTTGGAAACCTGGTGGGCACATCTCTACCAGAGGGACGCCACTCTCTGGGCCCAACCAGGTTTCGGTGACCCCCGCCAGATCCGCACCCTCCTCCTGAATCAGATCGCAAATCAGGGGGGCCTTGTTAACGACGGACCTGGCATTACATAACATCAGCCGGGTACTCAGGGCCTGAGACTCTGCACAACCAGGCCTGCCAGACGGGTCGGGAGGGTCGGAGCGCGCCACCGCTTGGAGACAGCGGGCACGCGATCCCCTAACCTGATATGGTCCTCTACCCCCGTCATATCTGCCCCTCCCACTTATGGTGCCAATGAGACCCGCCCCCTGCTGTCCGAATTGTGTTCGCCCCCATGACTCACGACCCTCTGGGCCCTCCCAGACGTGCACTCCAGCCTGGCTGACTCCAAACCGCCCTGGGTTATCCCCCAAACCCGGACCGGGTATCCTCCCTAACCCTAATAACCCCCCCGGGTTATCCCCCAAACCTGGACCGGGTATCCTCCCTAACCCCAATAAGTTACCATCCCCCAACCCTCTCCCTTGGCTGCTAGTTGGGTCGGTTGGATCATCGGTTTTATAACCTCAATCTTTTTGCTGTTGTATTGGGGTTTCTTGGACAGTGCATCTGCTAAGAAATTCTTTCTCCCAGGAAAATATTTGAGAGTGAAATTAAAACGTTCAATATATTGAGCCCACCTTGCTTGTTTTTCGGAGAGTTTCCGTGGATTTCTCAGAGTTTCCAGATTTTTGTGATCAGTCCATACTTCAAAGGGGATTTGGTTTCCTTCCCGGAAATGTCTCCATGTGAGAATTGCCCATTGCACAGCATATGCCTCTTTCTCCCTTATGGCCCATCTTTGCTCGGTTTCCATCAGTTTCTTGGATGTATAAGCGCATGGTTGTAATTGTCCACTTCCATTCTTTTGGAGGAGGACTGCCCCAACTGCAACATCACTGGCGTCTGCTTGGATGACAAAAGGTTGTTCGGGATCTGGGTGCTTAAGGACCGGTTCTGCTGCGAACAGACATTTGAGTTTCTCGATGCTGCTTGGCATTCCATTGTCCAGATGAGGGGTTGCCTAGGTTTGGGTTTCTCTCCCCCCTTCATTTTTAGCAAGTTCGTGATAGAAAGGGTTATGTTTGCAAAAGCTGGAATGAATTGACGATAAAAGTTTGCAAACCCCAGGAAGCTTTGCAGTTGTTTGCGGGTGTGCGGTGGGTCCCAGTCCAATACACCTTTTACTTTCTGTGGGTCCATCTCTATGGGATATTCTGTACCCCAAATAGTCAATTTTCTCTTGTTGAAACTCTCATTTGGAAAGTTCTGCATGTAGTTTAGCATCTAAGAGTTTTGTGAGAACTGCACGGAGTAGCTTGATGTGTTCTTCCATCGTTTCCGTGTAGATTAAAATATCATCAAGATACACTAAAACCCCTTTATATAAAAATTCATGAAGGGTTTCATTGATCAATTGCATAAACACTGCAGGCGCTCCTTGCAGTCCAAAAGGGAGCACTTTAAATTGGTAGCATCCCAATGCTGTCTTCCACTCATCCCCTTCCTTTATTCTGATGTGGTAATATGCCTCCCGTAGGTCTAACTTTGAAATTTTTTTTCCTTTCAAGAGGTGGGCTAACATGTCCTTCATGGGGGAGTGGATACATATTCTCTATGCAAATTGCATTCAATTTTTTATAATTAACACACAGACACATGGAGCCATCTTTCTTTTCACGGAATAACACTGGGGCAGCTATTTTTGGTCAGGCGGGTTCGATGAAACCCCTTTTTAAGTTTTTATCGATAAATGGTCTAAGTTCTTTCAGTTCTCTGGGAGACATGCAGTACATTTGTGGTTTGGGGAGTTTAGCCCCTGGTAGGATTTTGATAGCGCAGTCTGTGCTCGATGGGGTGGGAGTTCATCACAAGCTTCCACACTAAATGCTTGGCCAGATCCTGGTACTCATTGGGGATGTTAATGGGTTCAGCCAACTGTCCGGTCATGGCTGATTCTCTGTTCTCTTTCCCTTCCTTTATCCTTTCCTCTGAGCTTTTTGCAAATATTATGTCTCTCTGGAATTGTATGGTTCCTTTCCTCCAATTTATTTTTGGATTCCATTTCTGTAGCCATGTGAGACCTAGGACTAGTGGCTCTTCCATTCCTGGGGTTACAATGAATGTGAGCATCTCCCTGTGGTTTCCTAGTCTTATTTTCAATGGTTCTGTGGTAAACCTGGTTGGCTCCCCCCCCCCCCGCTATAGTTCCATTTAATTGACAGAAAGCGATGGGATTTTCCATTTCTTTCAGTTGGATTCCCAATTTATCTGCAAGGGAGGGTTTGATTAGGCATCGGGTGCATCCCGAGTCCAGCAACGCTGCAACTTCCTCCCCTTCCCTCGGCTGGGGATAAACAGTCTCAGGGGTAGGGTGATTGGTTCAATTGGATTGCTTACCAGCGGGTCATTTTCTGGATCACTTTCGGACTGACTCAGGTCCTCTCAGAGTGTTTGGGATTCTTCCTCAGGGTTGGGGGGGATCAGAATCCCACATCTATTCGGCCTCTCAGGCCAGTCTCCTTCCCTCGAGGGCTGGATGTTGCGGGTTTCCCCCCTGATGGGTGGTCTAGCTTTCTGGCAGGAGTCTTCGAGTGGCATTCTGCTGCGCGGTGTCCCTCCTTTCCACACTTAAAGCAACCAGACGTTCTTGGAGTCATGGTGGATTGGGGTTTGAAAACCTCCCGTTTCCCCAGGGGTGGGGATCTTTTCCAAAACTTACCGGCGCGGTACCGGTTTCGAGTCATGTCTATCTCTGCCTCCTCTGCCATCATGTACCATTCATGCAAGAGATTTGGGGCCCCACGGGCCAGGCAGGTAGCGTATAGATCAACATTTAGTCCATCTTTGAACCAGCAGACTAGGATATCCTCTGGCCAATCTACCTGGCTGGCCAGGTCACGAAATTCCTCGGTGCATTCTGCTACCAGGCGACAGCCTTGTTTCACGACTCTAATGCGGTCGCAGGCTTTTCTATCGGCAAGCGGGTCCTCGAAGCGGTGGCACAGGGCCATCATAAAACGATCTAGGTTTCTTAATTCTGGGGCGTTGATGTTGTGGAGCGTCACCATCCATCTGGCTGCTGCCTCTTCAAGAGCCAGGGTGACAACTTGTACTCGGGATCCTTGGGTTGGGAAATTCTTGCATGTAGGTAAGCACATGCGCCAGGAAAAATCCCAGTTTCTGGGGGTCTCCATTGAATTTTAACCCCAAGGGCGAGATCTTCCTCTGTAGTTGTATGTTTCTAGGTTGGCCAGGGTTAGTTCCCTGATCCAGGGCATTTAATGGTCAGGTACCTGGTGTGGCTGCTGGTTCTTCAGCTTGTCCCTCTTCCCGCTCAATCTCCGCTGGATCCGGGGTGGCGGCTCGGGTTCTCCCATTCTCTGGTTCCCTTGCTCTCCTGCATTGTCATCTTTGTGCATCCCCCACATCGAGGTTCTCCAGGGCTTCCCTCACTAGGCGATTTATGTACCGTCTCATTCAGTCGTCGGCCGGTGGCTCCTCGTCCCATTCTTCCTGATTCGATAGGACCTCTAGCTCCAATTTCCACCTGGGTTTACGATTTCCTCGGGTGAGGGTTACTCCCCTGGTTCTTCCATCCCAGGTGTCTCTCTTTCCTACACCTATAGACCACCGGGGCTTGGTGAAGGTTTCGCAGGCAGCCTCGCTATCTTCGATGGGATGCATCAAGTCAGTATCTGACTGGGTAATTGTTGACGTTTCTCCCCAGCATTCGGCTCCCCCTTGCTCCTTACTGTATTCAGACATTTTTCTTCTCTTGCAGGGTCCCCTCGGTAGAGTGAAAGGTTTTTTTTTAAAAAAAATTCCTCTCTGGGTTGACCTCTATTGCAGACGCTGCTTTATGTCAGGTTACAGAACTTTTTCCCATTCAATCGATAAGAATGAACTTCTGAGAACCAAACGTATCAAAAGGAATCCTTTATTGAGATGAGACAATTCATGTAGGAGTTCAAAGCAGCGTCTGAGGTCCCTCAGGCATACAGTGATAGATAGAACCCCTCCCCTTATCTCAATGTTTATTTAGAGAAACAAAAGCCAATATGTTAATTCCCCTCCCCCAGCTCCTCTGGGAGGGGATCTTTCTCACAATTTTCCAGGATGTATCTAATTTCCCCCCACCCCCTTTTCAGAATGGACTGTTTTTTGGAGATTGCCCAGAGCACTTCACTTTTTTTATGGTCTTCTCATCTCCTGGCTGTGCCTCTCAGAGGTGTTAGGTTCTGGCCATCTGGCTTCCCTTCCTCCATTGTATCATGTGTGGGTATACAAATTCAATATAAGGTTAAATATATTCAGGTTACATCAAGAAAGGATTTATCAGTCCCCGTCCCCCCCTTTTCTTCTTCCACTGAAGAAATGACAGATACACGGATCTGACACTTTCCCAAGTTCTGAGTTTATTGAAATCGGCTCTTTTAAAATCCAAGACTCTGGTGTCGTTGTTCTGTTGCTTGTGTTTGTGTTATGTTGAATTCTAGTATGACATGGTCACTCTCACCCAGGGTTCCTGCAGTTTCAACTCCCTCTATCACTTCTTCTCTGTTTGTAAGAATTAAGTCCAGTATGGCTGTCCCTCTAGTTTCACCCTCTACCTTTTGGACAACAAACTTGTCAGCTAGGTTGGTCAGGAACTTATTTGATTTCTCACTTGGTGCAGAATTAGTTTTCCAATTGATATCAGGATAATTGAAGTCTCCCATTACTATTGTTGTGTGTTTCCTGCATATGTGTTAGTTGGCTGGCAAAAAAGACATCTATTTTTTCTGCTTGATTGGGTGGCCTATAATATACACCTATGGCCACGTCATTCTTTTCTTTTATATTGACCCATATGCATTCTAGGTTTTCATCTTTGGTTTCATGCATTTCTGCAGCAATATAGTGGTCCTTTACATACAGTGCAACTCCACCTCCTCTTTTATGGGGTCTGGTTTTTTTTGAATAGTTTGTATCCTTCTACCAGTATGTTCCAGTGGGTTTCATCCCACCAAGTTTCTGTTATTCCAACTATGTATTCATATACTTCATGTATTCGTAGTTCTAGTTCATCCTGTATGTTCCCCAGACTTTGTGCATTTGTATGTAGGCACTTGAGATCTTTTATGTCTGACACGGTGTTTACTGTCTACATAACCTGTGTTGTGCCTGCCTGTCCCTACTTTCTTGCCACCTGTTTGATTAGTGAACATGATATGGCACTCACGATTAAATGCTTGGTTTTGGTTGGCATCAAGGTTGATAATCTTACCTGCACAAACATCTATTTTGCATGCACTGGTATCCTTATTAGTTTTAGGTTGCTGGGGACAGAAATGTTCTGAATCCATTAATTCTCTGTCTCCGCTGTTCAGTTTAATGCCAAGTAACTCAGTCCCTTTAATGAATTTAATGCCAAGTAACTCAGTCCCTTTCTTTGATTGATGCAAACCATCTCTTTTGTACAGTTTTTCATTGGACCAGCTGCAGACATCATGACTAATAAAACCAAAGCCTTCCCTTTTACACCACTCCTTTAGCCACACATTAAACTCTGCTACACTCTGCCCTTTCCCTTTTTGTTCCTTGTATACTGGTAGAACCTCTGAAAAGATAAGCCTACAGTCCATATTACTAAATTCATACCCCAAGCTCTGGAAGTCTTTCTGAATAGAAAGTACATCTTTCTGGGACAGATCATTTGTACCAAGATGTATAATACCATCAACGTCACAGTCCTTGCTGGCATTCTTGACTTAAGAATATGCTTCTTGTCTCTGCTGGCAGTAGCACCTGGTAGACACCTGACCTCTCCACCCATCTCCACCCAGCAAGCCCACCTGTCAAGACGGTTCCGATCACGGTATGACTCAAGTTCTGTCTCTAATGTGCCATATTTGCAACACATATAAAAGGGGAGAGGCTCAACTGCCCATTGGGACTATTTTGATGGGCACCCCCACCCAGCTCCCGATCCTGGGAACTCCCCCAGCCCCTCAGTAGTCCCCAGCTGTCTGCCTAGTCCCCCCAGAAACAAACTGGGCAGAAACGCCCAATGGTGACTGGCTGCAGGGACTAATGGAGGCTCTGGCCCTATTGGCTCTCTTACCAGTCCCTGCAGCCAGCAGCAGCTCCAAAGGGAGGGAAGAGGAGGGAGCCCAACACCGAGCAAGCAAGCATGCCAACCAACATTCCCAAAGGCTGCTTTTCTGATGTGTGCATGGGGGGGGAGCTGCTTCTATGCCTGGGTTTGGATATCCAGGGGAGGGCTGCTGTCCCACCTCCTGAGCCCAGCTGTATGTCGCAGCTGCTGGGGTGCTTCAAGTGCCTGGTTCCCTTCCGCTTCCCATGGAGCGAGCCTCCCGCCCCCTCCGAAAATGTGGCACCTTCTGCTGCTCTTCTGCTGCCTGCAGACACCAGGCTTATGAGAGGCAGTCAAGAGATCTTGCAAAAGTGGCTGGGTCTCCTTTTCCAGCCACTTAGTACTTCTGAGCCTTAACTGCACGACTGACAAAATCGCAGTCAATTTTATTGTAACATTGCAATTGTCCATTGTACAGTTTCAGTACAATACCTTGTTGGAATCTTCCTATCATGGATATTGTTTCATTTATTTGGGAGTGTTTCCCTGGCAGATTGAGCCGCGTACAAGTAACAGGAAGAACTAGAACACGCTTCAGTCCGAGTGTTCCTCTTCCCTTCCAGAGCAGCTACGAGAAATCTTAGGGCACTTTTTGCTCCAATCTCATGTTCTTGTTGTGCTGTGGTTCCTGCTGATGCCAAAAGACAAATGGCACCATTCACTTCAGCCGTATTTTGCATCTTTCACGATGAAAACAAAAAGTGAAAGCTGATCTTGCCAGAAAGAGAGTATGCCGCACATGGTTTCTTGCCATGTGCAAACATCCATCTAATCTGTGAAATTCCATAATTTCCAGCATGGAAAGAAATGGAAAACTCAGACTAAGAAAGGTTGCACCAGACCAACATTGTTAAATGAGTAAGCAATTCAAGGTAAACCTTTAATGGGTAATTATGGAAAATTAAGTCAGATCTGTTGTAAAAAATACGTATACTTTTATGGGGGGAAAATTATGTACAAAAGTTATCTCTCACAGCTTCACAGTTCTGAGCACATAATACAGAGTCAGACTAGATGTTTAGAAAAGCACCCCAGTTTCCATTCAGAGCGAAGTGAGGCTGTTTGCTCTCTTCCCGTTAGCCAGTATTCCCAACCAGCGTCTGCTTGCAGCCACATTCAGATGAATTCACCACAATCAGAGACGATGACTTTTTGCTTTGGTTTCCCGTCTTTGCTGCCTTGAGCCTTCAGAAGGAGAGAGAGTAAGATTGGGGTGGGGTGGGGGGTGGGGGGGGAAGCAAAGCCAGGCTGCTCGCCCACAAAGTCTCATCCTCACCTCAATCTGCCGCATCACGTCCATTCCTTCAGTCACCTCTCCAAAGACCACGTGCTTCCCATCCAGCCAGTCGGTCTTGTCGCAAGTGATGAAAAACTGGGAGCCATTGGTGTTGGGACCAGAATTGGCCATGGACAGCAAACCTGGAGGGAGGGACACACGGGTTTGGTATCCCCCACCACTTTGCCTGGGCAACTTTTGGGGAACTAAATTCAGCAAGATTTGGGGTTCTATTGCTGTTGGAACCAATAGTCCTTGCTGCAAGGACAAAGGCTGAAGAACCTGCTTGGTGCCCAAAAAAAGGGCCGGGGAATGAAGCCCCCAGCAGTGTCATTCTTGCCATAACAGTGTCTGCAGAGTCAGTGGGGTTGGAGAAATGGAATGGAATGGTTCAAAGGCTTGGAAAAAAATATGCACAAACCAGCAGTCGGGTCAGTTGTGTGGAAATCTTACGAAGGAATTTAGCTTTTGTAGAACCAACTCCTTCCAGAGGCAAGGCTGCTGGCCACTTGAAGGGAAGGGAGCTGCCCACCAGGGCAAAAGGACTTGGTGTCCTGGCAAAGCAGATGCAGTGGCATCTGGGCTGCCAAACACCTGGATGCCCTGCCACACTCTACCTGGCGCAGTGTGCTTTAGGATAAAGTTTTCATCATCAAACTTCTTCCCGTAGATAGACTTCCCGCCGGTACCATTGTGGTTGGTGAAATCTCCAGCCTGGCACATGAACTGGGGGATAATCCGGTGAAAGCTGCTCCCCTTAAAGCCGAAGCCTTTCTCATGTGTGCAAAGACAGCGGAAGTTCTCTGCAAGTCAAAGGGCAAGGTGGAGCAGCAGAAATGGCAAAGGGGAAGAGCAGAAGCAGGTGGGGCTTGTTAGAATACCATCCCACTTAAAATCGGGTCAGGGCAACTGTTAAAAAACCAGTTACACCTAGTTTCACTGTTATTACTGTTGGTCTCTTGAATTCCAGTATTTTCCAAGTGCTGCCATGGGATCCAGAGTAGAGCACCACACTTCGGCACTTGTCACCTCCTTAAATTAATTGTGTCTTTGTTTTAGGTTTGATCTTTTTGTCTCAATCTTTAGCTCTATCTTCCAAGGGCTTGACTCAATAAAAGTTATAAACCCTGACACGGGATTAATTACAATATGTGGCATTTAATAAAATCTATTCTAATTGAAAATCACACATTTTTGCAGAGGTAACTCTACAAAATGACTATATACTATGCACTTAAAAGCTCAAAGCTACTGTGCTCATAAGTATTTGAAAAAACCCTCAAGCATCCAGCATGTACAGAAATAGAGAGAAATGTGCTGAACAATCACTTTGACAGAAATCCTGTAAATTTAGAAAAGGAGCAAGGAAAGCCACATCCTCCAGTCTTCACCAAGGTGGGGAAAAATATTGCTATAATTCTGGGACAGGCCAGAACTCTTAAAATAGAAACATTTTTTTTTTTCACCACAAGACGAGCCTTAGGAAATTTTGTGATAAAAAACAAAACCCTTAAAGTGAAAAATCTGTACTTCTGGCTTCTAAGTGGGGTCACTTGTGGCACAGAAACAGAGCAACTGTCATGCATCTGATGATTCAACCTTATTTCCTGATTTGCTGTCTTTGTATTCTCCGGAAATGTTGAGAATGTGGCTTCCATTACATTCTTATGACCAACACATCTGCCCAGCACAAGGAACCACATTCCCCAGCTTGGCATCCTCCAGGCTACAACTCTCGAAGCAAGAGAATCTCCAGGCACGCTGGTCGCCCCAAAGCTGCAGCCCTGGAGAGATCCAGGGTGAGGAAGGCTGTCACTGGAGAAAAGAGGTCTGAATTATTCACCCATTTCTTTCTCTCTTAACAGAGACAGAGTCCTCTCAACTCTGGACAGTGACTTAGCACTGCAGGTTCCAATAACACAAGAGCAACTTGAAGAAGGTTCCCACCAAGCACGGTGGATTCCTTTGCTGCTTACCAGTAGTCATTGGGACAATATCTGACCGCAAGAGAATATGCAATCGACCTGCAGGTTTATTTCCAATCTTGATGTCCATGTAAACTTGGGGGTTGGTCCTGGATTTTTTCACTGGTGGTTCTCCCTAACAGAAGAGAAACAGAGCTTCTTCCATGAATCCAAAGATGGATCCAAATCTATGAGCTGTCCTCCTGCTTTATCTGCTTTAAAGAAGCATCTGAGAAGGAGATGGGAACCACTGTGATGCAATGGCTACAGAGCTAAACAATGGATTGGAAAGATCCAGATTCAAATCCAGCTGTTGAATCACAGTGGGTGATTCTGGTTCCCCCTTCGCCCCAGAGTTGCTGGCAGGAAAATATATGCCGTCTTAGCATCTGGAGAAAATGCAGGATAACAATAAATATTGCAACCACGTGCTCATGTACAATCATGGAGGCTTCACAGACTAAATTTGTGCCCAGCTCACAGAAGCCCCCTTTTATGCAAATTTATCATAGCCCTCCAAAAGGTCTTAGGATGAGATGAATGTCTTGGGAGCAGAAACCACCCAGGGCCAAGTGGCCTCTCGCCGAAAGATGCCCCTGTACCTCTGGAGCCTCTGAGTGGGCTGCCGCTGCTCCCCCTTCTTCCAAGTTCTCCTCAAGTGTCTTTCCCGAAAATTTCTTCAGCCAGTCATCGTCTGACCAGACTGTCATGGAAAAACAGAAGAAGCGATCTGAGCCCCAAATCAACTTATACAGCCAGGAGAGCTGAAGGACTTCCCTCAGAACAAGCACAAGTGTGAGGGCTGGAGACTCGCTCTGCCCTTGAATTCTGCTGCTCACCTGGACGGGAGGAGCCTTCTTTGATCCTCATGGGCTTGGCCAGGTTGACACGGATAGTCCTCCCAAAGAGCTCAGATTCATTCTGAATGGAGAGGGAAAGGAGCGGGGTGCCATTACTTCCTACTAGAAGGCAGGAGAAGCAGCAATGGATGGAAACTAATGGAGAGAAGCAAGGAGGACCAAGGAGAAATTTCTTAACAATAAAAACTATTAACCAGTGGACTGGGTTGCCTCCAGAAGTTGAGCTCTCCATCCCTGGGGGTTTTTTCAGAAGAGACTGCAGCCCATATCCAGAATGGTTTAGGGTCTCCTGCTTGAGCAGCGGGTTGGACTAGAAGACCTCCAGGGTCCCTTCCAACTCTGTTACACTGTTCTGTTCTACTCTTGCCAAGGAAATCAGCTCAGTATCAATGCTGCGTTTCTGTGTCCTACGGCAATCACTTGGAACCTTGTTCCAGTGCATTAGCACCCAGATTCATATCATGTGTCTCACCGCTTCAACTTCCCTCTGTCCCCATGGAAGGATCCCTCACAGGGGCAAAGAGGCTTCTGCCTACCTGATTTTAAAACTGGGTTTGAAAATCCCAACAAGTGGAAGCAAAAAGCAAGGAGGCACCGAGCCTTCTGTCTTCCATGGCTTCCTGAAAGGTGTTGCCCACTTTTGGAGGCCAAGGAGAAAGATATGCTGTTTCTCACCACCACCACCCAAAAAAAAAAAAAAAACCCTGAGAAAAGCTCAACTTCCCCTAATCATCTTAACCACTTGGGAAGAAAGAAAGAAAATGTTTGAAACTGCTGAAAAATAAAGATGTAAAGATAAACGTACCATGTTGTCAATGGCAGCTGCAGCATCCTAAAAGAAAGAAGAGGAATCATTTAAGGCAGAATTGCTCTTCCTCCTTGGTGTGTTCATGGCAACAAGGACTGCACTGAGAGAAATAATCTGGCCACGAGGTGGGCAAGCTGGATGAAGCATGCAAGCGCTCCTAGAAAAGTTGCTAGGAAAGCTTTGACTAAGCAACCTTCCAATCCTCGCTGGTGCCCTACTTGAAATTTTGGTAGCAAAGAAACACGGTAAAGTTTGAACAGGGCTAAAGGCGGAAGTGGTTGGAAATGTCCCTTGCTAGCTTGGAAGCACCTTCTCTCAAACTAGACCCCTTTGAGATGACTGGGCAAAATTGGCCTTCAGACATATCCATGCTCTGGTAATTGATCAATGCCCTTTCCAGAGATGTCACCTGCCCAAATGGATTCCGTGCAGTCCCTCCAAGTGCTCAGGGATCCACCCTCCCCACCTGACCCCAAGCAGGGAGAAAGACCCTTCCTGGCTCACCTCGGCCAGCTCAAATTCAATGAAAGCGAAGCCTCGATGTTTTTCTGCAGACAAGAGAAACGACAAAGGTCAGCACTTGAGGAGACAGGTCTCAATATTTACCTCGACATGGAAATCAACTGAAACCTTTTGGACTTTTCACAAAGGAAGATGGGCGTCAGGAGCGGGAAGAGTCGAGGCAGCAGCTGCACCATTTTGACACTCCCACCCAGCTGTCTCCATCTCCCTGTCACCCCACCTGTTACAAGGGCACTGCTGGGCTTCAACCAGTTTCTATATCCTGGAGCGAAGACAGAACCCAACCTTTTACTCAGCCCAACCCAAGTTTGTACAATCTCTTTTCCAACCTCAATCAGAACAGAGCTGGAGGGGACCTTGGAGGTCTTCTAGTCCAGCCCCCTGCTCAAGCAGGAGACCCGACACCACTTCAGACAAATGAATGTCCAGTTTCTTCTTAAAAGCCTCCTGTGATGAAGCACCCACGATTTCTGAAGGCAACTTCTGTTCCACCGGTTAATTGTCCTCAACTGTTGGGAAATTTCTCCTTAGTTCTATGTTGCTTCTCTCCTTAATTAGTTTCCATCCATTGGTTCTTGTCTTGCCTTTTGGTGCTTTGAAAAAAAAAAAGCTGACTCTATGCCTTTGTTTATACAACCAAGGACTGTAGTAGCTTTTTTTGCTGCTGTCACACTGCTGGCTCGTGTTTTAAGTGATCGTCCACTAAGACTCCAAGGTCCCTCTCACAAGTTACTGTTTTTGAGCCAGGTTTCACCTAATCTGTACTTGTACCTTTGGTTTTTCTGCCCAGGGTAACACATTGCTTTTTTCCACATTACATTACATTTTGTTGCATAGGGCCCACTGTTCAACCCTGTCAAGATCTTATTTTGATCCTGAGCTTGTCTTCTGGGGTGTTGGCTATTCTTGGCAGCTTAATGTCATCTGCAAATTTGATGAGTTCCCCTTCTGGTTCCCTCATCTAAATCATTTATGCAGATATTGAAGAGTCCTGGGCCTAGACCAATTTTGATTATGATGGTTTAAATAGAAGCCTCCCAACAATTGAAAGAAGAGCTCCAAAAATCAGTTCCCTTCATGTATCCCTTCACTACCTGCTTCAAACCCCCCCAACCCATACATGAAGGGAACTGATGCCCACCATGAAGATGTGGCACGACCACGAACGCGAAGCCAAACAATAGGATCACAGCTCATCCAGCTCAAATCCCCCAGCAACTGAGACTAACCGGAATACAACCAAACCCCCACCAGAACAGAACACACCCCCAGCCAATCAGAACACAGCCAAACCCCCAACCAATGAGAACACACCCCCACCCAATCAGAACACAGCCAAGCCCCCACCCAATCAAGTCACACCCCCACTAGTAGTTAAAAGGAAGAAGCAGCTGCAAGCTCACATCACTCTGAGAAGCACAAGGCCGAAGACACAAGCCTGAAGATGATGAATGAGACTTCATCGAAACCGTCGCCTAGATATTTCCAACTCTACGCGGGAGAACCCGAAGAATATATATACACAACACACATAAAATATATATACATACACAACACACATAAAAAGGGAATATATATATATTCCCTTTTTATGTGTGTTGTGTATGTGTTTATTATTTTAGTTGCATAATTAATAAAGTTTGTTATAAAAAAAAGAGAAAGTTAAAGAAAAATATTAGCTTAAAAAGAAAAGAGGAGGACCAAGGGTGACATGGAAGCAGCTTTGCAGTATTTGAGGGGCTTCCCCAAAGAAGAGGGAGGGGTCCACCTATCCTGCAAAGCACCGAAGAGCCCGACGAGAAGCAGCGGAGAAGAAACCGGCCGAGGAGAGAAGCAACCTGAAGTAAGAAGGGCAATGATCTGGGGGAGGAGGGGGGCTTCCCTCCAGAGGTTGCGGGAGGAGCTCCATCACGGGAGGCTTCGGAGGAGAAGCCGGGGGGCCACTGGTCTGGGGGGGCGTCCAGGGTCTCCTGCCTGAGGGGGGGGGCAGAGCTAAAAGACCCCCCGGCTCCAAACTGCTTGCTCTGCGCTCCTCCCGCCGAGGCAACGCCGTCAGCCCGGGGCGAGGCCTGCCTTTCCTCTCCCGCAGAGTGGCCAGTTGGGGTGTCAGCCATCCAGCCCTCCCCGCCCCGCCCTCGCCGGTCCTCACCGGTCTCGTAGTCCAACGGGATCTGGATGTCGGTGAGGTCTCCGAAAGGGATGAAGGCCGCGTGCAGCACGCGCTCGTCCACCTCCTCGGCAAGCCCACCTGCAACGAGCCCGGTCAGGCTGAGCGCCGCCCCGGCAGCCCCCACCCCCGCACCCCCAGCGCCGCCGCCGCCGCTCACCCACGTAGAGGACCCGCTTGCTGGAGGCCATGGCCGCCGCGCTCGCCTCGCCAGGCGCCACTTCCGGGTGGCTGGGCCGCAACAGCGCCCCCAGTGGCGATAGGACCCGGCGCCGGAGCAGCGACCCACGGACGCTCCGTCCGCCCGCCCTCTGCTGCCCTGAGATCCGCCGGGCGGGGCGAAGGGGCCCCCCCGACCCAGCCAAGCGCCCCGGGCCGCCCTTCGGTCTCCTGGTTCCTTCTGCGGTGGGAGCTCCTTCAGCCCCGCACGGCCGGGGCGATCTTGCCGGGTCCGTGGCCGCTTCAGGCCGGGCAGGCGCGCCCCTCCTCCGACTGTAGGCAGACGAAGGTGCCGGCCTTTCGCCCTCCTTCTCCTCCCAGGCTTCCTGCCGGTCCCCATCTCTGCCGCGAGGCTCCGTTTGGACGGGGGCTGCAGGTGAAGCGGGCGGCTTTCTGTCTCTGCCTGCCTCGATAGGCCGGAGCGTCCCCCGGTCTCTGCTGCTGCTTCAGAGGAAGCCGGCGGTCCAGGCGGCCTTTGAACGGGATCCCCATCCCTTCTGCAAACCCCGCTGCCCCCCCTCCCCCCCAGTCAGGTTCCCGGTGACGGTAAACACGGAATCCCAAGTGGGGTTTGATCCGCAGCTGAAAGCCAACACACCGAGCCGAGCCTGCTTCCTCCCCCGTCCGTGTGGAGGTGACCGAAGGCCGCTTCCCCGTCTCAGTGACCGGAGAGGGAGGTAGATCCACCCACCCTTTCTTTTAAGACGCTCAGTCTTCATCCAAGGAGGCCGCACCTCCTTAGGCCGCTCTCTGAGACAGGAGGGGGGCTGTCAGTTGGCTCTCTAATCCCAGGTTACCTGCTCAGAACTGCTGCAGTTTGAGAACCATGTGAGTTGCATGAGGAATATTGCGCAGGTACAGTTTCCGGACTGAGAGAGAGCACTTCAACCAGGTCATGAGGAAGAGCCCCTGGAGCCTCCCTTTTGTCAAGCAGAAGCCAACAAAACAAAGGGGGAAAATAATGAAGAGTAAAAGTATCCCATGCTGTTCCAATTTGGCTGCCACAGGGTGTGAAACCTGTCAAAACAGCTGGTGTGGAGAGGATGAGGTGCCCTTGGAGAGATGGAATTGCCTCCCGGCCTTGGTCGTTGGTGCAAACCCCAACAGCAAATAGGATGTAAGCGTATTTTGGCCTTTCATCTGACCTAATGTAATTTTTTCTTTACTTAATTAAAATCTTCAATAAAGAGGTTATAAAGCTATCTTAATTTATCAGATCATTGCACATGAATTGAGAAAAAAAGTTGAGAAATTACTAAATGAGAACATTATTGTATAAATTTGCAACTGAAGTTGTTTTCTCTTCAGATTTTGTTTGGACCCAAGATCTTGGATATACTCAAAGGATTTGTATGTCGATTAGTATTTTCCTGAATTGTAGGACAAATAACACTGGAGTATTCTTACACTTTCCTCACATACCTCGCTAAGGTGGCTTGAGATGATCAGGAAGCACTTGCCAGAAAATCTCGAGAGAGTTGTGCTACTCACAGATTATGAGTCCCATATAAAGAAGGGTGCTTGAAAAGTTTCAATTCATTCCGTTCAATGGGGCTGCCTCAGAATCCCCTCAAGAACTGCAAAAAGACAGGCAGCAATTTCATAAAATACTTCTGTTTATTGACTTTGCAAATGGGATTGTCTGATTAAAACCAAGTCCAAAAATGTCATTATCCCACAAGGAAAGACAAGATGTCCACCTCTTGGCCAGGAAAACAAATCCTTGCATATGGAATTTGAATTTTTTTAGTATTTTTAAATAATGCATATTAAGAGCTTTACACACTGAAAATTGTTGAGATATGTTGAAATATGCAGAATGAAATGATTTCTTCAGAGTCCATTTGTTCTTTACAAGACCTAGGAAGAGAAAGACCACTTTAGACACTGAGCAACTGCCTGGGAGCTTCCCAGTTGCTTGCTGGAGACAGAGGGAGACAGCATCCCTCTTCTAGAATTCCAGAGAGAATTGGCGAATTTTAGGATGACTATTCAATTCTATGGATCTATCCTGGGTAATGAATTTGAATAGAGGAAAATTCTAAATTTTGAACAATTATTTAAATAATTGGAAATTCATTGTGACATTTTCTTAAATGACAGAAGTCTGGCCAATGAATAATGTATTTGGAGGAACAGCTCCCACTCATTTTCATGAGCAGAAAGTATAGGAAAGTATTCAGAAATCTATATACATATAAAAGCGAAATACCACTCACGCATCATCACAAAATCTCCAGAATTGTAAAGCCTACAAACTTGAAATTTGGCACATGTGTTCCTCTTGGCTTCTAGGTGCTCATTAAGAAAGGGTTTTTTGAAATAACCATCAGAGCATTAGTATTTCATATATTATTATTATTAACACACTCTGATGCTAAGGAGTTCTATTTCCCCTTCCCATCTGAAAAGAAATCTCTTCCAACTGCAGTTCAGCTAAGCCAGCCCAGACTCCTTGCTCACACAGCAAATACTGTTTCACTTTCCAAACAGTTCTCAACTCTCACACGCTGACAGGATGTTAGCCAGATGAATACCGATGGATGCTGGTGTCAGATCCGTGTATCTGCCATTCTTCAATGGAAGAATGGAAGTTAGTACAAGTAATCCTTTTTGATGTAACCTGAATATATTAAATCTTATATTGAATCTGTATAACTTGCACATGATATACAACTGGAGGACTGGAGCCAGATGTCTACAAATTTGTCACCTCTTGGAGAGATAGCAAGAGAAGGGACCATAAAAATTCCAGCTCTGGAAGATACCCCTGGGAAACTCTTCTAAGATATGTTCCCAGAGAAGGGGAGAGGTTCTAACTCCCTTTATTACTGTATGCCTGGAGGCATCTTAGATTCTGCTTTGACTAGTAAACGATTCACTTCCTTACAATAAAGAATTCCTTTTGAAATACCTAGCTTTCAGAAGTTCATCCTTTTCGGTTGAAGGGGAAAAGTCCAGTGCTTACAGCTGGTAGGCAGAGGCACAATTTTCCCCTTATTTTCCTCCCCAAAAACTTGCCCAATCACAGTTTCATAGCGAAGCACGGGTACCCTGCTAGTCAAACCATATTTGCTATCTTAATGCTGCTGCTTTTCCACACGAGATCAAGAAAGAGGTCAAGAAAGCAATACAGCTGGTCATCAAAGTCATGGACCAGGACTCAGAGACTTACCAGCATGCTTGGTTTACGATGCAGTAACGATGACCACCTTCTGGGCGGCTTCCTTCTTTGCTTGGTGAGCCTGTAGCACCGCCACTGCTTCCTCCACCTGGGATAGAGAAATTACATTTGTAGGAGGGAAGTCCAGCTACCGTACCCCTTGTATGAGTACCCAGTGTGCAAATGTGGCTGAATAATTCAATAAAGTAGTAACAATGTTTCAGATCTGGTGCGGGTATGCTCCCTGAAGAAGCTGCACTTGAGATCTGAAGAGCTCTGGCTCTCCCTTGATGGTTACACTCCAACAAGCAGCAGAAATAGAGAGCAGCCAATGTTCCTGACCCAGGATTGGTGACCGCTAGTGCTTACCTTAGAGCGGAGGGATTCTGGAGACTCCAGCATGTGTAGCAGCTCTGAGTTGTCGATCTCCAGCAGCATCCCAGTTATCTTCCCTGCCAGGCTGAGGTGCATTGCCTGGATCAACGGGAAGAGACGTTCTCCTGAAGAAGCGAAAATCAAAAGAGTTGGTGACTATTTTATGCACATGGCATCCTGAGGTCTTTTCATATCGCTGTGTTTTAAGCCAGGGGATCACAAGAATTGTGGAAGAATTAGCTGACTCTGTGTCCTTGCCTGAGATGACAGGCACGCCCTGTTTAGGATTCCTATACTTTTCAGGGAGACTTCTGCCTTGTCCTGTCCCCCCCCCATCCATAACGATTTTGCACCTATGGCTAGGACAGAAGAGCCATGCAGATGCATGGCACAAGGAATTTAAAATCCCCAAGGGAGAGACAAGAGGGGAACAGGCTCACCCAGCATTTGCTTTTGCTCCTGGGGGGGTGCAGCAGCCAGCATGGATGCCGTCAAGGGCTCTTGTCCCTGGACGTGAACAGCAGGCTGCGGGGCCTGTGAGGAAACCAGGGGACCATTAGCACAGTTCACAGAGGTCATGCAAACAATTCTACCAAATTTAGAAGATATATGTGAACAATAAAATACTCAAGCAGAGGACATCCTTTCCTCACCAAAATTAAAAAAAAAAGGCTTCTCCTTTAGTTGAGGAAACAGCTCATTCAAGTCAAAAAGCAACACCAAGGATTAAAACATACTAAATGATTTGAAATTGTTCCCCAATATTTTATCTGGAAGGGCAACATCTGTTCCCAATCAGTTTATTTGAAAGCCCCCAGGAATGACTTACCAGCAGTGTTTCTCAACTTCAGCGCCTTTAAAATGGGTAGACTTCAACTCCCAGGATTCCCCAGCCAGCAACGCCAGCCAGTTAAAATCCACCTGTCTTAAAGGCGCTGAGGTTGAGAAACCCTGACCTGCAATCAAAACTGCTGCTCTCCTGGGCATGTTATGCCAGAGACAGTATAACACCAACAAGCATGAAATAATTATTTGGATCACTAGGCACAAAGCTGGTGGTTTACATCTGTCAGAACATGTCTATCTGCACAGCAGCACAAGAGTCACCATTCTTTGCAAGATGTAAAACTATGGCTTTGTAGGTCAGAAAGTAATTTGCTGCTCAGATGTAGAGAGTTTACTTAATTGGAACTCAGAAAACTGCTGCATTTTCACAGTGGAGGAAAAAAGACGGCCTTTTTTGGTATTATTGTGGAATGTCTCAACTAGAAGGAAGACATACGATTTCTGGTTTCTGTCTAAAACCCAAAGACTTAGTATGGGGGCTGCTGTGAGTTGAAATCAGGCACCAGACCTGCCAGGGTTCCTTCCAAGGTTTTGCGTTACCTGTAAAGGCTGGATTGCTGGGTGGGCACTGTGGATGCCAGCAGCATATTTGTAGGGTGGAACAGCCCTGGGAGCTTGGGTGGCTACAGGTGGCCGAGGAACCAGATTTGGGGCTGTGGCAGCAACCCCTGTTTATAGCCAGAGAAATTGTGGAGGATCAGAAGCTTATCAGAGAAGTTCAACTTCATTAGCGTGCATTAATCTTTTTCCCCTCAGTTTTTTTTTATTTTATTTTAAAACATAAAATCCATCTTCCATTTAAACAGTGTGTTGTCTGGGTACAATAATATCTTGTGCAATAACAATTACAGTTGACCTATATACATAGTATTGGTACTGATTCTCTATTCTTATTGAAATACATAATACATCTAATTGTAGTAACCATCCCTATTTTAACATATTTAACTCTATTAACATATTTTCTATACTTCACTAATATTTTTTAATTTCAAATTCCCATATTTATTCTCCAACCATCGATAAAAATATTCCCATATCAAATAGTATTTGTTTTGTTCATTCTCTTCAATTACAAGTGTTAGCCTATTAATTTCTGCACATTCTAATATTTTCCTAATCACCTTCTCATCAATCGGAATCTCTTCACTTTTTCAGTTTTGTGCAAATACAATCCTAGCTGCAGTTAATACATGAATGATTAAATATATATTTTCTTTACTATAATTTTCAGGTAAAATCCCCAACAAAAATATTTATGTTGCAAGTATCATCTTTTCCAACCATTTTGTTCAATATTTGTTGGCTTCTACGCAAGTCTACCACATATGTAATATGATCCAGGTGTCTGGTAACATTTCCAACATTTAGCTGATTTATCTTTAAACATCCTTGCCAACCTTGCCAGCGCAAAATGCCATCTATAGAACATCTTATGTAAGTTTTCTTTATATGCAGTTAACATTGTTAACTCATAGTTTCTATCCCACAATCCTTGCCATTTATCTAGTTCTATTGTATAACCAAAGTTTTTTGCCCATGTTATCATTGTCTCTTTCATTTGTTCTTCTTCCAATTTAATATCTAATAAGTAACTATACAGGTTTTTTTATGTTTTTCTTCTATTCCTGTCAGTATTTTATCCAATTCTGTAAATTCTTTATAAAATCCATCCAATTTAGCATTTTTTTCATATCTAGACTGTATTTGCACATATGAATACAAACCATATCGATCCCTTGCTCATTTAATTCTTGTTTAGTTTTGAGCTCACCCTTTTAATTCAAAATGTCTTTGTATCTAACAATATTTCTGATGTTAATAATATTTGGAGGAGTGAATGCTTCCATTGTCAAAAGCCAAACTGGTATTTTCAAATATTTATTTATTTATTTATTTAATTAATTAAATAATTTTATATACCGCCCTTCTCCCGAAGGACTCAGAGCGGTGAACAGCCAACTAAAATATATATAAATTACAGATATAAATACAATTTAAAAAGAATTAAATTATGGGCTGCCAATTAAAAATTTAAAACCCCCGATTAAAATAAGCTAAAACTTTCATACCCCAACCAATCATATCTAAAACTCCTTATTTAAAATCCCATTTGAAGTCAGCTCAGGCCGGCCTGCTCAAAGAGCCAGGTTTTCAGGTCACGTCTGAACACCCTCAGGTCAGTAGTTGTTCGTAGCCCCGGAGGCAGCCCGTTCCAAAGGGCGGGTGCCCCCACAGAGAAGGCCCTATTCCTCGGGGTCACCAGGCGGCACATAGATGCCGTCGGGACCCGAAGGAGACCCTCTCTGTGGGAGCGCACCGGTCGGTGGGAGACTACTGGCAGAATGCGGTCTTGTAAGTATCCTGGTCCGATGCCATGGAGCGCTTTAAAGGCCAAAACCAATACTTTAAAGCGAACCCGGAAGGCCACCGGCAACCAATGCAGCTCGCGCAGGAAAGGTGTCACATGGGAGTATCTCGACGCCCCCATAACCACCCGCGCGGCCGCATTTTGTACCAGTTGGAACCTCCGGGTGCTCCCCGCACGGAGCCCCATGTAGAGGGCATTACAGTAGTCCAGGCAGGAGGTGACCAGGGCGTGGGTGACCGTACGTAAGGCGTCCCAATCAAGAAAGGGCCACATCTGGCGTATCAGGCGAACCTGATAAAAATCCCCCCTGGAGACGGCCGTGATGTGATCTTCCAAAGACAGCGGTACATCCTGTGGGGTTCAAGATCTCATCCCCAATAGCCAGCGACAGAGTCAGCTGACTATATCGGGCCGCCGGAAACCACAGCCACTCAGTCTTGGAAGGGTTGAGTCGAAGCCTGTTCCCGCCCATCCAGTTCCGCACAGCCTCCAGGCAATGGGCCATGACCTCCACAGCATCGTTGGGGTGGTTTGGGATGGAGATGTAGAGCTGAGTGTCATCAGCATAGAGATGACATTTCACCCCAAAACCACGGATGATCTCTCCCAGCGGCTTCACATAAATGTTGAACAGAAGAGGGGAGAGGACCGACCCCTGAGGCAGCCCACAAACGAGGGGCCTAGGGGTGGACCTCTCTCCCCCCGTCAACACAAATTGCGAGTGGTCCAAGAGGAAGGAGGAGAACCACCGCAAAACGGTGCCCCCAATTCCCAACCTCTCCAACCGCCGCAATAGGATACTATGGTCGATAGTATCAAAAGCCACTGATAGATCTAATAGGACCAGGACAGAGGAATAACCTCTGTCACGGGCCCTCCAGAGATCATCTACCAACGCGACCAATGCTGTTTCGGTACTGTACCCGGGCCTGAAGCCCGATTGGAACGGATCTAAGTAGAATGCTTCCTCCAGGTACTAAGGGAGCTGACGCGCCACCACACTCTCAACAACCTTCGCCAGAAAGGGAAGGTTGGAGACAGGACAATAGTTATTTAAAAGAGCCGGATCCAGGGAAGGCTTCTTGAGGAGGGGTCGCACCACCGCCGTTTTCAGGGCGGTAGGAAGAGTCCCCTCCATCAACGAAGCGTTGACAATCCCCTGGAGCCAGCCTCGTGTCACCTCCCTGGAGGTAGAAACCAACCAGGAAGGGCACGGGTCCAGTAAACATGTGGTGGCATTCAGCCTCCCCAGTAATCTGTCCACACCCTCGGCGGTCACAGGATCGAACTCCACCCAGATAACCTTCTCAAGACTTGTCCCGGACACCTCCCCCGGGACCACCCAACTGGAGTCCAGCCCATCCCGAATCTGAGCGATTTTATCATGCAGAAATCGGGAAAACTCTTCTGCCCTACCCTGCAAGAGGTCCTCCCGCGCTCTCGGCTCAAGCAGAGAGCGGGTCACTCTAAACAAAGTGGCAGGCCGATTTTCTGCCGATAAAATAAGGGCGGAGAAATGCGAATGTTTCGCCGCCTCTATCGCCACTAGGTAGGTCCTAATATAGGACCTCACCTGTGTCCGGTCAGACTCGGCACGACTGGTCCTCCAGATGCCCTCCAGACGTCTTTTCTGGCACTTCATCCCCCTCAGCTCCTCTGTGAACCATGGAGCCAAATGGGATCTGTGCGGGGTCAGAGGTCGCAAAGGCACAACTCGGTCCAGAGCCTCAGCGGCCAACCTATCCCAGGTGGCCACCAAGTCTGTGGCCGAGTTATGAGCCAGAGTTTCAGGGAATGGCCCAAGCGCCATCTGGAACTGTTCAGGATCCATCAGGCTCCTGGGGCGGAACCATCTCCTCGGTTCCGCCTCCCTGCGATAGGGAATGGCAGCACAGAAGTCAAGTCTAAGAAGAGAATGATCGGACCATGACAAGGGCTTTATAACTAGATCCCCAGAACGATCATTCAACCACTGACCAGAGGCAAAAATCAGGTCCAGTATGTGTCCCCCTGTGTGAGTGGGGCCAGAAACTAATTGGGTCAGATTCATGGCCGTCATGGAAGCCAGGAACTCCCGAGCCACTCCAGAGGTTTCCCCGAGCGAAGGCAGGTTGAAATCACCCATGACTAAAAGCCTAGGGGTCTCAACGCCAATAGTGCTATAATCTAATTTTATCTCATATTAGTAGTAAAGCATTTCTTATATAGTGTCTTTGCAAGTAACCATGTATCTTACTTTTCTCATACCATAAAAAGATGTGCCAAGCCAGTTGTAAATCGTGCCCCTCCAAAGTTAATAATCTTGTATTCTTCAATACAATCCATTCTTTCATCCATGTTAACACCATGGCCTGATAGTATAGTTCCCAGTTTGGTAATTCAAAACTACCTCTAATTCTTGTATCTTGTAGCATTTTTAAATTCTTGCTTTTTTTCCTTTCCAATTTTAGGATATTCCAATATTTTGTTATGTTGTTTTTTGATGTGGACTTGTAAACAAATTATGTCCAAATTTAATTTCTCTAATTTACTAAAGGTCCTTTTCCTTTTTATTGCAGAGTTCAGTCCATTTATATTAATTGACAGTATCTTTGTCGAAAATTGGTATTCCTTCCTTAGATCTCTAACTCTTCTCAGAATTTGTCTTAAACTATTATTTCTTTCCCTTTATATTTTAAGAAATCATTTCTCTCTCTCCGCAAAATCTGTTTTTGTTGCTTTCTTAGTAAATCTCAAGTGGACCTCTCTAGGAAGTCTACTTCTTGTTGCATATCTAGTGTGGACTCTAAATATTTCATCAATTTTAGCCGAAATTTTCTCTTTGGGCACCTCCAAGCCCCTTGCAAACAGTTCTACCATTATTTCCGCTAAATTTTTTCCCTTTTCTGCTTTCATGTTCTGAAATCTCAAATAGTAATCTGCCCTATCTATTTCAAATGATATTATTGTTCATTCTTTATTATGATCTGCCAGTGTGAGTCTACAATCAAGCTCTCCCATTCTTTTTTCTGTTAGTTTGGCTTTCTCTTCTACTTTTTGTATAAGTTGTTCATTTTTCGCCATCATTTGTTGGAAGTTCTCTATTTTTTCTTCCGCTTTCTCTACTTTATCTTTTACTTTTCCTATTTTCTCTTCTACTTTCCCTATTTTTTCCTTCAAGTCCTCATGTAGAGCTTGTATCATGGTTTACAATTCCGTTTGTATGACACTGGGTCTTCTCCTGTTGTATCATAGCAACCAGGGTTCTCTGCCCAGCAGGGCTAGAAGTGGCAGGTGATGATGCTGAAGATGGTGCAGATGTTGTCTTCTTTGTTTTAAGATATTTTATTTATAGTATTTATAAATAAGCTCAGATGCTTGTTATAGAAGTTTTAACATGCATCAATCTTGTTTGAGGTACCACAGGCAAATGTTTTATTTCATGTAAGCATGTTTTAAACCGATACTAGCAACAGTCCAGGCAGTTTATTTGAATTCCAATCTATTATTTCCTTTACTGATATATTTGTTGAATCAAAAAGCTTGTGCTATAACATGGCAGCCTTCTTCAACAACTTAATACCTTTCCTAAATATTTTGGGAAAATATCCCTAAATATTTCCTTAAATATCACACACACCCAAATACACACACAACTCAAGTTCCCAACCACTACATTAGCCGAGCTGGCTGGAAACTCTGGAAGTTGCGATTCCAGAGATTTTGGGTTAGGCAACTGTATATTTTTCATTCATTCATTCAAAAGATTTATAGCAAATGTTATGCCTGTCTATTAGATTTGTTTAATAAATAAATGAAAAGATCCCATGGGAACATCTGGGCAAAATGCTTACCAATCCTCTGTGGAGCACCAGGCAAACCACGTGACGCTTGAGCTGTATTTGTGGGAGCCAAATGCCGTAGTGTTGGCCGCGGCCCAGACTGGCGCATACTGTTGGGCATACCTTGGAAGCCTAGTTTGGTTTTCAAGAAATGGGATGGGAGGAGAAGGGAACAGCAAGTTATTGTCCAGTTACATTAGAACAGCCTTATTAAGTTAAAATTGGAGGGGAAGTCATCCCTGGAACCAGGCCTGTGTGAGACCTCACCTTCTTAGAAAAAATCCTTAATTGCCCTCTATGGGCAATGACATGACACTCTTACAAGGGTCTTGATAGACAGGGGGGTCAAGGCTTCTAAGGGCAAACTGCTCTTCCACACATACCTTGAGGCCTTCCTCCTGGCTGCCAGCGTGGATTGGGTCTCATCTGAGTCATTTGGTTAGGTGCATAGTACGTGGGTCTGTTCTGAGCCTGAAAAGTAAAAGGGGTTGCAACAGGATCAGTCCAGTAACATGTGTTCATTGCCCTCTTACAATACTACTGCCTTAATCCCAGGAAAAAAAGGAGAAAAGTGATAAATTGTACATCATCACAAACTCTGATGCTATACCTCGCTTTGGTTTTTTAGCCCTGCTAAACTACCAAGACTGCTACTTCAAATATTGTTAAAAATATGTTCACAACAAACCTAACCTTTTGCACACTAGACTGGAAGCAATACATCCTGGAAGAAGACAAAGCCCTTTTCCAAAGCCCAAGTCCATGAAGCCCCAGGAACTGAATCCAATTTGGAGGAGGAGAATTCAGCTTTTTAAAATAGTGGGTCATTTTGACTTTCAAACAGGTCTTTAAAATCATTCTGGAACTGGATTTGGGCACAGAATGGCTGTTTCAATTTCAGGATATCATTTCAAGGACATTCCTACTCATAAATACACCAAATCTTATTTTCGATTAACCTGGTATTTCACCAAGGCATTCCCGGTGTTCATTTTTGTAGTGAGCTCAGAATTTTCTCCAGGATAAATTTTAGCTTTCTTGTTTTACCATTTTCTTCTTCAGGATTTTCTGACAGCCAATAAGGAATTTAAGTAGTTAAGATAGTACACCAAAGTACCAGATGAGCTTATTTACTGTAAATATATTTATTTATATAAAACTAATGGTTCTTGTCAGTGTCTCTAACTCCATTTGGACACCGACTATGCCATTCCCTGAGAGAACTATATCATTTAAGCCTGTCTACAACTAGAATCATTAAGAATCCACTCCCTGGTCAAATGAAAGGGGTTCCAGCTGCAAATCTATCTTTGTGAAAGAGAAAAGAAAGCTATAAGGGTCCCATGAACCTTAGCCCTTGTGGGAAACAGAAACTACCTGCTTTGGTAGGGGCTGGAGGGTGGGATCTCTGAGACACCCCCACCCCCCAAAAGGACAATTGTGCAGAGGACTCACCTGGGGCACAGCCGGCATGAAATACCCTCCGGAAGCCGGCTGGAATTGGCTGACAATGGTGTTCGCTGGCAGAGCTCTCATGCCGGCGATGCGCTGCAGGTACTGGTTGGTGAGGTGGGCCTTGCGCTCCTCCTTCCTCTGGGCCAAGGCCACATACAGCGGCTTGGAGCCCACAATGCGCCCATTCATCTCAGTTACGGCTTTGGTGGCTTCTTCTGGGGAGGAGAAGCAGACGAAGCCGAAGCCTTTGCTTCGACCATCTTCCAGCATCACCTAATGAAAGGCAGGGACTGAGAAAAGGGCTGGCAGTTCTTAGTCCTTGATGCTGTTGCTGCTTGCCTCACCTGGGGAAATACTGCAGGAAGAGAAATACCTCAACATGGACTTCCCAGAGTTGCCCTTCTTGCACAACGTCCAACAGCAGCGCTGGGCAACCCCAAAGCAGTTTTGCATGCCCCAGACCTGCTGCTCCTCGCTCTTCCTTGGCCAGACATGGGAACGTCAATGGCCCTGATTGGTCCCAGCCTCTTTAGCACAGAAGGCAGCATCAGCCCTGGGAGACCGAGTGGCCTCTCCTGTTCCAAGCGCCTGGTTCACTGCCAGGAGGCTCCCTGCAACGCTGATTCTTAATTGGCAAGACTTCCCCGCAATACGTTTTAGAAATGTTGTATTGAAGATGATTTCTTTCAAGAATTACGAATGAATATATTTCCCAGATTCTCTTTTAAAAATCAGCACTATTTTGGTCACAGCAAGAGAGACTTGATTTTTTTTTTATTTAAAAAGCAGAAATTCCACACGTGAGTTATTTTAAAGATACAGGTGGTCTTCTCTTTATGACCAGTTGCTCAGTGACCATTTGAAGTTACAACAGACCTACCTGAGGCCTATTTACAACCCTGATGTGAAGTTATGATGGTCACCCTCCTCCCGCAGTCACATGGTCAGCAATCAGCCTGCACTGACAGCTGTTCACAGTGAGGTGACTCCACCTTACATCCGCTTTGCTGAAAACTAGCATTTACTTCTGATTTTCGACAAAACCATGCACATACATAGCGAAGTGTTACTCGTATGGGCAAAACCACTGGTTCACTATGGGGTCATTTACTTAATGACCCTTGCAAAAAGGCCATAAAGTTGGGTTAGTCACATGATTCAACCAAACTCATTTTGGAACCATCCCAACTTACAACTGTAATGAGCAGGCTCTATTAATTAAGGTCATAAGTTGAGGACTACCTTTTGCTGAACTGGCAAGTCTGTTCAAATTCTTAATTTCTGATCTCTGGGGCCCAGCTATTTTATTAACTATGATGGCAGAACTAAATTCCCTCATGTTTTTTACATCTGATTTCCATGTACATGCTTTATTTCTACAAAAGATTCAAATTTTCCACTTCCATTTATCCATTCATTGTCACAATAGTTCTAAGGCCTTATTTGGGCAAGTGACTTAGAAGTGAGTCCCACACAGGTATGCAGGTCTTAAGAGCAGTTCAGGCAATGCTTGGCTCAACTGGACGGAGTCCTAGCTGGGAGACCCTCGCTCGACATTTACTTAATTCCCTGCTGCCTTTACCTTAGCGCTTGTGATGGATCCGAATGGCGAGAACTCCTTTCTCAGTTTCTCATCATCAATTGTGTCATCCAAGTTCTTGATGTAGAGATTAACTCCCTGAAAAGAGGACAGAGATTGGCATGAGATGGCAACAGTGCAAAATACGATGTTTCAATTGATTATGAGCAAAGCAGGGTTTTCTATCGACAATCACCTCCACACATGCCATTAGTTACACAGCCATTTGGAGTTGGTCAGCCTAGACCTCTGACAAATAAAAAATCACATGATCCAATTTGGATCAGTCACCAGGACCACAGGTTAAGTCTTCCAAGCTTTCGGACTCATGCTGGAGCCCATCCTCAGGAAACTTCTCTGCAGCAGAATGTGAATCCTCACCCAGATTGGATCCTGCAACATTACCCTGGGACGTGTATTTGCCTTCATTTGTAATACAAAATTAGGAATGTCACGTGCTTTGCAGAAAGAAACTCTCAATGTTGCAAAGCTGTAGAGACAAGTTTCTTTATGAGAGAATTTGCCTGGATTTGCTATGCGTTTCTGTAGCACCATTTGTCCCCAAGCCTGCACTGCACAGCCAGGATCAGGAAAGATTCAGGTGCACCTTCCACTAGGCCATTCCTTGGTCCTGCTTCTACTCCCCCCATTGAGGGAGTTTGGGGAGTCCTAAAGGAACTTAGAATTCACACAGGGCTGCTAATCCAGCAGCTTCAAACTTCAGCAGAGCACAAATTCATGACCTCGCTTGTCCCAACAACGGTCTTGGGCGTTCTTTCCTTCCTCCAGAGGCGAAATACCTGGTAACGACTGATCCTCTCTTGCTTCAGCTGCTCAAACCGGCGCTTTAGCTCCGCCTGCCGTTCCACCTTCTTCTGTGCACGACCCACAAACACAATTTTCCCACTGATATCTTTTCCATTCATTTCTTCTACTGCCTGTGAAAGAATTCAAAGCAGCAAACCCCTTGCAGACATGGAGTCTTCCTCAGGCACATGATGCTGATTATTATTACATTTTCCAATGTTAATTTGAGATTAATAATCTCTGCAATCAACAAGCTAAACCCTGAAGCAAGTTCAAAGTGTTGATAGACCTTGGATAAATTTGGGACTTTCAGTTCTTCTCTGAATCACAGGATTCTCTAATCCTCATTTAACTGAACAGCATTCTCAGTTCTCCCATTGAAAGGCAAGGCTAAGGCCACTCCCAGATTAGCTCAGAGGCTCCTGGTTTGTGGAGCAACTGCCTTTTGGTAATTAAATGGGAACTGTCACTGCCCATAGACATGCCCTGTGCTTTATCCCAAGAGGCACCTGACAGAAAATCGAAAATAAAGGGATTTGCTCTCATTTTATTTCTGCAACGTTCACCAGAGCTCCGTTTCTCAGTTCAGAAACAGATCGTGCCAGACTGACTATCGACATGGCAGCCTCACAGTTTATACCTTGCTGGCCTCTTCGTGCTTTTCAAAACTCACGAAGCCAAAACCTTTGGATTTCCCAGCCGGATCAGTCATCACTTTAACACTGAGGGTCTTACCTGTTGTTGGAAGAACAGGGTTAGCAAATGTTACCTGGAGTAAAATTACAAGGAGAGCTTTTCAGAAGGAAAACTATTACTGTACAGATCATTATATTACTGAACTTGTCTACATCAGGATGCCCACCTGCAAGTTGTCTGGAATACTAGATGCTGTCTGTGCACTGATTCTTTTTCCCTTAGTTGCCCGAACAAAATGATATACTTTCTTAATAATGTTGCCAAATTCTGTTTAAAAGCTGGCAGAATTCATTAAAACCTTGCCAGCAATAGTTTGATATAATTATGTTTTTATTTGCCTTTAATCTATTTTATTTGTTCATCTTATTGTAGTAGTGTTATTCTGCTCTTGTCCCAAAGGTGCTTTTTCAGGAGGCAACTGGACTTCCTTGTTTTTTCTTTGAAGATGTTTTGTTTCTCATCCAAGAAGCTTCTTCAGCTCTGACTGGATGGTGGAGAATGGAAGGATTTATGCTCCTTGCAGACAGCTGGTCATTCTTTTTAGAGATTTGGTGAGGCCACTTGGAGGTTTATCTGTGTCCTGAGGGTCACCTGAGTAGTGCAAATGGGTTTGGAGCCTTCTTGGCTGCAGAATATTTTCTGTTCTGGGTCTCTTCTCTGTTGTAGACAGGTGCAGGCTGTTAGAGATGAGTCTGTGTTGGCTGCATCTCAAACTGAAGTGCAAATGGTTCCTGTAATGTGTAATTTTTCCATCTTCCAAAGTGGCCTCAACGATTCTCTAAAAGGATGCAAATGACCAGCTGCCTGCAATAAATATAAATCCTTAAATTCTCCACCATCCAGTCAGAGCTGAAGAAGATTCTTGAATGAGAAGCAAAATATCTTCAAAGAAAAAACAAGAAAGTCCAGTTGCCTCCTGAAAAAGCACCTTTGGGACATCCATGGATGGCTGAGAATCTCCATACTTTTAGCTGTACACTTTGGGATGAACACCCTTTGAATGGTGTGGGAGTATGAACAGATTTCCAAAAAATTGCAGACTACAAGAACCATTTGACTTCAGTTTGCGATGCAGACAACAGGCTCATCCCCAACATCCTGCACCTGTCTTCAACAGAGAAGAGACCCAGAATAGAAAACATCCTGCAGCCAAGAAGACTCCATACCCATTTACACTACTCAGGTGACCGCGAGGACAGACAAACCTCCACATGGCCTCAACGACTTTCTAAGGGATGCAAATGACCAGCTGCCTGCAAGGAATATAAATCCTTCCATTCCCCACCATCCAGTCAGAGCTGAAGAAGCTTCTTGGATGAGAAGTGAAATGTCTCCAAAGAAAAAACAAAGTCTAGTTGCTTCCTGGAAAAGCACTTTTGGGACAATCATGACCTGGTTGACTGACAATCTCCACAGACCGTTATTCTGCTGTTACCCTAATCTGATCGATGGTAAAATTTTATATGTATGTGTGTGTGTGTGTGTGTGTGTGTGTTAGGTTTTTGAGCTGATAAATAATTAAACAAGGGAGACTAGTATAGATCTATTTTGAGCTACTTAGCTCTCGTCAGCTAGCCATACCCTTACTGGGATTCGAACCATGACCCTAATTGGAACCAGCAATTTCTCTGCTAAGCAAAGTGGCTATTAAGTGGGAGATCACATGACTGTGATTGTGCTTTCCAGCTGGAAAGAGACAAGACAACTCAGTTTCATACCTTCAGCTTTTCTTTGCCTCCTAACCACTCACTACCCTTTGGAATGCTCAAGCCCTGCTTATTATCTTGCGCACATTGAAAGCAATGTGATGACTCTGGTGGCAGGAGATGATCAAGCAAGGAAATTGCCTACAGAAATCGCTCGCTGTTTTTCTCTGCCCTCCCCGCCCCTCCCAATTGGAAAAAAAGGGAGATCACTGTATCTCTTGAATAACACTCTCAGGGCTCCCAGCCTTGGGCAGCCAGCACAACTGCATTGCTTTTAATGTGTAAAAGAGGAAAAGGGTTCCTCTCTTGCAATAATCCCTTTCTCTCCAATCTTTCTGCTTTGCAGGGATGGGAGGAGGAAAAAAAATCACAGATTTTCTTGATCCAGGCTCAAGCCCCTCTTATCTCACCATTGCCTTGCTTTTTCTTCCTGTCATTCAAGGCCTTACACCTTGTTCAAATCTTAAAGCATCAAATTAGCCATCATTTATAAAGGCTTCAGTTGTTAGACGTGAATATAAAAGATCACTTTCTGGAAGACCCACCATAGTTGCTGAAGAGATCCTTCAGCCTCTCGTCATCCATCTCATCCCCAAAGTTCTTAATATAGACGTTGGTGAACTCTTTGGCTTTGGCTCCCAACTCTGCCTCACGTTCTTTATGGGATTTGAATCGGCCAACAAATCTGGATGGCAAAACAACGACAAGCCCTGGTGAATGCTCTGCTCCTGCCCCCGGGAGGAAGGCAAGGCCAGGTTTCAGGGAAGGGAGGCGAAAGCAAGCAGCCGGGGTGGGGGGGGGGGGGGAGGGATGGGACTACGAAGGAGGGATCCCCTCTCCTGAGGCAGAGAGGCAGCTGGCCAAGGGGAGCCACTCACTGCTGCTGGGCAGGACAAAGCCTCAGGGAGTCAACCCAGCCCACAGCAGGGAGGCGTCAAGTGGAGCCAGACCCCCCCCCCCGGGCAGGGGGTGTTGGCTGTGGCTCGGGCAGGGAAACTCACCAGCCCTGAAGGAGACAGGCAGCAGGCCAAAGCTTGGGCCAGGAGAACCAGCAGCCTGGTGGGTTAATACTGAGATGCATCATGTCTCAGCTTCTGGCTGAGACACTCACACTTTGCGGTCGTTCAGCAGCATGCCGTTCATCTTCTCGATGGCACGGTCTGCGGCATCTTGTGTCTCAAAGTGCACAAAAGCATAGCCCTTGGAGCCGTTCTCATCACATACCACCTGCAAACAACCGGGGTTGATTAGCCAGCATTCACGGGTCCCTTACTCCATGCTAAGTGTTTCCCAAGGACGAATGGAAGGTGCACCCCCAGTTCAATATCTAAGGAGGTTCTCAGGGTAATTTCAAAGCCTTTTGCTAGGAGCTCAGTTCCCAAGCTAATTATTTCACTGCAGAAGCCATCAAAGTAATTTAAAAAAAAGAGGGTTCCCACCCTCTTTCATCACTAGTCATTTACTCTGCAGACTTCCACATTTTAGAAGTATCCAGTTGTGTCCCACTGTGTACCCACTGAAACGTTTTGCAACGCAGGGATTATCTCCAAGAAACTCTATAAAGAAGGCAGCTTAGCTCTGCTGTAAAGCAAGGATTAATGTGATGTTTTAACAAGTTGCCTCCCCGCCCCCAGATTATATGAAATGCTGGATGGAATCTCAAAAAGGAAGGGAAGGGAAGGGAAGGGAAGGGAAGGGAAGGGAAGGGAAGGGAAGGGAAGGAACTGAAGTCTGGCTCTGTTACACAAACTCACCTCTTTTGTGCCTGATGCCACCAGCCCAGTCTTATTTGACAGACATGGGGAAGAAGACCCAGCCAATTCTGAGGGCCACTTCCATGCAGTTCAGGAAACAAACCTGGCCTGTGACTCACCTTGCAAGAAAGGATATTCCCAAAAGCAGAAAACGTGTCATAAAGTGCTTTGTTGTCTATGGATTTATCCAGGTTCTTAATGAAGACATTCCCCACGCCCGATTTCCTCAAAGAGGGGTCCCGCTGAGACCACATGATGCGGATGGGCTTGCCTTTGATTACATCGAAGTTCATGGTATCCAGGGCTCGCTCAGCTGCAGCACAAAGAGCAAGAGAGAGAAGAGAAACTTTACCTTGGCAAAGCAAATGGGACTCCCTTCAGGAGTTCACCTCTCACCACTTTCTCCTTATCCACGTTGCAGATTTAGGGAGATTTCCTCAGGACAACCTTGAGCCTGAGAGATAGGTAGCACATGTATATGTAGGCACATGCATGTATAGACATGCAGAATGATATCAGTACATTATGAACTTAGAGCCCTGGGAAACTGACACTAACACGTTGCCTGATAACACCTAATAAATGCATGACAAAGAAATAACCTATTCCAGAGAAGATTCTGCCCCGCCTGGATGACACAGGCAAGCACTAGAGAAGAATGCCTGTTGGCCTCGGATCCAGGTGATTTGGATCGTTTTTATCATATCTCCAGCCTTCCCTTCTTTGTTACTGAGAATATTACCGCTTACAGCCCTGGAAAAAGTAGATTATCTGGACCCCTTCCGGTCAGGTTCAGACCAGGATACAGAAAGCTTTGGTGGTGCTTGTTGATATCCTATGTGGCAAGCTCAGGATATGAGTAATGCATCCATCCTGGCCCTTCTTGACTCTCAGCCACCTTCTCTACCACCAACAATGATATCCTTCTGGACCACTTTAGGGAGTTGGGAATGAGGGGGTGGTGCTCCTCCTTTCCCCAGGGCCAATTCCAGTTGGTGATATCTTAGATCAGGGCTGTCAAACTCCCGACTCACGGGCCAGATGCATCATGTGCTGGCCAGTCACGCCCGATTTAGCAAGGGGGGAAAGTCCCCATATGTCATGTGACGTTGCCATGACGACGTGAGTTTGACACCCAACTTAAATTGTTACTTGGTAGGCTGGCTCAAGTTTGGGGAGTTGGGTAAGAATATACTTAGGCTAAGCTATACCAAAACTGAGTGGCTGTGGCTTTGGGGCCCCAAGACTCCTAGGGAGATATCCTTGATTTGAATGGGGTTATTCACCACTCCATTCAGATTTAGTATACAATTTGGGGGTCCTCCTGGACTTACAGTTCCTGCTCAAAAGGTGACAGCTGTGATTGGGGGGGGGGGGGGGGGGGCTTTTGCCCAACTTTGTCTTGTGCACCAATTGTGTCTCTTCCTGGATCAGAGGGAACTGGGTATAGCCACTCACACCTTATCCAACTCTCAACTGGATTACTGCAATGCATGCTACGTGGAGCTGATCTTGAAGACCATCTGGAAGCTCTTATTAGTCCACAATGCAATGACACAGACAGCTATTGGCATTTCTCATCACAGTCGAGTAATACCTCTACTTCACAAATGCAGTGCCTCCCTCTGCACATCCAGATGAAATTCAAAGCAATGAAGCCTTGCATGGCTCAGAACCAGTTTATTCTTGTGAGCACTGCCCTCTCACAAGAACATCTGCCCCTCCGCATTATATAGACAGACTGTATGTATGCATGCATGCATGTCCCTTCTTTGTCACTTTGTAATTCAAGGCAGCAAACATACACAATCCCCTTCCTCCTCCTATTTTCCTCACAACTCCTGCTCAGTGAGTGGGTCTGGCATGCTCCAAAAGGGAGGATCCATTCTGAACCTCCTCTCTGAGTTCATGCCAGGAAGCCTGTTTTCTGGGTACCAGCCCCTGCCACTTGGAACTATCTTTCCCCCCAAAGCCCAATAAACTTGGGGTCTGCAGGCCTTTCAAAAGGCAGTTGAGTCCCATGTAGTTGGGCCAGGATGAGTCCTAGCAGTTGGTGATACAGTCTGAATATTTTTAATTGTTTTAAATTACCTCAGTGGCATGTGTTGGGAGGGGGTTTTGCTGAGGTAAATGGTTTTATACAGAATCACAGCATTTGAGTTGGACAACTGCAAACATGTTATAAACTAATGCACGTTCAAAGCTTCTTTGCAAGCAGCCAAGGGAGGTTCAGGCGAGTCTCTCACTAGCTAGACCTTCTGCAACGGAGACACTCAGACATGCCACTCATCCTTCAGGATTCTATTTTTATACTGAGCAGCACATTAAACGGTGACATATGCCTACCAGATCCTGTTCATAAAATGCAGCTTAGGAGTAAGCCTCATGCCAAGAACTACCTTAAATTGTGAGAGAAAGGGGTTCAGAGGGCGAGGAGGGACTGCCCGATGCCAACATAGGATTGTGTTCATTGCTCAGGCTGACCTGAACAGGTTCAGAAAAATTAACAAGGGCAGTGGCAGTCTGGTCTAGCACTTAAGGCACCAAACTAGAAAGCCAAAGACTATGAGTTCGAGTCCCTCCTTAGTCATAAAAGCCAGCTAGGTGATCTTGGGCCAATCACTCTCTCTCAGCCCAGCACACAGGGTAGTTGTTGTGGGGAAAATAAGAGGAGGATGGTGCACTGGATGTGTTCTCTGCTTTATTTGTAAAAATAATAAAGGCAGGATGCAATTAAATTAAATTAATTACATTAGTGCCTGAGAATGGAAGACAGCTTGAATAATAAGTGGCAGATGAGCACCAAAATACAGGACTGGCTGAGATTTTAAAAGATTAGGATGCCACTGATGCCAAAAAAAAACAGATGCCAAACAAGCCAATGCAATCCTAGGCTACATCAACAGTGGAATAGATTTAAGACAATGTGAAGTGTTAATGTCACTTTAAAATGTCTTGATAAGATCACACTTAGAATACTGCATCCCTTTTTGGTTGCCCCGATGTAAAAAAGATATTGAGATGCTAGAAAGAGTGCAGAGAAGAACTACAGGGATGATTACAGGGCTGGAGTCTAAAACATTTGAAGAATGGTTGCAAGAATTGGGTATGTCTAGTGTAGTGAAAAGGGGGACCAAGGATGACATGATAGCAGTGTTCCAATATTTCAGAGGCTGCCACAAAAAAGAGAGCATCAATCCATTCTCCAAAGCTCCTGAAGGCAGGACAAGAAACAATAGATGGAAATTAATCAAGGAAGGAACCAAACTAGAAGAAGAAATATCCTAAGTGAGAACAATTAACTAGTGGAATGGCTTCAGAAGTTGTTGGTGTTCCATCAGGCTTTTAAAGACACTGGATAGCCATTTGTCCAGAATTGTATAGGGTCTCCTGCTTGAGCTGGGGGTTGGACTAGAAGACCTCTTAATTCTGTTATCCTGTTAGTGAGTTATTCTGATGCCTGTATGACAGCAAAGCTACCAATATGGCTTCTTAATTAAGGTTGAAGTCAACATTTGGGAAATTTGACACGTTCCAATTTTAACTCTTCCTATAATAGACTAACTGAAACATGGCAAAACCAAGTAGCTCTCAGAAGTAAAAATGCTACACAGCCAACCCTCATCTGTCACACAAAACACAATTCTTAATTGATCCAGCTCTAATTCAAGGCAGAGGAAATGGAAATGTTCTCTATCAATACCTCCCAGAGTCTCTTCCTAATTCAACTATTCAACCATGCATCCCGCATGATTTGTCACAAATAACAGACAAGGATGCAGCCAATTTTGGTGGTGTTTGGTTCCAAGAACTGTCCAAGATGATACTGGACATACAATAGTGGAAGGGCCGGCGTAACCTGTGCTCTCCAGGATGAATTGTGTGATTTCAAGTCCTGTTCCCTTCCCATGTGGATCAAGATTTTAGTTAAGGGACAAGGCTCAGTTGTCTTTCTTTATCCAAAGTAGCATCCATTTCAAGTGGCACTTTAGTCAGCTAGTTAAATTAGGCAACATTTATTTATAGCAAGAAGGGGTGTTCCAGACAGAGATGCTGGTAACTCCAGCACTATCTCTTTGCAACTGAAAGGAAAAGGCAATTTGAAACAGAAGTAATACAAGAGAATTTGAAAATTAGGGTAATCTCTACCTGCACAGACATTTCTCCAACGTTCAAAGCTACCTGCTAATAAAAACTACTAGAATAAAGATTCTTTTGGTTTGAACACTGGGACAAATACATTACAGGTTATTCAGTACTGTGTAATGTTCTACCTTTATGAAACACTATCAGAAATTAGGTTTCCTGATAATGGATGCATATATAAAATTTCTATCCCATCTTCGAATCAAGAAAGTTTTCTCATAGGTATATTATAATATCAGTGTTGATTCTACACTCGATGACAACTATGATGGTTCCTGAGGAATTTATTGCCACCTTTCAGCAGTTTACAGTTTCCTCAAGTCATATTATTATGATGGAACAAGAAATAATATATTGATCCCTTAATGTCCCTGATGGGTCATATCTAAAAAGACCATTTCAAGACTGAGTAGAATTACCCAGAATTACAAAATCCTCTGAATTTCCATGGAACACACCTTACGTTTCTGACTATATGGGAAACACCAAAACAGAAGGTAAGCTATAAAGCACGGTTTATACATCACACAAAATGCTATGCTGAAAAAAAACAAACTCCCAAGTTGTAACTCAGTGATCTGACACGTGATCCAATTCCCGAGAGCGGATGGACTCCAACTCTGAATCTCAGCTTCTCTTTAGAGATTGAGCTTGGAGATGCTCCAAAATAACATTATCCATTTATGTTTGCCCTCGAGACATCCATTCCATGATACTGTATGAGCATCTTTTTTAGAATTGGGATCAATCTTTAATCTGAAACCCACAGTTGGGCACAAAGTTCAAATTTATCCACCCATACAAGAACCGTTCTCCAGAAAGCAGCCCTTTTCTCACTGTGGGCCATTTTGCCCCATGTTCCTTCTCCGTTGCCCAGGCAGTCAGAGGAGGAAGGGTCTTCGTTCAGAAGCTGGATCAACACCTCCTCTGCCTGTCTCAGGGAGCCAGCAGATCCCAAGAGGAAATCCTCTAGGGAACCCCATTCCAATAAATCATGGGACTCTTTGGGGGAGTCACCTACTACATCATCCATGCAAGTCAACTTCCAAACAGCATGGAAGGACCTGTCCTTCCTATTCTAAGACAGCCAGGTGAGATTGCACTCTCTCTCAAAACAGCCCCCTTTTCCAACCCCCTTTTCAGGACACGGCCCCTGGATGACCACCCAACCACAGAGCCCTCCAGACCTCTTCAGGAACAGGAACCAGCGGGAATCCCAGTGCGACCAACTTAAGTTAAGAAAACACCCCAGAAGGCAGCCCTGGGAAGCCGCATCAGTAGCCCACCTGGAGGCCTTGCCAGGCCAGCAGACAAGGTGCAGCCATCTGGGCTTGGCTTTTATTATTCCAGATGTAAAAATCCTGTCCTGGGAAGGAAGGAGGAAAGAAGGTAGGAACGAGGGAGGGAGGAAAGGAGGAGGAAAGAAGGAGGAAGGGAGGGAAAAGGAGGGAGGAGAAAGGAAGGAGGACAGAAGGGAAGAATGAGGTAGGGAAGAAGGAAGTAGGGAGGAGAAAGGAAAGAGAAAAGGGAGCGAGCGAGCGAGGGAGGAAAGGAGGGAGGGAGCCAGAGACTAAATCTGGGCCTGGAGGTCCTACAACGGTTTCACCCCCACCTCAGAGCAAGAATAAGGGGAGCGGGGGGGGGGCTCCGTCTCCCACAATCCGCCGCCCACGCCGCCGTGCGGGTCCCTGTGGAGCCTCACCGTCGCCGGGCTGCTGGAAGTTGACGTAGGCGTAGCCCAGCGAGCGCCGGGTGATCATATCCCGGCAGACGCGGATGGAGAGTACGGGCCCGGCGGGGCTGAACTTCTCGTAGAGCAGCGCCTCCGTCACCTCGGGGTGCAGGTCCCCCACGTACAGCGACGCCATCGGGTAGCTGCTCCCGGCGGCGGCGGCGGCGGCGTTCATCTGGGCGGGCGGGCGGCCGTTTCGGAGCAGCGCGGCGAGCGAGGCAGGGCAAGCCTCGGGAAGCCTCTCCGCACGCCGCCAAGGCCTCCGGGCGAAGATCGGCCTCTTCCTCCCAGAAGCTCCTCCCCTCCCCGCCCCGGCCAAGCTGCGGCCGAGAGCGCCCCGCGGAGGCCATTAGAGGCCGCGCCGAGGCTTCCCCGTCGCCGCCGGGCCTGTACGGGCCGCCCGCCGCAACAGCATCAGCATGAGGAGGAGGAGGAGGAGAAGGGGCCGGCCTGGCAGGCGCTGCCTTCGCTTCGGGCTGCCGGAGGATTCCCGGCCTCCTGCGTCCGACTCCAGGGAGATCCGGAGCTTTCGTTTTGGGCCAAAGAAGCCCAGATTTCCTGTTGCCAAGTCAAACGTTTCTTTATGAGTTTTGCCCCATTTTACGACTGTTCTTGCCCCGGTTGTTAAGTGAATCACTGCAGACTTTAAATTTAGTAAGAGGGTTAAGTGAATCCTCAGGTTTCCAAAGGTAACCACAGGACCTAGCAAGGGTCATACGTGTGAATCAGTTGTCCGACACCTGGATTTTGATCCTAGGGCCTCGGGGATGCTGCAGCTCCCCCCCCCCTGCCAATCACTCCTCGCCTGGCCTGAGAAGGTAAGGGTGATGGCGGGGGATGGAGACTTGCTCCATATTCCAGAGCAGGAGTGAAGCGCCCCTGTACTTGCCTCATCTCTTGCTGGGTCTCCCTGGCGCTTCTCCCGGCCCTTTTTGGTGCTGCAAGCACCTCACCGCCGCTGCTGTTGGCGCCCCCATGGCCTGCCCATTGCTCTCGCAGCGCCTGGCGCAGCACAGTTAAATTTAGCACACTTCACAATGGAGGAGGTGGCGTCCCCTCCCCCTCCTGGAACCCATTACAACAAGGAGCATCAGCTGCAGCCAGATCAGGTGAATGTCTCAGGGAGGAGAGCAGGTCTACGTGACTCCATTCCTGTCTGCTTCAGTCCGGCCCCTTCGGATCGAGGCTCTCTCGAGTCTTTCGATCATACCACACATCAGAACTTTTATCATGAAGTTTGAAAAGCACCTCATCGATTTTATATTATTGCTAGCATATGTTCTAGAAAATAAATATTTGCTGGACAAATGTTGCAATTGAAATAACTCTTCGTTTTGTACTTTTTCACCTTCCAGACAGTTTGACAGTGCGTCCTCCTTCCTGCCTTTGACCTCCGTTTTGATTTCCCATGTCCTCCTTTGCCTGATCAGATTGCCAGGCCTCTGGCAGCCTCCTACCCAACAGGGTCTCTGCCCCCGTCCACAGAGGCCACTGGCATGGACAAAGACCTTCATAATGTGTTTGGGTCATTGAGAGATGGGATCTGGATAAGTTTTTATTACTTCTGTTGTTTTATTGTCACCTCTATTGTTTTATTTTGCAGTTGTCAGCTGCCCAAAGTTTGTCTTTACAATGGGAATACAAAATTTAATGAAATAATGTCAGAAAATTCCTCTCTGTCCTTCAGCATAAGAAGACTTTCCGCTTGTTTCCCTTGCCTTCCAGAAGATGGGCAGAATAAAGGTTGTGCAGAAAACATGTGTGCTGCCTTCCCAGCACTGTGCTTTGGATGGCACTGGTGGTTGGTGCATTTTGCTCAAAAGCCACCCCACATGAACACACAAACCGACCCGCAACTTCTGGTGCTCTTGAGTGGCCTGCCAGGGCGGCCCTGCACCCCACACCTTGCAAGCTTCCAAAAAAGAGGTAGCTCAGGTGCATAAATGAGCACTCCCTGTCTAGAATTGGAGACAGTTGATGTCCAAGATGAATTGCCAGTGCTGCCAGCTGCTCTTCAAGAAGTTTTAGGGGACACCAGTTTGTGTACCAATTCCATCTGAGGAATTCACCCTGATCCAGAACTAACAAGGATGCTAGAGCCATAGTACCTGGTTTCAAAGCCAGAAGAATTTTGGTTGCTGTTGGTGCAGTGGAGTTAAAAAGCTACCCTTTTGGAAAACATGTAGGTAGACTGAAAACTAGTAGAAGTCCAGGATTAAATTCTTGAGCTTTGCATCCTCTCACTTCACATTTTGAAACAGAAATACTATAGAAGCTTTCAGTGTTTGATGGTACAGGAAGGGCAGCTAAAAGATGGGTAGCTGTTATAAATAAGAAAAATTAAATTTCTCTTCCTGCTTTGCTACAAGCTACCTGATTTCTAGAAATCCTCTGAGTTCAGGAAAGTTTTGAGAGAAAGTAGCAAGCCACCCTCTGAATCCCCTGGCATCTACGTGTGCTGGGTGAAGCAGCTGCGGGATGCTGGATGCAATTTCATGCCTATGGTAAGGAACCTTTCCTTTTCTGCCTGTCAGTTTCATCAGAGAAAGGGTGGTGAAAAGTCAACAGGGAAATTAGATTCACTTAACAACCATGTTATTCACTTAAAAGCTGCAGTGATTCACTTAACAACTCTGGCACAAAAGGTCATGAAATGGGGTGTAAGTAATTGTCTTGCTTAGCAACAGAAATTTTGGACTCAATTGTGGAATAAGTGAGAATTCTCCCTCTCTCTCTTCAGTTTGAGCCAAGGTATATGACTGCTGTCTTCTAAGCTTCCTGAACTACAGCTTTGGCCTTTTTTGGCATATTATGACTCAAGTGATTGTTGCAAATTTGGGGGGCATTAAAGCAAATATGTGACTATCATGTTACATTTTATAAAATACAGTATGCAGTCCAGCCTTCAACTTTCTCCGCTTATTTCTTGTTTGTATCTGCAACGTTGTGGGCGACACTGCCCTGGGCTGATGATGATTATCCCATCCTGTGCCATTATGTGCCAAGCACATTGGACTGCAAGTGTACTCCGTACTCTCAGTTCATAGCTAAACCAAAACAAAAATACTCAAGAGAGGAATTCACTCTGCACATTGCAAATATTGGTTATTTCACACTTGGTGCAATTTTTTTTTCCAATTAATCAATTCTGCTAAGAAGAAAAAATGCCCCTCTTAGTTATTACTAAAGAATAATAGCTGGAATCAATTTATGAGAGATGCATGTATTTATTCCCATCCTCCTGAGAATAGACGCCTCTGTGTGGCATACAGTAGAAGGGTAGCCTTTTAAGGGCCTGTTGGAAGCAATACCCTTCTGGGTTCAGTTCCAAGTGGGGAAAAAGACACTGAAAACATGGAGGCTGTTTGGAAGGTTTAATGGTGGACAGGACCACATGGCTCGGAGCTCCAAAGTGAAAAGGACGATCCCATGCTTCAAGGTGAAGGAAAAGATCAAGAAGAAAGACCAAGATGCCGAGAGACCTTTTATATAACCTCTGTTGGACCCCACCTTAGTGCTTCCTATTATTGTGTAAGAAATGGATCCCATTGGCTGTCAGACTCCCAGGGGCAGGGTCTTAATTTTGTAGGCTTGCTCTGGACCACATGGCTTCACCTGTGTGCTGGCTAATGCAATCTTCCCAGGCCAGGTGGTGAGATGGGTAGACCCTTTATTATGTAGAATACTCTGGCCCAGGCCTTAATGGCCCATTAGGGGGCTGAGTTTCTGCTGCTCTGAGTTTCTACTTTACTCTTTTTAGGGGAAATATTCTGCCTTTTTAATATTTTCCAGGATATTTCATTTTTCAGACCCAAAGGGAAACTGGGAGGGTTGTAGGGTTTAAAGTGGAAAATCAACAACAGAGCTATAGGGAAAGGCAAGACTTCTGATAGTTTGCAACGTCGGTTGTAAAGCTAAGTCAATCAGAATAAAATGGAAGGGAGCTTCCTACTGCTATCATGTCTGTCCCCCCCAGTCTAGACTGGCCAAACCTAAATCCTGCAACTGTTGTTTTAGTCTCCAGGCCTTTAACCATCTTAGTTTCTTTGCACTTTTGCCAAAATCTCAACATCTTTTTTGTAATGTGGTGGTCAAAACTGGGTGTTCCAGGTGTGGCCTTACTAAGGCTTTATAAAACAGTGTTAATTTGATTCTATGCCTTTGTTTATATAACCAAGGTCTACATTAGCTTTTTTGCTGGTGCCACACACGGCTGGCTCATGTTTAAGTGATCGTCCACTAGGACTCCAAGGTCTCTCTCACCACTATTAGTTTTGAGCCAGGTTTCACCTAATCTGTACTTGTACCTTTGTTTTTTCCTGCCCAGTGTAAAACCTTGTTTTTTTCCACATTAAATTACATTTTGTTGCATAGGGCCCATTGTTCAATTCTGTCAAGATCTTTTTTGATCTTGGGTTTTTCTTCTGGGATATTGGCTATTCCTGCCAAACTTAGTGCCATTTGCAAATTTGATGAATTTCCCTTCTATACCTCATCTAAGTCATTTATGAAAATATTGAAGAATACTGGGCCTAAGATGGAACCTTGTGGCACCCCACTGCTTACTTCCCTCCATGTAGATGTAATACCATTAAGGTCTACTTGTTGAGTACAGTTTGTCAGCCAGTTACAAATCCATCAGGTGGTAATGCTGTCTATCCCACATTTTGCTAGCTTACCAAGAAGTAGATTGTGGTCTACTTTGTCAAATGCCTTGCTGAAGTCTAAATATACTATGTCCACAGCATTTCACTCATCTACTAATTTAATCACTTTGTCAAAGAATGAAAAAGGATCAGTTTTTAACAGACCTATGCTGGCTATTAATAACTTTATTTGTTTATCGCTGTTTGCAGATCTGTTTTGGATTATTTTTTCCAGTATCTTCCCAGATATTGATGTTAGGCTGATAGGTCTGTAGTTTCCTGGGTCTGTTCCCCCCCCCCCACTTTTTTTTTTTGAAGATGGGAACCCCATCACCTCTTTTCCAATCCTCAGGTAATTCCCCAATGTTTCAGGATTTTTGAAAGATATGGTACAATGGTTCTGAGATAATATCTGCCAGCTCCTTTAGAATTCTGGGATGTAATCAGTGATTTATATTCATCAAGATCAGACAGGTGTTCTCTAACCATTTTCTTGCTTATTTTTATTTCTAGTCTTTTACATTGAGGTTTTTGGTAGGTTGGGCTATATTTTTTTGGTTTGGTTTTTTTTTTGCATTGCAACTGTTTTTGACTTTTGTAACGGTTGCAAAGAATGAGTTAAACAATTCTGCTTTCTCTCTGCTGCCTGTTACTTCCTTGCCATCTTCTCTTTTAATCTACTGCTTCCTTGACTGTTTTCTTGTTATTTATATGTTGAAAGAAACTTTTAAAATTATATTTTACTTTTGTTGCAAGTTATTTATTCTGAGCTTTTGCTTTCCTGACTTCATCTTTGAAGATTCAGGTTATCTGCTGATATTCTGCCTTAGTTTTTCTTTTTTTTGTACTTGTCCTTTTTGTCTTTCAGTTTATTAGAGAGATCTTTGTGCAACTTCTTTGATTTCTTTAATACATATTGGACTGGGCTTTTAGTGTCATACTTTTAAGAATTTCCCACTGTTCTTGAGATGTTTTCCTTTTTAGGATTTTCATTCATGGAATTTTTCTTAGGTTCTCTCTGAGTTTGTTAAAATCAGCTCTTTTAAAGTTTAAGACACTGTCTGGATTATGTTCTGTCGCTTGTTTTTGCATTATATTGAATTGCAGTATGACGTGGTCACCCTTGCCAAGGTTTCAACTCCCTCTGTCACTTCTTCTCTATTAGTAGAATTAGGTCTAGTATAGCTTTTCCTCTAGTTCCCTCCTCTACCTTTTGGAGGACAAAGTTGTCAGCTAAGTTGGTTAGGAATCGGTTTGATCTCCCACTTCCTGCAAGGTTTGTCTCCCAGTTGATATCAGGGTAGTTAAAGTCCCCCATTACTATTAAGGTGTGTTTCCTACATACATTTGTTAGTTGTGTAGCAAAACATTCATCTATATCTTCTGCTTGGTGGGTGGCCTGTGTCATTTCCCCGCCATTTATATTGACCCATATGGATTCTAGGAGGTTTTCACCCTTGGTTTTCTGGTTTTCTGTAGAGTTATGGTGATCTTTTATGTGTAATGGTGATCTTTTATGTGTAATGCAACTCCACCTCCCCTTTTGTTAGGCCTGTTTCTTTTGAACAGTTTGTATCCTTCCATCCGTACATTCAGTCATGAGTTTCATCCCATCATCTTTCCGTAATGGCAGCTGTGTCATATCTGCCTTCCTGTACTAATACGTCAAGTCCACCCTGTTTCTGAGTGTTTTTGTGCATAGGCATTTGAGTCCTTATCTCCCATTTTGTAACTGAGTTTTCCATTCTTTCCATCACCCTCCACTGTGTTTTTCTGATTTTCTTTTCTTTTTCTTCTTTCTCTTTACTCCCTATCTCCTTATATGATTGGTTATCTAGTGGAATTAGGTTCTAAAGGTCTTGAAGACTGCCCCCCCAGCTCCATTTAAGTTTAAAACCCTTGTGATGAGATGAGCCAATCGTTTTCCCAATATACTCTTTCCAGTTCTTGTGAGGTGCAGTCCACCCCTTGCCAGGAGCCCTTCAGGTAGGTAAGGCAGACCATGGACTAGGAAGACAAAGGTCTCTGGACGACATCAGTTTTTAGGCCAGTGGTTCGCTTCTAAAATCCTTTGCTCCCTCATTGGATATTGGCCTTTTGTTGGAAGTGGTTGTACTCCCAATCCTTTAACTTTCTCCCCTAGCTAATCGTAATCTCTTGTTAACTCTTTTCAGAATCATTGTTGTATCATTGGTCCCCCCATGTGTCGGAGAAAAATGGGGTAGTAATCTATGGGAGTGATTATTTTAGTACGGTTCTCAGTTACATTTTTGATTTTTGCTCCAGGGAAATAACATACCTCCCAAGATTGACTGTTCAGTCTGCAGACGATAGTTTCTGTTCCCCAAAGAATTGTTCAGTTACTATCAGTTGTTCAGTTAGTAACACGATTGTTAAGTGAATCTGGCTTCCCCACTGACTTGGTTTGTCCGAAATCTCAAAAGGAGATTGCAGGACCGTGGGTCACAGCAACAGTCGTAAATGTGAGCCAGTTTCCCAGCTTCTCAATTTCCATCATGGGACCCTGGGGATGCTGCAACAGTTGTAAGTGTGAAAAACAGTCATAAGTCACTTTTTTCACTGCCATTGTAACTTTGAACGGTCACTAAACGAGCTGTTATAAGTCAAGGACTTCTTGTAGTTTTTCTGTTATCCATCTCCAGAGCCCCAGAGCTTCCGGAAGGAAGAATTTGAATTTCTTTTCTCTGGCTGTCTCCCAGCCTGTTAACTGCCCCCTTCCTGTTACCCCCTCCCCACTTTTGCACCCCCTCCCCCTCAACTGGGCCCTCTAAAAATAGAGGTCTCCTCCTGGAAGGCATGACAAGCAGCCAAGCAGTGGTTGGAGCCAAACCTATTCTTAGCGCTTTGGCACAGGGACCTCCGCAGCCCCAAGGCGCCACCCTCTCCTCTTCCTCCCTTAAGCCCATTGCCTCTTCTCCTTTGGGGCACAGGGGCAGCCCCAAATCCCAGCCCTAAGGCTCCACTCCACTGGAAACATTTTCAAAAGTCAGCAGGTGGGAGCAACGCGCATCCGGAGCTTTGGCCACCCATGAAAGGGGAGTGTGTGTGTGTGCACCCAGCTCTGCACCAAGTACGGGGACACCCAGCCCCGCTGTCTCCTGCTGCTTGGTCAGGCTGCCTCCCTGGCAGAGCTCATCCCGGAAACCGGCTGCAGGTGAGCCAGGGCCAGGATGCTAGCAACCCCAGAGGGGCTGCCCCACAGGATTGCTAACCGAGTGGGGCAGAGAATAAGCGGCTGGAGGGTGTTTGGAGAAAATGGTTGGGGCGCTAATGAGGAGCCCAAGGATGGGGGTTCCCCTCAGACTCAGCCTGATGGAGGACAGACTGGAGAAGAGGAGGAGGCGGAATTAAAGGCAGAGGTTGCCTGCAGAGAGCAATAGGAGGGAAGGGGCTTCAGTGATACCTTTGGATCCCCCGGTGACCCCCCTGCTCCAGCTACGGGTCACCTTTGACCTGTAACCCTTTGTTCTGTAGCCATTCAGAGTTACACAGCGGTGCATGAATGGGGGTTATGTCCTGTCCTCCAACTTCTGGCCATCCCAGCAGTCCTGCATTCTTGTGAACAGGGTGTTTGGCAATGTTGGAAGTTACAATTCTCCTCTCTTGTAGGAAAACAGCCCCCACCCTTTGTCAAGTAGGGCTATTAAAATAGCTGGAGCCAGCTTACTTTTCACAACAAAGGAAGGAGAAAATTACAGGCATGAGATACAGAGAGAGAAAAAACCCTACAAACTAGCTAGGATCCTTTCCCATAGAAATCAAATAGATAGCAAGCTACAAAAAACTTGTAAAAAGCAAACAACATAACAGGAAACTCAGGATATTGCAACCAGGTGCAAACTGATAGTTACAAAGGATCAGGGAAAAACAGATTGGACTTATAAAACAATTACTCCTACCAAGATCCCAGGAAGAGATCCCAATCTCACAGAGACAGGAATTCAACATACACAAATCAAAGACTTCACTTACAAATCAAAGAACCTGAAATATTATAAAAGAGAGGTTTTCCTACTCACTTACTAGATTAATCCTAGGAACGCTGTGAGATTTCTTTTTACCTGCCTTCCTATTAATAAACTGATTCTGACTTTCAACACAGCTGCCCAAATCATTTTGCATTTCTTTCAGCCGGGAAATTTGAATCCACAAAAGGAAAGAACTTTGCCTATTCCTTAAAGGGCAAGATTTCTTTTTTCCTTTCCTCAGCAACTAGTATACATTTATAATCATTTGCAGTGTGTGGGAATGGGGAAGCCAGCAGGGCAGGGAGCCAGTCTCCCCCATCCACCAACCCTCCTCCAGCCCTCTGCACTCACACCGCACCAGGCACTTGCTCACACACACACACACACACACACACACAGACACACGTGCACCCTTCCCTGACCTGCACCCACCTCTTGCCCTCCCCCTGAGCCCCCCTCCCCTTGCCACACCTCTCCCACGTTCTCAGTCCACCCTTGTTGGCTGCACCTCTCCTCTGCACCCCCTTGCTCCCTTCCCCACCTGGTGGCAGCCTGGTGGCTTGGGGTTTGCAAGTGTCTGCCAGCTTCCCCACTGATTTTGGTTGTGGAAAGCTAGTAGGAAGTTGCCTAGACCAGTGACCATGGGATCCAGTTAATGACAGCAATTTGGACTGCAGGTTGCTTTATGGCTGCATTGCTTAGCAACGGAAATTCCACTCCCAATTGCTGCCATAAATGAAAGACTACTTGTATTGCCTCAGGTAACACCTTTAGCTGCAGCAAAATCTCCCTCCTTACACAATACAGTACGCCTTTATAGCTGGGGCTTCACACCAGATGTTTGACTTGCTGCAGGTGGGCCCCTGTGAGATACTGAGTCACATTGCAGCTAACTGGCCTGGGTTTGCAGCACCCCCAAAGGCATAAGAGAACAAGCAGGGGCTGTGTGCCGTGTGAATGTAGCCAGATGACTTACACCAACCCCTTTTGAGGAAACATTGGTGGCGAGATCTTGGTGCAAGCTTGCAAAAGGACACCCCATCACCATTAGGGGCACTTGGGCTCTCTTGAACGGAGCGAATCCACAGCCGGAGTTTGGCATTTGTTCACAATAGTTGTAGCTGGGAGAGAGACTTCTCAGAATAAGAAAGACAGCTCAGGTTTTATCTGTTGGAGAGACAATATTTCCCCCTTTGTTCTACCTGCTCCTAGTCCTTATGTTTTAAAGATCCATCGGCAGATAGATGACCCAGGACAGTAAATAAGACATGAGGAAGGTGCGGAAAAAGGAGGTTTACCACAGACAAACTTCCATCGGGCAGATGTGAAGATGTTTCACTCACAATCATGAAGACGCAGAAGCAGCAAAAATTGGCAGTAAAAATCCTTTCTGCAAAAGGAGAGAAGGCATTCCTGAGACAGTGAGTTCCATGGGGAAACCGTTTCCCCCCAAGAATAATGTTGAAAGTGGAAGAAGAACCTTCACTGAGGACTCCTGCCTTGGGCAGGGGGTTGGGCTAGAAGACCTCCAAAGCCCCTTCCAACCCTCGGAGCTTTGATTCCGTTCCGGTCTGATGCTCTGGATGAAAAGTTCTCAGAGCTTTTGGAGGGAGGCGAAGGCTTCCACACTGGATGCTTAATCTGTTTAGAGCGAACCATTTGTTTGGGCTACCCGCTGAGTTTCCACATTGAGTCGGGATTTGGGCTGTGTGGCATCTGCTTCAGGCTACAGCCTGCAGCCTCCCTTCCCAAAGCTTGGAAAGGAAAAGCTTTGCATGCTCTTCTCCTTCCCCCAAAGGGCGCCCGGTGTTGTAAAGCGAGCCCTCCTCCCTTCTTGCCTGTGGAAGGAACACTCTGTGACTCTTGCATGGAGCCAGACTTTTTCCCATTTTTGCATTCAAGCTCAAAGCCAAAGGGCACTTGCTCCACTTTTGCTCCTGCCTGGCTCACAGGAAAGATTGCATCCTGAATGGGTGCCCAGAAAATGCCACGTGACATGTGCTTGGCACAAGAAGGCAGCTTCTGCGGCTATGAATATACTTAGATGTACCTCAGAACTCCTTTCCTGGCAGTGGCACCTTGCAGGGGAGAGCAATGACTAGGCCCCTGTGGCCGGAAGGGATGGGGGGAAGGATTCCCCTCAAACGAGGGGTGTGTGTGTGTATGTGTGTGTTTGTGTGTTTACCTCTGCTGGCTCTCAAGCAGGCTCCCCTCAGCTGAATGCTTCAAGATGGTCTCTGATCTGTAACCAGCAACAAAGAGCCTTTTTGCAAACCAGCAAATGTTGCAAGCAGGACTTTTGACAAGGCTTCCAGGGCCTCGTCCGCAATTACTTCATGCTGCACCTGAGAGATGGTGACGTATGTCCAGTTCACCAGTGATGCATAGGTCACAGGAAAATGTCCCCAGATGCCAAACGATCCCATGCTGGAGAAAGAGAAAGCGCTCTCAGTCTGGAGGCACTCTTGATTATGGGAGGGGCACCGAGAAGCCCCTGGAGATGCTCTGAGGGCCCTGCAGGATGAGGTGGTGCCGGTGGGGGAGGAGCATAAAGTGCAACATGTACAGGCGGCAGCAGATCCTTCATGGACCATCCCAATACCTTTGGTTCTGGTCCTCCTAGAAGTTGGCACTCACCAAGCAAGACTTAGTTCTCCACCGAGCGCTGGCCCAGCCCAGCCCAGCCCTGGGCACTACTTGCCGTCCTGAGCTGCTTGTCTTTGTGCTGAGAGCTTGTACTTCTGGGCCACCCCATAAGGAACGTGGGCGGCGACAGTGCCCATTTCCTTGGCTCCCTCCACATGAAACATCTGGTCATCAAAGAAGATGTGTGGCCGGATCTTCTCCAGCAAGGGGCCTTTGGGTGCGCCGGCCAGGAAGAGGGCCTCGTCCGTTTCCAGCCCCCAACTCCGGAGAGTCTTTAGGGCTCGGGCCCCGGAACTGGCAGCACTTCGAGCCGTGACCAGGTAAGTGCGAATGGGGCATTCCAGGCGGAGGCCTTTGGTGTAGAACTTCTTCTGGAGCTTCCCCAGCGCTTCCAGGAAGCCCTTCAGTGGCCCCTGGAGAGAGGAACACACAGCGTCAGCCCCAGCACATGGCCTCCTCCCCAGGTGGTCAGGCAAGGGGGAATAGCTCAGGCACAGCACCCTCAGGGAGGCCCCGGAGCCCCAGCCATGCACAGGTGCCCTCCTTTGACTTTGCCAATCCCTCTCTGAGTCTAGTAGAAGCTGCTATACTGAGATGGTGTTGCTATCTGGCTTCCTGCTTTAATACCGGCTTCGTTTGCATTCAGAATATCTCTTCCCACTTTGTTCTATCTAAAGTGTTTGTTAGCAGACCATCCTCTCTTGGCAAAAACAATAATGAAAAGGTCAGTTTGGTCACGATGCTGCCAGTCCCGAACCGCACCTGAGCAAGAGGCTTGTTCTCATAGGTCTTCTCATGCTCGAAGAACTTGTCCAGGCCGTGAGCCTTCACAATCTGCTCCGACTCGTCTGAAAACAGCACAGCATCTCCATCAAAGGCGACACGAAGCTGCTTCTCAGAGACTTGCACATCTTTCTTGGGGGTGAAAATAGTGGCAGCTGCAATCCCTGGGAAGGGAAGAAAACAGCCTTCAGTTCCTGTTGCCTGATGCTTTCCTGTTGGAGCAAGAACTTCACAGCCTTCAGTGAGGTCTATTTAATGCTTGTCTGGGGATAATTACAGAGTTTGGGAAACAGTACTCTCTGAATGATTTGAAATGCTTCTTATTACCTGATTAAGTTGCCATTTGTGAGATCAGCTGTCTCGCTTTCGGTATCTTCTCCTGCCATCCCTCTGCCATCCTCCCCATCACCTCTCACATCTGCCAGGAGGCTTCCCCAAAGATTTATGTCCTGTCCCCCAGATGTGTGAGCTTCCCACCCTTCAGGACTTAGCAACTGGTCAATGTGTTTGATCAGTCTTATGCCAATGAGCCAACAAGATCCTCACTGTCTCCCAACTGGCAGAAATCCCAACTTGGAGGGATTCTTCTAAGCAACCTGATAAAGCCATCAAACTTCAGTCAAAGGTTACTTTGCCCCACGAAGGCCTCACTTACATGGCAGGAGATTGCAACAGACACTTCACTGCTCTTTCTGCCGGGACTTGGAAAGCTAACAAGCATCCAATGTCTGGCATGTGGGGCCAGGGCAGGGAGTGGGGTGGGGATGACGATCAGTAAATCTTTTTTAAAAAATTCTGATTCTTGGAGACTGCCTCGACAAGTCCCTGCAATTTTCATGACAATTCAGAAACTGGTTTGCCATTACCTCCTTCCTGGCACTAGGAGATCTTGTGCCTAAAGTAGGACTAGAGCGCCCAGTCTCTTAGTTGCTGGCCTGGTGCCTTAAGTGCCACACCAAAATGACTCTTCATAAACCTAAACAAACGCAACTAAATGGCTCACAAGACTGTATGAATAAGATCACAACAGTCACGATTCCTGGAGTAACACTTAATAAAGTTGGCCTTGCTTTGGATTTTAGAAAACATGCATCCCCACAGGTACCTACAGAGTCAAATGTATCATTTCTCCCTCCCCCTTTCAGTCCAAAAGGCCCCGCAAACTCCTGCTATGCATCTGCCCAACAGCATCACTCACCCTCTTCTATGGCCTCACTCACTTTCTCGCAGTCCGAGGATAAGTAGAGGTTGGTGTGGTAGGCCTTCAAGTAGCAAATGGGGCTATTCCCGCCCGTCATACAAAACCTCTCAATGAAGAGATCTGGGAGGAAAAGAAGAGACGCTTCATTGGTAAACAGGAACCAGACACCCCAGGCTTCTTTATAGATCAGAGTCCCTGGCTAGCACAACTGGAAGACACCATGGTGGGAAGGGATGAGGATCTGGAGGTACCTGAAGAGTTGCCAGAACCGGCCATGCTTAAGGTAACAGTGGAAGGAGACGAGGAGAGGTGAGCTGGGCAGAAATTTGGCAGTGCAGTTCAAAAAGAAGAATGCCATAGTGGTACCTTGGTATTCAGCTGCTTTGAAACTCATCAGATTTGGTACTCAATGCATCTGACGGGAAAATTGCATTCCAATACTCATCATTTGTTTGGTACTCAATGCACAAGCTAGAACCCGTCGGTGTCGGCTGCCTTGTGGCTCACTGCAGTATTCCTTATGGGAAAAAATTTGTTTGGTACTCCTCATTATTGGTATTCCTCATGCCTCCTGGAACTAATTAACAATGAGTACCATGGTGCCACTGTGTATTAAACACTGGGTGCCTGATAAAAGCCAGGCTCCTAAGCAGTTGCTCCTGAAAAGAGCTTCTTCTGGGGTATCCAAGAGACCGTTTCCTATTGAGCCAGCAGAGTTGTTACGCAGACTGTGCAGCCCATTTCTAGAGAATGAACTCCCTAGGGGAGTGAAGGGGTAGAGCTTCCTCCTGGCTCATTGGATGCACTGGGGAGAGATTCAGGGCTCCCAAGCACTGAACCCACTGTCCCATTTGGGGATGGCAGTTGGGATTAGCCGCTTGGCAGGTGTTGGCCTTCCGGTTACTCACTGTAATGGTTGATGCTGTTGATCAAGCGAACGCCCACTTGCGCGTGGTTGTTGGTCACGAGGACAATGTCAAAAAGTTCCTCGCTGTCTGGGAAGAGTTCCCGCAGCTGGCGGTTGACTGATTCCAGAGCCTGGGAATCCAGGGAGAGAGAACGGTTAGTCCAAGAGGCAACACATTCACTTAAGGGCTCAAACAATCCATGGCTGCTCACTGGTGGTGACCCAACAAAGAATCCTCCCCAGCAAAGGTGGGAGTCCTGCTCCCCAAGGGCCACAGGGAGCCTGGGGATGGGCGGAAGAGCAAGAGCATGGAAAGCCCCAGTCCTGGCCTCTGGGGAAGTGGCCACAAGGGGCTCCCCACCTCCCCCGGGGACCAACCTTTGCAGAGTTGACCTGTGTGAACATGAGCAAAAGTGACCTTGACAAAAGGGAAGGCTGCTCCGGGCAGGAAGGGCTCCTCCTCGTGCTGCAGCTGATACTTCACGTAGGCCTCCACGCCCTGCTCGGTGTAGATCTTCTGCTCTTCTTCCATACGGAACAGGGCTCGGGAGGACACAGCAATGGTGATGGCGTGCTGTGGCTTTGGCTGCAAGAGAAGGGTGGTGGTTGTATCCCCCATAAGAAAGGGAGGGACTGGGGTTCCTCGCCCTTAAAGGCCAGGGGGTCAGCCAGGCCAGCTTCTCTCAATGATTCATTTTCATAATTAGCTTCATTTCACTTTGTCCAGCTTCCATATTAGTTTGATTGTTTTGTAAGGCTCTGGTGACCCCCAGAACCTTACGCCACCGGCCAGTGGGAGGGAGCCACCCTCGCCCACTGCCTCCTGCTCCCTGCTGCTGTACTTGTTCTCGTGCTGGGAGGAAGTGGGGATGTAGGCCTTGCTGCTTGCCCCATGTGGCTGGGCCAGCAGAAGCCCCTGCCAGCAGTCAAGCTGTTCTGGGCTCTGCCTGGCTTCTGGCTATCCAATGCTGGCCTTCTGCTGGCAAACAGCTTCCTTCTCTTCTGCCCTTTTGCTCCTGTTGGGTCCGTCGGAGGAGCTCAGCCCTGAAACCTGCTTGCCAAGGAAAAAGCCAAGCATTTCTAGCTCAGACAACTTTTCTTCTGCCTTTCCAGGCCTAGTTTAACCCAGCTGGGTTGGATCCACTCTCTTCTCTTTTCAGGCCTGTTTGCCTATCAGGAGCACCAGTTTGTTTTACACAACCACGAGTCCCTGAGGCTTGCAGAGAACCAGCAGCCATTTGCTGGTTGCCATTTCTAGCCAATTGCTAACTGGCAAGGCTCGCTTGGTGGGCAACGTCTGAGCTCCTTCCCTCCCTAAAATAAAATGGAACAAATCCCCGGCATTTTTGTGCTTGGCCAATGAGGAAATTCTTGTCGCTGGCAGATTAGGCAGTGCTTAGTCACCTTCATCCAATCAGGCTCCCCCCCCCCCCATGTGTGTGTGGTGGTGATGGGGAGGATAATTGTTACTGGGGGCCAGGGGCATCTTTTGATTTCTCCTTCATATTAAGAGCAGTCTAGAGGTCAGAGCTCCTTCCGAGCCAGCTAGCTTGCTTTCCACTCTTGCTGGCTGAACCAAGGAGAAGGTGGGGAATCTTCCCCTAACTTCAAAGCTTCTCCTGCTGTATAAGCCTCAGATTTCCTTCCCACCCAGTCAAGGTCAGTCTTGCAGCCTCCTGAGCATAGCAGGGCCATGAAGTCACAGTGCACATTGTAGAAAGTTAGCACCCACCCCTCTCCTAGAAGAACGAAATATTCTAGGAAATATTAAAAAGGGCAGAATATTATAGTTTCCTGGATGAAAAAAGGAGAAACATGTTTTTATAAAGACAAAGCAGCTCCCTGTCCCTTCCAGCTCCAGGGTGGTGGGATTAAGACACGGCCCTCAGGACATGATAAGATTAGCCCTCTACCCATCTCTACGATCGGTGGGAGAGGCAGGTATGGTGCTGACAGGGGGCCTTATCAAGTTATGGGAGCCCGCCCCCGCTGTTTACAAGCGGTGGTGTGCTCCGGCCCCCAGGTCACGTCTCGCTCCCTGAGTTGTTTGAATGATCGGGCCCCGGGCCTCCGGCTGATGCTATGCAATGCCAAGTCCGTAGTGAATAAAGCCCCCCTTGTTTACGATCTTGTCACGGAGGGGTGTGTGGACCTGGCTGGCATTACCGAGACCTGGCTGGGACAGGAGGGGGGTGTCCCTCTAGTAGAGATGTGCCCAGCCGGGTTTCAGGTTTTTCATCGGCCGAGGACCCAGGGGAGGGGTGGGGGGGTTGCGGTAATTATTCGGGAGGATCTGGGACCTGGGGAGTCCACTGTTCCTCAGATGACCGGATGTGAGTCCCTTTTTGTAAAGTGTGGTTCCGGGGTTCAGATAGGCCTATTGATCACATACCTGGCTCCCTGCTATGTGACATCGGCTCTGCCTGAGCTCCTCGAGGTCATAGCCGGTTTGGCGGTTGAGACCCGCAGGCTGATGGTCATGGGGGATTTCAACCTGCCTTCGGCTGGTGGGGCCTTGGGGATTGCTCAGGAGTTCTTGGCTTCCATGACAGCCTTGGGCCTGACCCAATTAGTTAGGGAACCCACTCACATTGGGGGTCACATCCTGGATCTGGTTTTTGTCTCTGGACAGTGGCAGGATGATCTTGGTGTTGGGGATGTTCTTGTTGAGCCCTTGTCATGGTCAGATCATTCGCTCCTTAGGCTGGACTTCCAGGCCACTCCTCCCCATCGCAGGGAGTCGGACCAAATACGTTGGTACCGCCCCAGGCGCCTGATGGATCCAGATAGGTTCCTGATGGAGCTTGGGCCATGTCCTGACATTCGAACACACGACTCGGTTGAGGACCTGGTCGCCACCTGGGATAGGGTGGCAGCTGGGGCCCTGGACCGGATCGTGCCCTTGCGGCCTCTGACTTGGCGCCGCTCTCACTCGGCCCCTTGGTTTTCTGGGGAGCTGAGGGAGATGAAGCGCCGGAAAAGACGCCTGGAGAGTATTTGGAGGACTACTCGCTCCAGACCCAACTGAACACTATTACACTATTATGGTCTTATATTAAGACCTATTTAGTGGCGATAAGGGTGGCAAAGCGTTCTTACTTTTCCACCCTTATTGCGTCTGCAGAAAACTGCCCGGTCGCCCTGTTTAGAGTGACCTGCTCCCTCCTGGAAGGGGGAGCGCGGGAGGACCCCTTGCAGGGACGGGCTGAGGACTTTTCGAATTTCCTGGTGGATAAAGTCACTCGGATCCGGGATGGGTTGGACTCTGAATGGGCAACTCTGGGTGGGGGGTCGGGGGCGGAATTTGAGGCAGTCATTTGGGAGGAGTTCGATCCTGTGACCCCGAAGACGTGGACAGGTTGCTGCGGGGACTGAATGCTACCACATGTTTATTGGACCTGTGTCCCTTCTGGCTGGTGTTGGCCACCTGGGAGGTGACACGAGGTTGGTTTCAGGGTATTATTAACGCTTCCTTGAGTGAGGGATATCTGCCCGCCGCCTTGAAAGAGGCGGTGGTGAGACCCCTCCTCAAGAAACCGTCCCTGGACCCAACTTTGTTATCTAATTATCGTCCCGTTTCCAACCTTCGTTTTGTGGTGAAGGTTGTTGAGAGTGTGGTGGCACGACAGCTTCCCCAGCACCTGGATGAAGCTGTCTATTTGGATCCATGCCAATCAGGCTTCAGGCCCAGACACAGCACGGAGACGGCATTGGTCGCATTGGTGGATGATCTCTGGAGGGCCCGTGACAGAGGTTATTCCTCTGTCCTGGTCCTCTTAGATCTCTCGGCGGCTTTTGATACTGTCGACCACAGTATCTTATTGCGGCGGCTGGGGGGGGGTGGGAGTGGGAGGCACTGTTATGCGGTGGTTCTCTTCCTTCCTCTCTGACCGCTCACAATTCGTGTTGGCAGGGGGGCAGAGGTTGGCCCTGAGGCCCCTGGTCTGCGGGGTGCCTCAGGGGTCAGTGCTCTCACCCCTTCTGTTCAACATTTATATGAAGCTGCTGGGTGAGATCATCCGTGGCTTTGGGGTAGAGTTCCATCAGTACGCTGATGACACTCAACTGTACATCTCTACCCCGGGCCACCCCAATGAAGCCGTCGAAGTGATGACCCGGTGCCTGGAGGCCGTGTGGGGTTGGATGGGGCGGAACAGGCTTCAGCTCAACCCATCTAAGACTGAGTGGCTGTGCTTCCCAGCACCCCATTACAGCCAGCTGGTTCCATCGCTGGCTGTGGGGGGGGAAACTCTTGCCCCCACAGAGAGGGCCCACAATCTGGGTGTCCTCCTGGATGTGCGGCTGTCATTGGAAGACCACGTGGCGGCCGTCGCCAGGGGGGCTTTTGGCCAGGTCCATAGGATCTACCAGTTGCGGCCCTTTCTGGATCGGGATGCGCTTCGCACGGTCACCTCCGCCCTGGTGACCTCCCGCCTAGACTATGCCAATGCTCTCTACATGGGGCTGCCTTTGAAGAACACCCGGAGGCTTCAGCTGGTGCAGAATGCAGCTGCGAGGTGGTGTTGGGGGTTCCTCGGGGCTCCCATGTTACGCCACTTCTGCGCGAGCTGCATTGGCTCCCGGTGGCCCTCCAGGTGCGCTTCAAGGTCTTAGTTATTATCTTTAAAGCGCTCCATGGCTCGGGACCAGGATATTTGCGAGACCGCCTCCTGCCATTATTGGCCTCCAGCCGACCGATACGCTCCCATAGAGTCGGCCTCCTCGGGGTGCCGCCGGCTGGACGGCTGGCGACCCCGAGGATGTGGGCCTTCTCATTGGGGGCACCCCCTCTCTGGAATGAATTACCCCCGGAGATGAGGATCATCCCTGATCTTATGACCTTCCGTCGTGCGCTGAAAACTTATTTCAGCAAGCCGGTCTGGCCTAGGGGTTTTTAAATTTTAATCTGGTTTTTAATCTTTCTTAATCCCCTTGTTTTAATCTTTGTAGAGCCAATTATATTTAATTCTTTTAATTTTTAAATATTGTATACCGCCCCGAGTCCCTTTGGGAGAGGGGGCGGTATATAAATTTAAATAATAAATAAATACCCATCTCGCCACATGGCACCTGGGAAGATTGCATCACCCAGCAAGATTCAAGCAAGCCTGGGACTCAAGACAACCTACACAGTTACTCCTGCATGGCCCCATGGGAGTCTGACAACCAACCAGGATACATTTCTTGCCACAGGAACAGGAAGCAAGTTCAAAGCCCAACAGAGGGTATAAATCTTTCTCACCCGTGTGCCTTTTTTGGCCCAGGACCTCAAATCCTACTGTCCACCATTAAACCATCCTTCTAAGTTATTTCCAGTATCTTTCTTCCCACCTGGAACTGACCCCAGGTGGACATTTCTTCAGTAAACATTTTGATCAAAATCTTGGGGTTGTGTTGTTTGTGGGGAGCTTCTGCATGAAGTCTGGCATCAGGTACTGCTCAGAAGTGGCTGGCTGCAGGGTATCTCTGTCGTTGCTATTAAGGAGTCCCAGGCAGCTTGGAAGAGATTTGGATATTATCTCCCTTGCTACGTAAGCTTTGATGTTGTGCATTTCTATTTGTTTTTTTAGCTAGTAGTAAAGCTTCAACTCCCTTTAGTTACTGGAGTGATCATTGTTTCTGGATCCAAAGGAACCAATTGCCTGGACACCTAATTATTACCATGACACTTGGCAAAACAGTGTGTGTGGCCTGTGTATGTGTGTGAGTGAATGTGTATGTGAGGGGGGGAGTGAGGACACCAAGGACAATACGTTGCCATTTCTAAGAGAGATTTGCCACATAAAAGAGTGTTTTCCCACATCTTAAATACACCACTTGCACAATACAGATAACTCTTTATTATTTGCACACTTCCGGTTATGAAGCCACGTAATCTGCTGTGGACTCATTGTGCATAACTCTCAGGATTGGGCCTTTGTCTGGAAACTCTCTAGCAATACGTGTGGCAGCACCTGAGCCCTAACATCAAGTCAGTCTTCCTTGCAAGGCTACTCATTTCTGGAAGAGACACACAAGGCCCATTTCCCACAGGTGAACTTCCAGCCCAGCTTAAAAGTCCCAAGCAGTCCTAACATATTCTCCCAGTCCCCAAAAATCAAACTTTGAAATATTATTCTGCCACGATTAAACATTCCAGTTGGATAGTTACAGGTAGGTACAGCTGCTTGCAGAGTCCTCAGGGGAGATTTCATTTGACAACTGAAATGACAGCTTGGGAGCTTCAAAGGGCTAAGTAGCAAACCTAATGTTTTTGTGGTTCTTACGAGGGTGCTGGTGATGAATGTATGAGCATTAAGTGAGGCTTCCTCTGTGCCTTTGATCCTGCCATGGGCAGAATTGGTCAGGTGAGGCGCACCATGGCCTTCCCATTGGTAGGGCCAGCTGCTCAGCATTACTTGCTCCTTGGCTGTCCCCATGGACTTGCCCTTCATTTTTTATGTATTTTGATTTTATTGTATTTATCTGTTTTGTTAATGGTCATAAGTTGCCTTTGAGCTCTTGTAATTTAAAAGGGAATATTTTTTTTCAGAAATTAAATAGATTTGCTTACCCTTCCAGTCAATTAATAATAATAATAATGAAAAATACATGTGTGCATGTGTTGGGTTTAACACCGAAAGCCCTTCCTTCGTTGCTGAGACAGGCAGGCCTGCCTGGCACGGAGGCCTTAGTGGTTCAAACAAAGGGATGGGATGGTCAGTACTGCATAGGCGCTTGAAACATCCTTCCTCCCCCCAGGTGAGGTCCCCACTTCTGGCCTTCCGAGAGGGCTTGAAGACCTGGCCCTGCCAGCTGGCCTGGCCTTACAAGGGCAAAGGGGCTCCTTGGAGGCCTGTCCTCTACACGGGCACTCGGTGCCCTTCCTCTGCATCTTAGCTATTGGGATTTTAAATGTATGGGTCTTATTTCTTTTTAAATGTTGTACATGGTATTTTAATTGCATGACTAGAAGCCCCCTGGAGTGAGATGGAGAGCATAGGAGTTTAATAGTAAATAACTAAAATTTGGTAAGGGGAGGGGGTCAGGCAGCTCCCTCCCTCCCTGGTGCCAGGGTCCCCTTCCCCTTGCAGTAGCTTCTCACTCCCAAAAAGGCCAGAAGAACTAGGTGGGAGGGAAGGCCATTGTTCCTGCCAACCTTCAGCAATTTCACACCAGGAAGCTGCCAAGTGGAAATGGCAGGCATGGTTGTTGCCACTTAGGGACTCAGGGAACTGCATGTCCAGCCTGCCTACGATGAGTTGTGCAAGCAGAAAAGTGCCACTGATTCATTCCAAGAAGCGTTGTCCCTCAAAGGAGCAGCTTGTTGTGGACAAGGCTGACCATCGCATCTCTCCGGTCTGAAGAGCCAAAGTCCCTCTAAGGCCGGCAAGGTGTGGCCACCCAGAGGAAGAAATTCCCGGCCCAAAACTCTCCGGAAGGTGCACAATTGAGAGTCAAAGACTGAGACCTCGTTTATGCCATGCACGACGAAGCCATAGGGTAGCTTATTTTGTTGCCTTTCATTTTGGCTTTACTGAACAGTAGTCTTGCTCAGCTGTCATAGGCTGGTAAAGAATTATTTCTCGTTTATTGCACTGCATGAATCCAGCCATGACTTAAACAAACCTGGGTTTAGTGGAATGTGTGAAACCAACCAATGGCCTCATTCATGCATTGCACAAAATTGGCCTATTGGCTGCGAGCCACAAAATATCTTTCTTTGGCTCAAAGACAGTTTTTGCATGCCATGCCAACAATAACACCTAGCTGGGTACTTTTAACCCTATCAGTACCAGGGTTGTTTAGGATTAAACGGTTCTCCCACCACAAGCAATGTTGCATGAACTCCAGTATTCAATAAATGATGAGGCTGTTTCCAAACTGCTTCTTCTGGAAAAATAAAGCAGGATCCATGTATGTATGAACATCCCAGCTCCTTTGCTCCTGCCAAGGCAGAATTTATTGCCCCTTCCAAATGCCAGCTGACTGCGGCACTTGCAGGTTGCCTCCTGGACAAGAAGCTCTGCAGTCTGTCCTTGAGGGTCCACGGAGGCAAAAGGGCAGAAGGGGGAACCTCACTAAGACCCCGGCTTGAGGGCACAGTGCACGAGAACCTTGTTGGGCTGTATGTTGTAGGGATATGGGGGCAATTTATTACTGGCAGAAATCGGCAGACAACAGTTCCCACCGGACAGAGACAGGCCCCCAAGCCCTGCGGAGTTTAAAGGGCTGCAGAAGAAAGAGGGCAACCTCAGTTCTCAAGGGTGACTTGGAGGCTTCTCTACCTTATTCCAGGCCTGCCTCCACTTTGGCTTGGTGATTCATTCAGTCACAATTTGTTGACTGTATCGGCATTCTCATGGCATGCTAAGTCATACGTTATGCTTTATGGCTGGTCTCATGTTGCAGTAGATGCTAAAGCACAGCAAGCGCCCTCCCTTTCTAGTGTGGGTGTTGTCTGAACCTGGCAGTCAGTATCGATTCGTGTTGTCTATTTTCCCTGGCCAGAGCTGTAATTCCGGCTTTCTGCTGCTTCCTATTTCTGACCAGAAGGTGCCCAAAGCCGCTCTAAAAAAGCTCTGGAGAACCCCCCACTGTCCACCAGCATTGCTGGGGAGGCTTCCAGGAGTTCCTTCCCAAGTGCCAGGATGGGGGCTGGGTTTTGGGGGTGACGAAGCCTCTGAAAGGGCTCCCGCTAGCAAGACTCCATTCCCACCATCGCTATCACACCTGGGACATTATTGTATGGTTAGTCTGACCTGGTGTTTGGTGTGAATGGCACTGCCATGGTTACCAAAACATGCTTTGGGGTTTGGTGGGTTGTGGAATCCCAGCTAAGCCTGGTTCACTCAGTGGGTCTGCTGAGTTACTAGAGTGGGAAAGCTGCTTTCACCTCCTTGGAGGGGGGAAAAAACCCCTCCTGCTGTTTGAGCTGAACTAGGATGTCTCCATGAGCCACTTGCTGACTAAGGACTCCCATCCTTCAGGCAGACGCTCTGTGGCAGCATGTGCTTTGCCACCTGCAAGACCAACTAAAGGCCCCGTTGCTGCTTGGACATCACAAACCACTTTCTCCCTGCAGAGATAGGATGTTCTCCCCAAGATTGATGCTGAGAAGGCCGAGGTCGAGCACAGAGGCAGAATGAGCCTGTTGACAGTGCCCGCCTCCATTTCTGCAGGTGTCCTTATTGTTGTTTCTGGGTGCATCTCCTGAAATCCTTTTCCTCTTGAGCTGAGGGCCAGCACTATTTCTGCGCGTGGATGTACAGTGTGTCCCTGTAGGAACTTCAGGGCTTCGGGGGATGATTGTCAGTTTTGTACACTTTATACGGGATGGCAGATGCTAGGGCTTGTGTCCTACGAGCAAGATTTGACTCAATGGCCTCTCAGGTTCTGAAGCTTCCTCTCTCCTCAAGCAGGCCATGATTCAGCCACGGGGAGATCAGTGCAGGGACTGGGATGGGGGCCTCCAAACATGGCAACTTTAAGACTTGTGGACTTCAACTCCCAGAATTTTGTTTTGCTGGCTGTGGAATTCTGGGAGTTAAAGCCCACAAATCCTAAAGTTACCAAGTTTGGAGAGCCCTGGTCTGGAGGAAGCAGGTCATAGATATCCCAGTCTTCCAAGACGTTCCAGATCAAGGGACCGCCTAGAAGAGCCCCCCCCCCCCCCCTGCAGACTGGGGATGTGCAGTCCTTCAAGCAATGCTAGTCTGTTGGACATTGCAAACATCGGTGAGACGGAGGGGCTGGGGAGTGGGAGCAATTGGTCCTCAGTGAGCATTGCCCCTTTGAAAAGAAGTGGGCCAGATTGTTCAATCAAATGGGGCCAGGCCCACCTCTGCAAATAAGGAGGGACACCCTTGCAGGGCTGACTCTGGGCAGACCCTCACAGCAAAACACAGGTATGATATCGCAGCCAAAGCGTCATGCAAGATAGCTGTCAAGGGACTCTGGGCTGCCCTCTTTCTTTCTGGCATGGGAGGGTCCATTTCACACGTTGCTGGGGGTATTGAACTTAAAAGGTGCTACTCTAGAAGAGCAATATTAATATTGTCATTAAAGAATAAAACCAGACTTTTCATTCAGTTTTTTGCAAGGAAAGCCTCCAAATTGCACTTGAGGAGGGAGATGGTGGCCTGCAGCCTCCCCCTTCTCAAACTGGGCCCAGGGAAACACAAAAGGAGACCCCTGCCTTCCTTGTGGGGGTCGGGATCTCTCTGCTACGGAGCTGAGCAGCAGAGAGATCCCGACCCCCACAAGGAAGGCAGGGGTCTCCTTTCTATCTCAGGGTCCTGCGGGGTGGGGTGGAGGGAGCGGGCGGACGGGCAGGAGCAATCTTGCAAACCAGAGCAGTGCTTCCCTGGGGAAACAGAGCCAACTCTGCAGACCAGGGCTGTCTAATCCGGAAGCACCTCTGAGCCTGAAAAGCAGCCCCCTCTCTCATCCTCAACAGTCCCGATTATTTGCCCCCTTTAGAGCCAAGCTTACCTCCCTGACGCGCTGCCAGGTGAGGGTCGGCTGGGGAGCTGCACAGATCCTTTCACTTGCCCTGGCCTTTCACCCTCGCCAGACCAGCATCCCAAGTGCCCTGGCATGCAAACAAGAAAGCCTCCCCCCACCCACCCCAGCAGGAAAGACGATCTCTCTTACTGATTTGGGCTTCTTTTTGGGAGAGAGGTTCTCATAAAAGGCCTTGGCATCCTCCAAACTCGCTTGTCTTGGCTGCCCCCTGCTTTCTGGGCATCCGGGTCCAGTGGGCTCCATGGCGCACTCTCTCTACCCGTCCGGGAGCAGGAGAAGATGCAGCCAGCCGGCCGCTGGCTTTCCTTCTGTTCAAGCCCCCCTCAGTTCAGCTGCAGAAAGAGCCAGCCTCCTCCTCCAGCGGCTGCAAAGGGAGGGCGAATCCAGCAGCAGCTGTCAGTGTGCAGGAGAGAAGGCAGACAAGCTTCTGCGAGTGTGGTGTGTGTGTGTGTGTGTGTGTCATTCAGAGCCCGCTCTTTATAAGGGATCCCATGAACCTCCTGGGCCCTCCTGCTGCCAAAGCAACTGTCTGGGCAGCTGCCCTCCCACCTTCCTGGCTTCCTTTCCTCAGACCCACTAAATCTGTGGGCAGCCCCACTCAGGGTGGGGACAGGGGGGCAGGAGGGCACCCAGACAGGGGGGTCCTCTGTCTTGGCCCCAAAGGAGCTGGGCGTAAACAGCCTGGGAGAGGAGACTTACCTGGGCAGGATGCCCACTTCCATGGCAAAGACCACCTAAGAGGGCAGGCGGGGTGCTGAAAGGACATCCTCTCAACTCCAGCAGGGGCTCTCAGGGATCAGAGGAGCCAAGACTTGCACTGAATTTTGCACCACCTCCTGATTTTAGGAATCTTTTATTGTTGCTCTGCTGTCAAAAGCAAACATCTTTTTGGGATGGAGTGGGGGGAGGGATCGGAGACCGTGGTTAACACAAAACAGGGGAACAAATGGGCTCTTATTGCATAACCAAAACGGGGTTTTTAAAAGATCCATTTACAAATGATCTGCATTCTCCCACTGTTACTCTCTGCCTGGGAGGAGAGGCCTTCCCAGGCTTGCCCCCCTCCCCCACCCTCTTCTCTTGCTGGAATCTTCCTGAGACAAAAGTGCCCATCCCTGCCATCCCTCCACAGACTAGCCAAGGATCCTGAATGCCCTGGAGGAAAGAGGCTCAGCTCCATCTGCTTCGCTTGCTCCTTTCCCAAAAGCATGCGGTCAATCCTGGATCAATATGTGAACCTGATGGGGTTTTGGTCTAATCCAACCAAAAGCCCTGAGCCTAAATGTGACCACAATTGCTTAATGAGCTGTTAAGAGAAATTAATTGCATGCGCTGAAAACGGGCCCTTGGTGATTGGCTGGAGAAAAGCAGAGCTTTAGTGACAGCAGCCCAAAATCCAGCTGCTTAGAAGGACCAGGTGCCTTTTAGTCTGAGGGAGGCTTCCCGGAGCATCCATTTAACTTGCTGGCTCAGGGGCTCCTGCCGGGCTTTCGGCTGCCTCCCTCTCTGTTCTGAATTCTGTAGTGGTCGATTTTGTCTTCTGTACAGATGCAAAACATTCATACAAAGTCTTTATTATTGGTTCATCAGCTATCCTCATAACTCACATTTGTGACGAAGTTCTTCTTCATGTCCAATACTTTGCATATCTGTCTTGTAGTAAAAAGATGGTTATCTCCTTATCCCTTTCCTCCCATCTCGTAGTGGTAGAGGTAGAGCAGCTACCACAAGTCAGTGAGTTCAGGCAAGAATGAAGAAACCTCCCCCAACCCATCAAGGGTCAATTTGGTGATCAATCAGGATTACAGATGTGGTCACATGACATGGACTACATTTCCCAGGATACCTTAACTACATTTACCATGATGCATTCCCTCAAGGGGACAGCTCACCATTGCTAACTATCCAATTCCCATACACTGGCTGGACAGTACACTCTCCTTCCCACCCACTTGCCCAGGGGGCCAGGAGGGCACAGCACTCGGTGCTTTCATCTCATGCCTTCTGCATTTATAACCCACTTTATCCCCGGTGACTCTGACTGGTGTCCACGAGCAACAGGTACAGCCGGTGCAGTCCTGCACATAGCTTCCCCCTCTGGGGAATTCCCAGGTGAGCCTCCTCACAAGGCGCTGCTCGTGCCAAAAGCAAAGGGGAAACCTCGTGGAAACTGCCATGGAGAAAAAGGGGCTCAAAAGCAGTGATGGGAGTCCAGTAATTTAACAGCCGGTTCTCTGCCCTCATGATTTCTTCCAACAACCAGTTCACCAAACTGCGCAGAAAGTTAACCGGTTTCCCAAACTGGTGAGAATCGGCTGAATCTCACCACTGGTCAAAAGCGGATCTTATTGTACCCTCTGACTATTATTAAGTGTGGTACCTGATGATTCTTGACTCTTGACGAATGTATCTTTTCTTTTATGTACGCTGAGAGCATTTGCACCAAAGACAAATTCCTTGTGCGTCAAATTACACTTGGACAATAAAAGAATTCTACTGTACTCTTATTGTCCCCTATGACTATTATTAAGTGATATACCTTATGATTCTGGATTCTTGATACGTGAATATTTCCTTTTATGTACACCAAGAGTATTTGCACCAAGACAAATTCCTTGTGTGTCCACTCACACTTGGTCAATAAAGAATTCTATTCTATTCTTACTGGGAAGCTGAATTGCTCTGTAGTGCCATGTTGGCACTGGGCCTGGACTGGCATCATCTGGGGAGGGCACATTTTGTTGCCCTTTATGGGCAGCTCCGTGGCTTCTCTTCCAGGCATCCCCCCCACAACTGCCTGCAAGGTAAGATTTAGCCGAGGGTCTCCCAGGCAGGAAAGGCCAGGCTTCTCCTGAAGATGGGAGGAAAGGCATCACAGCAAGGATTCAGGGGAAGGCAGGTCACCTCAAGCTCCTTTGGGGGAGATTCTCTTGGCAGTGTCCCTTCCCCGATGTGTGGTATTGCCACCAATCCACAGCATGCATGTGTGCCTGTGTGTATGTGTACATGCACCCACGCCTCTTCACCCTTCCTTTGGCAGAAAACTCTATAGAGAGAAGCCAGTGATTCTCTACTGATCTCAAACATCTACTCCATGGAGATTATATGGACATTACATAAAAAAGGCATGGATCTTCAGAGAAAAACCCAAATCTACCAGCAGCCAATAATACCATTCATATGAATATTCCATATATTACGCAAACCCAGAAAAAGGGTCTGTTCAGTTAGTTGTGTGTTTTGTGAACCTACCTGCTGCTGGAATGTGTCTGTCAATAGCATCAACCAATTCCTTCTTGTGTCCCAGCAAACTATATGCCAGCTTCAATCTGTCCTGGCATGTATCTGTGGCATACTTAGATTTGCAATGTTAAGTTTGCCCCACAATCTACTGCAATTGGCTTCCTTCAATCTGCTGCTAACCCTTGCAGAGTTTATGAATCTTCTACTCTACTTTGGGCATTTGCGCCTTGTGTCTGTTAACCCAATTTTGGGGGAGAGGAATCAATAGGAGGCAATAAAACTGATAAGAGCTGGTGTTTTGAAAAGCCTCTGCAAGCGGTTTGCACCATCCTAGACATGAAAGGCAAATGCGGAAACAGTATTTAACTATGAAAACAAACCCCTCCCTCCCTCCAAGCAGACCTGGGAAAACACCTCCCGCCCAGCCTAAAGTGGAGGCCTTGCTCTTCTCTGCAGCGTGTTTTCAGCTCAGCGGTTTCCAGAGCCCCAGTGAATCTCTGTTCAGCACCCCCTTGCCAGTGTGCCACTCAGGAGCACCAAAGCTAGCCTGACTCAGTTGATGGGCTGTGTGTGTGTGTGTGTTTGAAATTGCTGCTTTGAGAGGGCAGAGCAACAACGTGGATTTCTAAGGGCAGCCTGTCCATTTTCATTCACTCATTCCCAAAACTAGCCTTGTCATTTGGCTGCAGCATCAAGTCACCCCCAGACACAAGAGGTTCCTGCCCCCTAGCAGGAGCGATGCAGTGGGCAGGCCCTTTTTTTGCATATGTGCTGCACACAGGCAGTGAAGGGGGGATTGGCTGGGCAATTGTTTTCTAAGTGATGTTTGCTTTCACTCTTAGGTCCCAAACTGCCCTCTGCCGTTTGCATCTGACACACAGCGGCCCTTTCCCACTTCGGGGTCTCGCCTGAACCGCGGAGGTTCCATGAAGCCCAGGGGAGAGGGAGCTTTGGCCCAGGGCTGAGGCAGATCGGACCTTCAGCCTCTCTTCCGCCAGCCACCCACGTCAAACAGCCACATTAGACCTGTAGCTAGTCAAAAGCTCCACCGGAATGGACAGGTTGGGGCCAGTTTAGGAGCAGCCCACTGCCCCCTCATTACCAGTTTTTTGCCTATGGCTGTCCTAATGGCAATGGACTCTTCAGCCACTGGTAGGCACAGCACCAGTTGACTGAACCAGTTTGATAAAACTGGATTCCAGGTATTTGTGTTAACTCAACAAATGTACTACACAAACCTAGCCAAAATATTGTTATCACCTATATTAACAGCTTTTAAATACTTGTCAAAGAAACAGATTCCACAAATGTCATGACTTTAGTTCAACCTGATGAGAGGTATTGTTTTTGGGAACCTCAAGAATTTGAGGTGTGGTCCTCCTTGTCTCAGAATTTTGATCTACAGGATGATGGTTCCAGACTTCATTTGGTTTCCAAGCGAATCCATTTCTTGGGTTTGGGTTATACCCTGAAAAACCCCTGAAATCCCATGGCCCTGTGTGGATTATTTATGCCTGTGTGCAGACAGGCATATTGCCGTCCCTCTTGCAGGACTTGCAAGGACCAAAAGAAAAAGGCCACAGGGTGTCAGTCCCTCCACCTCTGTCCCTGGGCCCAGCAGGCATCCCAGGAGCAGAAGTAGAGGATCTCCTGGCTTAGGATTGCAATTGACCCAAACATTTCTGTTGCTAACTGAAACATTTGTTAAATGGGTTTTACGACCTTTCTTGCCACCGGTGTTAAAGTTGTTAATTTAGTCCCAGGGTTGGGAAGTGAGCCAGGCTTCCTTGTTGACTTTGCTCCTCAGAAGGTCCCCAAAAGGGATCTGGGACACCGCAGCCGTCCTAAATAAGCCAACTGCTGAGCGGCCATCACGGTGGGTCAATCCAAATTGCGATCAGGTGAACGTGGAACTGTTGCGATGGTTGTAAATGTGAAAAATGGTCCTGAGTCACTTTTGCTGTTGCAGTTTTGAACGGTCACTAAGTGAATGGTTGTAAGTCAAGGATGGCCTCTAGATGAGAACATCGGAAAGGTGCTAAGGCTGGCTTAGGCCCTTGGTCCCCCTTGCTGGCCTCCAGGAGTCGAGCCTGCTCTGCAGCCGCCCTGAGACTCACTGCCTCAGATGCGGGGGCGGGGGGGGAGGCCAGTGGGGGCCTTTGGGGCCCAGACCCTCCAGAAACCAGTCCTGCCCTCTTTGAAGCCCCCCCAAATTGGCTGCCCTGATGACCACTGCTGGCTGCCCACATCAGAGAGGCTCAACGGACAGTGACTTTTAATATGGCAGAAAAGCATAAACATGCCAACTGCTTTTCATTAATATGCATTACTTTGAAGTAGATTAAACGTTGGTTTTGCTCGGGCTCCAAATCTGAATAGTGTGTGATGTGCTCTCAGCCCAAAGGAGCTGCGCCCCTGGAGTGGGAGCAGCCGGGACGCATCAGCAGGGGCCAGGCCTGGGGCAGGTCCTCCGTGCTTTCTCCATGGAAACACCTGGCGCTTCCCGACACCTCCGTCCTCCTCTCTAGTTTCCAAAGGTGTGTATTGCTCCCAGAAGAAGGCAGCTTTCACCCGCAACCCCCTTTCCCTGCAGTTCCCCCCTGCAAAGCATTTGGAAAAGTGGCAAAGGCAGGGAAGCCACACCTGGGGTGAGACTGGGGGCCCTCCAAGGTTCCCCTCCCCACCCTGGTAGGCAGCAGAGACAGGCCAGGCCCTTTGATCATCCTTTATTCAGAGACCAAACTGCAAACTCCCTCGGGATGAGGATACTTTGAACACTGAAATAAAAATAGATGTACACGTGCACACACACACACATACACACACACTCCCCTACGTACCTCACAGTTCCTAAACAAGTACAATACTCACAGCTACAATAAGCAATGGGACAATCTCCAAGAGCCATGTCAGGGCAGGGCAGGGTGGGGCAGCCGAAGGGATTACCTTGGCACGGGCGGTGGCTGCCGTGTGGCGGCATGAAGCCTTCCTGGGACTCCAGGCCAAGCCCACCTCGTTTCTTCCGCCCCACTCCAAGAGCTGCCAAGAAGGAACCGCAGACGCCCATTTTAAATTCACCCCAACCACAAAAAATGCAACGGACGGGAACTCTGCTTGGACAAAGTCCATTTCATTCAACCTGGCTGGTTTCCTCCCCCCACCCCCCGAATTCCGGGTCTTTGATTCACACGGCAAGCCAGCTGACCTCCCACCCTGCAAAAGCCGCTGGGGAGCAAATGACCCACAGCTGCCTGTCTCGGACATTTTGCCCAGTCCATCCACTGCCTTGCGAGGTGGGGACGTTCCTCCCTCCTGAGCATGCCTGAAATTCTCATCATCCCCTTTCCCTCTTAGCCATCCTCATCAGACACTTCAGGGCAGGGGGGTTACCATCACCCTGGCCTTCTGGAGTAGCCAACTCACGCTCTGCCCTAAATTTCACGGGCTGTCAATCATGGGGCACTTCTGCTCAGTTGCAAACCTTAAATGCTAAGGGGGCGAGAAGGGATGGAGAGTTGACGGGCACCAGAGTGCCAGAACCACTGGAGAGCTATGGCAGGGGCTCCCTGCCGCCATGGGGAATACACGTGCACACATGCAGCTGTGCAAGCACACACCTCCTTCTCCTGATCACCTTAGGAGCACAGCTGGTTCCAAGAGTTGCAAGTTGGAAGGAACAAAAAGCAGCTTATTTATGTCTGTCCCCACATGGAGCATTTCTCCACAGAATCCCCAGGTTCTGGCAAGGCTCACGGAAAGAGTCTCCTCTGGAGCCCTTTACTTGGCCACCCAAGAATAATCCTTCTAGGGACCCTCCAGACTGAGGATTCCTGCAATCTCCACCAACTAGGGGCCTTCGGCACCGTCCCCAGTTTTCTGGAAAAGCCGGCGCCTCTTCCTCCCCCCTCTTTTAGAGCCCATTAATTATTACAATGAATTATTGGCAGAAGCAACAATGAAAACAACCTGTACTTTTTCATCTGGTACAGAAATATACTTTTAACGGTCCCCTGAAGGGGGGGGGGGGTCCCTCTGTTTCCAAAGATGGAGAGCAGGAACCTCAGCCAGCCCAGCCCAAACAAAGGCCTTCGGAGAGGTGGGAATGCAGCTCCCCCATCCCCAGTCAGGCCCTTTTGGCTGGCTGGTGGTAGGAATGATGAAAGATCCAGAGGGTAGATTTGACCAGGGAAGAAAGGCCTAAAGCAGAGCTTTCCAAAGTCGGCAACTTTAAGACTTGTGGACTTCAACTCCCAGAATTCCCCAGCCAGCCAAAGCTGCAGCCAACTCTTCAATTCTGAGAGTTAAAGTCCACAAGTTTTAAAATTGCCAAGTTTCTAAAGGTGCCAGGAGGAGTGGGGGGGATTATAGCTCTTTTAAAATTTCCCAAAAGAAAGCCCAGGCTCCCCCTGGCCCCAAACGGTTGCAGCTGCTATTGGCTCTTAATGGTGGTGAAGAAGGGATGGGGGGAAGGAGAGGAAAGAAACTGCTCCTTTTTTCGCCCGGGGTGGGGAGGGGGGGTCCTCAGGACACGGAGTGGGAATCACAGCCTCAGACCTGACATCAGGAGGAGTCCCTCTACAGATCTGCTGTTGTGGGGCACACGGGGGGGAGGGGACATAGATTTTTCCTACCCCTAAGAGCAAGAGCTAGTGATTAGGAAAACGGACCTAACAGCTGTAGCCACCCGGGTCTTGGCTTCCAGCAGCCCAGATTTGCTGCCAGAGGGTTGGGAACAGCTCCTGTCCAAGGAGGAAAGCAGAGGCTGGAGACTCCAGCCAGAGCAGACCCCATGGACAGAGGTGGGCATCTTCTGGCTGAAAGGCTAAGGCACCTGGCCAGAGGGTCATCAGCTGTGCCGAGAAGGACAGGGGGCGCAAGTGCTGGGAAAGGCCCTTGCAGACTCCTGTGGGCAAAGGCAGCAGGCCTCCCTCCCTCCCTCCCTCCCGAGGGGGCTGCAGCCCTCAAGAGGGAAGAAAGGCAGAGCACAGCAGGGCAGGGGACAGGCTGACCAGTGCCCCCCCCAACCCTCCTATTTCTGCATGTCACACTGCAGCAGGAGGACAATGGAGGGGTCGCTCTTGGCTGCCTCCTTGAACTCTTCCAGGCTGATCTGGTCATCTTTATCCTTGTCCATCTTGGTGAAGATCTTGTCGACCCGCTGCTGCGGAGTCAGCCCATCTTGATCCATCCGCATCATAATGACGGTGCCCACCATCTTGTAGATCGCCTGAAAGGCAGATGGGGAAAATGAGGCCAGGGCTCTTCCGGGGCCCTGATTTGCTGCCCCTCCCTCCCCCGCCTGCCATGAACAGCCATAGACCCCGCACAGGCCCCTAGATACCTGGAGGTAGGACCACCAACAGGGGAGCGGCCTGTGAGAGGCCTGGTTCCATTGCACTTATCGGATCTTCACAATTTTGGGGACAACAACAAAGGGCAACTTTGGGGGGATTGGGAATTGCAAGGATTTCCTGGTTTTTATTTTTGTTATTTTTAGTTTGGTCAAGCCTATTTTATGGGGTTCCCAGGAGGGAAAAACATTATAAAGCTCCCTTGAGGGATGATCTGCTGCGACTTCAGCCACAGGATTCCAGCTTGGCCAGCCCTGCACTGGGCCAATGATGAACCCCGAGCAGCCTGAAATCCACCCAAGGGAACTTCGGCTACCTCAATGATCTCCAGCATCTCCAAGCGGGTGATCTTCCCGTCGCCGTCTAAGTCATACATCTCAAAGGCCCAATTCAACTTCTGCTCAAAGCTGCCCCTGGAAGTCACGGACAGGGCGCAGATGAACTCCCGGAAGTCAATGGTCCCGTCTCCGTTCTTGTCAAACGTGCGGAAAGCATGCTGGGCGAACTTGGATGCGTCACCATAGGGGAAAAACTGCAAGAGGAGAAATGGGGGAGGCGCCATCACAGGGGCTGAGGAGAAATGGGGGAGGCGCCATCACAGGGGCTGCTGCCAGCAACAGGGGCAGCAGGCGCCTCCCGTCCCTCGAGAAGCTGCCCAGAAATGCCACCTCTACTTCGTTGCTTTTCCTGGAGTTCACTCCAGAAAACCACCAAGGGCTTGAATAGTGCACCCCACCCCTTGCAAAGCAAGTATTCCGTGACACGGCTAATCTCTTGGATTAGGAGCAATGAACCCCATATTTATTTATTCACGGCATAGCGAGTCTGGGCTCAAGTTCTCTTGTAAACCAGGAGCTTGCTGGGCAGCCTTCAGCCAGTCACTCTCTCCTGCCTCCCAGGACTGATGTTACGGGACATAATACAGGACATAAGAGTCGTGGTGGCACAGTGATTTGAATGCAAAACTGCAGGGCTAACTCACTGCCCACTGCCTGAAGTTCGATTCTGACTGGCTCAAGGCTGACTCAGCCTTCCATCCTTTCAAGGTTGGTAAAATGAGGACCCAGATTGTTGGGGCAAGAGGCAGACTCTGTAAACCGCTTAGAGGAGGCTGTAAAAAGCACTGAGAAGCAGCACATGTCTACGTACTATGGCTATAATGTCCCCCTTGAGCTCCAGATGGGAGGCTTCACTGATAAGCCAACATTATCCAAATGAGCTTCATCAGATCTATAGTACTTGGAAAGTAGAACAGAACAGAACATTCCTTGTTGGCCAAGTGTGCTTGGACGCCCAAGAAATCTGTCTCCAGTACATAAACTCTCAGTATACACACAAGCAACAATGTGATAAATCGTTAATCATAAGATACAACCAACACACTTCTTAAAATGGGACAGCCAAGCTTCCTGGCCTTTATGGCTACTCCAAGAGCTTTGATGTTCAAGAGAGTACCTGGCTGAAGCCAGCTGCCCCAACTCAGCTACCTCCCCACTCCATACCATACCTTGATGTAGAGTTGCTGGAATTCCTCCAAGTTGAGGATGCCTGTGGGGCAGTCTTTCAGAAAGCCCTTGTACCATTGTTTCAGCTCCTGCTCATTAAATTCAGTGCTCCTCACGAGGTCATCCAACATCTCTGGAGCCAACTTGCTGTTGTGCTTCCCCATTGTGACTTCTGGAAAGAGAAATGTGCTAGCCATGCCACTGCCCTGGCACAGCCTCCAGGTGCCTCTGGCTCCCTCCCTCTGCCAGGTGCCCATTCTCGGCCATAAAAGCTGCCTTGGGTAGAAGGTCCCCCTTCATTTTTCCAAAGGACTGTCTCTCGGATGGTGCTGCGTATTTCATAATAAAAGGCAGCCAAATGGTGATTCACTAGTACCAGGAGAAAGACATGCAAGAAGGACCGCCTACACCAAGCAAGCAGTCCACATTATTCTAGGATGAAGCCAGTGGCACTGTATTAGCTTTGCCATCTGAACAACGACACAGAGAAAAACAACAATGATCTTCAGCATTTGGGCAGCAAATACAATATGGTTGCCATTACTTGGCAACTTGGTGGGGTGAAAGCTGACTGGAATGTTCCGAGAAGGATATAAACTGTTCAAAAGAAACAGACCTAACAAAATAGGAGGTGAAGTTGCATTACATGTAAGAAATAGAATACTTTAAAAATACACAATACCAAGGATGAAAACCTTCTTGAATGAATTTGGATTAATATAAAAGGGAAAAGGAATGATGTTGCCATAGGTGTATACTACTACAGGCCACCCTACCAATTAGAAGAAATAAATGAATATTTTGCTACTTATTTACAGAATAACAGAATAAGAAAGCTTGGGGGTCTTCTGGTCCAGCCCCCTAACCCCAACACCTGCCTAAGCAGGAGACGCCATGCACCTTCAGGCAGGTGGCTGTCCAGTCTCTTCTTAAAAGCCTCCACTGATGAAGCATTCACAACCTCTGAAAGCCAGCTGCTCCACTGGTTAATTGCCATCACCATTAGGAAGTTTCTCCTTAATTCCAAGTTGCTTCTCCCTTTGATCTGCTTCTCTCCATCCATTGTTTCTTGTCCTGCCCCCTGCTGCTTTGGAAAATAAGTTGACCCCCTTCTTCTTTGTGGCAACCCCTCAAATACTGGAACGCTCCTATCACCCCTAGTCCTTCTTTTCACGAGACTAGACATACCCAATTCTTGCAACCATTCTTCATGTTCTAGCCTCCAGCCCCCTAGTCATGCTTGTTGCTGTTCTCTGCACTCTTTCCAGAGTCTCAACATCTTTTTGATATCGTGGTGACCAAAACTGGATGTAGTACTCCAAGTGTGGACTTACCAGGAGATTATAAAGGGATACTAATGCTTCATGTGATCTTGATTCTATCCCAAAGCCTAGGATTGCACTGGCTTTTTGGAAGCTGCAGCACACTTCCTATTTAAGAGATTGTCCACTAGAACTTCAAGATCCCTTTTGCAGTTACTGCTATTGAGCCAAGTTTCACCTAATTTGTACCTGTACATTTGGTTTTTATTGCCTAAGTGTAAAATCTTATTTTATCTATGCTGAATTTCATTTTCCTAGATAGGGCCCAGTGTGCAAATCTGTCAAGATCCATTTGGATCTTGAGTGTATCTTCTGGGGTGTTGGTATTCCTGCCAGCTTAGTGTAGCCTGCAAATTTGATGAATTCCCCTTCTATTCCCTCACCTAAGTCATTTATAAAGATATTGAAGAGTCCTGGGCCTAAAACAGACCTTGTGGTTCCCCACTGTTTACTTCGCTCCATGTAGATGTAGTTCCATTGGACTACATTTAACTAATGTGTGCAGGAAACACACTACAGTAATAAAGGTGGGGGGACTTTAACTACCATGACATCAATCGGGAGACAAACTCTGAAGCAAGTGGCAGATCAAACTGATCAAACAGATATAAACTGTTCAAAAGAAACAGACCCAACAAGAGGGCCGGATGTCACATTGTATGTGAGGAATTACTATATCTCCACAGTAACAATAGCACTTAAGACTGATATGCCGCTTCCAGTGCTTTACAGCCCTCTCTAAGTGGTTTACAGAGCCAGCATTTTGCCCCCAACAATCTGGGTCCTCATTTGAATGACCTCAGAAGGATGGAAGGCTGAGTCAACCTTGAGCTAGATGACAGTCAAATTGCCAAATTGCAGGCAGCTGGCAGTCAGCAGAAGGAGCCTGCAATACTGCATCCTAACCACTGTGCCACCACAGCTCAGTACACGATACTAGGATGAAAGTATTTGGGTGATTATCAGAGGGAAAAGGAATGATTTTGCTAAAGGGGTATGCTATAGGCCACCCAACCCAGCAGAGAGGAAACAGATGAACTCTTTGCTAGTCAGTTAGCTGAGATGAGCAGGAAACACATGAGTGTAAAGATGGGAGACCAGAGGATACTGCATGTAATGTTCATGTGCATTGAACTGCACACAGGCCAGGAATTTTCTTCCCTTCTGATAGGAAGGGCTCCACTAGCCTTGCTTCCAAATGCTGGCTCATCTTTGGCCCTGCTAGTTAAGACAGGCAAGATGGAGCCTTCTTGTGTTTTGGCTTGTGAGGCATATGGTTGTTGTGGGAAATGGCACAGAGAAGAGAAGAGTTTACGCACCACCAGACAGTCTCGCACATCCCAGTGGCAGAATTTACTAGGCAAGTATGGTGGACAAAAGGCTTTGAGGATGCCACCCTCTGGAGGACTCTCCCACCCCACCGATTTTTCACTTCTGGGAACCCCAGGAACCTTAAACAACCTGCTTCCTCTCCCTGGGAAAGCAGGCCTTTTGGGGGCTGCCATTTGGGAAAAGATGGAGCCTCTGAAGCCACAAAAGCTGGGCCAGGATCGCATCAGCTAAAGTTCTGGGGAGCGGAGTAGGCAGCAGTCAGCCTATGCATGCCTCCTTCTGGGGTCCTCCCCAGTTTGGGGAGTCAGGAATGCTGCCAAGGGTCTTCCTCCCTTGGCCAGTCTGGCAACCCTGAACGTTGCAGCCAATCCCTATTTGAGGAGGGTTCCAGGTGGCAAGAGGCAGGTCTTCACCGATGAACAAAGGAAAGTTTGCTGCCTCCCTGCTTGGAGGACGGGAGCTCCTTCTGGATCCCATCTTAGGCAGGGCTGGGCAGGGCTTTCCAGCTGACAGTAATGCAGAGGCAGAACAGGAGTTGCTCTCCAAGGAAGCCCATGGGCTACATCACGACTTCTGAGAAAATTCTCAGTGCATTGAATCACCCAATGCAAACTCTCCCAGCAAATGCAAATTCTTGGATAAATGGTCCAAGAACTGGCTCTTCTCCGCTGCCCCCAAATAGAGCGCAGTTCCTCGGCTGAAGCGGTCCAAGGAGAATGAATGGCCCTGAAGACAGTAAGAGCCACACAGCCTGCAGGGCTGCTTCGGTGCTCCAGCAGCACCCTGAGAGCATGCAGGAGGACGGCGGCACGTTTGACCCTGACCTTTGATCTTCCTGAAGCTGCCGCTGGAGGCCTTAAATGCAGGTAAGTCCAACATTTTGGGGACCCTGCAGCCTTTTCCCCACTGGCCAGCGTGCCCGCCTGGAATGCTGTCGACAGCCAAGCCCAGAGTGTTGCAGGCTTCCTCCTCACACCCCCACCCAGTAAAGCAGCCCATGGAGGAAGTGGGGGCGTCTCCAGGCAAGACAGGCAAAAGCCCGGCAGCCCCCTCCCTGCAAGCCGAACGCTTGGGGGATCAAAGGGAGGCTCTGGCACAGAGGGCAAGTGCCACCTGTCCTGGGAAGGGCCTTGCCCCCTTTGCAAAAGGAATGCTGCTGCTGAACTGCTGTTTCCATTTCTCGGTTCAGTTTCTCTTCCACTCTTTCCTTTCTGTGCCAAGGAACTGACAATGCAACACTTAATGTGTTTACCCTTCTCTCTTGAAAGGCACAATTTTTTTCTGACCTTCAGGGAAGTTGAGGGCCAGGAGGGGAGATCTTGTTTTTCTTGTCAGGTCTTTGTTCCTGAAAGTGCTGGGAGCCGTTGTGCCAACTGGCACTGGGAATCACAATTCCTTCTTCGCCACCCACCACGGACCCTAATGGCTCATTTGATGCACATTCCACAAGCCAGCCACTGGCAAGCGATGTAGACGAGCGCAGAGAGGAATTTTGTCTGCAGACCAAAGACTGACCCAAGGAACACCATTTCTTGGCACTCGGCCAGGTGGTCCAGCAGCAAAATATGACGCAAACAGTTTTCTCCTTGCGGTGGTTCTGCAGCAAGTGAGGGCTGAAGATATTCTGCCCCTGAACCTGGATGTTTCCTCACCAGGCCTAATGACAATTGTGACTTTATAAGGCAACCACCCCGGCTTGTAAGGACAAATTTTGTGATTTGCTATCTGGCATTCTGGGCAATATAGGTAGATTTACAGACTAAGTTACAACCATCCATTTTTTCCAGACCTGAACTCACACCTTGAACAGGTCAGTCTCCATAAAAGTCTTGGCTGCCTTTATGCATTCCATGCACCTCTTCGCTTCTACTGCATTTCACCCAGAACTTCTTTATTGGGTTGGGGGGAACGGGGGGGGGCTTCATTTATCCCACCCAGCTGCTGGGCACCTTGCTCTCTTCTCCGGTTCTTCCCAGGTAGCCACCCTGCAAAGAGAGCGGCCAAGTCGGTGTGGGGGGATGATTTAGACCCCACTCCCCCACTCCTTAACCAGCACCTCAGAGGGCTTCTCGGAGCGACTCCGTTGGAACCACTGTCTGCCCTGGCAAAGTCTAAGCAGGAGTTGCTCTCTGAGGCTCAGCTATGCGGCGGCTGCTGCTTTGCATCCTCAGCCGCCGCCGCTGCCTCCTCCTCCTCCCTCCTAGGATGGGTATCTGGTGGATGATTTTCAGAGGACAGAAAAGGAAGAGCAGCCATTGCCCTGTCCCCTTCCTCTGTTGCACATGGCAATGGATGCGGTGGCTGTCATGGCAACTGCTGCATTGTCGTGAGATTGACCCCAGCAGCAGCAGCTTCTTCCCTGAAGCAATTGCCTGGCAACCCTCCCAACCATGTACCCCTTTCCTTTCTTGTCCCTGCTATCCATTTATGACCAAGCAAAAGCTGACACAGAGGCCCCCTCAGATGGTCACGGCAGCTCCAGGTGAGAAGTTGCTGCCATTTTGAGAGTCCTCCTGATCCTAACTGGCAAGGCCCGTTTTCAGCGGAACCAAAAACGGAGCAGCCCATTTTTGGGGGAAGGGATGGCCCTCCTTCTCTGGGTGCAGTTAAGCAGAAGCCGCACCACCACCTGTCAGGTCTGCTTTAACAGGGACTCCCCACCGAACAGCAAGTTGAGCCCTGACAGCCACCATGCTATCCTCTCACTGCTGTTACGTCTGTACCCAGCAGGCTTCTGGTAGGCTTCTGGTAGGAAGCACTGAACTGATCGGTAACACTAAACAACACACGGTGGACTCACAGGAGCTTAAGCTTCATTTGCAAATCCCCTAAGATTGTGCTCAACCTCTGAAGCAGAGCAGGCAATGCCTCAAAACCCTTCCAGAAGGTCTCGTAGGACTGGAGGAGCTTCCCCCTCTGAATTCTCAGGCAAGATAAACGGCTGGCTACTTGAATTTGCAGGGACTCAACTATGCTACAGACGAAAGCAAAATGGAAGGAGGCCTGTGTCCTGCAGCCCCCCTGAGCAGAAGGCATGGGGAGCCTCCTTCAGAACTGGAGGCTGGCTTGAGTGGCAATGCCGCTTCCTGCCAAACGGCTGGAATGAGAAACGTTCATCTGTTATGAAGGCATCTATATGTATATGTGGGGGGGGAGGGAGGCGCAGTGGCCGTTTTCCAAGGAACTCCCACAGCTTCTGGTCCCCACCCAGGAAGACAAACCAATATGCAGCACAGACCAGTCAGCTCCCCTTCCCGTCTGCCTGGGCCGATGCTTCAGATGCCAATCCTGCCCTCGCACTCCTCATTCCACTAGCAGCAAAGGGATCTGATGGTACAATCATCCCCACATCCCTGGGCTGCCTTCCATCAGCATCTGAGACCACTCTGCTACTGAACATGCCTCTGTTACCTAGAATGGCTGCCAGGCTCCACTCTGCCCATCGTGCTTCTTGGCACAGGTGCGCTTGCCACCCTTGAAGGCAAGCACAGCCCCATAGGGGCATGGCCAGCACTAGAGTGCAGCTCTGCCAGTCGTGCCCCCCTTTCTAGTTTGACCCCTGCACTCTCTATGCTGGTCCAGGCAGGCAGCTGGGCTGACTGACTTCTTTTTTGCTTCAGGAATCATAACAGGCTGTGAAGGAGGGGCCATTTGGACAGTCCCTCATAAGAGAATGGAAGAATGGTCTGCTAAGGTGGGGGTTTGGTCTTGCCTTTAAACCCCTGGGTCTCTCTGAGCTACAGTTGGGCAAGGGGATTTTAAAAACAAAAGCCAAGAAACCATAGTGACTTCTGTGATGGGCCTGGGAAGAGGGAGGAGTAGCCTTCAAGGCACCCAAAATCCCACAACGCTGAGCCCCCCCATTCAGCCACATTCCCTTCCTTGGCCTTCTCTGCATATTTGCTGTTTTCTCCATAATCAGGCTGGACAAATAGTGAAGCAAAAATTGGCAAGAAGCATAAAAAAAACCCCAAAACCAATCATGCCACCAAGTTCCTCCAGAGACAGAATCTCCAGCAAGCACAGGAATGTCCTGCCTGGGGCTGACCATCTTGCCTTGAATGAGGAGGACCCTAACTCAAAGAGATGCCCATGGAAGGGGAGCCAGGGTCTCTCAGGACAAGTTCTCCACATGACCAGGTCAGCTTCTTTCAATCCACCACTCTGGGTGCCAAAAGACACCATCCTCATGCAGCATGTCCAGAGACTGGCAAGGAGGAGAGCCACGTCAGTCTGTGGTGGCCCAAGAGCAGGAGCAACTGGGCACAACTAGGTGCACCTGATACCTTTTGATAGCCGGTTAGTGGGAAAAGCTGATCATCTGCTTCTTCTTATCCTCCGAGTTTTCATGTTGGAATCAAACTGAGAAGAGCCCTTCGAGGTCAGTGAGCCCACCCTTTGGCTGAGTCCACAGGCCAGCCTCCATGACAGATAGCTGCCCAGCCTCTCCTTGGACCCATCCAGGAAGGGGATGCCGTGCCTCCTTGGGAAATTGGCTCAGCTCTCAACCTGCCCTTCCTGTTGGGAATCTTTTGGGTTGAACCTGCCTTCCTGTTGCTTCTGCCTGTCGTTCCAAGTCCAGCATTGTGGAGCTCTAGACACAGGTCGTGCCGGTGCTCTTGGGGGGAGCGGGATGATTTTTAGCAGGAAAGAGCTGAGCTACAACACCCTAAGGACTGCCATGCCTTCACAGCAGGAGCCACAAACACTCCTCCGCCCCCTTCGCTTTGCCACAGGAGAAAACACTGATCTCATCCGGCTTACAAGATGTTCTGAACATGAGAAAATGCTCCAAAAGGACTCCCTGTTCTGCGGCGGCTTGGCATTTTCCGGACAACTGAGAATCCCTGCCCTCCTCCCCTCTGATTTGCCCTCAGGCGCACTTCTGCAGGATTGCTCTGTCTTCCCAGCTGGCCTTCCTGGTGCCCAGAGACACTAAGAGATGGACAGACTGTTCAGGGCTCAGTGAAGGCAAGAGATGCTTGTGGCCCCAGCGAGTTGATGGCCAATAGAGACTATGTTGGGCCACGTTCCTGTTCACTCTCAGGTCACCAACCTGCTGGGTAAGATGGATGACTGGCTCTTAAAGGCAGGCCAGAGGAGAGCAGACCCACAGCTGCCACCCTCCCAGGGAAGGGTTTGACTGGCTCTTCTGGTTCCTCACCCAAAGACAGCTGAGGGGAGCGGGCAGTTATGGGTAGCCAATCAGGGCGTCCCTGGATCCAGTCAATGAAGAGAACACAGAGGTTTTCATCCAAACTGGAAATACCAAAGCGGGCATTTCTCCCGTGGAGGTTAGCTCCATCAGCAAAGGAGGAGCCTGTCCTGCTCCCCTCTTTTGGCCGGGCACAAGCTGGATTCTCCAGAGGACACCTTGCAGGGCATCAGCCCGCTGTCCTTGGAAATGCTGGCATGGGGGTTTCAGGCCCAAGACCCCCTGACTTGCCTCCCACAGGAGCCTCCTGCTGCAAGGCGTGTGTATCTGTGTGAGGCACAACAATGGTTGCTCACCCTCCCATCTGCCCAACTGCAAGTTTTCTGGACCCAGCAAGAGCCTGTTGATCAACCCCTCTGCCCACCAATGGTTGCCAAGACCCTGATGGGTAAGGGAAGCCCTTAGCGGAGGGTGGGGGGAACCTTTGGGATGCAGAGAAGCAGGGTCCAGTCAAAGGTCTGAGCTTCCTTCTCTGGGCCATGTTAAAAATCAGCTGAAAAAATGGCCCTTAAGGGAACAGATTTGTCATTTCTCTTCTGGCTGACAAGAGGCGACATCGCAGCTCCTTTGCCTCCCCCCCCCCCCCCCCCGCCAGACCGAGATTTCCCCAGACCAAGCGGGGACTTGTTGCAAAGGGCGCGGGGATGGAGCCCAACGGGAGTTGCGGGAACTAGGGGAAAGGGTCGCTTCGCATCCCCGCCTTCCCTGGGGCCGGAGAGCAGCACCCGCTTCGCGTCCCACCACTGGGCTCCAGAGCGGCCAAGGCAGGCTGGAGGCGCGCTTCTGCCCGGCACCCACCTGCGCGGCCCTCGCCGGAGGAGTTCGGCGAAGCCCTCGGGCAGGAATCCGCCGCAGCCCCCGTGGAAGCGGCTCTGCAGCCGCCCTGCCAGGGATGGGGGCCCGCCCGCCGCCCGCGGAACTGCGCCAAGCGGCACCTCCCGGAGCCCCCGCGCCCCGCGCCCCCAGCGGCGGCCCCGCAGCTCACCTGGCGGACGCGGGTCGGCCGGCTGCTTGCCTGCCCTCCCTCGGAGGTGCGCCCGGTGCGGAACCGGAGCCGCGGGAGCAGCGAGCGCTCCACCGGGAAGCGGAGGAGGAGCTCCGCCGCGCTCAGCCCCACCTGAGCCGCCGCCGCCTTCGGCACCTTCCTTCCCCGCCTCCCCTGGAGCAGAGTGAGGCTCGCCCGCCACCCGCGCGGAGCCTCATTGGCTGCGCCGAGTGGCAGTCATGCCTCTTTCGCGCCTGGCGGGGCGCCCCCCCCACAACCCGGGCAGCGGAGGGCTCGGACCCCCCGGGGAAGAAGCGGCCTTGCGCCCGGCCAGGCAGGAGCCGGCGGGGGTCGCCCTGAGGCGGAGCAGCCCTTCGGGGCGCTTGGGAGGTCGCGGGAGTGGCTGCTCGCTGCGTGGCCGCCGCTCCTGCAGGAGCCCCCGGGGGCCTTCGAACCTGCTCGGTGAGGCTGCTCGGTGCCCTCGGGGGGCTGCGGGCGCTGCAGGCGAGAAGGGCTGCCTGTTCACAAGATGGCTGCCGGGAGTGGGGGCGGCTGGAGTATGGAAGGCGGCTGAGATTCACCCGAAGGCTCCTTGCTGGAGCCCCGCTCGCTTGTTCTGCCCCTTCTCTGAAAATGGGGGGGGGGGGGCACTGGCAATAAAGAGCGTGCAGGGGCGCTTCGGCCGTTTCCCGAGCGGCTGACTCCTTAATTCTTGAACCAGTGAAATCGTTTCTCATTTGAAATAGTGGCGGTCTGTGTAAGCCCTGGGTGGAGGGGGAGCCCAGCGGGGCCAGGGATGGGTCTGCGGGTGCATTGCCCCCCTCCCATCATATTGCCTAGCCTAGAAACGCCCCCCCCCCCGGTTTGGTTTGCACCTGGAGCAGAAACTACCTGCAGAGATCAGTCGTGGTTGTGGTGCCATTAAGGCAGGCTCTACTCTTAGCAACCATATCAATAGATTATTATTATTTTTTTGTTGCAGAGGGATCTGTCCTAACCCGATTCTTCCCTGCTGTGTTGGAGTCCACCTGCCTTGCAGCTGCTCCTCTTCTCTTTCCTTCCCAGCACTAAAGCTTCTCTCTGGCAAAGTGGCCTTGATGAGTGTGTGCTCATGAGTGTGTTTGTTTGTGTCCTGCCTCCCTGTGGGGCATTCCCAGGCGCTCTCTCCAGCACCAGCATTCAGAAGCACCAGGGCTTCTCTATCTAGCTGCTACTTCAAAGTCCAATTTTATGTTTTATGGGCTGGTGCTGAATATAAATAGCAGCCGAATGAGACCAGAGGGGCCACCAATCTTTCCCCATGAATTCTGAAAGGTGCCGTGTGCTTTCGTATCTTAAGCCCAAGTGGGGAACCTACTCCAGGCAGGAGCCCAGTTCTTCCTCTAGGTCTGGGGCCTCACCGCTCGGTGCCTGCCTGTCGTCCTCTACCCATCACTTTTCAGAATGGAAGACACAGCTCCTGTTAGCGAATTTTGGAAACGAAGAGAAAGTGTCTCCATGACAACCAGTCAAGATATCTGTCCTGACAGCCTCAGCTCCCTTTGCTGTAACAGTCTAGATTGGCGGCAGTTTGGGGTTTTGGGGCCTCCTTTTGGATAACAGTGGGGGGTGGGGGGAGATGGCCTTTGTGCTGCTTCCTCCTCCCCCCCGCCATTCCCTGGGTGATCCTCTTCCAGACCCCATGGGTGTCTTGGAAGATAATGGGAAAAGCAGCCCAAGGTTAAGGCTGGTGCCTGAGCAGGGTCCTGGCCCACCACAGAGATAATTTCTGCAGCTGGCATCCCCAATTCAGAGGAGGGGAGGAGCCCTCACCCAGGGCAGAGGGATGCTGCCCTCTGAGACCAGCCATCTGGCCCAGCAACATTGAAGTCCAGCGGGAACAGCTCGGCCCAGGGCTCCTTGCAGGGAAGCCACCAAGGTTACATCAGAGGCCTCATGTTTGAACCTGCAACAAGGAACTGGGAGCAGGGATGGGGGGGCGAGCGGGGGGGGACAGGCCAGCAAGACCATGTGGTCTTAATAGCCAATGCAAGAACACCTGGGAGAAGTTCCTCCTGAGGGAGGGAGTCTTGGGTCAGTTCCACGCTCGTATCGCCTGTCATCATACTCATTTTTAAGCAACGGAAGCTGGGATCTAGGAAACAACGGCTGCCATGTTGGCTTTTTTGCACAGGTCCCTGAATGCGTAGTGATAACACTCTGGCAGGCTTCTCTTGAGATCCATTTTCTCTCTCATCCAATCGTATTTTTTCAGCATGCCAGAAATCTGCTGTGTTCTCTGCTGTGTGGGGTGAAAACTGAGCAGAACTGCAACACAATTGGTTCTCCTCGCCTCCTCTGGCGTATGGCCCACTGGCATCCCAAGACCCTCCACTCAACTTCAGACCTTTCAGGGCTTGGGAGACTATGGACGGGAACAGTCATAGTATCTTCCCAGAGGCCTCCCATTCCCATCCTTAAACCTCCTCTAAAATGACCCCCCAAGTGAATCCGTGTCGTTCGGTGGCCTGGAGGGATTTAGTTGCAGCCCTGCTTGTTCAGATGTTGCCTACAAGACTGCCTGGGCTGCTGCCCATTGGTCAGAAGGGGAACAGTTGTCGAGTCATTCTACTTGAATGGGGGAAAGGGACCTATCCAAGTGCCCGCCCACCTTTTTTTGTCCTGGTTACCCGGGAGCTGTTCCTCCTGGCTCATTTCTAGAGTCCCCAGTCAACTCACTAAACTTTTAAGGCTCATTAATGAACCGGAAGTGCTCTAGGAACTTAGAGATAAGGCTAAAATAAGGAAAGGAGAGGAGCATTCATAGAGTTGCTGGCTCTAAGGGATTCTGTATGGAGTGAAAAGAAAACCTGATGTCAGATCCGTGTATCTGTCATTTCTTCAGAGGAAGAAGAAAAGAGTGGGGGGGACTGATAAAGAAATCCTTTCTTGATGTAACCTGAAATATATTTAACCTTATATTGAATATGCACACCCATACATGATACAATGGGGGGAGAGAAGTCAGATGGCCAGAACCTAACACCTCGGAGTGGCACAGCCAGGAGATGAGAGGACCATAAAACTCCACAGTGAAGTGCTCTGGGAAATCTCCAAAAACAGTCCGTTCTAAAAAAAAGGGGGGGGGAGTTAGGTACGTCTTGGGAAAGCTACGTGAGAAAAAACCTTCCTAAAGGGGAAGGATCCCCTCCCAGAGGGGCTGGGAGGGGAATTAACATATTGGCTTTTGTTTCCCTAAATAAACATTGGGATGGGGGGGGATTCTAAACTCCCTTATCTATCACTGTATGCCTGAGGGACCTCAGACGCTGCTTTGAATTCCTACCTGAACTGTCTCATCTCAATAAAGGATTCCTTTTGATACGTTTGGTTCTCAGAAGTTCATTCTTACTGTTTGAATGGGAAAAAGTTCCATAGCCTGACATAAAGCAGTGTCTAAGAGTTTTGTGAGGACTGCACGGAGTAGCTTGATGTGTTCTTCCATCGTTTCCGTGTAGATTAAAATATCAAGATGCACTAAAACCCCTTTAAATAAAAATTCATGAAGGGTTTCATTGATCAATTGCATAAACACTGCAGGCGCTCCTTGCAGTCCAAAAGGGAGCACCTTAAATTGGTAGCATCCCAATGGTGTGTTAAAAGCTGTCTTCCACTCATCCCCTTCCTTTATTCTGATGCGGTAATATGCCTCCCGTAGGTCTAACTTCGAAAAAATTTTTCCTTTCGAGAGGTGGGCTAACATGTCCTTCATGAGGGGGAGTGGATACATATTCTCTATGCAAATTGCGTTCAATTTTTGATAATTAACGCAGAGACGGCTGGAGCCATCTTTCTTTTCACGGAATAACACTGGGGCAGCTATTTTTGGTCGGGTGGATTCGATGAAACCCCGTTTTAAGTTTTTATCGATAAATGCTGAGTTCTTTCAGTTCTCTGGGAGACATGCAGTACATTTGTGGTTTTGGGAGTTTAGCCCCTGGTAGGATTTCAATAGCGCAGTCTGTGGCTCGATGGGGTGGGAGTTCATCACAAGCTACCTCACTAAATGCTTGGGCCAGATCCTGGTACTCATTGGGGATGTTAATGGGTTTCACAGACTGTCCAGTCATGGCTGATTCTCTGTTCTCTTTCCCATTCTTTATCCTTTCCTCTGAGCTTTTTGCAAAAATTACATCTCTCTGGAATTGTATGGTTCCTGTCCTCCAATTTATTTTTGGATTCCATTTCTGTAGCCATGTGAGACCTAGAACTAGTGGCTCTTCCATCCCTGGGGCTACAATGAATGTGAGCATCTCCCTGTGGTTTCCTAGTCTTATTTTCAATGGTTCTGTGGTAAACCTGGCTGGCTCCTCATCCCATTCTTCCTGATTTGATAGGGCCTCTAGCTCCAATTTCCACACGGGTTTACGATTTCCTCAGGTGAGGGTTACTCCCCTGGTTCTTCCATTCCAGGTGTCTCTCTTTCCTACACCTATAGACCACCGGGGCTTGGTGGAGGATTCGCAGGCAGCCTCGCTGTCTTCGATGGGGCACATCGAGTCAGTATCTGGCTGGGTAATTGTTGACGTTTCTCCCCAGCATTCGGCTCCCCCTTGCTCCTTGCTGTATTCAGACATTTTTCTTCTCTTGCAGGGTCCCCAGTCAGCAGCTGTTGACTATGAGGGGCTTTGGTGGTCACTGCTGGTTCCCTGCTGCGAGTGATTTTTTTTTTTTTAATGAGAAATAAATCTTTCTCTTGGTGGAAGCAGATAAGAAGATGAAGGACTCTGTAGTTGTAGCCTGCGGTGCTTGTGTGTGTTCCTGCCTGAAAACAAGATGGCATGTGTTTGCAGCAGATGCAAACTACCATTGCATGGAGGAAACAAGCAGCAGCAAGTTGCCACTTTTCCATTCATGAGGAAAAATGAAGATTGATTAGATCAAGCAAAGTTGATACTAGGACAAGAGCTGATCGAGGAAAGAAATCTCCAGAAGGAAGTGCACCAAACAAAGGAATAAGCCCAGTGGATGAAAATGATGAGCAGAAGCAAGAGACATAGAAGATACTAGTTTCCACAGGAACAGCTTGAGATAAACGGAGCAAGTTTTGAGCTTGAAGAAAGAAGCCTGGATGCCTGGAGAGTGGGATGACCTCACAGTGTCTGGCAAGAAGACTGAAATATCCCTAGGAGCTTTGATTAATTGCCCTGAGGCAATTAAAGAAAGAAAGCCATGCTGGGCACTGGGTTCAGGGAAGACTGCTCTGCAATGCCCATCCATGTCTTTCAAGGGTTCTGTCTATCCAACTCTTTTCCCTGGAAGCCTGTCTGGATGGGGCTTAAAGGCAAAGGTTTCCTGTCCAGTCGTGTCTGGCTGGGGGGTGGGGGGTGGGGTTATGCTCCTCCCTGTTTCTTGGCCAAGGGAGCCAGCATCGTCTGAAGGTATTTCTGTGCTCATGTGGCTGGCATGGCTGTACCCTGGAGGCGCACAGAACAAGTGACCGCCCTTCACCTATTTGCATGTTTTCAGACTGCTAGGTAGGCAGAAGTTGAGGCTCACCCCGTCACACGGTGCTTGGATCTCAAGCTGCCAAACTTCTGGTTGACAAGCCCAGCATCTTAACTGCTAGGCAACTGCGTCCCCTAGGGGTGGGATTTAGGCACTGCCTAAGGTTGGCAGGATTTGGGTGTTTGCGCACTTAGCTGAGCTGACCAGGAGAAATTATTTTAATTCAGAATTAGCTCAGTGGTCATTTTGAGCTAACGATACTCCAGCATGATTGGGATTGGGGGTTTTCTTGATCACAATTTATGTAGCCCCCAGAATCCAGTCACACAGACCTTGGAGAGATTTCTTTTTTGATTCAGCTGCTCAGCCTTTGAATTTTCAATCTTGCTTTACACACTGACCATAAAAATAGGTTTTGTCAGAATTAGAGTTTTCTCAGTTGTTACATGGCTGTGGACCATCTAGAGAAAACTCCATACCTTTGAATTGTGCTGGAAATGCTGAAATATTTTGGACATTGGCAAAGAGTCTGACACTTTGATAAGTAGAAGCTCTTGATAAAGAGGCAATGAGAAGGCAACTGGGTACCATCCGATACCACAAGCAAATGCTCGCAAGCACTTTAAGGAAGCTGCCCCTGGACAACAGCCTGGTCAAATAATTCCTGCTCAGTCCTGGCAGTTAGAAGGAACTTTGCACCTCAATAATGGCAGTGTTTGTTTAAGAAACCTGAAAGAAATCAAAGCCAAGTATGATTTATCCTGGTGTGTTCTGGTAGCACAGGTTGGTTTATGAGGTTGGGGAGTTGTTATGCAAATCCACAAAATTACTGTTTTGCTGTTGAAGACTTTCGTTTAAGAAAATCACGGTATACTCGTGTACATTTGAGCCTTCTGTGCGTTCTTTGAGACTCAGTTAATAGCAATAGCACTTAAACTTCATGGAGCCTTACAGCCCTTTCTAAGTGGTTTAGAAGAAAGTCACCCTATTCCCCCGTCCAACAATCTGGGTCCTCATTTTACCAACTGCTATATATGACCAAATATGGGCAAGGAGTGGAGTCGGCTAATAGACTCCACTCATTGGCCCAGTCACTGGTGGGAAAAACGAAGTCCTTTTCAGTGGCTGAAGCTTTGAACAGTGCCAGTTATAAAAGCTGGCGCCTGCCGTGGTTGAGTGGCTTTTTTGAACTGGCTTCAAATAAAGTCTGCTTACCAGTCTTGCTGTGTCCTGCCTCTTCTTTTCCTCACGGACCCATCTAACACTGGTGACAAAGGTGGGATTCTGAACTGCGGAGAGAACAAGGGACACCTCGTGGGTTTCAGATGCCATTTCTACCGGACTGCGCCACAATTGCGAACAATTTCGACCAGCAGACGACATGGCCCAATGCACAACCAGCCTGGCCCACCGACCGATGGCCATCCCTTACAATCCCGCAAAGGAGAAATGGTCATCCTACATGGGCCATTTCAACCTGCACCTGGAGGTCAATGGACTCCAAGCAGCCCCCAATGCGCATAAGAAGGCACTCTTTTTAACATACTGCGACATTGAAATCTATGAAATGGCCGGTCATGGACGATCTGCAGACTGTGTCCTGGGACAAACTCCAGCATGCCCTCCGGAGTCACTATGGCCCGTCTCCCTCCTATCTGGCCAGCCGCTACAACTTCCACACGTTGAGCCAGAGAGAGGGAGAGACGATCGACTCATTCGTGGCAGATGTACGGAGAATCACAAAGAACTGCAGATTCCCAGACACCGAGGGGATGATCCAGGACCAAATCATCCTGGGAACCAAGGATCCCGCACTGCAAAAGAAACTCCTGGCCCACAAGGACATTTCCTTCCAAGAAGCTGTTGACAAGGCCAGAGGCACCAAATCGTCTGACAACTCGGCGGCATGGATCTGAAGGATTGGGAAAGTCCATGCAACCAGGACCAATCGCCTGCCACGGCCCAGCGAATCTGCCTCCGAGACCAGCGATGAAGACAACGATGGAGATGTGCATAAGCTGAGCCGGGAAACTGGGAAACCGAGAGGGTGGCGGCTACGGCGGAAACCACCATCGATCAGCGTGCTGTTTCAGAGACACCGTATGCCAGAGATGCAAGCGTAGAGGCCACATCATGGAAGTATGTCGTGCAATGCAACTGATGAGCAAGCAAGGCTGACAAGCCGCGTCACCCGCAAAACAACATGGCCACCAAGTGGGGGCAGAAGAACCTTGGAGGGAGATTCAAAAAGAGGGAGGACGCCAGGAAAGAGGAAGCCCATTTCACGTTCGTGGGCTATGCACAGACCAGAGTGAGACGCACTGATGCACTCAAAACAAACAAAATAATGGCCACGGTCAGAATCGAGGGCAAGCCTTGCTGTATGGAAGTGGATTCAGGGTCCTACATACAATGATATCGTGGGACTCCCTTAAAAAACTCCTACCCAAGCAATGGCCATTATTTTGAGAGACTACCAGAGCTGCCGCATACCAGTTCTAGAAAAAAGACCACACACGAGTATGGCACCTTCAGTGGAAACCTACCACTCACGATAGTAGACTAGAGCCTACCCAGTCTGCTCGGCAGAGAATGGTTCCAGCCACTCCAAATAAGTGTCACCGGCATCCATGCAACAGAGACCTCCTCCCCCCAGCCTAATGGGAGACATGGGAATACAGCGAAGTTTTCAACGGCAAACTGGGCAAGTACACGGGGACCCCTATATCATTTAATTTAGACCCCAATATTGCCCCGATCCGTCTCAAGCCGTGGCGAGTCCTGTTTGCCCTCCAACCAAAAGTCGAACAGCTGGACAAGTTAATAGCCCAAGGGGTCCTAGAACCATGCTAAATGGGAGACCCCAGTTGTGATCCAGTTAAGCCAGATGGGTTGATAAGAATCTGTGCTGACTATAAAACTATCCTGAACAAAGCTCTTCAACAAAGGCCTACCCAGTGCTCGTAGTCCAGCACCTTTTACACTCCCTGGGCCAGGGGACTATATTCGCCAAATTAGACTTGGCCCAGGCCTATCAGCAACTGCCTGTCAATGAGACTACTGCTGAGGCACAAACCATTGTCACACATAGAGGGGCATTCAAGTGCAAGAGACTCCAATTCGGTGTAAGCATAGCCCCAGGCCTGTTCCAGAGTATCATGGAACGGTTGCTGCACAACATCCCTGGAGTCATACCCTACTTCGGTGATGTAATCATCTCAGCCACTAGCAGAGAACAACTGATGGAGCAGCTAAGGGAAGTCCTGGGAAGATTCCAGGAGGCAGAATTGAAATTAAAGAGAAACAAATGCCACATAGCAGTTCCGCAAGTAGAATTTTTGGGGTTCCTAATTTTTATTTATTATTTATTTATTTATTTATTATTTCAATTTATATACCGCCCTTCTCCCAAGGGACTCAGGGCGGTGCACAGCCCGTCTAAAACCCCACAAACAATACAAAAGTTAAGAAAATATTAAATTTAAGGTTGGCTGGTTAATAAAAGTAAAAAAGCCCCTCCCCCCCCTTAAAACCCCAATTAAAATTTGTAATAAATATGGAGACCAATTAAAACCATCTCAGCCCAGGCCGGCCTGCTCAAAGAGCCAGGTCTTCAACGCGCGCCTGAAGGCCCTCAGGTCCGTGCCGGTACGAAGCTCCGGTGGCAGAGTATTCCAGAGGGCGGGGGCCCCCACAGAGAAGGCCCTGCTCCTCGGCGCCGCCAGGCGACACATAGCGGCCGACGGCACCCAGAGCAGACCCTCTCTATGTGAACGCACCGGCCTGCTGGAGATCACTGGAAGAATGCGGTCCTGCAGGTAACCTGGTCCCATGCCATGGGTCGCCCTAAAGGTCAAAACTAGAACCTTAAAGCGAACCCGGAAAGCCACTGGCAACCAATGCAGCTCGCGCAGGAGAGGAGTCACATGGGCGCTAATTGACGCCAGAGGCATCCGGCCCACAAATGGGAAGCTTAAAGCTATACAGGAAGCCCCCATGCCACAAAACAAAGCGGAACTTCAAGCGTTCCTAAAGTTGCTGAACTTTTACAATGTCTTTCTGCCGCAGAAAGCAACCATCGCGAAACCACTCCACAGGCTGCTCGATAAGATGGCGAGCTGGACTTGGGGACAGCGAGAGGCTGATGCATTAAAAAAAAAAAAAGCATCTTAACATCGGATAGCATCCTCATCCAATACAGCGAGATGTTGCTGCTAACACTAACATGCGACATCTCCCCCTATGGCATCGTAGTGGTCCTCAGCCATAAGTTACCCAATGGGACTGAAGCCCCCATTGCATATTTCTTAAAAACACTTTCAAAAACGCAAAGAAATTACAGCCAGATCGACAAGGAAGTGCTTGCCGCGGTCGCAGGGGTAAAGCGCTTCCACGAATACCTGTATGGCAGGCAGTTCGACCTCATCACTGACCATAAACCCTTACTGGGCATCCTTGCTGGCGACAAACCCACCCCAAACAGCCTGTCACCCAGGATGTTGAGATGGACTGTATTTCTGGCTGCATACAGCTACACTTTAATCCACCAGCCAGGGAAAGACATCGCCCATGCCGACGCTCTCAGTCGTTGCCCCCTCCCAGACACAGCCAAAGACCCAGTGCCATCCATGACAGTTCTACTAATAGAGAACATATGGCCTGGAATGATGACGTCCTCAGAGATTGCGAGGCTCACTGCTTGCGACAAAACTATGGCATGGGTTTCAAACTGGGTGTGGAGGGGATGGCTGGAGGCAACACAGGAGGAGGAATACAAAGCATACCAAAATAGGCAAGCTGAGTTGTCAGCATTAAAGGGCTGTTTACTGTGGGGGGACCTAGTAGTTATCCCCCCATTAAGAAATAAAATATTAGAAACGCTTCATGAGGGCCACTCTGGAATGGTCTGGATGAAAGCCCTAGCCAGAAGCTATGTATGGTGGCCAGGGATGGACAAGGAGATAGAAACCTGGATCGCCACTTGCACTCCCTGCCAAGAATCCAGGCCAGCACCCCCCAGCCGCGAGACCCAGGAAATGGGAGACACCTACAACACCATGGGCCAGAATACATGTTGACTTCACTGGGCCCTGCCAGGGACAGACATTCCTTATAGTCATTGACACGTACTCCAAGTGGCTGGAAGTAATTTTGATGCAATCCACCACATCAGAGGCAATAAAAGCACTCTGGTGCCTATTCGCCACCCATGGACTACCAGACGTCCTCGTCTCAGACAACGGGCCACAGTTCACCTCGAAACTGTTTGAGGCCTTCCTAGCCGGACTGGGTTGTTTAGGTTGCTGGAATCATCCAGGCAAGCGGTCTTGAAGATACCCGGTGTAACTAGTAGACACAGCTCTGGCCTTCTCACGTGTCATCTCCCCATTTCCACCATTGAATACACAGATGTGGATTGCCCCAAATGTCTCAACCCCCCTTCCTCTTTGATGGCAGAGTGCCAGCAAGACACCAGGCCAATGATGGAGATCCTGACAAGCACATTCTGACCACTCGCCACCGCAGCTCCTATAAATCAGTAGATTTTCAAATGTATCATCCGATTGGTGTGCTAGCTAAGTATAGAAGGAACACACCTCGCAAAAGCATGAAGGATTTATGACTTGGTTACTTCCCAAGTGCAAGACAGAAGTGGGCCTTTGATTAGGCAGTTGTCGGTCTGGCTGGTTGTGGTGCAGACAGGATGAAAGAATTTATTAGAAGGAATTGGGATTGAGGATAGGAAGGAAGCTGCATGCAGGGCCAGAAGTGGGCAGGTGGTTGAATAGATGAATTAAAGGGATCTGAAATGAAAGGAGTTTGATCAGTGGGACCTGAATTTGGTCCTGGATAAAGGAAGCAACTGGATAGGGAGACACAACCCCTGGAGAAAGGGAGGATCACCATCCTCTATCAGGCAGTTACAGAATTGGCTGGAATGGAGAAGTAGCCAGTGTCCACGGTGCCATCGAGGCTGCCTGGTGACAGCAACAGTCACTGGGATGCTGAGTGAAGAACAAGAGGAGGGAGTGAAGGAGAGAAGAGGCAGTTGGAATGGGTGCCTCTAGAGGCCCCATAAAGCAGCTACTACCATGTTAGAATGGAGGAAGAAAGGGAACTGCCATTGCTCTGGAATACTGCCACACTTTTGCTGCTGCCATCAAGCTGGGGATGGTCCCACTTGCTAATGCCCACTTCTTGGGCCACCATATCCTCCTGCTGGCTCTGTTGCTCATTTCTTGCCAATACTCTTAATCTGGCCATCTTTTTTCAATGCCTTGGGTCACTCAGCTTCATTTCAACTAGATGCTGCTCTATTGTACCTGGGAAGAAAGAACTTTGCCTACTGAAACCATTTGTCCTTTGCGGGTACCTGTCACTCCATAGGTATTCCAAAGTTGTCACACCCTTCCAAATACGGCTACATGACATGTAGTTGTCATGCATCTGGAGAACGGAAATCTGAATTGAAGCAATATTTACTACCTTGGCTGGCTGGCCTGCAGTTGTGGCCTCCGTGAGAACCGGGCAGATACTCTCAGCTTGAGAATGGTCACAACCGTGATCTGATGTTCTGGTTAAGCTGCAAATTGCAGGCCGCCCACAAGACAATGGACCTAAGTAGAATGGACTGCCCCAAGGGCCTAAGGGATCCCAAATTTCTGGATGGCACTTGGAGAATTCCCCAACTGCCTGATAAGCAGCTCAAGTTGGTCCCTGGTACAAGGAAGAGGCCACAGCACTTGATATAGTGCCCCTCATAAATCCCAGCTGGTCCCCTGATTCTCAGAGGAGTTTTGGGATATGAAGTGCATAAAAAGATGTTTCAGGAATCCCAAATCAGCAGACGTACCCAAAGTGTGTTCAAGTACACTTAAAACAAGTGACAAAAGTCACTGAGAAAGCAGATCAGGTACCCAGAGTGTCCTGCTGGGATCAGAGATGCTTTGTATGATTCCCAGGAACCCCGCCTGATTTAGGGACAGAGGGTGAGTTTTCTGCCCTCAGCCAAATAAGGTATACAGGAAGGGAGGCAGATGAGGTGGCCAACTCAATGAAAGAGAAAGCCCTTCAAAGCACTCTTCCATTGTCAAACTGTCTAGGTCACCGGGATTCCCCCTTCCCCTTTCTGTGCTTCTCCTGGCCCATATGGGTGCCTGGGGTAAAAACGCCCCTTTATGCCTGGCTCTCAGAAAGTGGCCCGTCTTGTTCTGCCCTCCTCTAGTTTAATGGGTTAATAAAATTTTCAGATTGCCATTCAGATTTTTCTATAGTGCTCAGTCAAGAGATGGGAATGGAATAACAATGACATTAATAAATACACAAGTTTGACTGCCTTTCCTGGGCGTAGAGGACCTATTCACAATCATTCATGCCTTGATCACTTCCTGGTTGGACTATGACAACGCACTTTATGTGGGCAGCCCTTGAAGGCCACCAGAGGGTAAACTGCTCAGAATGCAGTGCAGTGCACACAGCATTGGGGGCCCCTCGGTTTGTCCACATGGCGCCTTTGTTGTGCAACCTGCACCAGCTCCCAGTTTCTTTCCAGGTGCAGTTCAAAGGTTTTCAGTGCCATTGTAATGTTCAATGGTCACTAAACAAACTGTTGTAAGTCAAGGACTACCTGTATTGCTTTTTTCCAATGTGACTGAAGGGGGAATGCTTGCCTCTTAAACAAAGGCGATGAATAGCTTCATAATTGCCCCTCTATTAATAACTAATCTCTCAGCTGCATATTAAGAAATAAAGCTCTCCAGACAGAGAGCGAGGTGACCACAGACAATAGACACTCCACCAGATAGCCTGAAGCCTGGAGGAGGTGGGATTGCTGCTGGGAGAGAAGCCATCCTTCCTCAGTTCACACAGATAGAGGAGCTTGGGGTTCACATGAGACGGTCTCTTCTCATTCAGTATTGCGTTGGGGTCCTTGTCAGTCCCAGCAGTGCAGCTAGTTGCAACACTGCTGGTCTCTGCAGAGCAGCATTGGTGGCAAACCCCTTTCATCCTGTGCAGCTAACCACACCACAAACCTGCCTGCATAACTGGGTAGGGATTGAGGAAGACAAAGGGGAAGCTAATTCCAGGTCAGTGTTGGTTTCTACTAGTTCCTGGTCTCCAAACTTGGCAACTTTAAGCCTTATGGACGTCAACTCCCAGGCTGGGGAATTCTGGGACTTGAAGTCCAGAAGGCTTAAAGTTGTCAAGTTGTACTAGCCCAAGGAAATGTGAAAATCACTGCAGCTCAGTCCGATGAAAGACCCAAGTTTATCCTGCAAGAATAAGGAACAAATTCCATTCTGGTGCTAAGCCTAACCAGAGGCAGGTGAGTGGGCAATCTCCTCTCCCACCTTTGAAATCCCAAGGTGCCAATTTCCTTGATCATCTCCCAATGTGGTTGACACATTAAGCCAGGGAATTTTTTCCAGTCTGGGTCAAGTGCCCACAGATTATGGGAATGGCAGGCCAACTTGCCAGGGGACTCCAGGCTGCCTCCTTCCTTTTGCCCCCAGGCGGCACCTCCCTCATCCACGGGTTTCAAGTCTCTGCTCTGGAAGAGGATGAATGGCTGAGCCTATGGCCTCTCCTCACATATCAGGTGCCACAGGTCACATTATCAAGCAATGGTATCACAGCTAATCCGCTGCTTACAACTTTTCCTCTGGCGATGGTTTGAAGTTACAATGGTGCTGAAAAAAGTAACTTAGGACCATTTTTCACACTTATGACCATTGCAGGATTACTGTGGCCACTTGATCAACATCCGGACACTTGACAGCTGGTTCATATTTATGATGGTTGCAAAGTCCTGGGGTCCCACAGTCCCCTTTTGCAACCCCCTGACAAGCAAACTCCATGGGGAAGCCAGAGCCACTTAATGGTGGAGTCACTACATTAACAATTGCAGTGACTCACTTAGCAACTGTGGCAATGAAATGGGGCAAAATTCACTTAGCAATGAGATCGCTTAGCAAGATGTTTTGGGCTCAACGGCAATCATAAGTTGAGGACTCCCTGCAATGTTCAAGCATTATTTTAAGAAACATTCAGGTGCCGATTGGATGACCCAGGAAGATGAGCTGAAATGGCTTAAAGACAATCATTCCATTAGCTGAATCGCTTTGGTGCCACAGCCTTACTCCTCTTTATCAATGCGCACAGCCAACCCTGGACCAGTCTTTCAGTGTTCAGGAAAGCAACGGAGGCTGCCAGTCACAAGAGTTGCCAAGTTTTACCAACCTGGGAAGGACAGAAGGCTGAGTCAACCTTGAGCTGGTGAGAATCGAACGGCTGAATTGCTGACAGCTGATTTACAGGTAGTCCTTGGTTTAAGATCACAATGGAGCCCAAAATCTCCACTGCTACGCAAGACTGATTTTGAGTGAATTTTGCCTATTTTAAGTCTCTATGATGTCAGTTTCTATTTCCATTTTTTTTTGTTAAAAAATTAAAAATTTATAAAAAAACAATATTTTTCCTGTTGCTAAAGTGTCAGTTTACAATGTTTTTAACCTTTTGTTCTCTGTCTTGAAAAATTCACCACTATCTTCCCTGTTTTATGTGTCTGTCCCTTTTTCCATGATTTTTTATTCTTTTCTTCTTAGATAGTTAAGAATTTAAACATTTCTAAAAATTAAAATAAGTACTGCTTTTTTTGTTCAGTTGAATTTTTTTAAAAAAAGAATGTTATAAAAAAATTGAAAAAGAAAATGTCAGAGTCCCAAGTAATAGACCCGTCATAAACAGAGGTCCAAGGCAAATAGCTTCCTCAAAGAATTGGTTCATTGGACATTTCCAATTGGCCTAAACTGGTGAAAACCAACTCTGAATATTCCCGCAGTAAAATTGAAGATTTAAAAATTAAAAAAAAAATTAAAAAGAAATGTAAAAGTTGAAAAAGGATTTAAAAATTGAAAAAAAATTAAAAATGTTGGAATTTTTTTTAAAAAAAACATCCAAAATGAAAAAAAAAAGACTTTATAAAAGTTCTTGTCCCTTTATGAAGTATTATGCACTGCTTTATGTTGGAAGTCTCAGGCTTTTTTCTAGGAGATGCTTAGCTCTTAACCCTCCACACCCTCATCCTTCCTCCCTGTCCGCAAGTGTTGTGTACTTATTCTCCTTCCTGCCTTCTTGGCCTTCAGTTACCTGGACACTGCAGGGCTTTCATTTCATTTCATTTTCAGCATAGTTTGTTTCTGGCTGCTACTGATAAGGGGGGTGCCCAGCATTGAAGGGAAGTCTCTCTGCACATACTCAGAGATGGGAGAGGTTAACTGCCCGCATCTTTAATTGCTCACATACACATAAATGTAAAGGCAAACCTTTACATTTAGGCACGAAAAATCAAAGGTAGAAGTACAGATTAGGCTCAAAAACAGCAACTGTGAGAGGGACCATGGAGTCCTAGCGGACGATCCCTTGAATATGAGCCAGCCGTGTGCGGCAGCAGCCAAACATTTCATACAATCCCATAAACAGAGGCATAGATTCAAGATCATGTGAAGTATTAGTGCCACTTTATGTGGGCCCCCTAGTAAGGTCACACCTGGAATACTGCAAACAATTTTGGTCACCGTACTACAAAAAGGATGTTGAGACCTTGGAAAAGGTTGAGTGAAGAGCAGCTAACAGGATCAAAGGCCTGCAGACTAAAACGTATGAAGAACGGCTGCAGGATTTGGCTCTGGCTAGTCTAAAGAAAAGAAGGATGGGGGTGACTTGATAGCAGCATTCCAGTATTTGAGGGGCTGCCACAAAGAAGAGGAAGGGGTCAAATCATTCTCTAAAGCTCCAGAGGGCAGGACAAGAAACAATGATTGGAAACTAATCAAAGAGAGGAGCAACCTGGGATTAAGGAGAAACTTCCTCACAGTGAGGACAATTAACCAGTGGAGCAGCTTTGCCTTCAGAAATCTTGGGAGCTCCATCACTGGAGGTTGTTAAGAAGAGACTGGACAGTCACTGGTCGAAGATGGTATAGGATCTCCTGCTTGAGCAGGGGCTGGACTAGAAGACCCCCAAACTCTATTCCTATTCTATTCACAGGCTGATAATAGCAGAACAACAGAGCTGAAAGGGACTTTGGAGGTCTTCTAGTCCAACACCCTGTTCGAGTTGGAGACCCAATACTATTTCAGATGAGTGATGGATTGTCCAGTATCTTTTTAAAACCCTCCCATGATGGAGCACCCACAACTTCTGGAGGGAAACCATTCCACAGAGTGTTCTGTCAGGAAATTTCTCCTTAATTTTAAATTCTCTCCTTGATTAGTTTCCATCCATTGTTTCTTGCTTTGCCTTTAGAGGCTTTGGTTGCCCCCACCCCCCACCCCCCACTTTTTGTACCCATTGGACGACTGTTATCCTGTCGCCCTGGTCCTCCTTTCCATTGGACTAGAGGCATACCCAATTCTTCATCTCTTTTAGCCTCCAGACCCCGAGTCATCTTCGCTGCTCTTTGCACTCTTTTTTCCAGAGTCTCATCCTAGTTACCAAAACTGGATGCAAATATTCCAAGTGTGCCCTTAGCAAGGCATTCTATAGTAGTATTAACACCTCCCGTCATCTTGATTCTACCATTGTTGATGCAGCCCAGGATTGCATTGGCTTTGGGGGCAGCTGCCTCTGGCTCATATTTAAGTGCTTGTCCACTACGACTCCAAGGTCCCCCTCGCAATTGCTGTCATTGAGCCACCCTTCCGTTCTTGTACATTTGGCTTTTCTTTTCCAGTGGCAGAAGGCTCACTCCAATACGCCAACTCTACTGGTTTCCACTGGACACGAGCAGATTGCGGCGCGGCTGCAAAGTGTACGGGACTGGATGACCTTTGGTAACCCCGGCATCTCTCTGAATCTCTCCCTTCTTGGGCTCGGGGCGGCTGGCCCGGCAAGCAAGGGTTAATCTGCCCCGGCTCCCTCGCACCGCAGACGTCAGCAGGGCTGGAGCAGAAGGGGAGGGGGCGCGTGGGGGTCGGGGGGGGGGCTTGTGATGCACCGAGCCCGCGCGAAGCAGCTGCACCAGCACCCGAATCAGCACCGCGCCCTCCCAGAGCCCAGCCCGCCGCCGCCGCCGCGCACCCGCGCTCTCCGCCGGCCCACCTGCGAGCGAGGAGCAGCAGCAGCGGCGGCAGCAGCAGCAGGACCCCCGCCTTGGCCTCGTCCACGACCTCCGTGCAAAGGTGGGCAGCTCGCCCCTCGGCCGGCGATGGGGAGGCGGGCAGGGCGGCAGCGGCGGCGGGATGGATTCTGGGGGCGTTCCGGAGCTGCGGGCTCAGTCTGGGACGAAGCTCTTTCCGCAGAGCGGCGGGGCGGAGGATGATTTGGGCGCCCCTCACTCCGCTGCGGCCGAGCCCTGGGCGCCCCGGCTACCTCCTCCCTCCCTCGTTGCCCAAGAGCAGAGCACGCTCAGCTGCCCGCCCCTTCGGGACCAAGCCTGGCCGGGGAGCCTCCTTCGTGGTGGCGTCTGTGAAATGGGCCGCTGCGGTTCCCCGTCCCCGTCCCGCTTTGCTTGCAGCGGCAGGACGTAAGAACTCCCCCACCCCCCTCAAAGAAGCCCCCAGGAACGGCTGAGGCTCCCTTTCCAGCGGCCCCCAGGATGAGGGGGCAGGCTGAGGGGGCTCCTCCTGGGTCCCACCTAAAACCTCGGCTTTCTAAAGGGGCCAGGAAGGGCCCAACCTCCAGCAGGGCTCCTCCCTCCTTCCCTCCCCTCCCCTTGGAGGTGGTTCACTCGAGAGTGTCACCTTCGGCGCCCTCCACCCCTAACACCTCTGGGAGGGGGGGCAGTCCGGAGGCAGGGACTGGGGTAGCAGCTGGTCCTGCTCTGAGCCAGCCAGGTGATCCTTGGGCAGGTAGGTGAGGAGCACCTTGCTGGATAGAGGTGCCCAGGGCCCAGGTAGAAATGGCCTTAGCCCATCAGGATGAGTCTAGGGCTGCTGGAGAGGATTCTGTCTGACAAGATCCTTGGAGATCCTGCTAGGGAAACCGCCTCAAGGCAGCTCCCTGCAGAGAACTCTCAGGAGAAAGGGGAAGCCTCCCCCAAAGCCCGCAGGCTGAACTGCTCACCCACGATGGAGACTGAATGAGGGAGAGCAGACCTTGGCATCTCCTCAGGCTCTTCCCAACACCCTTCAGCCTTGCCTGGCGGCCCAGCTTCCCTTGCAAGAGTGCAGGGCACTCCAGCTGTGCTGCTGCTGGCAGGACCCTGGCTCTGCCCTGGCTGCATGTCTGCAACCTCTGGGTGCCCCAGGCTGCCCTTGGGATGGACGTGGGCTGGGCTGGGCAGGAAAGGCAAAAGGAGGCCTCATCTATGGAGCAAGGGTCCCCTTGGCCCTTGCAGAGGGAGTGTCCCCACAGAGGGTGGCCCAGCCTTGGCTGAACCCACCCAGGGAGGGACCCTATGGTCTCTCCGCCCTCAAACTCTCTCAAAAAGCTTTTTGAAAATTGGTTGAGGAATTATTATTTGCCTCATGTGGATGCTGTTGAATCGTGAAGGCCTGGGACAGCTAACAATTTCATCCTGAAGTCGAAACATCCACAAAAAAAAAAATAAAAAGAAAGAAAATCCACCCCAAATACACCAAAAGTATCACCCAAGCAGTAGTTAGAAAGGCAAGATGGCAGCCGGGATGGCACAATTGATGCCCTGCCCATTTTTTGTGCATGCATGCATAAATCAGGAAGAGCTCTACTTGTGCTACCACAACTACCTTCTTTTTTTAAAAAAAAACACCTCTTTTTAACCACACCCCACAAACACAAATGAGAGTCAAAATAAAAAGCAAGAAAATACCCAAGTTGCCCTCTAGGGAAGCCCCCCTTCAATCCACATCATCTTCTCCCAAACTGCATGGAACAGCTGAGACCTACCCATCTTCTCAGAGGGTGGAGTTGGCTGAAGGGCATATGGGGGCATATTATGGGGGGCAAAGCTGTTTACAGGTCCCACCAGAGAATCCTCACAGGAAGAGGGGAGCTGGAGGGGATCCTCCCTGCTCAGTCTGGCCAGACAGGGAGAGGCACATGGGAGAAGGTGTCCTCTACCTAGATGAGGGCTCTGGAGCGCTCTAGGGCCTCCTCTCCAGTGGGGTCCTGGACTCTGGAGGAGAGAGAGAAGAGGGTTTGCCCTTCTCCTGGGTGACATCCTCTCGGCTATCGGAGGAGGAGGGCCTTCCTTCCTTAGGTCCTCAAGGACATCCCCCCTTTCTCTCCCCACAGCTGAAACTATCCAGGGAGGCCTCCTTCATCTCTCTGGCCTCAGATTCTCAATCATCTTAGCTGCCATTTCCAGAAAGTCTCCTGACCACCCTGTCTATTAAGTTGACAGCAATCTACTAATGTTATTTGATTTGATTTAAAAAAGGAAATAAAAATAGTCCGGCAAGTTTTATTTTTAATCAAAGCACGCTCACTTTTTTTGTAATTAGTCTGTTCTTAACCAAGTGTTTTCTTTAGTTGTAGCACTTTCTTTAGCACTGCTGACAGGTTGCCTGTTTTTGCCTGAGATTCCCCTTCCTTTCTTTGAAGACGGGGAGAGCCTTCTCTTTTTTTCAATTCTCTTCCTTCTGGAAAGTTGTTTCTTGTGTTAACCTTATAATATTTCTTTACTCCAAGAAATCTTCATTCCCTCTTATAACTGGAAGGTGGTCTCTCACTGGGCCATGCATGTCCTTGTTTTATCCATTCAACCAACTGCAGGGTGCAGCAGCTGCATTCACTCTTCGAGGGTCTCCCCTTTTGCCCCCCTGTTCAACATGGCCTCTTTTGCCTCTCTTGAAAGCTCAGAAATTATTACTATCTCTGCAAGAGGCCCAGAACTATTTGGGTTGCAGCAGTGGAGAATATCATCTGCATCCTCCTTTTTAGGGGTCATTCTTACCAACTCAGGAGTCCTTTTGCTTAATTCTCTTCATTTGAAAAGTTTCTTCTCTGTTCCTTGTATTTTGTTTGGCACAATAAATCTTCCTCCTCCCTTATCAGTTGATGGGGCCACCTGAGGTTCTATGCTTTTTCTTGCAGCACAGCTACAAATTTAAGTTCAGGCAGGAATCCAGATATGCCTGACAAACATAGTTCCTGATTGGAAAGTTGTATTCATTCAAATCTTCATTTCTGCTTCTTAAGGTAACAGCAATATAAATATCTTTTGGTTTAGTTTGTCTTTTTGGCTTCTGTTCACCTGGTATACACTCTTAGTAGAGGAAATTGTGACGGCTTCCCTGCCCCATTTCTGTTAGCTCACTCAGTTGCTCAAAAACGGCTGATCCATATTTTTGCCTTTTCCTCTGCTGCAGCCCCTCAGTCATCCCCAATGGGCAATTGGTGGAACATCCCCACCATTATCTGCCCTTCAGGAGACAGTTTTTTCTCTCCAGACAGCACTGGTGATCGTGTTCACTCCTCCCTTCCTCCTGTGGAGCATGGCTGATGAATTCCTGCTAGTGATTTAAAAGCTATCTAGATCCTTTCTATTCAAATATTTTGTTTCCCGAACTTCATCCAATGGTATTGAAAACCACACTTCTTTTGTTATTGGAGGATTTTGGATTCCTAGGCACTGGTGGGCTTCAAATAATTTAACAACCGGTTCTCTGCCCAGATGTTGGGTGGCCCAGTCGGCCTCCTGCACCATCCTGGGAACAAAAACGGGCTTTGGAAATAGGCCTGTTTTCCACCTGCCCAGGCTCCACACACCTCCTACACTTGCCTGGGATCCAAAACAGGCCAGGTGGGGAATCCTGGGAGGGGAAGGGCAGAGCCAGCCGGTTGTCGGACCACTAGTTCACTGAACCGGATATAAAATTAACATCCGTTTTGTCTGAACTGGCTGAATTCCCCCCCCTGTTCCTAGGGTGATATCATGAGAGGGCAAAAGGCACTTTCCTCCTAAGTCAGTATTTCTCAATCTTGGCAAGTTGAAGATGTCTGGACTTCAACTCCCAGAATTTCTCAGCCAGATCTTCAACTTGACCACAGTTGAGAAACACTGCCCTAAATGAAAAATACAAATGCATATCGTCCTATGGTTCCATGTTTTTTTTAAAAAGGAAAACTAATTTAACAGCAGATTTAATGCTAAAGTTAAATGATCAAAGTAGAATACATACAGAATCTGAATTAAAAATCTATTAAAACAATTAGATCATTTTTGAAGAAGTAAATATTTCCCTTGGAAATATTCGCTTGAATAAAATAACTTTTATTCCTGAAATGCCCCTTTTTTCATGTTTACTTTCTTTCCTCAGCATTTTGCTATCAGTTAACAATGCCCTAAGTGTGATCCGTATCACTTTCAGATGGCATTCTTGCCAGTACAATCAATTCTTGACTCATTATAGATCTCAAGTAAGTTTAATTAGTTTCAGGGTTTTTTTGGGGGGAGAATTATTATGTACACTCTGTGGTGAATTTACTGGGTCGTTGCGAGTGGAGGGAATTCAGTGTTAAAGAGCATGAAGTAGCAGATGATTTCTTGTGTGTTTTTCACCAGATTCATTAGGATGCACTTGTGGAAATGCAGCATGTTTCTTAGATGTCCCTGTCAGATGTGTTATCAGATCCTTTCCCTGATTTTCTCATTGCCTGTGGCTTTAAAGGTTTCACCTAGATACCCTTTCACTTTTGCGTGACATTTGTACTCTTCTATCCTTCATTTCTATGGAGACTTTCAGTCATCCAGGTCATGGTTGCCCCGAAGCTTCTTGGATGAGAAGCGAAACGTCTTCCAAGAAAAACCAGAAAGTCCAATTGCCTCTTGAAAAAGCACCTTTGGGGCATCCTTTACTTCCTTCTCGGAGCACCTTCCATTCTACAAAACTGTTGCAACAATTGTCTCTTTCATCCATGCAAAAAACCCCAAACAATCCATGCCCTCAAATGTCAATCAGAATAGAGCTGGAAGGGGCCTTGGAGGTCTTCTAGTCCAACCTCCCCGCTCAAGCAGGAGACCCTAGAGGCTATTTCAGACAAGTGGCTGTCCAGATTTTTCTTAAGAAACCTCCAATGATGGAGCAGCCACAACTTCTGCAGGGAAGCGGTCCCTCTGGTTAATTGTCCTCCCTTTTAGGAAGTTTCTCCTTAATTCCAAGTTCTCTCCTTGATAACCTCCCATCCCTTGCTTCTTGTCCTGCCTTCAGGTGCTTTGAAAAAACAAGTTGACCCGCCCCCCCTTCTTTGTGTCAGTCTCTCAAATACTGGAAGACTACTATCCTGTCACCCCTAGTTCCTGTTTTCTTCAGATTGGCCATGCCCAATTCCTGCAACCTTTCTTCATATATTGTTATCTCCAGGCCCTTAATCCTCTTTGTTGCGGTTCTTTGCACTTTTTCAATTTCTTATTTGTAATGTGGTGACCAAAACCTGATGCCGTTTTCCAGGTGTGGCTTTACTAAGGATTTATAAGGTGCTACTAATATCTCACATCATTTTGATTTTATGCCTCTGTTTGTACAACCAAGGATTGTATTAGCTTTTCGGGCTGCTGCTGCTACACACTCAGGTTTAAGGGATCGTCCACTAGGAGTCCAAGGTCCCTCTCACCGTTACTGTTTTTGAGCCAGGTTTCACCCAGGTGGTCCTCCAGGCTGTTCTTGGGGCCTGTTGATTCTCAGCATCTTGTTTCCCACTCATTGGGAAACTTCTTCCCCTAACTCCCATCTCCCCAGTCCAAATGGATTTGTATCACCTCCTCCTCCTCTGCCCGGTGCTTAAATGGACACCAGCTTTCTCTGCTCCTCTCCAGCCAGGACAGGCTGACCTAGGGAATGCTGCTGGGTTCCCTCCAGGCCCTGGCAGAGGACCCATGGCTGCAAAGCAGCAGATTCTGCAATGCTACCAGAGGGGAGGAGGGCCTGTAGCCTGAGCAAGGGATGGCAGCTGCTCAGCAAGCCTGGCTGGGGCTGAGAGTGGCCACTGGCCCACAACATCATTTAGAAGTCTTAAGAAAGGAAGAGCTGACAAGGACACTTTTATACTGTTTATTAATACAATATTTTCAGATTCACATGCCTGATTGTCTCATTCAGTTTCGCACACAAGAATCCATTCCACGGGCATTCCGTAAACATGCTGAGCATCAGGGAGACATCAGACATCCTTGGCTTCCTTTGGGTCAGGGATGGATCCTTCCTGAAGCATCCTGAATACTTTCAAGTACGCTTTGCTTCCATCACAAACCACCCCGTGTCCTTTATCACTGGGCCTCACTCAGCCCCACAGAATTGTCTACAAGTCAAACCTCTTTCAACCATTTCTTTCCCTAAACATTTTGCTCATTCACTTTCTCACACCTTTCAGTCCAAATGCTGCTAAACCCAGGCAAGCATAAATATCTACCAGGAAGTAAAAAATAATACGGCAGCACTGCCATGTGATCAGACCCCCCCCTCCTTTTTGTGTGTGCTGTGGAGTCTCCTGCTGCAAGTAGGTGCACTTTGCAAAGGAAATCCCTCTCTAATTTGCACTCAGGATTCAAAAGGAATAAATAATAAAGAAGCTCAATTAACAAATAGAAGAAAGAAATAGAAGAAAGAGAGAGAGAGAGAAAAGGAGAAGGAAAGGAAGGAAGGTAGGAAAGAAAGAAAAGAAAGAAAAGAATAACTAAGAGGAAAGAAAGGATTCATAGATTTTAAGGAAGAGGTTCTAAACTTGTAGGATAGAGTTAATATGCAGGGAAGTAAAGACACAGGTTTCATTGTGAATGAAAAGGCTAACATATAGGTCAGAAAATGTTGCCTAGTGTCATCTCAATTGTGTGTGTGCGCGCATGAAAGTAGGAAATCATGTTTAATAATAGCGTGTGATGTGAACGGTCATTGTGATAGAGTTGGATAGGAGTTTTGAGAAAAACAACGTCTCCCTGAATGAATGCAGTCCAGGAGAAATTTGTTCTGCGGCTGCGGCTGCTGCTGTGTGAGGAGGGGAAGGAGATGGATGGGAGGGAAGGAGGGGAGAGTTGGAACAAGAATCCTGACCGGGCTATTCGGAGACCCAGGAATGAAGCGGAATGGAGTATCCGCTTAGAAAAAAGCCTTTGGTTTCAGAGGGGTGATGAAAGCATGCCTCTGTTCCTGCAGGCACATAGCAAAGAAAGGAACTTAAAGTTAAAAGCATAAGTCACAGTGAAATAGAAAGTTACACACATCATCAACAGATTTTAAATGCAATCCTTAGAAATGTGGGTTCCCTTTTATTTGGGGAGGGCTTCACTTGCATCGGTTTGGTGACAGCTGATTCACCTGACCCTCATTCCCTTTAGGACATCTTGAGCACAGAAGGACAAGCAACCTAGCTTCATGCAGCTGAAGTCTGTGCTCCTAGCCAGACTTTGGGCACACATTCCTGGGCACCATTAACAGGTGCCTCATTTTCCTCCTAGCTAAGCAACCCTTTATCTTCTTCTTCATGAGTCCATTTGGAAGAGAACAGTTCAAAAGCATTCACTTCTGGAACTTGCTCTAGTTGGCTCAGATAGCTTCCACCCAATTGTCTGAAAGGTTAGGGTTAGGGTAAAATCTCCCTCAACTGGACTGAAAGTGCTTAAATATTGGTCAAAGGTGGTGGGTCTTTAAGGAATACTAGGCATCCAGGCAGATCCTGCTGGAAGTTCCAAGTTGAGAAGATCTTGTAGCTGCCCATTTCTTTCAAATTGCCGTTCTTCTGGTAGGCGTCTCTTACAAACACCAAACCATGGCTTAGATTTCAGGTGCAATATATAATCATGAGTTTTAAAAGCAAACTTGAAATCTTCTTGGGCAATATTTGGCTTTAGTTTATTTTTCAATATACAAAGAGTTTTCAGATTTTTCTGTTATTCTAAGCAAAGGGGAGAAAGTAGTAAGATAACAGCTTCTTTGCAGCATCAATACCTGATTAACCCATCAGCAGCTTAAAATTCTCTTAATTTAGGGGAGTAACTTAGACTTCGATATATCCCAAGTTTAAGCAGGGCCAAATGGCTTTGTGACATGGGAAGTAGTGGCACATGTATTCCGAAAACTGTTAAACAAACAAAGGTCCCAGTGGGTTGGTTGGATCTTCTCTGAGAAAAGGCAATCCCAGCAGTGAGGTTGCCATGCTTTGAAAAGTTGGGTGAAACTGTTCAGCAGTGCCACATCAATGTTCTCTGCAAGCATAAAGAAATGGATGCCCATATAAATGCTTAGATAATTGAGGGTCTTCTTTGGCTTGAGGATGGTGATCATTGGACTCCCACTTGTGCTGGGAGAGGCAGAGCATAAACATACTAATACGCAATCATTTGCAATCATAAATGCGATCATTTTAAATTTTTGCTAATAAATTTATCCATTTAAAACATTTCTATGCTGTCATTTCTGTCCATCAATAGGTTCTAGATAAACTTTGATGAAATAAATAAAATTAAAATAAAAACCAGTAGGGCTTCAGTTGTATGGTTATAGAAATTATCTTAACCTTTTTAAAAACCCCACCCTTCCAGCAGTTATACATGAAATAAACCAGGGGTGTCTAACACTTTAAGACTTGTGCAAGTCGCTAGCCAGCCATGGGAGTTGAACTCTACAGATGTTACAGGGACCTTGTAGGTAACCCCATACACCCCCACCGAAGCAGGAGACCCTACACCATTTCTGACAAATGGCAGTCCAACCTCTTGAAAGCCTTCAGTGATGAAGCTCCCACAATTTCCGGAGGCATGCTGTTGTATTGATTATATTGCTCTCACTGTCAGAAAATTTCTCCTTATTTCTAGGTTCAATCTCTTCTTGATCTGTTTCCATCCATTATTCCTTGTTTGTCCTTCGGGGGCTTTGGAAAATAGCTTGACCCCCTCCTGTCTGTGGCAGCCCCTCAAATATTGGAACACTGCTATCATGTCTCTCCTAGTGTTTCTCTTCACTAGATTAGCCATGCCCAGTTCCTGCAACCATTCATCCTATATTTGAGCCTCCAGTCCCTTAATTATCCTGGTTGCTCTTCTCTGCATTCTTTTTAGCGTCTCAACATCTTTTTTTTTATAGTGTGGTGCTCAAAACTGGATGCAGTACTGTAGGTGTGGCCTTACTAAGGCTTTATAGAGTGGTACCATAGTAACATCTAACTATAACATCATAGGTGTTAAAACTGGAGGTGCCCCAACATTTGACCCAATAGCCTGTGGAACAGGGTGTTTTTAACTGCTCTGTAAAATATATGCAGACCCAGGAATCTAAAATGAACTGCCTTCCCCCACCTCATTTAGCCTCACATGAGAATGAAGCCCAAATCAGCTTCTCTCAGGAGAGAGTACATAGGTGGAAACTTCCTGGCCAGGATCCTGCAAGCCATGGCGTGCCAGGCTGGATAGGACTTTGAAGATTAAAACCGAAGTTTTGCATTGGGATGAGAAGCCGTCTGGTACCACGTTTCCCCAAAACAAGACCTATCCTGAAAATAAGGTTTTCTGCAAGTGCGCCCAATATAAGTCCTCCCCCCCAAATAAGCTCTACTTAAGTGCCTGTGCAGCCGGCCACCCACCTGCCCATTCCATTTGGCTGTGGTGCTGCCAGCACGAGGTGAGGTGAGGTGAGGGAGTGGGTGGAGCTGCCTCACATGCAAACTGGCTTACCTCAGACCCCTGCCCCCCGGCAACCAGCCCCTCCATGTCCCAACACCTGCCTAGGCTCGCAGCAATAACCCACTTCTTCTAATGGTACCGGCGCATCACTCGGCCTCCTGCTCCAGTACTGCACCGGTGCCAGAAGAAGGAGTGGGCCAGAGAGGTAAGGCAAGGCAGATGTCGGGGTGTGGATGGCCTGGCTTTGGGGGCACTGAGGTAAGCCAATGTGGGGCATATGGGGCAGCTCCACACCCCCACCGTGCAGCAGTGGCACTCAAAATGGCAACAGCACTTGGACTTATATCCTGCTACACAGTGCTTTACAGCCCTCTCTGAATGGTTTTATAGAGTCTGCCTTTTGCTCCCAACATCTGGGTTCTCATTGTAAAGATCTCGGAAGGATGGAAGGCTGAGTCAACCTTGAGCCTGGTGAGATTCGAACTGCCAAATTGTAGGCAGCCAGCAGTCAGCAGAAGCAGCTTGCAATACTGCTTTATAACCACTGTGCCACTGTGGCTGAAATAACACACCCACCCCTGAAAATAAGCCCTAGTGCTTATTTCAGAGCCCCCCCAAAATAAGATTGGGTCTTATTTTCGGGGAAACACTGGTATTTTTAGTAACCAAATATATCGCAAGGGAAGAGGTCAAAACAGCCAAGATGGTGACCATGGACATTTGGTTAAAGCCCTGCTCTTTTTATTTATGTCACAGTCACATAAAGGGTAAAGCTTCAGTTAAAATGTTACAACCATTGTTTTGAGTTTTTTCACTCTTTCCCAGTGGACCCCTCCCTCCTATTCGTCACCACATTCATAAATTGGAAGCATTTGTCTTCCTTCATTCCTCCTCAAGATGCGCATTAAACCTTCACAGCCACACATTTCAACTAAAAATATATCTTTTTGATATTTGTTGCCATGGAAATATTATATTTTACCATCCTTTAAAGTACAAAGTGTTGGATGCTTCAAAGCATAAAAACAAAAAATACAAAAGGCATATAACAATAGCAATAATCAGATGGTGGGAATAGTCAATAAAACAAAAGTTGTATACCAGAAGGAGTTCCAACCACACTTGGTCCAACACAGTGGTATTCAGCCGGTTCGCACTGGTTCAGATTTGGTGTGGGTTGCTGAACTGGTAGTAACTTCTGGCTGGCCACGCCCTCAACCCAGTTGCTGCTCGCTTGCCCCGCCTACCCGATGCCCGATGCTCACCCACCTCGTCCACCCAATGCTCGCCCGCCCAGTCACTCCTTAAGGTTTTTTTTTAACCTCCTGACAATCTGCTGTTCCTACAAACAGCTGTGCCTGGATTCCCCTCACTTCTTACTGCTTTGCCCAGAAGGCTCCCTGAGGCCCAGGAAGTCAAAAATTCTACCTTTGGAACATAGGAGGGGCACGCAGCACTCCTCCATGCTCCACAGGTTCTTCCCAGATCCTTTTCATCATAGAACTTGGTTTCTGTTAGAGTTTGCAGCAATCCAACCAGCACACAAGTAAATAATCCATCAGGATTCATTTATAACAGAAATGTCTTTATATATAATATTATACAGTGTGATACATGTATATAATACCCATGCAGCAGTAGTCAGAATCAGAACTCAGAATCCAGAAGTCATAATCACAGAAGCAATATATTACAGAGGCTATATTGGAAGGACAAAGCACTCCTATATACAAATCAGTCAAGCTAGGCCACACCCAGGCTCTGAGCTGTCTGGGTCATCAAACAGTCCCCATTGGCTGACCTGTTACCATGTCTATTCCAATTCATGAACTCTTATATGCTGACAGTTTCTACCCCTTTCACCATCATGCTAACCGTCCTCTGAACATGCTCCAACTTTTCATGATTGCTATGCCCAGAACTGGACACAGGACTCTCAGAAGGAACAGCCCAGGACAAAGTATAGGCAGTCCTCTAATCTGGACTCTATACTCCTGAATATATCCCCAAATATTTATTTATTTAATCACACTTTTATACCGCTCCCTCTCCCAGAAAGGGACTCGAGGCGGTGTACAGCCTACTAAAAAATATACAATAAATATACAATAAATATAATTAAAAATAGATTAAATAATTTGATCCGGCTGTCTATTCAATTCAATTAAAAATTAAAAACTAATAAAACCCCAATTAAAATTAGTTAAAACCACAAATACAGTTACTGGGCCAGGCCGGCCTGTTTAAAAAATAGGTTTTCACTGCGCGCCGGAAGGTCAGAATATCCGTCATAGCCCGTATCTCCGGGGGGAGATCATTCCATAGGGAGGGAGCTCCCACAGAGAAAGCCCGAACTCTCGGGCCGTCAGCCGACAGCGGCCAGGCGGCGGAACCCCGAGTAGGGCAACCCTGTGGGAGCGTACTGGGCGGCGGGAGGTTGACGATGGCAGTAGGCGGTCCCGTAAGTACCCAGGTCCCGAGCCATGGAGCGCTTTAAATACCATCAGTACCACCTTGAATCGAATCCGGTAGGCCACAGGAAGCCAGTGCAGCCTGCGGAGAAGCGGTGTAACGTGGGAGCTCCGAGGGGCACCCACAATCACCCGCGCGGCTGCATGCTGGACCAACTGTAACCTCCGGAGACTCTTCAAGGAGAGCCCCATGTAGAGAGCATTGCAATAATCCAGGCGGGAAATAACGAGGGCGGACGTGACTGTGCGAAGTGCGCCCAGATCCAGAAAGGGCCGCAACTGGTGAATCAGACGTATCTGATAAAAAGCCCCCCTGGCGACGGCTGCAATGTGCTCTTCTAAAAACAGCCGTACATCCAGGAGGACACCCAAATTGCGTGCCCTTTCCACGGGGAGGTGGAAAGTGGAAGTGCAAAAGATCCCCTCTGACTGCACTTGCATCTGGCTTGCCATTCCTGTGCTCCATATCCTTCCTCCTCCTGCTCTTTCTGCTACCTCTTCTTCTTCCTCCTCGCCCCTCCTCTTCCTGGTCCTGCTTCCTCTTGCTCTGCTGCCTCTTCTTTCTCCTCCTCTTCTTCTTCACTTTCTTCCTCTTCCCCTCCTGACACCTCAACCGGGCTCATGCTCCCTTCACGCAGCTCTCCAGGTTTGCAAGCCAGCGCAGCTCAAAGCCTCCCTCAAAGCTTCGTTGAAGGTGTGTGTGGTGGGGAGCATCTTTTCCTCCGAGTGCAAATAGGGATGGATGGGGTAATGCTACCTCCCCCCTTAAGTGCTGTGTCTCCAAGGGTATCCCTCTCTAACCTGAACCTTTTCCAAGACCACTGGGCTCTGTTGTGCTGCAACTCATGTTTTCGCTTTTGTTTTGATGCTCAGGGATGCCTCATGTGGTTTGGCCACATCTTGCCGGCTTCTCACAGTCTGGTTTGGTGTGTGTGCTTGTCTCTGTGTTTGTAGGTGTGTTTAAAAGGCTTTCACTGCTTGGAAACCAAACCTTTGCAAAATTGGTTTGCTCTCTCTCTCCCTCTCTCCCTGCCTCTCTCTCTCTCTCTCTCTTTCTTTCTTTCTCTCCCTCCCTCCCTCCCTCCTTCCCTCTCTCTCTTTCTCTTTCTCTCTCTCCCCCCCATCTGTTTTCTCAGCACTTCCTTAAGGTGCTGGGTCTTTGCCTTGTTTTGCTGGAAGGCTGAGCTAGGATTGTCTCTTCTCCCCCACCTTCCTTCCCTCTTAGAAACAGAAAGTTTTCAAAGAGGAATTAATATTTCCCAGAATAACAGAGTTGGAAGGGACCTTGGAGGTCTTCTACTCCTGAGTCCCCTGCTCAGGCAGGAAACCCTATAACATTTCAGACAAAGTGTTGTCCATTCAGTCTCTTCTTAAAAACTTCCAATGTTGGAGCACCCACAACTACTGGAGGCGACTTGTTCTACTGATTAATTGTTCTAACTATCAGGAAATGTCTCCTTAGTTCTAAGTTGCTTCTCTCCTTGATTAGTTTCCACCCATTGCTTCTTGTCCTGCCTTCAGGTGCTTTGGAGAATGGCTTGACTCCCTCTTCTTTGGGGCAGCCCCTGAGATATTGGAACACTGCTATCATGTCCACCCCTAGTCCTTCTTTTCATTAAACTAGACATACCCAATTCCTGCAGCCCTTATTTATATATTTTAGCCTCCAGTCCCCTAATCTCTTTTACATCGTGGCAACCAAAACTTGATGCAGTATTCCAAGTGTGGCCTCACCAAGGCCTTATAAAGTGGTGTTAACACTTCACGTGATCTGGATTCTATCCCTCTGTTAATGCAGCTCAGAACTGTGTTGGCTTTGTTGGCAGCAACACACTGCCTTTCTTAGGGAACTTCTCTCAGCAGAGTATGTGCTTTGGGCTATTCTGTGTGTGGTATTTATATGGTGCCTGTTGTGTGTGTGGGTTTTTTAGATGTCGGTTGGGGTGTTGATGGCTAGCTAGTAAGACATTGGCTATTGTTTTCATGTGCTGCCATCCCTTCCCCTCCTAAGTACTTGATAATCTGGTGGTAAGTCAACAATCCTGTTGACTGACAAGGGGCCTATTTCCCAGGTTTCAATCACTTCTCCAGGCTGTTTTTGTCCCTGCTCATCCAACAATCTTAGTAGCTGTGAAATTGAATGTATGTCCTTGTTCATTGTAATGTGAGTCTACCAATTTACTCAGGTTTCCTCATCTGACAGCTGGCTCATATTTAAGTGATGGTTCACTAGGACTCCAAGGTACCTCTCACAGTTACTACTATTGAGCCAGGTACCACCTATGCTATACATGCATTTTATTTTTCTTGCCTAAATGTAGAACCTTATTTTTTTCACCATTGAATTTCATTTTGTTAGATAGCACCTAACGTTCAAATCTGTCTAGATCCTTCTGGATCTTAAGCCTATCTTCTGGAGTGTTGGCTATTCCTGCTTGGTGTTGTCTCTACAAATTGGACGAGCTCCCCATCTATCCCCTTGTCCAAATAATTGATGAAGATGTTAAAGAATCCTGGGTCTAAGACAGAGCCTGGTACTTTACCCCACTGGTAAATGACTGGTGTAATCTGGAACAGAAGCATCATGCTGAGCCATTGAAAAGTGCAGGTCATTCACGCCTCTTTCTGCTTCCCCAGATCCTTTGTTTGGGGGTTTCCTCTGGAGCAGAAGCAGAGAGCCTCTTCCAGGGAAGGTTTCTCTATGTCTTCTGATTTTCCTCCAGACCAGAACAAGAGAGCCTCTTCCCATGAAGGCTTTTCCATGTCTTTATTTTGATTTTCCTCTGGAGCAAAATCATCTTATGGTAGGCCTTAAGTCAGATTCCCACCTGTTTTTCAGTCCATGCATGGCCTGCCCATTTTGTTATTCACCATTTGGGTCTGTGTCTCTTTCTCATACTGAGCATTTGTCTAAGCCACAGTTTTGGTAATTCCCACATCCTATCCTTGTGAAGCAGGGTTTTCTGCAGCAACCAAAACAAAATTCCAGAGTAGACTGGACATAAGCAACACACTTCGGGTGTCACTATCTCTCATCAGCCCCAGATGGGATTGTCTAGTTATAGGAAAACACACTCAGGGCTCCCACAGATTCTGCATTATGGTGAGTTGTAAAATTATCTCTTTATATATTACAATGTAATAATGATAGAAATAAAGTGCACAATTTATTTATTTAGAAAATTTACAATAAATGTGATGCTCTTGAATCATCCTGATACCATCCGTAGACCACCCCCAGTCCATGGAAAAGTTATCTTCCATGAAACCGGTCCCTGTGCCAAAAAGGTTGGAGACTACTGCTTTAGCTCATATTATAACATTTTATTAACAACATAATGAGAATCTTTGTCAAGTGCTTTGCTGAGGTCAGGACTTCCCAGAAATTTCAGCTGGAGATTCTGCTACTTCTTCTGTCTCCTAGGACATAATTTATGCAGCCTTGGAGAACTGAAGTCAATTAACTGAGCGAATGGTTCTTTTACTATTTTTGCCTAGCTGAGCACCAGTTCCCTCCTTGCATTAGTGGCTCAACGTATATCCAATGTATATCAGATGGCAGCATGATCTACCCAATCCAAAGGCTTTGATGTAGTCAGGAAGACAGAGGTAAAACTCAGTTGGCCATCTTACACTCACTGTCTCATGTCCTTATGTCTGTTTTGAAATTTGCTGTTCATCTGAGTTATTCTATTTGTCTTTGCAAGATCTTAAGCAAACCTTTAATTATATGAATTAAATAATTGCATACTTTGATCATTTGTACATTCTACATTCTTTGGAATACAAATATACATTAGTCTTTTTCAGTCTGCAGTCTGCACATTCCTGTTCTGTCTCTGCTGACCCAGAACTGTTAGCTTTTTAATTGTCTCTTCTGCCAATTTAAGAAGTTCACTGGGTCTTCCATCTGCACCTGGTGCTTTTCTATCCAACAGTGAGTTTGAAGCTTGGATTCTAACAGTTGCATTCTGGTAATTCAATCCGGAGTCATTGCTGTATGGTCATGCAAAGACTTTCCAACTTCCCAAAGGGCACAATTATATCTGCTCAAGCTGAACAGACTCCACCAGTTTGCTCTACTTTCTTAAGAAATGGTTAATTTCCACCCTCCACCATGTGATTGGGGTCAAAGCTAAGGAAATCATTCATAACTGCATGAGAGACAGGAAGGAGAAGATGAGTGACAGGGCTGCTTCTAAACATTTGGCCTATTCATTCGGATGAGGACACACAGCCAGCTCTCTTCTGAACTTCCCCGTTTTCAGAAGACCTCCAGAACTTCACCCTCTATAACTTTCTTGATCGTCTGCACTAAGAATGGGTGTCAAATAGTGTAAATAATAATCAGAATAGAGGCGGGAGGGACCTTGGAGGCCTTCTAGTCCAACCTCCCCAGTCGAGCAGGACATCCTAACATTTCAGACAAATTGTTGTCCATGTTCAGCCTCTCCTTGAAATCTTCCCGTGATGGAGCCCCCACAACAGCTCTGTGGAGGGAAGCTGCTTGTCCTCCCTGTGAGGAAGTTTCTCCTTAATCCCAGGTTGTTTCATTCCTCGATTCGTTTCCATCCATGGTTTCTTGTCTTGCATTCTGCTGCTTTGGAGAAGAAGTGGACCCCCCCTGTTCTTTGTGGCAGCCCCTCAAATCCTGGGATGCTGCTATCATAAATATTGTGAGGTTGCCCACCGTCCTCTCCTAATACACACACGGTGGTTTCTTTTTCTTAAAACAGTACCCAACATTGTCCCAGAGGTGCTTCTTCAAAAGGCAACTGGATTTTCTTGATTTTTTCCTTGAAGACATTTCACTTCTCACCCAAGAAGGTTCTTCAATTCTGAACTGAAGAAGCTTCTTGGATGAGAAGTGAAACATCTTTAAGGGGGGAAAAAAAACCAAGAAAGTCCAACTGACTTTTGAAAAAAACACCTCTGGGACAACCATGACTGGGATGACGGAGAACCTCTATAGGCAGCACCCAACATCGTTTTGACTTTTTAATTGCTGCTCTGTATTGAGATAGTGGCTTTAATAGGTTTCTGAGGCATTTCTTTTTCTCTTGTGTTGTTCGGTCTCTTAATACCTTTGCAATCCATCAAAGAATTCTTGCTGTTGGTGGGAGAAATAAAAATCAGAACCGATCAATAACTGAGAATCCTTTGGCTCCCTCCGGTGAGGAACAAGGGATGGAGTGTCTCTTTCTGACCTGAGGTGTCCATTTTTGCATCCTCAGTTTACACCAAGGACGCTGCTCTCCCACTCCTGAGACCAGCCATCTGAAGGGAACTGCTGGGCTGGCCAGGAGGGTCTGGCGCTGGAGACACACACACACACGTTTCTCTCTCCTTCCTCACTGCAGAATCCCCTCAGCTGATGAAGTGGGTCACGATCCCCTCCGGACTCCAGGACACCTTGCTGTAGACCTTGCCCAGGCACCACAAAAAGAGGTAAAAGGGCCATGCCTGCAGGGCACAGGCCCACCCCGGACCCTCTTCCACCCCACCGAAGTTCAGCTCTGGCCTCTCCGCCTCCTGAGCCAGGAGGAAGAGTCCAGGGGAGGCAGAGCCAGACTTTGGGGGAAGGAGGACGTTCCTATTGCCCAGGTTGTGGCTGCTTGCAAGAAGCAAAAAGGGCACCTTGAGGGATGCTTAGCTAGCTGCTCTTAAGGCAAAGGAGCATGAAAGCAAAGAGGGGCCCAGGGAAATAGATCCCGACCTGGGGGTGCCAACATTGATAAGCAGAAAAAGCAAAAGACAGCAGCAGCACACCCTGTGAGGGTTAAGTGTAATTTTGCAATGTAAACATGATGAAATGTCTGAGGAAAGGAAGGAAGGAAGGGCAAGAAAGAGCAAGGGAGAGAAAGAAAAAAAGAAAGAAAGGAAGAAAGGAAGGAAGGAAGGAAGGAAGGAAGGAAGGAAGGAAGGAAGGGGGAGAGAGAGAGAGAGAGAAAGGAAGGAAGGAAGGAAGGAAGGAAGGAAGGAAGGAAGGAAGGAAGGAAGGAAGGAAGGAAAGGAAGGAAGGAAAGAAAGAAAGGAAGGAAGGAAGGAAAGGAAGGAAGGAAGGAAGGAAGGAAAGAAAGAAAGAAAGAAAGAAAGAAAGAAAGAAAGAAAGAAAGAAAGAAAGAAAGGAAGGAAAGAAGGAAGGAAAGGAAGGAAGGAAAGGAAGGAAGGAAAGGAAGGAAGGAAAGAAAGGAAGGAAGGAAGGAAGGAAAGGAAGGAAGGAAGGAAGGAAAGAAAGAAAGAAAGAAAGAAAGAAAGAAAGAAAGAAAGAAAGAAAGAAAGAAAGAAAGAAAGAAAGAAAGAAAGAAAAAGAAATGGGTCTGAGGCTGAATTCCTAACCAGGTGGAAAGGGGCACCAGAAGGCCAGAGCTCCATGGGCTCAAGTGCCTGAAAGCCCAGAGGACCCTCGGCTGCCTGCCAGGGGCCCCTCCCAGATGAGCAGGGCAGAAGTGGGGCAATTGTGAAGGGGCTGCAATCAGGGAGCCTGAGGTCCAGCTCCCCAGGCCTCAGTTCCTACCCCCCCAGTCCACAGGGGCAGTGCTCCTGGCACCCCAGGGGAAGTTGGTGGGGGGCTCTCCCTGAGACAATGGAGGGGAGGTCACTTGATGCCAGCAGAGCTGAGCAACATCAGGATTTGCAAGCTGGTCTTTGGGGGGGGGTGTAGGAGGCCTGCTGGGCAAGGGGGGCTTCTGATGGTGAAAAGGGGCTGAGGGTGGCCCTCATCCCGCTTGGACAACCCCCCCCCCCCGTGCTTTCCCACCCTCCTCACTCTCTCCTGCTTTAGGCCTGCCACCATGGGCAACCTGATCAAAGTGCTGGGCAAAGATTTAGAAAACTGTCCTCATTTCTTCCTGGATTTTGAAAGTAAGTCCCGGACACAAAACAAAGGGCTGGGCTGGGCTGGGGGCCCCATGAATCCTGCCGGGGGAGTCACTGTTCTCCACCAGTTTTGGGGGGGGGGGGCTTGGGCCGTGGACTCCTTTGTTGGCCTGGTGGGGCGAGCCAACCTCTGCATCGGCCATAAAGGAGACTGGCTGACACTACAAAGAAACAGCAGCTTCGTTGCCCCCGGCCACAGTTTTAGAACGGGCGCTTGGACGTCCCTGGAGGTTTGGGTGCAGTTCCCCATCAGGCAAATTGGGGGTCCTGAAATCCCTGCCCTTCTTATCGATGTTTGCACCCCCTCCTGCCATTCCCGGGTCTCAGGACAGATGGCAGACTGGAAAACCAGAAGTAAAAAGCAAAACTATATAAAGCATTTAAAACCCAGCTGAAGCTCCTTCAACTGCAGGCAAGGTTGCATCTGCCAGTCCAGGTGAAAAGGGACACTTATAGCTTGGGGACCTTGAACCCCAAGTCTGAGGCAGAGGCAAGCCTCCCTGCCCCACCCCACCCCCAAAGCAAGCCCCCCAGTGGGGGAGGGGTTCAGGACCTCTGGCTGAAGCAATTTCCACCCAGCCCCCGAGAGGTTAACCGTCTGTCTCCCATACAAGGAAGGGGGCATTTTGCTGGCACAAACGCAGAGCCAGGCGGCTTTGGCCTAGTCCTGTCTTGTAAGGAAGCAGCTTTGCCTCTGGGAGAAAATGAACAGGACGTTCATTGATTGTGCTCAGCTGAGCTGCCATGGCTGGGTGGCTAAGAGTCGTAAGCCGAAGGTTGGCCCTGACCAGGCTTGTTGCTCGAGTGGGTTTCTCTCACCCTCAGGGCCTCCAGCTGCACTCTGGGGAACGCACTCTAGGGTTGCTCCTGAGAGAAGCCTCAGGGTCTTGGAAAGGCCCCACAAAGGCCGAGATCCATTTCAGGTGCTTCGCATTGCACAACCTACTCACAACCTTCCTGGTTTTCAACAGGGCAGCAGCGACGCAGAGCTGCTGCACTCCAGCCCCGAATGGACCACCGCAGGCTGGCCTGCCATAGGGCTGTCCCCTCCCATGTCAGAGAACAGTGGCTCCCCTCTTCCTTATCATTGGTTTCCTCACCATCAGCCAATGCTCACCTCCATTCGGGGCAGGAAGAAGCAGGCCAGGGCGGTTCTAGTTCAGCTTGGACACGTGCAATGCCTGCCTGGGTTTTCCTCCTTTGGCTCTGCATTGAATGTGGTCTGACCGGTTCCCCAGGATCTGCTGGAGACTCTTCCTGTCCCAGATGAGGAGCCATTCCCAACCCCACCCCCCCGTCCTTACACCCCCCACCTCTCATGACCCATCATGCTTTTCTCCCTCTTGTCTCTTTTCTTGCAGGTGTGTCACATGGGGAATCTTCTTAAAGTGTTGACTTATAATGAGCATGACCAAGGCCCTAATTTTTCCCTTGACTTTGAACGTGAGAAGGGTTTTTAAAATTATTTTTGTCTTTATTTTAATTTCTCAAGTCCTTTCCTTAATATTTGCCTTATTCACGTTGATTTTCTTTCCTTTGGTGTTATTTTGCTGGGCGGTAGCCAAGCAGGCTGGTGGAGCTGGGCAATCAAGGAGGGCAAGAGAGAAGGGGACCCCAAGGCAGGCCCATAGATGGCAATTGCAGAAGAAGGCTTCCAAGAGGAAAGGGGGACCAGGTGCTCCATCTCCAGAACTGCCTAAGGACCTCTGGACTTCATTAGCAGCATCGCTTGTAGAGGGACCCCCAATGACTAATCAAGGGTGCCACACATCTGTGATTGGTGACCCCTTCCCTGGTCTGACTCCTTAAGGACGTGGACCTCTTTAGAGGTCACCAGGGCCCTTTGCCTGAAAGTGGACTTCATCTCCCAGAATTCCTGGCTGGGGAGCCCTGGGAGCTCAAGCCCATTCTCCTCTGCCCTCCCTGGGGAAAGCTGTTGAAGGAGGAACCCACATTGGGGGAGAAAGGAATGGAGAAAGGGGGGTGCTGGCCCATCAGACAGTCCCTGAGGGTGAGAGGGACCCCTGCTTAGTAGCAGCCAGGTAGCCCTGACTTTGGTTGCCATAGGTAGCAGGCCCTGTTTCACGCTTTCTGTTCTGTTTGGTTTTCCTGTATGTTTTCCTGTATATTTATTTTCTACAATTTCTCCTGCCCTGCTCAGGGCCAAATGGCTTGCCAGAGCAAAGCAACTCATGAGTCACGGCTTTCTGGTGAAGCTGCAGGATATTCGCCCTAGGGGAATCTCTTCTTAGGGGCTCTCTCGTCCTCGGTGAGGGGGCAAAGGATCTGGGGGCAAAAGCTCGTGGACCCCACGGGGCTACTTCACTGGCTCCCTTGAAGACTCTGCTTCTCCAGGCGCCACTTTGGACTGACTAACCACCTTGGGGAGGCGCTTGACAGACTTACAAGGGTGCCCTCAGAAGTGCCCTGGCTCCTTCCCATCCCTGGCCGGCCAACCATTCTCCTCCCTTCCATATTTCCCCCTCGGTGGCCCCCCCTTTGCCCCCCCAGCTTCTGAACATTGCCTCCCTTCCTCCTGGGTGGGGTGTGCTGCAGATGCTCAGCCCACAGAAGCCGAGACGGCCAGTCTGGAACCAGGTGAACGCCGTCCTGGAGGAGGCCCAGACCATCCTGGCGGAGCTGCAGTCCTACACTGGCGCTGGCCAAGAGATCCGAGAGGTGCGAGCAGAGCAGAGCTTGCAGCCACCTCAGGCTGGGCCACCACCGTGGCTTGAGGAGGAGACTCCGTTCTCCCAGCCAAGGGATCCTGCACCCGGGAGTCTGTTGGGTGGGTGTGGGATTTGGCTGCCCAACCTTTCTGTCTTGCTGGCCTTGGTTAGTCGGAGCTCCTCCTGCAGGTAGATTGGTCCCAAACTGTGAGGGGTGAGGGTGGCTCCTGCTGCCGGGGGGGGCTCTTTCTCCAGGTCCAGAGTGGCTCCCCAGCTGGCCCAGTTCCCTGGGGTCAGTCCCGCAGTGGATCCACCTGGGGAAACAGGCCTGGTTGGGGTTGCAGCTGCTTCCCGGGGAAAATGAAACCACAGCAATGAATAGGGGGGGCGGGGGAGGCTTAGGAAGGGCAGGCCTGGCATTGCGGCTTCCTTCCTCAGGCCATCCAGAATCCCTGCGACCTGCAGCTTCAGGAGAAAGCCTGGAACGCCGTCTGTCCTCTGGTGGCGAAGCTGAAACGGTTCTATGAGTTTTCTCTCAGGCTTGGTAAATGGAGGCCTGCTTGGTGGGCGAAGGGAGGGGCTCCCCCCCACTGCCCTTTCCCCTTGTGCAGCCCAGCTCCCAGGTTGCCTCTCTGCAGACAGAGACCCTCACCGCTTTCCTGCTTTATTGGTCTTATTTAAAGATCTTTATTGGTCTGATTTAAAGGTCTTATTACACCGCCCTTATGTTATATTATACTGGGACCCTGGTGACCTGAGAGAAGGCAGCCAGGATTGTGCCCGAGGTCCTCTGGCACCAAGGGGGCAAAGGACCCGTTTGAGGGAGGGGCTTTTCTGGGCATGGGGGTCTCTGGGCTCCACTTTCCCCCTTTGGAGAAGTTGTTCTTCCCAACTCCCTGGAGGGGGAGGGCAGAGACCTTCCTCTTCTTAGCAGTGGCTGCTGCTTCTCCCCCTGCACAGCTGGGCCCAAAGAGCCTGGCCTTCTCTTCCTGACCTGGGGGGAGGGGAGGGGCTTCCCATGGGCCTCCAGTGCCCCCCCCCCCAAAGTGACACACACGGGCTGACTTGCCCTTTGTCCCCCCCCCAGAGAACGCCTTGCGGAGCTTGCTGGAGGCCCTGACCAGCCCCCCGCATGCTCCCACCCAGCACCTGGAGAGGGAGCAGGCCCTGGCCAAGCAGTTTGCAGAGATCCTGCACTTCACCCTCAGCTTCGATGAGCTCAAGGTACCTTGCTGGGGGGGGGGGGGAGATGGGGGAGGATGAAGTAAAGGGGCTCCTGGGGAGGCTTCAGGCTCAGAACTGGCCCGAACCTTGTTTAATCATGGCTCGGTTGGGACTTTTTCCTTGGGCAGCCAAAATACACCAAACCTGCCCAGACCCAGAGGCGGCCTGGCTCTCCATCCTTCATCTGCCTCCGTCTGGTGGGCTCTGTCTTGGCTGAATCTCTCTCTCCCCTCCCACATTCATTTCTGTTTTTAATCAGCCCATCCATGTTCTCTGAATGACTCACTTACTAAGTGAACATATCCAGTAAGATCCCTTAATAAAAATATAGTAAGCTCTGGTAAGAGCAAGTCAAGAGCAAACGACGTAATTCCTCATAAAACATAGGATTCATAAACATTCTCACTGCTGCTTCCTTTATAAACCTCCTGTTTGTAAATCTCCCTCCCTTCTTCTAATCTAAAGGACAACACTTGGGTCCCACCAGGCAGGCAGCTTCCACCCTCCCCTCTCCCTCTCCCTCCTCCCCCCCTCGATATCCAGGTGGTGTTTTTCCTCCTCTTCCTCCACAAATCTTGCTGTGGGAATGACCTGAGATGTCTCCTTGCAGTGACTCCCACTGGCCACCTCAGATTGCTGCAGGCTTGACCTGTTTCCCTGCCTCACCCCACTTGCAGGAGAATCCAATCCCTCCAATGAGGGTCCCCACAAGTCGGAGAGGGATCCCTGCCCATGCCTGCTACCTTGAAAGACCTGGCAGCAGGTCCCCAGGCTCAAGAGGGGTGTCCCCTCTTCCATAGAGTCGTTTTATTCCATAGGATCAGAGACCAGGGAACAAGGTGTCTTCCCTCCCTGGCAGCTGATCCCAAGGCTCTCCTACCTAGGCAGCTTGGTAAGAGTCAGGTCCCCGCTCAGCTGAAGCCACACACACACCTGGGATCAGGGTCTTGATGGGGGGGGGGGAGAGAGGTCCCCACCCTCAGTCATTGTCAGCTGCCCCAAGGCCCATCTTGCTCCAGCCCAGCACCTGCCCAGAGGGCCTGCCGGGAGATTTTCAGGCTACTTTAAAGGCAGGAGACCAGCACTCCTTCAGAAGAGCACTAAACAGAGCACTAAAAATTTCCCACAAAACATTTAAAAAGCAAGGGGTTGCAACATAGAGGGAGACCTTGCAGCTGCACTTTCCTAATCTCAGATATTTTATCCTGAAAAAATACTAAACTCATTTGCCCTGGAGAAAAGCTATCAGTGTCCTTTCTAAGAGTCATCGCTAACTTTCTCCCCCGCTTCCTCCTTCAGCAGTTGCTGCAGGGAGCAGCTAATGGGGATTCCCCTCTGCCCTGTCCTACCCCAACAGTGTCTACTAAGGAACCCAAATGTGTTGGGGATGATGGGTTTTACTAGTCTGTGGAGCAGCTGTAAGGCTGGGCCCTCCTCCCCTGGGAAAGTTGGGGCTTCCAGTGACATCAAGGAGTTGGGGCCAGGAGGAAGCACTTTCCAGGTGTCCCCTTTGTCTCCCTCAGATGACCAATCCTGCCATTCAGAATGATTTTAGCTACTACAGAAGGACCATCAGCCGAAATCGAATCAACAATTTGCAAGTAAGGAAACGCTTCTCTCCTTTGCTAAGTTTTGGACACATAAAAGTCTGGTATGAAAAAGATTGAGGCAGAGCAATGAGGTGATCAATTAAAATCTATTATTTGCTTATGAGATAGTGACCAATTTTCCCCCCAACCCTAATCCTAACCCTTTACTCAGCTGTGAAAAAGGCCAGGGAACCAGCTGGGAGGACCAATGTCTCCTCTCAGCCGGGTGGCCTTTTGCAATTGGGGAAAGCAGATCCTGCTTGTGAAGCCGCCTCTTCCCCAGACAAGCCCCTCCCCCACCCTGGTCCTGCACTCGCCTCCCTGAGGCCACTTGCCTTGCCTTGCTTTGTGTCGCGCCCCCTGCAGCTGGATGTGGAGAGCGAGGTCAACAATGAGATGGCCAACCGGATGTCCCTCTTCTATGCCGAAGCCACCCCGATGCTGAAAACTCTGAGCAGCGCCACCACCAAGTTTGTCTCAGAGGTGAGTCACGGGATCTCCTGGAGACACCTTTGCAAGCGCCAGGAGGAGAAGATCCAGGCTGAGGAGGAGTGAAAGGTCCCAGGGCTGCAGAGGCTCGGGAGGGAGGGAGGGGTCTGCCTAGGGCCTGAGCCCCCTCCTTTGCCCTGGGATGGAGGGGGGAGATCCCTCGGCCCACGGAGGCTCTCACTCTCTTCCTCTCAGAACAAAACTCTCCCGATAGAGGACACCACCGACTGCCTGAGCACCATGGCCTGTGTCTGCCGAGTGATGCTGGAAACGCCGTGAGTTTTGGCTCGCTCTCCCTTGGGCTAAACACAGGGCACCCTGCCACTTAGGCCCCAGGAAGGGAGGAGGGTTAAGGAGCCCCCTGGCCTGAGAGGGTGGCTGGTTCTGCTTAGGGTTACGTGCAGAAGGACCGTGGGGGGGTGGGGGGGTGCAACAGGAAAAGCCTCCCTGGCAAACAGGCTTCTCCGAAGGGCTGCAGACTCAGCCCAGGATTGGTGGCCTTTGGCATTTTCCCCGGAAGGAAAACGGCATCTCTCTCTGCTTCCCCACAGGGAATATCGCAGCAGGTTCACCAGCACAGAAACCCTCCTCTTCTGCATGCGGGTAATGGTGGGGGTCATCATCCTCTACGATCACGTCCACCCTGTGGGGGCATTTGCAAAGACCTCCAAAATAGATGTGAGTGACTTTTTAGAGACCCCCCCCCTCCCCAGTACAGCCCTCTAGGTTAAGCTCAGTTTCTGGGAGCTCCCCTGCCTCCCTCTCCAGTTGGAGACTCCCCCGTTTCTCCCCACTCTTGGCATCATTTCTCCTCCCGGAGGATTTCCATGAATCTCATGCCTGCCCCACACGTTGGGAGAGCTGCCTCTGCTCGTGCAGGAGGACCCGCGCGAGACCCCTGCAGCCCCTTCGTCCTCCCAAGAGGAGGGCTGGGGGTTCGGGGCAGAGAGGAGGAGAGGCCTCTCAAAGGAAAGCAATGGAAAGTTTTGCAGAAATATCCCTGGCAAGAAAAGGCTCCGTCTTGCTGTGTTCCCAGTTCGATGCCTAGAAAAGCCGCTGGGAGGCAGGAGGAGCCTCTTTGGGTGACAGTTCAGGAGCTGCAGTCAGCAGATCTGGCTGCACCTCTCCAGCCCTTCCCTCCCTTCCTCTAGATGAAAGGATGCATCAAGGTCTTGAAGGAGCAGCCTTCCAACAGCACAGAAGGCCTTCTCAACGCTCTGAGGTATGGCAGCTCCCAAGGTTCTCCGCACCCACCAGAGGCCCAGGGTGGCTCCTGACCAGGTGCCTTGGGTGCTGGAACTACAGAGGGCCAGCCGTCGGCCTTCTGGGAGACCTTTCCCATTGGGAAGAAGACACAGGCAGAGACGGCTGGCCGGGAGGTGTTAACCACGCAGAAGTTCCTCTGTCCCTCCGATTACGTAGCTGGCTCTTCTTGTTTTGCCCAAAGACAAATGGACGCTCCCATTGGTCAGGCCAGGAAGTGAAGCTTTCTGAGGGTCAGGGCTGGCCTGGCTCCTTCCTGGGTTCTCCCCACTCCATCCAGTGGATGCTTTGACACCAGAAATGATTTACGGCTGGCAGTTCAATAGGAGACCGTTGGTTTCTTCTCACTTCTAACACTTCACTTGTTTGGACAGGTGGTCTTCCACTTATGACCACAATGGAGCCCAAAGTTTCTGTTACTTAGCAAAGCGCTTGCTAAGTGAATTTTGCCCAATTTTGTGACCTTTCTTGCCACAATCGTTAAGAGAACACTGCAGTTGTTAAGTTGCTAATAGGGCTAGCAATTCTGGCTTCCCCCTTGAGTTTGCTTGTCAGGAGGTCCCAAAAGAGGATGACGTGTTGCTGGAACTCTGCAACTGCCATAAATAGGAGTCAGTGGCCAAGTGTATGAATTTTTATTTTTTTTAGTGCCGTTGTAACATCAAATGGTCACTAAATGAACCGTTGTAAGTTGAGGACTCCCTGTACCATCAGAAAATCTATGTTCTCTCAGCATCCTGAACCGGGTGGCCCGAGTGCTTCTTTTTCTCAGTTTGCACAATGCACTGAACCAGCAGCCAAGCCAAGAGGTCAGCGAGGTGTGAATGCCGCCCCTGTGGTGGTGGGGGTCAGCCTGCAAGGTGGGGGGGGGGGAATCACCAAGTGCAAGGCAGGCAAGCAGGCAGGCAATGCGGTTGTGTGTCTTTGTGTTGATGGATCTCACCAGGAAGGAATTGGGGTTCCGTAGTCGGGAGGTAGGCTCAGGGGGGGTTTCTGCATTCACCCCACACAGCCACTGCCCATCCAGCTTTGCACTCAGGAAACCTGGCCTTAGGGGACGCTTCTCTTCCACCCTGGTCCTGTTCTGGAGCTCACCCTCTTTCTTCCACACACCCACTCACGCACCCCTCCCTGCTAGCGCCTTCCCAGTTCCCTTTCCTGTCCATGGGCGAAGGCCCTCTACTCACCCACTGGGGGCCCAGAGGCTTTGGAGCTTCATGCATGTCTTTCCCTCTCTCCCACCTCCAGGAGGATGGCTGGGCTTACCCTCCCCTTGCTGTGTTCCTCCCAGGTACACCACCCGGCACCTCAACGATGACACCACTTCTAAGCAGATCCGAGCTTTACTGCAGTGAAACAGCCTTCCTGGAACAGCCATTCCTCAGAGACACACGCAAGAAATTCTTCATGGCGCCTCTGGCAGAAATTTTAATGTTGACATGTTGCTATAAATAACCACTGGTCATCATATCCCTCATTTTGTGAAGAAAAGAAAAACAAGTTAAAGAAGGGCAGGTGAGATTGTCCATGAATATATAAATTAATTAATTATAGAGAGAGAGAGAGACCGGACTGCACTAGATATTCCAGCTCCAGCTCCAAGGTGACCGGCTCCGTCCAATGCTGGCCATAGTGCAGGGACCAGCCTCTCGTCTCAAGTGGCTGTGCCGATTCCAGCCCCGTCCATGCTGGATGACCAGGCCCCCCCCTGCATGTCCTGTCTTTGGAGAGGAGGAAGGTTTCTTCCGAGCCTTTCTGGGGTCTACAACTAAGCCCGGATGCCAGGAAAGCGAGATGGAAGGATGGCTGCTCTCTTCCCAGAGATGTAAATAACACATCTGGAAAAGCTTGATTGAATGAATGGGCACGAGCACCATCATTAAGCCTTCAATTCAGATTCCATTCAGTGGCTCAGTCACACCTGTTAGATTTTTAATATGAACAACTGCAACCATCCACCTGTTATTTTGAACATTTTTGTGTCAAAATAAAAAGAACAGTTAATGTGTGATGTTTCCTGCTTTGCTTTAATCAGGGAAGTGCTTGTCAACACTGGTTGGGTCTGAGGCCTCAAATATCGCCTCCACCGTTAAGCTGGTTTCTTGTATATGCCGAACCCACCCCTGTTAGTACCAGTTTTTAGGTCATGTTGCCCCCAGCCTTTGCTCCTTGTAATAAAGATGGCAAAGAAGGGAGTAAGAGGCACAGAGGGAGGAGGAGCTGGGGGGTCTTAATCACCTCCAGAACATTGGAGCCTCAGGCCACTTGACAGAGCCAGCTCTTCGGGCCCTTCCAGAAGGCCAGGAGGGGCGGGGTAGATTGCCCCTTCAGAGCACAAGGTTCTTCTGCCAGGGGACCAAAGGGGTCTGCAGCATGCCCTTTGCCCAGTACGGACCAGTCCAATTGGGTTGAAATGGTTCCTCAGTTAGACTTTTCTCTCTTCAATCGGCCATGAGCCATCAGCTAATGTGCTACGCTGAGCATTTGCGCAGCATTGCAGTCAGATTGGACATGTGAGGGTGGAATATGATGGCGCCCATTGGCCTTCAGCAAAGGTTGGCATGCTTCTCTCCCGCTAGTCTTCGGGCAGCTGAGAAGGAGGTTCCTTCAAAGTGACTTTTCCCTGTAGCTGTCCGATCTCTTGAAGTGGTCCAGAGGCCAGAGATCCAACTGACCAGAGGTGGTATCGCAAGTGGGAGAAGAAAGTCCTCCATGCCTGCCAGCTGCTGTCTGGATGGCTTTGGCACTTCCAAGAACACCACCATGTCCAGAAGCAGCCCAAACAAGCGAAGGCAGCGGATGGCTGCGATGGGGAACAAGGCAGCCAGCTCCTACAATTTCCACCAGGCCTGTTTGGGCTGTCAGGTCTCTGGATGGATCAGGATCAGAGGAATTGCATGCAAAGAGCTCGCTGTCTGTCTTCAGCCAGAAAACCTGGACCTCAGGCTGGGAGGAGGGATGGTTGGAGGTGGAGGAGAGAGACGTCCTGATAGTTGGTTAAATCTGCAGGTCCCAGCTTCTGCCAAAGCCCTCCCCACTCAAAAGAACGCCCAGGTTCCTCCTTCCTGCTGGCGACCTTTGGGAGGTGGAGGGAGGGCAGATTTCCCTGCATGGAAAATGTGGGAAACCAGAACAGGTGGGGGGTGAGGGCAGGGGGTGGGGGATCCGCAACGGAGACAGTGAACTGTTGCTGGTTCCAGACAAGCGGAGGCCACTTTAACTGAACTGCCGGGAGAGGCCTGGCGAGCCCATTGGCCTCAGCCTTTCCCTTGAGGGGGACACACAAGCTAAGGACCATGATTGGCACAGTCAGGCTCCCAGCCAAGGTTGGGGTGTTTAAAGTGCTCCACTCTTTTGAATTTATGCCTCTTGGAAAGACCTGCAACTTCTCCCTGTTTGGATCCACCTCTTGGCTGCCTCTTTGATATCAACCTCAACAGCTGCTTTTATTCCTTCCTTCCCGTTTTTTAAAAAAGGCTCAGATGCATCCAGCAGCCCCCCCCCCCCCCCCCCCAATTGGACTCCTTCCCTCGGACGCTGCAAATCCGTGTTCTTGGTTTTGTTGCTGAGTGGCTTAGTGAGTCCCAGTGTGGGGACTCTGTCATTCTTGCAGTGGGATGGTCCTTGTGCTTACTTGGGTGGCCAACCCACTTAGGGGTTTCGATTGACCTCGCCCCCATGATGGTCTCTTCACAGCCTCTGGGAGACCCAGCCGTGCACAACAGACTGCAGAACCTGCACTGCTGCCTGAGCTGCCACTCCTGGCTGCAAGGGGGCTCTGAAGGTCCACAAAGGCTCTCCTAAAGCCTCCCAGGAGGGACAGCTTGCAAGGGGCAGCAGCAGAATTCCAAGGAGGAAAAAGTGCACTGAGGACAATCTCAAAGGGAACCACATTGACTCCACTGCATTACTGGAGCTTAGCTGGGTGGTTTCTAAAACTCAAGGCGTCTCCCTGGACTCATTCACCTTTACGTGTTCTTCTAAGAGTTATTTTGCAGAGGTTCTTTACATCCTGGTAGATGTTTCTTGGGGGTCTCATGCTGCAGACAATCCATAACTACAGGTTAGTGTAAAAACCACCAAAATGGTCACAGAACAACCTCAAGGCCACTTCTTTGGATAACAGCCGAATGCTGTGTGGACTGTTGCCTTTGGGTGCTGAAGATAATCGTTCTGAAAAATATAGCACCTGCACCCCAGTAAGTTATAAGCATAGGTTTAATGGGTAAACTGGGTTTCATCATATATGTGTGAAAAGGGCACCTTCTTGATTAAGACTATAAGCTACTTTTGAACCTCTGTTTGTGTCACACATTTAATTAAGGCAATTGCTGTTAAATTCAAGACACATGGAAGCACAAATGGCCCTCTGGAGGACATGCCCATCTGCAGTTCCAACGGGAGCTCCCATAACTTAAAGGCTCTTAAAGGCACTGTAGGGGGGGTTGGCCAAAAGACCCTCTGGCCAGTGCAAGAAGTCCAGGTCCCACCATCCGAGAATGCAGTCCCAACTTGTTCCTCATCTGAAAGAAGACGAAGGTCCTCTACAGCTTCCAAGACCCAGCCCAGGTCACCAGAAGGCTCTACAGAAGGAGCCCTGCTAGAGTTCCTAAATGTGGCTTTGCAAACCACAGATCTAAGGGTAGAGCCACCTGGACGTGTCTCTTTAGGACTTCCAAGGGAGCAGAAGGGCTGCCATTGCGCCCTGGACTCTCCTTCTCAGAGTTCCTTGAAGTCTTTCGTTCCCTCTGTGCCCCATTCTGACTCAGCCTTGGCAACTGTTTCTGTAACCATCACTTTTCAGGCCAAAGGTCCATATTTCCGAGGTTTCTTCCCAGAAACCTTTGCCACCAAACCCCTGAGGCTTTCCTGCGCTGGAGACTCACCTGCCCTGAACTCTCCCTTTGACCTCCCTTGGAGCGGCACTGCTGGCACGAAACACCTGAGCCAAAGTGTACAAGGATCAGGGAACGATCTGAACGGGAGAGCCGCTGGGTTTTTCGGCTCTTAAGTCTGGACTTCAAAGGTCCCAAAGGTGCTTTTTCAGGAGGCAACTGGACTTCCTTGGTTTCTATGGAAGAAGCAATGTTTTGCTTCTCATGCAAGAAGCTTCTTCAGCTCTGACTGGATGTTGGGGAAGGACTGATGCTCCTTGCAGACAGCTGCTCATTCGCACCCTTTTTAGAGCAGGGGTGTCAAACTCAATTTCATTGAGGGCAGCATCGGGGTTGCGTTTGACCTTGGGGGGGCAGGGGGTGTGGCCAGGAGGTATGACCTGCTCAATGTCACTCGTGTCAGGGGTGCCAGTGGTGGCCCAAGTGCTCTGCCAGCAAAAACAGGCTCCCAAGCTCCCTTTTAGGCTGCGATAGCTTCCTGCAACCCTCTGTGAGCAAAAATGGAACTGGGGAGGGCCGTACATGGCCCTCCTGACCCCCATTTTCATGGGCAGAGGCACTGTGGACCAGTCCTTTGTTGTTTCCAGGGTGGCCCCATAGGCCAAGCACCCCGCGGCCCCCAACCCTTGAGTTTGACACCCCTGCTTTAGAGAGTCCTTGAGGCCACTTGGAGGCTTCTGTGTCCTCAGGGTCCGCTGAGTAGAGCAAATAGGTGTGGAGCCTACTTGGGACTAGTGAAAGGACTGTGTTGTGGAGCTGTGCATTTTGCAGGGTATTTTTCTCTGCCCTGTTGAAAACAGACGCAGGCTTGGTGGATGCGTTTGTGTTGTCTGCATCTCAAAATGAAGTGCAGATGGTTCCCATGGTCTGCAAATTGCAAATCCAGAGAAATTCTCTGGAAATCCCTTCATGCTCCCACACCGCAGAGGACATTGCTAAACGTCTGTGGAGGCTCTCCATCCTCCAGTCCATGGAGTAGTTTGTGAATTGTCCAATGCTGGGAGTCTCTTTTCCTGAGGACACAGACATTTGGGGAGCATTACCCCTTTTATCTTCTCTTCTTATTTATTCAGATACCATGGGAGGTTGGATTAGAAAAAGGGGAGCATGGCTTAAAACTACTCACTGAATTGAGCCTGGGAACTCCGCCATGAAGCAACGCGGAGAGCATGAAGCCACACGGCTGCAGCTGCACCAAATTCCAATGGCAGTTTCAGCAGTCCCGGTGGCCTCTCTAAGCAGACATCCTGCAACCACAGCGCCCTGAAGTCATGGCACTCCTGTTGGGTAACTTCGTTGGGAGAAGCTGGGAGTGAAGGTTGCAATTTTACCTACATTTCTATTATATGTCTGTCTCTATTTGTCTCTGTCTATCTATCATCTATCCATCTCTATCATCTATCTATCTGTATCTATCTATTATCGTCTATCATCTATGTATATCTATCTTGTATGCCACCCATCTCACCAGAGGCAATCCTAGGCATCTCACAGCCATTGAATTAAAATGCACTATAAAACATTGAAACAATAAACAAGGTTCATACATTTAAAATTTGATTAAAATTAAACTAACCAAGATGGAGAGGGAGGGAGCAAAGTGCACAAATGGCAATAATGGCTATTATAAGGAACGGTCAAAAGTCCCTTCCTTTGGCCATGTTGTAATTTTGAAGTTGTTGAACACCTGGTCACTGAATGAGGACTTACCTATAGAAGGCATGCTGTGCTCATAACACTAATAGCTGAAACTGCAAAGGACCTGCAAACTCCAATGATAAAAGTTAAAGAACCAAAAAAACCGAGACTAAAATTAAATGTAAAGAAGGCCAAACTAATAGCAACAGCTGGAATAAGCTGCCTTAGAACTGGCCATGAAGCTAGAGAAGTGGAGACCTTCTGCCTTCTAGGATCAGCCACTCACTGTAAAGGAAGAGGCAGCCAAAAGGCCACCAAAGCCTTGGAAAAGAGATTTCTGTGCTGACATATGCCTACCCCTACAAAGATCAGCAGCAGCAGCAGCAGTCTGGGGCTGGTCCAGGAAAAGGGGATGAGTGACAGGTGCCCTGCCAGTCCTTTGAGCAGGTGGCCAAGCATCTGCTGCCCAGACAGAAATGCAAAACCACTCTCTGTAAGGCCCTCAGTGCACCAAGCCTGGCCTTGGAGAAGCAGCTGCGGTTCAGTGCTGGGCTTACAGCTGACACTTCACGTCTGCCACATGTTGGGCTGCACCTTCACAAGTGGAGAATTTCAGCCTACTGAGGTCTTCCTGCCAGGAGGGTCTGAGGCCTCCCACAAAAGTTCAGAAGGTGGTTGCTGCAGGACATTGGGGAAAGCCCTCCCTGCTTCTTCCGCCACTGGATTTCAACCGGTTTCAAGGGCAACCTTTTTCTCCCTCACCTTAGTGCAGGGATGGGCAGCTACGGCGGGCTCAGGAATTCCAGGTGCTGGAAGTCCACAGGTTGTAAAGGGGCCAGAGTTGCCCACCCCTGCCTTGGTGTCTCCCTGAGAAGTCAGTGGTGGCATTCAATTTTTTTTACTACCGGTTCTGTGGGCGTGGCTTGGTGGGTGTGGCAGCGGAAGGTTACAGGCAAAATCTCCCTAGCCTGCTTTCCAGCTCTGTTCTCCTGGGCAGGGCAACCAAAGAAGACCCAGCTGATCAGCTGGGACTCAATGGGAGGCAGAGAAGAGATGGAGTTGGTGGGGCCAGTCAGAGGCAGCATTAGCCAGTTCTCCAAACTATCAAAATTTCTGCTATCGGTGGTTCTCCAGGACTAGTCAGAACCAGCTGTATCTCACCTCTGAGGGCATCGTATGCTGTGTGGGGCCAGGAACAATGGTCGCCTTTGACAATTCTCTGAGATCACAAATACATCAAGAATTGCTGCAGATTGAGGGAATCTCCAACCAACTGCCACCCTACTCCAAAACATGCTTTTGAAATTCAGTGGCAAACTGTGGAACAAAACATGATGCAATTTCCTGCCCATCTTAGTGGGAAACCAAAACCAAAGTGCCAAAAATGGCACAGAAGCTATTAAATTGAACAGGTTCAAAGGGCTTCTAGTTAAAGGTACTTGAGGTGCCTTTAAAGGCCTACATGGCTCAGGACTTCGGTAACTACAGCAATGTGTCTCTACCTCAACGTTATGAGAGTAACAATCGTACCAGTCCAGAGGACCACCTGCTCCTGGTGATTTTTGGGTGCCCAGAAGATCGGGAAGGGCAGCCCAAGACTCTGCCCTTAGGAATGGCCTCCTTCAGAGGCCCCAGAGTCGAGCCTCCCCAGTTGCAGCCCCTTCTCTTTGGCATACCTTAACTCCCAAGCTCAGACAAGCTCTCCTCCCTCTGAAGCTTCCAGAAAGGAGTTCAACTCTGGAATGGAAGGCAGCCTGAGCAGCAGAGCCTCTTCTTGGAGGGTGGATGCTAATAAGTTATTTTTAAGAAGCAAAGGCTGAATGTTGGTGTCTGCATATTCCTTGGATGCTGGAGCCTTATGGTTATTTCGTTCTATTGATTTGCTTGCCTGCTGAACACCTGGTCTCCCAAAAGGCAGCCATCCTCCCAAACTTTCCCAAATGTCAGTTCTTCTTCCTCCGGTCAGTTTTCCTCCCCCTGTAATGACTCATCCCAACCCCCCCCCCCACTGCATTGCCCTCGCTTGCTTCCCGGGTTCACCAGGCGCTCCGCTTTCCTTCTTCCCCCAGGGCCTCTTGTTGATTTCTTGTCGCGTGGGGTGGGGGGGTTGAAGGGGAGGAGGGAGCTGAGGGTTCACTCCTGTTCCGGCTTTGCACAACACTGGTGTCCGCAATCACCGCAGCTGCAGCGTTTTGTAATCCACCCCGGAGGGTCTCTCTGCAGGCCCCCCCCCGCCCCCCCCCCCATGCTCGCGGCAGCTCAGGGGTCCCTTCTTCAGGAATCAGCCAGAACCACCATAGTGCATCATCCCCCAAGTCCCAGTGCCAGGCAGGGCCAAGCGTGGCTGTGGCCAGATGGCTTCTTCCCCCTGCGGGTCCCCCTCCTGCCCCTCCCCCACCTCTTCTGGGTTTGGGGTTCTGCTTTCCATCTGCAGAGTCAACTTGCTCTTTTCCTTTGGCCCCCCCCCCCCCCCCCGCAACTTCCTATCTGCGGATCGATTGCGACACGGGAGCCTCCCTGGTCTTCAGTTGCAGCCCATCTCCCCCCCCCCCCCAGAATGAAACGACTGGAGAGGGAGGGAGGGAAGGCCGTTCTGTATTCTACACCCACCCGCAAGGGTGCCTGATGCACAGGATGGGAAAGCTTCCTCTCCCATGCGCAAGAGCACAAGTTCTCCAGACCAAACGCCCAGAGTTGCCCTTGAGGGCCTCTCCACCTTCCCTACCCAGGACGGAGCTGCTCCTCTACTTCCAACAAATGACTCTGATCGGATTTTTATTGAGAATTACACGATCGGAGACTTTCTCCAAGGTGTTTGGTTGAACAGCTACTTGCCTGAATGGGGTTTGCTGCTTGGGCAGGGGGTTGGACTAGAAGACCTCCGGAGTCCCTTCCGCACAATATGTTTGCTCATGTAATCAAAAGCGGGGGGGGGGGTGTCCATGGAGTCATAAAAAAGTCAAGATGGTGCCCCCCAATTCATTATTCTGCAATACCTACCAAAATGGGGCTTTAGTTGTGTAGCTACAACTCCTGTCCTGCCCTTTTCACCTCTCTGCAGGCAGCCCTGCACTGCAACCCACTTTGAAAGCAGCAGCAGCAGATGCTCTTCCTAGGCCGAGGCCTGAAGTCCCGCCTGAGCCTCAAGGGCACCTCCAAGGGGCCCCTCCCCTCCACGGGATGCAGGCCAGCTCTTCTGCGACCAGCACTTCCCAAGCAGCCCCCAAGCGAGCAGGTCCACTTTCATCTCTGCCCAGGTGCTTTTGGCCCCCTCCAACAGGGACAGAGCTTAAGGCCCGTTAGGTGCTGCTTGGCAGGACGGGTTGGGCAACTGGGGCCTCAGAGCTTCTCTGCGGATCCACAGAGGGTGGAGGGAATGCCCCCCCTCCCCTCCCCACAGGGGCAGGGAAGAACGATCTCAGAGGGAGAACTGGGGAGAGGAGTTCTGCTGGGGCTTTGGGGAGCTCAAGGACCTTCCAGGCCAGAATTCGGCCTCCGTCCTCAGTGTTGAGAGCATTTGAACATGGGCTGGATGCAGACACTTCAGCCCCATTTTGCCTCCCTCGAGATCCCAGTCAGAGCTGAGATCCTGCTAATGAAAGAAGAGGCGCCAGCACCCATAGGATCAACATATAAAAAAATTGCCTTCATTTAGGGGCAAGTCAGTGGGGGTCCACGGGCAGTGGAGGATGGGAGCTTTGCATTTGGCAGACGAGAGTTCGTGGGAGATGGCACAGAAGCCGTTCCTTGGGGGGGGGGGCACTCTGCACGAAGGGGGAGGAGCCGGTGCCTCTGTGTCCAGAGGTCCTCTCCCCCCAGGGAGCCTCAGGCGCAGGGCTGGGCCTAGGGGGTCACTGGCCTCCCTCCATCCGTCCCTCCATCTTCTCTGCAGGAGCGTCTGGGTTGCTGCTGCTGCTGCAGCCCTTTCCAGCCAGGGGGCCCCTCAGGAGGGCTGAGCGCTGGGACTTCTTGAGGAGGGAGCGGTGGGACCGGGACTTCAGGTGAGCTGCCAACAAGAGAGAGAGAGAGAGAGTCACGCAGAGTCATATGGCTCCAGAAATGCAGGCCCCTTTCTTTGCCTGGACAAAACAGCGCTTTTCGCATACGAGGGGATGCATAATTCTGCTTCACACAGGCAAGACTGAGTTCATTTAGTGACAGTTTAACGTTAAAACGGAATTGAGAAAAGTGACATGACCATTTTTCACACTTATGACTGTTGCAGCATTTCCCTGGTCACATGATCCAGATCCAGATGCTTCGCAACTGACTAGTATTTATGACGGCTCCAGTTTCCCCAGACCTCCTGGCAATCAAATCCAAGGGGGAAAACAGACTGACTTAACAACCATGTTGTTGCCCAAAGTCCCAGGCAGGGAGGTCGCTCCCAAAGCAACGCAAAGGCAACCGGTCGGGCAGGCAAACGGATCGTGGGGGGACCAGGGGAAAAGGGGGAGCTTTCCTATGCGCAAAAAGGGCCTTTCCCCATGGGATTCTCAATCAAGTTACCCTCTTGGTGGGGAAGATGTCTCAGGAGCCGCCCTTGCTGCCTCAACTGTAGGATGGTTGACAACCACTGTTAAGGTAGGTCATAAAATGGGACAACATTCACTGAAAACTGTCTCATTTACTAATGGAAACAATGGGCTCAATTGTGGTTATAAGTCAAGGACTAGCCATAATAGTGGGATTCTGAGCTTTCTGAGAAAATATTCTACCTTTGGCCCAACTTCCCAAAACATGATAGCGATCTGCAAATCATTCGTTCTGAATTTAAGGCAATGCAGAGAGAAGAGTTGATATCCAAGCCTGCTACCCAGCGAGCTTCGGATTGGGTTTGAGAAGGCAGGTTGGGCTGCCCTCTTTTAAAATGTGAGATACTGTCCACATTCAGTTTCTTGCAACTGGAAAATGGAACACATAGTACAGTATGTTTCAAGCAACAGCTAGTGAGAATTACAGGGCCTGGATCCCTAAGGTAAGGCTGAATTAAGTAAAAAGGGAAGGTTGATGCCACAGAGCAGAAAGTGAACTGGATGTGAGAACCCCATTTCTGAATACCCATAAATATAACACACAAGTCCTTAGTGACTTTAAGACATGTGGACTTCAACTCCCAGAATTCCATGCTGGCTGAGGAATTCTGCAAGTTGAAGTCCATATGTCTTAAAGTCACCAAGGCTGAGAAGCCATGGAAGAGAAGAAAAATAGAAAGAAAAATATTATGTAGGGAAAAAGAAAAGAAGTTTCCCTGTATCCCAAAAGTATAAACAATTAGTTAATTTTTCACCTGTTAAAATATAATATATAATCTCTTCTTCTCATACCCCATTCTCTTATCTATCAGCAATTCCTTAAATATTTGGTGGTTTCAATCCTGATCAGCAAATGTCTATTAAGGTTTACCAAAGATAACATCAAATCTATATTAGCCATGATCAAATAAATCAACTTCTGTTTACTTTCAACGATCTTGATCTTTAGTCCCTTCAAGTAAAAGGCAAAGGTGTCTCTGTGGATTTTACTCCACTAGTTGTTGCTGACTGTAAGAGGCGCTGCTCACCATCGTTTCAAGGCCACTGAGCCAGCGCTGTCCAAAGAGAATTACATGGTCACGTGGCCAGCATGACATCACAGAGCACTGTTACCTTCCCACTGGTGTGGTACCTATTGACCTACTCACTATTTTCCTGCTTTTGAACTGCTAGGTTGTCATGAGCTGGGGCAAGGATGGGAGCTCAACCCATCACGTGGTGCTCAGGTCTTGAACCTGGGATGCCAACTTCCCAGCTGACCAGCCCAGCGTCTTAACCGCTGAACCACACCATCCCAGTCCCTTCAAGCAACGTCCTAAACCCCGATTCCTTTTCATTCTTTTCCTTTCTCTGGTCTCCACCATTCTCTGACAAACCTCTTCTGTACCAACTGGCTCCCCTCTCCAGATTCCTGCTCTCCTGCCCGCCTCCACCCCATAGATTCGAGGCACGGCCTGGCCGGCTCTGCCGTGAGGAGGGAGAGGCTGTGCCCCAGCCTTCCCCACTGCTCTCTCCTCTCCCTTTGCTCAGGAACAGGATTGGCTTTGCTCTACGCCAGCAAAGAGGGGGCGGGAGGGAGGGCAATGGGGGGCATGACAGTCGCTTGCAGCATGGCTGTGGCAGCCGGTTTTGGCAGGCAACTGCTTGGACAGAGAAGCTGAAGGGAGACAACCCTGCAAAGGCCACTTGACTCCCCACCCCGCAAGCCTTACCTCTCCATTCTCTGTCCCCAATGATGACTCGGCTGCACAGCTCACAGAACTGACAATTCTGCTTCTCCTTTGCTGGCACCGGCTCCAGCCTGAGGGGCTCCATCGGAGGCTTCTGGCCCTTGGGGGTGGGGTGGGGTGGGAAGGACAGGACAGGGCAGAGGACCAAAGCAGGAGAGTCCAGAGTCTGGCCAAGTGCTTGACAGACGGGACCTTGGAGGCCTCCTCTTCCAACCTTTGGCTCATGCAAGCAACCCTGGGCCACTTCAGACAAAGGGCTGCCAATCCCTCTCCCTCCGTTCCTACTTCTGGACCAGGCAGCAGCCCCTGTTGTACACCTCTGTGCATTTGTTGTTTCTTTTCTCTACACTGAACTTCATTTTGTTAGCTAGGGTCCTGTGTCAAGATCCTCCGGGGTCTTCCGGGGTCTTTAGCTATTCCTGCCCATTTGGTGCCAGCTGCAAGTCTGATGACTTCACTGTCAAGAGGAACCAGTGCTTGAAACTAGTGGGAGCCACTGCCCACCTTCAGGGCAAGGAAATCATGTTTCTGCTGACTCAGAAAATACGAAAGGTCGTTGTTCCTGGGGGTGGGGGGGCGATTCTCATTACTCCTGCCCTGTCCTTTTGCAGGGATGGGGCAAGCCCTTGTCCAGGGCAGGTATGGGAAAACCTCCACTGGATCTGTCTGGTTCCCAGAGCTGCCAGCTGAGGGCTCCTCCCCTGGATTGGGCTGCCTCCAGGACCTGACACCCCCCTCCCAGTGAGCGCAAGGGGCTCTCTGCTCCAGGCCGAGGGTCTCGGGGGACCAGCCTGCAGACCCAGAGGGCAGCAGCCAGCCAGGGCAGCGACCACCAACAGACTCCAAGGGAGCCCTCTCCCAGGGCGACCTGGCAGTTACCTTCAAGAAGCTCTCCACCACCTGAGCGGCTGGTTCCCACACGCTTTTCTCCCACTGAGAGAGATCGGAGACGTCCAGGCCGAAGACGGGGGGCACGTTTGTTCCAGGACCTGGAGGGACCCACAGAAAAAGAGCATCGTTGTGACCGGAGGCTCCTCCCCCAGTCAAAGGAGTACGGAGGGCCGGTAAGGCGTAATGTTGTGGGGGGGCGGGGAGCTAAGGATATCCTGAAAGCCTCCGCTGTGGCTGTGAGGCAGGACTTGCAGAAGCTGCCAATCCCTTTGGGGCAAGAGCTGCCGCTGGGCTGCCCGCCAACAGACTCAGCCTGCCTCAAAGGAGACGCTGGCTGAGGGCATGCCCTGCCCCATTCCCCATAGCCCGGCCTTCCCTCCCTCTTCCTGCCAAAGGGCCTCTCACTCAGAGGGCAAGTGGGCAGCGTGGACGGGAACCTCCTGACTAGGCCTCTCCTTCGATCTTACGCCTTTCATTGGCTCTTTTGCTCCGTGTGGCCAATCGCTGTTCCTGAGGCACAGGAGGAGCACTCCTGGGGCTGGGCTGATCAGGGGAGGGTTCCTAGAAGGGCACGGTGAGCTCTGCCATCTCAGGGAGGCCGCTTCCTGCCTAAAGCTGGTCCTCCCCATCCGGCCTGACCCAAAGCCAAGGGTGCCAGTGCAGAGGACGGGGGCAGGGGAGGACGGCCTCTCGCCAGACAGTGCCCGTGTCTGCCAGGGCAGGCCGAGCCGAACAGCAGCAGGACAAGAGGCCTCCCAGGGCCAAAATCCCAGCAGGTGATGCCTCTGACTGCCCTGACCACAAAGCCTGCAGCCACACCTGTCGGCTGCTTGGCAGAGGAGCCAGTACAGCTGCTAGCACCTGGCCAGGGGAGGCCCTGGCTGGGCCCAGCCTCTCCCTCCTCTCCACTGGCTGCTCAGGTTGCGTGACCTTCCCCTGAACCCACTGGCAGCCTTTCCACTAGTGCCCCAGTCCAGCCTGAGGCAAGACGGTGGGCGGGGTGGAAGATAACAGAGCACTCTCAGGCCCCGCTCCCCGCCAGCCGGATCACGGAGGAAAGCTGTCAGGGGGGGCCTGGCCCACCCCCTGGCCCAGGAGTAAAAACCCAGAGAGCGGGAGCCCCCCTTCCGGGCACCCCTGGCTTCACCCCCCTCCAGAGGTGGCCTTAAGGGCTCCTCTCTGGAACAAAACTGCCTCTAGAGGAAGGCGCTCTGCACATGCTTCAAAGGTCTTTACAATGGCTGTCCATTTCCCCTCACGCTTGAATGGGTTGCAGAGCGAGGTTTGGCTCATGCCACGGATGCCCAGAAGAGAAGGGGCACCGTCTCTCTCCCAGCCAGTTGAGCAAAGGAGAAGCAGGGAGGAAGGACTTACGCCTCAGGAACCGGTTCCGGACCCACTTGTTCTGCTTCCGGGCATACCTCTTGGTCACTGTCCGGAAGGCCTGCAGGGCTGAAAGAGCTCAGTCAGGGGCGGCAGAGCCAGGAGAGGCTGGCCCGGCCCAGTCAGCCCAATTCAAAATGGCCTCACGGTGGTGTGAGGGAGGCACCGCAAACCCTTCGCTTGTCTCCTCTGGACCAGCCGCATTTTATGGGCCAGGAAGTGGGTTCCATCTCCCAGAACATGGACCCACCTCTTACGCCAAAGGCCCCGATTCTCCAGCCTCCCAGTCAAGCAAACCACACAGCCTGCTCTCCAAAAGTGCCCCCCCCTCCCCAGCAGATCCTCACCTTGGTCCAGCAACTGCTGCCTGACCGCCTCTGGACTCTGGGCCTCAGAAACCAGGAACTGGTGGAATTCCTTGAAGCCGATAGACTGGAAAATGCCCTGCTGATAATCCTGGCTGGGGAAGGGATGAGAAGCCATTGGCCGCCATTGGCCACCATTGCTGACATGCTGGCTGTCGATCACGCAGGCGGAATCTGGCCTCCCAAGCAGCCCAGCCCTCCCCATCCACAGCACCCTTGCCAGCGTCCACCTTCACCTGTTCTCGGCCACTCTCTCCTGGTTGTATCGCCGGTGAAAGTTCTGCAGCTCCTCCAGCAGCCCTGCCTCCATCATCTTGTCCACCCGCTGATCCAGTCGCACCTCCAGAACTGAGGGAAACCCAGCAGGCAAAAAAGTCAGGCTACCCCCACAAAAGCTCTGGAAAGTGATGGGATGCCGGCTCCAAGTCAGTTTGGCAGCAGCCAAGCAGACATCCTGGCCAGAGAATGAAGCTGCTGAGGCCGGAAAGGTCCAGCCTTGGTCCTCAGACCCTCCCTCTTGTTTACCTGCCTGTTCCGCATGGAGCCAGAAGATGCAAGCATTGGGGTACTTCAGGGGTCCCCCCAGGGGTCCCCCCCCTTTTTCCTCATGCTGCCGTCGCAGCAGCTCACTGTGGGGGAGGCCAGTCTGTTCAAATAGCTGCAAGCTCCTGCAGGGGAGAGAGTGGGAGGGAGGGCTGGCTGGGGGGCCACTCAGCTACAGCCGGAGGGTGAAGGAGGGCAGGGCACCAGGCCAGAAGTCGAGAGGAGAGAAAAGCGGGCTTGGCAAAGCAGCCTGCCCCTGCTGAAAGGGAGGACTGCACTGTGCAATGCCTGGCAGTGAGAATCCCTTCAGACCATCTGGGGCAAGCAGGGAGGCTGGAGCCATGGCCATCTTTCCACTGAGCCCTGCAGGAGCTCCAGACAGGCAGCCAGCGATCCCTGCAATGGGGCGATGAGTCGATCAGGAGTCCACCTCAGAAAGGGGACCCAGGCCGGAGGCTCTGCAGAAGGCTGTCGGGCCACAAAGGCAACCTGCCTTTAGCTGGGACTGGTCAGGCGTTGGGCCTGCCCCCCCTCCAAGCCATGCAGCATTCCCTCCTAGCCTTGGGAGGCCTCTAAAGCGAGTCCCCTAGTCCCTTCGGGGCAGAAGCTCAGGCTTGGGAAGCAGCCCACTGCAGAGTAATTTGGGCTGGCAACTGCTCCAGCCCAGGGAACTGCCTGCTCGGCTAGAGAGGTCCTGGCTCTGCCTCAGGCTGTCCTTGCAGAGCTGCCCTGCCCTCCAACCCAGGGCCTCCAGAATCTCAGCGGAAATTAAGGCACCTTATAAGGGAGACGGCGGCATAAAAACTAAATCAATGAAAACAGCTCTGCCACAATGCATCTGCAGGATGCCCACAGGAGATGTGAGGAGAGGCCAGAGCAGAGCCCGGCTACAGTGCCAACCTCCCAAGATCCTTCTTCAGGCTGCTCTGTGCCAGTTCTGGCCACCACCACCCCATCTCAGTTCGTGGCAGAGCAAATGCAAGCCAAATCCCAGGAGTCCTAAGTGAGCAGGGAGGGGGCTCCTCCTCCACCTCCTGGGCAGGGCAGGGTTGGGAAACTTGAGCAGAAGGGCAAGCCAGGGCCGGCTTCTCACCCAGCTGTAAAGCTGCTTGTCTGGTAGGGCAACTCCAGTTTGCACAAGTGGTGCAAATCCCGCCTGGCCCAAGACAGAGCTGCTGCCCCCAGGGCAAGGGAGGTTGCTTTGCTGCGAATAGGAGACTTCCCGACAGTGGGAGCAATCAGTTAGTGCCACAGCTGGACATTAGAAGCTGTGGAGACTTTTAAGAAGAGGCTGGAGTGCCCTTGGTCTGGAACAGCATAGGATCTCCTGCTCGAGCAGCAGGTTGGATTCAAAGACCCCCAAGGTCCATTATTCTGAGACCAGCTCTGACCTCGCTGCTTCAAGGCCGCTTTTCAGGAACAGGGAAGCAGGTCCAGAAATCAAAATGGCGGCTGGGACCACCTAATCAGGAGTTCTGGGAGTTGAAGTCCACAGGTCGTAAAGGAGCCACAGTTGCCCAACCCTGACCACACTGGAGCCCTGTCCCATTAGTACACTGTCATCATCATTGCCACCTGGGCTTTCTTTTGGGGGATCCCTTGCAATCACAGCTGTGGAGGATTACTGGGCCCAGGCGTCAAAGGGACTGGGAAGTTCCTGGCAGAGTTCAAGATTACATGGGCAGCGGGGTCTGCAGGGCGCGGTCAAGGGGAAAACAGAAGTTTACCCATTTTTTTATGTGGCTGCCTCGTGACTTTGTGGACCTTGTCCTGCAGACCCTCCCTGCATGGTCCATGGCTTGGGTGGCTTTAGAACAGGGCAGGCACTTTGTTTCTTGCAGGGCTCATGCTGGCTGAGTTCTGGGAGCTGAAGTCCCCAAGTCTTAGAGCTGCCAAGTTTCGAGAGCCTGGGCTTATGGTAAGGAAGGAAAGGCCTCTTTTCGGCAGCCAGTAATCTCAGGGTGTTTGCCAGTCACATTCCCCCAGGGAGGTGCAGGGTTGGCCTTCTCTCCTTTTCATTGTGAACAGAAGCTGAAGGGCTGTGCTTGCCTGCAAGAGATGAAAGCCACAACTTCCCATTTTTCAGAGAAATTGGTCGGCTGTTGCTTGCCATCTGTCACCAAGTATCAGAGGGCAACTGAGGAGGACTTGCAAGGCCGTAAAATAAATGGGTGGTAGGGCCACACAGCCAACAAGTACCAGTCATACGATTCAAGTCATTTAACAACCGGTTCTCCCTCATGACTGGCTGGGTAGGTGTGGTTGGGGTGTGTGTCATGTGACTGAGTGGACAAGGTGGGCGGTGGTTCGGACCTTGGGGCGGGAGTGAAGCGCCCCTGCCCTTGCCTTGGTGCAACACCAGCATTCCGCCTTCGTCACGGTACGTTTGCGCTCAAGGTAGCCCTCGCCTCCCGCTGCTTCGGCCTGCGAGCTGTAAGCCGTGTCTGTGGCAGAGAGAAGTGCCCGGGTCCGATTCTCTGGTGCTTCTCTTGCTGGGCCTTGCTGTCCAACAGTCGGGTTTCTTTTTAAGATTTCTGCAGCAGGAAACAGCGGGTGGCTACCTCCAGCCTTTGTTGGTGCACTGGGCATGCCTGGGCCCCCTGGGGAGATGCACGACTGCTGTCCGCCCCAAGACACTGGCCTGCTGTGTGTGCCGCAGCCACCTCATGGCCTGCACGCTGACCCCACCCGGCCGTGGCTCATGTCGCTGCTGTTGCTGCTGTTGCCAGGGGCGAGTGAGGCAGGGCGCCTCGTGGCTTCCTGTTGCAATGGGCTTCAGGAGGAGGAGGGGCCCTGCCTCCCCCACTATGAAGCGCACTAAATTTCACTGTGCTGTGCAAGGCGGCCACTTCAGCGATGAGGTGGCAACAGCGGCAGCGGCCAGTGGGCAGGCCATGTCTCAGGGCAGAGAGCAGGTTGTGCATCTCCCCAAGTGCAGGGCCGCTTCACTCCCGCACTAAGGCCCCGGCCGCTGCCGCTTTGGCCGCCTGCATCGCCCCACCTTGCCATGAGTGACGTCAAGCTGGCCACTGCCCACTCAGTCACATGACACCCCCCAAGCCATGCCTACCCAGCCAGTCATTAATGGTTGTTAAATTACTTGAATCGCGTCACTGGGTATAAGCCTCTAACAGTCAGGGGCCTGTAATACTTGGAGAGCCTCGGCTGTCCCACTTGCAGCTCCCAGAAGGCTGAGCGGGAGCCCGTCCCTCTCTGCTCCCAGCTGTTCGACTGACCTGATTATTTTGCGCTTATTATGGGGGTGCAATCTGGTTGCCATGTTAGGGTCCACCAGACTCAGCCGATAGTGTAGCTCCTCACTCTCCAGATTCTCCAGCCCAGCTTTCAACTCTTCTGTCACCACTGTTGGACCCCTGGAATCCCCCTGAAAAGACAAGAGATGGTCACACACACGAGACAGAGTCTCCAAAGTAGGACACAACTGCTGAAAGGAGACAGCAAATCCTCTTTTTCTGATCTTAGCAAGGGTCCAAGGAGGACATGGAACTCAAAATGGAGCCCTTGCATCCACCCACCACCATTCTAGCACTGCCCATCTCTCAGAAGGACATCCTGCTTGCAAGCAGAACAGCAGATGTCAGACCCAGGCGGAGAGGAAGAAAAGCTGAAGAATTACCCCCAACAAGTAATAAATTCAGCAGCATAAGGAAAACCTTAAGGAAGGTTGGGGAGAAATATTATGTCATAAACAGGCGACATTTTTTGTAATCAAAGATTTTTGCAGGCATTCAGAAAGGGCAGGATTCTGTAACTATTGGGTGGGAAGGAAGGACTTGCAGAAATGAAGTAGAATTCACAATGCAAACAAATCAGCCAAGGAACAGGGAGGCGAAGGACTAACACGTCCCTGATGAAACTCCTTCTCCCCCATCTGTCACTCAAAATCCCTCCTGCCAAAGGATTAATATTCACGTGTCCCAAAGTGAGGCTTACCTTCGTGTCAAACAAAATCTTCCAGAGCAAAGATTCAATGTAATAATTTGTTCCACCAACCACAATTGGGACCTTCTGTGAGGCAAGAATCCCATCAATGTGAATAGTTGAGGAACATACGGAAAAACTTAGAAGCCGAATCTTATTAAAAAAAAAAACACTTAACATATATAAAACCTGATAACTTTAAAATCATATATTTTGGAAGGCATCTTTTTCTTCTGTATTTCCCTGCGCTAAGTTTATTCTTGAAAAGTTGATGCAGCATCAGCATCAGAAATGTTTGGATTCTCTAGGATGCCATTTACACGAGTTCTTTGCCTGAGTCACCAAGATGTTTCTTTACTAGTTCTCCTAACAATCAAAAGCCCTTCCACCCTCCCTGCCCCAACATACATTCTAAAATTTGGATATAATGTGGTCTATAAGCCCTTGGCTGTGGTTCTCTCCCATAGCACTGAGCCCACCCGTGTCCCGAGTTTCTGGGAAAGGATATGATGGTAGTGGCCTTCTTCTGGAAGTCCAGCACTGTGTAATTGGTGACCAAGGGATCCACAAAGCTGATCATGTGGTGCTTGCACAGCTTCTGCTCCTGGGCAGAAACTTTGTTGGTGATGATGTCCAGGCCCTGATATATCTGAGATGGGGAGAGACAGCCAAGACAAAGCTCTACATTCAGCCAGTACTTGTCTCCGCGCTGGTGGCCAGCCTGGATCTCAGCTGGCCCACCTCTTCAAGCCACAGGGGCCTCAGAGCAGGCAAACGGCCAATCTCAAGGCACTGCTGAGAAAAGAATGCCTCCCCCACCCTTAGAAAGTACATGTTGGTTCAGGGCTGCTTGAGGAGGGCGCCGTGCAAAGAAAGGCTGCCTACCTGCCTGCCTCAACATGTCCTGATGACTTAGTGCACCAATGAAACAGTTCAGTTGGAGCACCCTACTTCCCAAAGGTGCCCCGAGCCCTTTCTCCCTAAGCAGCCAGTGCATTGCTCCCTGTGGGGCGGGGCGGGGCGGAGCTGCATTCCTTCTCTTGATGGGCAAAGGGGCGTCTGCAGAGCCTGAACCTGCCAGCAAGGTCACCCTATCCACTAGTTCCAGAGCCACCTCTGGAGACCCGCTGGGTGTTTTGGCACACCCACCTGGGATCTGCTCCTTTTGTCCAGAGAACCGTTCAGTTCCAGATGGAGCCATGGAACATTTCAAAGAACACCGAGACAGGAACGCTAAGCATGTATCGATTGCTTGTGTGGCTCGGCACTGAGGAGTCACAACTGAACTGCACCCCTCAGAGACAGAGCAGACAGGTTCCGTTCCATCATCGGCTTAACCCACCCTTCTGGGCAGCTGGTGATGAGACCTCAAGGACCAGGGGAGTCAACTTTCCTTTTAGGACTGCTCTATATACTCCTTGATATATATACCACATTATGGAAGGATCTGCACCTTCGAATATGCAAAGTAATTCTCCATTATCACCACTTTCCTATCTCCAGTTCAAACCTGGGATTTGGTGCTGAATGCCAGCAGACAGAGTCAGCAGAGGCTGGTCTGGGTTTTGCATGATCTTGTTCTTAATTGGCAGCTTCTATGTTCAGAAATCCCAGCTGGCAGAACAACCAGACAGCCTTGCCCTGGATGCAACCTCAGCAGAAGGATGCTCGCAAGCGAAAGTCCCCGTCTTCAGCTGGAGGCGCCAAGGTGCCTCGGCCTCTGCAGCATCTTTCCTGCCCCAGAGGAAGGAGGCAAGAGCTGAAGAGGGCAGGGGCTGGGATAGAAGTACGGTTCCTCCAACTAGCTCACATATAAGGATTAAAATGAGATGAGAAAAAACAAACACCCCCCCCCCCCAAGCGATATGCAAAGCCAGAGTGGGGAAAAGAACAAAGCAGAACAAAAGACAAGACAGACACTGGGAGCGGATGCTACCCTTCTCCCTGGACCTCTGGAAGACTCCTGCAGGACCTGGGCTGTATCTATTTCTTGGGGAAGACTGCTTCAGGGGGGATAAAAAAAGGCAGGTCTCCTTACTATATTCGACAGCACAGTATCAGCAGTTGAATCCTTCAAGTTTTTGGGTTCTATAATCTCTCAGGACTTGAAATGGATACTTAACATTAGAACCATCATTAACACAGCACAACAAAGGATGTTCTCCCTGCATCAACTCGGGAAGTCCAGCTTGCTTCAGGAGCTGTTAGTCCAGTTGAACGGGGGAATTATACAAAACATTTGCTAGACCAATGCTTGAATACAGCTCATCAGTCTGGAACCCACATTATATATCTGATATTAACACAGTAGAGAAAGTCCAGAAATATTTCACAAGAAGAGTTCTCCACTCCTCTACTCGTTGCAGAATACCTTATGCCACCAGATTTGAAACTCTAGACCTAGAAAACCTAGAACTATGCCGCCTTCGGTCCAATCTAAGTATAGTATATAAAACCATACATTGCAATGTCCTACCTGTCAATGAATACTTCAGCTTCAACCATAACAACACAAGAGCAAACAATAGATACAAACTCAAGGTTAATCGCACCAAACTTGATTGCAGGAAATACGACTTCAGCAACAGAGTGGTCAATGTCTGGAATACTCTACCTGACTCTGTGGTTTCTTCCCCAAACCCCAAAAACTTTAAGCTTAGACTGTCTACTATTGACCTCACCCCTTTCCTAAGAGGCCTATAGGGGGCGTGTATAAGCGCACCAATCGTGCCTACCATTCCTGTCCTATTGCTTCTTTTTATTTCTCTTATATGTATCCATTCATGTATTCATAACTATGTCTATACTTATACCTGTAATCTTATAATTGATTGACAAAAACAAACAAACAAACATTATTGAGTCTGTCATCTGCACTTCGATAACTGTATGGCTTGGTACAGCAACCAAACAGGACAGGTGCAGACTTCAACAGACAACGGCTACCAGCCTGCCTTCTGCAGAGGACTTGTATATTCCATGGGATCAGAAGAAGGGGCTGAGAAAATCTCTCTCCCATCCTGGACATGAATAGTTTCAACTACTCCCCTTGGGATGGGGCTACAAGGGCACTGCAGGCGAGAGCAGCTAGGCACAGAGGCAGTTTTTCTCCTCGTGCCATCGCTCTGCTGAACACCTAATTCTCACAGTGCTGTCTCATTTGTATCTATCCAAGTTGTATGGCTATAGCATTATCTTATCTTCTACCACCCTCTCTTATCATTGTTGTTGTTGCCTTGCATGTTCACTGAGAGCTTCTGCACTGGAGACAAATTCCATGCATGTCTAAACACACTTGGCCAAATCAAGTATTCCATTCTATTCTATCACACAAGATGTCGCTGCTTGCTTCATGGAAACTGGAGCAACCCAACTTGGCCAGGACTTGGTCAGGTTGAAGTTGCAAGAGGGAAGCAACTCTGTAGGCCTGAAAGGTCCTGCCCCGCCCTTCTGCTGCTTGAGGACAGTAATCGCTCAATAAAAGTGGAATACAAGGAGAGTTCCCTGGAGGGATTCACTAGCAATTAAACTAGCAATTAAAACTCGGATGACAGAGAAGCACTTGGCTGCTCCAAGGAAGGGAGAGAGAGTTGTGGGCAGAGGCAGGCCTGGAGGCTGCAGAGTCTGGGGAGCAACCTGAGGGACAAGATGGGACTCCCGTGGGCCACACACCACATCAAGGGATATCCCAGGTTGTCCATCAAGGCTACCAAAGCCTCAGCTCCACGCATGCCTATCAGCTCAACCGGTCAGGGTTTCTCAACCTTGGCAAGTTGAAGACAAATGGACTTCGGCTCCAAGAATTCTCAAGCCGGTGGCAGTTGAACTCCAAACTGGCAAGTCTGGGAACCACCGATCTAGATGCCGCTTCTGTTGGTGGGAGAAAGATGCTCAATCTAAGAAACGGATTCTTCTCCAGGCCTCTCACTCCCAATCTGAGCAGATGCAGCATCCAGGCCCCAAGCAAAACATCTGTCTGCAGAGGCAAAACTGGTGGCCAAAGTGCCATCAGGCTGGGGCAGCAGAGGTAACCCCTCCCCAACAAGGGCGTGGTCCACTCTGGTCAAGCTGGCAGGGGGAGACGGGCCTTCTAGTTCAACAGGACTGAAGGGCTCCTGGAGGGAGAAGCTGCGGCACAAACAGCAGCACAAGGAGCCTCGAGAGCCAGCCCAGCAGCCGCCCCGGACAGCCCTCCTCTTCTTGCAACGGAACGTGGCCAAGAAGCAACCAGGGCTCGTTTTGACCCGATTCTGGGTATTCACACAAGCGCAGCGCGGCCACCTGGACGCCTCCCAGGCTACGAAAGCAGCTCCCGCCGCGGGTGGATAGAGGCCGCCGCCCCCCCCCTCCCGGGCAGCTCTCCAGAAGGGCCGCTTGCTCGACAGAGGCTGCTCTGCGCCGGCCTCCTTTGCGAAAAGGCCGCTTTCATACCGAGGGGAACTGCGGGAGGCTGAAGCGGCCCGTTCCGTGTCTTCACGCTCAAAGAAGGAGGCGGCAGTTCCCGCAACGGAGAGCCATGGAAGCCGGAGCCACGCGGGAGGGAGTAGAAGGCCGGCCGGAAGCGCCCCGCGCCGGGGCTGCAGAGCCTCCTCAGAGTTCCGGCGGCCGTGCAGAGGCAGCCCGGGAGGCTCCGCAGCGGGAGGCCCGGCCGAGACCCCCGCGCCCCGGGCAGCCGAGCCCGCTCCACGCAGCGCCACCCCGGCCGGGTTCCGGCCGCCCCTCCCTCGCCAGCCGGGGCCGTGCGGGAGCGGAACCGCCGCGCGTCCGGCTCAGCCCGGCTTCCCCCGCGGGCTCCGCGCACCTGCATGGAGTCGGCGCTGACGATCTCGCCGCCGAAGCGCAGCCCGAGCTGCAGCGCCAGCCGCGACTTGCCGGTGCCCGTCGCGCCCAGCACCACCACCACCAGCGGCAGCCGCCGCGCCCCCGCTGCCGCCGCCGCGCGCGCCATGGCCGGCCGCAGGAGCACGGAAGCCAGCCGGGAGGGAGGGAGCGGGAGGCGGGGCCGTTGCGGGTGCGCGCGCTGGGCAAGCCCCAGGTCCCCCCTCCCCCCCGCCGCGGCCGGTCCGCACCAATTCTGCAGCTTGGGGCGGGGGAGGGGGGTTGGGCCAAGGGTGCCTATCGCGTGTGCCAAGGGGCGCGCTCTTATCGTGGCTCGAATGCAGGTCCCTTGGTAAGGCCTCGGTAAGGCCACAGCCGTGCATCGTTTTGGTCGCCACACTATAAAACAGACGTTGGGGCTCTGGAAAGAGTGCAGAGAAGAGCAACCAGGAGGATGAAGGGGGCTGGAGGCCAAGACAGAGGAAGAGCAGCTGCAGGACCTGGACCTAGCTAGTCTAGGGAAGAAGAGAAGCACCAGGAGAGACCAGAGAGCCATGTTTCAATATCTGAGGAGGGGCTGCCTCAGAGAGGAGGAGGATGGGGTCAACCTGTCTCCAAGGTACCTGAAGGCCAGACAAGAAACAAGAGATGGAAACTAATCAAGAAGAGAAGCAACTTAGGACTAAGGAGACTTCCTGGCAGTGAGGACTATGAACCAATGGAACAGAACTTCAGGAGCTTCATCCCTGGAGGTTTTTAAGAAGAGACCGGACAGCCATTTGTCCAGAACGGTATAGGGCCGGGATGGTGAACCTATGGCATGCGAGCTTCAAGAAAACGTATCTCACTGTGCATGTGTGCGCCTCACAGCTGATTTTCAGCAGGTTTGAGGTCTTTTTCGGCTGCCCGAAAGCTCAAGGAAGGCTTCTGCAGGCTTTGCAGGCCAAAAACTAACCCTGTTTCGTTATTTCCTGTTTTTCCAAAAATACCAGAAGTGACAAAACAGGGCCAGTTTTCGACCTGCAAAGCCTGCAGAAGCCTTCCTCAAGCCTTGGGAGGCTGAAAAGGGCCTCAAACCAGCCAAAATTCAGCTGTGAGGTGCAGTGCAGGTAAGGGGGCAGCAGAGGGGTGGGGGGATGGGGGATTGTGCACACATGTGTAGAGGGCGTGGGGGCTGCACATTACCTTCTGGATGCTAGCATGCGAGCACGAGCTTGCAGAATACCTTATGCCACCAGACTTGAAACACTAGACTAGTGATTCCCAAAATGGGCGGTACTGCCCCCTGGAAGGCGGTGGGATGCCTTAGGGGGCCGCTAAGAGGCAAGGGGGCCGGCAGGGGGACGTTTGAGACGCTGGCCCTGTAGGTTCATTCATTGACTAGCACCGCTGCTGAGCCGGCGCCTCCAATGCGGAAGCGGTGGCATGTTATGTGCTGCTGCGGCTGCATTCAATGCACCGCCCCCTGCCACCTCTTGGCATCCCCAAGGGGGCCAGCAGAGGGGCGCTAAGAGATGGCAGGGGGCGGCGCATTGAACGCGGCCACGGCAGCACATAACGTACCACCGCTTCCGCATTGGAGGCGCTGGCTGCAGAGCGGTGCTAGTCAATGGGTGAGCCTGCAGGGCCGGCAGGCGCCTCGAACGCCCCCCTGCCGCCTCTTAGCACCTCTCTGCCAGCCCCCTTGGGGATGCTAAGAGGCAGCAGGGGAGCATTTGAGGCGCTGGTCCTGCAGGCTCACCCATTGACTATAGTAACGCTCTGGAACCGGTGCCTCGAATGCGGCAGCACATTGAGAAAAGCCACTGCCGCCACCGCTTTCCCAAAGGGTTGCCGCTGTCACATTCTGTCTGTCCATCCGCCTGCCCGTCCATCCAAAAGGTGTGCCTGCCTGTTTCCATCCATCCATGTTTGAAGCGCCCACCCCGCAGGCACATCGGGAAAGTAGAGCAAAGCCCACACACACACACACACACACACACTCTCACACTCCCTTCTAACCCTGCTGGAGCAGGTGATTGGACTAGAATAGATATCTCATTATCTTTCTCCTCCCTCCTTTATTTGTTTTTCTTTCTGTCCCTTCCCTCCATCCCCCCTTCTTTGTCCCATTTTCTTTCTTTCCCTTTTCTCTTTTTCTTCCTCTCTTTCTTTTCTCTCTCTTTTCCTCTCTCAGGCTCATCCCTTTAGATCAGGGGTCGCCAAACTTTTGGACCTCAGGGACCACCAAACTCATAATTTTAAATCCCGGAGACCACTAATATGAATTTTGACTGACGGTGGCTTTCTGGCGTTGGTGGGAGAGAGAGAGATCTGATCCAACCTCTCTCTCTCCCTCTCTCACACACACACAGGCAGGGGTGGGATTTAGACCCCTGATCTAAAGCTGTCAAAACTCCAAAAACAGGTCAAGTAGCTCTGGGGAGGCCAGTCATAAATTAGAACATTTGCTAAACAATTGGCCATTAAGTGAGGACCACTTGTATTTGGTTTGCCAGTCACTTGGCCACGCCCACCCAGCCACGTGACCGGCAAGCCACACCTTTAAATTAGGCCATGCCCACAGAAATTTGAATCCCACCCCTGGGTGGGGAGCACCGAGGATGAGTGTAGCACCAAGGGGGCAGTGAACCGAAAAAGTTTGGGAACCACTGCTCTAGACCTAGAAAACCTAGAACTACGCCATCTTCGGTCTGATCTAAGTATGGTATATAAAATCATACATTGCAATGTCCTACCTGTCAATGAATACTTCAGCTTCAACCATAACAACACAAGAGCAAACAATAGACAACAACTCGAGGTTAATCGCACCAAACTTGATAGCAGGAAATACGACTTCAGCCACAGAGTGGTCAGTGTCTGGAATACTCTACCTGACTCTGTGGTTTCTTCCCCCAACCCAAAAACTTTGTCTACTATTGACCTCACCCTCTTCCTAAGAGGTCTGTAGGGGCGTGCATAAGCGCCGTCCCTGTCCTATTGTTTCTATTTTTCTTACGTATCTCATGTATTCAAAACTATGTTTATGCTTATACCTGTCTCTTGTAAGCAATTGACAAATCAAATAAATAAATTTTTGGCACAGAAGCCCAAAAAGGTTAGCCACCACTGGTATAGGGTTTCCTGCTTGTGCAGTAGGCTGGACTAAGAAGACCTCCCAGGTCCCTTCCGATGTTATTCTGTCATAGTTTATCTTGGATGTTTTAAATACATCACAATTGGTCAGCTACATATAATATACTGAACTATAAGGCATAGAAGGAACACCATGGTATTTGGGACCCCAGTCTTCCAGGAAATTGCATCTTGCCTCTCTTGGGGATTTTGCATATTGTATTGCTGCATCCCAATTGGTTTTGGATCAATGTTATGTGAACCCAATAACTCTGGCTTGCTGAATTAGAGCTACAGTCCGATGGAAGGTGTCATTCAGTTTAGCTCTGAAGCCATGGTAAAAATCCCCTGGATTTGCTGCGCATCTGTGACAGTCCCCCCCACTTACCACAGCAAGGGCCCTCCAAGTCAAGGATGATGGGAGCTGGAGTCTTCTTCACTCTCAGGAAGATAAAGGTCAAGAAGTGGCCGGCCTCCAGGCCAGGGGTCAGCCCTTGCCATGTCACATCTGGTGCCAGGTGGGCTGATGCACATGCGGGGGGGGGGGGGGGAGCCAAGCACAAAGGGGAGAAGGAAAAATTGATTGGGTAAGCAAAGTTGGAGAGGGAGATTGCCATGGCAACCATTTGGAAGAGCAGATGCCCTAGGGATGGATAAAGAGATGAACTTGTGACCAAAGACAAGAGAAAGGGATTGTTGCCTTAGCAACAAAAAGCAAAGAAGAAAAAGGATGGAGAGACAGTTGCCAAGGAGATGGAAGCTATTGCCAAGGTAGCAGAAAGGTTCAGCAATGTTCTGCCATAGCAACAAGGGGGGGGGGGAGATGTCTTTTCCCCTAGCAACTCACATCTCCTGCCATAGCAACAGGGAGAGCAAGCAATATAATTGGAGGAGATGGGATTAAAGCAGGCTCAGCCAAAGGAGCCTGAAAATGTACTAACCCATGAAAACTAACCTTCCTTTCACCCCCAAAAATGAAAAATACATGAAGCTTTTATGCACCTAGAATAAACAAAAAAACCAAAAACAAACACAAGGCTACGTGGTAGCCTAAGAGGAAATGCTTGATAAGCAAACAGAGCAAAAAGCTGGGATGCCTAGACTTTCATCCCTCTTTCTGCTCATGGTAAAGCCCAACTCCCTCCATGATTGGTTCTGCTGTCCAGCTGCTTTTCTAATTAAACAAGCCAGCCGACCCTCGGCCATCTTCACTGCCTCCTGAGATTCTGGATCTGCAATTTCCTGTCCTGCAAGGCCCAGGAGAGGTCTCTATCAGAGGACAATTCTCTTTTCCCAATGCTTAACACGTCTGCCTTCCCAGTCTGCTTGCTGGGGAATTCTGGGAGTTGAAGTCCAGAAGTCTTAAAGTTGGCATCGTTGGAAAGCCCTGCTCTAAAGGATTTGCATTTGGGAACTCTTTGGAATTCTCACTGGATTTCTTTGAGCTGCTTCTGATGTCCCAAAATGCATTTTAAAGGTGTGGTTTTTACAACTGGACACAATATTTGAAGTAGGATATGACCAATATTCAAAAAAGGAGGAAATAATTATTTTCAGTGATTTGAGAGTATGATACCATTGAAGCAATCTAAAATTGCATTTACCCTTTTTGCCTGCTGCCGCCTCCTATTTAGGTGACAATTAGGGACTGTTAGGACGACATTTTTTATTACAGTGTTACCAAGCTAAATGAAATCCCATCTTGTACCTCTACATTTGACTTCTGTTCTTGATTTAACTCTTTTTAAAAAAACTTATTTTAGCCTGTGTCTGTAGCCTCTGAAGGGCTCCTTGATTTTTTCCTCTGTCTAAGCAATTTGCGAACATAGCCAACTTTTGTGTCATTTGCAATATTAATAAACTTATTTTTTTTATCAGAGAAGTCCTTAATAGATTGTGGGAATGCTAAAACACAATATATTTTGATTTCAGAAAAACATTTGTTAAAAAGACCCATATGCAACTGCGCTGACATGCAGTTTAGCAAGCTACTGTAGTTATCTGTGAGCATGAATAGTAGGGAAATTACCCGGCTAGGTTGCAAGTTGTGCTAGCTCACAATTGGTTCCTCATGAAACTATTAAATTGAAGTGCTACCAGGATCGGTCCTGAGTCCTCTGCTATATTTTTTATTATTTTTATCAGATTAAAAGGTAAGAACAGTACTTATCAAATATGGAGTTGATGCATTCAAAGAAATCAGTGTCCCATAGACGTATTTTGGTCACACTCAATCCTTGTTCTGCTCTTCATAGTTGCAAGTAGCCCACCTGCCCTCTTGTTGGAGAAGAGGGCTTGTGTCTTTGTCTTATGCGGTCAAATGTGTGGAAAGAATCCAAATTCAATTCTGTAGATGTACCTATCCACACATATGCACGTATAGAGGTACTTAACTTACGACCTTTCTTTTAATGACCATCCAAAGTTACCACATTACTGAAAAAAATGACTTAGAATCATCACAAATCCTCACTCTTAATGTCAGATTCTCCATGGTCTCCCATTCTCTCATATTGAACAATTCAAGGTGGCTGGTCGTGAGGACTTTCCCTTGCAGCACCAGTGGGTCTTCTGCTTAGTTCCAGCTGGATTCAACCCAGCAGAAGCCTCCCCACCCTCAGGTAAGAATCTGCCCCTCTCGAGAAGAAGACACCATGTTGGTTTGACCTTTTGCCATTAATTTATTTCAGAAATGTGAGGTAACAAAGTGCTAAGTCTGAACCACGCAGCCTCGAAGCTTGGACAGGGCTGGCTGACGAAAGTCCCAGCTGCTTCTGCCTGGTGGATCTTGCAGTGGGCCAGCAACGGGGCCCATCACTCCCACCCCTCCCAAGATGGGGGAGGATAGGTGGGGGTTTGCATAAGGAGGGAGCAGCCACAACAAACAGGAGTCCTTGGCAACAGATCAAGTTGGCAGCCCTGCACATCTCACCAGCAAGGATCCTCAGGTGGCTCTTTCAGAGGAGGAGGAGGAGGAGGAAGAAGAAGAAGAAAGGGAGCCAGTGTAGAGGCCTTGTGCAGAGGCCAGGAGTCTCCCAGCTTCACAACTTCAAGACTTCTGAACTTCAAGTCCCAGAATTCCTCATGGCTGGCTGAGGAATTCTGGGAGTTGAAGCCAGGAGACTTAAAGTTGCCAAGTTGGGAGACCCCCACTTGAGACCTCCCTCTCTCCCAGCGGGTTTCACGCAGCACGCAGAGTTAAAGCCCAGGGAAGGCAGGTGCACAGCTTTCCTCCACCAGCCATGCCCTTTTGCGAGACTTGCCAGCCTCCCTGTTCACCAAGCTGCTCTCGATGCTTCTGCAAGCCAGGACTCGCACCTCGCCTGCTTTGCTGCCCGGAAGGCCTGCCCCACAGACGGGCTAACCGCCCCTACGAGCCCAGTGCAAGAGCAGCCCTTTCCTGCCCTACCTGGGAAAGAAACCCCATCTTGGAGTCAGCCTGAACGTGCAGGGCCGGCTTGGCTTCCCACCAGGCAGGCCCCTGGGACATCTGCTATTGGCGCTTGCAAGCTGGAGCCAGCCTCTTCCCTGCGAGAAGAATTTCCAGTCATCCCAGTTTTTGGGAAGCAGCCTGTTCCCAAGGGAGCCCATTTGAATCACTCCCTAACAAGCCCCGGGGTTGCCCACCGCCCTGTCTGCCGGCGGTATATTTGGGTATAGAAACAAGGGAGGCGGGCAGGAAAAGAGCAAGCATTTTACAAAAACAGGGGGAAAAAATGTAAAAAGTACAAAAATACAGCATATATCTTTAAAAAGCAGTCCGCTACAAAGAATGAGGCCGTCACTACATTAGGTTCATTAGGATATATAAACACCAAGATAAGCCCTGGTTTGTCATTAAATGGAAAAAGAATGAGGTAAATCAAATTCAAGGTGATTGCAGTGCTGTTCTAGGGATGCAGTAAAGTGGGGTGGCTTTTTTAAGCCTCCCCCCCATGTGAGCTGGAGAAACTCTGAAGAGACAGGTGGCGTCCGTGGCCGAAGTGCCTTTTGCACCGAACCCTTGGCATGAATTCCCTCCCGCACGGGTTGCACTCCCCTGGAACAAGGCCTCTCTGCAACCAAAGGCTCCCCTGGAGGGTGCTCTTTGCTGCCTCTCCAGGGAGGTCTCAGCTCCCCCCACTCCAGAGCTGTGAAATAACTCTTTGCACAAAGGACCCGTCCACAAATTGTTGGAGGAACAGAAAAAGCCAATTCTAACCACGTCTTGGTCTGGCAGCAAGACCGAGAATTTGACCCCCATCACATTATGAAAAAGCAACGAATGGCAGAAAGACCCACCCTCTTAAGGAGCTTCACGAATGACAAATGCACCATGGACCCGACCTCCACTGAGAAATGCTGCTTGAAACACCCCCTGGTTGCGATGAGGGTCTTGTCTAGTGTGTCCCCCGGTCCCTCTGGAGAAGCCACAATCAGGGTCCAGCTGGGCCCACCAAGAAGGGGATGGCGGTGGGGCTTGGCCATAATCCAAGGTTGTGCAGCAACTTCTCCGCCCTCTCCCAGAAGGAGGAACAGAAATCAGACACGAGCAGCAGAATAAGGACAAGCCCTGTATGAGGTGCAGTGGCAGTGCATGATGGGAATGACAGTCCATTAGGAATCTGCAACCCAAAACCAACCCAAAAGTGCTGATGCGACGGAAAACCCAGGCGGCCTGGCCTGCTACTGCGTGCCCTGCAGGTGTGAAATCTGTTTCCGTAGCTGGAGCTGGTGCAGTTTCAGCAGCTTCTTCTCAGCCACCATTTGCTGCTCGGTGCTGAGAAGCAGCTGCAGGTACTCGGAGGCTTTGCTCAGCACCACCACTTTGGGGGTTTTGGGGCAAGACGCGAGACCGGGCACCTGCTCCCTCAGTGCCAGGAAACGCGAGCGAAGGTCGTTCCGCCGCTTGCGCTCCAAGTAGTTGTGGTTTCTCCGCTTGGTCACATCCTCACTGTCTGAGCCAGGAGCACTGCCAGCCTTGGGGAGGGAAGGCACAGGAGGGAAGCGCCCCAGCCCCTGCCCAGGCGGCTGAGGCTCATCGTCCCTGGCATCAGGGCTGCCCTTCTCCAGAGGCCCCTCAACGGAGTGCGCCTCAGGTGGGGAGCGGGCAGCATAGTTGTGCTGCTGTTGATGGATGGCAATGTGGAAATGCTTCGTGCAGGGGTCGAGGGGGTCACCCCGCACTGTGATGGTGACCGGCTTCCGTGTCCCTGAAGCCTGCCTCTTCTCAACAGTCACCACGTCAATTTCTTCTCCTTCTGCAAACAAAGAAAAGAGGGAGGAATCAACGGGTATCAAGGCCCCTTTCTGTGATTCAGGCAGTGGCAAACAACCAATTAACTGAACGGAGCTGAGTGGGCAACTGTAGCTTGGAGATCAAATTGAACGGACAGCACTTCACTTGAGCCCAGAAACCGCTCCAGGCTGGGTTTAAACAGTGCTGTGGTTTGCTTGGTTGTGGTTTGCATATTATGCAAATCCAGCTAATGGTGATCTTCAACAAACCACAGCGAACACAATGTGCCTCAACTTGAGAAACCCAAGGGCTCCTGTAGACGTAGGTGAGCGCTTGTGGCCTCTTTCTTCAGAAAAGGTGTGTGAGCATCCCAAACTGCAAAGTGGCTTGATCCAACTCCAAGGCTGGATTCGGTTCCCCTGGGAGCATCAGACACCTTGTAAAGCCAACCTTGGTCCTGCCAGAATAGGGTCTTCTCCAACAGATGCCAAGGGCAGGAGCCCATCAAAGCCCGTTCATTCATCTCTATCCGTGGGGATGATCTCGCCTGCCTCCAGCTGAAGGTTGTAAGACCAAGCTCTTGCTCAAGCTGCTCCCCACTGCTCCAGCCCAGGGCCCCGAATCAGGAACAGTGGAGCTCTTGGTTCTTGGGCCTGGACTTCCTGAACAGTAGGATTTCCCCCTACGCCTTGCCCTCTCCCTTCCTCAGAAGCCCTAATAGTAAAGGATTGTGTGGCAATTTTCCCAAAGAAAGATACACTTGAGGGACCTTCTGTGGCACTGGGCAGGCTGCCATCCTCTTGTCACAATGCCTGCTCCTGACCCTGAGTCGAGTACCAAATTCTGGAATGGCTTGTGGCTCAGAAGACAGGAGGCGCATCTCCAAAGTCAAATATCTGGAACACTGAATGTGTTTTCCTCCTGACCTCCTGTGCCGCTCCACAAGTAAGAAATACTATATCCCCTTTGAGTCGTATTTGTGCATTTGGATCCCTGATCTGACACTTTTCCCTCTTTTTCATCAGATGTTATCAGTCTGCTGTTGGGGACTATTATGGTTTTGTTGCCATACTTAAGTAACCAAATGCAGCACAATAACCAAGTCAAACTCCTTGAAGCAGCAAACTTACACATCTATAACTGAGTGTCAAAAGCTCAGAGACGTTAAAGCTAAACTCTAAAAACTCATCAAGTAGGCACCTCCAGGCTGTCCCCATTAGTTGCTTCTCAGCTTCAAGAATGACCAAGGCAATGGAGCTTCGTTATTCTGAAGACAAAAGTACCCACTTGGCCTCCTGTCCTGTCCAACTCAGACCTGTCAGACTCCAGCAATCTGACCTGCACCACAGCAATCTCCTGAGGATTGGGAGGAGGGCATTTCTGCCCTCCAAATTCAGTCTGTTTAGAACTGTAGCCAAACAAGGCACATTGTCTGGTACTCTGGAGGGAGGGGAAGGAATCTCTACCACAGGGACAACAACAACAACAACAACAACAACAGAACAAGTCCCAATTATATCTGGTTGGGAAGCACGACTGGAGTAAACTTTGTTGGTTAAATCCACCTCCCATCTTTGCCCTGTTCTTCCATAGCTCATTGGAATTGTAAATGAAGCACAGACCTGGGGCAAGGAAGGGGGGAGGCAAGAGGAGGGGAGCTGGCTTTTGTCCCTTTGACTTGCCACTTCTCAGAAGCCATCAATCTATAGAGCCTTTCCCTACCTCCAGAGGCACAAAAAGGGACACAGTACCTCCTGGCCAGCAGCTCACTAAAAGAGAGTGAGGAGTTGAGAAGGGCTTGAGTAAACTTCAAAAGAGATGACTCTTTCTTCTTCAGACAAACTGGCTGGGCTCTCTGAAAGAGAGACAGCCTTTTCCAGGGAAGGCTGCCGCCTGTCTAAACTTGCCTCTCACTAAACTCAACCCTCTGGTTCAGCTTTTCTTTTCTTTGCTAAGGGCGCCGAGAAGAAACAGACGGAGGAGCCCAGGAGCAGAAGATCTTTAACGTAAAAGATAAAACAACAGAAGAACAGATTGGGAGGGACCTTACAGATCTTTTAGTCCAACCTGCTGCACTAACAGCAGTCTCCATTTCAGACAAGTGGCTGTGCAGTCTCTTCTTAAAAGCCTCCAGTAATAAAGCTCCCACAACTTCTGAAGGCAAAAGCAGTTTCACTGGTTAATTGTTCTGTCAGGAAATTCCTCCTTATTTCCAGGTTGAATCTCTCCTGGATCCGTTTCCATCCATTGTTCTTGTCTGGCCTTCAGGTGCCTTGGAGAATAGGTTGTGTGCCCCCCTCCCCCCCCCCACACTCTCTGTGGCAGCCCCTCAAATATTGGAACATTGCTATCATGTCTCTCCTGGTCCTTCTCTTCCCTAGACTAGCCAGGCCCAGTTCCTGCAACCGTTCACTCTATGTCTTAGCCTCCAGTCCCCTCATCCTCCTGGTTTCTCTTCTCTGCACTCTTTCTAGAGTCTCAGCATCTTTTTATAGTGTGGTGACCAAAACTGGATGCAGTACTCTAGCTTACTAAGCTTTATAAAGATGGTTGGATGCACCATATTTCTCACTCTCAGGACCTAAATGCAGTGCTCATGGGTTACATGTTAGACAACAATAATGGAAGATCCTCTTGCCATGTGTTTTATCCAAATTCAAAGAGATCTATAGAGATCTGGGGCTCCACGTCACACCAGTCCTGAAGAGTAAGCAAACAGAGTGGAGGGGGGGTGGGGACTCTGAGGGAATGCTCCCCCATCCTCTACAGAGCCCCCACCTGCACTTAACAAAAGTATAAATGGATCACTACTTTTGGAGAGTAGTGTTTTTTTACTGTGTGCACTTTGGTTCTGAAAACAGCATAAAACTCTTAAAGTAAAAGATCTGAATACTATTATGAATTCCCACTTCTGTTTCTACCACTTGCTTTACATTTTGAAGCTGTCCTTTTAAACTTCCTTTTTCACAATCTGACTTTTTCCTAGGATTAATATTGTCTAAAGAGCCAGTGTGGTCCAGTGCTTATTAAAGCCTCAGGCTACGAACAGGGAGGCCTTGTGTTCTAGCCTCCCCTTTGGCACAAAGCCAGCTGGGTGACCTTGGCCAGGCACTTTCTCTCAGCCCTAAGAAGGAGGCAACGACAAGCACTTGTGAAATCTTGCCAAGAAAACTGCAGGATTCGTAGAAGCAATCTCCAGGAGTCAACAATGACACACACACACACATGAAAGAGCCTGACCATTAGTTCCAGGTTGCAAGAAACTGATGGATCACATTCAGAAATGCCACCCCTTCCTATCCCCATTGGCTTCTCCTCCAGCCACTCATTAAGCAGCCACACCCCTTCAAAGTAACCCAAACATGAACATCTGTTGCTTTTTGTCCCTGGCTGAAAAGGGCATTTGTGGACAGAGCCCCCTTGTTGGTGGGGGTGAAGTCCATGTCAACACAAGAGCATGAGTCAATCAATCAGTAACAGGTCCCACCTCTTTGCTAACCAAGATGAAGCCTCTGCCAGACCTGCCAGGGTCCTCCTGCAATTAAACCTCACACCCGATTTGCTTCTTCAGCCTTGCAGGCTGAGTCACCAGGCATCACTGTTCACCTAGTGACTCAAGCCGAAGAGGGTCAACAAGGCTTGAAGCCTGGAAGTGGAGCGCAGTAGTAGAACTGCAAGGAGCCTCCCACTCCCAGTTCAGTTGGGAAAAGGTGGCTGCTCTTGCCCCCTCCTCACTTTATCTGGACTCTCTTTTCACCAGAGAGCGGATATCACCCTGGAATTAGTGTTTATGCTAGAAAACTTTTTCCAGAAATAGTAATTCTTCACTAGAATGAGTCCATAAGAAAGCACCACTTCTGAGGGCATCTCTGCCATTTCTTATTTTATGGAACACTTGAGCCATCACCATCTACTTGCACGCGCACACACACACACACACACACACACAAGGCTTAGCAAGCCAGGCACGCTCAAAGCACTCGAATACCAAGGCTTGATATGCAGTTGGGGAATATCAATGCTGGAGTAATAAGAAATGGGTGAGATCCCTCTTTGGGTCTCAGCCAGAGAATCAACCAGCGAAAAGGTGGAGCTGCAAATGAGGAGAGGTAGCTCCTACCCTCATCTGTTCTGCTGTGAATGCACCAAATGGGCTGAGCCAGATGAAACTCAAATCCAGCACAAAGGGGATCAAACTGCCCTAACAGCAGCTGACTGGACCAGGCATAAGCAACCCTTGCAGCTTATTTATTGAACAACAGTTTCCGGCTCTGATGACACGCTAAGGACACACAACATCTCTGGAGGGCCCGTGACAGGGGGTTTTCCTCTGTCCTGGTCCTATTAGATCTCTCAGTAGCTTTTGATACTGTCGACCACAGTATCTTATTGCGGCGGCTGGGAGGGTTGGGAGTGGGAGGTACCGTGTTACGGTGGTTCTCCTCCTTCCTCTCCGACAGCTCGTAATTTGTGTTGGTGGGGGGGCAAAGATCGACCTCGAGGCCCCTGATCTGTGGGGTTCCTCAGGGGTCGGAGCTCTCGCCCCTCCTGTTCAACAGTTATGTGAAGCCGCTGGGTGAGATCATCCGTGGCTTTGGGGTAGAGTTCCATCTGTACGCTGATGATACTCAGTTGTACTTTTCTACCCCGGGCCACCCTAATGAAGCCGTGGAAGTGATGACCCGGTGCCTGGAAGCTGTGCGGGGTTGGATGGGGCAAAACAGGCTTCAGCTCAACCCAGCCAAGACTGAGTGGCTGTGCTTTCCGGCACCCCGATACAGCCAGCTTACTCCTTCACTGGCCGTGAGGGGAGGGGGGGGGGAAATTCTGGCCCCCACGGAAAGGGCACGCAATTTGGGTGTTCTCCTGGATGTACGGCTGTCGTTAGAAGATCGTATAGCAGCCATCGCCAGGGGGGCTTTTGGTCAGGTCCATAGGATCTACCAGTTGCAGCCCTTTCTGGATCGGGACGCACTTCGCACGGTCACATCCGCCCTCGTCATCTCCCGGCTGGATTATGCCAATGCTCTCTACATGGGGCTCCCCTTGAAGAGCACCTGGAGGCTCCAGCTGGTGCAAAATGCGGCCGCGCGGGTGGTCTTGGGGGCTCCTCTGAGCTCCCATGTTACACCACTTTTGTGCAAGCTGCATTGGCTCCCGGTGGCCTTCCGGGTGCGATTCAAGGTGTTGGTGACCACCTTTAAAGCGCTCCATGGCTTGGGACCTGGGTATTTACAGGACCGCCTGCTGCCACCGTCAGTCTCTCGCCGACCAGTGCGTTCTCATAGAGCGGGCCTCCTTGGGGTGCTGCCGGCTGGACGGCTGGTGGCCCCGACGGTTAAGGCCTTCTCTTTGAGGGCCCCCTCCCTCTGGAACGAATTGTCCCTGGAGATGAGGACCGACCCCGACCTATTGACCTTCCGGCGCGCACTAAAAACCCACCTATTCCATTTAGCCGGTCTGGTCTAGAGTTATATAAAATGGTTTTAAATTCGGTTTTTAAATGGTTTTTAACTTTTCTAATTCCCCACTTTTAACTCTTAAAGCCAATCTATTTAATTCTTTTAATTTATTTTAAATTATTGTATTTGTATTTATATGTTTTTATCTGGCTGTGCACCACCCTGAGTCCTTAGGGAGAGGGGGCAGTATACAAATTTGAATAAATAAATAAATAAATTAAATAAACATGCGAGCCAACCATTAGTCTGCATACCTTATCATGCCCTTCCATTTCCAATGGCCCATCTCCCCCCCACCCATCATGCTGCCTGTCTGGCCATGCTTGTCACTCTTCCCCTGAAGTCTCTGGGTCTCCTGCTAGATTAGAAAGTCCCTTGCAGCCCCTCCCTCCCCCCGCCCCCCCCATGTTGCAAAGGCTGGCTCTCTCAGTCTCCCCCCCCAATGAAGATTTCACTGAGAATTTAAAGGGGGGGCTCAGTCATTGGAAGTCTCTGGTTTTTCTTGAGATGGCTCCAGCCCCAACTGGGTTCTTTCTTACTGCCCTTCTGTGCAATTCTGAGTGTGAACTGTGTGCAGCCAAACTCTGGAACTTCAGGCATGGTTTGGCTGCCCCCCCCCCCTTTCTTGATCCCCAAGAACATCGTGGCTTTCAGGTCATTTTAAACGCCAAGCTGCGGAATGGGAGCGAAAGAGCCGCGGAGGCTCTGGCTCTATTCACCAGCGTGCCAGGCTTTTGTGATGGCACCTGCAGTGGTCGGATGCGAGCAGCTTTTAGCTTTAGGATGCTGCGGATGCCGCCGCCATTCCAGGCCTTCCAAGAATTGATAGTTATGAACTGGGTTTAGTTCCTAGGATCGCAGTGCAGCGGAGGCGCCCAGAAGCTTGAAGCGGCTACGTCCAGTTCCTCCGGGAAATGCCTCCATCTACCGGGGACCCCGGGCAGCCCCCACCGTTCGTCCTGCAGGCCCCTCGGGCCGACTTCACTCAACGGGCGGAATAGCCACGGCCTCACCTGCCCTGCCCGAGACTGACCGAGCCCCGACCACACGCGGCTAAGTCAATCCTTGGGTTCGTCCGGGGACCCCCCCTCCGCCAGGCAGCTTCCCTGGAACCGGCCGAGGGGCCGAGGATCCGGAACCGCCGGGGCAGCGGAAGAGAGAAGAGCCCGCAAGCAGCTTTGGGAAGTTCGCGGGAGCAGCGAGGGAAGCCCGGAGGGGACCCAGCAAACTTCCTCGCGGAAGCCGAAGCTCCCGGGGAGGCTCCAGAGCGGTGAGGGGGGTTGTAGGGCGACCCTCCCGCCCCCTCTCGGCTCCAGGTCGGCCTTACCGGAGTCACTCTGGCTCTCGGAGCCGGACGAGACCGGGATCTTGGTGTCCGCCGGCGCCGCCGGCGCCCCGCTGCTGCCGGGCCAGGCGAAGACGGCGCCTGGAGCTACGCACTCGCCGCCCAGCCCGCCGAAGTCGTGCGCGGGCGCCAGGGCCGGCGGGGGCTTGGCCGCCAGCTTTTCGCCCCGGGCTTTCTCCAGGCGCTCGCGGGCCGAGGAGCCGCTCCACATGCAGTCGCGCAGCACGAAGGCGCTCAGGTTGCCCAGCAGGCCCGCGGCGGGCTCCGGGGGGCCGTCGGCATCCTCGGCCGGGCCGGGCAGGGGCGAGGCGGGCGGGCTGGGCAGCAGCTCGAACTTCTTCCAGATGTCCTCGCCCTGCGCCTCCCAGGGCTCGTAGAAGGAGGAGGGCGGCAGCGGCGGGTCCAGCTCCATGGCCGGTAGGCGCCGGTAGGCGCCGCCGGGGTCCGGCCGCCGCTCTGGCTTCTCCCGGGCAGCTGCCGCGCGCCGGTCCGGGCCGCGCTAGAGCCTCGCAGTAGCCTGGCTGACCCGGCGAGCGACGGAAGCGGCGCTGCCCAAACCCCCGCCAGGAAGGAGCCCCGCGGATCGGCGCGACTCAGCCGGGCTAAGCCGCATTGTTCGCAGCCGCTGCCGCTTATATGGGCCTCCCGCCTCCCGCCCGGACCGTCCCCGGGACGCAGCCAATGAGCAGCGCCGGATGGGCGAAGGGGGCGCGGACAGGCGGCGCCCTCATCTTCCCGCCAGGCTCGCCTCGCCCGCGGAGCCCCGCCGCCCGCCCGGAGGGAGGGAGAGAGGGAGGGGGGGGGGGGGAACGGCGGCGTCCCCGAGCTCGGTCGCTCCTCTGCGGGGCCTTCCCGTCTGCTCGGAGCCCCAGGCTCGGCCTCCCGCTCCCGCTGGGGTGCAGCCGATTGGCCAGCGGCGCAAAGCGCGGGGAAACCTGAAGCCGTGACGGAATCCCCGGCGCTCGACTTGACCAGCGCTTTTGTGCCCCGAAGGGACCCGTTGGAGCCCGTCACGTAGCAGCAGAGGACGGTTTGCGGGGGCTCTTGGGTGGGCGGGACAATTGCCCTCCCTTGAGCCTGGGAAGGGGGCCTGTCTCGGCGCTGGGCTTTCTCAGCTGGACTCCCCCTCCTGTGGGTGCTGCCTTCAAAAAGCCTGAGGGACAGAGCCCCAATATCTGTGTGTGAGGGGGTCCGTCCTTCTACTCCCCCAACATGCCAGGAGGAATGCCAGGAGGGAGGAAGAGGAAGGAAGCAGCTCAGGTAAGAGCCTAGGATCCTCCTTTGCAGATGCAGAGGCACCAAACAGCCCAATTCTGAATCACACAACAGCCTCAGAGGAGGCAGATCCTGGTTGGCCACAACTGAGGCAAAGGGAGCAATGCCCCAGGGCTGATACACCTGTAGGACAGGAGTCCTCAACTTATAACCCTTTGCTTAGTGACTGTTCAAATGTCTGCCACTGACATATGTAGAATAAGAGAGTTGGAAGGGACCTTGGAGGTCATCCAGTCTGGTCCAACCCACTTGCTCGAGCAGGAGAATCTGTCCCAAATATTAGCCCCTACCTAGGATCGAATTCACCACCTCCTGATTACGAGGTGAGAGCTCTATCTCTAGGCCAGCACACTGGACCATTCAGCATGGACTTCTCTGAGGGTGGCAGTGTCACCTTTTGTGACCTTCTGACAGTCAATGGGGAAGCCGGATCCACTGAACAGCCATGTTATTACCTTAACAACTGCAGGGATTGACTTAACAACTGGCAAGAAAGGTCGTAAAATGGAGCAAAACTCACTTAACAAATGTCTCGCTTAGCTACAGAAATTTTGGGCTCCACTGTGGTTACAGGTGGAGGACTTTCTGCATTGTGTTTTATTTAAGTATTAAGAGACCCACTTGTGCCAGGTTGTCTGATGGAAGGACTGAGCACTGGAGCTGTCCTTCATGAGATCCCAGGGGGAGAGAGAAAATTATTGGCAATTGAATATAATTTGAACAATGTTTATTCATGGAGAATCCTACCTGAACACAGAAATAAATGCAGATGAGCAAAATTGCACCTTCTCAGTTGCTACCTATTTATTTTGCTGTGCTGGTTTAACAATTGATCAACGTTCCCGAGTACCTGGAAAGGTCACATGACAGATTGGTTCAAAATGAGACACTTATTTTTAGTGATCCTGCATGTATGTATATGTTCGGTGCTGTGCTATGAACTTACTCTTTGGAGAATGCACACACCATTTTTACACACTTAGTTTTTGTCCTTTTAATAAGATTTGACTCCCAGCAACTACAAGGATGGTGTCCTGAAGCTTTCTGGACAACTTTTTCAGACGTGATTTGCTGTTGCCTTCTTTCTCCGAGGGTGAGTGACTGTCCCAGGTTCACTTGCTGCCTTGCATGCCGAAAGCAGAACTAGGCCTGCTTACTCCCAGTTTAGCACCTGAACCATTAAGTTACAGTATTGCAATGGCATTTTACTGCTCAGAAACTGAGCTGCAATTCTTTGTTCAACATCGCCATCTCCTGGTAATTTGATGGCATTGCATGTGTGTGCCAATCATTGACAACATCGAAAACATCAAGCCCTTAGGGAAACTTTTCTGGGCAGCTGCTCAGTGGCCAATCTTTTGATTTCCCCACTAGACACCCAATGCTGCATAAAACAGAGCTCAACTTCTAAAAAGTCTTTGGTTATCCAACTCTTTGTCCAATTCAGGCGGTGCTGCCAGCTGGGCTTCTTTTTGAGTGTCATTGCTCTTCCTCTCAGCAACACGAACTGAGTTGGAAGGGACCTGGGGGGGAGGGGGGGTGTCTTCTCGCCGTTCTCACAAGGAGACCTACACTATTTCTGACAGGTGGCTGGCCAGTCTCTTCCTAAAATCTTCCAGTTTTGGGGCACCCACAATTTCCGATGGCAATTTGTTCCATTAGTTAATTGTTCTGTTAGGAATTTTCCCCTTAGTTATAGGTTGCTTCTCTCCTTGATTAGTTTCCATCCATTGGTTCTGGTCCTGCCTCCAGGTGCTTTGGTAAATAAGGTGGCTCTCTCTTACTTGCAGCAGCCCTTCAAGTATGGGAAGACTGCTATCCCGTCACCCCTGGTCCTTCTCTTCACTAGGCTAGGTATACCCAGTTTTAGCTTCTAAGCCCCTAATCATCTTTGTTGCTCTTCTCTGAACTCTTTCCAAAGTCTCAACATCTTTTCTGTATTGGGGTGACCAAAACTGGCCACCCCAATACAAGCCCCCCACTCTTCTCAAAGACACTCTTCATCACCCAGACCTTTGGTTCTGGAAGCCAAGGGCTGTCCCAAACTTCTGAGACTCTGACACCGTTCGGAGTCACATTGATGCTTTTATTCATGTATTACATGCACATGCGGCCTATCTCACTCTGAAAAGCAGCTCCAGTCTCAGGATGCCTGCTTGAAATGCAAGAGGACTAGTTCAAATGGTAGGTAATCTTCACAAGCATTCAGAGTTCTGGCCAAACCAGCCATCACCATTTTCCTTGATTGTCCCAAATCATTTATTAAATTTATATAGTGTCCACCTTGCTGTTTGGGGCAACTAATTGGTGGTCTGCAAGAGGAATGCAAGTGTTCCTTGCTATGGCTGCTAAAATAAAAGCATAATTTTCAATGGCAAGTCTTAGAAAATTGCCAGCTCTTGCAAATTCTACTTATTTCAGAATCTCGTAGGATTAAGATGAAAATGCTTGTTTTATTTGGGTTTCTATGGAATCCAATAAAGATATGAGATAGATTGTACTTGAAAGTACCACATGGCCAGTCATGTTGGAGAATCGGCCTTGCCTCCCAGTTATTTATTTCCCTCCAAGTTATTCTCTCAAAAGACACCCTGATTCTTTCCAAATTAATTTCTTACAGACTCATAATCTTAACTTTGAGGGCCAAGACTTTTCTTCAGCAATCACTCCATTTCCCAGTGATTTTTCCAGAGTCCTGTTGTATAGTATCAGTGCTCCTTCAGCACCACAGACAACCCAGCTTGCTTTTTTAGGCGTTATGGTAGGTGCCAGAAAATAAGCTCACTGCATTGACCCAGGAGGAGAAGAATTCTCCTTCTCATCCAGAGTTCATTTCTTGGAGCCATTGCTGTAACACTTGGGACAGTCCATCTTGGCCTTCCTGCATTCTTCCACTGTTAGCCCTGCTCCTTTTCACCAGTCCCACTGATCTACAAAGGATAAATCCATTTTGTTTCTGCAACCCTTGAAGAAGGGAGGGCAACCTCATGAGAACAAGGGGTTATTTTTCCTGACCTTCTAACTAGTTCTTCCTTTCCTTTCTCCCAATCCATCTTGCAGCATCCCTAATTAAGTTTATAGAAAGTGCAGCATGGAAAGTTAACCCTCAGACATTTCTTTCTTAAGACCAGGCTTCCTCCATATGGGAAGAACCCCAGGGGAGCAGGCTCCATGGTTCCTTCCCCACCAGCCATTATGGCTCCTCTTCCAAACCATTGCACTGACCACCTACAGGGTTGGGACAGTCCCGTGGCTTCTTCTTGGAATGCCTCACTGAATTCCCCTCCCTTGGATATGCTAGTAGAGAGGATTCAAGCAGGCCCCCCTTGCCCTGTGTGGCTTGCTGTTCCATGGAAGGTGCTGGGCATAACAGAAAGGACATCTCTCAAGTAAGCACTGCTTCTGCCTGAAAGGGTGCCCCCCCTGCCCCCAGCCAGGGTTTGACCTCCTTTAGGTCCAAAAATGGCTCAGGAATGATTGAGGCTTGCAATTTCTAGGCTTCCTAATTTCAGCAATGCTGGGCAGCATGCTTACAACAGTAAAAACTCAAAAAGAGGGTGCCATCTAAAACAGAGACCACAGCCAATTCCCTCTAGGTCTCCAAACTTGGCAGCTCTTAAGACTTGTGGACTTCAACTCCCAGAATTTCTCAGCCAGCCATGAACTGAAGTCCATAAGTTGCCATGTTTGGAGACCCCAGCTCTAGGGTTCTGGCAGGTATTTGAAAACTCCATCGTGGATAATAAATTCTATTTTTAATCATGACAAGTCCCTTTATCACTGAACTACTTTTGGTCTTGAAACAGTCCCACTCTTTATTCCATATTTAACATTTATGAATTATTACACATTTTTTACTTTAGCTTTTAAGAAAAAATAAGAGTGGGATGGGGGTGTAGCTAAACAATGGAGAAGATAGTTGCTGGCAAATAGCCTTGGGAGAAATGTAAGGAAAATTAGAAATGAAGATTGTACTGTAAATAGTTTTATATTTTTCACTAATCTCTGTAAATTTACCTGTACACAGAAGCTTCCACCATCCTGCTTAAAGGCTCCTACCATCCCATCTGACGAGGAAAGGAATTGGCCAGCATAGAAAAGCAAGTTTCCATGGTGGAGGTGAGGAACATTTTCAGTTTTTAAAAGTGTAACAATGTTTTTAAAGTCCAATTTCTATTCATTCTATTTTACTTTCCATATTGGAAAAAACCCTTCAGAAAGATTCTATCTCTGCATTTACCCTGCTCAGTTCAGATAAGGATTTGAATTAAGGAAGCAAGCACCCAACATAGTCACAAGAACAAGTCAGAAACGTCCAGATTGGTCTAAGGACACTTTGCACTGTGGCCAGCATCTTTTGAAGGGAAGCCACAGGCAAGAAGCATGTTATATAAGGGACATGACAACAAAGTATAAATGGCTAACTTTATGGTGATCTATTGGGATTCTTCCAGAGAGATTTCAAAATAAAATGAAAAGAGGAGCCGTGATGGCACAGTGGTTAGAACTCACCATTGCATGCTAATTCTGCTGATTGCCAGCAGTTCGATTCGCACCAGGCTCAGGGTTGACTCAGACTTCCATCAGTCAGTAAAACGAGGACCTATATTCTTGGGGGCAAGATGCTGACTCTGTAAACAACTCAGTGAAACGGTATATAAGTCTAACTGCTATTGCTATTGCAATATCAGGAGGATAAATAAGTCAGTCGTTTCCCTATGTACAATTACTAGAAAGAGTTAAAGTAGATGAAAGGACTTTTCATTGCAAGACCAAACTTGAAAAGTAATTCTGTACCAATTATGTACATATTGCTAAAACGTCTAGCCAGGGGTGGGCTGCTGGTGGCTTGCAGGGGCTCGGGCAGCCCCCAAATCCCATTCCTGGCTGGTCCCGCCCCGCCCCACCCCGATCGCTGTAGCCTTAGTGCAGGAGCGAAGCGGCCCTGCATCTGCCTTTGCGCCACGTTTGCACGCAAGGCAGCCCTCACCTCCCGCCGCACAAGGGGGGAGGGGAGAGCGGCGGGAAAGAAAATTCTCCCCTTTCCTCTCTCATCTCGCCATCTTTCGCGCGCACACAAGCAGGAGACCCTTCTGGGCCGGGATCACAGCAGCGGCAACAGCAACTCCTCCTCCCGCTGCCGCCATTCCACGCTCACGCGAATAGCCGGCCGCGCCGCGCAGGAGAGCCAGAGCTCTTCCCTCGTGGCGTCGGGCGGCAGCAGCTGCTCTTCCTTCCTCCGCCGACACGAAGGGAACCGTGGCCGGCGCCAAGCTGCCTGCGAAGGACATGGAATGGCAAAAAGCAGCCGGTCGCCAATGCATAATCGGACGAGAGAGTGGAGCCCCAGTGGCCTCATGGCCAGAGGAAGCAACGTGGAACCTACTGAATCAAGCAGTTAACAGACCTTCAGACTTGCAGGTGGAATTAGCTCCCCCTGGAAAGCCAACCCAAACCTGGCAAGGAATCCAGCCGCTGGAAGAAGGATGCCAGCTGGCAGCAGGGAGAGGGTGCACCAGCAGCAGTCCCTCCTGTCCCCAGAGCCCGACTTCCACCAGGCTGCCTCCCCTCCAGCCGTTTGTGCAGCAGAGCCTCGGAGAGTGCTGATAACTGCAGCAGCCACACGCCTCTCCCTTCCCGGCTGGGCAGAGTTCTAAGAGAGGAACTCCCCCCCTCTGGGTAGAGGCATGTCAGGTCGTTCCTGTCGCCCACAATCAAACCCCCTGTGAAGGCAGATTTCGTTTTCGTCGTATTGCTCATCATGCAGTCAGCCAGGACGGGTGGCCTAAAATGGCAGTGGGCATCAAGGGCTACCGAGCGTCAGGCTTGATGCCTCTTGCAAAGCATTAGTGCTCCTTCTAGTCTCCTTTCCTACTAACAGGCCCATCTCAGATGGTAATTTGCTACAAGCTCTTTGTCTTCTGCATCATTTTCCATGGGAGATTATTCTGAAATGTTATCTCTGATATTTGCAGCTTTATAAGTTTGTTTCCTCCAACCCTGTTTTTGGATGCAATTCCTACAAGTTATTTTGACATCCCTTCCTTCTCTTTAAACTAAGTAGTTGGTGAAGGTGCTGGCCTAGAAACCAAGAGACTCTGAGTTCTGGTCCCGTTTTAGACTTGGAAAAAAATGGCTGAGTGACCAGTTGCTCTTTCCCAGGCCAAACCACTCCTTAGATTGTGGTTGTGGGCAGGGGTGGGATTCAAAAACCCCAGCAACCGGGGTTTGGCCATGGCAGATGCGGCCTATCGGAACTTACTCGAGCCTCTGGGAGGGCGAAAACAGCCTCCCCCAGGGTCCAGAAGCCCTCCGGAAGCTGGAAACAGGCCCGTTTCTGGACTTCCGGAAGGCCCGTTTCCCCCCCCCCCCCAAAGCCTCTGCGGAGACCCTGCACTTAATCTGCATCCAAAACGGGCCACGTGGAGACTCCGGGGGGGGGGGGGGGAGGTAGGTCAGTTCAACTCGTTCGGTGAACCAGATGTAAGTTTAACATCCGGTTCTCCCGAATTGGTCTGAACCAGTAGAATTCCACCCCTAGTTGTGGGGAAACTAAGAGGAGGGATTATTATATAAGTTCTCCACCTTGAGTTCCTTATAAAGTAAGAAAGACAGGGTAAACATCTAACAAAATAAATAATTTGTGAGAATGATGTCCTCCTAAAGGAGAAAGGATGCTGACTGTCACATGCCTTACACTCTGCATTTTCGTACTAAAATTCTCCGTCTTCCCCATTAACTATTACTTTTGCCATTTGCCTATGATATAGTGCCTTAATCATATTTATAAACTTCTCGCCAAAATCTATAGTCTAACTGGTGTATCACAAATTGTCAGTTTACATTGCCAAGGCTTTCTGTATATCTAGAAAAATCAACGGCATTTGTTTTTCTGAGTGTACTTCATAATATTCCAAAATAAATCTTACGTTGTTTTTAATTTGTCTTTTTGGTAGGAACCCATTTTTATATGCATGAATAAATTAATTCAGAAATCTTTTAAGTCTCTCTTATTACTGATGCAAAAATTTTATAATCTGCATTTAGTGATGATATAGGCCTAGTTCTTTTATCTATGTCAAATCTGAGTCTTCTTTTAGAATTAGAGTGATATTAGCTTCTATCCAGGTGTTTGGTATCTTAGCTTCTAGCAGAGCTTCATTATAAACCTCTAACATTGACAAATCCATCGTATCCTGTAATTGTGTATATACTTCATCTGGTAGTCCATCTGGTCCTGGGGTTTTATTATTATTATTGGTTTCTTTATTGCCTCTGAACCATGATTTATGCCTATTTGAGTAAAATGTGTATTGATTTCCCCCCTGGATTCATTTCTCTCCATACATTCTATATAGAATTTTCTTCTACCATTTTAAAAAATGCCTTTGGGAATATCTTCCTTGCCTTTTTTCTGGTTATGCTCCTTCTATAATCTAGTTTTGCGTCTACAATTGCAGTAAATCTACAACACAAATTTTTCATATTCCATTTCTAATACCTTTTTATGCAGCTTTTAATAGAATCCTCCTTGCTTATTATTTGGTGCATATATTGCTATTAATAGTATCTTTTTTTGGTTCATATCTCCACCATTAAAATTCTTCCTTCTTCATCTGTATATATTTGTTTAGAGTTTATGGTTTCCTTAATATATAGAGCTATCCCTCTTTTCTTTTGCTGTGCTGATGAGAAATATAATTTCCTAATTTTGGGGTGTTCCAGTAATTTGCTATGCTGCTTTTTTATGTGGGCCTCTTTAAGGTAGATTATATCTACTTTTAACTTTTGTAGTTGTGTAAAACCTCCCCACCCTTTTATGGGGGAATTCAGTCAATTTATATTTATTGACATCTTGCTTTCCTCCTTTTATCTCTTATATGTAGGTCTTATTCTAGTTGTTCTTATTTGTCTCTGATCTTTTGCCCTTGCTCCTTCTTGTTCTGCTCTCTGCCTCTCCTTCTTGTTGTGTATTCTGGTACCTCTGTTACCAACCACCTAAAGCTTACCTCTCTTTTAATCAGTTTAATACTCAGGAATTGATATTGCTTATGTAAGTCTCTTACCCTCCTAGGAATCTGTTTCAGAACCACAGTCTGTTTCCCTCTGTACTTCAATGGATCATCCTTTGCCCTTTTTAGTATTTCATCTCTAGTTGATTTTTTTAAACAAATCTCACATGTACCTCCCTCGGATTGCCAATAGTTCTATCGTCACTTCAGGGAGGTCTTCTTCTTTGTCCTCCTCTATATTTTGAAATCTTAGGAAATGGACTGCTTTCTCCATTTCCAAAATGATAATGGTCTCTTTGAGGTTCTTATTGGTTTCTGTCAGTTCCTCCACCCAGTTTCTTCTTATTTGTCCTCTATATTCTGAATCATTTGTTCATTTTTTGTTATCATTTGCTGAAAATTCCCAAGTCTCATATCCATATTCTGGATCTATTCTTTCATTTCCCACAAGTCACCTTTCACCACATTATGGTTCATCTTTGCTTCTTCTTTCTGTGCAGCAATAGCTTCTTGAATGGATTGAAACATGGCTTGTATTTCTTTTTGGAAAGTGTTCATTTTTTCTTGTTATAATATTGTATCTATTGATCTTTGGTTTGATGGGCTGGATGCTGCAGATGTCAGTGTAGAATAGGGGTCGGCAACCCATGGCTCTGGAGCCACATATAGCTCTTTCAGCCTTCTGCTGCAGCTCCCGATGCCACTGCTGTTGTCATATCCATGGCCTGCCCACTGCTCTCGCAGCACCTTGCGCAGCACAGTGAAATTTAGCACGCTTCACAATGGAAGAGACAGGTCCCCCTTCCCCTCTTGGAGCCCATTAACAATGCGGAGCCACAATGCAACCCTGCCCCACTCACCCCTGGCAACAGCAGCACTATAGGCTTGCTCTCGCCTCCCGGATATCAGTTGCTTTTCCTGCAGACCTGGTAGGCTACCTGTGTTGTGATGCCCTGCCTCCCTGCTGGCCAGCTTCTCTTCGGTTCTCCGCTGACCAGCTGATCATCTGCGAGCTGCTTGTCGGCTCGTCAGCCTCTGGATGTCAGATTCCCACCACCCAGAACCAATTCAGGGGTTTCCCCCCACCCCAGGTATGGCAAACCCATGCAGGGGATTTGACAGCAGTGTGGGTCGGCCTCTGTCTTGGGGCAGAGAGCAGGTCTCAGATGTTTTAATACACTCAAGCAGCCTTTATTTTCCAACAAAAGAAAGAGAAAAGAGAGGGAAGAGAGAGAGAAGAGAGGAAAGAAAGAGAAAAAAGAGAGGAGAGAGAGAGACACAGAGAGAGAAAGAGAAAAAGGTGAACAATATTTTTATAGGACTTAAATAGACATTGAGTATTTTATTTGAAAGTAACCTTCAACCCAGTGTCTTTTTTTTTCAGAGTTCAAAATGTTTTTGTTGCATGCAGAAATAAAAATTTGCTTACTCTGCAGCGGTTCATTGATTTAATAAATTCAACACACTATACTTTTTAATATATAGCATAAAGATAAAAACGATACATGCAGTGTTATCCATTTTAGATGTCAAAGGGGTTTTGTGGCTCCCAGTGTTTTCTTTTCTGTGGGAAACGGGTCCAAATGGTTCTTTGAGTGTTTAAGGTTGCAGGGCCCTGGTGTAAAAGATGCTTTCTTTCCAATTTTAGTTAGATTTAGGGCACTCATGCCCCTCTTTTCCTTTTCTATTATAATCCGTCTACAATAACAATCTAATAATTACTCCATCAATACCCTTTCACAATTAATTCAACTTTATATCAATACCAATATTGAAATACTAAGTCTATTAGGGAGAAAGAAAATACTATAAAAACAAGAGTTTATAATCCAATTTTCCCTGTCAGCATCTTGTCCAAATTTGCATATATTATTTTGTTTTTCTTCTTTCTTTTCTTCTTTCACCTTTCAGGATTTTCCATCAAATGATGTTTGTAATCCAAAAAGGCCCACCAAATTCCCCAACGACTCAATAATCCAAATAAAGCAAGAAACCAAAAAGCCACTTTGTTCAAGCTCCAAACAGATTCAAAACATGACGTCAACAATATTTATAATCTACAAAGTTCAAAACACTTCAAAAGGCTCCCTGTCTGTCCCCAAACCCCAAGTAAGCTGTGGCAGCTGTTTTTCTATTTCCAGTCCACTTATCTACGTCAAAAACATTTTCCTTCTTTTATTTCCTGTTTACTTTTTCTGTCTAACCTCTTTTTCTACCAGTAGATGCCGTCCCGGCTATATCTTTCAGCTTCCAGCTAATATACAGCGAAAGCTTAAGTTCTATTGTCAGATAAAACAATAACAACAACAATAATAATAATAATAATAATCTAAATAGAGACTGACAATATTTTGGAACACAATACCCTGGATATGATTGTGGAGAAGAAAAAAGTGTGGATCATTAACATTGCATACCTGGTGACAGCAGAATCAACGAGAAACAACTTGAAAAAATCACCAGATATCAAGACTTGAAAATCGAATTGCAGAGACTCTGGCATCAACAATTGGCACTGACAAAATCCCTATTGGTCAGCTGCAGAAGGCCACCTTACTGGGATCTGCTCCCACAATCCGCTGATACATCACGCAGTCCTAAACACTTGGGAAGTGCTCAGCTAGTGATTTGTGATACGAAACTCAGCATAGTTATCTCGTTTGCTGTGCACACTATAGTTTTTTGTGTATAATAATAGTATATTTCCAGTACTTTAAATTACTTTTCAAATTATTATAATTTCCAGTCTAATCTTTTCTTTATGGTTTACTTTAAAAATTCTCCCATTAAAGTTCTAAGTCTTTTCTGGATCTGTCTTCTGTCTCTTTAAATATCTACTCACTGCTTCCTTTAGAAGTGGGATTAAACTCCCTTCTTCTTGTCTGTAGAAAATCTTATTTTTCAAATAGTCTTTTATTCAGGAACAAATCTCCAAAGTAGAAGTTAGGAAAGTCCTCACCCAATTCCAGTATGCTGCTCAGAAATCATTAATTAGTGCTCTCTCTTTGGTTGCCACAGCTTTGGTCGGGGCATAAGAGCTGTCTCTTCTTCTGTCAGTCGGGAGAGTGTCTTTGAATCCAGTGGGAGGACCACCATCCCCCACAATTGACAAAGAGTCCCTTCTTTCTTCCTCACCCCTCCAGGGTGACTTTGGCCTCTTCAGACCTCCAGACAGATAAGAATCAGCTGGATTTCATGGAACCCCACTAACATACAGCTGTCTCGCCGCAGTGCCAACATGGAAATCCCCAAGCACTGCTTTTTAAAGCTCTCCTTCTTTCCTGGCTGGCTAGGTTTAGGCACACTTTCTCTATGCCCAGAGCGATGTTCTCTCATGCTTCAGCCTGTCTTTATTCTGACCAATTTATCCTGTTACTGTTCTAGGCAGATCTGACACATTTCACTGGCCTAACTCTTCATCTGCTTCTGCTAGTTCTTTTCCAAAATCTTGGTAGAATTCTGCAAATTCATATGCTAAGCTTAAAGACTTGCTTCTGCCACTCCTGAGGAGCCTTTACTACTTTCTGCTGTGATGAGACAATTGCAAGACTGTTGGGGGAAAGTATAATCCTGGGATAACCCCCAATGGCCTGATTCGCATCCCACGCTACACATAATGTTGCTCGTTTGCTTTTGGTTTGGTATGTTGTATGAATCCTATCTGTTAGGAGAAATTTGGTCTCACGCTGAAGCCAATGAAAAATGCATACTCTTTAAAATGTTAATCTGTTGCTGTTTAAAAAACACAAAATTTACAACAAAATTATTTAGATATGGAAATACCTTTGTATTTTTGTCTGGAAATATTGATACACTATCATTTAGGGCTTCAAAAACTTTATGCACATTTTTGTTTGTATGAAAAAATAATGATTTATGACTTCCTCTTATCTGGTAATAAAAGCCGTCTACTCCAGAAAAAGATTGATAACATTAAACTACCTCAGAAATCAGTGCAGTTTGCTCAACTATTCCTCCTCCTTCTGACTCAAGTATTTATTCAAGTGTAATATTTAAGTATTACAAGGCAAGAAAGTTAATTTTAAGGATTTTCCTGCTGCATTTTAAGATCTCATTTGCAGATCTTCTAGTGAAAATAAGGCTGATATAAGAGCATTGAACAGAAAATAACCTGCTTTTCTCATTCTTTTTAAATCCCTCACAAAATTGCTGGACCCATCCTCTCTTCCAAAAGAATGAAATATTTTGGGAAATATTAAAAAGGCAGAATATTATATTCCCCTAAAAGAGAAATAGAAATCTTAAGAGAGATAGAAACTCAGCCCCAGTTCCCTGCCCCCAGCATATTTGGTGCCCATTAAGAAAGACTGGGCCAGCCTATCTACAAGACAAAAGACCTTCATCTCCAGGGTGATGGGATTAAGACATGACCCCTCAGGACATAATAGGATTAGCCCTGTACCATCTAACAACAAGCTCACCGCATGGCACAACAAGCCCTTTCATTGCATCATCTAGTTGCACCCTACTCTCCGGGCTTCAACCAAACTTAACTCAGACAATCTACAAAGTTAGCCATGACCCCTACAACAGCCAATAGAATACATGTCCTTGCACAGGAACAGGAAGCTGAAGTTCAAAGCCCAACAGGGAATAAAAACCTCTCTTTCAACTCCATGTGGTCAGCTGCTCAAAACCACTCATGTGCTTCTGCTTCATCAATAAATGGACCCTCTTTCCAATCAGCTTCCATTTTGTCTCCAGTGCCTTTATCCCAGCTTGGAACTGAATCAGATGAATATTTCTTTGAACAGTTGCTATAGATCGCTGGCATTTTAAATAGGACATCATCTAATCCAACTGAGACTGTTTCCAAAATAAGGAGGTGACAGAAACTCTATGCTTAGTCCTGCAAGCCTGGTGGAACTGGTCACAAGGAGAGGCCAGACGGAAAAGTGGGTATACTGAGGACCAATTAATCCTGAATTCTTTCATGAGACAACTAGCTAGCACTCCACTTATGGGAGCTTCAAATATTATATTTTAAGCATGTCAGGAAGTTTTCCCAAAGATGACAGTGCTACAGTATATTTGTTAATCTTATATAATTATATAACTTAGCCTTATTATAAGTATGTCTTCCTCTACACAGATTTGCAGGCTCTGAATCCAAGAATATTTTCTATCCCAAAAAGTAAAGCATGTGTCTATTTTACTCACAAATCTAAGATTAGGAGAAAAGGTGTTTTTTATATTTAAAAAAACAACTGAAAACAATTTCCAGAGAAAACTATATTATAGATACAATTTATCCATATACAGTATCTGTTTTGAAAAAAAAAATTTTTTTTTCCTTTCAATTGTGGAAAAAGGACTGTTTTTAAAACAGAGCGATTGACACTAGTGGGAAAGTAGTAGGAAATTGGCCCATTAATGGGAAAGAACTTTTATTTTCACAGGTAAAAGCTGGATAGCTATTCCAAAGATACCCAGAAGGTGATTATGTTCAGGTGCTGCATTCAAGCAGTATGCTTAATAAGGATCTGGCAGCTGTGTTAGTTCTCATGAGATTAAGGAAAAACAAGCTGATCTCTGAATTTTATTTTACCCAACAAGGGAAAGCTAGAAAGAAGCAACAGAATCTGGCTGTTTATTTCACTTCAAATATTCCTTTTGATATAATGCAGTTGCAGGAATTTTAGCAACACTTCCTTGTTATACTGGAGTTTAATATATTAGATTTTTTTTATCCTGCCTTTATAGGTAATCCTCAACTTAGAATCACAATTGAGCCCAAAATTTTGGTTGCTAAACAAGACAGTTGAGTTTTGCCCCATTTTATGACCTTTTTTGACACAGTTGTTGAGTTAGACACATGTTTGGGTGCGGTAAATCTGCACATGGGTGAAGTCTTTGGATGCATTATTTAATAAGTCAGCCAAATTTAAGATTTATTAATAGAATGTATACACCACCCATCTCCTTTCGAAGCAACGCTGGGCAACTTACAACAGTAAAAGCACAAAACCATGAAATAAATATTTGTAAAAATGATAAAAATGAAGTTATATACAATCCAGATAAATTATAATTAAAAGAGGAAGAAGGCGGGAACAGGGTGTGTCAGGGCTGGGATTGCCTCTTAATTCATAAACCACCTCCAACACCTCCTGGGGCTGGGACCAGGCCGTGGGTCGAGCGCTGCCGGGAGGGTCTGGGTTCGGATGGGGCTTTATTGAGGATGGGGGGCTATTCCGGGGAGGGTGAAATAAAAGCTATTAGTACGGTGAGCGGGAGAGGCAGATCTGGCGGTTATAGGGGGCCACATTTTGTATCGGGAGCGCGCCCCCGCTGTTTGTCTGCTGTGGCGCACTCCGACCCCCTTGTTATGTCCCGTTCCCCGGGTGGTCTGAGCAATCGGGCCCTGGGCCTTCGGCTGATGTTATGCAACGCCAGGTCCGTTATCAATAAGGCCCCTCTCATCCATGATTTGATTTGTGAGGGGGGAGCGGACCTGGTAGGTATTACCGAGACCTGGCTGGGCCAAGAGGGGGGAGTCCCTCTGGTGGAGATGTGCCCAGCCGGGTTTCGGGTTTTTCATCGGCCGAGGGCCCAGGGAAGGGGAGGGGGGGTTGCGGTGGTTATTAAGGAGGATCTGTGTCCGAGGGAATCCACTGTTTCTCAGACGACCGGATGTGAGTCTCTTTTCGTGAAGTTCGGTCCCAGGGTACAGGTGGGCTTGTTGGTCGCATACCTGGCTCCCTGCTATGTGACATCGGCCCTGCCTGAGCTCCTTGAGGTCATAGCCGGCTTGGCGGTTGGGACCCCCAGGCTTATGGTCATGGGGAATTTCAACCTGCCTTCTGCCGGCGGTGCCTCGGGGATTGCTCAGGAGTTCATGGCTTCCATGACAGCCATGGGCCTGACCCAGTTAATTCGGGACCCTACTCACTTGGGAGGTCACACCCTGGATCTGGTTTTTGTCTCTGATCAGTGGCAGAGTGATCTGGGTATAGGGGATATAGCTGTAGAACCCCTGTCATGGACTGATCACTCACTCCTGAAGCTTGACTTCCGTTCCGCACCCCCCGGCCGCAGGGAGGCGGGACCGACAAAATGGTACCGCCCCAGGCGCCTGATGGACCCAGATAGGTTCCTGATGGAGCTTGGGCCATTTCCTGAAGCTCACACACGCGACTCGGTTGAGGGCTTGGTCGCCACCTGGGATAGGGTGGCTGCTGGGGCCCTTGACCGGGTCGTGCCCTTGCGGCCTCTGACCCGGTGCCGATCCCAGGTGGCTCCTTGGTTTTCTGAGGAGCTAAGGGAGATGAAGCGCCGGAAAAGACGCCTAGAGAGTAGTTGGAGGGCTAGCCACTCTGGGTCTGACCGAACACTATTACGATCTCATATTAAGACGTATTTAGTGGCAATAAGGATGGCGAGGAGGTCTTACCTCTCCACCCTTATTGCGTCCGCGGAAAACCACCCAGCCACCCTGTTTGGGGTGACCCGCTCCCTTTTGGAGGTGGGAGCGCGGGAGGATCCCTTGCAGGGGCGGGCTGAGGAGTTTTCTAGGTTTCTGCAGGACAAAATCACTCAGATCCGGGATGAGCTGGACTCTGGGCATCTCCGGGGGGGGGGGGGGGGGGGGGTGGATATCAGGGAGGTCATTTGGGTTGAGTTCGATCCTGTTACTTTGGAGGACGTGAACAGGATACTGGGGGGGCTTAATGCCACCACTTGTTTGCTGGACCCGTGCCCCTCCTGGCTGGTCTTGGCCACTCAGGAGGTGACACGAGGCTGGTTCCTGGGAATTATAAACGCTTCCTTGAGAGAGGGGCTGTTATCCGCCGCCTTGAAAGAGGCGGTGGTTCGGCCCCTCCTCAAGAAACCGTCCCTGGACCCAGCATTACTATCAAATTATCGTCCGGTCTCCAACCTTCGCTTTGTTGCGAAGGTTGTTGAGAGTGTGGTGGCACGTTAGCTCCCGCAGTACCTGGATGAAGCGAGTTATCTAGACCCCCTCCAATCGGGTTTCAGGCCCGGGCACAGCACGGAGACGGCGTTGGTCGCGTTGGTGGATGATCTCTGGAGGGCCCGGGACAGGGGTTGTTCCTCTGTCCTGGTCCTGTTAGATCTCTCAGCGGCTTTTGATACTGTTCGACCACAGTATCTTATTGCGGCGGTTGGAGGGGTTGGGGGTGGGAGGCACCGTGTTACGGTGGTTCGCCTCCTTCCTCTCCGACCGTTCGCAATTTGTGTTGACAGGGGGGCAGAGGTCGGCCTCGAGGCCCCTACTGTGTGGGGTGCCCCAGGGGTCGGTGCTCTCGCCCCTGCTGTTCAACATTTATGTGAAGCCGCTGGGTGAGATCATCCGTGGCTTCGGGGTGGAGTTCCATCAGTACACTGATGATACTCAGCTGTACATCTCCACCCCGGCCACCCCAACGAAGCCGTCGAAGTGATGACCCGGTGCCTGGAGGCCGTGTGGAGTTGGATGGGTCGTAACAGGCTTCGTCTCAACCCGACCAAAACCGAGTGGCTGTAGTTTCCTGCGCCCAGATACAGCCAGCTTGTTCCTTCGCTGGCCGTGGGGGGAGAGGTTTTGACCCCCAGTGGAAAGGGCGCGCGATCTGGGTGTCCTCCTGGATGTACGGCTGTCTTTAGAAGATCATATTGCAGCCATCGCCAGGGGGGCTTTTTGTCAGATTCGTCTGATCCACCAGTTGGGCCCTTTCTGGATCTGGGCACACTTCGCACAGTCACTTCCGCCCTCGTCATCTCCCGCTTGGACTATTGCAATGCTCTCTACATGGGGCTCCCCTTGAAGAGTCTCCGGAGGCTGCAGTTGGTTCAGAATGCAGCCACGCGGGTGATCGTGGGTGCCCCTCGGAGCTCCCACGTAACACCGCTTCTCCGCAGGTTGCACTGGCTTCCTGTGGCCTTCCGGATTCGATTCAAGGTGGTACTGACTGTATTTAAAGTGCTCCATGGCTCGGGACCTGGGTACTTACGGGACCGCCTGCTGCCATCAACAACCTCCCGCTGCCCAGTACGCTCTCACAGGGTTGCCCTCCTTGGGGTGCCGCCGCCTGATCGTTGTCGGCTGGCGGCCCCAAGGGTGCGGGCTTTCTCTGTGGGAGCCCCCTCCCTGTGGAATGATCTCCCCCCAGAGATACGGGCCATGACGGACATCCTGACCTTCCGGCGCGCAGTTAAGACCTTATTTTTCCAGCAGGCTGGCCTGGCCCAGTAAATGGCTTATGGGTTTTAAATTTAATTTGGTTTTATATTTTTAAACTTTTAAATTTTTAATCTCTTAATTAATTCCGGATTTTTAAATGTCTGTATTTGTAATTGATGGGATTCAGCCGGATTTGTATATTTAATTTGGTTTTAAACTGTATATACTCTGTGTTTTTTAGTAGGCTGTACACCACCCCGAGTCCCTTTTTGGGAGAGGGAGCGGTATAGAAATTTGATTAAATAAATAAATAAATAAACATGATACACTCCATTGGCATTCCAAGGCATCTCTGCCAGAGCCAAGTCTTCAGGCCCTTACGTAGGTCAGGATGATGGAAGCATGGTGGGTGAGGAGAGAGATGTTCCAAAGGGCAGGGGCCAAGGCAGAGAAAGCCTTTCTTCCGGCTGCCACCAGATGGAATTCCTTGACTGAAAGGGCCCACAGCATGTCTCCTTTGCTGGTCAGGTGGAGCAAGCCGGTCCCATTGGGGGAAAGACAGTTCCTCAAGCAACCTGGACCCATGTCATCCAGGGATTTAAGGGTAACAAACCTACACCTTAAACTACACCCAAAAGCAGACCAGCAGTTATGGAGCAGTGGGAAATATGGGCAGGGGTGGGTTTCTACCGGTTTGCACCGGTTCTATAGAACTGGTTAATGTCACTGGTAGTTCTTAGAACCGGTAAAACCGACCCTTGCTTGGCCCCGCCCCTCTCCGCTGCTCCTACGGGCCAGAAATCTTTTTTTTACTGTGCATGTGGGAAAATCACTTCCGCATTTTCCCCTGCCCGCCCCTCCCTTTGCTGCCCTGGCCCTATCCGCCACTCCAAAGTAAAAAAGAACCTGTTTTTTTTTAAAAAAAAGGATTTTTTTTACTGCGCATGTGCAAAAATCCCTTTCTCATTCTCCCCCACCCTCCCCCCCGCCCCTACTGATAGCGCATGTGTGCTAATTACAAAAATTTACCCACGCGGCACCATCACTCACACCAGCAGCAGCAGCAGCCGAGCCAGCCAGCTAGCCAGCCGTCCGTCCCTGCCTGCCTTCTGCCACCCTGCTGAGTGAGGGCAAGCCGCAAGCCCCAGTCGCCACCGCCACTAACCGTCCTCGCCCGGCCAGCCTGCCTTGCCCTGCCTGCCTCCCATCGCACTAGCTGTCCTCGCCCGCCCGGACTGCCTACCCTGTTGCTGACCTCCGAAGACGTGGATCAGTAAGTACGACCTCCAACCCGGTCGCCTACCTACCGCCGTCAGTCCCAGTTGACCACCCTTGCTGATGCTCCCTGCCTTGCCCGCCCCATCTTCCCTCACCCTCAGCCCTCCATTGTTGCTGCCGTGCCTTCTCACCACCAATTGGTAGTGAGGAGGCAAAGCAGCAGCTCCTGCTGGCCCGGCCCCCTACCTCCTCTTGCCGTCGCCGCCGTCAGCCGACTCGCCTACATGGCAGCCACCAGCGCCAGCCCGCCACCTTCCCTCGCCCGCTGCGGCCCAAGAGTTGCTGCCTTGCCTTCCTACCACCAATTGGTAGTGAGGAGGCAAAGTAGCAAGTCCTGCTGGGCTGGTCCCCTACCTCCTCCTGCTGCCTCCGCCGCCAGCCCAGTCGAGAGCCGACTCCTGGGCTGGCCATCCTCGCCGCAGCAAGCTAGAAGACTGAGGAGGACTCCAGCATAGTTGGCTAACCAACTTGCCTGTCTCTTTTTTGGTAAGTTGCTTTTTTATATTTATGTATTTATTTATTTTTTTACTATCTGTTTTTGTTTTTATTAATCATAAAAAAACCAGATACTAAAGAAATAAATAAACACATAAATAAAAAAGATGTTACTATTCATCTTGATGTTTCTTTCTCCTTTGCTTAAAGAAACATCAAGATGAATAGTAAAATAATTTTTATTTATGTGCTTATTTCTTTAGTATCTATTTTGTTTTTATGATTAATAAAAAAAATAGATAGTAAAAAAATAAATACATAAATAAAAAAGCAACTTACCAAAAGGGAGACAGGCAACTTATTGTTACATTGATGTTATACATTATCTGTTTCTGCTTAAATCAATATATAGCAACATCAATGTAACAAGAAGTTGCATGCATACATAAATGAAATTTTTTAAATAAGTGTTTTTTTAAAACATAAACAAAAACATAAAACGTAAACCATCTTCGGTTACATAGTGTGTTGGTTGGTACAAATCAATTGTGCACAATCTCTGCAGTCTTTTCTTTTCAATTTGCATTAATCCTTATATCATATGCTAAGCAATTGGCCACTAAGCGAGCACCTGGTCATTAAATGAGGACCACTTAAATTGGGGTTGCCAGCCACATGACCACATAGCCATGCCCAATCAGTAAGCCACTCCCACCCATCACATGACCACCAAGCAACACCCACAAATTAGGCCACACCCACAGAACTAGCTGTAAGAAATTTGAATCCCACCCCTGAATACGGGCCACCGTAGGGCCCCCCCAAGACCATCTTCCATCACCGCACTCTGCACCGGCTGAAGCTCCCGAATGCTCAGGCAGCCCCTTGTTTGTATGTTTTGCCCTGCGAGTTGATTGGAATGCCTTGTTTCTATGAAATCAATCCTCTGGCCATTTTTTCCTATCTTGCTTTGTTGGAAGAAATATCCTTCTGGGTTCAGTTCCAAGTGGGGAAGACACTGGAAACATGGAGGCTGTTTGGAAAGATGGTTTAATGGTGGACAGGACCACATGCTTTGGTGAAGAAAGGTTTCTGCCTCTCAGTTTCTACTTTTCTTTTTAGGGGAAATATTCTGCCTTTTTAGTATATCCTAAAATGTTTTATTTTCCTAGGAGAGAGGTGAGGGCTAACTTCCTACAGCTTTTCCAAGATTTCTTCCGCAGTTGAAGGGAAGCGCCAGTCTACAAGCGCAGCGTTTTTCCTTGGCCAGCTGGAGCCGGCAGACGTCTTTGTGGGCGTTGGGGAACTTAAGAGTAACAGAGTTGGGAGGGATCTTGGAGGTCTTCTAGTCGAACCCCCTGCTTGGGCAGGAGACCCTCCTGGACCCTTTCAGACAAGCGGCTGTTCAGCCTTGCAGGGGTTCAAAAAGGCTTAAGGCCAATTCCGTTGTGGTTATTACCCTTCAGCCTCTCCTTGGAACTCTCCCGTGTTCAGAATCCACAACTTTTGCATGCAAGCAATGCCACTGATTCATTGTTGTCGCTGCTAGGAAATTCCCTGGTTGGGTCTCCCCTTCTTACGCTTCTTAAAGGTCGAGTGACAGAACCGGCCTAGCTCGGGCGCCACAAACAACAAGCGCCAGCCGGAGCCCCAGGAAAAATCCGCGTTGGCGCGCGCGCGCATTCTCCCCCAAGGGTTTCTACATGGACGACTCGCCTCCTGGGAGTTGTAGTTCTCAATCCAGAGACTCCTCTTCGCCTATGCAGGGAGAGAAGCAGAAAGACTCGATATTCCATCACGCCAAAGAAGGGCCGAGACAGAAAAAAGCGCAGGGGGCGGAGCTTGGCGAGTATAGGGCGAGAGCCTCAGAAGCAGAGGGCAGGTCAATATTTAGACGCGGGTATCCTGGGATATGTAGTGTTCTCGAGGAAGACGTTCGCGAAACCCCCGCGGATTCTGGCTGAAGAAGAACTACACCTCCCATCGGACATAACTAGCTTGCTTTTCGTCCTGATGCGCGCGCAGAGCGGCCGGGCCTACTGCAGCTGTGGAGGTGGATCGTGAGGCGACGCAAGGCAGGCGAGAGCGGGTCGCGCCTCGGCGGTGAGTGGGAAACCGCGGCGTCCCTTCTTCCTCATCCCCCTAATCTGGACTTACCGAAGGGCACACGGAGCAGGATTCGGCGCGGCCTTCCACTGCGCAGCTGGAGGGGCCAGAGAAGGCCCGGCGCGTAGGGGAGGGGCGCCCCGGCAGCTCGCATATTTCCCCTCCCCCCCGCCAGCGCAGGCCTTCCGTCGGCCCAGCGCCTCTCCCCTCTCCCTCCCTCGGGCGGAAAAGGTGCTCGGGCTGTGGCGCGGCCTCGCTGGGCCCGGCCGGTAGGTGGGAGTGGCTCGGGCGGGCGGGCAGCTAAGGAAAGGGCCCGGCAGCGCGAGTGCAACGTTTCCCCGCTTCGCGCGCGGCCCAAGCCGAGGCTCTCCCGCGTCTGTTCGGAGGGCGTCAGCTAAAACTCGGCTGGCAGCGGGGCGGGCAGTGGCTCCAGCCGACGCGGCCTTCCTTGTACTGGTCTCCCCGGGCATCCTAGCCTCGTAACGCGGCTCCTAACTCGACATTCCCGGGCGGCCTACACGCCGAGCGGGCGCAACTGCCCCGGAATGCCGCCTGCTGGCCGCCTTTCGGTAGTCCTGCCCGGGCGGGGAAGGGCCGGCCGCGCATCTGGTGAGCCCGCCCCGTCTGTTGCTGAGGGAGGGAAGGGGGGAGCTATTGGAGAATGGCGGTTTTATGGCGCTTGTTCCTTTCGCGGTGGTTTAATGAGGGCGAGGAGCTTCCGCCGGGAAATGGGACCCGTCTGGCTGAGGCCCCCTCGGGGTGCCGGTGGGCGACGCGTTTTGCACGTTTGGAAATCTGCCCCGGGAACGGGGTTGGCAGGCAGGCCCGAGGCCCCCGCTGCCTTCTGGGGAATCGGCCGGCGTGGCGTGGCTCCCTTTCAAAATGGCCACCGTGGGTCTCCTCGGTCTCGACACAAAGAACCCGCGGGGCTGAGCAGCGGCGCCCGGAGACATTTCTCCGGACTTGCGGCTGCCGTTTGAGGGGAGGGGTAATGGGGCATCGGCCCTGATCCTGGGCTCTGCTGGCCCGGTCCAAGGACGTCTGGTTGGCTGTGGGCCTTTTTGCCCGCTGCAATGCTCGGAGCCCTTGGCCGGTGTATTTTGCATGACTTTAGTATGGCAAATGGTCCCGCTGTTTACAGCCATGATTTCAGGAAATTAATACAGCGTTTGTAATGAAAGGTGTTAATAGAAAAGGTGCTACCAGACTTCTAATATCTAGTAGTGCTGTACTATCTGAAACGTTTAAGTGTTACTTGAGCCCAAAAGGGGTATTTTAATTGTCATTTTTCAGTTGTCATTTGCTATACAGTTTACAGATATGATGGTGGTTTTAATTATGTCTTTATATATTTTTTCTGGATTATTTTATGTACATTTTTACATTTGTACTGTTTAGAGCCTAACACAATATTTAGCCTAAAATCACCATGGAAAACAGTCTCAAAATTGTTTTGTCATAACTTGGATTCACATTTTGTTTGATTTCCAGTATTGGACTATAAATTTCTTGCTGTTGTGTATGATACATTTTTTGAAGTTGAAGGTTAAATGTTCTGTTTATGCCAGTTAGTATTATCTCTAAAATATATCAAAATGGTCTATTAGATTAATTTGGCACTGTGAGAACTGACAGTGACTTAAGCTGCAAAGACAGGTGGGTTTTTTGTTTTGTTTTCTGCATTCTGGCTGCTTTTATTATTTGAAGGAACTACAGATGTGAGCATAGTCCTGCCCTCAGTGTTTGATATTCAGTAGTTATATGAATGTATGGCTGTAAAAGTTGGACCATAAGGAAAGCTGAGTGCTAAAGAACTGAGGCCTTTGAACTCTGCTGGAAAAGACTCCTGCGAGTCCCTTGGACTGCAAGGCGATCCAAGCAGTCAGTCCTAGAGGAGATCAACCCTGACTGCTCTTTAGAAGGCCAGATCCTGATGTTGAAACTCAAAGACTTTGGCCACCTAATGAGAAGGAAGGGCTTACTGGAGAAGAGCCTAATGCTGGGAATGGTTGAGGGCAAAAGAAGAAGGGGACGGCAGAGAAGGAGGTGGCTGGATGGAGTCACTGAAGCAGTTGACGTGAGCTTAAATGGACTCTGGGGTATGGTAGAGGACAGGAAGGCCTGGGGGAACATTGTCCATGGAGTCGCGATGGGTTGGACATGACTTCCAGACTAACAGCAAGTTATATGGAACTGGAAGCTCTAGAAATCAATGCCCAGCTATTTGAGACAAATTCATGAAGATTTGATCCCCTTTCAAGTTATATAGTCTAACCATCATTATGTCTTTTAGTAGTAACTCCATTCTAATTAGGTACTTTGTAAAAATGCTTTTTGATCTCTCTTTTGAATCATCCTATGTGTTTCATTAGACAAGCCTAAGATGATGATGATGATTATTATTTCAGTGGTACACTTTATCTGCTTTTTGTAAATTTCCCTCAGCCTCCTCAACTTTCTGTCTTCTTGGGCTAGTGGGCTACAAATTTTGTCTAGGTCAGGCATATGATAGATTAATTAGACATGATGAGAGTCATAGCCCAATATACCTCATTGGCTCCAATGAGTTTTATGAGTGACAAGATTCTAAGTATTCTAAGAATGTAAATGTAAATGGGCAATGGCTGTCAAAGGAAGGCAGAAATTTCCCATGAAAGGGGAGCATTGGAATTAAAGGAGCTATAATTAAAGGAGCTATAAATTCTGTATTAGTTTTATTCAGTAACTGTCCGCAGTCTATCAACTGTCAATGTCTATCACATTGTTCATGCTTTCATTATGTCTGAATTCTGATATGGCAACTTATATTCCATAAAATATGAGATGCAAGTTGAAGCTATGTGAGTTGCTCAGAACCAAGGAATCTGAGAAAAAACTGAATCGTGTTCTGTGGGGTAGTTAAATTCTACAAGCAGTCCTTGGTTTATAGTCATTTGTTTAATGACTATTCAAAGTTAGAATGGCACTAAAAGGAGTGACTTATGACCAGGTTTCACACTTATGACTGTTGCAGCATTCCCACAGTCATGTGATCAGACTTTGGGTGCTTGGCAACCAGGATGTATTTATGATGGTTGCAGCATTCCAAGGTCATGTGATCGGCATTTGTAACCTTCCCAATTGGCATCTAGCTAGTAAAGTCAATGGGGGAAATCCAGAGTTGCTTAATGACCTCATGATTCTCTTAATGGATTTGATTAAAAACTATGACAAAAGTTATAAAATGATGTGCTCACATGTGCCACTCATTTAACAACTCTGTTGCTTAACAATGGAACTTTGGAGCTCAATTGTGATTGTAGGTCGAGGACTATCTGTGTTGTATTGTTTTTTATATGACACAATGCCTTCTGGTTTGCTGTCAACTGTTTAAATGAAGATTTGTTTCTCCAGAGCTAAGTGAATTTCTGCATGGTGTTAATTGCATGAAAGAAAGAGCTGCTATATAAGATAATTGGAATGGAAATAGCTGCAGCAGATGGTCCTCCTAGCAGAGTTCACTATCCTGATTCATTGTGCAAAAAGATTTCCATTTGGAAGGTAGAACAGGTGTGAGTTAGCAGTTTGCACCTACATAAATTTTGTTTTAAATTTTATACAGATACTTCTTAAACATTTTAATTTATAAATCAATATAAAGTTTTAAATTGACTGCATTAAAATCATGGCTAACCATTTCATGTAACAGGATGTAACAGGAAGGAGGATTATTTTTTGTTGTTGACCTGGTAATTTCATTTTATATGTTACTGTCCACTTTGCTTTCCATCTAAAAATAGGAAATAAAGATTAGTTTTAAAAATAGAAATGATGAATGTTGAAAGCATTGTCTATTTGTGAAAAATAAAGTGACTTGTACAAACTTAAAACAGATATGCCCAGTGGGGGACAGCTGCCAGGAAAAGAAAATTATTTTCCTCTTGCTGTCTCCTACAGCAGTTTTATTAAAATACTATTAAAATGCAGTAGGAAACTTTAACCTAATGCAAGCCATGATATTTGGGCAAGAGGGAAGCACCCAGCCACAGCTTCACCTTTCTTAGTGATGGTTGTGAAACATTTGGGCTGCTGGAGAAACTATTGTGGCAGAAAGGCAATGAAGGGACAACTAAAGTTGAGGAATGTTGAAAGTTTAAAGCTTAAAAAGAGAAATAGGTAATTTTTCAAGTTTGTGGGCAGTCCACTTTTCTTTTAAATACTTTTCAGACTAAGGGTATACAGATTTTTGTGCAACAGTTTTTCATTTTTGTACAAGAGATTGGTGCTGTCTTTCTCTTCACCCAAGGATAAATTCCTGGATCTAAATCCATTTGGATCTCATGCTAAGAATTTGCACGGATGATAACTTATCTACTTGCCAACAACTTGTAACTATATTAAGTAATTGTTAATCTGTATTAATACTGTGAATGGTTTAAAATTCATTCCAATCTCCTTTTTCTTTGATGAGCTATGATACTTTCTAGGAAGATTTTTAAAACACTGCAAGCCTTATCTTCTGCCTCATGCCTGATTAGCAGTGATTTTAAGGTATATAGGTTTGGTTTTTATACAGTAAAAACAGTCATCTGTTGATTGAATAACTGTCAACTGCATGTTGTGAAGCAGGCTGCATGTTATCTTAGCTCATTGTTGACAGGATGAGGAGATAAACTGTCCCCTTTCAGATGTGAGATAATTAAAATATTCCTTAAGGATGAGATGGAACAGGTGGTGACTTTTTGTTTTCAAAAGCCCAGGTAGTTACTGCACTGAGGAGGAGTGGTTGGCTTTTTGCCCATTTTGTTGGCAAGGCCCTTTGGGTTTCAATGTGCTGAACAAAAAGTGTTTTCTTTCCTATTAGGGGTAAAAACAAGATAAAAATTAACTTTGTACATGGATTCGATTTGCAGCAATGGCAATTGGAAGGCAAAGCAGATTGCTTCTATTGGCAGAATTCCAAGCTTGCTCTAGAAATTCTATCTCTGCTTATATCAGTCTGGTAAAAAACAAGCAGTTTCACACTATGAAATTGATTATTTGTGTCATAAGGTAATAATTGATATTACCAATAATTAATGTTTAAATTAATTATAGAATAATTTAAATGGTATGCCTGATTTGCATTATAAAAATACAAAACTGCCCATTGAGTATTCAAAAAGTAAAGTTTGCTGTTGACAATATATAATATAGCTGGATTAATTTGAATCTCAAGATTGACAGTTAATGTGTTTGACATGTCTCTTGAATATGTTTCTTTAAATACTTCTTCGCTTTTGAGTTTGTCTTGAACTACTATTTTAGGGATCAAGATAAAATATATTTTGACCAGAGTTTCTTTGCTTGACTTGCTTTTATATCTTTGTGAGCTTTTCAGATGCATTCCTTTCTAGAATAGATGAGAAGGCTGATGGGTGCGAAGTAGCCAGGGGTTTACAGCAAATATTAGGTAGGGAGAAACATATAGATATGAGAAAACACCAAGAGACTGCCCACATATGTTCTCACTAAGGAGCCTTTTGTAATCATAAAAACTATTTCAATCTGTACTGTTTAATGAATTAATACATTATAATGCAAGCTTTTGTGCTGTCCATCTTGCATGTTCATTAGAGCAGGGGTCGCCAACCTTTTGGACCTCAGAGACCACCAAAACCATAATATCAAATCCTGAGGACCCCTGATACAAATTTTGACTGATGGTGGCTTGCTGACATTGGTAGGAAAGTTGGTCCCCTATTCCAGAGTTGCAGTAGTCACAGGAATAGTCCTTTGGTCATCCCGGAGCAGCTCTCCTCCACCCGGATGCACTGGCCTGCCATGGAGTGGAGGAGCTGCTCCGGGATGACTGAAGGGCCAGTCCTGTGATTCCTCCCCCGCTGTTGGTCTTCCATTTCCAGTCCGTGTGGCTCTACTCAAGGTTTGCGCTCGGCCGAAGGATGGGGGCCAGCGGGTGGGCGGGCCATGTAGGTGGCGCAGCCTTGTGTCCCCGCGCAGCCTGGATTAATTGCTTTGGGGGTGACATTTCTCTGCGGACCACCAAAATTTTCTTGCGGACCACCAGTAGTCCCTGGCCCATCAGTTGGCGACCACTGCATTAGAGAATGGCAAATTTAAACTGCAAATACAGTGAAGATCAGTCGAAGCGTAGTGGACAGCAGGAGATCAGCGGATCATTCTGTTGCTAAGTTGAACTTAATTCAGCTTCTCAACTATATGTAGTCTTTGACTTACGACCAATTGTTCAGCGACCGTTCAGGGCTACTTATGACCCAGATTTGAAGTACCAATGGCTCCCCCCTCCCCCCATTGCATTTTGATCACTTGCAACCAGCCTGCATTTACATCGTGATTATGATTTACAGCATTTTTTTCCTGGAAAACAGCAGTTTGCTTAACAACTTCAGCAAAAGTAGACAACTTGGTTGTGATCACATAATGACTGCCTAACAATTTGTTAGACCTACAACTATAATTCTGGGCTCAGTTTATGGTTGTATGTCGAGGACTACATATATGCAGGAGTGAGAATGGAGTAAACAGGCTACAGTATAGTATTTTTATTTCCTGTTCTATTCTTTCAAGGCAGGTGGGATAATTCACCTCCCAGATTGCAATATGAACCTTGCAATGTAGGGCAGTTAACTATATCATCGGTCCCCAACTTTTCTGGCTTGGGGGGGGGGCAGTTTCTCACCCACTACTTCCATGGCCTAGTTCCCAATGAACTGCAGACTGGTACTGGGCCACGGACCGGGGGTTGGGAATCCCTGTTTTATACATGCCATTCAAGTTCCTGATAGTATTCTGTGCTCACATGAGGCATAGATGAAAAATTGCTTTTATGTGAACTCACGGTTCGAACTAGATAGATTTGTGCCTCAGACCATCTTTCATGCTATGTTGCCTTTATATTATGCCTTAAAATATAACACATACTGTGTGTGCAGTTGGAATATAAGCAGTTACCTTTATTTTGCAGATTTGTTTGCTCTTTCAAGTGGAAGGAGACGTGCCAAGTGATCCTTGATTTCTGTTCAGGCAGAGTTAATTTCAAGGCAAGGTAAGTTTTCCAAAAATATAGAAGTCTCACTGCTATTATCATATATAAAACAAAGTTCCATGAGTTTTCTCCAGCTGTTGGAAAAAGTTCATTAGAAGGAATATCTTTGGTTTCAAGAGTTTCTGAATGTATTTGAATCCAATTTTTTCAGCCTTTTTGCACGCATATCCAGAATGATAAAAAGTTTCCTTTTGTTCACATTTCTGACATATCTTCAAAGTACCTTTATATACTTTCGGTAACAAATACTATAGCATTTATGAAAATTCTTTTTAGGATTATAACACAGTGTGAATTTCAGTCCTTTCATCCACATATTCTCCCATTGTTCCCTTTGAATATTACACTCAACCTTTTAAGCCCATTTTCTTATACATTCTTTTACTTACTCATATTCTGTATCAAATTTAATAAAAGTTTATACATGTATGAATTGAAGGACAATGCAATGCAGAACTGCAGCCACCCAACTTGCTGAGCCATGCTTAAGACTGCAGGGATGCACCAATTCATTCCACCCACCTATCTGCACCCCACCCCTGACGGTGCCCTTTTGGCTACTCTGCTCAGTAGCAGTAGGCTGCAATACCATGGCTAAGCTGAAGGGTTAACACTTCACAAGAAAGGCTCAAGATTCAGAAGGATCTTGACAGACTTGAACAACAAATGCAATTCAGTGACCAGAAAAGTAAGATTTTACACTTAGCCAAGAAAATCAAATGTACAAGTATAGAATAGGTAGTATCTCACTTGAGCAGTAACTAGAAGGATCTAGTGGACAGTCACTTAAGTATGAGCCAGCAGTATGCTGCAGCCAGCAAAAAAGCACATACGTGTGTGTGCGTGCACACACACACACACACACACACACACACACACACACACACCCCTTACCTGGGACTCTGCTTAATGACCTGTGATTCTCACTTAATCATGGCAGCCGGGGGTGCTGAGATTGCTGTCACAAGAGAAGAAAGTGACATGATAACTCACTTAATGGCCACTTCGTTCAATGACTGAGATTCCAGTCCCAATTGTGGTTATAAATTAAGAACTACCTGTAGATATATGTAACAGTTCTGCTGTTGAATCGTTTATTGTATCTGGCCTTATAGCTGTAATAAATTGATTTGATGTGAAAATTCACTAAGATCCTCAGTGTAGTTATAACACAGTTTCACTTTTTAAAAGATGAAATGCCTTCCTAGTAAGCAGTAGCAATAATTCTTCATAAATCTCCAGTGTGCTGAGTAGAGAATCCAAGGAATAGGAAAGGAATGGGTTAACTCTACTCTTCTACTCGGAGACTGAGTCAATCAATCTTTTGGTCACCCTCCTTTGCCCGTGCATGAGAGCTTGCTACCCTTAAAGGGAGCAGAGGCTGGTTTCAACTTATACTTCATGTCCGTCTGCCAATGGCGAAGCCACAGTAATTGACGGGCCGCCACCGAAGAGGCAATGGCCCTGGAAGCAAATTTGGCGACATTCAAGGTAGTATCCGCTGAGAATTCCATAGCCGCTACCAGTTTGTCCATGTCCTGGTGTAAGCGGAGGTCACTAGGTGGAACCCTTGCTTGCGTCTGGCGGAGCCAGAGCAGTGAGGCTCTGTTGAAGAATGAGGCAGCTGTAGCTGCTTTGACTGCCCAGGCAGCTGCCTGATGCATCTTGCAGAGGGTTATACATGAGACCCTAGTTCCACCCTAGGCACAAAGTTAGCAGAGTGACCTTGGGTCAATCACTCTCAGTGTTACAAAAGAGGCAGTGCAAGCCATTTCTGAAATCCTCCCAAGAAAATTGCAGGCAGTTGCCAGGAGTCAAGACTGACTTGAAGGTACCAAAAAGAAAAGTTTACAGAAAGTAAATTCATTATTTAGGAGTTTAACGAAGAATTGGTACTTGAAACCAGTATCCTGTCACAGTTTGAGTTGAAGAGGTATTAAGGAGGTGGGTTACAACTTAGTGGCCCTCTGTCATCACCAACTTGATTCAAATGTGTTTTTTTTCCTGGAACTCCTTTCTTCAGAAGGAGAAAACCCAGAAAGCTTCCATGACTATCAACTAGCAGTAAGAAGACACTATGAAACCTCTTTAATTTCCCCACATATGGGCAAAGTTAACCATAGTTTTAACTGGAAAACTGTAACTATCCTAGCCAAGTCAAGTGGAAGATGTTGTATAGATTATCTTTCCTTTTTTCTGCTGTCCAGGGTTGCTGCAGTGTGTTTGTGCTCATCTAAATAGAGGTAAGAACTCTAGATGAGCACACACTGGTACAAGTTGATAACAAAACTATTTTCCTATAAAAACTGTAATGCTTCAGAGACATTACAAGTTGTCAAGGCATTGTAACTAATATTTGAAACCCTGAATGGTTTATTTTGGCTATAAAAGAAATCCTTGGTGGAAAGAACAGATTACAATTTGCAGTAAGGACTTGGGGAACTGACAAATATAGTTAGTTGCTAGACATAAAAAAGTAACAGGCTTGAAGTTTTGTTAAAGAATTCTTAAAGCTTATGTGATCCTAGTGTTGTCCTTTTCTCCCTTCAGAAATTATTCAGTAAATACACTTCCCTTACTACAGAGGAACAGCCATTGATGTTGGTTAAATTTTCTCTGTTGACAGATAAAAGTGAAAGAATTTATCAGAGATGTCAAAAACAAACAAATCAAAATCAGGGTCCCGTTCTTCTCGTTCAAGATCTGGGTCTCGGTCTCGGTCTCGGTCTTTCTCAAAGTCTCGGTCTCGGTCTCGATCAGTTTCACGATCAAGGAAACGAAGGCTCAGGTAAATATTTTGGGTTTGGCAGATTTTTGCCAACAAATGCTTCACCTTCAGATGCTCATATGAAAAGAATGTCTACTGTATTACAACTGCATCCCAGAAGTTCTACTTCAATAATTTTATCAAAATGATTCTTAATCATCCATGAAAAGAAAACCTGAACTTTCCATAATTGGGAAAGGATTCTTTTGGGAGGTAGTTTTTGGCCACTGGCAAGTATTTGCTTTTCTTGTTCTTTTGTTGTTGAGGAATGCTATAAATTATAAGAAACATTTCCTGTTCTGTAAATTGACAGATAAAATGAGAGTTGCTTAAAAATTGTGTTTTAGGGTTAGTCCCTTTCTCCTGTTCAAGAGCAAAAAGTAGCTGCAGTATGTGTAAAATGTCTTGATTTCTTTTCAAAATCTTCAAGCTTTGAACAATGCAGTTACATTTTAAGACCTTGTAAGTAGAGAACAGTTTTATACAGATAGAAAGCTAATGATTTCAACTCCCTGATCTGAATATTGTGGTGCTGCTGGTAACTAAATTCCAAAAAGCAAGAGATAATATTTTGTGTGATTTTCTGATTCCTTATCAAAGTTTGGACTCCTAAATAAAAAGGAACAGTTCTTCAGATAAACTCAGATTACTGCTTGCCTGTTTACGTGGTTACAATGCTTTTCAGAAATCACTTGGTCTCCGAACAGATTTCATTTCTTTGTCTTCCTGTTACTTTTAATTACATGTTTAAATAATTGAAAATACTATGTGTTCTGTTAGGCTACAGACACAAGTAATTGTTAATAATTAGAATGTATTTTTTGAAAGAAATATGTGAGAAAGGCAACTGTATCATGCAGTGAAACTGAATGGCTTTCCTTCCAGGGGACAAAACCACTAGGAGCGACTGCCTAAGGCTGGGAATAGCCAGCATTATCAGAGGTGGTATGCTACCAGTTTGGCCCGGTTCTGCCGAGCTGGTAGCGGCAATGAACAGCGGAGACCGAACCGGTTCTCTCCGCTGCTCTGCTGTTGGGCCCACCCGCTCGATGGACCTCCCAGACTTACCATTATCTTCTGCTTTTGAAGCGCAGCTGCTTTGCGTGGCACAGAAGAGTGCTGTGTGGCAGCTGCTGAAATGACCGGGAGAGTGCAGGCTTGCAGGAGGTGAGTTGGATCACCTCTGCACCTGTGCAAAGTGTGTGTTTGGCGCAAAGTGTGTGCACGTAAAGTGTGTGCACGTGCGGAAAGTGCGCCCACCAAGCCACGCCCACCGAACCGGTGGTAAAAGTCTCTGAATCGAACCATTGAGCAATATTCAGAAAAGCAAATGGAAACAGGCTCTGCGTGCAAAATGTCTCTAGATGTGGAAACCTGTTGGAGAAATTTTGTGATGATTTGATTAAAGAAGCAAAATGGAAAAAGCCAGCATGTACAAATCATTTGGGAGAAATTTAGCAATCTCTCAGAGGTAGAATTCGTTTTTTCAGGATGGCTGTGGACCATAATCCTTTGGTGGAGGAAAAAGCTGTAGCAGCTGGTTGCTTTCAGTGACTCAGTTGGGAAAATTGGCTGGATTGTATTTGTATCTCTCTGGAGAGTTTATATTTTCTTCAGCTTGACAGTCTGTTTAGTTCATGGCATGAGTCAGGCATTTGCCTCTTTTCATTTCCCCTAACTTTGTGGAGTGATTTTAACTATTGATTATTTAGGCCAAACAAAACCCTCTTTACTGTTGCACAATTTGGGCAGCATTCCATGTTAGCCTGTCTTTTGAAATGATTTTTTGTGAACAACCTCCAGGCAACTGGTCTTCAGTAATTGTTAACATAACCGCTTGGGGACTGGCTCTTCTGTGGGCTGATTAGTTCTTTAAGAACTACCATTAATTGGCTCGCTTTCACTACATGCACTAGGCTGTGTGTCTGTTTTGTCTTTCTTATGTTCCTGGAACTGTTTGCGAATGAGACAGTATCCCAGGTAAGTCGGTCTCTTTCCTATTTTTTATCAGGGAGGAAAGTGTATTGTGTTGCTACACAGCAGCGACTTTTTATGTTGACCTACATCCTTGTAACAATGCTGCAAGGTATATTAGGCTAAGTATGTATGTTCCAAAGTCAGAATCTGGGTTTTCCTAATCATAGTCTTGGCCTTCTAACTACTTTGGCTTTCTAAGGTGATGTTAGCTATATATTTTTTTAACAAAATAAAATGGACTTGCTCAAAACTATTCACGTCACAAAGTACACCTCCAGTGTTATATGATTTTCCTATGTAATCATAAGGCTTTGTTCAGCTTTATAGTAGGTTTCAACTTTTACTACTACAGTGATATAGAGCAGTTCTTTTCATTTTTTAAGTGTAATTTCTCTGTTTTCAGTTTTAATTTACTGGTTTCATTCAATCCTTGCCAGGTTTGTTCTCTGTTGCAACAGGAGTTTTAGAAGACTAATAGTCCTTTGAGGTAGGCTAGGCCAGGCTAGGTCAGGAAAGAGGCATCACAAGAATTCCAGTAAATTCTCTTATAGGGTATAATAGTAGAATCTTGAAAGCCTGACAGAGTTACTGTCTGCCTTCTTATGAGTTAATCAAAGACAAGATTACCTTGAGATTCTTTCTCATCCCTTCCTCTTTCTTAGGGCCAAGCTTGTTTATGTAATCATTCTTGCATTCTTTTTTTGAAGTTATTTCCCTGCTCCTCTCTCTACAAAGATAGATGTATTGTAGTTGATATTTAGAAGTGACTGCTTCTTTCTCAGGACCTGTGTATCTTAGTAATGTTTTTGTAGGAAAATAAAAGCAACTGCAGTAACCAATTTCTTCTTCTAGTTGGTAAATTCTTCTTAATGGTAGCTTTTTAGTAAAGAGGATTGTTTTGAGAAATTCTAGAAAGGGAATCTTTATCCTGCCATGCAAGAAAGAACTGGTTTTTGAATTACATTGAAAAAGATTGTGTATATTTATCAAATATCTTTTTTCTCCTCAGTTCTAGGTCCCGTTCAAGATCATATTCTCCATCTCATAACAGGGAGAGGAACCATCAGCGAGTATACCAGAACCGGGATTTTCGAGGTCATAACAGAGGCTATCGGAGACCCTATTACTTCCGTGGAAGGAATAGAGGGTTCTACCCGTGGGGCCAATATAATCGAGGTGGTTATGGAAATTACAGGTCTAATTGGCAAAACTACCGCCAAACATACAGCCCTCGAAGGGGGCGTTCTCGTTCTCGGTCACCAAAGAGGAGGTCTCCCTCTCCAAGATCCCGAAGTCATTCTCGAAACTCTGACAAATCATCATCTGATCGTTCAAGAAGGTCTTCATCATCTCGGTCATCTTCTAATCACAGCAGAGCTGAGTCCTCCAAACGTTGGTCATTAAAGGAAAAGAAATCTTCTAAGGAGGCTCGGGGGTCCCAAAGTGCTGGGGACAACCAAGGGGATGACTCCAAGGAACAGCCCTTCTCAGGAGGAACTGCCCAGGATGTCAAGTCTTCGGAGGGGTCAAAACCCTGGCAGGATGTGGGAACCTACGGCACGAGTGCAGCCTCAAGGGCCTCTGCCATGACAGAGTTGAGTCCCAAAGAGCGGAGTCCAGCACTAAAGAGCCCTCTCCAATCAGTCGTAGTCAGGCGCCGATCACCCAGGCCAAGCCCGCTTCAGAAGCCCAGTCCGACATCTTCCAATCCTTCCCAGCTGGGCTCAGCTCTGCAGAGTGGCAGCTCCTTTCAGGCAGCCTCACATCAGTTTGAGCATGGTTTAGCCAGCCTGAGCCCAACCAGGAAGAGCCCAGTATGCAAAAGCCCCACAACGATCACTTCCATTTATGGGGCCTCTCAGAAGGAGGAAATAGGGTCCGCCTTTTCCAAGAGGCAAGTGGTCTTAATTCCTAGAATTGATTAATTGTTCCTATTTTGGTTGGATGCATAGTAAGTTGTTCTTGGATATTTACTGCTTGCATGGAATTGGATCCAGACTAAATTTGCTGCTATTTGTTTCACCGAAACCAGCGAGATTTAAATCATAATGAAGAGCACTTTATGTACCTAAACCAGGCTTAGTTTGCATCCAATCCATTTCAAGAAAAAAGTAAATTAAATTAGAAGAAATAAAAGTGGTATTTTGGGAAACTATTCCATATCCTGAATGCATGTTTTACTTGGGTAGTTTTAAATACAGGTAACCCTCAACTTAGAAGCATTAGTTTAGTGATTGTTCAAAGTTACAATGGGACTGGAAAAAGTGATTTCCAACTGATCCTTTGCACGTCTTATAACTGTTGCTGCAATCCCCCACATGACTTTTGCAGCAACCCCCACGTGATCAGAATTTGGTAACTTGGCAACCAGGTATCTACCAATGGTTGCAGTATCCTGGGGTGTACGTGTCATGTAATCACTATTTGGGACCATACCACTTGGCTAATGAACAAAGTCAATAGGAGAAGCCAGGTTTACTTAATAACCGCACAATTTGTAAACAACCATGTCAGAAGTTATAACATCAGGCATGACTCCCTTAACAACAGAAATTCCGGTCCCAACTGTGGTATTAGTCAAGAGCTACCTATAATATTATTCACATAAATAGTTGAAGGCAATTTTGATTAAAAGTTAATTGAATTTCAGTAATATCACATTTCAGATTCAAAGCCTTACTAAAAATTAATATTTTCAGATATTTTAAAATCTTATTTATATATCTTAGAAATTAGGAGATACATTTTCAAGTGGTTCGCATTCTGATTTTACTGATATGTACAAATTAGGTACATATATAGTCTGAAAAATGGCCCCCTGACAGGTTAAATGCTGTTTTGATTTGGGATTGGATTCCAGAATTCACCTTTTTCATGCATTTTCCAGGACTGTCTGAAACAGTCCCGCATGACTGAGTTTCCCTTGTAAAACGTTGGTTTTAAATTAACCAATTCCCTGTTCTGTCCACATGAACAGAGTTTTTATTACACTATAGTTAGCAAAAAGTCAGCTTGCAATTGGAGCTTAGTCTTTGCCTGAATGAGCTAGCAAGTTTGGAATGAATGGTTAGAATGGAACTTGTGAACAGTAGAGCCAGGGAAACCTGAAACCCATGCTTTTTGTGAAACCCAACCAGTAGCATTGTCCACACTAATTGAAATGGACCAATCACCTGTGCTTTAATGTTAGGCAGGCAGTAGAAGAAACTTCAGGCTTGCATTTTCTGCATCCCTGCTTTGGGGACCCTAAGTTTCTGTTTTAGATTAAACCCAGTTCGTGGCTTTATCCAATACAAATCATGGATCAGAGTGGCTAGTGGAAACCAATTATCCTGTGACCTATATAACCTGATGTTTACTGCCACTAATCCTAATGAAAGGAACCACATTATTTTCAGACCTTACATAGCAAAGCACGGCTAATTGAAAAGAGAAGCAAAAGCTGAATCTGGGAGCAGTGCTAGAAGGAGGGTGCATAGAGGGTGCTAGAAGGAGGCTTGCCTAGGTTCAGCCTTATTCAACTTAAGGGTTATTTGGGGGGGGGGATAAAGAGCTAAAAAACATCCCTATATCACCAAAGGGGTATTTACTTTAAATGTAAAAACATGAATTTTTAACACAAAAATGCACAAGTTTTAGCACTATTATTAGATTATTATCCAAGAATGGCAGTTTATTAGGATGCTTGTTGAGCTTTCCTGAAGGATTTAAATCCTGAATGTGTATTAGAATGAAAAGGCCCTCTCCTCCAGTAGGATTCAGTCTTGAAGAGAAATGGCACAAACTCTGGGCAGTGCAAATTTAGAGAGAATTAACCCACCCATTTCTCTCTTTCATTATTGGGGATTGAGTGGCAGGGCAGAGCTGTCATTTAACTAATATTTGACACTCCTGCATGAAGGTATTTTTCTCTTAAATATAATATTAGCTTATTTTAAAATAAAGATTTGATAAATAGCAGTAGCACTCAGACTTATATGCTGCTCCATAGTGTTTTACAGGACCCTCTGAGAGGTTCACAAAGCAATGATTTACAAGATAAATTAGGCAATGCAACTATGTGGCTATTAATTCTGGGCATAATATAAAATTAGACCTCTGCTATCCAGTGGATAAATTTTTGTATTCTTATCAGGAAATTTTTAGACATTACTGGAATATTATCAGAGCTGCATTGGGGTTGCTTTCATAGCTATCATTTATTTGTTGCTATGTGACAACACAAGATTTGGTGATCCAAGGCAGAGTAAAATTTGAGTAGATTGATGGCTTTATATTCACAATATGGGGAAAAACAGGAATATATTCCCTCAGTTTACCATGTTAAATGGTATATTTTAAACTTAGATTCTTCTTTTTTGAGAAAGTTCTAAAATGGCTTAAACTAAATAATGCAGGATACATGAATACAAAAGAATTGTATAACACTGCATAACATAGGAATATTTTTGGAGGTGATAGGAGATTGGTCACAATTTAAATAGAAATCTTCAGACATATTATTTTGGAATTTTTTTTGTATTATAAACATAGAAATTTGTTGAACTTCTCTGTTGAATTTCTGCATGTACAACTTAGATTTTTAACATTTGCACCTTTAATCATCCATTACTGCAAATAAGGTAGTGTAATCAGATTTCAGAACACAGCTATAATGATAGTTCAGGAGCAGAACCTTTTTGATATGCTTTCAGAAGCATTTAGCAAGATATTTGAAAGAATGCAGAGTATTTATCATTCTCTGGAATCCATTCTTGGGCTTAATTTCTAGCAAGTGTCAGTAGCTGTTCAAAAGTCAACTTGTACATTCAATAAAAATTAAATAATGAAAGTGACAGTTGTGATATACATCCTTGGGCAGGAACATTACTTTCATGTTATGGAAACATCCATATTAATATACGGATGTTAATTTTAGCTGATTTGGCAATCTTGGTAATTACACATTCCTTTTAAAAGCCCATTTAGTATGGAAGCATATTGGTATTGTAGCTTAAACTGTTTTGAGAGCTAGATGCAATAATCACTCTTATCAAATTAAATCGTCAGATCTAGTTAAATATTGCCATTCTTTGATAAGTGTTCATTTCCTCCCAGCCAATTAAGTATTTTCCCCATTAACTTTTTTTGCTTTTATTTGTGTTTTGAATTGTCTATAGCTTCCATAGGAGACATGCCTTCAAATATTTGAAGTAGCTTTTGAGCCTTTTATTTCCATTGTGTGTTACTTAAAAGCACAACAGTCCAAAGTGAAAATGTTGATGGGTTAATTCTTCAGAAACAGGTTTGTAAATGAATACACAGGTTGGGTAAGATCTTTTACATATTTTCTGCCTTCTAGCTGTGGCAAAAGCTTGTAGAAAGATTGACATTTTATTGCTGTTGCTAAGGTATTTGTTCCTAGGTTCAGGTGTTAAGCAATGCAAAAGAAGATAAATAAACGTCATGAAACAGGGTCTTTTCCAGGTGGCTTGATTAGATCTTACAGGAATAACTGCCTGAAATATCCCCTCTCTTTACTCATAGGTACCTGGAAGAACAAAAAGCTGAGAATGGGAAGGACAAAGAGCAGAAATTGACAAATGTAGAAAAGGACAAAATGAAAGAAAAAGGAAGCTTTTCTGAGATGGGATTAGCAGATGGTAAAACAAAATTGGATCCTTACGCCTCTAAAGCTGACACAGAAAAGATGTATCGTGGGAATCAGTCCCCAAAGCGCTATAAAGTTCGAGATGATTTTGAAAAGAAAATGGCTGAGTTCCACAAGGAGGCCCACTATGGCAAAGAGGAGGCAGAGGAGCCAGAAAAGAAAGGCAAAGGCAAAGGACGGAAGGAATCTAACTTGGATGAGGATGAGGATGAGGAGCCCAAGTTTGTGAAGACGGTGCCTACTTCCAACAAAGGCCAGGATGAAGATCGGGGGGGTAAATGGGAAGGCCTGGTTTATTTACCTGCAGCCAAGGAGAAGCCGAGAAAAGCCGAAGAGATGACGGAGGAGTCCTATTCGGAGTCCTCCAAGAAAGACGAGAGGCAGGCGGCCAAAAGAGCAGAAGCCGGGCACCGAGGGTTTGTTCCAGAGAAGAATTTCCGAGTCACCACCTACAAAGCAGGCCAGGAAAAAATGGCGACTTCTCCCCCACCTCGAAAGGTCCCAGAGAGCAGAGAGAAGCCGAGCATGCGGGGAGAGGGCCTGGCCACGGGCAAATCCTCCTTTTCCATTACCCGTGAAACCCAGGTCAATCTTCGAATGGATTCGTTTGATGAGGATCTTGCTCGGTGAGGCATTCGACATGTCTGGCTTTGTAGGGAAAGGATGGAAAAGGGAGGTTGGAAAAGGAAAAGGAATGCTTATTCTATTCCCCCTCAATAGAAAGGATAAACCAGGAGCTGTTTAAAAATAAGCTCAAATTTCTATTTATACAGCATTGTACTCGCTCTTGCTACTAAAAATATATGGGTGCCAATTGTTTTGTTAAAAAGATAGTATGAACTAAACATAATTTTAGCTAACATTTAGCGTTAACTCAAAAAATGGGGGCTTTTTTAGCACATAATTAAAAAGAAAATGTAACCCTCAGCCCAGGAAAAGTTGTGTGGATCTGGGTTACGCTCTTATTTAGAATGAAAGCTGAAAAAGATCCTCACTGAAGCACCAAAGGAGTGGCTATTATTGTTTGATGTATTTGATTTATATAGCCATTCTTCAACTTACAATAAAATACATAAAATATATTTTTAAAAAGCCCACATCAGAGTTGGGTGTCAAGCAAACAGTCAATCAGAATAGAAATGGAAGGAAGCTTGGAGGTGTTCTAGTCCAAGCCTCTGCTCGAGCAAAAAGCCCTGGATCATTTCAGACAGGTGGTTGTTCAGTCTCTTCTTGAAAGCCTCCAGGGATGGAGCACCCATAACTTCTGGAGGGAAGCTGTTCCACTGATTGATTGTCCTCACTGTCAGGAAGCTTCTCCTCAATTCCAGGTTGCTTCTCTCCTCAATTCGTTTCCATCCATTGTTTTTTGTCTTGCCTTCTGTTGCTTTTGAAAATAAGTTGACCCCCTCCTCTTTGTGACAGTCCCTCAAATACTGGAATACTGATATCATGTTCCATTCCCCTCCCCCAGTCCTTTTTTCTAGACTAGCCAAACCCAAATCCTGCAACTGTTATTCTTCATATGTTTTAGTCTCCAGGCCTTTAATTGCCTTAGTTGCTCTTCTTTGCCCTTTTTCCAAAGTCTCAACATTTCTTTTTGTAACTTGATGACCAAAACTGGATGCAGTATTCCAGGTGTGGCCTTACTAAGATTTTATAAAACAGTACTAATACACTCACTCAGAGTCCAGACTTGTGTACAAAACCACTCTTGGTGTAATTATAGGTAAATTATACATGTATATATGAGCTGCGGTGGCGCAGTGGTTAGAATGCAGTACTGCAGGCTATCTCTGCTGACTGCGTCTGCCTGAAATTTGGCAGCTCAAATCTCACGAGGCTCAAGGTTGACCCAGCCTTCCATCTTTCCGAGATGCAGATAGTTAAGGGCAATAGGCTGACTCTCTAAACGGCTTAGAGAGGGCTAGAAAGCACTGTAAAGCTGTATATAAGTCTAAGTAATATTGCTATATATAGAAAAGAAGCAATGCTTATTAGATCTCTCCTGAAATCTGACCCTTCTTCCTAATTAATGCTATTTTTTAATCTAAGTTAACTCAGATGCAGTTATGCCATTAGTGGTTTTCTCTCTGCCAGTGAAAATGAAGCTCAAATCTCTCTTGTTAAACATGACCAAAAAGCCCTTTCTAAGTCTGTGTTTAGAGAGTACATGGTGCCCAACAGTATTTCTGTCTCAAAGCTTGACAGTGCGAAAGTCTGAAAAGTAGCCTGCATTTTTGAGTGGGGAGAGAGAAGAGAAAACATGTTCACATAAATTGATATATTTTTTGCAGGACCTCTGTGCTAATCCTGATCCTTATTCAGCAGTTTCCATTGAGATCAATTCTAACTGTCACCCAGCATCTTAGTGAAGAACTGAGGGATGTACCCACCCACTCTGGGTTCCTTTCTTCACATAATGACTGCTTAACTTGCCTTTTTATACTAAAGCAACACAGTATTTGCTGCTTTCTTGAAACATTGCTTGTGGCTTAGTGGGCAGCGTTTTGTCCCTAGAGCTGTGAAATGAAAGCTATTCCCATTCCTCTCTTGTTGAAACTGGGCGACAGTGAGAAAAAAAATTAGCATGGATCTAGATTTGGAGAAATAATATCAGAGGAATAATCCTCAGAAGCTGGGGATATCATATCTTGACTTTTATGGTACCACATTTTACATCACTATGCTTTCCAGTCTGGAAGTGGCCTTCTATGTTCTGCAGCTATAACCCTTCATACATGATCTTTTGCGTGTGTTTTTACAGCCCAAGTGGGATTTTGGCACAGGAGCGCAAATTATGTCGTGATTTGGTGCACAGCAATAAAAAGGAACAGGAGTTCCGCTCCATTTTCCATCACATCCAGTCAGCCCAGTCCCAGCGAAGTCCTTCAGAGCTCTTTGCTCAGCACATAGTGACCATTGTCCATCATGTGAAAGGTGAGTTCCCTGGACTTTGTAGGCCATCCTGGCACTGCTGCTTTCTCAGAAATCGGTGCAGACTTCTGTATGTTTCTTTTCGGCAGAGCAAATGGGGAAATTCTTCCCTAGGGAAGATGTAGTGAATTCTGCAACGTGCAGGAGATTGGATTGATAACTGCCTTAGGCAGTGGGTTGGGCTAGAGGACATCCAAGGTCCCTTCCAGCCTATGATTCATTTCTATATTCTGGAACAATTTTTTTCCCTTCATTTTACCTCTTAGCTGATTTTGGTTCAGTTCCAGTTAAACTTCCATTTGGTTCTTCTAAGTTGAGCCAAACAGAAATAAATTAACCCAAATTATTTTATCTATTCCTGTGTGTGGCAAATTATTTATATGTTTACCGTTTTCATATATCAGTATTCCAGATAGAAATGACAGCAGTAGTTTAGGGTATTATAAACTCTGGGGAGGCTGTTTTGAAAAGAAAGTCTGCAGTAAGGGATTGCTGGCCCTGCATCCCAGAGGAGGGAGCTTTAGGCATCATGCTGAGATGAGCACATGGAATGGTAAAGATCTGTTTGAAAGAGATGGGATATATCTGGGAAGGAAGCCGTAAAAAGCTTGCAAGTTAAAACTAGTATTTTGAATGGTACCCATAAACCTAGAGGAAGCCAATGCAACATCTATAAAACCAGTTTTACTCACCTACCAGTTGTAAGCAACTACCTTTTATGCTAATTGAATTTTCCCAATAGTCTTCAAAGTCCGCCCCATATAAAATTTCCACTAGCTTTGAGCCAGTAGGAAAGCCCCGCTATTCATATTCAAAGTGGGAACATGTATTGATTCTGGTTCTTTCTGCCTTTTGCTGGACCCATGCAGTGGCTTTGTGGTACTGACAGATACAGTGAATATGCCTATCCCGGAACTAAACAGCTTCACATCCCTAGACATGAGTTGCCATTCAGGACCTTTGTGAACAATTGGTAAAAACATTGTCACGTGGAAAAGAAAAGTCTCCCCAAGTATTTTTATCGATGACTGAGAACATATGTAGCCTGGAAGATGCACACTGCAGGATTCTGAAGCCCTGCTATTGGACTGCACCAATCTTATTAGGAAACAATTCATAGGGGGAATAGGATAGAACAGAGTAGAACTTTATTGTCTCTTTAAATGTACATCAATTAGCATACATTAAAATGAAATTTCTCTGCATTCAGCTCTCAAAAGACAACCATTATACATATACCACATACACACAGCCAGAGAGACAGATTAGGCTGCCTGGATAAAACAGTTACTGGACTGTAGCCCATGGAGTAGCTGGCCTTCTCTGAGCCGAGAAAGAAAAAAATTTCCACATATGGCTTAGAATTATTGTCTGCTTCTTGTTCTTTCCACTTCTTTGTCTGCTTCCACCTCAGCAGTGAAAAAATGGATTTAAATGTCTTAAAACTCAGGTGTCTCTAATAAAAAGTCTAGGAACAGGATAGTTACGAAAGCGAAGAGTGGCATGGAATGCTCCTTATTTTTCAGGAGGCTCCTGCTCCACGTCCCGCTTAGTAGCATCAGGTGGCTTTAGTGCCAGGAGGGGCTTCCAGTTAAAAGACGTATACGTCTAAGCAATGAGGTGGATCCTCTGCTCTTTCTGTCTTCACCCCCCTCTTCACTTCTCTACTGTTTGCTTCTTGAATCTGTTGCAGAGCCCACTTTTATCTTGTCCTAAAGTCTATATACAATATTAACAATATGGTGTTTCCTCATCGCAAACCAACAGAGCATCACTTTGGGTCTTCAGGAATGACGTTGAATGAGCGCTTTACAAAATACCTCAAGCGGGCAGAGCAGGAGTCGGCTAAGAGCAAAAGCCCTGAAATCCACAGGTGAGTGGAACTTGGCATGAAAGCAGAGCAGGTGGGAGAACCGAGGGAGCCTTGGCATGGGACACACACAGGAAGAGAGATTGCAGGGGGTTAAGACTTGCATTAGAGCTGGACCCAAATGGTCTTTTAAAAGGTGCAGAACTGGGTGTATGATTTCCCTGGATTTTCACAGAGAAAGGAAAAAAATCGGGAAATCATGGGAACCTGGGAATCTGCAGGCTGCTGGAGTGGGGACCAAATAGACAGGACTCCATACATAGCACCCATTAACCTCATAAACGAAAGGAGCCCAAGCGCCCCCTATGAGGAAGGATCTGAAATTCTCTTCTCTTTTGAAATAATTTCTAACACAAAACTTAATTCATCAAAAATACTAAGAAGTGGTAGAAAAATGCAGGATAATTTCTATGCCTACAATTTGATTTTAATTTACAGCTGAAAATCATGAAGGCTTTGAAAGCCTTTGTAGTTCTTGCACAGCAAAATTAACCTGTCAGTTGACTGCTCAGTATTAAGCAGCTGATCAAGAGCAAGCTTTTGCCCAGATTCATCCCCTTCTTGGGCTCTGTGACTCTGTTTACAGTCACTCCTGGGATGGTCTTGTGTGTGAATTACAACCATTGCAGCATTCCAGGGTGACATGATTGAAATTCAGATACTTGAAAACTGATCCATATCCATGATGGTTGCAATGTCCTGCTGTGATGTGATCACCTTTTGCAACTTTCTAGCAAGCAAAGTCCATGGGGAAGCCAGATTTACTCAATAAGCATGTCACTAACTTAACAACTGCAGTGATACACTTAACTGTGTTGGGTTTAATTGTCGTAAGTCAAGCACTACTCTTAATGCACTTTACAGAGAGCTGCCCTTGAAGACTACTTGGAAGTTACAATTGGTAGCAAATGAGGTGGCAAAAGTAATTATGCCCTTTACCTGCTGCATCCAGGTGGTGTCGCTCCTTCTCAAGGTGCCTTGATGACCCCTGGTGCTAGTTGTCATCTGTAAGCTTTCATGGTGCAGGGCTTGGCCATCGGCAGTTGTGCCTGCCTGTCCAATAAGATTGGCCTGCATTGCTTCCCATCCATCCATCGATGGTGTCTGCTGGGAGTAGAGCCTCCTGTGTGGTTTGACCTGCCCTTTGGAACAGCCCATCCCTGATATCTGTCTAGCCCTGACCCTGCCTGCCTTGAAAAGACCACAGGCTTCGGGCCAGAGGGTTTTCTTTTACAAACTAAAGCTACCAGTAAAGGAGAATATTGGTAGCTCAAAGTTGAACCCTTCACTCGTAAAACTCTCCTCCCATACAGTGAGTCCTGGTGGTATAGGGTAAGCACAAGAACACCGTACAATTTTTAAAATCTATATGTTGTTAAAAATAAAAACTTTCATTGAAAAACAAACGTGCAGGATCCCAAGGCTGAAGAGAGAGCCACATTTTTGGAGCTGTTTTGAGCACAGCCAGGGCTGAGGCACCTTGGAGGGCTGCTTTTCCAGAATGCAGGTGGTGACAGACAAAACAGCCTTCCTAGGTCTTATCAGGTGATGCTGTTTAATAAATTAGACCGTATGGTGCGTAACCATCTCTGAATTATGCTGCTTGTGGTAGTTTCTTCCTCTGGTGAAGAAGTCATTTTTTTTCTCTTTCATTCTATTGTTTTTAATGTTATAAGCCCGAGATATGCATCAGTGGGCAACCATAGCAATGAGAAAAGAAATAAGGACTCCCTCCCACCAAAAATCCAACATAGCGATCTTAATGAAATAATTAAAATCAAAGGAATACACACTGAAAATTAAATTAATTAAAACTAAACAGTCTCCCAACTTCCTGGAGAGCTATAGCAGATAAGATAGAGACAGGCAACTTCCTTAAAACGGCTGAAAAATAGTTTGAAGAAAGCAATCTCAGTCTTTTAAGAGTGGAACAGAATTTGTTTACCTCTGAGATGATTTTACTCCCAGTCTTAAAATCCCCCAAAACACTAGTAAGAGGGTGAAACTGACTGGCTTTATTCATAATCTGAACATCAAAAAAGACATTTATTTTGTGTCTCTTAATCATGGCTTGCCTTTCTGTGTTTAGGAGGATAGACATTTCTCCAAGTTCTTTTAGAAAACATGGATTCTCACAAGAGGAGATCAAAAGTTCCAAAGAAGCCAGCTACAAGGTGAACGGATGCTTTTGATTTGTATTCATCTGTGTGCTTTGGGCATGAACTTTGGGTTTTTTAAAAAAGTGATTTTTTTAATTTAACTTGCTCTCTACTTAAGTTTGTGTTTTTCTTTCAAGGATGGGCATAATTCTAAAAATGAACTACAAAGGGTTAATTTTTATTAAAAAAAATGTATCAACAACCTTTGTGAAGTGGTTAGAAATATGGTAAATGACCACAAAATCAATTGAGGTTGAGCTTGAGACAAAAAGTGGATTTTTGGAAACAAAGTGACCTTGATGATGGAAGAGACTTTTTGTGATATTTTGATGCTTGTAAGTATAACTAAATCACTTGTCTTACCCGTGATATTTTCCAACCATATTTTCAAAAAGACATGCATGTCAGAAAGAGGAAATTAAATCAAATTGTAAATAAGCCGAATCAAAGAACCTTTTTGCTAATGTGACATTTCCTGTTGAATTCTATTAGTTTATTTTAAAATGCTGTTGAAAATGGAAGCCTTTTAGATATGCACAGTGAAATTTCAGTAGGCCCCTTATTTTAATATTATTTATAGTTTTTAAACAAAAGTATTTCATCTTTAAGCATTGTCTCGTCACCTTGATGCAAGTTTGTTTTAAAGTATTTTAACAATGCTGTGAAACTGTTTACTTTCCTATCATGCCTGTGTTCTGTTTACCAAAACCACTGTTGCTTCTGAAAGACAATAGATGAGCCCCCAAAGGTGAATGCAAAGTTACGTTATGTGCATGGGAACACATGAATAGGGACATGCTTCTGATTTGCAAACAAGAGCTTCTTAGCTCTGTGAGGAATGGAAGGATTGAATAGCTACATCTCCGGGATTGGATGGTGATACTTGGTAACAAACCAGTTTCCACTGTGGTGATAAAGTCATCTTTGTCTTCTGAACTGCAAAGGGTTGTTCTTCTTCACCTGTGGAACGCACAAGCCCATTTCTCCCAAGAACAAGTGCCAATTTCTGCTGAAATGGGGCTATCCTATATTTTTACCAGGAAGGGTACTATAGACTTGTGTAAGTACTGCTTTAACGGAGAGTTGGTAATGCTTCTCATTGGAGTCTTTGGCCTGTTATTGTGCGGTCTTGCCTTGTGCCAGACTGGAAGCTGCTGAATTGGGTCAAGGCCCTGCATGGATCAAAGGTTTCTGTAATAAGCAGCGAGACTTATGCAGATCTGAAATTATTTATTGGATGGATAATTGCAGTGCTTCCTATGAAGGCTTGGCTTTGCCATAAAATTTAGTTTTCTGACCGCAGTATTTTCTCTGGTTCCTACTTATTCCTTTCTCCTTTTCTGCTCTTGAGAAAATCTCTTAATCTCCAAGGATGTCTGACTGTTATCTGCAGTTCCATTTATTATGCAGGTCCTAAATAAATGTAACAGCAGTTAGCTGCAGTTATTTGTATCTTTATTGTACTTTCAAAGTTCAATGTTTCAAAGAAGTCATATTTCTAATACCAAATAGTAAGTTTGGCAAGGAGCAAGAAGGGAGGGAGGAGAAACATAATCGGTTGCTGAGCAGTTGAAGCTGGATCTGGGGTTCCTTTGGGTAGATGGGGGCATGAAGCTATGCAAGAGGCCCAGGCACCAGACTGCTTTCTCCTTCATTTAGTTTCCATCAACAGAAGTCTTTTCAGGCCTGTCTTTGTCTATGTATCCTTGATGTGAGTCTCGTGTTTGCAGTGCACAAATCTAAGTTTAAGTGGTGATTCTTAGCAAGAGTTTCAAAATGCATAGGTGTTGGAAGGAAGAGTGGACAAAAATATGGACTTATTGGGTTGATACTGCATATAAATTGATCCAGGGTGAAACTTCTGTGAAGCTTCTGAGGCTGAATAGCAGCTAGATGCTACTCTTTCTCGTTTTCTCTCAGTATCCACAGCCAGGCTTCCCATTGTTGGGGAAGGTATCCTTTTTTAGGAAGAGGGGGATTCTATGGTTTTTAAGTCAATTTCCTGTAGCATATGACATTTTTCCCTGTCCCAAATAGAAGTGATAGCTTTTGGTTTTATTTAGTGGTTGTGGCCCTTGAGATCTTGGCTCAGAAGGGTCTTGGCTTTGGTTGAATTTCTCTCTCACTTTACCTGGTTTAATAACTTGGCCAGGACCCTTCTATACTATGGCTGGGGGAGAAATGAGTCCAGAAAGAATGGGAGAGTTTCCCTGTTTTCAGACAATTTGTTTGCGAACAGCAACATAACGTGTGATGTCCTCGGTGGTTCCTATCCTAAATTAAGATCAACGCTGCATCTCTGAAGAAGCTGCTAAAGGCTCAGTTTAAAATCTTTTTCCTTGCTGTTTTTCTTCTTCCAGGCTGAGAGCAAATACAAAGATGACCCAGTTGACCTGCGCCTTGACATTGAAAGACGTAAAAAACATAAGGAGAAAGATAAGCGAGGAAAGTCAAGAGAATCTGTGGAGTCCAGGCCTTCCAGTCATTCAAGAGAACGATCAGCAGAGAAAACAGAGAGGCCTCACAAAGGCTCCAAAAAGAAGTAGGTTAGAAGGGAGTGCATATCCACCCCATCTTATTCTTTCCTTTCCTTTCTATTAAAATGGTTCCATGGCCTGCAGAACACACACACACACACACATACACACACACACACACACAGCGTTAGTAATGAGGAGAGTCTTTTTCCGCCTGCGTGTCCTCAAGATGTGTGGAGCTGTATTTCCAGAATTTCTCATTCAAGAGGAACATTGAACAATCTGATGCCATTTACTGCAGATTCATCAGGCTGTTCTGTTGGATCCAGCTGCCAGCTCATACGAGCAGGGAGGGGCACACTGTGTCCTCTGGGGAGGCTGTTTTTTAGGAATAATTTTAATTACGCCAGAATGTCAAAAGTAACCTCAATATTTGTGATTTGGTTCTATTCCCCATTAAGCGAGGAAGATGAGGCTCTGTCAAGTTGCCAGGATTCATGACGTCTAACGTAGCACTGTCTCCCTGCTTCAACTTGCTAAGAGGCAGTTCACATGCTGTTTCGGGGCCTGGGGAGATCGATCAAATTGGGTCTTATGCAGACTTTTTGCCTACACAGCCCCCCTTTAGAATGTTCTCATTTTCCCTTGTCTCTGTTAAAATGGAAAATGAATCCCTCAGTTTTTTTAGGAAAACTTGGATATTGAAAGATATATAAGAAGACAAAACAACAGGTTACCTTGTACAATGTATGTGCCTTTTTCACCTTAACAGCTGCTTCAACTGAAGCCAGTTTTGCAGTCCTACAGAAATTGAGTTTAGCATTTGAAGAGCTGCTTTCAAGAGAAACTCGGCCTGTGGGATTCTCCCTGGTGATACCTGGTACCCTGGTTTAAATGGATTGTTCACAGGTTTAACAAAGTAGCAGTAGCAGTACAGAAAGCAGTCAGTTCTTCCCATTTCATAGCTATAGAAATAAAATGTTGGTGAGCAAGAAGAGAGATGCCCAGTCTTTTTGCTCAGATCCCCCAAGATTGGGATTAAACAAATGTCATTCTTGCTCTTAAAATGGGGAAAATCTGAGACCTAATTATTGGCCCATTCGTTTATGAAGTGCAGTCAATAGAAGTATTTGCAGCCGCACATTTATTCTAGCTGCTATAGAAGGAAGAAGGTTGGCTGAGTGGTAATTTTGTTTTCAGGAATTAGATCTTTCCCTTGGGGGGAGAGTGGGGGGCCCAGGCAGCTACTTACACTTTTGTATCATTTGTTGGCTGTGGCTGCCCGGCTAAGCCCTCTAGAGCTCGAACTGGGCTGCGCAAGCGGTGGGCAAGCATGCATGCACATGCAAAGCTCCGTTTGTGCAAGTGGTGGGTGTGTGTGCAAAAACACCCCCCCCCCAGCCCGCACTGCCGATCTGCAGAGTCAGAAAGGTTGGGGACGGCTGCTCTAGACGTCAGTGTTCAACAGGGCAAAGGTGAGTGCAGGCCCTAGCCCATTTTTAAGGTAGCCTCTCCCCCCAACAAGTAAAGGGATGACTGAGTCTCTGTGATTCTGCCTGGAGCCAGCTCTTCTGTGTCTTTGGTGTCCCAGGAAGCATCGACGCGTCCGGGAGAGATCGAGGTCCAGCTCTTCGTCCTCACAGTCTTCACGCTCCTATAAAGCGGAGGAGTATCCGGAGGAAACGGAGGAGCAACGGGAGGAGGCCCCTGCTCCTGGCTTTGACAAGTCCCGCCTTGGCACCAAGGAGTTTGCTGGCCCCAGCGACCGGGGCAGAGCCCGGGGAATGTTTGTGAGTGTCCTTTCAGAGCATGCCCCTCCTGTGCCTCCATAAGTCATTACCAAAGTGGACTACTAAATTAGTTAGCATTAATTAATTTTAATTCAATTGATCTAGATTTCATCCTGGCCCAGCCTGCTTTCTAGTGCTCATGGCCAGATTTGATCCTTGGCCCGAAGGGTGTCTCGTGCTGTGATTTAGGATACTCTTCTGCTTTGAGCTCTTTAGGCCCCTGCTTGAAAATAACATATCTCAACATTTTCAAACTCTGATGGAGCATAAACATGGACAGATCTCTCCAGAGTGTTGTTTTTTTTTAAGTTGAACCTAATCAAAGCAGCCTGTGACTTCCAGTTGTCTTGAAGTCCTTTCCAAAGGCAACCGCCTCCCACCCTCACCCTGTTTAGGTTTCCCTTTCCCATTTGCGTAATTGCCCCCCACCCCAGAGCAAATGGACAGAAGGGGCTTCAGACTCAGAAGCCTGCTCTGCCTCCTCCTCCTCCTCCTCTTTAGCAGCAGTTCCGGGCCAGAGGCCGTGGCTGGGGAAGGGGTGCCTTTTCTGCCAACACCACCACCAACAATAGTGGCACCAGCGCTGACTTCCAGAAGCGAAACCGGGAGGAGGACTGGGACCCCGAATACACACCCAAGAGCAAGAAGTACTACTTGGTGCGTGAGCTCTTCCTCCCATCGGGTGGGGCCAGGCCAGCCTGACCCTTTGGGCAGAGCTTGCCTGGGTTGCGATTCAGCCCCCCGACCAGAGCCAGGCTCCCATTTGCAGCAAAGGAAGAGGGGGGAGTGGGGGTCTCCGTGGCCAGAGCTTACCAGCTGACTCCCTTTTCTCCTTCAGCACGATGACCGGGAGGGCGAAGGTGGCGAGAAGTGGGCGAGCCGGGGCCGGGGCCGGGGCCTCTTCCCCCGAGGCCGGGGCCGGTTCCTGTACCGCAAGTCAAGCACCAGCCCCAAGTGGGCCCACGACAAGTTCAGTGGCGAAGAGGGCGAGATAGAGGACGACGAGAGCGGGCCAGAAAACAGGGAAGACAAGGATGTCCTCCCACCCGTGGCAGAGTAGGAGCCTCTGGTGCCACGAGGATGCGGGGGGAGGGGAGGTGTCTTCGATCCTGATTGGCTAGTTGAATGTTTTCCTGCTCTTATTCCTGATTCCTCAGTGAGCCTGGAGGACGGTAGAGTTGTGCCCACTATTTTTGGCAATCATTTCTGTCTTTTTTAAATGTGGTGATAGAGATGAGTAACGTCTTGCTCTTTTGTTTTCCTTTTTCCTGTTTGTGGATTTAAAAAAAATCCTTTATTTTAAGCATTTACAAATATATTGATAATATGTCCTTAAATGGTTAATTTCAGAAAGGTCTTCATGAATATATACATATAATGAATAGAGGAGGGAAAGGAATAAACATCTGAATAGAAACTATTGGGACCAAACTCTGTAGCGTTTTTAATTTACAGGAATTTTTCCCCAACTGAATATAGAACTATATCTTTTAAAGGTATTTCTTTTCCTTTTTGCTGAAATTTTAAAAGATAGCATGGCACAGTGGAGAAATTCATTTTCTTCTCTCCATCAAATTACAGATCTCTTTTTGAATGATGTTAGCATCTTCATTTGTTCATCAGACTCCTTTCATACTTCTTTTCCTTCCCAGTGTCAAATTTTCAGGATCAGTTTTGTAAGAAACTTCTGATTATACTAGATTTAAAAAAGCCTGTAGCATGAATAAAATGGAGAATTCTTATTATATTAATCTTTTTATAAAGCAGTTTTGATTTACTTGTGTGGTGGCCATGGTCACTTGCTGACAATTGGCTTTTCATTCTTTTCTGCTTTAAATCTGCAGTGCTTAAAAGATGCTTGGTAGATATAGCATTCTTACTCCCAAGCCCACAAGAGAGATTCTGATTGCTGTGTGGAGAAATTGTTCCCCCAGGAATCTGGCTTTGCCATGCTTCCTTTGGCCCCTCTGTAAGTTCATTTTTGTGGGATGGGTGCAGTTCCTGCTTAGCAGAGCAAATTCTTAGCAAATTCTTGTTTTGCCTCCTTGTTAAAATAAAACTATGTTGAATTGAACTTTGTGCATACTATTTCATACTGCTTTTGTACTAATGCTTTCATGGCTGTGAACAGTCTTATCCATCACAGTTGTCAGCAAAAAGAGAACGAACGAAAACAAGTCATCAAAACTAGTGAGAAAATGCCCATCCTGGATCACATCTTTTGTTCAAGCTGAAAATGGGACGGGAGGTTCTGAGCTTCACTCTCTGTTCCTTTAATAAGTGGGACTCCCCACCCGGTAAGAGTAGCTCAGGGCCCCTCCACAGTTTCTGGTTGTGTGGCCCCACTGCCATCTCACTAGCCTCTGAGTGCTTGATAGAGTTTGTTTGATTATTTGGTTACAAAGAGCAGCAAAAGCTGGATCCTGACTATCCAGTTGGTCCCAATAAATAAGGTTGGACAGAGCCTGTGTGTGTGTGTCCAAGATTCCCTCAGGTTGGACTGGCAGGAAACAGAAAGCAGGTTTCTATAGGAAGAAGAAAAAGGCATTTTTCAGCCTGGGTAAAGCTGCACAAGATCCGCTTTTGCTTTGTGGACGTTGTTCTGCAAGGTATTCAGATTCCACTCCTGATCCCTTCAGCTGTTACTGTCCATGCCTGCAGTTTTGTACATCTACAAAATCCTGTAAATTTACCAGAAGTCATCCCTGTCATAAAGAATAGCTTGGAATGACGTCAGATACTATAAGCTTTAAACCTTTAAGGTTCTTAGGGGGAAGGGGCTGACACACACACACACACACACACCCCACTGCGCTGTGTCCCAGTTTTTCTTTTCCTAATCAAAGCAAACCATTGACTTCCAGTATTATCCACAGGCATCTCAATTTACTTTGCCCATTTTCACGACTTCTGCTTTGCAGGGAGGAGGCCCTTTCTGCCAGTTTTATTCTTAAAGTGTATTTGATTTCTGTCTCAGGATCTCCAGAGTGTCTTCGGGAGGATTTATTTCATTTTATTCTACCTCCACCCTGGGATGTGGGCTGACCTGAGAGAGATTGACTAGCCTGAAGGCACCCAAGGAGTTTCTTGCCTGGCTGTGGAGGAACAGGGTGGACAGGTCTTTGCTACCTTGGTACCACACACTGGTCCAAACTTTTCAGTGTAGCAAAATTTCCTCTACTGCATCTTTTTCCTTAATTGCATTTATGAGGTGCTTTCCAAGTTGGGGGGTGGACAGCAGGATTGATACACAGAGACGTCTCATGTCAGGATTCTTGGAGTCTTCCTGCCAAGTGGACTGTTTAGCATCTCCTGCAGCGCTCCGGCTGAGTAGACTCATACTCAGTAGGTGTAATCCAGTGGGCAGACAATACAGAAGAGCCATGGCAGACTTCTGAAAAAAAGTGCATTACTGCTGAGAAAACACCTGACCTGCAAGGGGGTTTGGGCCTAGGCTGGTGTTTCTCAACCTCGACAACCTGAAGAGGTACAGAGTTCAACTCCCAGAATTAGGAGTTGGCTGGGGATTCTGGTAGTTGGGGTCCACATCTCTTCAAGTTGCCAAGGTTCAGAAACACCGGCCTAGGAAAAATACAATCATGACATTTCTCTAGAAGAATGGAACTGGGTGTGTTAGGCTTCCTGGGGCAGCGAAGGGAAAAAGCATTTTCATTGGAATTTGGCGCGACATATTTGGGGATTTGTTTCAAGGCAGAGATGGTGCCTAAAGTGTCAGACCGTGATTAAGAAATGAAGAGGGGAAGTGGATCTAGTTAAAGTAACCGAGGCTCCGGGGGGGGGGTGGGGAGGGATGGGGAAGGTTCTGGGGGAGTATTTTTCATTTGAAAAAAACAGAAAGGGCCCTTTAGCCCAGAGGTCGCCAACCTTTTGGACCTCAGGGACCCCCAAACTCATTATTTTAAATCCCATAGACCACTGATGTGAATTTGGACTGATGTGGTTTGCTGACATTGGTGGGAGGGAGAGATCTGATCTAACCTCAGAGGGCTAGTGGTGATCTCCCTCCCTCCCTCCCTCTCTGTCTCTCTCACACATACACACACAGATCACACATCCCCCCCTCCAAGGCAGCCACATTCCTAGCCTGCTTTTGAGCTCTGTTCTCAGGCTTCATGCAAGGGAAGCAGCAGAAGTCTTTCTTTCTCTCCTCCAAACTCAGCCAGAAATGAGTCTCTGCCAGCGCAGCCTCTTGAAGCAGGAGGCCTTGCAGGGTCCCAAAGTCTCATTTAGGGCAGAGGTTGGGGGAGAGAAAGAAAGGCTTGTGCTGCTTCCCTTGCATGCAGCCAAAAACAGAAGAAGAGAGAAGTGGAAAGCAGCAGCCCAGGTGCGTCGGGCAAGTCCCCCCCGCCTTTCTCCCCTCCCCTCACTACCTCGTGTTCCTAATGCAAGCAAAGTAAGCCTTGTGTTCCTGCACAGCCTGGATTAATTGCTTTGGGAGATACTCTGGGGGTGACATTTCTCTGCGGACCACCAGAATTTTATTGCGGACCATTGGTCCGCGGGCCACCGATTGGTAACCACTGCTTTAGCCAACTAACCAGGAGAGTGGGTCGTCTGTTCTGCCTTGAGTGGAGATAAAGACTTCCTTTAGTCAAGCGCCTCCTGATGACTACATAAAGGTCCTTATCTAGGCTTGTTTAGTATTTCTAGAATCCTGGCCATTTGTGCTGGTCTCCCTCCCATCCAAGTATTAATTGGATCCAACTCTGCACAAGTGTTTAGGCTGTGCCTCACACAACACACCTTCGTTTGCTCATTCAATGTATTGGCAAAGCCAACATTAAGCAAATCACAGCTCAGCATAGAAGATGTTCTATATAAGCCAGGCTTAGATGTAAAATCTTGAAAGACTCCCAATTTAGAACAGACAGGGAGAAATTGTGCAGGTTAAGGGAAGGGTGTGTTGGGTTGCAGAATCTTCCTTTGCTTCTTCAGTTTAACATGCATTTAATATACTTAACATGACCCCCATCTGGAATCTTGGACATTAAGCGAGGAGAGAACCAACCTAGAACGAAGGAGAAGTTTTCTGACAGAAGCATCAGTGGAATGGCTTCCCTCCAGACGTTGTGGAGGCTTTTAAGAAGAGACTGGACAGCCGTTTGTCCAGAATGGTACAGGCCCAGGGTCTCCTGCTTGAGCAGTGGGTTGGATTAGAAGACTTTAAAGTGCCTTCCAACTGGTTGATATTTGATGTTGCTCTCACCCATATTATCTGTGCAGAGCTGGGAACTCTGACCTCCTTTGCAGGGGGCTTGGCTTCCAAATGAAGCAATTGCCCTCTAGCAGAGTGCAGCAACAGCTGCCTTTAAAACGTAGATAAAACCCAATCCAGGGGTGCCCAGATGCGACACCAGTGGGAAACGGTTCCTATATGGCTTGTGCTTCTGGCTTCCAGCAGCAGGGGGCGCCCACGCAGTCCTTTCCTGCCTCTTCAGCTGTCGGCAAGGCTGGCTACTCCCAAGGACCAGCCCTGTGGATGGCGAGGCTGCCCAACTTGCCTGCCTCTCCAGTCGGGTTTGCCCTGCTTGGACGTCTACCATTTGTTCCGTGCTGCAGATGGTGGAGCTCCGGTCCAGCCTGAGTCCCACGTTAGTCTGGCTTTTCTCACTGGGAGGAGCCCATCCTTTAGTAGCAGAGCCCGTCGTCCTCTACGTGGGCAGAGGTGCAGCCTGCTCCTGGGTACGTAGGTGTCCCGAGTGAAAGCCATGAAATCCCTTTTTAAGAAAGAGGACCCCAAGCGCCACCATATATTAGGCTTCTAGCCCTTCAACTGCAGGAGATTCCTGGCTTTCCCAGCTCCCATTTCTCAATAAGGCAGTGCCCTTCCGTCATAAGCCATCGTGGTTTGTTGAAAAACCTGGCTACCTGTCCTCATGCAACATGCAGATTGCCACACCATGCCCAGTACCAGAGATGATGCTTTCTGTTCTGCTCACGAGCTGCAACAGGCTGGCTGCCCACAGCTCTCTCGCTTGGGGGTCCCAAAGAGGGGGCACAGTGAGTGGGTAGCATTGGTTTAAATTGGGAAGGGATGTGCAACGATTCCCGTGGGCAAAATGGTTCCCTTTTAATCCTCCGCCTCTCAAATGAGACGCCCAGATCTGCTCCATCTGGAGCCTTGGCAGGAAGGCCTTGGGCCATGCTAATAGGTGGGGAGCCAGAAGTGGCCCACCCTGTCAAGGTGCAGCAGTGCAGTGGGATCTGCTTTGGGCAAAGCATCCTGGGTACTTGCAATCCAGAGTTTATGGTTCCGGTGGACTCGTTCCGTGAGTTAAACCAACCACTCTTTGTCCTCTGGCTCTTCCTGTGCGAAGGAACTAGCGGTTGCATTGCAAAGGATGAACAGAAATATTTTTTGTTGGGGAATTAACTGCTTGGAATTGGACTGCAGGAGTGGAATAGAGAGTCCTTGACTTATCAACAGTTCATTTAGTGATTGTTTGAGGTTAAAACGGCATTGAAAAAAGTGACTTATGACTTACAATGGCACTGAAAAGAAGGACAATTTTTCACACTTATGACCATTGCAGCATCCCCAGGGTCATAGGGGATCAACATTCAGGTATTTGTCAACTGGCTCCTATTTATGATGGCTGCAGCGTCCTGGGGTCTCACATGATGCCCTCTTGCGACCTTCTGACAAGCAAAGTCCATGGGAAAGACACATTCACTTAACAACCAGGTTACTAACTTAAAAACTGCAGTGATTCACTCAACAAATGGGGCTAGAAAAATCGTAAAATGGGCCAAAACTCACTTAACAAATTTCTCACATAAATTTTGTGGTCATAAGTTGGGGACTACCTTTTTGCTGTGCCAGAAGTTCATGTCCGAGGTAGATGCAGCTGGGGAGTTTTGATCAGCTTCAAGATGACCTGGGTGGGATCCAGGGGGAAGGCCTCCTCCAGAGAGAGGGGAGAGGACAATCCAGGAGTCAAGTCTGCAGGTGACCTGAGGGGTAACAGGAGGCACCAGGGAGGCAAGGGCCACTTTGGGGCCACAACCTTCAAGAGTGATTTTAATAGACGGATAGAAAGTCCTGCATTTGGGTAGGAAACATGAAGCTGGGTGGGCATCGTCAGACATACTTCAGTGCTGGAATCCTGCAATGGGCAGGGGCTGGACTAGATGACCTCCAAATCCTCTTGCAAGTCTTGTATTTTCTGATTATGGGCCTTCAGCCTTGTGGCCCTCCTTCAAATCCCAGCTCAACCAAAACCACCAGCACCTCAGAAGAACCCCGGTCAAGCCTTCATCTCTCAGGCTGCTTTATCACTTTGTGGGAATCCCCCAGTTACGATCCTAAGTCAGTTCAATCCAACCAACCAAAGGAAAAGCCTAGGATGCTTTTGCATCACGGGACACCTGGAAAAGAATGCGGGGTTGGGGAGGAGGGGGACCGGCACAGGCTCCAAGGGCTTCTCCACAGACAGACAAGCCATTGGTTTCCCTGGAGTGGAAGAGGTCGGAGTTGGTTGTGCGTGGAGTAAAAAAAGCAGAAGGCAAACCTGAAACTCCAGAGAGGGGAAAGCAGGAAGGCAGCCCCCCTCCAAGGAAAGGGTTTCAGTTTCTTCCCTGCCAGACCGAGAAGGGCTGCTGCTCCTCCTTCCCCTTGCCTAGCACTCCAGTCTCCTGGATGGTTTTTGGCAGTTGTAGGAAATGGCGTTGCAGGAAAACATCTGGCATACATCTGGTTCAAGTTGCAACAGGACTGAGCAGAAAGGCTATTTTTACCACTCCTCTCTGGGGGAGAGGAAGTGGGGTGGGAGCAGCCAGGAGGAAAGGGAGTGCGTGAAGTTCCTTTGTCCCAGGAGCAAGGACACCCCCTCCCCCCAAGGGGGGTTTCAGTTCTCCAGAATCCAGGATCTGCTTTGTCTCCAATGACAAAATTAACTGCTTTCCCGAATTCCAAAACTAACTCTTAAGAATCTCTGCGCATGCACACACACACACACGCGCGTGCCTGGTCCAATCCCAATCCTCTCTAGCTACAGGACAAAGCCACCTATTCCCTGCTGGAAAAGCAGGGAAGGAGGGTCGACATCTCCCCCATCCCCCAAGGTGAAGACTAGGGAATCTCTGGGAGCAGGAGAGGGGAAAACCAAGTGTGGGAACAGTTCACTTCTCACAAACCAAGAATGCCCTGGAAGGGGTGGTCCACGCATCCCCCCTGCCCCCCCCCCCCCCCCCCCGTGAGAGCCTGGGGGACGTGAAGAACCAAAACTTCTCAGGAAAGTACCAGTATCTTCCATGGGGGGGAGGGCAGGGAGGAGGCTGGACTGGCACGTGACTCAAACAAAGTTATCCTACAAAAGCAGCCCTGGGAGGAATCAATGCCGCTCTTCCCAAGTGATACAAAACTGATGCCTTCCCCCCCCCCCCCCCCCCCCCCCCCCCCCAGGCACTGGGGCGTTTTTGAAGAATGACATCCACAACCAGAACCGCACTGGAATAATCCTGTTTTATAAAAGATAAGGCAAAGTTTTACATTTTACTAAATGGAATATTTGCTACCAATCAGTTAACCCCTCTATGCAATGAGGAGCGCCTGCGCATGGGACCCATCTCTGCCAGCCTCTCGTTGGCCCATGAGAGGCCCGGCGGGCTCTGCAGATGCCCCTATTCCCCTCCCCACAGCCACTCTTCAGAAAACAAGAAATTCCACTGCGCAGGAAGTCCCAGGAGAGTCGCTGCGTGTTGTAGGAAGGCAGCCTGAGGTAAGATACAGTACTTCAGGTAAGGCATTGTGTGTGTGTGTGTGGGGGGGGGGATTTCCTATGGCAAGTTGGGAGAAGAGCCTGCCCACCAGCCGGGGAGAGAAAGGGAGGGTGCAGAGCAGCTCCCTGGGCAAGCAGCTCAGCAAAGGTTGGGCTGGGTCATTCATGCTGAGCGCAGCTTCTTCCAGCAGTTGGAGGCTGACCCCTCCAAGGTCTTGTATCCTTCCACTGAGCAGGCCCAAAGGCCCTGAGCCCCTCCCTTCCAGACCCATCAGGGGTGCTGTAAGAACTTTCCAGAGCCCATGAGGGACTCTTTTCCTCCCCACCCCCACAGGGTCAGGGAAGCCGGTACCTGGGAGTGGTCCTCTTGGCATCCCTGCCATAGTCCTCCGGCCCAATTGACCCTTAGGCTCCCACCGGCTGTGCCTGGTGCTCCCAGTCAGGGTCACTCACACTGGGGAAGACCCCTCTCCTCCCACCCACCATTATCCTCCTTAGTTCAAGGTCTGTGATTGCCGCAGTGCCTCAAGGGGTGCAGGACTGTTGCCCACTCCGCTTAGGCATGAAGAAAGAGGTTGGTCAATAGTAGTGGACTCTCCCAATAGTCCCAGTCCCAGTTCCCAGAATGTCCGGTTGGCCATTGCGCCAAATTTCTCTGAGGATCCTCTCGCGCTCCTCCAGGCGCTGGGCCCGTTCCAGTTCCTCTGCGGACGCAAAGACGTTGATTGTGAGGGTTCCGTCTGGGGGGCTGGGGGATACCAGGGGCAGCTCCGTCATGGCTAAGGGGGGGACGGAAAGTACATGGTCGGTTGTATCTTCCTCCTCCTCCTCCTCTTCCTCCTCCTCACCCTCGCTCAAGTCCTGTGGGCTCTTCCGGCGCTTGGAGGGAATGGCTTGAGGGTGCCAAGAGATGTGAATGACCAGCAGGCAGAGTGTCAGCACCAGACCAAAGCAGACCCCCAGCACAAAGTAGAGGCCCACACTCTCCAGGTTATCTAGGCAAGACAGAGAGAAGCAGGTCAAAGAGGAAAGGGGGGCTGGGGGGGGACTCACTGGCTAAATCCTTCCCAGTGTGTGCTCTCTAGGAACGGGCTGCTTGGGGATTGAATCCAACATGCTGGGGCACAGGACCTACTCTGACCCACCTCCAGCCTAGTTGCACAGCTGCTCCTTGGGGGCGTCTCTTTTATTCTTTCTATGCTGCTCTTCCGGGAGGCTGCCAGGAGAGAAGAGCAACTACTGGGCAGGTTGGACTAAACGGAGGGAACCTGACTATCTTTACCATTTTTCCCTCATGGAAGAACTTCAAAGAGAACAATAAGAAACCGTCTCAAAACCAGCAGTGCTTAAAACAATAAGAGGTAAGTTCATTCTAAAAATCAGAGAAGCAAAGCCACAGGCACAATAATCTTTGCACTTGAAGCAGTTATGGGCCATAAATTGGTGAAAAAATGAAATTTTCCAGGGTCTTCTGAAAGGCAGTACAAACAGTCCTTACTTACTGACCATTCATTTAGTGGTCAAAGTCACTCTTGCAGAGATTCTGCCATGTGATTGCCATGCAGTCAGTATGTGTTGTCTTGTGCCTATGGTTTTCTTTCCCCCTTAAGGAGCAGAGAGATTGGAGACGAAGGAACTGCAAGAGAATAAGCTAAACTTCTACACAGATAGCAAAGTGATCATTTTCTCTCCAACATATTTTCTTCATCGGGAGAGAGAAATAAGCAACCAATTTCTCTCTTTGCCTGACCCTTCCTGCTTCACAGAGACTGGATGAGACGGATTTCAAGAAAGTAATCTGTTTGTGTAGCATGTCCACAACTCCCAACTTGGAATTTTTGGATGGTCTTCAAGAGTAGCCCCGTGTAGAGTGCATTGCAGTAATCCAAGCAAAAAGTGACCAAGGCTTCAATCTGTGCAAAGCTCACCTAGGCAAGGCTGCTACCTGCTTCTTGAGGAGGAGCCGTGATTCTAGGAGGACCCCCCCGCAACTCAGTCCAGGGGAGTATAACCCCACCCAGGGTCAAAGAAGACATATCAACCGGGCTGAGGGGGGGCGTGAAAGACCCAGAGGCACTTCAACTGGTTGAGCAGAAACCCATTTCTCCCCATCCAGACCTTTATGCCTCCATGGAGACGAGGTGGATGTACAGTATAGCCCCCATGCCATTGGATGACCTCCCCAGCGGTTCAGGTTTAAAGAGGAGAGCTCAAAAAAGGCTCAAGGCCTGAGGCATCCCACATTGCAAGGTTCTGGCGCTGGACCTGCTATGTAGGAAAGGGGAGAACCCCGCTGCAAAACTCTGCTTCCCCCCCAACCCCTCCCCCGCAATGCCCATCCAGAAAGATACTCTGGTTGGTGGTACAAAAGTTGCTGAGAGGGCCAGGAGGGCCAGTCCCCTCTTAGTCCCCTGAAAGTCATCTAGTGTGACACGTTTCGGAATCCAGACTGAACATGGTCCAAATAATCAATTTCATCCAGGGCCCTGCAGTTTAGTGCCAACCACCCTCTCAATGATCTTCCCTATAAAGGGAAGTTTGGAGAATGATGGAAGTTGTCTAATACTGTTGGAGTGGAAGGATATCGCATCCTTCAAGATAGATGGCACCACTCCCTCTTGCAGAGAGGCATTTAACCACCATGCCACCCAAATACATGCCATCTCCTGGGATCCCTGACCAATCAGGCGGGGCATGAATCCATGTAGCTGAGCTTATAGCCACCAGGACCCTGTCTAATTCTTCAGGATCAAACAGCTCCTGAAAGCCTTTCTTAGAGAATTGGGCTCAGCCATTTCCAAGAGATCCTGCCCAGCCAGGTCAATTTTGTTGCATGGAGGATTGCGCCCCCATCAAGCGCACTCAAACACTGCCTGGTGTGGTGGCAGGCACACCTTCCAACCAAGCCCCCTTGGGCCACCTACCTCGGATGTGCACATAGGCTGCAATGCTGCTACTCAGAAGTTCCATTTCTCCTTCGCTGTCTGCTTCCATGGCAGATGCCTCTGCGGTACCTGGAGAGGGAAGATGGAGCTTCAGCAGTGAGGAAGCTTTGCATCATCCTGGATCATGCATCACCCTTCATCTGGCTACCTGGTCTCTCTGGACTCTTTATTAATTATAATCTAAAACATAATCTGTTCCTTACATTTTCTTCAGTTGCCCAAGGGAGCTTAGAGGCCGATTGTCTTTCATTTCATCCCCAGTTGCATGAGCTGTGAGGCAGGCTGGGGTGAGAAAGGGTGAGTGACTCAAAGTCACCCGGGAGTCCCCGTTGCTAAAAGCAGGTTGCAGTTGAGTGCAATGTTTACAGGTACTTAAGATGTGGAGTTAATGTTTTACCTCCTGATCATGGGATACACATCAGCTGAATCCGGAATGCTGACATGCTTATTGGGGGGGGGGTTGGCTCGTCAGCCTAGGAGGGCACTCAGGGACCCCCAGCCACATATTTGCAAAGCAGCCTCAAACCAGGTATTCAGCAAAGGTGGCCCTGTTTTTGGTAGAGAACAGCACTTGCTTTTGTGCCACAGAAGGGCCAGACTAGGAATATTATGCTCCTTGCAAGGCCGAGTGCATGCTCTGGCACGGGATGGGCAGCTACGGCCCCTTTACAACCAGGCTAGCTCAGGAAACCCGCCCCTGCTCTGGTGCCTCGAAGCAGAACAGAAGCTGAATGCTTTTCCCACTCCACTCAGGCGATGTCACAGTGTTTCTTTCACATCTGCCTGCCTCAGGGGTGGAAAATGTGGGGGCAGGGTGGGCTGGATCGCAACTAGAGTGCAGTCGCTGGCTAGGAAAAGGCTGCCTGGCTACTTTCAGGAAGTCAGACCAATAAGAGACACGCAACCACCTTTTTGGTAGCACTCAGAATGAAGCAATGAAAGGAGCTTTGAAGCCAGGATGGCAGCAAACAGGGTTCTTTTAACCAGCAAAAGCAGAGCCTGGCTCCCCTCCCCCCCGCCTCCCCCCGGCCCCACAGAGCCGTCATGGGAGTCCTGGCAGAGGCTGCCAAATCCTGTGACAGTCGCCCAGCCCAACTGCCCTCTTCAGGCAGGCCAAGAGTAAATCAAAGCCAGCAGTCAAACAGGACAGGAAGTGGTTTCTTTTCCTTGCCCTCTGCTTTAGCTCCCTTAAAATGTTTTCTGAGGGAGGAAGGAAACTGCTTGGAGCTTCCTGGCTGGAGAGGAATCCAAAATGGCACCTCCCATCCTCAAAGCTGACCCAGTCACTCTTTTGTGGGTCTGTCCAGGGCTTCACGGTGGCTGAAACCTGAGGCTTCCCCCTTTCTTCTACATCCCACGCCTCCTGATGCTTCCTGTCACTGTCCAGGAATGGCTCCATCTCAGGGGAAGAGCAAGTCACTGGATGTCGAGGCTTCTGTTTCTGCTCCCAGCCAGGGAAGGCCCTAGGCCGGGTCTCCTAGCTACACGTCAAGGAGGCTTACAGAACAACTTCCAAGATTTCTCACTTCCACTGAGAAGTATGCCCCCCCTTCCTGCTCCTTGATGGGAACAAATGTTGCTGCAATGACCGCTGCATCATGGGCTTTGGGACCTGGTTCAAAACATTTTCTCCATCCTTCCACTCCAGAGAAGAGGACAAGAAAGGGAAAATGCTACAAGTTCAGTTTGGGAAAGATGGGCTTGTAGAAGATAGTATAGGTATATGTTCTCCTGCTTCAGGAGGGAGGTGGATTAGAAGATGTCCAAGGTCTCTTCCAGCTCTATTCTAAGATGGAGAAGATCTGTGGGTCTGTGCTCTAGGTGATAAGGAGGGTTTCAACTACCTCTATCAGGGCTGGAGATGTAAACATGGAAGACCTTCATTTGAGGATGTGTGCACTGCAGGAGAAAGAGAGTACTCTTAGGACACTCGGTGGAAACCAATGTTTAGGAAGATGACCAACTAACAAAGGTTATGGCTGTTATCTTCATAGTGATGCTGAGAGGAAAGGGAGCTTTCGTAAAAAGTATCTGATAGGTGTAACAAGTCCGGCAGGATGATTCCAGAGATTAGAATTAAGTAAGGGAGCAGCGGAACTTGGTCAAAAGGGAACAGAAGCATTAAAAGGGAGAGGAGAGATTGTACTTTATATTATAAATATTCACATCTCCAGAAATCCAAGGGATGCCTCAGTCAAACACAGTGGAGGAATTAGTAAAAAATAAAACTGGCACAGATAATTAAATTGAAAGAAAGATGTGAATTATGCCTTTCAAAAGCTAAGTGTCAAAGAAGCAGGAAGGATTAACAATGGGAGACAAACTCTGCAACAGAATCCTTCCAGAAATTCCTGACTCCCTGACAACTCTATCCTTCAGCGACCGAGGAAGGCGCAAGGGGATCAGCTACCCTTCAACTGACATTAAGCTATGGGGAAGAGTTAGGAACTGGTGGAAACAGCAGGAATACTCATTCTTCAAGAAAAATAGCTGAGTGTAGTCTCAGAGAGAGAGAGAGAGAGAGTCCCTGATTTAGACTTCCCTTGTCAAATTGGTAAACAACAGAATATATTTAACAGAGACATTATTAGGTAACAGTTATCAAATGCAAAAGTATTGAACAGAGATACTTGGCTTGGAAACAATACTTGGGAAAAATTGGAGAAAATGTTTATTACAAATTGAATAACGCTGAATTGTGTGATTTAGCTGCAAAGAGGGCAAATATGGCTATCAAATCAAATGCACTTTCCAAATTACACAATCTTGTATATTAGGTATTGTATACAATATCTAATCTTGCATATTATAGCCAGTATAAGGGAGAGATCCAGTATTATGTCCAATTGTAGACATTACACTTTAAAAAGGATTCAGACAAATTCAAATAACTAAGATAATTGGGAACCAGATTTTCAAGAAACTGGAAAGTTACATTCTGTGAGAAAAAAAAACTGAAGGAACTAGGAAGATTTAGTGGAGAAGAGAAAGCATATGCATATTTGAAAATGATGCAACACAGAAGCATAAAGGTTGTCCTCAGTTTTCTTGAGGGTGCAACAAAAATAGCAAAATTAAGTTACAGTACAGGAAGCCCCATATCAACTGAACTGTGCCTTAATACGGAGTGGAGTTTGAGGGTAAAAGAAGAGGCTCCCCTTTCTGGGCTGTCTAGTGATGGAGCCAGACGGCCATCTCTTTGGGAAGGCTGAGTTGAGGCTCTACAGAGAGCTGGAACGGGATTCAACGGGCCTCCTAACTCTAGGAAGAACAACTGTCTGCAGCAACTCCTGTGTGTTACCTTGACTTTTTTGCTACTGTGGGACCAGCCAGGTGGTTCTTGGGAGGGGAAGGTCCTCCCTGTTTCCATCAAGTAGCATTGCTCAGGGGGCCAAAGGTCAGGGGGCCTCCCTGCTCTGTGGCCGGCACTAAAGGAGCATCCAATGACCCCGAGAGGCCCCTTCCCTTGGGGGAGAACCCTTTTCACTGGGGGAAGCAGCCGGAGCTCCCGCCTCTCCTTGCCAGGGGCTGCCCGCAGGGAAGGGGGCACAGGAGAGGCGCTGGGGGGGGTGCCCTGCGCAAAGAGGGGCGGGCACTTCCCTTGCCTCCGTCTACACAGCCATTCCCTCCTGAGAGTCGCAAAGGGCACCGAAGAATACAAAGTCCCGCCGGGACAAGGGACAGAAGCTGGTGAAGGGAGCCCCAGCAGGGCCGCAGCCTCCCGCCCAACAGCACACCGGCGCAGACCGACGCCACGAGGCTGCGGGGCCTCGGCTAGGACGGGCTGGTGGCCAGTCGGGGCAGGAAAAGCGGGAAGGCGGGCGGAAGAAACCCGCGGGAGCCAAACCCTGGAGAGCCGCAACTGGAGACGCCGCCACTCTTGGACGTGGGAAGAACATGGCGACCCCCCCCCGCCCCCCGCCAGGAAACCCGCCTCGCCTAAACGCCGCGCAGGAGGGAGCGAGCGGCACGGAGTCTCCTTGGCGGGACAACCGCGGCCAGGCAGCGCCCAGTCCAGGCCGGGTGACGCCCTCCTCCTCGCCGTCCTAGGCCAGTCTGCGGGAACGCGGCCCCACAACTGCCGCCTTCGCTGCCTGGGCGGGGGAGCAGCAGGTCCGGGCAAAGGGAGAGAAGGCGGCGTCGGCTCCCGGGACCCCTTCCTCCAGAGAGGCGCGGCTCCGGCGAAAGGGGCTCCGCTTGGGCCAACGGGGAGGGCGGGCGAGGTTCAGTCGTGGCCTGCAAAGCGAAGCCCGCGCAGTGCCGGCCAGGAATCGGCAGCCGACTTGACTGCTTCCTCCGCCACTTTGTGCCACCCACGAACCGCCGCGGCCCGAAGTCGAAGCCTCGCGCAGCTGCCGGCCCGATCCGGAAAGCGAGCTCGTCCGGCGGTCGTCGAGAGAGCCCTCCTCGCCACGTCCGCCGCCGAGGCGGGGAAGCGGCGGCTCCTCGAAGGCGCGTCCGGCTTCGGCGCCGCCGCCAGGAGCGGGAGCCGCGGCTTACCTGTCGCCTTCAAGGCTGCGGCCGCCGGCTCCTCATCGCGGCGAAGGCAGGCAGGGCCCGCGGGGAGCGTCCGGCCAGAGCTGAGGAGCCGAGCCGAGCCGAGCCGAGCTGGTCGACCGCCCGGCGCGAGTGGAAAGGGGCGCTCTTTTCGGGGGCGGGACAGGCGGGGCGACACCGCCCCAGAGCCCCTTTCAGCGGGATTAGCAGGGCGGGAGCCCGTCCTTCCGTTGGGACGGCCTCCGGGGCGGTTGCCAGCGACCCAGGGAAGCGGCGTCCTGCCCACCGAGAGGGAGAGACCGGCCTGCTCAGTCGGCCGGCCCTTCCTCCCTTCCCGCGCGGGCTGGTGAAGCCTCGGGGGTGCCGTCCGGCGAGCGGCTTCAGCTCAGGCAAGGCGGCCTCAGAGCCCGCCCCGTCTTCAGCGGGCGCCCCCTGCTTTGGGGAAGGGCAAAGCGGTTGCCGCCGAAGGGCACATCTCCTTTTCGCCAGGCGCCTTTGGCCTCCCTCCTCGCAGCCTCTCCCGTGAGAAAGCTGCCCTCGGCTGGGCAGAGGCGGCCAGAGCCGGCGGGTTTTCAAAGGAGGCTCCGGGCCGTGTCCGAAACGCCAGAAATGCGTGGCGGCAGCCGCAGAGGTCAGCGGCGGCTCCAGCAAGCGGCCTGCGGTGGAGAGGGCGCCTCGCAAGCCCGGCTTGGGCGGCTGGCTAGGCTGAAGCAGGCCAAAGGGCGAGCGGGGGCCTCTCAGGGCAGCTGCCGCTTCCTCACCCAGCCGCCCTGGTTAAGGATCCCCTCCAAGGCATCTCGGCCCTTCAGCCGCACCCCGAGGGGCCCCACGCTCCCTCCCCCTGGCAGGTTTGAGCAGGCCGGGCTTCACGCGCTCTCCCCAGGGCGGCCTTGGCTGTGCTCTGCGGGAAGCTGTAGCTCAGCAATGTTCCCAGCCCTGCAGGAAAGGCCAGGAACGGCCAGGCCTGCCTAGTGCCACAGGTGGCCAGGAAGTGACCCTCCCAGCTGGGACCCTGGGCAGAAGGGAAGCGCAGGCCCAGCTCTCTTCCAAGCATCCATTGGAATGCCTGGGCTGGCCAGGACCACACCGAGTGAAGAGGAATTGGCTTGGGCTGCCTCTAAAACGGGTCCACAGCCCCCAGTCCCAGAACTGGCACCAGTGCGTGTCATGCCAGCAACCAGGCAGCGCAAACGAGCGAAGCCCCACCCGGGGAATGCGGGCAGCACCACAGCCCCTCTGGTCCACAGGAAAACCTCTCTCCACGGAAGTGGTCCCTGGTGCCCAAAAGGTCGAGGAACACTGCTGTAAAATACATGACATAGTTAACGTATATAAATAACGAGCTTTCTTTATATTTTTTATTTTCTTGTGGGGCCGTGTTACCAGCTGTCCAGTGCTGCATGCGGTCTGTGGGCTGCGGTTTGGTTTGGACACGCCTGCATTAGAGATCATGGAACTGGGAATTCCTATAAAGCTGGCTGAGGGGGATACCATGAGTGGCCAAGCACAGAAAGACACTCCTGCTTTTTTTTTTAAGCAAGGGGAGGTGGAGGAAAGAGAAGAATAAGGGAGCCCACTCCTGTGCTGCTTACCTGGGTATTAGGAGGAGAATGATCCAGGGTCTTTGGGAGAAGCCAGGAAGCCCAGAAAGTCCCAGCTTCTCCCCTCCTCCAGTGCCCGTCTCCTCCTGACTGCAAAGGGAGACGCAGGGGAGGGCCAGAGTTGGGGTCTGGTTTGCATTAAGGTTGCAGAGCAACAGGAAATAGTTGCTGGCTGGGGCCAGAGCTCCCCCTTCCTCTTAAATACCGGCTTGGGGAGGGGGTTGGTGGAGGAGGATTGGTTGGAAAAGAGCACATATCAAGCCTGCTTCTCAGCTGGAAGGGACCATAGTAGTCTCTTCCTTAAAAAAGTCAAAGGGCTAAGATTCTTCTATGTTTAAGTGCAGGCAGATTTCAGACGGCCCACGGGTGGGCAGAAAAGATAGCAGAAAGCAGTTGCTCTCCTGCTTAGCGAATCCTTCAGAGGTCCAAGAAGCAGCTCCCTGAAATCCAGCGTTTGCAACTCACTGCTATCTCACATTTTTCAGGGTCTAAAAGTTTTAAAAAGCTTTCAGGTGCTCCCAGTCTCATGTTATTCTTTTGGAACAGTCCTGCAAATGGTTGTTCAATGGGGAAAAAAGTACAATAAACTCTTTCAGCACAAAACAGGCCTGGTTTGGTTTAGTGCAGGGGTGTCAAACTCAATTTCATGGAGGGCCACATCAGGGTTGTGTTTGAACTCTGAGGCTGGGGGGGGGAGTGGCGGCCATGGTGGGCGTGACACGGGACTCATGTCCGGAGCACCTGTGGTGACCAAGTGCTAAGGCAGGACTTCCCTCAGACCCTCCCTTACTCCCTTAGCTTCCTTCTTTCCTTCTGTCAGATCCGTGTATCTGTCATTTCTTCAGTGGAAGAAGAAAAGGGGGGGGGGACTGATAAAGAAATCCTTTCTTGATGTAACCTGAATATATTTAACCTTGTATCAAATTTGTACACCAACACATGATACAATGGAGGGAGGGAAGCCAGATGGCCAGAACCTAACACCTCTGAGAGGCACAGCCAGGAGATGAGAAGATCATAAAAACTCCACAGTGATGTGTTCTGGGAAATCTCCAAAAAACAGTCCATTCTGAAAAGGGGGTGGGGGGGAGTTAGGTACGTCCTGGGAAATTGTGAGAAGGATCCTTCTTACAGAGGGGCTGGAAGGGAATTAACATATTGGCTTTTGTTTCCCTAAATAAACATTGAAATAAGGGGAGGGGTTCTATCTATCACTGTATGCCTGAGGGACCTCAGACGCTGCTTTGAATTCCTACCTGAACTGTCTCATCTCAATAAAGGATTCCTTTTGATACGTTTGGTTCTCAGAAGTTCATTCTTATCGATTGAATGGGAAAAATTTCTGTAGCCTGACACCTTCCTTTCTTTCTTTTCCTCTTTTTCTTTCCCTCTTCCTTCTCCTTTCTTCTTCCTTCCCCTCTTTCCTTCTTTTTCCTTCCTTACTCATCTTCCCTTCTTTTGCTTTCTCTTTCCTCTTTCCCCTTCTCCTTTCTTGGCCCTTCCTGCATGCTCAAATGCAAAAGGGGAAACATTCCTCCTTTTGTTTTTAATTTGTTTTGCTAGCCTTCGGCCAGTGAAGACGGTGCTGGGGGAGCCACACCTGCCCCCACCCCCCTGCCTTGTTTTTGGCCGCCACAGCCTGCAGCCCTCTGCCAGGGAACACTTGCCTTAAGGTTAAGACTTTGTACTTGGCTAATTGAGAACCTAAGAAGGAAAAAAAGAGGAAATGGAGCTTTCTTAACAGTGCGCGGGGGTTTGGCTATAAAGAGGCCTGTAAAGGGATGGTTCTTATCCAGCCTTCCAGTCCATGGAAGAGAAGAAACAGGCCAGGCAACTGGAGGGAAACATCCAGGGAGACCAGAGGAGCCAAGCCGGCTTTGATAGGCAGAAAGATTCCAAAAGCAGATCACAGGGAGAGGGTTCCAGATCCCGAGGAGGATTCCACATCCGTTTGTCAGGAACCAACAAGTTGCCAAACTCATTTGACTTGAAGATTAAATAAATACATAAATGAAACACAAGCAGCCTTCCAGTTATGGCCACAACTGAGACCACAATTTATGTTGCTAAGTGAAACATCTGTTGTTGTTTTTCTGTTAAGTGAGTTTGCCCCATTTTTCGACTTTGCTTGCCACAGTTGTTAAGTGAATCATTGCATTTGTTAAGTTAATATCATGGTCGTTAAGGGAATCCAGCTTCCCCATTGACTTTGCTCATCAGAATGTCGCAAAAGGAGACGAGGTGACCTGGGACAGAGTAACCATTGTAAGTATGAGCCAGTTGCCATGAAGTTAACCATGGGGATCCTGCTACGGCAGGTGAAAAACGGCCCTAAGTGTCTTTTTTCAGCACTTGTAACTAAATGAACTGTTGTAAGTCGAGGACTGCCTATAGTTTCCTAGGCTGTGGAAATGCCGTTGGCATCGGGCCTTCCACAAAGCACTTGGCCAGGTGCCCCAGCTAGTGAAGGGTGGGTGGAATGGCATGGCAAGTAGGTACCTTCCCATGGTCGCTTATCCAGAACTGCGAGTCAAGTTGGTGCATTTTCCAAGTTCAGCTCTTTTTAAGAATTATGATTGAGTGAATGCTTATCAATCTGAGAACAGAAACCGCTTGGGGTGGTTGCTCCTGGAGCAGAGTGGAATAAAATTCAACACATAACTCTAGAAGTGAGGGAAATTGGATGCAGACAACAGAATGAAGTTTAATCAGAGAAATTAAAAGTTATGAATGTAGGAAATTAAAAAACCCCAAACTTACAGGAGGAGTGTTGTTTGGCTTCTGACTGAACTTGTGAAAAATCTCTGGAAATGGAAGTTTAAAAGAATGGGTAAGCAACGTTAAGCAGAGTAAGAAATAGACCAAAAAAGGTAAGGCATGAGACAAAAAGGAAAAGCACTAAATCTACTTTGTACTATTTACTATACCACTATTTAGCTTTCTGTTTTTGAACCTACCAGTCTGTTTACTGGTTTATACTTTAAATGTCTCCCCCTCTAGTTAGGCTCATCCACTCTGTCCAACCATAAGTCATTTATTGCTTCCTTAATCCATTAACCTTGTCCTATATTTTTTGAAGTTCAGGCCCTTATCCATTTCCTTGATATGACCAAACCACCTCCCTCCACATGTTTCTTCTTTTAGTTTCATATTCAATTAATTTAACATCAGTTCAACATTGGCTTCTTATTTTAAGTACCATCTTCTTACTTTTCCTAGTGTAACTCAGCTCTTCTTTTTCAAATGGGTAGAATTATGCTCTTAAATGCAGCCACTTTTGCTTTTTTCCCCCTGATAAATACTCATTCCTTACAGCTGTATAATTTTACTTCATCATTGCCATCTTTAGTAAATATCGCACCCAGATACAGTTTCTTCCTCACTTTTTTTAGACATTCTGATCAATTCTTTGTTGCAAAGATTTAACTGGGGTTATTAGGATAAAGTAGATAAAAAGATAAAGGATTCTGATCAAAGAAATGTATATACATTGGTTATTTCAAAATAATGTGATTTTATTATGACTTATCATAACATTATTGTGATATGACTATTTGGTCCATCACAAAGATTGTACAATCAGGGTAATGTTTGTTGCAAATCATTTGAACCCTCGGCTAGCAAAGGGCATTATCTGCATTCGTTCCTTACATACCATAAAACGCGTTGAAAAGCCAAGGGAACATCATGGAAACTTGGCTTACGCATTGCTCAATGTGGAGTGGTAATTCCATCCGTGCGCAAAACATTTTAAATAGGTTTAAATAAATTAACAGTTGGAAGGGACCTTGGAGGTCATCCAGTCCAACCCGCCCTGCCCAAGCAGGAGACCCTACATCATTTCTGACAGATGGCAGTCCAGTCTCTTCTTGAAAGCTTCCATTGATGAAGCTCTCACAACTTCCAAAGGCAACTTCTATTCCGTTGGTTGATTACTCTTACTGTCAGAAAATTTCACCTTATTTCCATTTGAATCTTTCCTTGTCCAGTTTCCATCCATTATTCCTTGCCCGGCCTACAAATGCTTTAGAAAATAGCTTGACCACTTCCTCTCTATGGCAGCCCCTCAAATATCAGAACATTGCTATCATGTCTCCCCTGGTCCTTCTCTTTACTAGACTAGCCAGGCCCAGTTCCTGCAACTGTTCTTCATATGTTTTAGCCTCCGGTCCCCTCATCATCCTGGTTACTCTTCTCTGCACTTTTTTTAGAGCCTCAACCATCTTTTTTTTATAGTGTGGTGACCAAAACTGGATGCAGTACTCTATGTGTGATCTTACTAAGGCTTTATAAAGTGGTATTAGTACCTCCCTTGATCTTGATTGTATCCCTCTGTTAATACAACTTAGGATTGCATTGGCTTTTTTGGCTGTTGCTGCATACGGCTGGCTCCTATTTAGCTGGTTGTCCACTAAGACTCCAAGATCCCTCTCACAGTTATTGCTATTGAGCCTGATTTCACCTGATCTAGATGTGCACTTTGGGTTTTTCATGCCTAAGTGTAGGACTCTACATTGAACTTCATGTTATTAGATTTCCTATTTCCCCTGGCCTTGTTGACTGATAGTGCCACCCTCTGCCAGTGCAAAGATGTTCATGCTCAGAAGGATGGTCAGTGTTGATGTTGATGTCCCTTAAGCTTTGGCACCTTGGCCTTAGCTTGATGCACCAGCTCCAAAAAACATCTCCTGTGCTTGTTCTTAATGGGTGTATGTCCCCCCCACCTGGCCTAAAAGGGAACTGCTTTTCCCAAAGGTTGCTCACGGTCCTCTTTTGGACCCCTTCCTTTCAAATTTTCTGTTTGCACAACGTAAACCCAGTGGAGATTTTGCTTTTCCTTTGCCTAAGGGAACGGTGCAGCGTAAAGGGTATATAAAGGAAAAGGGAGCTGCAAAGAATTAGTCCATGAGAGCAAGGAACAGTTAGGACCAAAAAAGGCACAGAAAATGCATTGATTTTGATCAAAATAAGTTGTTTTGGAGATAGATGAAAAGGGCTAAGCAAAGCTACTTCTAGCAAAGTGAATGGAATTAAAAACAAAGCTTTAGAGCTTTCTACATGAATGCTATCAATAAAGCAAAGAAATACTAATGAAAAGAATGTCAGAAACGCCATGAGATCGATGAAAAAGGAAAGATTGTGGGAAGGCAATGTAACTGGAGAAATGACAAAATGTGGGTGTGCTTATAGACCGGCTGTGCAGCTTGTTTAATGTGCTTGTGAAAGCTGCACATGACAACTGGAAGAAAGGTCGTCAGTGCTGTTGGTGCAACCACCTGTCAGTTAGATCCCTGACTCTCCTGGTTGGTGAAAACCTCCCGCAGGTGAGTTCAGGCAGCAATACATTTCTCATTGCAGGAGGGGATATTTTCAGGAACTTTTGCCCCCTCCTTAAAAACACAATCTCTTGATCCCACCTGTCTGGACAATTTACATCTAGCCTCCCACCTTCCCTTTTTAGAGTAGGGTGGTAGGAGAGGTTGACAGCTTCAGAGGATCCTGGATGAAACGGATTATCTGGAGCCCTTCCAGTCAGGTTTCAGGCTTGGTTATGGGACAGAAAGGGCCTTGGATGATCTGTGGGGAGAGCAGGATGGAAACAGTGCATCCATCCTTGCTCTCCTTAGCAGACTTTGGCATCACTGACCAGGGATCCCTTGGGGGGCAATTGTGGGCCTTGGGTTTGCACTGACCTGGTTCCTTTCCCCAAAGCCGATCACAACCGGTGTTGATAGGAAATGAGAGGTCCAGTCAATGGCTGGTCCTTTGTGGGGTGCCTCAAGACTTAGTACTTTCTCTGTTCCTTTTTAACATCTACATGAAGCTGCAGGGTAAGGTCATCCATCATCAGGGGATGAGGTAAAAATGACGGACTGATGTATTATTATTTTATTTAGCATATAGCACATGTTAGCCAGGGATCATTGAGGCGGCTGGCTGCCTCTGTGAAAGGAAATTTTTTCAGGCGGTGTTATCTTTACCCACAGGATACCTGAATGCCAGAAGGCAATCCTTTCTTGTCCTTCTGCGGTTTATTCGCTCACAGGAATCGAACCGCCGAGCTGCCAACCTCACTGGTGCGCAGGCCCAACGTTTTACCACATGAGCCACTGCAGCCTACTCGCCTTTGTATTCTCCATCCCTCGGGACCCAAGTTATGCTGTTGCTGCCCTCTCCCAGTGCCTGGAGGCTGAGGTTTCTGGGAGGGGAGGTAAAGGCTTTGGTCAAATCCTGGCACCTTTGAGTGGCTGTGAGTGTGTGGAGCTTCCGGCTTCAGGACTTTAATATCCTTAGTTGTTCTGGCTGGGGCTGCACTTATCCAGACAGACTTGGTGCTTCTCGAATGATTCTTGCTTGATGAGCAGATGACAGTTGTGGCTAGGACAGCCTTTACACAACTTTGTGTCATGTGCCACTTGAGTCATTCCTAGATCAGGAGCCCCTACATGCATCCAAGCCCTGGTCATCTCTCTTCTGGACTATTGCAATGTGCCCTATATGAAGAGTATCTGGAAGCTTCAGCTGGTGCAGAATGCGGCCACATGGGCCGTGCTTGGGGCCCCGAGGGCAGCCCATGTCACTCAGCTATTGCGCAAGATGCACTGGTTGCCCGTTTGCTTCCGGGTCCAGTTCAAGTGTTGGTTAGCATGGAAGCAGGTTATGTGAGGAGCCATTTCAGCCCAATGGGATTCCCCTGCCCCACCTGTGCCAGCAGAAGAGGCTGGTGGGATCCAGAAGAACCTTTTCTGCTCTGCTTCTTGCCCTCTGGACCATCGTGGTCCCCCAAGGCCAGAGCTGCTTCCATCCTCTTGAAGACATGACAGTGCCCTGATGAGGATGGGGCACTTTGGAGGAGACCCCCACTACCTCCCTGTGAACCCTCTCCTTCCTCTCTATCCTGGTTAGTTTTATTTTAATTGAAATTTAAATTCATGACCCATGTTTATTGTTTTAATGTTTTATAGTGCATTTTAATTGGATGGAAGCCACAGAGATGGCGAGATGCCACCCATAGAATGCAAGCTTAAACAATATTGAAACTATTAAAAGGCATACATTTTAAAAACAAAAACCTGGCACTAAGTTAAACTTCCAACATGCAGCCATCTCATTCTATCTCGGCACTTGGGAGAATGCTGGATCTGGAGTGTTTTTAAGGAGAGTTAAAGGTTTGAGGCCTGCCCAACTGCAGAGGGAAGAGTGATCCCTGGGGCAATTACACCTGGAAAGAACCTACAAGCCAGTGCAGCTTGTGTAATGGGTGTTGCATGGGCAAACCTAGGGGCACTAATTATTGTGCACATCACTTTATTTTCGACCAGCAGCAACTTTTGGGTGGTCTTCAAGGGGACCCCCACGCACAGTGCATTGCAGTAAATGGGATGTGACCAAGGCACGAGTGACCAGGAGCAACTGGAACATAATTGCTGCACCAGAAGCTGTGCAAAGCTCCCCCCACCCCCCAGCCATGGTTGCCCCCTGCCCCCTCGAGCACAAGCCGCACAAGGACCACTCAATCATTCACCAATTCAATCAGGGGAGAACCACCCACTCCAGAGTTAAAGCCCCCCCAAGCCTCTCTGTTTGCCAAGGTTCCTCCTTTACAGCTCCCACTTGGCCAGCATTGGCACAGCAACCACTGTCTGGCTAGGGGTGGAGATCGATCATTTGTTGGGTATCATCAATCTGCTGTTGGTCCTACAACGGTGAAACACAGCGAGGTCCTTTAACGAGAATGTCTCTGCCATTCAACGCTGATCTTCATAATTGGAGTACATTTCTATGCCCAAATATTCCAGAATGATTTGCTTGCATTTAAGTAGTAGCTACATGACAGGGCAAGGCGTTGGTGCTGCCTCCCCCCAATAGCTTTTGAGATAGAAGGTGTTGCCACCTGCACCTCCCCGGAGATACAGGCCAGGAAAAGCTATGAAAAGAGATGAGTGAAAAGCTCTTACGAAAGGACTTGAGTTTTCCATATCCCACCCTGGAAGGCGAGCAGTGGGGGAACCGTTGGGAATAATAATAACCAGACTTCTTAAGTGCTTGAATTCTACTTTATGAAATTTTATTGCTGGCATGCTGGATTAGGTGGGCGTAATACAAAAATAGGTCTCTATACAAACGTTCTTCGCAAGTTTTTTACAATAGGAATTTTGTCTGTGGTGTCTTACCCAACATGACATCTCCCCAAGCCAAGCCAGCAGCTCACAATATCCCTTTCCAGGCCTCACCCCACCCAGGATCCTTTTCCATCTCTTTCCAGTCAGCTTTTTATTGCAACAGATGGTGGAACACCCAAATCAATGGAGTATTGCTATTTTTGTCAAGGGTGGGAGAAGGACCAGATCATTCAGACATATTATTAACTATCTTGGGGAATGGTGAAAAAATTAAAGGTGGGAAGTTGCATTCCAAGGATTTGGGAGGCGACTCCCCTGGCACAGCCTCCTGCTGCTCTCCTGGGAAGAGCCCTGATCACCCCTTCTGGAGGGCAGAAAGCTGCTCCACCTTCCCCTGGCAACTTCTGCTTCCAACATTCCTACGGGGTGGAACTTAAAGCACTGTGCTGCAGATGGGAGCTCCAAGGGCTCCTTCCTAAGCCCACCTCCCTGCAGAGAGTGCAAACCCACAGGACTATGTACGTCTCCCACATCTATATCAGAAGCGCTTCTCTCACACTTGAGACTCATGTTCAGGACTCCCTGGCAACAGGACTCACCAGGAGAAGGGAAGGCTGTGGAAAAACAACTCAAAGGCCAAGTGCCCCACAAAGGCTGCTGCTGCCCCGGCCTCTGCTGCCATTCCTGGGCAAGGCTGCTGGGGAAGGACCCTGCTCGATGGCTGCAAAGAGAGAAGGTGGGGGGGGGGGGGCACCTAGCTCCTAGGCTGGTTTCCAGAGACTGACCATGATAACTGCACTCGTGTCCTGCGCAGCGGTTCCAAAGGACAGGCTAAGCTTCATCTGGATTCCACCAGATCTCCAGACCTTTTTGGAACTGTGTTTCTTCCTCCTGTGCAAGAGTCAGAAATCTGCTTGTCCTGCTTCAATCATGCCAACACGCTCACCTTTGGGAAATTGCTTTCTACTGCTACCAAAGGGTTTCTTTGCTCCCCTCCCCCATCCCCCAGGGAAGACGTTATGCCAAACCCCATCTGACGGGGGCTTGCTCCAGGCTGCCAGCCTCCAGGTCTTCCAAAGGGCAGCACAACATTGGAGAGCCAACATTGCTGGGAAATGATGGAGGAGAAAAGGAAATGGGAGGCTCTGCAACAGAATCATCTCCACAGGATGCTGTGCATGACTTATCTGGCAAGAAAGGCCAACACCCCCCCTCCCCCAATGGCTCAGGCATCACACAGCCTGATCCTAGCCTGGAGAAATGGACAACCCCCTCCCCAACCTCTGCCTACAGGCAAGTGCTGTGACCAGAGACAAGGATGGGAGCCTGCCAGGAGCACAGGTGGGGGGAGGGAACTGAGGTGAGGTTTGTAGTGGGGGATAGGTGGGGGGGGTGGAGTAGGAGGAAGAAGGAAGGGACAACTCCCCCTCTTTCACATTATCACAAATTTATCCCTTCAAACATGCCTCCGTGCTTAATGGGGCAAGAGATAAAAACAGAATTAATGCAACATTACTGCACTTTTCAAAAGCTACCATTTAAAAAAACCAAAACAGAACACCCAGGAGATCCAAAATAATTAAGTGGCTCGGAGACTTTGGTCTCCAGAAAAGCTACATTTTAAACAGCTCTGGGCTGAAACTTCCCCTGGCTGGAACCTGCAAGCAAAATTTCCCCGTTCAACAAGCTCAGAGTAAAGATGAGACGTTTTGCAAGGCTGTAATCACACTGGCGTCCCAAAATTAATGCTTGCACAAATTAATTCAACCTGGGGCTTAAGCTGAAAACAGAACCCAGGGCATCAGACAGAAATGGGCTTAAGAAAGAGCTCCCTTTTGGAAACCCCGGGCAAAGGACAATGGGGGGAGGGGACGACGAAGCTTATTCAAACCGTAAGGAGCGAAATGGAGCCCGCCTGCTTTCCAGAGTTTGTGTGAGGAACGGAGCCGGCTGCTGGGACCCCCTTTGCCAAAACCGCTCCACATTTCAGTCCAGAGAACAGTGGGGGGAGAAGAGGCAGAGAGGTAGATTGCAGAGTCCCACTTTGTAAAAGCAGGCTGCTGCCCATGATGGGAGTTCAGGTCCACAGGTCCTGGTCCCAGTCAGGTGTCTTCCGTGTGTCCTCTTGGGGCCGCCCCGGCAAGCAAGGCCCCTCGGCACGCAGGGAAGACTGCTACATCGCTTGGCACCCAGGCCCGGCCCCGACTCTCGCGCCGGGCTGGGTGGGTGGAGCGCGACTCCTGCCTCCCATGGGAGCTACTTCCGAAGGTAGCGCTGTGCGAGGACGGCGGCGTCCAGGGCGCTCATGGGCTGGGCGTCATGGCCGAGGCGCCTCACGGGAGGGACGCTGCCAAACTGCCGCTTTTGCAGGAAGGTCTTTGCCTCGTGGAGCGTGTTCTTCTCCTCCGCCAGCAGCAGCTGCTGCCTCATGTAGTTCTCAAACTCGTACTGGGAACACTCCTCGGCCACCTTTGCCTGCAGGGAGGACAAAGCCTATGGGGCCTTTTGCCCCCAGGAGACAAACACCGTTGGCCTCGGCCAGGCTCCGCAAGCAGCAGGGCGGGCAGTCCGACAGGTGGCCTTCAGCAGGCGCCTGCTGGGTCTCTCTGTACCTGCCTGCCTGTGCACGCGCGTACCCCTACGTGCTTCCACGCCCCGGTGCCACTGACTGCATGCAGACGAATGGAGGGAGGAGCCCACGAGGGGAGCAGTTCTCAACTTACAATCACAATGGAGCCCAAAACATAATATTGTGGTGTGAAAAAACTTGCTAAGTGAACTTGTCCTATTTTACGACTTTTCTTGTTTTTCATGTTTGTTAAGCAAATTACTGCAGTTGTTCAGTTAGGAACATGGCAATTAACGGATTTGGGTTCTCCATTGGCTTTTCTTGAAGGTCGCAAAATGACTCCAGAACACTGCAACCGTCACAACGATGAGTCAGTTGCCAAGCACTGACTGTCAGTCACGTGACCAGGCTGCCACAGTCACGTGTGAAACTTCAAATGGTCCTTAAATGAGGACTTTGTGAGGAGGTTGTAAGTTGAGGACCACCTGTAGATACAGGCCTGTCAGCAGCTGAGCTGGATGGTCACAGGCTTCCTGGCAGGCAGAGGCCCTGAGGAAGGGCTGGGGAAGGTGTCCCCTCAAGACCAGCAACAGCGGCTGGGCTGAGGCTCGCTCTGAGGGCCTCCGCTGAGGAGGCCTCTCCAGGCTGCGGGTGGGGGGGGGGCAGACCTTACCTCATGCGCCTGCTCTGGGCTGACCACCTGGTCGTCGACGTCAGGCACCACCTGCAAGGGCCCTCTGAGGGAGGACAGGGACTGCCTGCGGGGACAAAGACTTGCTGGTCAACCGGGCGAAGGCTCCTGCGAGGAGGAGAGGAGAGGAGGTGGCCCAGCCCAGGCAGGGGGCCGCTTGGCCAGGCCAGAGGGTATCAGGACGCACAGCAGAGCGCAGGGGAGGGAGGCCCTGCACAGCACAGGTTCTGGCCCCGGGTGCTTCTCCCTCAGGGTAGAGAGGAGGGAGGACCCAACAACCAATGCGCCTGGGACCGAATCTCCTCCGGCTCCCTGGTTGGAGAGCCCGAGTGGAGGCCTCCCGGTTCTCCTCTCTAGCCTAGGCAAAGGCAGCGGCTCAAGCGAGGGGGGCTGCCAACATGACCTGTTGAACACGGAGAGCCCAGAAGCCGTCCAAAGGGGAGGAGAAGGGCAGCCCAGCCCAAGGCCCCTCCGGCCGGCCGGCCGGCCAAAGCCGCCCAAGCAACTTCCTCCCCCCAGCGCCCCACCCCTCACCAGGAGGCGATGATGGAGCTGAGGGATTCAAGCACTTCCGAGGCTGCCAGGCGCTGCTGGGGATCCAGGACCAGCAGCTTCCGGATCAAGCAGACGGTGTTCTCGGACACCCGCCCGTCCCTGCTGGAGAACAGGGGAGAGCTAGAGGGATGGCCAGGAAGCAGGGTGGCTCAGGCGGGCGGCAGGGCCGAGGGCCACTTTCACTCACTCTGGGATGGCGTACTCGGCAGCCTTGATCTTGCGGAAGAGTTCCTGAGGGATGCTGTCATAGAAGGGGAACTGCCCGTAGAGCATGGTGAAGAGGACCACTCCCAGCGCCCACATGTCACTGGGCTTGCCGCGGTATGGCCGACCTGCAGGGCGGAGGAGGCACCCGCAGGCTAGCATGGTCCAAGGAGCAGGACCCTGCCGGCTGAGTTGGCGGCCTTTCTGCCCGGGGGAGGGAGGAGTAAAGGCGGCCAGCCCCCCCCCTCCCCCTCCCCTGCAAAAGAAGCAGAGTCTCTTCTGCATTCACCAGCCAGCCAAGGAGAAGAGGTCTCAGAGCCATGGGGGCTCTGCCTGGAGCAAGCTGGGAAGAGGTCCAGAAGCCCCTCCGCTGCTGCGCTGGGCAGGGGAAGAGCCTCCGGGCTGAGAAACGGGAAGCGGGGAGATGGCAACGGGAGCCCTCGGGGGAAGGAGGCTACTTACCGCTGAGGACGTCGGGACTAATGTAGGCGGGGCTGCCCCGTTGGTCCTTCAGCAGGTCATCCTCACTCACCAAGTGCTTCCCAAGACAGAAGTTGGTGATGGTGATTCGGTGGGTCCTGAAGCAAAGACAGCATTTAGAACAGAAGTGGAGAGGATCCAGGGGCTGCAACAGAGGCCATGTGAGATCCCGAAACGTGCTGCCCCACGAGGACGGGCGGAAGGAACGTGGGGGGGTCGCGCAGGGAAGACGTGGTAGCTACGTTCAGGGTGTGTGTGTGGGTGTGTGAGCCACAGAAAGGATAGTTGTCAACAGTTTTCCATGACCACCGAAACGAAGTCAGAAGCTGCTGCTATAAACTGCAGTTTCCCAGATTCATTGAAATATAGAGTAACACACGGACAACAATGGAACAGCCGAGGCAGGTTATGGCTTTTGAGTCTCTGGAGTCTTTTAAGAGGCTGGATAGCCAACTCGACAGTTGGCGTCACTGATCTCTTTGTACACTGCAGAGAATTGGAGCAGGTGATCCTTGTGGTCCCTTCCAACTCTACAATTCTATGATTTTACGACATGGAAGCAGAGTCCCAAGAGAAAGAGCCCCCAGTCAGCTCTCATGACCGATGATCCTGACGGGCTCACTGATTAGATCCAAATTTAAATAGCCTCCAGGGCTGCGCATTGTGACCGTGAATGGACTTGTAAGGCTCTGGAGAACCAGGACTGCCCCAAAGCTCTGCGTGTCTCTCTTGGGTTTGATCCAGTCCTTCAGCCTCGGGGCTCCTCCCTGGGGCTGTCGAGAGCCTGTAGGGGAACTGGGGGCAGAAGAGAATCCAGGGTGCCGCTCTGGGGAAAAAGAAGGTGGGCTAACATCGCCCCAGAATCCCCACTGCCATCAGCCCTCACCCCTGAGGTAACAAGCAGTGCAGGTCTACCTTTCTTTCTATTTCACGCCACTGGGTTAAAAATTGCCAAAATCCTCAGAACCTTAGAAAAGGAATAGTACCATCAATTTAATTCCTGAATTAAAAGCAGAATTAAATTGGAAGACTGGCTTAAAAAGGAAAGAAACTTCCAGCTCAGACAAGTACAGAATTAGGATGGATTTCCTATAAAGCAGAACAAGGGAAATTTGCCAAGCAATAGTTAAGTTGTTATTTCATATTCCCTTCTATCTACCACAGGAGGGGTTTCGCAGCTACAGGATTAAAGTCAAGAAAAGAAGCATAATTACTGCAGAGAAAAGAGGAGAGAGAAGGCAGTCAAACAATCAAATGCAGCAAACCAAATTTCTGCCATTCAAGATTATTTATGAATTCAGCTACAAAGAGATTCCAAATTTCATGGGCTGCCTTTCCATGGAATCATAGAGTTGGAGGAGATTTCAGAGGCCGGCCCAATCTTGTGTTCAGTGCAGGATCCACTGCAGATTGCTGCCTAGACTGACCGAAGACCTCCAGGGAAGGCCAACGGAAAGCTGCACCTCCTTTCCTGCAGGCTCAACCCGTTGGCTCTGGCCCTGCTCTCACAGCAACAGAAGGGCCTTCTCCGTGGTGGCTCCCTCCCTCTGGAACATCATCCCCACAGAGATTAGACTGGCCCCCACGCCGACTCTCTTCCCGAAGGCCCTGAAGACCTGGTTCTGCCAGCAGGCCTGGGGAACCCAGCGTGGGATGGAGCCCATCAAATGGCTCGGGTGATCTCCTCTCACTGGGGGGTGATTTTACTATATCAATTTATTTGATAATAGGCGGCAATACAAATCTAATCAACAAAATAAAAAAATAAGAAATAACAACAGAGGTCTCCCTCCTGCTCCTTCTCCTGCATGCGTTCAGTAGCAGGCTTCCCCTCGTCCTTTCCCCCTGCAAGCTAAACATGGCCAGTTGCTTTCATCCTTCCTTGGAGGACTTGGTTTCCGTTCCCTCCTTTGTTTTGGTCATTTCTGAACATGCTGAACTTGGTCCATGTGGTTTTAGACTTTTTTTAGACTGACAGCTCTAGAAACCACCAACTCTGCTCAGTATGGTCAAATCTAGGAGTCCTGGTCAAAAACTCAGCAGCTACCTGTTCCAAACAGCTTCTCACAGAACACACTGCACAAGTTGACCCGGAGACAGCCAAAATATGGGTCAGAAAAGTGAGGTTAGAAAAAGCTGTAGGTGGCAGAAGCCAAAGCAAGTTTGCCTGAAGTAAGTTTCTCTTTCTGAGGCTGGAACAAAGAGCATCCCCAGAACTGAGAGCTTTTGGGTTCTGCTTCCCCCCACAAGTGGCGAATCCCAACCTCTAAGAAAGAGCTTCTAACTTCCCAACAGCCTCTTGGAAGCCTAACCTGAGCCCACTCAGCCTCGTTTCCAAGGCCAGAGAGCTGCATGCATTCAGGAATTTTCACACTCTGGCTGGAGGCTGGACCAGTTCTTCCCACCCACAGTCTTGAAAGAACTTTGGGGTGCTTTCCCCACATGGGAATGAGAAGAGGCCAGAGAGGCTGCTGCAGAACCCTTAAATGCTGCTTTTAGGAGGATGCACAAAAGCTGCTGCCCAGGGACATCCCCTGTCTGGGCATAATGAAGAGATGAGGTGGGCAGCCTCGTGGACCAGCTAGACTGGTCTCCCTGGTGACTGGCAGAGTAGCCACATCAAGGGCCATCGCCCTCATTGGTTGCTAATCGTTCTTGTCGTTAAGGGCTAGTTTTGTGCCGTTGGCTTTACTGAAGGTACCTTTATTGGCCAATGACTGAAAAAACCTTTCTGTCTACCTTGCATCAAGGACAAGCTGCAGTCACTCAGAGCAATAGCAGGGCCAACCTCCCAATTCCTCACTGGGGAGCTGACTGACTCTTCCGGTACTTCCAGCTGCGCCTGATGGAAGCATCACCCATTCTTGGACCTTTGCCCACCAGAGAACAAGAAGAGGGGTGTACAAGAGAGGTGCCAGCTGCCCTGGACAGGGCAGACCAGCTGAGGCTTTTCAGGGGTCTCTGCAGAAGACCTGCCAAGCTAGCCACTTCCCCAGCTGTGTGCAAAGGACAAGCATCCCATGGCCAAGCAATTTGCAGAAGGAACACACCTTTTGTTTAGCACCATGTTCCCCAGTTTCAAGTCTCTGTGCACAATGTTCTCCTGAAAAAATAAAACAATCCTGCAATTAGAGCAGCGGAGGCGATCCTGCCCAAGGCAGAAGAGCTAAGCGAAGCGCGTGACGGAATCCCCCAAGAGAAGCGTCCGGCTCAGCTCCGGCTTCTGTCCTTTGGCTCCTGCTAAGACGCTCAGTAACATTGACGGTTGCTGCCCCGACCGCAACCTTCCTCCAGCCGTGCCAGATTCTGGGGCCGGTGTGCACTCCATAACCCGGCGGCTACCGCACTGCAGAATAAGCGCAGAAACAGGGTACCTTGTGCAAGGCTTCCACCACCCGCACAACGTCGTAGAAGATGACAACAGTCTCCCGTTCACTAAGCCGCTTCTCTTTGATGACGTAGTGCTGGAGGTTGATGAGGTCAGCGGTCTTGTCACTGAAGTCGTGGGCACACAGGCAGTCCAGCACCAAGCAGATACGTTTCTTCATTTTCCGGACCATCCGGCTGGACTCCAGATCTTCCACCAGCTCGCAGGTTCGGTCCTGCAACATCCCAAGTCACAGGGACCAGAGTTAATTGAGCAGGGAGACCCCTGCCCCACCCACCGATTAGACACAAGCCCATTCTCGGCTGCTTCCACAAGGGCTACCCGTGTGGGCTTTGCACCCATGCAAAATGGCGGCTCTTCACAGCCATGAAGGAAATCCTCAGAGATTTCGGAAAGGTGTGGGTGGGTGTGCAGAGATATTTTGTCTTGCCGGAAGCACACAATTCTTCCCAGCAAGCCCCAGCCTCGCCAAAGGCTCCCCGAGGACAGCCCTTCGCCTTGCTTTGGCAATTGTGATTAAAGTGGCACAGAGGGGCATTTGATGGGCAGAGCCTAACAGTCTCAGGCAGAGGAGCTGGACTGGGACTGTGGCCGCTCCTGCAAGCACCACATGACATCAACGCCACAATGTCCCCCAAACCAATGAACTTGGGTTGCGCCATTTGAAGGATTAAGAAAACAGGCTTCTCGAGGCTCCACCAGGCCAGGAAGCCGTGCGCTCCAGCTCCTACCTGGAAAAGGCCGTGATGATGGACCACCCCATCCTGACTGTGCAGGAGAGAGAGGAGGGAGAATTCTGTGTGCAGCAGCATTTTGCCCTGGCGTTCCTCTTGGGTTTCTGTGCCATGGTCACTCTTGTCCTCCAAGGTGAGGATCTTTGTGAATAAGACAAAGGAAGAACAGCTCAAGACAGGAAAGCCAGAAAATGCCAATCTCAAGTGCAATGCACACAAAATCACAGCAGGGCGCAGAGGACCCTGGAGCGCCAAGTTGACATAATAAAAAAAGAGGCTCAAACAAAGAGGGCACACCTTTCTCCAACACTCCTCCTGTGCCCCAGTTGCTGTGCCCAGAACACCGATTTGGGGGTTAATAGTTCTAGAGCAGGTAACAGTTTTCATATCTTAACCTCTTATCATTATCACCCCCAGCCTCGGCAGCAGCAACTCAGTGAAGGTGTAAGAAAGGCCTCTCTCTACCTGAGCCCTCTAGGAAAGCATCCCCACTTAAAAGATCTTTGGTTCTTCGGGTTTTCTCCCGCGTAGAGTCCAACTCTACGCGGGAGAAAACCCGAAGAACCAAAGATCCACATACAAATACCCGCGAAAATCTTCGAAAACATATATATATATATATATATTAGCATTATATATAAGGCTAAGTGCTATTGTTATTTAGCAGCAGCACTTAGGTTTATATACCACCCCATAGCACTTTACAGCATTCTCTGGGTGGTTTACAATGTTGAAGCATTACTTGCATATTCCCCCCAACAATTTGGTCATCGTTTTACAGCCCTCAGAAGGCTGGAAGGCTGAGTCAACCTGGAGCACTGTTAGGATCTAACTCCTGGCTGTGGGCAGAATTTGTCTGCAATACTGCATTCTAACCACTGCACCACCAGGGGTCCTGTTTCATATTCGCTGCATTCGATCCTACCTTTAAAGATTCTGTAGTTCAGCAGATCTTTAGGGTTTAAACACCGTGTCTCTCTTTCATGCCAGTTATTTGGGGGAAACTACTTGTGCAAGGTGCTTCTTACCTTCAGCTGATAGAAGTCGTCTGTCCCATCTTTTCTTGCCAAGCACTGAACAATGCTAGGCACTGGGGAGTTGCCCAAACGTGGGCCTGGGAACATAAAAACGGAACGTCTGCCCTGTTAGCCTGTCCCCAGAAGCTCCCCCTGTGCCCAACAAGAGGTGTCACAGAGATGGCCAATAGGAAGCTGAAAGGGAGATGGCCGTCACACATCCTCCCCAGCTCAGCACAAGGGCAGGAGAATGCTGTGGCCCTGGAGCTGAAGCCAGAAGTGTCACACACAAACCAAAGGGTGAACACTGTCGTGCATTGCTCTCTTTTCTGGGAAAGTATAACTCAAGACGAGCTAACTGCACTGGGGTGCTAGGGACAATTATGCCACCCAGCAGTGACCACAGAAGGAAGAGATTCAAAACCTTTCTTTGCAAATGCTGAGATTAGAGACAGGATTGTGTCTCGGCTCCGATCCTCCTACCATCTGGTGATGAACAAAGGCTGGGATACATTTTAGGAGTCCTGCAGGTTGCAGCCTGGCTGAATATATTGTCTCTCAGGGACCAGGAATTTCATCCTGCTTTATGGCAGAGCTCATCAGGCAAAGGAAATGATCTGAATGTCTGATGAACTGACAGCACTGAATTGGGGGGTGGGGGGGGTGGGGGCAGCATCCCTTGGGGGCAAGAGTCACTTTTACTAACCGAGAATGAAAGGCCCAGCTCTTTTGGTGCTGCTGCTGGAAATCCCTGGGCAGAGGACCTTGGCTGATGTTTCCCCACCACCTCTCTCGGAGGTTCGTCGCTTCATTCTGAGTTCTGCAAAAGAAAGGCAGACGCTGCTTTAAGCCCAATTCACTTTCTCAAAGGAGCTTTCCTATCAGTTACCTTTTTGTACCACACAGAAGCAGCTCATAGATCTGCACACCATTTCTTGCTTGTGGATGACCTTGGGGGAAGAGCTGCTGCCTAGCAAGTAACCAAGAAGACAGGCAGGAGCCCCCAGAGAGAGAAACCTAAGAAAGACCCACTGCAGGAGGACCCCCTCCTCTCAACGTGTTCCAAGGATGTTAGCAAAGTGGCTGTGAACTAATTCAGGTGCTGCCCACCCACTGCAGAAGTGCCAAGAGCAGCAGGGGAAATAAAAGAGGTTTCCACACTACTAAAGCCATTTGATGTGCAGAGCTGGAATTCCCTTCTCCTTTGGAGATTTCAGCTGGTCTTCACTTATCGGCAGACTTGAAACACCAGCTGTGACTGATGCTGCTACAGCCAACAGAAATTGGGGAGAGCCACCCTAATGGCAAGGGCCTGAAGGAATCTCCTAAAGGGTGCGATACTCCAACAGAGGGCAATGAGCTGATGGAAGACCCTGCCAGTCTCCCTACCAAAGACTACTGGTGCACAAAAAGAATGGGGTCCACACGTCCATGTTTGCCTGTGTATCTCTTCTAAGGACTTCATTGTGGCAAAAAAATGCGTCAGGCAGAGCACAAGAGCCTCACCTGCAGACATGCACAATGAACCCTAAAGCACAAAGATCGCCATCCTAAGGATACTGTTTTTGAGGTCTAGCGAAACACAAGAACTCACAGGGAGGAGAGTATCTGATCACTGCTGCAAAGTCACCACAGGCAGCTGAGCAAGGGTACCGAAGGCAGTTCAGGTTGTGGTGCTTTGGATAGCTTCTTCTCGTCTCATGTGCTACACCACCACCACAATGAGGTATAAGACTGTAACTGTCTTAGCTGTTTTAATCTCTGAATGTAATTCTTTGCGTACAGAAAACACCCAGCAGAGTTATAGACAAGTGTCTGCACAAGACAGCAATGAATCAAATGTTTGCCAGATATTCTCCAAGTTTTGATCTTTGCTCTGGGTCTGGCTGTGCCTAATACACAAATTCAAACATTTGTTTTGTTGCACTTCATATGGCCCACAGCCAAGATTCAAAGCTGATTTTGCTACTGATCTGGAACTCACACTTGTCTCTTTTCTTCTTAGCTTTCACTTTATTGGAAAAAACAGTCTACCCCTTGTTTATTTCTGACCTGGCTTCATCATGATTGCAAGAGATAGTTAGTGCTGGAGGACTCTGGATGGGGACAGACTGGCTAAGGGTACCTTTCTATAACTGCCACTTTTGACTTGGCTCTGTACAGAAAGTGTCCCTGCAAAGGTCTCCTGCCAGAGCAAGGCTCCTGACTGAGCCAAGGGTTTTCATCAGAACCAGTACAGAGTCCGGCCCAAACGCATCTGTCAGCAATGCAAACAATGGCTGGACCGTAAAGACAAAGACTTCTTCAAGTCATGCTGGACCCTTGGGGGTCTGCCTTCATACAGTTTTGTCACCGTCTACTTCCCTCATTGCCAATGGCCCTGGAGTTCCCACCTGGTCCCTTATAAGGACTAACCAGACCAGATTCAGTTTGCTTTTGGAATCAACCAAGACTCACTAAGTTCTGACACCAGCAAAAGCAGATGTTGTGTACTGAATAAGTCTCCTGGCCCAATTGAGATTAAGCCCTATGGACCGTGAAGCACTTAGGGGGATGCTCTAAAGCACCCTTTCCCTCAATTTGATTCTGACTTCTCAAACAAAATGTTTTTTAAACTTTACTGTTGGAATTTCCTAGTAATCACCAACCTTGCTAAATTTGTGAGCCCTGATTAAGTTAGCCTCAACTAGAACAAAATTACTTTTTCTACTTTTAATTGGCCAGAAAAGCAGTACAGGTTGGGACAGCCTCTTATCTTGTTAGATTTTAGCTTCAGCTTTTTGTCATGCTAACGTCCATGTTCCCCATGACAAAAGAAAAACAGCCGTATTTCATCAGGAAGTAAAACTCTGAATACACAATTATTACAATGTGCTGCCTTCCCAATGACAGAATGCCACCTAGAGCCACACTGCTGACGAGCCAAGCCAACCTGCACTTTGATCAAGTTTCACTCACAGTTGGTGAAAATTCTGGATGGCCTTGGGATTAAAATATTCATCAGAAAGAAAAGCAGAACTGTGCTGTTCTCAAGAACTTTCCCCATATTCTTAATAAAAGTCCTTCTTAAACTAACATTGACATCATTTTCCATTATGTAGAAGGTGCACTTCTATTTGTATTTTGCCATGAATCTATACTGGTTTGCTAATATACTAGCAGGATGAGCAAATAAGTTAGTTCAGCTCAAGAAGGAATAAAGGAATACATTTATCAAGGAATAAATCCTCATTAATTCAATGGGACAGTTCTGACAAATATACAAAAGTACATGCTAGGATGCAAGGCAAAAAGTCCTGCTGAGCTATCAAATTCTTGAACAACAGACATAAAATTGATCCCTATTTAATCACCTTGACACAATGTTAAAATCTGCAAGGGATGGTAAAAAAGTTGCTACTGTTCACCTTAATATTAAACAAGATGCAAAAGATCAGTTTTCTAAGCATTCACCTCATTTACTAGGCCATTTCCAGGCAATCTTGTTTTACAGCTGTATGTGAACTGTGTGGCCTTGGCAAACTTAACTCAAAGTTGCAAGATCAAATCTTGGCCAGTGGAACCAGAGATGGACTCTTCTGCCCAGCATGAGTCTGAAGCTTGGAAGAGTAAATCTTGGTCCAGTAAGTGACCGAGATTCAATCTTGCGACATTATTCAGGGACTTCAGGTACCGTATATTTGCCTTCATTTCATCGGTTAGCTCGAAGTAACCACAAGGGTTACTTTCCAATCCACGGTGGGCAGGGAGGCCAGGTGAGCAGAAGAAACCTAGGCAACTTCAGAAGAGCAGCAACCGACCTGAAAACCTGAAGCCCTCGAAAGCCAGAATTCAGAAGAAGGTGGGCTAAGCTGCCTCTGGGAGTTGTGGACGCCCCGTCACGGGAGGCCTCTAAGGAGACACTGGACAGGCAGGGGCCGGGCTGGAAGGCCCCCAAGGAGGGGAGGAGAGACTCGGCCTCAGGCGCCGCTTGGCAAGGAGGAAGAGGGGCGGCTTTGGCCTGGCCACCGCTCAGCCCGAAGGACACCGGGGCCTCCCCATCCACGGGGTCTGTCACTCCCCAGGCCGCTGCGGAACAGAGGCCACAGCCGGGTGAACGGCCACGTTTGGACTCCGCCGGTCTCGAAACCGCCACGGCCTCCGCCAGCTGCCCGCTTCAACCCCCCCCCCCTGGCCTCCCTCGGCTTCCGCCGCCCCCAAAGGCAGCTCGGGCAGCGCCGCCGCCTCCTGCGCCCCCTCGGCCTCTCCGTCTCCATGGTGGAGCCTCCGCTCAGCGCCTGGGAGGCTCCCCGGCACGTCTTGTGGGAAGCCGGTTTCGGCTGGCCAGACGCCTTAGAAGCCGACCCTCCCACGGAGCCTCGGCCCCGGAGGGCTTCCGGCTCCCCCCCCCAAAGGCCGGCGGCTGCAGCCGGAGCCTCCGCTTTCACCGTCAGCGGCCAGCCAGACCCCGGGCACACGGGGCTCGCCCTCCTGCCCCAGGGGCGCCGCTGTCTCGGCTGAAAGGCTGCCGCTCGGGGGCCTCGCTTGGGGAAAGGCCGCCCGGGGCCCGGAGGGTCGCTCCTCCTGCAGGCGGGCCTGGCCAGGAGAGGGGCTGCCCCTGCCGCAAGGCCCGCGCGGGAGAGGAGGCGGCCCGGGTGTCGGGGCTTCTTCGGCGTTTCCTCCCGCGGCCCTCGGCTTCAGTTCCGGGAGGCGCCCGACGCCACGGAAGCCGGCCGCCCCGCTCGGGCCTCCGCGGGGGAAGAACTGCCGCCGAGCCCCCTGCCCCGCCGGTCCCCGCACCCTCTCACCCATCGCCGCCGCCTCCTGGCCCGGCCCCGCCGGCCCCACTCGCCAGGCCGCCTCCCGCTCGGGCGCCCGCCTCGGCCCCTCACGGCGGACGTGACGTAGGGGGACGTCGCGACGCCGGCCCCGCCCCCGGGGTTGGTCGGGCGAGCGAGCACGTGGGCGCCCCCCGCCTCCTTCGTCGGGGACTTCCGGTGCCGCGGGGAGGAGGCTCTCTGGGCAGAAGGCGGGCCAGCGGGGGGGTTGGGAGGAGCGGCCCAGGCGAAGAAGTTCCATCACGAGGCCGGCCGGGGAAAACGCGGAAGAGCCGCCGCCTCCAGGCCGGGACTGGCTCGCAGCGCTTCCTCCGGCGCCTACTGGCGGGGCCGGCCCCTTGTCCTCCCGGTTGTGTGGCTGGGCGGGAGGAAGAACGGAAGGCCGGGGAGGCGCTTTAGGGAGCGGGGGCAGCCAGCTGGGCGTTTGGGGCGGGTTGCCGTAGATAAGGCAGAGCCCGACGGTCGGTGCAAGAACGGGCCGCGGTTCGGCTGCACGGCGGCGCTCCCCAAGGTTACGTCAGCTGTCCGCGCTCTGTGAGCCGGTGCGGAAGGCGGCGTCCTTGCCCTGGATCGGCCGGTTTCCCTGCCTCCTGACGGGCGCCCCCTGGGGGGAAGCCCTTAACGCCTGCGCGCCTCCCAACCCGGTTGCCGTCCATTATGTGGGAGGGCCGCGTTCAGAGACCCGCCGGCAGCAGAAGAGCCAAGGACGCAGCCCTTGGGCAAGAGGCCGCGAGAGGAGAGCTCCCTTCGTTCCCCCAGGACGCAGCAGGCGGTTGGCTGTCCGCCTCTCCCCGCTTCTTCCATCCTGGCCAAATAGTGTCACACACACACCCTTTGCACCCCTGGCTTCTTTCTCTCGGGAGGGATCCTCTCCTGGGGTTCAGGGCACCTGGGCTCTCCTGCTTCCCTGCCCCAGCCCTCCCCTTCTTCCCTCGCCCACTTCAACACATTCCTTCTTCCGGGCAGGTTTTTGTGTGTGATTCATTTTCGTCCATCAGCTATTTGCTCTTGGCTCTCTCTTCCTCTCGTTTGACCAGCTGCCCTCCTTAGAGCTTCATTCCCACTAGTTCCTTTCTCTGCTGACATACACACATTTCCATTTAACAGAGTGGATGGATTTTTAGATCTTAGGACCATCATCGTTTTCTTTGAGACTATAGACTACGACCTTTAGCAATTACTCTACAAAGATATTCAGATGATTTTTTAAAATTCAGATGTTTCCTATTTACCTATAACTCGGCAAAAAATATGTCCCATTTTTCCTGTCAAGCATCACATTCTATAAGGAGGCAGTCCACACCCAAAGAGCTATGGTTTCTGTGCAAACAATGACAATTGGGACATTTACGGATTGGTTTGGTGACTTCCTGGGGACCTTTGCTTGGCATGGCAGTAGGTCCCCAAGGTGATAAGGGAGGTGGGTCATCTTCCTGGGAATTCTGATGGCTTTATGCCTTCATCCCTGCAGACTAAAGGGCCAGTTACTGACAGCTATCAGTCATCAGAGGGAAGATGCTTTCCTAGAGGGCAGTTGCTCTTCAGTGGGGCTCCTGCACTCTGGGGAAGCTGCCCTCTTTTGGTACCAACTCTTAAAGGGCGAAGTGAGGGGAAGAGATGGGGTTAAGGTGGGGGTGAAAGAGGATGAAGTTCAGGGACAGGGTGAGAGGGAGAGAGACCAGAAGGGGTGGAAAAATGGTAAAAGGGGAGGGGGGAGGACAAAGATGGAGGGAACTGGGTAGGAGGGGAAAGGCCGAGGCTGAGGGGGGCAGACAAAACTGGGTGGAAAGGGAGGGTCAGGGAGAAGGGTATGAAGAGGCGGGAGGGGGAAGAGAAGGCACAGGGAGGATAGTTGGGGATAGTCCATCTTTTCATGACTTCATGCAGGTTATCAGAGGTAGGGAGAAGGGAGGGGGGCCGGGTGAAGCAGAGTGAGGAGGAGTAGGGAGCTGGGATGGGAGGGGGCTAGGTTGTAGGAGGGGGAGGGATATGTAGCAGGAAGGGGAGGGGATAGTAAAAGGAGAGGGCGATAGGAAGGGGGAGGGGAAGGAGGGCAATAGGGGGAGGGGGACAGGTAGGAGGGAGGAGTATGTTTGTCTGGGTCTCCCTTGCAGCCTAGCGCTGTGACATTGGAGGAGAAGATCAGGAGAGAAGCTGGGATGGGAGCTTCTTGCAGCGTTCCACAGAGCTGGGGATTGAGAACAAGAAACAAGCACAGCAAAAAAATACCTGTCATTAACTTGCAGCCTCCTATTGGCAGAAGGTCTCTGTTGAGGGTGTGGGGCTGCAAGGAGTGAGGCACCTGCTCCTGCCCATGTGTGCCCACATACACAAACCCCGTGATGGGAGGCTGCCAAATGCCAGCCAAGGAAAGCTGCTTGCTTCTCTCAGCCCCCTGCAAGAGGCGCCCCTCCCAGCTCTCTCTCACGATCTTTTCTTCCCCAATGTCACACACACACACATACACCCCTGCATGGCTGGGAGAGGTGAGCTGAGAGCCAGCAAGGTCCATCAGGCACAGAGGCAAGGACGGGAAGGGGATCAAAATGGGAAGCCGCTGCCCATTTTTGTTTTCAACCTGCAGAGCTTCTCTTTGTCCACCTTCCTCTCCGTTGCTGGATGCGGGCCATGGGCCTTGAGTTTGACACCCCTGGTATAAGGAGGGAAGGGTTGCTTGAGCATGGGGTTAGACTAGAAAATTTCTTCCAACTCTTGCTCAATTAATCTGAATCTAAATGTAAGGTTAGTATACCTGGATTTCAGCAAGTCTTTGACTGCATAACATTATCCTTCATAAAATGGAAGATAAAAGCTAGCTGATAGCTGCATTCACAGCTAAATTGTAGCATGTAAAGAGAGCTCATTAATGACTCCTCTTGGAGAAAAGTATCGGAAAAGTACTTTGTCTGTTCTGCTATCCAACTTTTTAATCAGTAACTTAAGGCACTTAGCAAACTATATATAGAATGGTATTTATAAAAATCTATCCGCATCAGGGTAAGAAAAATGTTGGCCTGGTATAAAAAAGGGAGACCTGGCTTGACGATAGAACATGTGAAATGGAATCTGGGTCCACACCTCTCAGTGAAACAACTTCATTCAATCAATTACTCTTGAGACATATTAATAAGAGAAAGTCTAGAGCATAGCATATGTCAGTACCTAAAGTAAAATTAATGGAATCTGCACTAAGGTGGGATGTGTGTGGAGGAAATGCATTCACAAGTTCCCTCCAACTTGATGGTTTCTGGCATGAAAAGCAACTAAAACTTCAGCTATTCTCCATTTGCTGAAAAGACCTATAAGGCTCTGGTTCCAAAGCAAATTATTGTGGTAAGACCCTCCCTTGCCTTCACTCCTCTTTTCTAGCTCTAGAAATACCCTGAAAGGGATCCAGCAATAAACAGAATGATCTCAGATTCTGCCTCCAGAAACAGCCTCAAGCAAGCAACCTGAATGAAACTAAGTTTCATTTTTAGAAACAAAGTTTTATTCATTTATAAAACCAGAACTCTCCCATTCATTCGGAAGGGCGGCAGCGGCAATAGGCAATGCAATAGAAGCAAGCCTCAACTTGTTAAACCTATCAGTTTAGCATTCCCCCCGCACCTTGGAGGCCACTCACAACCCCAAGTAGGCAACAAAACAACTTCCTAAACCAACTGGTCAGCTGTCCCAGAATGGATCCCTAAAGTAGCTTCTGTCTTGCCAATAAAGAAACTTTTTCAAGCAGCTGGCTTTCATTCTGGAGCAATCTCGTTTTTCTGGGGTAGAATTCTTCCTAGACTGTGTGGTAGCACAGTGGTTAGAATGCAGTATTGCAGGCTAACTCACTGCTCAGTCCAGTTTGATTCTGAATGGCTCAAGCTTGACTCAGCTTCCCATCCTTCTGAGATTGGTAAAATGTTGTTGGGAGCCAGAGGCTGACTGTAAACCAGAGGTCTCCAACCTTAGCAACTTTAAGACTCCAGCTACTGGCTGGAGAATTCTGGGAGTTGAAGTCCACAAGTTTTAAAATTGCTAAGGTTGGAGACCTCTGCAGTGTAAACCACTTAGAAAGGGCTGTAAAGCACTGTGAAGCGGCATGGAAGTCTGCTATTGTTATAAAGCAGCAATGGTTGGAAAATGGAGCCTGACTCAAGCCTAGATTAGACATCTCCGGCACTGTGTCAGGGAACACATAACACCTGTCATTTGGGGACAGCTGCATAGATGTTCCATTTATATTTCTGCAAATGTAATGTTCTGGCTAGGGGGTGCTCAAGTAGCAAAGAACAGGAAGTTGGATCATCCAATCAGCACTCAGGGTATGCACTTCTACACAATGTGCAGCTGAGATTTCAGGCCAGTGCACAATGCAGCTATCTGCAACCTATACTTATCCATCAGCCCCTTTGCAGTGTATGTATGCAGGGGCACCTAGACAAAGTTACAGGCAGTTCTAAATCAAGCAAGCTTCAATGAGACTCCGTTTGCAAGCAAAATTTCCACCCATATTTACTCCAGCAATCTACCACCAGAGGATATGCTGTGGTTGAGTTGGCCCAATGCAACAAAGTTTAACTCAGGTTAACAAAATATAACAGTCCCAAAAACTCAAACTATGGCCTAATAGAATAGTATTGCTATATCATACTGAATTACGGTCACCCACTACCATCTGTTTGCGCTAAGACTAGTGTGTTACATGAGCCCAGCCTTCAAATATTATGCAGAAACAGGGTATGGTTTTGAACCTCATTCTTTTTAGGCAGTTTTTTTACAGGCCAGGGACCATAAAGAAGTAATGTGAAGAACCAGCCCTGGAATTCTGGGCCATTTCATTTTTGTGTGTCTGGGTTTTCCCCAGATAAGAGGGACATTTTGTTCACCATTCTTTACTTAACAAATAAATACAAAAAGCTTTAGAAAATCCAACCCATTAGGTGCAAAATCAGTTTTAGTTTCTGACTAAAGATTACTGTAATCCAAAAGCATCGGCATACAGAGCTTCAACAGGCAGTCTGGATTTCTTTCATCAGTCTGAATTTTAAAGCTTGTAAGTTTATTCTTGAGGGAAAAAGCAGTTCAGGTGGGGAGAGCATGTAAACAGAAAAGCCTCCGAAAACCGCCTTCTTATTGGCAGGCGGAAGTTTATATTCTGGCAAAGGAAAGTCACCATCCGATTTCCCTTTGAATCGGAGCGGGGGAAGCCGCCACGGCCTTCCCAAGTGAGCGACGGGTCTCCGGAAGCGAGCAGGTTTCCAGCGCCGGCTGCTCCGCGCCTCCCACTGTCCGCCGGGCCGCTCACTTGCCCGCTGGCTTCGCCCGAAGGAACTCGGTCCTCCCCTTGTCTCGGCCGCCGAAGGTGCGCACGCGGTGGATGAGCTGCAGCTGCTGCTCGATCGTGGCCCGGATGTCCACCTCGTCCGGGATGTGGACGTAGCGGACGTTCCTGCCGGTGATGAAGAGCTCCTGCAGGCGGCAGGCGCGGCCGTGGCGGTCGGTGAAGGTGGCCTCGCCCAGGCGGACGTTCATGAAGGCGTCCACGTTGACGATGCGGCCCACGGCCACGCTCTCGTCGCGCAGCTCCACGGTGGTGACGCGGCTGTGCAGGCCCTGCAAGAGCAGCACCAGGCTGTTCTCCGCTATGGTGCGCTCCTTCACCGAGTGGCTGATCTCCATGGCGGCCCAGAGCGCGGCTCAGCCGGAAGGCCGTGGGCCCCGCATCCCGGCCCCGCTCTCTAGCGCTCCCTCCGGCGGACGACCGCGCCTCCCTGCCCCGCTCGCCTCGGAAGGAAGGGCAGGCCGACCCCGGCCGGCTTCAAAGGAGCCGGGCGAGGCGAGGCCCAGCCTCCAAAGCCGCGATGCCATTGGCCGACCAGAGTTCTTCCGCCCACGTTGGAGCGATGTCATTGGTCCGGCTGCGTGAAGGGGGCAGGAATTGCTGGACCGGATGTTCGACCCCGTAAGAGGAGCTCCCTCCCCCTTCATCCCGCCCACGGCGCATCTCGGCCTACGGCGATCGGGATGGCCCTCGCGGTGTCTGCGATGCTGCGACAGAATGGGCAGGATGGGGCTGTCCGGCGACGGAGCCCAACGGGCAGGGGGGGTGGCGCGCGTCTGGTCAGTGATTTCTGAAGTGGGTCCATATCCAGCCAAAGGCAGGTCGGCGGGGAGGAAGGGGAGGTTTCCCAGCGGGGGATGGAGAACCAAAGTCCTGCACGGCCTTCCCCAGCCTTTCCTGGTTGGTGGCGCCGGGAGTGGTGGTGGGGGAATGGTTTTGTGCGAGGGGCACCCACAGCCCACCCGGCCCGGTTCCGAATGGGCTGGGATCGGGAGGGGGGCGTCCTAATGGACAGCCGCTTAATTGAGAGCCAGCAGTGGCTGCCGGAAAGGCCAGCACAGGCCTGGGCTGCACCGACCGAGGGGGAGCTTCAAGACCACGAGAGATGTTAGGACAGGGACTCCTCGACTTGTGATCACAAGCGAGCCCAAAATTTCTGTTGCTAAGCGAGATGTTTGTTAACTTGAGTTTTGTCCCATTTTGTCATCTTTGTTGCCACCGTGGCACCGGGACACTGCGACTGTCGTAAGTACGAGTCAGTTGCCAAGCGTCTGAATTTTGATCACATGATCATGGAGACGCTGCAATGGTCATAAGTGTGAAAAATGTAAGTTAATTTTTTCAGTGCTGTTGTAACTTTTGAGCAGTCATTAAATTATTGTAAGTTGAGGACTACCTGACCTCCTGCTTTATACTGCACTTGAAGTACTGCATTCAGTTTTGGTCACAATGCTGGGACCCTAGAAACTGCAGAGAAGAGCAACAGAGATGATTAGGGGCCTGGAGGCTAAACCGTAAGGCTGACGGACTGCAGGAACTAGGTAGGTCTAGTAGTCAAACAAAAGGGATGTGATGGCAGCCTTACGGTGCTTGAGAAGCAGCAGACTGCCGGACTTGCCATCCTGCGCTTCAACCTTGCTTTGCTAGATGCCAGCTTGCCATAAACTGAGCGGGGAGAGGGGCAGACAGACGGACGAGGAGCTGCTGGAGAGAAGGAAACAGAAGCCACTCATTGTGCCTTCTCCAGGCATCAGCTAATTGTACCAAGGCCAGGCGCCTGGGAATCATGGAACGTGACGGTTCGCCATCTAACTCCCGCTCCTGTTGCTGGGACCATTACCAAAACAACTTATTCAAAAGTCCCAAAGTTGCCTTTTTCAAGAGGCAACTGGATTTTCTTGTTTTTCTTTGAAGTGAAACATCTTCAAAGAAAAACAAGAAAATCCAGTTGCCTCTTGAAAAAAAGCTCCTTTGGGACAACCGTGACCTGGAGGACTGAGAATCTCCATAGAAACCTATTCAAATGTGACTGGATAATGGAGATAACAGAGGAGAGGAACAGAAAAGAGAAAGTTAACTAGGGAACCTTTGGGCAGAAACTTTCAGATCTGACTTTGCTGTACTATAACCACTTGGTTTTTAGTAAAAGTATACCTTTCACACAAATGGAGTTGAGGGTCTCTTTTCCAAGGACCCAAACTGGGGCAGGTGTGACACTCACGGAGAAAAGGGGAGGTTACCTATTCTCTAAAACACTTGAGGACAAGAAATGGATGGAAGCTCATCAAAGGGAAATTCAACTTGGAAATAAGAAATTGCTTGACAGTTAAAACTATTAGCCAATGGAACGGCTGCCCTCTTGATGTTGTGGGGGCTTCATCACAGGAAGTTTTCCATAAGAGATAGCCATTTGTCTGAAATGGTATAGGGCCTCCTGCCTTGAGCAGGGGGTTGGACTAGCAGACCTCCATGGTCCCTTCCAACCGTGTTATTGTTATTTCTGCTCTGGCCCTTCTGTTGGCAACCAGAACATTCACCCACTGACGCTGACTGGGCCAGAAGCAATCTCCCTTGCCCCCCTATGGCTATTTGCCTATCCTCTGGCCAACTTACACAACAACCTCCCCCCCACCTCCCGCCGGTCCTCTGTGCAGTGCACCATAAATGGATCTGGTCTTCAGAGGAGCAGTGGCTCTTGGTGTACACATCAGACAACTTTGGAAGGTGACTGCAGAAATTGGCTTTTACTGTTTTCTGTGACTCAGCAAGTTTGCATGACATGCAGAATCCATGGCCAGGTAGATGGAGCTGATGTACAGCAGACCAGCTGGATTACCTTGGGTCAAAGCAGGAAGCTCCACCTCACCCTTCCTCCGGGAGACCAAGATTGTCTGCATGGGAAGTCTTAGGCCAGCATTACATGGAAACACCACTTCCACCCTGGGACACTTAAAGCCATTTTTGATCCCCTTTAGTAGTGGACAGATGATGTTCTTGGCAAAGAGTAAGTGTGTAGGGAAGGTCTTTGTACCCTGGCAAGGTGGCCATTTTTTTGTGTTTTCTTCCCATCTTCGAATTAGCATATAATGTAAATTGTACTGAGCTTTACTACACCTCATAAAGGGAGTGAGCAGCCAGGTGGCCCCATAATTTTTATTGTGGGTCAATTTCAGGGCAACAATCGGTGGATTCCCTGCCTTCCTTTTCCCTTCCACCCTCGGCCATCCACTGGCAAGAAATGTAACCACCAGGTAAACTCTAATTATAGGGTACCGAGATGAAATGTGCATCTAGGAGAGTCAGGCAGCTCTGGGAGAGCAGTAACTTTCTTTAATCAGATTTTGATTACAAAAACTTGTGAGCACTACAGTTAAACAAGCTTGTCTTATTTACATTGCAGCTAAAAATAATAGCTGCAATATCATTGTAAACTTAGCTTTTATGGTAACATAAATTGTTACTTCATAGTATGTATTTTTATTTACACAACTTACCTGGGGATTTATGGGCTTTCTTTTTAACAATAGCTAACATTAGCAGAGTCATTAACGGCACAGGAACAAAACTACTATCCAATAGAATATCCTCCCACACTTGTGCCCACATTTCCTTAATGCCAGAGAAAAGAACTGTAGATGGATCTCAAACAGTTCCCAAATGTCATGTCCTAACAAAAAATGGATAGCTTAAGAATCCATTGTGTTCTATCTGACTTAAGTCTTCTAACATCAAGCTGGATGTCTTAACACACCTTTGCATTAAAGCTGTGTGGCTCTTCAGAGCTAAGGGTTATAGCTTATCCATCATTGCCAACAAATCACATTCCTTGCTGCTTGTCTCACTGTGCTGTTCCAACATCTCAAATTCCCCCATGATGCGATCCAGCTCCTCGTTCCGTTGCTGGTCCTGTTTTAATAAATGTTGCAAGCAAGTATTTATGTAAGAATAGAAGTATGAATAAAATACAATATTACCTTAACAGAATATGAATGAAAATCTATGTATTCAAAACATCTCATTTGAACAATTCAGCTCTTTAAAAAATCAATCCACTGTAGTAAGCTGATACTTAGAAAATTCTTCCTAATAGTTTTAATTTCCTTTAATTTTGAGCTGTTAATATTTATTTGTATTTTCAGCATGTCCTCCCCCCATTCACAATAACCTTTTATTACAGTATTAGTGAAGAATAATCTAAGTAGCATATTTTTGATAGTCTTAAGATGTTCTCACTAAAATATGGACTAGAAGATTAATTAGATGCACTTGGCTGAATGATCATATCCAAAGAGAGCTCACTATATTTGACTTCAAACAACAACTACATGATAATCTCTGAAATAAGATGTAGAAAATCCTGTATTGAGCACTTAAGCTAACTTTTAAGAATTTAGACTTCTGCAAGGCATTCAACAAATTAGATGAGGGAATAGAAGGGGGACTCACAAAATTTGCAAATGATACTAAGCTGGCAGGAATAGCTAACACCCTAGAAGATAGGCTCAAGATCCAGGTGGATCTTGCCAGACTAGAACCCTGGGCCATATCTAACAAAATGAAATTCAATGTAAAGAAAAGTAAAGTCCTACACTTAGGCAAGAAAAACCAAAAGCACACACATAGATTGGGTGAAACCAGGCGTAATAGCAGTAACTGAGAGGGATCTTGTAGTCTTAGTGGACATCCAGCTAAATATGAGCTGTGTGCAGCGGCAGCCAAAAAAGCCAGTGCAATCCTAAACTGCATTAACAGGGATACAATTGAGATCAAGTGAAGTACTAATACCACTGTATAAAGCCTTAGCAAGACCACACCTAGAGTACTGCATCCAGTTTTGGTCACCACACTATAAAAAGATGTTGAGACTCCAGAAAGAGTGCAGAGAACAGCAACCAAGATGATTAGGGGACTGGAGACTAAAACATATGAAGAACAGTTACAGGAACTGGGCTTGGCTAGTCTAGTGAAGAGAAGGACCGGGGAGACATGATAGCAGTGTTCCAATATTTGAGGGGCTGCCCCAGAGAGGAGGAGGGGGTTAAGCTATTCTCCAAAGCACTTGTAGGCCAGACAAGGAACAATGGATGGAAACCGAAAAAGGAGAGATTCAACCTGGAAATAAGGACAAATTTTCTGACAGAACAATCAACTACTGGAACAGCTTGCTCTCGGAAGTTGTGGGAACTTCATTAATGGAGGCTTTCAAGAAGAACTGAAGGACTAGATGACCTACAAGATGCCTTCCAAGCCTGTTAATCTGTTAATCTTTTATTTTGTCACCTAAATATAATTTCTTTAGCCATTCCTCACATTTGTTTCTAAATCCCTTTAATCCTAGGAGCTTTCTCTAAATTCATGCTGGTTTCCTAATGCCCAGAACAGAATCCAAGTCTCCCAAGTAAGGTCTGAATTGTGAAAGTTGGGAGACTATTATGACCTGGCTGCAACATTTGTGAATAAATCATCATTAGCAGGCTGCATGCAGACAGTGTCTCATTCGGCAGCTGAAGTTGAAAAATCAGGAAATAAAGATCAGACGAGCCCGGGTGGGCGGGTGAGCAAAAACCATCAGCAGACATAGAACTGGTTGCTCTTCAGAGCTACTGATTCTACAGACAGAACCAGTAGAAACCCACCCCTGGGCCAGGGGTCCCCAAACTTGGCTACTTTAATAAGACCTGTGGACTTTAGCACAGCTGGCTGGAGAATTCTGGGAGTTGAAGTCCACAAGTCTTAAAGTTGCCAAGTTTGGAGACCTCTGCCTTAGGCTATTTTTAAAAATGTTGAATAGCACTAGGCCATGGATGGACTCAGATTAGCCACATCTGATGCAAAATCATTTCTTAGTCTCTTCTCTATGTAGTGAGTTAAGCAACTCTAACTATATCGGACAGCAGTACCTACATTTGATCTATCTCAATCACAAGGATATCAGAGGAGACTTTAGATACATTACATTCAACAGCAATCTCTTAGCCTACTGAAGGACTGGTCTGCCTCCTTCCAGCATCTCAAGATGTAATTTGTTGAGGAATGTGTGTTATGATGTCACATAAATTCTTCAACTTCTGCACTTACAGCATGTCAGACTCAGAATGTACATGTGGACTGTGTGTGCATGTCAATATTTTGGCATTGCTGTGGCTTTCTATGAATGCTACTGGTCAGATCCTGAAGATTTAAGCTTGTTTAGGAAAGAAAGTCAATCTTTATAGCTTCATTAATCCTGAGCTACACTTCCTACCTCAATTTCCTTGGCTGTGTTAAGAAGGGCTCTAATGTACCATCCTTAATTATTAGTCTTTACTTCCATTTCCTTTATATCCTTTCTGCTTTTCAATTTGTCAGTGAGCTCATGAGTCATCCATAATGGATTCTTAACACTTCTCATTTTCTTTTTCACAGAAATGAATTATTTGTGTGTATACTTTTAATATTTTGTTTTTCATGATCTATTCCAGACTTATCTGATAGGATTTTGAGCCATGGTGTGCTGCCTCCCTTTAATCTAGCTTATTAAAACCTACTCCCAGAAGACCTCCCTCAGTTTTTCCTCCTCCACTTTTCTTAAAAGCCATGGAGAAGATGGGGCCTCTCAGTGACTATGAGTTATAATGACTTGTTATGTTTAGGAACATTGTTATATTTCATTGAAAGTCAATCACAAGGAACAACCGATCGGGATTGGCTTTGGTCCGCATGTGGGTCCATGGAAGCTTCTAACTATTTTGCACAGAAAAATTATTTTCAGACTAATCCACAAATATAGTAGAGTATTTCTTATGATGTGTGCTGTCTTGTTTTTGTATGTTTATTAACTGGAACAAAAACATGAAGAGGTATATGAAACTTAAAAGCTTACATATACAAATTGAAATTGGTCCAGTTAAAAGAAAATCTCATTTTTTGAAGAAATAATAAGACACAGCAACGAATATCTACCTGGTCTGCATGGATATTGACAACTTGATAGGATAACTCCTCTGGACGAGTCAGGGCAGCGTGTCTTAAGAGATCAGAATAAATAAATTAATTAATTAATCTATTTCTATGTATTGACTTTTTATCACTAACTCACTTCTGGAGTATGACCTCTGATACTTCAAAGGCCAAGGCAACTCTGGATATATGGAAGACCCACCCCCATTGCTACTACCATTGAAAGCCAAGTATCGTACTCTTCCTCCTCATCAGTGGTGAAAAGATTCAGACGAAAACCCGCTTCCTTGACTAGGGGCTTCTTGATCTCCAAGCCACCCATCAACCTGGCTAATAAATTCAGCTCTTCTTTAGCAAGAGGGTTGGGAGCAGTGTTCTCCTGCATTGACAACAACATTTGTAAGAGCTATGGAAAAAAAACACGTAAGTTACACAATCTGAACTACTGTGAAATGTTATTGGTGCTAATTACTGGTTTCCCAGTTTCTCCTATCTGGAAATCAGTAGGCTTGAAATACCACTCCCCTGTCCTTCTTCACTTAATAAGTAGCCCTGGAGGAAAGCAGAATCCATCTTTACAGTAGTTGCAATGGATATAGTCAGATCCCAACAGAAGAAACATGAAATCAAAATTAAAAAGTTCTGCAGAATACTCTGAACAAATAGCTTCTATCTGGAACAGTGTAGTAATCTAGGGATTTAGGATATTAATCCTGAAACAAACGAATGAAATGAGGCAAAACAGCAGCCTCGCTCTGGGTTTCTGAGGGCAAATCAAAGACACTGACCTTAACACGAGATGCCAAGTTTTTGGTGGCCCCTGATACATCTGTCTCTACAGGCCGGCTGATGCTGTATCTAGAGTGAATTGAATTTATGTACATAAGAGGCACACAGGAAAATTGCTGAAAGCCCCAAACTGAAACTCTGAAGACCATGACTTACATGTTTGTTCCCAGTCTAATGACTCTGTCTCCTTGAAGGTCAAATGAGCCTTCCCGATACGGAAGAACATAATTTCCTCCACTGCTGAACTCGATCCTCTGAATTTCATCTCCTTTTTTGTTAAAAAGTCTGTAACATTGTAAAGTGTAAATACCATTTCCTTTTTTCTTATACAATAGATAGGAGAGTTTGGGGACTGAGAAATTCTCTCATCAACCCTTGTAAACACTGTTATCCCCCAAAGGACAGTATGCAGCTGGGGATCCACATCCATTTGGACTGGTGATCAGCACCTGATCCAGTTGGATAGTTAAGGAAAAAGGTAAGTCAAAGGATTCACCTAATGAGTCCAGGGATCTCTGTCCCCCAAGGAACTGAAGTTGAGGTGGGAAGCACAAAATGGCCGTTGGAATTCTGCACTTTATCTTTTAAGAGAATGGAAACCTATGAAGAAATACCAAGATTTGTCAATAAAGCTGTTTCACTTGGAAATCACTTATTTTCCTTTTATCAGTGTCACCCCTGTGGAAGTAATGTGTCCAGGCCTACCCTGATATGTATGTCCTGGAAAAAGATGAGCACCGTTTGCCGGATAAGCTGAAGTTCCCCAGCAGAGAGCAAGACGTAGGTCTAGGGAAAAGAATCAGAAGCAACAATATCTGATGTTCTTAGTTCTTCTTGCCCATTTTAGAGCTAAGTGGACCAAGTATTTCATATGGTCTTATATCTGTCAGCAGATTATTATGATATTTATTTTGGTGATAGTTGTAGGACCTCACTTTTTCTCAGTTCCAATGATCAAACTGAAAAGTTAGATGCAGATGCATTATGCCTATGTGGTTTAGAATTAATTTCATAATATTTTTAATATTTAAGATATACTTTTAATATGGATATAACTCTGACAAATATATATGTAAATGACGTGATGGTCCTGTTTGGTCTTTTATTGATGGTGTATTACAGAACCATCATTCTATGCCATGGCTGTTTGTACATATATTTAACTACAGTATGGTTAACTAAAATACATGGTTGTAATTGATTTAATTTTCCCAGTATTTTGGATGGGCATGAGATTAAAACATTAACTAACTTTACTGTCTGGGTCATGTGCAAAGTTAAAATTGTAGATGGCTACTTAGGAATTTAGGGTGCCATGAATTCCGCTCATCTCCAATAGAGGTGGTCCTTCCAGTAATTTTATTCCCAGAAAGCTAAATCTACCATTGACAAAGCTATTATTTTTTCCATAATTTACTTTGCCTTTCATTCTTTTATACTTTTTCTGTACAGAAGATAGAAGGTAGGGCATTCATACATCAATGAACTTGCGCAAGGTAACATCAATTTGGTTCAGAATTTTGGGCGACTCATAGACAAAATCTTTAATGGCATCCAGGTGGTTGAAAGTGATGAGCAGAAGGTCCCTGGGTCGAGGGCAGAGGAGAACTTGGTACTTGAAAGCCATAGTCATCAGATCATAAAGCTACAGAATAGGCAAGAGATGCTAGTTAGTCACAGAGGCCGGGTCAGGTTTTATAAAGTTTGTTAGAACATGATAACTGATTTACACATTTCATTTTAATACAGCTAGCAGGATTTTATTTGAAGAATACCAATAATCCTGTCTAGCTTTCAGCTCAATTATTGTTAAAATGCAGGAAATACACTATGCATTCATGCCCAGGACTTAGCCAAAATAGATTGCACATTATTTACTTAAATGCATATGGTGATGGATAGAATTAAAAATGTTAAGATATTCAAATAGTCCTTATGTCAAGGACTATCAGATCCATGTATCTATCATTTCTTCAGTGGAAGAAGAAAAGTGGGGGGGAGACTGATAAAGAAATCCTTTCTTGATGTAACCTGAATACATTCAATCTTATATTGAATTTGTATAACCCACACATGATACAATGGAGAGAGGAATCCCAGATGGCCGGAACCTATCACCTCTGAGAGGCACAGCCAGGAGATGAGATCATAAAAATTCCAGAGTGAGATGTGTCCTGGGAAACTCTGAAAAAGATCGTTCCTACAGAACAGGGAGTGGGGGAATAAACATATTGGCTTTTGTTTCACTAAATACACATTGAGAGAAGGGGAGGGGTGCTAAACTCCCTTATCTATCCTGGTATGCCTGAAAGATATTAGATGCTGCTTTGAACTCCTACATGAATTGTCTCATCTCAATAAAGGATTCCTTTTGATACGTTTGGTTTACAGAAGTTCATTCTTGTTAATTGAAAGGGAAAAAGTTCTGTAGCCTGACATAAAGCAGCGTCTGCAATACAGGTCAGCCCAGAGATGAATTTTTTTTTTAAAAAAAGAAAGAAAACCTTTCACTCTACCGAAGAGACCCTGCAAGAGAAGAAAAATGTCTGAATACAGCAAGGACAAGGGGGAGCCGAATGCTGGGGAGAAACGTAGACACTTACCCAGCCAGATACTGACTCGGTGCACTCTATCGAAGACAACAAGGCTGCCTGCGAAACCTCCACCAAGCCCTGGTGGTCTATAGGTGTAGGAAAGAGAGACAGCTGGGATGGAAGAACCAGAGGAGTAACCCTCACCCAGCGAAATTGTAAACCCGGGTGGAAATTGGAACTGGAAGCCCTATCGAATCAGGAAGAATGGGACAAGGAGCCACCGGCCAACGACCAAATGAGACGGTACATAAATCGCCTCGTGAGGGAAGCCCTGGAGAACTTCGAGGTGAGGGATGAATCTGGACGACAACGCAGGAGAGCGAGGGAACCAGAAAATGAGAGAACTCGAGCCGCCACCCCGGATCCAGCAGAGATTGAGCGTGCAGAGGGACAAGCCGAAGAACTAGCAGCCATACCAGGTACCTGACCCTTAAACGCCCCGGATTAGGGGATTAACCCTGGCCAAGGCCGCCGCCCGGTAGCAGAATACACCGGGGAATTTCGTGACCTAGCCGGCTGGGTAGACTGGCCAGAGGATATCCAAGTCTGTTGGTTCAAAGATGGACTAAATGATGACCTATATGCTGCCTGCCTGGCCCGTGGGGCCCCAAACCTATTGCACGAATGGTACATGATGGCAGAGGAGGCAGAGATAGACATGACTTGAAACCAGTACCGCATCGGCAAGTTTTGGAAAAGATCCCCATCCCTGGGGAAACGGGAAGTTTTCAAACCCCAATCCACCATGACTCCAAGAACATCTAGTTGCTTTAAGTGTGGAAAGGAGGGACACTGCTCAGCAGAATGCCGTTCGAAGATCCCTGCCAGAAAGCTAGACCACCCATCAGGAGGGAAACCCGGAACCTCCAGCCCTCGAGGGAAGGAGACTGGCCTGAGAGGCCGAGTAGATGTGGGATTCCGATCCCCTCCAACCCTGAGGAAGAATCCCAAACACTTTGAAGGGACCTGAGCCAGTCCGAAAGCGATCCGGAAGATGACCCGCTGGTAAGCAATCCAATTGAACCAATCACCCTACTCCTGAGACTGTTTATCCCCAGCCAAGGGAAGGGGGAGGAAGTGGCAGCATTGCTGGACTCAGGATGCACCCAATACCTAATCAAACCCTCCCTTGCAGATAAATTGGGAATCCAACTGAAAGAAATGGAAAATCCCATCACTTTCTGCCAATTAGATGGAACTATAGTGGGGGGGAGCCAGCCAGGTTTACCACAGAACCATTGAAAATAGGACTAGGAAACCACAGGGAGATGCTCACATTCATTGTAGCCCCAGGAATGGAAAAGCCACTAGTCCTAGGTCTCACATGGCTACAGAAATGGAATCCAAAAATAAATTGGAGGAAAGGAACCGTACAATTCCAGAGAGACTTAATATTTGCAAAAAGCTCAGAAGAAAGGATAAAGAAAGGGACAGAGAACAGAGAATCAGCCATGACCGGACAGTTGGCTGAACCTATTAACATCCCCAATGAGTACCAGGATCTGCACAAGCATTTAGTGAGGAAGCTTGTGATGAACTCCCACCCCATCGAGCCACAGACTGTTCTATCGAAATCCTACCAGGGACTAAACTCCCAAAACTGCATGTCTTCCAGAGAACTGAAAGAACTCAGAGCATTTATCAATAAAAACTTAAAAGGAGTTTCATCGAACCCACCCAACCAAAAATAGCTGCCCCAGTATTATTCCGTGAAAAGAAAGATGGCTCCATCCGTGTGTCAATGACCAAAAATCAAAGAAAATTTGCATAGAGAATATGTATCCACTCCCCCTCATGAAGGACATGTTAGCCCACCTCTCGAAAGGAAATTTTTTTTCAAAGTTAGACCTACGAGAGGCATATTACCACATCAGAATAAAGGAAGGGGATGAGTGGAAGACAGCATTGGGATGCTACCAATTTAAAGTGCTCCCTTTTGGACTGCAAGGAGCGCTTGCCATGTTTATGCAATTGATCAATGAAACCCTTCATGAATTTTTATATAAAGGGGTTCTAGTGTATCTTGATGATATTTTAATCTACACGGAAATGATGGAACATCAAGTTACTCTGTGCAGTCCTCACAAAACTCTTAGACGCTAAACTATATGCAAAACTCTCTAAATGTGAATTCTACCAAGAAAAAATTGACTATTTGGGGTATAGAACATCCCAGGAGGGAATAGACATGGACCCACAAAAAGTAAAAGCTGTAATGGACTGGGACCCACTGCACACCTGCAAACAACTGCAAAGCTTCCTGGGGTTTGCGAACTTTTATCGCCAATTCATTCCAGGCTTTTGCAAATATCACCCTCTCTATCACAAACTTGCTAAAAACGAAGGTGGGGGGAGGGAGAAACGCAAACCAAGGCAACCCTTTATCTGGACAATGGAATGCCAAGCGGCATTCAAAGAACTCAAATGTCTATTCTCAGCAGAACTGGTCCTTAATAAGCACCCAGATCCCGAAAAACCTTTTGTCATCCAAGCAGAAACCAGTGATGTTGCAGCTGGGGCAGTCCTCCTCCAAAAGAATGGAAGTGGACAATTATAACCATGCGCTTATACATCCAAGAAACTGACAGAAACCGAGCAAAGATGAGCCATATGGGAGAAAGAGGCATATGCTGTGCAGTGGGCAATGCTCACATGGAGACATTTTCTGGAAGGAAACCAAATCCCCTTTGAAGTATGGACTGATCACAAAAATCTGGAAGCCCTGAGAAATCCATGGAAACTCTCCAAAAAACAAGCAATACAAACAAAAAATGGGCTCAATACTTTAAACGATTTAATTTCACTCTCAAATATTTTCCTGGGAGAAAGAACTTTTTAGCAGATACATTATCCAGAAACAACAGCAAAAAGATTGAGGTTATAAAACCGATGATCCAACCAACCCAACTAACAACCAAAGTAATCACTTGGGCACAAGAGAGAAAAAAATCATTCCTGACTGAAAACACAAGCATATCAATATTTAAGGAGGCACTACTTAAGGACAACTGGCTCCAGGCTAACAAAAACACTTGTTTACTCAAAGATGGACTGGCTTGGGTAGAAAACAAACTTTATGTCCCTGCAAGCCAGAAAATGGATCTCATGAAATGCTGCCACGACTCCAAAATAGCGGGACACTTTGGGTTTGTAAAAACCCTGCACCTCATCAAAAGACAATTTTGGTGGCCATCCCTCAAAAAGGACATTGAAAACTATGTCACGAGCTGCTCCACCTGTGCTGCTGCAAAGAGAAGACAAGGAAAATATCCTGGACTTTTACAAACAGTGGCAGACCCTTCTGCTCCCTGGAAAGAGATCTCTATGGACTTTATAGTGGAGCTTCCCAAGAATGCTGGGAATACTGTCATTTGGGTTGTAACTGATCTTTTTTCCAAACAGGTTCACTTTATTCCATGCCAAAAGATCCCGACTGCCAAGGCATTGGCAAAGATGTTCCTAATACACATTTATCGCCTTCATGGAGCTCCCCAACGGATTATCTCAAGATAGGGGTGTTCAGTTCACATCCAAATTTTGGTGGGCGTTTTTAAACCTATTAGGCTCCACCCAGGGATTGTCATCATCAAGTCATCCCCAAACTGATGGAGCTACAGAGAGAGTGAACAGTGTATTAGAACAATATTTAAGATGCTTTATTAATCACCAGCAGGACAATTGGACTGACCTTCCTTTTGCAGAGGTAGCATACAATAACTCAGTTCACAGTACCACGAGGCTCACCCCATTCTAGGTAGCCACGGGCCAAGAATTCAACCCCATGCCAGAACTACCCACCAAAGAACCTGAAATCCCCTCCCTTAAGGAGTGGATGGATAATTTACAAGCCATGTGGCCAGTGGTAAGATTATCTTTACAGAAAGCTAGAGCAGTCGTCAAAGCTCAAGCAGACAAAAAACGTTGCGACCCCAAACCTTTCAAGATTGTGCATATTTGTCAATAAAATTCTTAAAATCATTACAATCCTCTAAGAAATTAGGACCAAAATTCATTGGCCCATTTCCAATCTCCAGAATTATTAACCCTGTGATAGTAGAGCTTCGACTTCCAAAAACACTTAGGCAGATTCATCCAGTATTTCACTGTAGCTTGCTCAAACCCGAGATCACTTCAAACCTCAGACACCCCCCCACTTTCCACACCTCCAACCCCCATCATGGTACATGGGGAACAACATTTTGAAATTAAAGATATCCTTGATTCACGCATTCACAGTGGATCCACACAATATTTAATAGCTTGGAAACAGAAAATAGCTTCCTTCCTCAGAAGATGAGTGGGTAGCCAAATGACACGTAAACTCACCCACATTACTATGAAAGTTCCACTTAAAATACTCTGATAAACCATTCTGAATTGCAAATGTAATGCATGATTTTTGTTTTTTTCAGGTAGACCTATCTGTTTTTTAAGGAGGGCAGGATGTCAGATCCGTGTATCTGTCATTTCTTCAGTGGAAAAAGAAAAGGGGGGGAGAATTGATAAAGAAATCCTTTCTTGATGTAACCTGAATACACTCAATCTTATATCGAATTTGTATAACCCACACATGATACAACGAAGAGAGGAATCCCAGATGGCCGGAACCTATCATCTCTGAGAGGCACAGCCAGGAGATGAGAAGACCATAAAAATTCCACAGTGAAATGTATGCTTGGGAAACTGTGAAAAAGATCATTCCTACAGAACGGGGAGGGGGGGAAATAAACATACTGGCTTTTGTTTCACTAAATACACATTGAGAGAAGGGGAGAGGTTCTAAACTCCCTTATCTATCCCGGTATGCCTGAGAGATTAGACGCTGCTTTGAACTCCTACATTAATTGTCTCATCTCAAGAAAGGATTCCTTTTGATACTTTTGGTTTTCAGAAGTTCATTCTTGTTAATTGAATGGGAAAAAGTTCTGTAGCCTGACAATCTGTATATCTCAACAGTTCATTTAGTGACTGTTCAAAGTTACGATGACACTGAAAAACGTGTATTACTATTTTTCATACGACCGTTGCCGCATCCCCATGATTACATGATCAATATCTGGATGCTTGGCAACTGGCATGAATTACAGACAGCTGCAGTGTCCCAGGACCCTGAGATCCCCTTTCGAGATCTGACAAGCCAAGTCAATGGGGAAATCAGATTCACTTAACAACCATGTGACTAATTTAACAATTGCAGCGATTCACTTAACAATTGTGGTAAGAAAGATGGTAAAAAGAGGCAAACTCTACTTAACAACTGTCTTGCTTAGCAATGTTAAATTTGGGGCTCAATTGTATTCATAAGCAGAGGACTTCCTGTAATAAACAGAAGCAACAACAAAAAAGAAGTATGAAATTAATGGAAAGCTGATAAAGCAAATGATTTGAAATATCTCAGCAGCAAACTTAGTAGACATTGTCACATCTGCATTCAGATATGTACCTAAACTTAGATCTTAAATGTGTAGGCATATTTTATATAATATAAAGTAAATAGGTAGTATTTACTTACCACATACAGTTTCTTGAAAAAGATTACCAGTAGTTTATTGAAGATACACATGTAAATATATTAAGTATTTAGATTCTTTCCCTTAGGAAAGAACATCTTGGTAGCTATTTTGTTCAATAACACTATTGAAGAAAAGTGATATGAATGGAAATCAGCCAAGTGCAAATTGAACATATGAATGAATGAAGCTGAAGCTGAGAGATCAGACTGCCGTTTTGGAAGGCTGATGAGGACAAGCTATGGAATGGAAAAGACCAGTGGGGACATGTTTCAAGAGCTAAGGCACTTGTTGGTTAAGAAAGCAGAAAAAGACATGTAGAGGTGCAGAGTGACATTTCATAAGACTACATAATGCCATATTTTGTCCTTGGCTATAAAGTCAATAGGCATGATACATGCACTGAAAATCAGTATTTCAGATCATTTCTCCCCTTCCATGTGCATCTATGTTTCAAGTTGTGTGAACTTAATAATGGTTTTCTTGATTAAAAAGGGCTACCCAGATTCATAAGAAGACATATAGAGAAAAAGAAAGGTTTGACCTCACCTTATCCATACTGGGGGCATTCAGTCTCATGATGGAGGCATGAACCAACCGCTCAAAAACTGCCCTTAGGGCTTTCCTGGAATAGAGTTCTTGCGGCTTAAACAGCTCATCCATAAAATTTTTATTGAAGATTCCCCCAATGATGTCATTCATCACTGAAAAGATAAAATAATCACAGAAATCAATTGTTTTAATTTCCCCAGGATGAAGCAGGCATTTTGCAATTGATAAGATTGCTACTGAGGGTGCTTTTTCACTTGAACTTCCTTGCCCCCCAGGTCATTCCTGTGCAAAGCAATGCTCTCTTCTGAATATCCCTCTATTGAAAAAGAGACATGAAGAAGATTATTTCCTGATTTCTTGCTGGGGATTATAGCAATGCAGGAATTGGAAAACATTTTCTTATATTTGGAACGGAGATGCTCAAAACTGCTTCACCTACACCAGGTAATTCCTTCTTCCAACGAGATGGAAAGGAAATGTTTGCAAAATCCAAGCGGCATATTACTCAATTTCAGCAGTTATAATTTGCGATATTACTTTTTGTACTTCTAAACTGCTTCACTTCTGCTTCTTGCAGTCATGACAAAAATATTTTTAAATATGATGTAATTTATTGTGAAAAATAATTATATAATTCTACTATTAAAAATAATTCTATTAGTTGGGCTAATCTTCTCAGTCATTAACTAATAGAGCAGGGGTGTCAAACTCGATTTCATTGAAGGCCATATCAGGGTTGTGCTTGACCTCCAGGGGCTCATGGCCAGCTTGACATCACTCATGTTGGGGGCGTCTGTGGTGGCCCGAGCGCTCTGCCAGTGAAAACGGGCTCGCAAGCGCCGTTTTTTGCTGTGATGGCCTCCTGCTGCCAGTGAAAACGGAGCTCGGGGGCCCCCCCGCTCCATTTTTACTGGCAGTGTGGAGTGCTTGCTAGCAGAGTGCTCAGGCCACCACAGATGCCCTGGCCACGCCCACCCCGGCCCCTGAGATGAAACACAACCCTGATGTGGCCCTCAATGAAATCGAGTTTGATGCCCCTGTGCTAGAGGATCCCTTTTTCTTATAAGGATAACATTTTAGACATAGGAGTTTAATTACCAATATTTAGGTACCCTCCTTGCCAGGAGAAAATTCACAGTGGCATTCGGTACTATTAAACATTAAATGTATTGATTTATTTATTTAGTTAGTTAGTATCTTGCCCATCTCACAGTTTGAGACAACTCTGGGTGGAGTTCTTTTTCCTCCACTCTAAGATCCATAATTTGGATCTCCTGGTTTTGAAGAACTCTCTCCTCCATGAATTACAAGATGTTAATAACCTTGAGCACTGAAGCGACTCAGCCTTTTTAACTGTGACTGTGTATGAGAGGATCAGACACCAAACAGGTTGGAAATTATCCAGATATCGGCACTGTATCATCAGGCCTCAGATCAGATTCAAATTAATTACAGAAGAGGTGGCTATCCTTGAGGTTGATGAAGACGCTGCTAAGTATTATCCATTTTATCTTTCCATGATGGAAGGAGTCAAAAATTGAATTTCTTCAGTTCTCTACTGTCAGAATCAATTGTGACCCCACAACACACTTAACTAGGCCTGTTGCAAATGTATCGGCTGCATTTGCAGACTTACTTTTAAACTGAGGTGGGTTTTTTGGGGAGCTTCATGTGCATATACTGTAACTTCAGTTACATGTTGAGTGAATTGTGCAAAATCAGAAAATGGGTTTTGAACATTCCCCACAATGCCTTTTCTATCTGCCACTTTTATTTTTTCCCTAGTGATTCAGCTAATCGCAGAATCTCCAGAGGCAGAGATGCAGCACAATTTCCTCTGGACAAATTCCGAAACATAAAATATCCGTATTAAAATCGTCATCACTCTTTCTGAAAAGTTGTAACAAGTCTTGCTTGTGTGCCGATTAGACTCCAAGTCAGGAAATCCCTTAGCCATTCAATACTGATCCAATGGAAGATTGCCATTTGCATTGTGCTACCCGCACAACACAAGCTCTATTCGGAGGGTAGTGGGGAGATGCTTAATGCCTCATTTTTAACTGGGGATTCCTGAACGGTTCCAAGACCTATAGCAGAAGCCTGCTGCAATTTGCACTCAGGGCGCCCTGAGACTGAATGCACCAAGGAAACAATTAAAAGAAAGGAATGCTCTGCAACCACTGTATGGTACATTTACAATTTGGAACCAAGTTCTTTTTAGAAACCTGTTGCTCAAATCTATGCAAGTTAAGCGGGGATTTTCCCCCTAAATAAATGATTGTCCCCTACTCCTTGTTTACCTGTAAGACTATGGTACAGGATAGGTAAGTGGATCAAAGGTAGCACACTGGGGTGATAACTGTGGCTGTCACTAGTGCCCACTACAAATTGCAATGATGCCACCATTATATATATATGTGTTCCAAACATCAGATGCCATACCTAAGAGGCAGGCAGGCATTTGCATGATAATGCCACACATGTACTGTTATTTACTCTCCACACACTCATCATTGCAGTCTGCTTTGCATCACTATCTATTAAATTGATTACACAAACAAAAATTTTATGACAGTATGAATAAGTGTGGTACAGTCATACTGAATGGTACTGAAAACACCTTCAAACAATAAACTTTGGGATAAAGAAGATTTCCCCATCCTGGTCTCTTTCCAGATGTCTTAGAGTTGAAATTTCATCACCCCCAACTTTGCCCAAGATCTCTGAGGATGATGGAAAGTGAACCTATACATCTGGAGGGCACTAATTTGTGAAGAGTTGGACTAGAAGTAGCAGATTAAGGCAGTTATCTGAAAGAATTGGTGCCCTGGTTACTAATTTTATAGAAGAAGCAACTGATAGTAGGAGGGGAAACAAACTGGACCAAATCTGTTTGCATATGAGTAATTAGACATTATTCACGCAATCCAGAGTGTTTCATAGCATTCTAGAGCTGGAAGCCAACCTTGAGGCCATATGTGCTTTACACAGGGCTACATTTGAAAATAATGTGGAGGCTAAAACTGGCACATAATGCAATGACTCCATCATGCCTGTATGCCAGACTTGCTATTGTACAGACTCAGAATGAAAGGAGTTGGAAGGGAGTTTGGAGATCATCTAGTCCAACTCTTTTGCCCCTGCAAGAGTCCATAACATCAACATTCCTGACTGATGCCCATTCAGTCTGTGTAAATGCCTTTAGCAAAGGAGAGCAATAGCAATAGGACTTAGACTTATATGCCGCTTCACAGTGGTTTACAGCACTCTCTAAGTGGTTTAGAGAGTGAGCTTCTTGCCCCCAATTATCTGGGTTCTCATTTTACCCACCTTGGAAGGATGGAAGGCTGAGTCAACCTTGAGCCTGGTGAGATTTGATCTGCCAAATTGCAGGCAGCTGGCAGTCAGCAGAAGTAGCCTGCAGTACTGCACTCTAACCACTGCACAACCGTGTCTCTTGAGCCTACCATTCTCTAAGGCAGTGTTTCTTAAACGTTTACATATATAAACATTTACATATATTACATATATTTATTGACATTACTGTATTAAAAATGTAAATTGATGCATTCCTTATCACTACACGTCTCATCTTCATTTGATAGGATATTAATACTGTGTTGCTTTTCAACATAGGTTGGCAAATAAATTAGATTTTGTGGATCCAAGAGGAGTACTAGAGCCACACTTTAAGAAACACTGCTTATGGAGTCTTGATCTATTGTTGAACAGCTCTTACCAATACATTTTCCTAATATCTATTCAGAATTGATTTCCTTGCTATTTAAACTTGTTTCTTATACCGTTTCCTGAAATAGTTCTGAATAATTCTGCCCTGCCTTCTACATGATAGCCTTTCAGATATCCCAATTTCCAAACATTCCTTGTGAGATTTTCTTTGCATCATTACTATATTGATTGCATTCCCATGAACAAACTCCGGTTTATCAATCTCCTTCCTAAAACACAATATGGGATATAATATTCTAGATGTAGTCTGGCCAATGTAAAACAGACAATGTGTTTTACTGATTTTAAGAACCTGTAATTCTATTATCATACACCCTCCTGATTTCTGATAATATCCTCTAAAAGACAATGTTTCTCAACCTAGGCAACTTAAAGAAGGGTGGACTTCAATTCCCAGAATCCCTCAGTCAGCAGTACTGGCTGGGGAATTTGGGAATTGAAGCCCACTCATCTTCAAGTGGTCCAGGTTGTCAAATACTGCTAGAATATAATAGAATAGAAATAGGAATAGAATAGAATATTTTATTGGTCAAGTGTCATTGGACATACAAGGAATTTGTCTCCGGTGAATAAGCTCTCAGTATACATATGAGCAACAAGTGATAAATCATAATCATAATACATTCATCATAAATCATATAACACTTAACATAGTCATAGAATACTAAATAAGCAATCAACATAAATCATACTAGGATACTAAATAAAACAATATAAAATGTAAGATACAAGCAACTAAGTTGTAGTCATAAGAAGATTGGAAAGATGAGAAGGATAATAGTAATACAGTTGTACTAGATAGTTTGACAGTGTTGTGGGGATTAATTGTTTAGCAGAGTGATGGCATGGGGAAAAACTGTCCTTGTGTCTATTGTTTTGGCGTGCAACATCCTATAGTGTCGTCTTGAGAGAAGAAGTTGAAACAGTTTCTGTCCAGGATGTGAGGGGTCTATAGATATTTTCACAGCCCCCTTTTTGGCTAAAGGTTTACTAGTTCCTCATCTGTTCTATTTCTTCACCATTGAACAACATGATGCAGACTTGCTTAAAATGCATCAAAGCATACCTTTTGGGAAGGATAACCCTTTTTTCTAGTTATTCCAAGCCCAACTTAAAAGTGCTGGTTATTATTTATAAAGACATTGATAGAAGAGTAACAAGCTACGTCAAATACTACTTTTTGCCACCTTATTCTGATTCTCATATTGGGTCATGAATGATCTACGGGGGCCCGTTCAAGGTTTCATCATCTTGGGAGAAAAGGGTTATTAGATGAGAAGGAAACCTTTCTTTGTGGCCAATCCTCATGCTTTGGTATTTATTTTCAATACTGACATTGTACAAGAATGTGAAAACAAATTTCCCCTATAGACCTTTGGAGTTTAACGGTGACTAGGTTTACTACTGTTCCTTCCTTTATATATTTTATGTATTGGGAGGAATAAAGTGTGATGAACATGGCTATGATGTTTCATTATGCAGGCTTTTTTAGTTTTGTACTCTGACTTTTAAAATTGGTGATATCAGTTAAATGTTTAAAAGAATTAACTGCCAACCTCATCATAATGAAAGTGTAATATGACAGAGGGGATATTACAGACATGATTGGATTTGCTTCATTATCATTCCATATTGATTTAAAATCCATAAATTTGTTCATGTGGGGGAAGAAGAATAATGTTTAAAGATATGAACATGATTCTGAATTATGTACCAAAAATGCAGAATCTATCAATGTTTTTAAAACAATGGAACTACAGAATGAAACATATAAAAAATAATACTCTTAAAATCGAAAGACAATGCCATTCTAGATTGATGGATTCTAGATTCACTGTTTACAAATTGTTTCCCTTTCCATTGCATGGAAAGGGAAATGCTGTATTTAAAATGGGTTTTCATTTCACTGTATTTTTTATGTTTTTCTATATATTTCTTCTTTATTTCTAAACATTAAAGCAAATAAATAGAACAAAATAAGCAGATCTTGGAATTTCAAATATCATCTTATTTCTGTCAGTCTATAGTCAAATCAGAGCAGGGAATTTCACTGGCTAAAAAAAATTGATTAAATTTAACCTTGATCAAGTATTGTCAAATAATGTGTAGACATTTATAAAGCATTATCTTGAGTGCAAGACATCTACAGATTGCTTATTGCCAAAAAGTATATTAAATGCTACTATGAAATAGGAAGTATTTTTTAAAAAATGGTTATTAATTTAAAATACATTTTCACTCCTGGAATTTTCTTTCCTTTTCCTGGGACATGAATGCATATTATCACCATCCAAATTTATCCTTGAAAAATGTTTCCCAATGAGTTCCCTGGCTGCATGAGCATTTGAACTTAGCCGTACAAATCTCAGCTTTCCCCTATATTGACTTTTCCAGGCATGTTTTACTATAATTGGCACCATCTCCAGACTTTGGCTATGTTGCAAGGAATAGGAGTTGCACTTTATGCTAGCTTCCAGACTGAAGAAGACTGCTAGATGCATGCTTTTTCTTCCCATTGCTTTTGCAGCCTATTATGAAAGGTAGCCACTTTTGTGGTTATGCTTATTTGGACCCATTATTCTTCCTAAGAGCAAACAGCCCTTCACTTCTTCCCTTGCAGGAACCATAATTAGTGCTAGGAAATAATTTTCAAAAGGACAGGAGCCATCTTCCGTGGGTAACCAACAAAAAATCTTGTAGGATGTCAATAACTGAAATACAGAATTTGGTATATGTGTTCCTGAGTAATCTGCATTATCAGACATGAATAAATTAAAAAGCGAAAGCCAGAAGCAGCACAATTTAAGATGTTTTACAATAGGTTAATTTGTCTCGTCTAATGACAATACTTAACCTGTAATTGATCTACACCTTACCTCAAGGTGTATTTGAATTAACAAATTGGCCTGTTCAATAATGATTCCAATAATTTTTCTATTTTATTTATTTGATTTCTATAGTTGCTCATCTCAACAAGTGTTTGAGCCCAATATGTTGATGGATTTGCGTTATAAAATAGACCATACACTTCCACAACTTGAACACAACCAATGTTTGTAACTGAGTAACTGCTCTGAAGAGATTTTCTGGCAGCATCCTTCAACATACTGCATATACATAGTTTGGAATCTCAGTGCAGGTCTAAAAATGTTACAGTACCTCGTCTCCTGTCCACATCAGTCCATTCATCTACACGAAGCATAAAACAGAAAAAATGGCGGGTCAAGTACTAAGAATACACTGAGAACAACGCGGAAAAGAGAAAAGAATTGAAGAGCGATGTACATTTTTTTACTCTTCCACTTAAAATGTTGGACAGCCGAAAACAGCTATTGGGGATATTTAAAGTGGCAGTGATATAGGCATTATGAATTGGGATAGTATCCCTTTTCAAGCCCATTTCACACTCTGGAGAAGAATTGCATTTTCCCAGCATTAAAAATTCTTGAAAATGAAGGAACAGCTCAGCAGCAGCTCAACTTTTATGGTGTCCCACTACAAATGTAAAAAAAATATTCACAGAGAACCAAGGTGGGCTGAGACATCCTCAGATCCACAGGGATGGGCTATTGTTTTAGAGCAGGCCCGTGGGCAGGATGCGATGTGTCATATGCAGATCACACCCATCCCAGCTGTGTGAATGGGGAAAATATCATGGAATGTCATGTGATACCAACACGATACCGCGAGTTTGACACCTGTGTTTTAGAACGATTCCATGTTTCTCAATCAGAACAATCTGCAGAACCAGATTGTTTGATTTCACGCAAAGAGCTAGAAAAATGAAGCATAACCCGGCCAAACAACCAAACATTACTATTTTGTTATTTTTCAGTCTCTCCATTTCCCATAGTTTTGTTTTCAGAACAAGTACAGATATAAAGAAACAAGTTTGCCCAGCAGTAAATAAACAAAGCTAAACTAAGCTCAGGTGTTTTTTGGATCTAGAGGTCCTGAATGGCTGGAAACACATCAAGGAGAGAAACAACCTGGGATTAAGGAACAACTTCCTCACAGGGAGGACAATCAGCTGGTGGAGCAGCTTCCCTCCAGAAGCCTAGTAGGCGCTCCATCACGGGAGGCTTTTAAGGAGCAGTCACTTATCTAAAATGATATATATGATCAGGAGGCTGGACTAGAGGACCTCCAAGGTCCCTTCCAACTCATTCTATTCTAAATTCCAACCGTGTGTGTGTGTGTGAAGGTCTTCCTTCTAGAAACACATTCATGCGCATCTGAGCCGATTTATTCTCATCTGGGGGCTTGGTTTCTCTAGTTCATCCTCACGCCCCAGCGATCCATTTCTGACACACACACCGAGGAATCGTATCTCTCAGAGCGAGCCCCAGATGCTCTTGTCCCGGAAACGAAGCGGCCCTTCTGCAAAAGCCCAGGAAGCAGGAGTCTCTTCCTCAGCCCCCGGGAGGCCGCTCAAGGGAAGCGCTGCCGCCTCCAGAGGCAAGGCAGACAACCCCGCTCGGCCTCCCGAGGGGATTCTCCCGGCTTCCCCCCCCCGCTCCGATTCCAACCGGGTCCAAGAACAAAGGTCGGCTACTACGCCTCTCCAACAGGCGTCGCCGCCAAAAACCAACACGGCCGGTCTCCACGTTCGCTGCACGCTTTATTGCTGCGTAGGAATCGCGCCTGGATGGCGGCCAGCAAAAGCTTCGCTCTGGGGATCAACGGCGGGGGGCGGGGCAGAAACGACCCGTCGGCCTTCCTCCGAAGCGCTGCGGCTGGGCGGACCCGAGGATCCCACCCTCCCCCGCGACCGGGGCGGGGGAGGCGGCAGGACCTGCGCTCTCGGGGCCCTTCACGGCGGCTTCGGCTCCCCCTCCCGGCGGCCCCCTGACCTTGGCGCGCCTTGTCTCCCGGGATGCTCTGCGCGCGCAGCCGCTGGTCCACGATGTACAGCATCTCCCCGCCCAGGTTGAGGACGAGCAGCGGCAGCGTCCGCAGCGACATGACGGGGAGGCCGAAAGAAGCTCCTGCCGGCGTCCTGAGGAGGCGAGAGGGGCGTCGCGGCGTCGCCAAGACAACGGGAGGCGGCTTCCGGTCGTGGGGGGTACTCTTCCGGGCTGGGCTGGTGGGCCTGAGAGAGACAAACGAGGGAAACGGAAGGGGAGGAGTTAATGAAGGCCAATCGGCTAAGTGGGGGTGTGTGGAGCCCATTTCCGCCCCGCCCCCCCCACCAGCTCCTGGGCAGGAAAATGGCGGTTGCCGAAGGCTTCGGGGGTGAGCCAGAAGAGGGAGGCTCTCCCGAGGGGCGTCTCTCAAGGGCCGTTCATTTCAGACACATCCCGCTCAGTCCCCTGGGACAATGACCTCCAGCCGTGGACTCCGCCGCTCCTTTTGTATTACAGGTAGCCTTCGACTTACAACTACTCGCTTAGTGACCCCTCCAACTTACAAAGGCACGAGAAAAAGTGACGTCACCGTTTCACACTTACGGCCGTTGCAGCGGTCACGTGATCAAAATCTGGCCGCTGGGCAGCTGACTCGCCTTTTAAGAGAATAACCGAGCTGGAAGGGACCTTGGGGGGTCTTCTGTCTAGTCCAACCCCAGGAAACTCCATACCATTCCAGACAAACGGCTGCCCAGCCGTTTTTAAAAACTTCCAGTGCTGGACCACCCACAACTTCTGGAGGCAAGTCGTTCCACTGGCTTATTGTTCCATCAGGAAATTTCTCTTTGGTCCTAGGTTGCTTCTCCCCCTGACCAATTTCCACCCTTCCTTGTCCTGCCCTCAGGTGCTTTGGAGAAGAGCTTGACTGCCTCTTCTTTGGGGCAGCCCCTGTGAGATATTGGAACACTGCTATCATGTCATCCCTAGTCCTTCTTTTCATTAAACTAGACACATCCAGTTCCTGCAACTTCATCTTTTAGCCTTCAGTCCCCAATCATCTTTGTTGCTGTTCTCTGCACTCTTTCCTAAAGCCCAACATGTTTTATATCATGGCGACTAAAACTGGATACAATATTCCAAGTGTGCTCATTATAAAGTGTATTAACACTTCACCTTATCTTGATTCTGTCTCTTTATTAATGCAGCCATGTAGGGTTTTTAAGGTGACAACCAGCACCTTGAATTGGATCCAGAAACAAATTGGCAGCCAATGCCGCTCATACAGGAGAGGTAACTTATGGGCCTGCACAAAACTATGTGGGCTGCAGCATTCTGGACCAATTGGAGCATCTGGATGATTTTCAAGGGCAGCCCCATGTAGAGTGCATTACAATTAGTCAAGATGGGAGGTAACTAGAGTATTAAGGAACATCAAAACTGTTCCCGTTAAAACATTCCTCCTTAAACTTGTATTCTCTTGATGAATTCTAGTAGTTCATGATTTTGGAGTCCCAATACATCTGGAGATGCTTGGTTGGGGAAAACTCCACTAACTCCTTGTGATAAAAGCAAACACAATTTTATCTCAACATAAGCATTTCTCCTTTTTAATATACCGTGCTACCTGACTGATCGCCTGGCAGGTTTACTAACATGCCATGCAAGGATTAATGGTGCCTGTCTGACTTTAATAAAAATCTATGATCCAAATAGGCTGCTGGTGTTGCTGCTTGCAGACATGCCTTTTTTCCCTTTTTGTTCTTCCTCATAAGCAGAGTTGCTGATCTTGCTGTGTTTTGTGTAGGACTACCAGGATTGTGCTGGGCAGATGAGTCACAAAAAGAGGTGGCAAAACTTGTTTCTGGGAAAAACCACAGGAGAACAAAAGCTGTAGGTAGCAGGAAAGCTGGAAGGGAGGAACCCTGGGGGAAAGAGCCACTTTTTCGACCTTCTGATAAGCAAACGCAACGGAGAAGCCAGGTTCACTTTATAAGCAAGTGACTCACTTAACAACTGGAAGATCGTAAAATGGGACATAGCACATTTGACAGTTGTCTTGCTTAGCAACAGAAATTTTGGGCTCAGTTGTGGTCATAAGTCAAGGACTACCGGTACATTTGAGGAAGATCAACTCTACTTTCCTGGCTACCTTCAGGAAAGTAGCTTGAGCCTGCCTCCTGCAGAGCCCCGTTTCCCAGAAGAAAGCATTGCTGGAGTGGAGGGTCCCCCAGAGCTGAAAGCAAACACCCCCCCCCCCCTTCATGATGGCACCTTCTGATCCTGACCCACCTTTATGTCCTTTGCTCTTTAAGATCGAGAGCGAGTGTGCACTTCCCGAGCCATTCGACAAATCTCACACCAGCCACAAAGACACATCGACAGCGCATCCCCCAAAACAGTGCCCTGCAATGCTCAAGCCAAGGAGAGAGTGTCAAGTCTGCACGCTTGGGCTTTGCCCACACCAGAAGCTGCATGAGCCAGCCTGATGCTGCCTATGCAGTTTCAGTAGATGAAACAGGAAGTCCCCTCCCAGCCCCAAGAATGACTGACGGATGATGAAAAATGTCAGGTGTCTTTATTAACATCTCTAGCCTTCTCATCCATCCCAAAAGTTTGGAGAGGCATTTTATTCTCCCAGGCATCTAAAGCTCATGGCGATCTCTTCACAGGAAGGCTGGGGATTTGAACTAGATTGGCAAAGATGTCTGATCTTCTGTGCAGTGAGCATTTATGCAGATGGCTGGGTAGTGTTGGGCTTCAGGGTTTAATGACTGTGGTTTAGACAGCAATTTTCCTGATGTTTCCCCAGAAATCTTCCCCAGCACCTTCGGAGGCCAAGGTGGGCTGCTATGCTATGCAGACCACAGGCATCTGAACAGAGACTGACCAAGCCCATTTATGCAGACTACCTGCTACACATAAGAATTAAATTTAGGGACTAAAGTTACTTTGGAAGATCCAGCATAAATTTAATCCTGTTTCTTCTACAATGCCCTGCTTAGAATACCTGAAGAAGAATTACAGATAGTCCATTAACTATTTTTTACAGTTGGAGACAGAAAAAGAAATTTGGGAAAGCTTGATTAAATACCTCCCCAAATTTCACATATTCCAGCAGTAGTAGTTATTTTAACTTAGGATGAGAATGATAGGAGTACTATACAATATGGTAAAATGTGATTCGCTAGGGAAACAGCACTTTAAGGAATTAGTTATTACTTCTCCCCTATGTGTGCTAGAACCGAAAGAAAAGGCACTATTTTAATCCCCGCTATTTTGGAGCAGTGCAAAATGCTTGTAGCTTCAATTCCAGCCATTGGAAAAAAATGGTCACCAGGTGCTAGAAAGATTAGCTAAATATTGGATTTGTCTTCCTATACTTCGCAATAGATCTTGGAAAATGAATATTAAAAAAGGGACAAGTAGAAAAAAATAAGTCTTATCCTCCATGCATGACCACTTCAATGTGAAGTTACTGTATTTGCTTCTTTCACCATATCACGTCTCTAATAGGGTACAATGTTTCATAATAACAAGGCCGTATGGATTGACTGCCTGGATGAGACAAAACATGCATGATGTTCTTTATTAAAAATGCAGTTATTTGTGGTGTTACAAAGTTGAGATAAATTATTTCTGCTTTCTTTTGCAGCGCAAACAACTTAATTCCAGGATTCAAGCAAACTGCAGTTTGTGCTTAGTTTTGATAGCAGGTGTATTGTAATTTATTTCATTGACAAGTTGCCTCATAGAATTTTTGTGAAACTTCAATACCTCTCTTGCCAACAAGATTGGCTGAATTCACCCACTGCACTAAAACTGCAAGTTTTTAAATGCAAATGGAAGCGTTCACAGTAGACATGAAGGCAAACAAAGTCATATTATGAGGAATACCATAATTATAAAATAATAAAAGCAGGACAATAAATAAATTCACCCTCTCCTTTTTCATTTTGTGTCCACCAGAGGCATTTTAGCAGTTCCAGAGATGAAAGGGGGCAATCAAGACAAGCTATTACTCTGCAGCAGAGTGCTTGGTGTAAAAACAAGGGCTGCAATAAACTTTGACAATAAAACTTTTTAAAAATATAAATTGGATCTCCCCTATCCCCCAGCATCTTCTCTTCTACTGTTCAGAGAAAGATAATCTCCTAGGTGAAATTTTAGCACATTACCGGGATGCCATAGGAGAGCCGCATGTGTGTGCGGAGTGCAGTCATGCCACCAGGCACCATTCCCAAGCAACAATGTTCTCCATATTTGCGTGTCACATAGCAGCTCAGGATCAATGGGCAGCAAATTCCAACACAACCTGCCAAGCAACATAAACACATACATGCAAGCAAAGATCAATAGAAGTAGAAAAATGCTGTCCTCTGTAGCCCAGACTTGTAATCCTTGCCACTATGACCTCACTTAGCCAATCCTTGGTGGATAAGAGCGACTGATGATTGTGTTCTGTAACAAACTATGATCACCAGTGATCCTGCCAGCTGAAAAGCAGACATTTTCTAAGCGTTCCCAGACTTGAGTGCAAGTTGTCATATCCTGTTCCTTTTTGCTCTTTCAGACAAAAAGAAATCACAATACAATAAAAACTACTGGATTAGATGATGGAAAATTGAGGGGGGGCAGTTTTTGCGCCTTTTTCATGTAGCTCTGGAGAGTAAAAGCTCTGTTTTGGCAGGGCTACCCTAGAACAGGAATCTCCAAACTTGGCAACTTTAAGTGCACATTCTGGTGAGACAGAGAAGTTCCCTCAGGATGGACAAGCCCAAAAACTTGGAAGAATAAAACTTTGGTCCTGATGACCGACTCAGATTGGATCCTGTAACATTATCCTGGGACACATTTATTGACCTTTATTCCCAAAATACTTTTAAGACAAGGTGGTTAACTTTCAACATAATAAAATTGGCAGTTAATCCCCTTTAAACATTTCTCAGAATGTTCAGCTATCCAAAGCAAGAAAGAGAATGAGCTGGTGTCTTGACATTTAAAACTAAAATATTGTTTAAAGTTTGCTACTAGTTGAAAAATTTACCCAATGTCTAACAAAATCCTGACCTCAAAAGCCAGATTCCTACACAATTTCTTCTATTTCCAAGAAACCTTAAAAGAGAATTCTATAGCTGCAGTTGTTGACATAACAACAGTACAACCTCATGAATAAAGACAAAATGAATGACGGCCAGAAGCACCCTCTTTAGAGCACACCCCGTTCCTTAACTAGCACTGATGATGTTACCTAGTTTGGGTAATGAAACATCTGCATAAAAACAATCAAGCTCAGAGAGCACCAAGGGCATCTCCCACCTTCTCCATTGGGGTCCTCCAATTAGAGATTTTGTTTCCTTAATCACCTTGGCCATCCTGGCTGAGCAGGATGGGATTTAATATCAATCTATTTGAAAGCACCAGGTTGGGAAGTCCACAAACTGGAAATAACCTAGAAATCCAGTCTTATTTCAGGAAGAACTAGTTCATGAAGGGTCTCATTCCTTCCTTCTCAGCTGGCTACTTTCCACAGGTATTAGAGATAGAGATCTACTTACACATGGGACAGTCCAAACAGCAGTCATACCTCCCGCTGGCCCAGCTGCCTTCTGAGGATTGGGTTACTGGGGAGACAGTCGGCTGGCAAATCACTACTAACTGGGACATTGTCAAAGGCTGGGCTCCTGGGCAGCACAAAACTGTTTCCAAAGAGACATTGGGTATCTTTTGCAACCGGGCAAGCAGGATGGTAAAAGCTCTTATTTGTGATACCCTGTAGGCTGGGTGAAATACCAGAGGAAGCAGCAGGAAGTGGGTGGAATAAAGCAAAGTCTTGTGAAACAAGTAAGCTAAGCAGCAGCTGGAGCAAATGAAAAAAACTGTCCCAAAGCAGCTTTTGCCTGGTAGTTACAGTCGGAATATTTGATCACCAGCAGTGCTTCAGCTTGCAGGGAAATGAGGAGCCCAGATGTTGTCATCCGTCCTTCGTTTCATTAGCAAAGAAAGACTCCTGGTTCATTTCCTTTTCCAAGAGCATATACTTTACTGAGAACAAAGCAGTTGCAGATTAGAACAGGCAGAATTTGTTGGTTTGGTGTGAAAATGATGCAATTAACGTTCCCTTTTTTCCTGTGATGGACACACACATTATCAGTCAATGTGCAATTAAAAGTTCCTGGGTTGTTTTGGAAAATGGATCCCGGTTCCTGCCTTTCCCGTCTCCACATTCCTTTTGTTGACCTTGTGCTTGATTGGTGCTCCTCAGTCCACCAGCTCTGCTTCAAACCCAAACCCTCCCTAACCATCCACTCTCTTCCTCCTCCTCACCCCATTGCTGATGTCAAGCTGGCAAAGGATGCGATGTGAAGCAAGCAGAATGACAGCTATGACAAAGGCAGAAGTAGATGCTACTGCTTCAGATTGCAAAACAGTGCTGTCCTGGAGACTGTTTACAGTCCTGGGGTCCTAGTTTGCTCTTCCCTGGTAGCTGAACCGACATTACATACCATGCAGCAGAGCACAAGTGTCTGCCCCAGCACTGAAAGTAGGAAGGTTGACGTAGGGGAAAGAATTGCATTCCCAACTCACTTTCTACACCCCAGGAACCTGCCTCCTTATTTACCTCCCCAATCTGATGTCATTCAAGATGTGTTCAAAATAACCACAACAGTTAGTTGAACAGTTGCAGGAATTGGGCAAAAAGAAGGACCAGGAGTGACATGTAGCAGTGTTCCAATATCTAAGAAGCTGCCACAAAGAAGAAGGGGTCAACCTATTCTCCAAAGCACCTGAAAGCAGGACAAGAAGCAATGGATGGAAACTCATCAAAGAGAGAAGCAACCTAGAATTTAGGAGAAAACTCCTAACGGTGAGAACCATTAATCGGTGAATGGCTTGCCTCCATAAGCTGTGGCTAATCCGTCACCACCTTAAGTCACCTTTTAAGAAGAGATTTGACATCCATCTATCCAGAATGGTATAGAGTGTCCTGCTTGTGCAGTGGGTTAGACCAGAAAACCTCCAAATTCCCTTCCAATTCTGTTACTCTGATGGCACAAAACTGGGGAGGTCAAAAAACCTAACAAGATAAATATTTTGGCTTGAGCATTTCCAGTTTTTTTTCTTAATCTCACATTACCATTTATTGAAAACAAAAAGGCAGTTTTGTAAAATAAAACCCCTGAGATATATATAATAGGTTCTTTGCAAAAAAAGAACCTGCTCCTATTTCTTAGGCTGAATTCAGCCAAGTCTTTCAGTATTTTTATATGGACTACTCAGGAAAAAAAATAAGCTTGACAGTCAGATATAAACTCCCATGTTCTGACAAAAGAATGGAATATTTTTGACTCATACATTGAGGGTCTTCACTTCAATTTTTAAAAAAGAAACCGAGGCTGGGAAGATGAAGAAAAAAACCTGTTTTGCATTGATCACAGAAACAAGGGTGCCACTGGACTGGTCATCTGCTGATGAGACATGGCTGAGTCCCGCAGAAAGAGGACAGTGAATAATGCTTTTGGTTAAATTCAATCTGGTGGATCTCCTTCCTCAGACTCTAAGAATGGTAGAACAATCCCTGCTAATGTTTAGATAACTGGAACAATAATATCTAACACAAGAGTCTCTGAAAGTGACAATTTTAAGACTTGTAGACTTTAACTCCCAGAATCCATGCTAGCTGAAGAATTTTGAGAGTTGAAGTCCACAAATCTTAAAATTGACAAGTTTGGAGATCCCTGATCTAACATCTTTACTACACCTTAGCCATGTATATGAAGTTAAAAAAAAAGATGTGTGCATATTTGCACATATACAGATGTAGATGAAAAGTTCAATGTTTTATTATCTTTAAGATTTGTTCCTTGGTTTGTTTCTCCACCCATCGACAGATGGCATGTCCAGCTCAGCTTGGGGTCTCCTCCTTTGGCTGAGCCTGCTCCTTTATTCCTTCATCTTGCTCTTCCATCTGCTTCAATCTTTCCAGAGCTCTTAGCTTTTGCTTCTCTTTGTAGATCTGAATATTAATGGGAAGGAGAGATTTAATTGGGGATTTAGCTCCTTTCACCCTGGAAAAATAAGCAGTTTCTGCTTCCACTGCCACCATACATGGAATGTTACCATTCCTATGTCTACAACTGCTACAATGAGACAATAAGGACCAAGCCATAGTCTGCCTCATTTTATCTGAATGTGAAACATGAAACCAACAGCCCTCAACCCACCAGCTGCTCGCTGCTGCTGAGGTTGTACTTCTTTGCAAGCCACTTAAGCTTTCCTACTTTTACATGCTATCCTTACCCACCCAACACTGGGGACAGAAGTGCTGTTCACTTTTTGAACAGGGTCCTTATCAAACACGGCCTTCCAAGCTTTTCCTTATCTGAAGCCTATGCAGAAGAGCGTGACATGCCTATCTCAAGCCAATTCTCTACACTAGAGAAGCTACTGTTACCCAGGCTGTTCCTGTAGGTCACCTTGGGCCAGCCATTCTTAACCTACCATGGCTCGAAATTCCTTCTTGACAGCTGCGCGCCGTGTGATTTTCCGCCGGTATTGTGGAGGAGGCAAGTACTCAATTCCCAGCTGCTTGCATGTGTTCTCAAAGGTATCATAGCGGGTATTACGTAGATATTTCAGCAACACCATCCGCCGGTCAGTGGCTATCATCATGCAGGTAAGGTTAACTTTGTCCTAGAAAGTTGTAGCCTCTTCAGTGAATCATCCATGGATCCAAGTATTTTAATTTTTCAACTTTCTGGTTATTAACTTACTGACAACATTTAAATAAATTTTCAAGTTTACTGAAAGGCAGCAGTAATTTGCTAGAAGGAAAATATTTTTGGGTTGGGTAATAAAGATTATTATTTATTACACAGTGATCTCTGAGAAGAAAAATAGTATTAAAAATATACTTTTGTGCTTCTCAGAATTGAAACTAAAGCATGTATCATCTAGTTTATGGGATGCAGGCAATAGGATCCTGGCTTGTAATGAAGTTTCTGGATTAGAAATCCTGCCATAATGTGCTAGAACTGACCAGGAGTTAGCAGGGAACACTATTACTATGTGGCATAATAACAATTCAGGCTGGTAACCTGAACCCCACCTTCTCCAGTAGTGCGCAATATCAGTACATCTATTTGTTGATGACCCTGGTATTGGAAAACTGAAATTTGGAATGCCAGAGGAATGCATGCAAAGAGCATGAACAATCAAATGAAATGACCAAAAGAAAATTAGTTTTTGGTAGCATCAAGAATGAATTTTGGTGGAAATTGGATATGAAAGGGAAAAAAAAACAAAAGAAGTTGGAGTGAAAGAAAAATAAATGTAGAGGAAAAAGTCTGAATCCTGAATAATATTAGAAGACAGATTACTCTCGCAACAGAATGAATGGGGCAAGGACAGGGAAGCTGCTCGTAAACAAGTGAAAAAAAATAATCTTATGGAATCCCATGGTTACAATAATAGAATCTATGAAAAAATATCCTTAGTGAAATGACAAAATGAAAATAAGCCTACGGAGGAGGCTAATTATACAAAATTGAAAATGAATGAAAAAGACTGAACAATGTGTATGGACAAAAAAAAACAGCTGCTAAGAAAGGGACCCAAGAGTATAAAAAAATGGCATCGAAAGAAGTTAAGGGGGGGGGGGGTGGAGAGGATTTTGATGGAATTTTTAAAAAAAGTTTGAGGCAAAACGGGTGTTCCAGAACAATGAATAGAATTAAATAATAATAAAAGGAATAAATTGATTTATGAATGTTGCAGCAGCAGCAGTCATTCACCCTTACAACCAACCATACAGACACTGCAACAGTCCCCTGACTTAGAAGACCCGGTTTAGAGGTTACATAAAACAAGCAGCTTTGAAGGCTCATACCTTGGGGTGCATATGCAGATGTTCTTTGAGGGTGAGGATCATGGCTGTCAAGTAGGCAACTAGAACATTAAGAAAAAAAAATTAGAAAAGCTTGTTATGTTAATTTTTAAAGAGTATATGTGAACATTAACAGCCAGGCAGACTTTTAAGAGGCGGAATTTCTTCTTGGTGAAAATGAGTTCAGTGTTACATGTGGGAATACTGTTGTTCTGAACGCTGTTTCTGTGTTCTGCTGAAATAAGGCAGAGTGAAAACAGGAAGTAGGATCATTTCAGCAGAATAGCAACAGCCCTTAGACTTATAGTGCTGCTTCACCGTGCTTTCCAGCCCTCTCTAAGCGGTTTAGAGTCAGCTTATTACCTCCAACAATAAGCTGGGTCCTCATTTTACCTTCCACCTTGGAAGGATGGAAGGCTGAGTCAACCTTGAGCCTGGTGAGGCTTGAATGGCTAAATTGCTGGCAGCTGGCCGGCAGCAGAGGAGCCCTGCAGTACTGCATTCTAACCACAGTTCCTTATAATCAGCTCTACTGGGCATCTCAATTATTTCTAGTCCAACCAATCATCATAAGCACTATATTCTTTCTTTATACTCTTCCTTCTCTCATTCCTTTTGCTTTTATGTTGCACTTCAGATACAAAAAGTCTGTAGATAGGTATTTGTATGATTATGATTGATCTTATTTTAATTAGATTTTACATCCCTTTTAACAACACTTGTGCAAGATGATGCACAATGCTCTCACCTCCTATTTGCCTTAATCTAGAACAATAACCCTGTGAGGTAGATTGGGCTGAGAAAGTGTGGTTGTCCCAAAGTCACCCAGCTGGCTTTGTACCTAAAGAAAGACTTGTGATCTCCTGGCCTTTTAATCAGTGTTCTAAACCGACTATATAACACTTATATAAGTGTTCAGAAAATTGTTTTGGTTGAAGTTGAAAATAAACTCTTTACATAACCAGAGGCACAAATGGGTGGCTACCGCACCCCTCAGAGGGCAAACAGCCTCCATCTCCTTTGACTTTATCCTTTCAAAGATATGTGAATCAGGCACCGCTTTTCTCTGCCAGAGACCACAGCAGAAAAGGACAGCAGCAATTCATCTGCTCCGGGGTAAATAGTGAAATAATTGTTGAATATAATTCAGATTTGCTTGAGAAGAGGAGGGGGAAGAAACATTCATCTTGGATGTCATGCCAAATGCCAGCCAGGGTGGTGCGCGAGGCACCAAGTCTTATAAGAAATGAAGAAACTGACACACACCCACACCTTAAACTGGAGGGAGAACTGATGTTAGTCTTCTGCTCAAAAGGCAAAAGTCAAAGAAAGCTTTCTTAAGACCACAATTTGTTGGATAGAAATTCTATGCAATGTTACCATTTGTGCAGCAGGATTTAGTCAAGGTTTGACTTTCACAAGTCTTTTCCTGCTCTACTTTGGAGTTATTGCCTCAGTGGGATGTTGAAACCTGCACTGAAGCTACAGGAAACGAACTCCCAATTTCGCCACCTCTCGGGCCATCCAGTCCACCCCATTGCTCCAGTGGCTGCCCAGGCTCTGCCTGAAGCCCCCTACCCGCTCCACTGAAGGAGAGGCTGTCATCTTGCTGGGTCATGGGCTCCACTATCCAATTCCTCTTTCCTAAAAAAAGTCCTTAGCAGTTCCTAGCAATTCAACCAGAATTTGCCTTGCTTTAACTTAAAATCTATTATTTAATGAATATGTTTTTTATTGAATTTATGGCCAAGTACCAAAGAGCAGTCTAGTTACAAAACAGGTCTTGACCATCTGGGTGATACCATTTCAGGTATATGAAATGGGCTGTAAGAGTAACCTTGAGGAGCAGCAGAGGCACAAAGCAAGATATTGGTCAGAGAAAAAAACCTGAAGTCCAAGGTAGAACTTTCACCTGAGAAAGCATCTGACAAGATTCTCTTTAGTTCTGATGAAGATGGGGAGGGGGCATATTTAGATTTGCAAGATCCTGTGATTTCACAATAATAGCTGTATTAGCATCCACCACTTTGGTTTCCTATACTGGTCTAGCTCAAAGAGCTGAGAGCATAGGATGGCATTCCCCCACCCTTTAACAATCTTTCCTTTAATCTGTCTTCATGAGATTAAGTTTCTACCTCCTAGCATTCTTGTTGCCCTTCTCTAAACCTGAGGTTTTTTTTTTAACAAAAATGTGCCCGGATTGTGAGGTTTGAATGAGCGCAATTAAAGCAGAACACCATGGGACTCTTCTTTCTTGTGTTCTGGAAACTACATTTTTATTGATGCTACCTAAATTGATTTTATTTATGGCCACAAATCTGACTCATTTAGGTTATGGTCACCTGCATCTGCAGAGTATTTTTCCCATGCAGTTACTGCCAGGTCCACTTTCTCCCATCCTTATTCCAATGCATCCGAAGTCTATTTCCTGCAAGAACTTGCATTTGTCTGTTTTAATGCAAACATACATTCTGTTGTGGCCCCCCAGCAGCCAGCAGAACTAGTGGCAGATTCGGACAGTGAGGAGATTGGGGAGGAACATGGGCCAGTCCTGGAGTCTGGGGAAGGCTGACAAGGGCTCTGCATCAGAGGCAGAGATGGGGTCAGGGCTGTCCGATAGTTATCAGCCTTCGGAGTCGGACACCAGTGGGGCAGAAGAACAGCTGGAGCCTGTTCCCAGTGGGCGCATGTTCAGAGCTGCCAGAAGAAGGGAACAGCTAGGGAACAAGGGTCAACTTGGGAGTAAAGCTAAAGGCCCCTCCCATAGGAAATAAAAGAGGAGCGAAAGGGGAATGGGGAGACAATTAGTTCATTTGGGTGAAGATCTGTTCCTGCCTTCTTGCAAAGTATTATCTGCTGCAGTGTGGCATCTGAAAGATATCGGTCTGGCAACTCTCCAAGCCTGATAAAGGTCTGTAATTGTGAACTATCTTGAAAGACGGTTGGTTGGGACTTTGCTGGAGAGGAATTCACTGTAAATAAAATGGGTTTATCGGGACGAGGAGTCAGCTTCGTGCTGTTGGGGAAGCCTAGGTCAGAACACATTCTAATCCTGTTTCTCTAAAGATATCAACAATGTTTGTTTCAGATTTGAGTGTACTAGTTGTTCAATCCAATTTTGAATGCCCTGAAAATGTAATAAGCATCATCATCCACGGGATTATTAAAAATGATGATGACTGCAAGGCCAGGACCAAACTCTGCAGCTCTCTGCTTTGTCTCCTTCCAGTGAGGAGGAACAGCAAGTACAATTTTGAAGTCCAACTTCTAGCCACTTCATGCCAACAGTGAAGAATGTGAGGGGCATGAGGCAGCAATATTGGTTCCCCCAATGATTGTCAAGTTGTTTCTGCCCTCCCTCCCTTTCCATGTGCCTTCCTCCTGCAGATGGGTGCTGGGTGGAAGAAGATGTCCATCCTAGATTGGAGTGGGCAATTCTTTGGTCAAGCTGCCCTCTCCTTCTAAAACCTCTAGGCCAGTGGTTCCCAAACTTTTTCGGTCCCCTTGGTGCTACAAACTCATCCTCGGTGCCCCCCACCCAGGGGTGGGATTCAAATTTCTGTGGGCGTGGCCTAATTTGAAGATGTGGCTTGCTGGTCACATGACTGGGCGGCCGTGGCTTGCTGGTTACGTGACTGGGTGGGCGTGGCCAGGTGAATGGCAAACCAAATACAAGTGGTCCTCACTTAATGGCCAGTTGTTTAGCAAGTGTTCTAATTTATGACTGTCCTCCCCAGAGCTACTTGACCAGTTTTTGGAGTTTTGACAGCTTTAGATCAGGGGTCTAAATCCCACCCCTGCCTGTGTGCGTGTGTGAGAGAGGGAGAGAGAGAGGTTGGATCAGATCTCTCTCTCTCCCACCAACGCCAGAAAGCCACCGTCAGTCAAAATTCATATTAGTGGTCTCCGGGATTTAAAATTATGAGTTTGGTGGTCCCTGAGGTCCAAAAGTTTGGCGACCCCTGATCTAAAGGGATGAGCCTGAGAGAGGAAAAGAGAGAGAGAAAAGAAAGAGAGGAAGAAAAAGAGAAAAGGGAAAGAAAGAAAATGGGACAAAGAAGGGGGGATGGAGGGAAGGGACAGAAAGAAAAACAAATAAAGGAGGGAGGGAGGAAAATAATGAGATATCTATTCTAGTCCAATCACCTGCTCCAGCAGGGTTAGAAGGGAGTGTGTGTGTGTGTGTGTGTGTGTGTGTTCTCCTTGTAATTTACCAGTACATTTTGGTTTTGCCTTCTTCAGAATTGGCACTGTAATATATTGGGGAAAAGTAATTTTTAGGGTGGAGATCTGGTCCAATGGATCCTGTTTAAATAGAAGCCAAAGAGGTTTCAATGTGGAAAAGGGCCTCAGTCTAAACTAGGCCTCATTTCAATCTGATGCATCAGGTCTCTCTCTCTCTCTCTCTATCTCTCTCTCTCTCAGACAGACAGAATGTGACAGCGGCGGCACTTTGGGAAAGTGGTGGCGGCGGCTTTTCCCAACATGCTGCTGCATTCCAGGCACCAGTTCTGGTGTGGTAGATACTGGGATGAGCCTGCAGGGCGGCCCCTCGGACGCCCCCCTGCTGCCTCTTAGCGTCCCCAAGAGGCACCGACCGGCCCTGCAGGTTCACCCATTGACTAGCACTGCTCCGGAGCCGGCGCCTCCAATGCAGAAGCAGTGGCACATTACATGCCACCGTGGCCACGCCACCCCACTGCCGCCTCTTAGCACCCCTCTGCTGGCCCCCTTGGGGACGTTAAAAAGTGGCACTGGGGCGTTGCGTCGCCATAACGTGCCACCGCTTCCGCATTGGAGGCACCGGCTCCAGACCAGTGCTACAGTCAATGAGTGAATCTGCAGGGCTGGTGCCTCTTAGCGCCCCCCTAAGGCATCCCACCGCCCCCCAGGGGGCAGTGCCGCCCACCTTGGGAACCACTACTCTAGGCAATCTCAAGACCCATTTGTAAGCTCCTATGTGATTAACCTGAATGACAAAAAGGATATTTTGTCAAACATGTTTCTTTAACCAAGAACCTTTCTACACTAAGTAGTGTTAATCAAAAACTGATGACATCAGCTTGGCAATATTTGTCACACCTTTGTTTCATTTGTGATCTCAAAATGCATATATGACACACATTTCCCACGCCCCCACACAATAATCTTGTGTGGGAGGTTTGGTTGAAGGAGAATGGCTGCCCCATTGTCAGCCATGAGCTTCCATGATTGGGATGGGTCAATCCAACACTTTAACGTTCACCAGGTTTGTATGTGTGTTTTAATTATTATTTTTGAATGTATTAGTCACCTTATTTCAACAGACTGATAGCTTATCCATACTGACTTCTGACAACTATTGCTTTGTTTTCAAGGCATAAATATAGCTCATAACTTTGTGATTTTGTTCAAATCACCTGCATTCTAAACTTAGAGGCCATTAAAACATATACGTTCTCTTTAGTCATACATAGCAACTGAATCCAATTACACTGACAGAAGTATAGACCTTTTATATGAAAAGGAATGCGTCAACTTCCAAATGTATCCAACAATACTTCACATCTCAAAACAATTCCACATACAAATACAGCTACGGTGGTGATGATTTCTTCCTTCTGCTTGACCAGTTCCCGAGAACAGTAAGAAATTGAAAATCAAAACTCTCCAGATCTCCACTAGGCCCTTCCAAAACACAACGAGGTGATGCCAACAGTCTCCCTGACAACCATGGAGCTAAGGAGAGGGGGAGTGATAGCTTCCACTTTTCTGCCTACCTTGAACCTCTGCAGATCCACAGTCATTTGGGCTCCTGCGGACTTTGGCTGCCAACTGCTCTTTCTTCATCTTCACTTTTTCCCTCTACAGGCACAAGCAGACATTGGTGATATTTGGGGAATGGATGCCAACAGATAAAAAATTACAACTGCAGTTTGTTGTACATTTCAAACAGTTTCTCAACAAATATGGTATGTTAGTACTGCTCCATTTAGGGTTTCAGGTGAAAAACCTGCCTTAAAGTTTCTTACTTACTGTAGAAGAAAGAGGGAATTTTGCTGTCATAGAATTCATAAAATCATATTGGCACTGCTCAGTTGCAACTGAGATTTGTAAAGCATGCTAAGATTCTTTTCATTCAAAAACTGTTGCGACTTGATATCATTTTACTAACCAAGTTTATGATTAAAAAGAATTATACAAACTCAGAAATGAGTTGACTTGGTCATCTGATTAAGTATGTTCTGCAAACAGAGTCATGAAGAACATTGAAGGTTTCCAAACATCATGACTGTTGGTTTACAGGCAATCGTTAGGTTATAAGAGCAATTGAGACCAGGAATTATGTTGCTAAGCAATGCAGTTGCAAAGCATGTCACGTAATCACATCATTTAACAATGGCAATTCCAACAGTCTTGCCTGCTGTCATGAGGACTAGCACAGATCATTAAGCAAGGATTTCATGTGATCGTAACTTCTGACTTCTTGCCAGCTTTCCCACTGACTTTGCTTGTGGGAAACTAGCAGGGAACATTAGAATTTTTATTGATTATAGGGCTGTAAAGCACTATAAAGCGGTATATAAGTCTAAGTGCTATTGCTACATGCTGCCCATCTTACTATCCAAAGCAACTCTGAGTAGAAATAGTGATCTCGTGACTGTGGGAATACTGTGACAGCTGAAACATTGAGACCCACCACAAATCCCCCTTGTTCCGCACAATTATAACCCTGAATGGTCCTGAATGATCATAATCTGAGGACTACCTGTATATTAATGCTAAATGGGATAACAACATGTAGAGTTGAAATACTGTTTCTGTTGAGAATTACAATTTCCAGATACTTTGATTTAAAATGTTTTGCATTTCATGAATTAAAAAACACACGCCTATTGAGAAATTTAACTCAATGAACTGTACAATACCAAGCTTTTGGTTTAAACAAAGTGAAGATAGTACTGAAAGCAATTAATACTGATCAGGCACATGTGGCAGATTGTTTACAAAGGTAAATTACTGAACTTCACAAGATAGTAATAATGAAGAACAGTCTTAAAAAGGAAATTCAGTGACCGTTATATTAGCTGAGCCCAGAGACAGGAGATGAGGAAAGCTCCTGCTTTAATTTTATTTAGTACAAAAGGAGAGAGAAAAATTGACAGACTCATATTCTATTATTATACCCTAACAATAAAACAGAGTTCTGGTAGCTCCTGTTCCCTGATCTAAGGTGATCTGAAGGGCTATTTGGTAGCAGTATTTGTTCCTAAATCCCAAACTTTCTATAAAAGGAAAACAAAAAACTAACCTGGCTTGCCATTTCCAAAGACAGTATTCTTCTGACATCATCATCCACCCTGCAGGAAAGCACAGAATCTCCATGGATTTATTATTTTTTAAAAATCTCCTGAGAGTTTAGCATTTGCCACTGGCTTCAAATGGTTTTTAGGATACAGCAAAGGAAATTAAAAGTAATGCTGAAGGGACCTTCCCCCCCCCCCCACGAAAATATTAACAGTTCATATATGAAAGGTGAGTATGGTATGAGATTGTATCTTGTGAGCTTTTTTTCTTCCAACTGTAAAATAAGATAGGTGACAGAATTGTCACTGAGGGGCACGAGAAACTCTGTTCCTCTCTTCCCTCACACACACCCATTTCCCACCAATTCCTGCAAATCTTACTTGTCTACAGCTGAGACATTGGCATAATTTTTCCTCAACATTGTATCAGGCAGATCATCCAGATGGCTGGGGATAGCTGAAAAGAAAGAAAGAATTGCTCTCCTGCTGTACATTTTTGTTCAGCAATTATTTTTCAATAATGGCCAAATAGATATCTGCAGATGCCCCCAAAATGGATTTTCAAGGTCCTTCTCAATTCCCTGGTGGTAAAGCGAAAGAAGGAAGTGGAAGAAAATTGTTACTGTGATCAGTTAAACCAAGTCATATGTAAATTTAGCTCTCCAAATGTGTCTATTGATATGAAAAGGGGGGAGGTACAATTTTACTCTTATCACCTTTTATTTTCCCATTTCAGTGGATCAGGGTTTGGGATTACAGACAAATATTCAAATCCATAAAAACAAAGCATCCTCAGCAATCTGACTCCAAACCAATCATTGCTTATTTATGTTTTGCCTTTCCACCCAGAAGGCACAATGAGAACCAAACTGAACAATTTATAATTCATACCTTCTTTTTTTTTCCGGACAGGCCTGGCATATTCTCTGACTATTTGGAGGAAAGGGATCTTCCCTAAAAAGACAGAAAAAGAAAAATCAGTTCAGAACACCAGGCTGGGGAGCGCAGGACCGTCTTCTTGCTGGAATTCATGTAGCGACAAAAATCTGGGGACATTACGTGGCCTGCCCGTCTAAGATTAGCACTATACCGAGAGCACTTTCCCCAGTTTTGAAGAGCCAGCTGGTTCTGCTCGCCTGCATTCAAGGACACCGAGAGGAAGAAAAGAGGCTCACACGCCAGGCGGCTGCTTGCTTTGAACCCCAGGACAGGATTTTCGAAGTATCTTTACACACGATCGGGGTTTATTCAACAAAGCGCTGGGTTCCCGGACACGCGAAACTGAAACAGGGCAGGGGAACGTGTACCGTATACGGCCAGTTATTATACGGTTCCTGCCCCCTTTTAGCCAGCCTACAGAGGCGCCCAGGAATGAGAACCCCAATGCAAAGACCTCCCTCCTCACCCGGCCCTTGACGCGCCTCCGCCGCCGCCCCCGCGACGAGCTTGGGGTGGCTTCCCCCAGCGAATGCTGAGGCGCCGCGCAGCACCAGCCGCAGCATTGCACCGGTCACAGACTGCACGCCGCCATCTTGCTCGTCAGAGGTCGCGCCGAGAGGACCGAGTGCGGCGCGTAGGGAGGAGCCGGCACGAGCGCGCATGCGCCTTGACTCAGCGATAGGCGGTGGGAGGGTGCCGGCGGATTAACGGTGTCCCGTTTCCGGAGAGCAAGTGAAATCAGTTGGAAGGGACCTTGTAGGCCATCTAGTCCAACCTCCTGTTCAAAGAGGAGACCCTATCTCCCCCATTTCTGACAGACGGCAGCCCAGTGTCTTCTTGAAAGCTTTCCGGGGTGAATCCAGTTCCACCCTCGCACCGTACATGGCATCGCTTCACGATCTGAACGGAGAGTTGTATCCTGCCTCTCGCCTGCCTTGTCAGAGAAGTTGAGCAGACATTGCAGACAGTCGCAAAAGCGTTGCTTCCTTTCCTTTCAGATGGAAAAACGGAGTCGGCCGGTGGCTGAGCTGTAGCACTCGGGGGCAGCAGAGGTCCCCGAGAGCGGCCCTTTTGCAGTTCCTTGGGGCGGGGAATGGCCGGACAAAACCAGCCACTGCCCTTGACATTCTGTGACTCTTTGCTGAAAAGTCCTTCTGTCCTGCTTTATGCAGGGATGCTGAGGAAAATGGAGATGGACAAAGCAGAAGACGGGAAGATTTTATCAGAAGCTGCAAGGCAAATGTTCAGAGAGGTTGTAACAGACTGGGAATAAATTGTGACTCATTTCTTTTGGTGCTTTCGTTGCCAAACGCTTAAAGAGCATAAATCAGGAAAGCAGCACCGACGCTTTGGCAGAGACTATCAGAATAGATAGATAGATAGAATACTTTATTGGCCAAGTGTGATTGGACACACAAGGAATTTGTCTTGGTGTAAATACTCTCAGTATACATAAAGAAGGAACATTCGTTAAGAATCAAGAATCATAATGTACAACACTTAATGATAGTCTTAGGGTACAATCAACATCAAATCATACTAGGAAACAGGATACAAGCAACAAAGTTATAGTCACAAGTGGGAGGGGATGGGTGATAAGGAGTGATGAGAAGATTTATTTATTTATTTATTTATTGCATTTATATACCGCCCTTCTCCCAAGGGACTCAGGGCGGTGAACAGCTCATCTAAAAACCCCACAGAAAATACAAAAGTTAAAAAGTAATTAAATTTAAATCAGTTGCATACTAAAATTAGGAAACCCCCCCCCACCCTTAAAACCCAATTTAAAATTAAAAATGGAGATCAAATTTAAAATCATCATCTCAGCCCAGGCCGGCCTGCTCAAAGAGCCAGGTCTTTAACGCGCGCCTGAAGGCCCTCAGGTCCGTGCCGGTACGAAGTTCCGGTGGCAGAGTATTCCAGAGGGCGGGGGCACCCACAGAGAAGGCCCTACCCCTTGGCGCCGCCAGACGACACATAGCGGCCGACGGCACCCGGAGCAGACCCTCCCTGTGGGAACGCACCGGCCTGTTGGAGAACGTTGGCAGAATGCGGTCCTGAAGGTAACCTGGTCCCATGCCATGGGTCGCCCTAAAGGTCAAAACTAGAACCTTAAAGCGAACCCGGAGAGCCACCGGCAACCAATGCAGCTCGCGCAGGAGAGGCGTCACATGGGCGCTACGTGACGCCCCCATAATCACCCGCGCGGCTGCATTTTGCACCAACTGGAGTCTCCGGATGCTCCCCGCAGGGAGCCCCATGTAGAGGGCATTACAATAGTCCAGGCGAGAGGTGACAAGGGCCTGAGTGACCGTGCGCAAGGCGTCCCGATCCAGGAAGGGCCGCAACCGGTAGATCCGACGGATCTGATGAAACGCCCCCCTGGAGACGGCCGCAATGTGATGTTCAAGCGACAGCCGTACATCCAGGAGGACTCCCAGGTTGCGAGCCCTCTCTGGGGGGGGCAAAGCTTCCCCCCCAATAGCCAGCGAAGGTATCAGCTGGCTATATCGGGGCGCCGGAAACCACAGCCACTCGGTCTTGGATGGGTTGAGCCGAAGCCTGTTCCCGCCCATCCAGTCCCGCACGGCCTCCAGGCACCTAGACATAGCCCCCACAGCATCGTTGGGGTGGTCCGGAGTGGAGATGTACAGCTGGGTGTCATCTGCATACAGATGACACCTCACTCCAAGACCACGGATGATCTCGCCCAGCGGCTTCATGTAAATGTTGAACAGGAGGGGAGAAAGGACCGACCCCTGAGGCACCCCACAAACCAGGGGCCTAGAGGTGGACCTCTCCCCCCCCGCCAACACGAATTGCGAACGGTCAGAGAGGAAGGAGGAGAACCATCGAAGGACGGTTCCCCCAATCCCCAACCCCCCCAACCGTCGCAATAAGATACTATGGTCGATAGTATCAAAAGCCGCCGAGAGATCTAATAGGACCAGGACAGAGGAGAACCCTCTGTCACGAGCCCTCCAGAGATCATCGACCAACGCGACCAATGCCGTCTCAGTGCTATGTCCAGGCCTGAAGCCCGATTGGAACGGATCGAGGTAAGTAGCTTCCTCCAGGTACCGGGGGAGCTGACGTGCCACCACACTCTCAACAACCTTCGCCACGAAGGGAAGGTTGGAGACTGGACGATAGTTGTTTAAAATAGCTGGGTCCAGGGAAGGCTTCTTGAGGAGGGGGCGCACCACCGCCGCCTTCAAGGCGGTAGGGAGCACCCCCTCTCTCAAGGAGGCGTTGACAATCCCCTGGAGCCAGCCTCGTGTCGTCTCCCTGGCGGCCGAAACCAGCCAGGAAGGACACGGGTCCAATAAACAGGTGGTGGCATTCAGACCCCCCAGCAACCTGTCCACACCCTCGGCGGTCACAGGATCGAACTCCCCCCAGATAACACTCTCAAGACCTGCCCCGGACACCTCACCCGGGACCACCCAATTGGAGTCGAGCCCCTCCCGAATCTGAGCGATTTTATCATGCAGAAATCGGGAAAACTCCTCCGCCCTACCCTGCAAGAGGTCATCCCGCGCTCTCGGTTCAAGTAGAGAGCGGGTCACTCTAAACAGGGCGGCAGGCCGATTTTCTGCTGATGCAATAAGGGCGGAGAAATACGAAGATTTCGCCGTCCCTATCGCCACAAGGTAAGTCTTAATATGAGATCTCACCTGTGTTCGGTCAGACTCAGAACGGCTCGCCCTCCAAATGCCCTCTAGACGTCTTTTCCGGCACTTCATCTCCCGTAGCTCCTCCGTATACCACGGAGCTAAATGGGATCTGTGCCGGGTCAGAGGTCGCAGAGGCACAACTCGCTCTAGGGCCCCGGCGGCCAACCCATCCCAGGTGGCCACCAGGTCTCCAGGCGAGCTGAGAGCCAGATATTCAGGAAATGGCCCAAGCTCCCTCTGGAACCGATCCGGGTCCATTAGGCGCCTGGGGCGGAACCATCTAAGTGGCTCCGCCTCCCTGCGGTGGGGGGTAGCGGAACAGAAATCCAGCCTAAGGAGGGAATGATCTGTCCAGATTAACAGTAATAGTAGTGTACACTTTGTAAATAGTTGAACAGTGTTGAGGGAATTATTTATTTAGCAGAGCGATGGCATTTGGGGAAAAACTGTTCTTGTGTCTAGTTGTTCTAGGAGGAGAACAACTAGAGTTCAACTAAAGGAGTGCAGTGCTCTATAGCGTCGTTTTGAGGGAAGGAGTTGAAACAGTTTATGTCCAGGATGTGAGGGGTCTGTAAATATTTTCACAGCCCTCTGTGAAAATACAGGACCTGTATGTGCAGTATACAGGTCCTCGATTGAAGGCAGGTGGGTGGTAATTGTTTTTTCAGAGACATGCTGGTGACAGACAAAAGAGAGTGGCTCCTGCGTCACAACACCTGAGTAAGCAAGAAACTCCTGGCCTTCAAGCCACCTTTCTGAAACTGCCAGGTGCTGCTGCTGCTGCCACCAGTGTCAAAACCATTAGTGGTACTGTTCTTTAGGAGGGTTTGGTTAAATTATTCTATTTAGAGGATCTTGAAGGAAGCATCAGAAACTTTCTGGTGGCTTTTGCAACATGGCTGGTCTAAGATCAAACTTGGCTTATTTGATCCTTCCAAGTGGAGCCAGCTTGGACTTCTCTGTTCCTGCTGCAAATAGAAAATGGAGCTAAAAGGACTGAAGCCCCACACAGCATGTGTTCTTGGTCCTGGATGGCCTTGGCCACTTTCTGGGTGGTTAGAGAACTGATAACAGTAACAAAGAGACCTCCTGCATACCACAGCTAGAAGTTAGGAATAGGGATAACTTGGAGCAAATAGAATGTGTATTAGATAACTTCTGAAGCATTCATTAACCAAGTCTTAGGAACGGGCAGCTAAAAACCAAGACAACAATTGTTAGATCATTATTAAAATGTTTATTACATTACTTATACAGGTGAAAAAAATTAGAATATCATGCAAATGTTCATTTATTTCAGTAATGCAACTTAAAAGGTGAAACTAATATATGAAATAGACCCATTACATGCAAAGCAAGATAGTTCAAACCGTGATTTGTCATAATTGAGATGATTATGGCTTACAGCTCATGAAAACCCCAAATCCACAATCTCAGAAAATTAGAATATTACATGCAATCAATAAAACAAGGATTGTACATAGAACAATATCAGACTTCTGAAAAGTATAAGCATGCATATGTACTCAGTACTTGGTTTGGGCCCCTTTTGCAGCAATTATTGCCTCAATGCAGCGTAGCATGGAAGCTATCAGCCTGTGGCACTGCTGAGGTGTTATTTATTTATTTATTAAATTTTTATACCGCCCCCTTTCCCAAAATGGGACTCGGGGCGGTGTTCAGCCAAGATAAAATGACACAATTAATAAAAAATTTAAAAGAGATTTAAAAAGAGATTAAACAGTGGCTGGAATAACACTATAAAAACAAAGTAAAAAGTTAAAAATACCAAAAATTAAAACCCTAGTAATTGATACTAGGCCAGACCAGCCTATTGGAAAAGGTGGGTCTTTAGTGCGCGCCGGAAGGTCTGCAGGTCAGTAATGGCCCGCATCTCCAGGGGTAATTCATTCCAGAGGGAGGGTGCCCCCGCAGAGAAGGCCCGCAGTCTCGGGGCTGCCAGCCGGCATTGTCTGGCTGCCGGCACCCAAGGAGGCCCACCCTGTGGGAGCGCACTGGCCGGTGGGAGGCCGATGGTGACAGCAGGCAGTCCCGTAAGTACCCGGGTCCCAAGCCATGAAGCGCTTTAAAGGTGACCACCACGTTATGGAAGACCAGGATGCTTCAATAGCGGCTGTCAGCTCTTCTGCATTGTTCGGTCTCATGTCTCTCATCTTTCTCTTGGCAACGCCCCATAGATTTTCTATGGGGCTCAGGTCAGGCGAGTTTGCTGGCCAATCAAGCACAGTAATGGTCATTGAACCAGGTTTTGGTGCTTTTGGCAGTGTAGGCAGGTGCCAAGTCCTGCTGGAAAATGAAGTCAGCATCCCCATAAAGCTCATCTGTGGAAGGAAGCATGAAGTGCTCCAAAATCTCCTGGTAGACAGCTGCATTGACCCTGGACTTAATGAAGCACAGTGGACCAACACCAGCAGATGACATGGCTCCCCAAATCAACACAGACTGTGGAAACTTCACACTGGACTTCAAGCATCTTGCAGTGTGTGCCTCTCCATTCTTCCTCCAGACTCTGGGTCCTTGGTTTCCAAATGAGATGCAAAAGTTGCTCTCATCAGAAAAGAGGACTTTGGACCACTGAGCAACAGACCAGTTCTGTTTTTCTTTAGCCCAGGTAAAATGCTTCTGACGTTGTTTGTTGTTCAGGAGCAGCTGACAAGAGAAATACGACATTTGAAGCCCATGTCCAGGATCCGTCTGTGTGTGGTGGCTCTTGATGCACTGACTCCAGCCTCAGTCCACTCCTTGTGAAAGTCCCCAACACTTTTGAATGGCCTTTTCCTGACAATCCTCTCCAGGCTGAGGTCATCCCTGCTGCTTGTGCACCTTTTTCATCCACACTTTTCCCTTCCACATAACTTTCTATTAATGTGCTTTGATACAGACCCTTTCTCAGGTCTGGCCCTCAGACCTTTCCCTGTCATACCTCGAGGATGGTTCTTGGGTACCAGAGAGGAGACACAGCGCAGCTGGGGGTTTTAATTATAGGGATTTTAAGGGTTCTTTTAAATTATTTAAATTTTTGACGAAATTTTTAATGGGGTTAGGGAAAGGGAATTTATTATTGGGGTTAGGGAGGGGGCCCAGACCGGGTTTGGGGGACAATCCGTCTGGGGATAAGGCCAGACTGGGGCATGCCTGCGACCGGGAGGCCTTGGGACGGTCGATCCGAAGATGGGGGCTTCTTCTAGGGAGGGGGATGAAAGGGCTATCCCTACGATCGGTGGGAGAGGCAGGTATGGTGCTGACAGGGGGTCTTATCAAGTTATGGGAGCCCGCCCCCGCTGTTTACAAGCGGTGGTGTGCTCCGGCCCCCAGGTCACGTCTCGCCCCCTGAGTTGTTTGAATGATCGGGCCCGGGCCTTCGGCTGATGCTTTGCAACGCCAGGTCCATAGTGAATAAAGCCCCCCTTGTTCACGATCTTGTCACGGAGGGGGGTGCGGACCTGGCTGGCATTACCGAGACCTGGTTGGGACAGGAGGGGGGTGTCCCTCTAGTAGAAATGTGCCCAGCTGGGTTTCGGGTTTTTCATCGGCCGAGGGCCCAGGGGAGGGGTGGGGGGGTTGCGGTAATTATTCGGGAGGATCTGGATCCTAGGGAATCCACTGTTCCTCAGACGACCGGATGTGAGTCCCTTTTTGTTAAGTGTGGTTCCGGGGTTCAGGTGGGCCTTTTGATCACATACCTGGCTCCCTGCTATGTGACATCGGCCCTGCCTGAGCTCCTCGAGGTCATAGCCGGTCTGGCAGTTGAGACCCCCAGGCTGTTGGTCATGGGGGATCTCAACCTGCCTTCGGCCGGAGGGGCCTCGGGGATTGCCCAGGAGTTCTTGGCTTCCATGACAGCCTTGGGCCTGACCCAATTAATTAAGGAACCCACGCATACTGAGGGTCACATCCTGGATCTGGTTTTTGTCTCTGGACAGTGGCAGGATGATCTGGGTGTTGGGGATGTTTTTGTCGAACCCTTGTCATGGTCAGATCATTCGCTCCTTAGGCTGGACTTCCAGGCCGCTCCTCCCCATCGCAGGGAGGCAGACCAAATACGTTGGTACCGCCCCAGGCGCCTGATGGATCCAGATAGGTTCCTGATGGAGCTTGGGCCATATCCCGACATTCGAACTCATGACTCGATGGGGGACCTGGTCGCCACCTGGGAAAGGGTGGCGGCTGGGGCCCTGGACCGGATTGTGCCCTTGCGGCCTCTGACCTGGCGCCGCTCTCGCTCGGCCCCCTGGTTTTCCGGGGAGCTGAGGGAGATGAAGCGCCGGAAAAGACGCCTGGAGAGTATTTGGAGGACTACTCGCTCCGGACCCGACTGAACACTTTTACGGTCTTATATCAAGACCTATTTAGTGGCGATAAGGGTGGCAAAGCGTCTTTACTTTTCCACCCTTATTGCGTCCGCAGGAAACCGCCCGGCCGCCCTGTTTAGAGTGACCCGCTCCCTCTTGGAAGTGGGAGCGCGGGAGGACCCCTTGAAGGGACAGGCTGAGGATTTTTCAAAGTTCCTGGTGGATAAAATCGCTCGGATCCGGGATGGGTTGGACTCTGAATGGGTGGCTCTGGGTGGGGGATCGGGGGCGGAACTTGGGACGAGTTTGATCCTGTGACCCCCGAAGACGTGGACAGGTTGCTGCGGGGACTGAATGCGACCACATGTTTATTGGACCCGTGTCCCTCCTGGCTGGTGTTGGCCACCCGGGAGGTGACACGAGGTTGGTTTCAAGGTATTATTAACGCTTCCTTGAGTGAGGGATATCTACCCCCCATCTTGAAAGAGGCGGTGGTGAGACCCCTCCTCAAGAAACCGTCCCTGGACCCAACTCTGTTATCTAATTATCGTCCCGTCTCCAACCTTCGTTTTATGGCGAAGGTTGTTGAGAGTGTGGTGGCACAACAGTTTCCCCAGCACCTGGATGAAGCTGTCTATTTGGATCCACCCCAATCGGGCTTCAGGCCTGGGTACAGCACAGAGACGGCGTTGGTCGCATTGGTGGATGATCTCTGGAGGGCCCGTGACAGAGGTTATTCCTCTGTCCTGGTCCTCTTAGATCTTTCGGCGGCTTTTGATACTGTCGACCACAGTATCCTATTGCAGCGGCTGGAGGGGTTGGGAGTGGGAGGCATCATTATGCGGTGGTTCTCCTCCTTCCTCTCTGACCACTCGCAATTTGTGTTGGCAGGGGGGCAGAGGTCGGCTCTGAGCCCCCTGGTCTGCGGGGTGCCTCAGGGGTCGGTGCTCTCGCCCCTTCTGTTCAACATTTATATGAAGCCGCTAGGTGAGGTCATCCGTGGCTTTGGGGTAGAGTTTCATCAGTACGCTGATGATACTCAGCTGTACATTTCTACCCCGGGCCACCCCGATGAAGCCGTCGAAGTGATGACCCGGTGCCTGGAGGCTGTGCGGTGTTGGATGGGGCGGAACAGGCTTCAGCTCAATCCATCTAAGAGTGGCTGTGCTTCCCAGCACCCCGGTACAGCCAGCTGATTCCATCGCTGGCTGTGGGGGGGGAAATTCTTGCCCCCACAGAGAGGGCCCGCAATCTGGGTGTCCTCCTGAATGTGCGTCTGTCATTGGAAGACCACATGGCGGCTGTCGCCGGGGTGGCTTTTGGCCAGGTCCGTAGGATCTACCAGTTGCGGCCCTTTCTGGATCGGGATGCGCTTCGCACGGTCACCTCCACCCTGGTGACCTCCCGCCTAGACTATGCCAATGCTCTCTACATGGGGCTGCCTTTGAAGAGCATCCGGAGGCTCCAGTTGGTGCAGAATGCAGCCGCGAGGGTGGTAATGGGAGCTCCTAGGGGCTCCCATGTTATGCCACTTCTGCGCGTGCTGCATTGGCTCCTGGTGGCCCTCTGGGTGCGCTTCAAAGTCTTGGTTACTATCTTTAAAGCACTCCATGGCTCGGGACCGGGATACTTGCGAGACCGCCTCCTTCCACTATCGGCTTCCCACTGACCGGTACGCTCCCATAGAGTCAGTCTCCTCGGGGTGCCGCCGGCTGGACGGCTGGCGACCCCGAGGGCACGGGCCTTCTCATTGGGAGCACCCCCTCTCTGGAATGAATTACCCCCGGAGGTAAGGGCCGCCCCTGATCTCATGGCCTTCCGTCGGTTACTTAAAACTTGCCTATTTTGGCAGGCCGGACTGGCCTAGGGGTCTTTTAAATTTTAACCTGGTTTTAATCTCTTTTAACTCTTGTTTATATTTTTAATTAGAGCCATACTATATTCAACTTTTTAAATTTTAATATTATCATGTTGTATGTTTTATATGTGTTTTGTATATGTATTTTATTGGCTGTTCACCGCCCCGAGTCCCTTTGGGGAGAAGGGGGCGGTATATAAATCGAATTAATAAATAAATAAATACAGCACTTTGGGAACATCCAACTTCTTTTACAATTACTTTTTGAGGCTTTCCCTCCTTATGGAGGGTGTCAATGATGGTTTTCTGCACAACTGTCAGGTCAGCAATCTTTCCCATGATTGTGATTCCTACTGAACCAGACTGAGAGACCATTTAAAGGCTCAAGAACCCTTTGCAGGTGTTATGGCTAAATTAGCTGATTAGAGTGGGACACTTTGAGCCTAGAATATTGCACCTTTTTACAATATTCTAATTTTCTGAGATTGTGGATTTGGGGTTTTCATGAGCTGTAAGCCATAATAATCTCAATTATGGCAAATCATAGCTTGAACTATCTTGCTTTGCATATAATGAGTCTTTCTCATATATTAGGTTCACCTTTTAAGTTGCATTACTGAAATAAATGAACTTTTGCATGATATTCTAATTTTTTGAGTTTCACCTGTATATCCTACCTTCTGCTTTAGTGAAATTGTATAAAGCTTTCTTAATTCTATTGTTCAGGGTTCCTAGGCGTTTTTGGGCCAGGACCCCTTTTCTTGGAGCGCTTCAATAAAAGGAAACAAAACCATCACCTTGTGTCTGTGTTCTTCATTGGCTTCGGTACCAGGCCCAAATTGGGGACAACAATCTGGGGACTTGTTTGGGATTCCACGCCTGGATTCAATTGGAAGACACCAATGACCACCGGATGAGGGCCTCCAGACAGGTAAGACTGAAAGATGTGTGAATGATCTGAAATAGGTGAAAATAGATTCCATCAAGTGATAGTTTACATACTGTTTTCTACTTTGGATCTCAAGACATGGAGAAAATGCACTTTTGGTTTTATCTATTATAAGAACACATAACTTCACTTGGGCAGAGTACCTGAGGAACAGAGACTGGGGAGGGGGGTGATGGAGTGACAATTAAAGATGGGCATGAATGAGAATCATAACCATTGGAAATGCCCCCTCATGGAGCCAATGTGGAATAAGGATGATGATGGGGACAATATCAGGCTACAGAATTATCAATCCATAGTCTTGTATGGAATCCAGAAAGAAGTTCCTGAAATTAAGAATCTTGCAAAGGATTATGAAATTAGGCAAAAGAAGGATGAGAGTCCTAGGGATTTTCTCAAAAGAATATACCTGGCTTTCAGGCAATATACCAATTTAGATCCTGAAGCTCCAGACAATCAGAAAATGATAAACATTATTTTTATAGGGCAATCAGCAGTAGATATTAGAAGAAAGTTAATAGTAGAAGGCAGTCTGGGGAAAGATATTTCAGAATTGGCTGAGCTAGCTTAACAGGGCAAGAAGAAAATAAGAAATCCAGAAAGTTTGGTGAAATGCTATTTTCCTAGCAGATGCCCTTAGACAGGTAAATGGGGGGAGGAAGGGAGCAACAATCCAGAAGAGGTAGGTGAGAAGGGGGAGTTCAGGGAATCCAAACTAGGATACCCCACTCCACCTCTAGTAGAGGGTGTGGAAGAGGAAAGGTCTCCTTGGGACCCAATCAGTGTGCTGTATGCAGAATGAAGGATCTTGGAAGAGTGAATGCCTGATGGCCATAGCCATGCGAACAGAAGAAGAATGAAGAGGCCAGGGGCAAGGAGCTATTGTTCCCCCTACCCCTGAGTCCCCCCCCCCACAGTGGAAATTGAGGGATCTAATCACAAGATTTGAATAGATACGGGAGCAATTAGAACTGTCCTTAACAGACCTGTTTTTCCCTAGACTGCTGATGGTGGGGCTTCAGGAAAGGCTATTTCAGTCCCATTTTTACAACCCTTAGAATGTAAAATAGGGTGCACTGGGTTAACTCACTAGTTCCTGTATGTTCCAGAATGTCCAGTCTCACTCCTGGGATGAAACATCCTTAGTAAAGTACAAGTGACCATAACATGCAAAGGAGAACACATAAAGATGAAGAAACCCCAAGAAGAAATATGGAGAGCAACTGCCATAATAATAAAAGAAGAAATTTCTCCAATACCACCAGAAATAGAAAATGACATGAATGACATAGAAAATTGTGTTTGGGCAGCAGACAGCCAGGGAAGGTGGTATTTCTTAAACCAGTCTCAATGGCCTTAACCCCCGGGGTGGGGGTGGGGGAGGAAATGGTGGCCAATATAAAGCAATGTAATATTAAATAGGAGGCAAAGCAAGGTATCCAGCCCATAATAGAAAATGCCCTAGAATGAGGACTCATAACTCAGATGATTTGCTTTTAGGTAGCAATACAAGGGGAAAGTGAATAGAAGGGACTATATTGCTCTTGAACTGGCAGGCAACCTTAGCTGTAAAGTGTCTAAAACAAAAGCCCAAATTGCACAGCAGGAAGTTAAATACTTAGGGCATGACATCTCTCTGGGACACCTGAGACTATTAGCCACAAGGAGGGAAGGGATTTATCAGTTAAAGCACCATTAACCGAAAACAACTAAGAGGCTTTATGGAGATGGCTGTTTTTTGTAGAATTTGGATTCCTATGAAGCAGTTTCCTATGAAGAAGTGTGAGGGAGGGGACAGGGAAATTTATTGAATGGACCAGAGAACGCTGATAAGTATTTAGCAGAGTTTCCTTGTCTATCAAGGAGTATGCAGCAAACGGAAGTATTATGCAAAATTGTAGCAGTGAGTATTGAGTCACACAGGCACAGAAATTGAAGGGTAAAGGTTTTATATACAGGGGTATAAGCACAATCCAAGATTCAGTCCAATGTTCATACACGGTTCATCATTCAATAGAATATATAACTAACCATCATAGTCAGCAGGCAATACAGCAACTTCAATACATCAATGCAGCAATGGAGAAATATATTTGCAAAGTGATGAAGATACTTGCTGAGTAGCCTAGTAGAAGAAGCAGCATAGTAGCAGAGAAGCATCCAGTAGCAACCACAAGCAACAACCACCAACAGTAGCACCCACAATGTGCTCTCTGGCTTCTTGCAATATCCTGGCTTCAGTTAAAGTGCTGAGTCATTATGACTTGCAGCCATATATGGTAAACCAATATAGTTCAGGTTCTTAAAGAAACCTAACATTCTCCCCTTTGGTATATATATATATATATATATATATATATATATATATATATATATATATATATATATATGTGTGTGTGTGTGTAAGGTTTTTAAGCTGATAATTTTAAGCTATATATATATGGTATATATACAAATCAATATATACACATATATACACATTCCACAAAATTACAGTGCATATTTACAGTGTTACAAAGTTAAACCATATTTTTACAACAATCATCGTGTTTCTGAAAACCTTGTGCCTTTGTGAAGTTATCAGCTATATTCTGTTCACTTTCACAATACTTTAGCACAATCAGTTTGTTTTCCACACATTGCCGTACATTCAGATACCTTAAATCAGTATGCTTTGATCTTGTTCTAACAGCGATACTAGTTGCTAATTTTATAGCAGCCTGGTTATCTTCATATACAGTAAATGGTTTACTTACATCCAACTCAATATCCAAACATAATTGTTTAAAATAAATCAACTTTGTACATAACAAAGATAAACAAGAAAATTCAGTTTCCATCGTTGAAAGACTGATATGTTGCTGTCTAATAGACTGCCATTCAATCATTGCATTCCCTAGCATTATAATCAAACTAGATGTTGATTTCCTTGTTTTAACATCGTTTGCAAAACTTGCATCAGCATATGCAGTAACACTTAACTCCTTATCGGGTTCTAAATACAACGCATAATTTAAAGTCTTCTTCAAATATCTTAAGTATTCGCTTTGCAGCCTGCCAATGTTTAACATTTGGTTCTATAGGGTATCTTGCCAACTGATTTACACTATAAGCAATATCTGGCCTTGACCAATTTCCTAAATATGACAAACTACCTATCAAAGATTGATAAATACCTTTGTCAAATATAGGACTATCAGTGTTATCATTGTTTAACTCCTTCCCCATAGGTGTTTTGGAAGTTTTACATTGGTCCATGTTATATCTTTTTAATAAAGTGATTATTTTATCCACTTGAAATATTTTGAACCCTTTTTGTGTCTTACATATATCAAGTCCAAGATAGTGTTTAATTTCTCCTAATATTCTTATCCTGAACTTAGCTTGCAAACTGTCTATTATATCCTTAGATTCCTGCATAGTCTTGGTGATTATGGCAATATCATCAGTAAACAGTAATAACAATTCCAACATCCCATTCTTCTTTCTTTTTAACAAACATGGGTCTGCCAAACCACTCTCAAAGCCTATTTTTTTTAATTTTTTTACTATGCATTTATTCTACTCATGGCCTGACTGTTTAAGACCATATAAACTCTTCTTTAATAACCAAACAGTCTCCTTCCTATTATCATTCACTCCCAGAGTTTTTTTCATATATATAGTATGTTGTAATGGAGCGTGCACGTACGCCATTTCAACATCTATATGATTCACTACGTATCTATTTTTTGCTGCCCATACTAGCGTTGCTCTTAAAGTGCTAGCCTTTAGGCTTGGAGCAAAAACCTCATTGTAATCTAACTTTGTTTGAATAAAACACTGAGCGACTAGGTGTGCCTTATGGATCACATTTCCTTCCATATCTTTTTTCAGTTTATAAACCCATCTGCACCCAATTGCCTTTTCTCCTTTAGGAAGTTTAACTTCATTGAATACCTTTAATTCATTCAATGACTTTAGCTCCTTTTTCATAGCTTCATTCCAAGCTTTTTGCTCTTTCTCAGAGTAAGACTTAATGTCTTCATAATTATAAGGTTCAATACCTGTTTGCTGAGCAACATTAGCCTGGTACCTATCAGAAGGTCGTGACACTCTTGTAGTCCTGCTGGGCAATACTGGACTAGTCACCTGATTAAACTCCTCTTTTATCTCCCCTATCAAGCTTTCATCTACTTCTTCCTCTTTCACAGAAACAGAGGACTCCTTTATATCTGAATCATCACTTAGTGTTTCCTTCTACAAATTCATTATCATTACTACGATAAACCTTAGTTGTGCCTGGTTCCCAAAATCTAAATGACCTGTAATTAGATTTGTATCCTATAAAAAACATTTTTCTAGCCCTTGGTTGCTCTTTGCTTCTCAGCTGAGCTGGGATATGTACCCATGCAGGGGTCCCAAATACATGGAGATAACTAAGATTTGGTTGTTTACCATGCCAGCGAACAAATGGCAATTCATTTGTTGCTGTGTGGACTACATTATTTAGGATATGATTAGCACATTTTGTAGCTTCTCCCCATAATTTCTTATTTAAACCAGAATCACTGAGCATAGCTCTAACCATGGTTTGTAATGTCTGACCTCTCAGTTCACAATAAACATGTTGAGGTCTATAAGGCGCAGACTGCTTATGGTCTATACTGCCTTCTTCAACATAGATACGAACTTATTGTTAGTGAACTCTGACCCATTATCAGTCACTAATGTCATGACTTTATGTTTTGTCTTTCTTTCCACAAACCTTAACCAATTTGTAAAATTCTGATATGTTTCAGCCTTGCTTTTCATTAAATAACAAAACCCATATCGAGAATATAAATCTACAATACTTAATATATATCTCGCTCCCCCAAAGCTGGGTTCCTTTGGACCAATTAAGTGTGCTACTACCACCTGTAGAGGCTCACTGGCTTTAAAACCATTTGTTCTATTAGAAGGAGTTATTTTACTCTTTTCCTTGCTGCAAACATTGCAATCTACATAGTGATTACAAGACTTTAACCTGATACCTTTTGATAATTCCACAGTTCTTCTTAATGCTTTAAAATTAACATGCCCCATACGTCTGTGTAATAGATGAATACATTCATCATGTGGCTTTCTGTTCTCAAACCCCACCTTAGTATTTAGAACTGGGTTATCTTGTAATATAAACAAGCCATTATCAAGTTTAGCCATAACATGCTTACCTTGTTTCTCTAGCACACATTCTAATCCTTTGAATGTTACTGTATATCCTGCTTTTATCAGTACATTCACTGATAACAACTGATATGTCGTACTAGGCACATACAGCATGGGTAACTCCTCATTTAAACAAGAACAAAATGCATTTCCTTGTCCTGAAGCCTTGAGCTTCCAGCCATTAGCCAGTGAAATACTTTGAGCACTTTGCTCCATGTGAACAAACTGTTGCTTTCTATTAGTAATACAATGTGATGCTCCACTATCTACAACCCATTTATCATGGATTCCTGCTAAACTAGCATTACATATAGCTAAATTATTGCTGTTCTTTTTCAACTTTCTACCCTGTGTATTTTTCTTCTTGCAATTTCTAGCCAAATGACCTTTAGCCCCACATACATAACATTTTTTAACAACATAAACTGTAGCTTGTTCTTCATCCATAGATTGGTCATCTTGTCTCAGTTGTTGTCTATCTTTTCACTGTCTTGACTCTTCTATTAGCCTCCCTGTTATGTTAGTCAAAGTCATTTCTTCCTTGTCTAACACTTAAAGTGAAGATACATAGTCATCATAAGAGTCATCTAAAGATGAAAGAATAATATAGACTTGATGAAGTTCAGAGAAAATCAGCTCCTGTTCATGAAGTTGTTGCAGAGCTTTCTTTATGTACTCCAAATGAGCAAGCATATCATCGCCTTTACGCATACGCGCTCTAAACAGCTTTCATCTTAGAGTAACATGAGAACCAACACTGTCTCTAACATAGAGTTTCTTGAGGGTCTTCCAGCATTCGGCTGCAGATTCCACACCATGAACATGCACAAGCTGTGAATCACCAAGAGTAAGTCTGATAACGCACAAAGCTCTCTCATTGTCTCTGGCAAATTCATCTAGCTTTTTTCGGTCAGCATCGTTCAAGGTATCCAAAGCTTCTACACCCAGTGGATTGACAACAGTTTTCCATAGTCCTTCTCTCTTCAAGAGCAAACTGTACTTGGTGGACCAGGTAACATAGTTGGTGCCATCCAACCAGGTAATCATAGCTAAGTTGGACATATGTTCTTGTGCCATCTTCACATCAACCATGTACCACAATGAACCTTCTGTATAGTGACTCACTCAATTCATACTAACCACCTTTGACACTGGAACTGGAATACCTTGCATACCTTGCATGGACCTGGGCCCATAACCAATGATAAGTATTTAGCAGAGTTTTCTTGTCTATCAAGGAGTATGCAGCAAACGGAAGTAGTGTGTAAAATTGTAACAGTGAGTATTGAGTTACACAGGCACAGAAGTTGAAGGGTAAAGGTTTTATATACAGGGGAATAAGCACAATCCAAGATTCAGTCCCATTTCATACACGGTTCATCATTCAATAGAATATATAACAAACCATCATAGTCAGCAGGCAATACAGCAACTTCAGTACATCAATGCAGCAATGGAGAGATATATTTGCAAAGTGATGAAGATACTTGCTGAGTAGCCTAATAGAAGAAGCAACATAGTAGCAGAGAAGCATCCAGTAGCAGCCACAGTAACCACAAGCAACAACAAGCAACAGCAGCACCCACAATGTGCTCTCTGGCTTCTTGCTATATAGTAATGCTGCTTCCTATAGCCAGTCAATATCCTGGCTTCAGTTAAAGTGCTGAGTCATTATGACTTGCAGCCATATATGGTAAACCAATATAGTTCAGGTTCTTAAAGAAACCTAACAAACGCTAATAGGCGTTCACACAATGAAAGAGCGAGCTTACGAGAGCATTGGCTTAACGACAGGGCATGGGCCTTGTCAATCGGGGGAAGGCAATTGTCAGGCTACAGAACTTTTTCCCATTCAATCAATAAGAATGAACTTCTGAGAACCAAACGTATCAAAAGGAATCCTTTATTGAGATGAGACAATTCATGTAGGAGTTCAAAGCAGCGTCTGAGGTCCCTCAGGCATACAGTGATAGATAGAACCCCTCCCCTTATCTCAATGTTTATTTAGGGAAACAAAAGCCAATATGTTAATTCCCTTCCCAGCCCCTCTGTAGGAAGGATCTTTCTCACAGTTTCCCAGGACATACCTAATTTCTCCCCACCCCCTTTTTAGAACGGACTGTTTTTTGGAGATTTCCCAGAACACTTCACTGTGGAGTTTTTATGGTCTTTTCATCTCCTGTTTGTGCCTCTCAGAGGTGTTAGATTCTGGCCATCTGGCTTCTCTCCCTCCATTGTATCATGTGTGGGTGTACAAATTCGATATAAGGTTAAATATATTCAGGTTACATCAAGAAAAGATTTCTTTATCAGTTCCCCCCCCCCTTTTCTTCTTCCACTGAAGAAATGACAGATACACGGATCTGACATCCTGCCCTCCTTTAAAAAACAGATAGGTCTACCTGGAAAAAACAAAAATCATGCGTTACATGTGCAATTCAGGATGGTTTATCAGGGTATTTTAGGTGGAACTTTTGTAATAAGGTGGGTGCTTTTACATGTTGTTTGGCTACCCAAGCTACTAAATATTGTGTGGATCCACGGTAAATGCGTGAATCAAGGATATCTTTAATTTCAAAATGTTGTTCCCCATGTATCATGATGGGGGTTGGGGGTGTGGGAAGGAGGGGTCTGAGGTTTGAAGTGATCTCCGGTTTGAGCAAGCTACAGTGAAATACTGGATGAATCTGCCTAAAGTTTTTGGAAGATGAAGCTCTACCAGTCACGGGGTTGATAATTCTGGAGATGGGGAATGGTCCAATGAATTTTGGTCCTAATTTCTTAGAAGGTTGTAATGATTTTAAGAATTTCGTGTATATATTTATACACGGTCTCCAATCTTGAAAGGTTTAGGTTGACAGCGTTTTTTTGTCTGCTTGAGTTTTGTAAACTGCTCTAGCTTCCTGTAGAGATAATCTTACCACTGGCCACATGACTTGTAAATTATCCATCCACTCCTTAAGGGAGGGGATTTCAGGTTCTTTGGTGGGTAGTTCCGGCATGGGGTTGAATTCTTGGCACGTGGTACATGGAATGGGGTGAACCCCATGCTACTATGGACTGAGTTATTGTATGCTACCTCTGCAAAAGGAAGAAGGTCAGTGCAACTGTCCTGCTGGTGATTAATAAAACATCTTAAATATTGTTCTAATACATAATTCACTCTCTCTGATGATCCATCAGTTTGGGGATGATTTGATGATAACAATCCCTGGGTGGAGCCTAATAGGTTTAAAAATGCCCGCCAAAATTTGTATGTGAACTGAACACCCCTATCTGAGATAATCCATTGGGGGGCTCCATGAAGGCGATAAATGTGTATTAGGAACATCTTTGCCAATGCCTTGGCAGTCGGGATCTTTTGGCATGGAATAAAGTGAACCTGTTTGGAAAAAAGATCAGTTACAACCCAAATGACAGTATTCCCAGCACTCTCGGGAAGTTCCACTATAAAGTCTATAGAGATCTCTTTCCAGGGAGCATAAGGGTCTGCTACTGTTTGTAAAAGTCCAGGATATTTTCCTTGTCTTCTCTTTGCAGCAGCACAGGTGGGGCAGCTTGCAACATAGTTTTCAATGTCCTTTTTGAGGGAGGCCACCAAAATTGTCTTTTGATGAGGTGCAGGGTTTTTACAAACCCAAAGTGTCCTGCTATTTTGGAGTCGTGGCAGCGTTTCATGAGTTCCATTCTCTGGCTTGCAGGGACATAAAGCTTGTTTTCTACCCAAGCAAGTCCATCTTTGACTAAGCAAGTGTTTCTGTTAGCCTGGAACCAATCGTCCTTAAGTAGTGCCTCCTTAAATATTGACGTCGTTGTGTCTTCAGTCAGGGATGATTTTTTTTTCTCTTGTGCCTGGGTGATTACCTTGGCTGTTAGTTGGGTTGGTTGGATCATCGGTTTTATAACCTCAATCTTTTTGCTGTTGTATTGGGGTTTCCTGGACAGTGCATCTGCTAAGAAATTCTTTCTCCCAAGAAAATATTTGAGAGTGAAATTAAAACGTTCAAAATATTGAGCCCACCTTGCTTGTTTTTTGGAGAGTTTCCGTGGATTTCTCAGGGCTTCCAGATTTTTGTGATCAGTCCATACTTCAAAGGGGATTTGGTTTCCTTCCAGGAAATGTCTCCATGTGAGCATTGCCCACCACACAGCATATGCCTCTTTCTCCCATAATGGCCCATCTTTGCTCGGTTTCCGTCAATTTCTTGGATGTATAAGCACATGGTTGTAATTGTCCATTTCCATTCTTTTGGAGAAGGACTGCCCCAACTGCAACATCACTGGCGTCTGCTTGGATGACAAAAGGTTGTTCGGGATCTGGGTGCTTAAGGACCGGTTCTGCTGCGAACAGACATTTGAGTTTTTCGAATGCTGCTTGGCATTCCATTGTCCAGATAAGATGTTGCCTAGGTTTGGGTTTCTCTCCCCCCTTCATTTTTAGCAAGTTCATGATAGGGAGGGCGATGTTTGTAAAAGCTGGAATGAATTGGCGATAAACGTTCGCAAACCCCAGGAAGCTTTGCACTTGTTTGCATGTATGCGGTGGATCCCAGTCCAATACAGCTTTTACTTTCTGTGGGTCCATCTCTATTCCCTCAAGGGATATTCTATATCCCAAATAGTCAATTTTCTATTGGTGGAACTCACATTTGGAGAGTTTTGCATATAGTTTAGCATCTAAGAGTTTTGTGAGGACTGCACGGAGTAGCTTGATGTGTTCTTCCATCATTTCCGTGTAGATTAAAATATCATCAAGATACACTAGAACCCCTTTATATAAAAATTCATGAAGGGTTTCATTGATCAATTGCATAAACATGGCAAGCGCTCCTTGCAGTCCAAAAGGGAGCACTTTAAATTGGTAGCATCCCAATGCTGTCTTCCACTCATCCCCTTCCTTTATTCTGATGTGGTAATATGCCTCTCGTAGGTCTAACTTTGAAAAAAGTTTTCCTTTCGAGAGGTGGGCTAACATGTCCTTCATGAGGGGGAGTGGATACATATTCTTTATGCAAATTTTCTTTGATTTTTGGTCATTGACACACAGATGCATGGAGCCATCTTTCTTTTCACAGAATAATACTGGGGCAGCTATTTTTGGTTGGGTGGATTCGATGAAACCCCTTTTAAGTTTTTATTGATAAATGCTCTGAGTTCTTTCAGTTCTCTGGAAGACATGCAGTTTTGGGAGTTTAGCCCCTGGTAGGATTTCGATAGAACAGTCTGTGGCTCGATGGGGTGGGAGTTCATCACAAGCTTCCTCACTAAATGGTTGTGCAGATCCTGGTACTCATTGGGGATGGTAATGGGTTCAGCCGACTGTCCGGTCATGGGTGATTCTCTGTTCTCTGTCCCTTTCTTTATCCTTTCCTCTGAGCTTTTTGCAAATATTAAGTCTCTCTGGAATTGTACGGTTCCTTTCCTCCAATTTATTTTTGGATTCCATTTCTGTAGCCATGTGATACCTAGGACTAGTGGCTTTTCCATTCCTGGGGCTACAATGAATGTGAGCATCTCCCTGTGGTTTCCTAGTCCTATTTTCAATGGTTCTGTGGTAAACCTGGCTGGCTCCCCTCCCCGCTATAGTTCCATCTAATTGGCAGAAAGCGATGGGATTTTCCATTTCTTTCAGTTGGATTCCCAATTTATCTGCAAGGGAGGGTTTGATTAGGCATTGGGTGCATCCTGAGTCCAGCAACGCTGCAACTTCCTCCCACTTCCCTTGGCTGGGGATAAACAGTCTCAGGGGTAGGGTGATTGGTTCAATTGGATTGCTTACTAGCGGGTCATCTTCTGGATCGCTTTTGGACTGGCTCAGGTCCCCTTGGAGGTTTTGGGATTCTTCCTCAGGGTTGGGGGGGATCGGAATCCCACATCTACTTGGCCTCTCAGGCCAGTCTCCTTCCCTCCAGGGCTGGATATTGCGGGTTTCCTCCCTGATGGGTGGTCTAGCTTTCTGGCAGGAGTCTTCGAATGGCATTCTGCTGTGCGTTGTCCCTCCTTTCCACGCTTAAAGCAACCAGACGTTCTTGGAGTCATGGTGGATTGGGGTTTGAAAACTTCCCCTTTCCCCAGGGGTGGGGATCTCTTCCAAAACTTACCAGTGTGGTACCGGTTTTGAGTCATGTCTATCTCCGCCTCCTCTGCCATAATGTACCATTCATGCAAGAGGTTTGGGGCCCCACGGGCCAGGCAGGCAGCGTATAGATCATCATTTAGTCCATCTTTGAACCAACAGACTAGGATATCCTCTGGCTAATCTACTCAGCTGGCCAGGTCACGAAATTCCTCGGTGTATTCTGCTACCGGGCGACGGCCTTGTTTCATGACTCTAATGCAGTCACGGGCTTTTCTATCGGCAAGTGGGTCCTCGAAGCGGTGGCGTAGGGCCATCATAAAGCGATCTAGGTTTCTTAATTCTGGGGTGTTGACATTGTGGAGCATCACCATCCATCTGGCTGCTGCTCCTTCAAGAGCCAGGGTGACAACTCGTACTTGGGACCCTTGGGTTGGGAAATCCCGCCCATATTCTTGCATGTAGGTGAGCACACATGAAGATGATAGATCTTACCTTAGAACCCACCACCTTCTATACAGACAGCAGAATGGTACTGGGTTATATCTACAACGAGAGTAGATGCTTCTACATCTATGTGAGCAACAGAGTTGAGTGGATCAGGAGATCTTCTAAACCCGTGCAGTGGCGATATGTTCCAATGGATCAAAATCCTACAGATAATGTGACAAGGTCTATTCCTGCATCCCAGTTATCAATTTCTACCTTGCTCAAAGGTCCCGAGTTCTTATGGCATACAGATGCCTTTGAGCCAGAAAAACCCGTTATGTATGAACTCCTAGATCCAGATAATGATGGCGACATTCGACCCCTAGTCGAGAAGGTAGAATTGGACGTCACTCCGGTCGTCTGCCTAGGAACAACATTCCAACGTGAGAAGATAGGCCCCTTAAAACCTGCTTACTTTGAATGCTTCTCCCGGTGGAAACCTCTCGTACTGGGAATACCTGTGCTTGTCTGCACAGTCGTCTGTCTCCTCAGTCATCAGAAAGGCTTCAAGTCATACTTCCCAGACCACTGCACTCATGCTGAGAGACGAATATTGAGAAGTGTGCAACAAGTCGCATATCCGTCAGAATACGGATGCCTGAGTGCAGGGAAGCCTATACCATAATCCAGTCCACTTCTGAGACTGAACCCTTACCTCAACGACCAGGAAGTACTGCGAGTAGAAGGTTGCCTACACAAAGCAGAAATGGACTCACCCAGCAAGCACCCCATCATCCTTCCGGCTAACCAACATGTAACGAGGCTGTTAGTACAACACTACCACAAACTAATCCATCATCAAGGCCGCCACTTCACAGAAGGTGCCCTCAGAGCGAGTGGACTCTGGATTGTAGTCGCTAAAAGATGTATTACAACTGTTCTGCAGTCTTGCTTCCATTTTTGCAAGCAACGAGGCCAGACTCTACACCAGATGATGGCTGACCTACCACCCGAGCGCTTGAGCTCCGAACCACCATTCACCAATGTAGGCCTTGATGTATTCGGCCCTTGGCCTGTGTATGCCTGGTGGACCAGGGGCAGTCAAGCTAACAGCAAGCGATGGGCAGTACTCTTCACATGCCTCAGCATTTGAGTGGTCCATATCGAAGTCATCGAATCTATGGATGCCTCTTGCTTCATCAACGCCCTGAGAAGGTTTCAAGCCCATAGAGGCCCAGTCAAGGTATTCAGATCTGACTGTGGAACAAACTTTGTAGGCGCTTGTAAAGAACTACAGATAGAAGACAGCATTCGCCCTGACTCGCCACTCGATGGCTACCTTAAAGCCAACAAATCCACATGGATATTTAATCCTGCCCACATATCTCACATGGGAGGAGCGTGGGAATGCATGATTGGAATAGCTCGTCGGATCCTTGATTCAATGCTGATGGAAGCACCTAAACTGACACATGAGACTCTATCTACCCTTATGGCAGAAGTCGCGGCCACCATAAATGGTCGACCTTTAGTTCCAGTCTCTTCAGATCCTGAGAATCTGACCATTCTCACTCCAGCTGCCTTGCTAATTGAGAAGACGGGTGATTGGCCCATGCCGTTAGGGAACTTTGATTCTAAGGACTTGTACAAACAACAATGGAGACAAGTTCAACAGCTTGCCAACATCTTTTGGAACCATTGGAAGCAAGAGTACCTGTCTACCCTACAGGACCGCTGTAAATGGAAGACCAAAGAACTGAACCTCGAAGAGTTAGATCTTGTCTTGCTGAAAGACAAGGATGTGCATGGTAACATGTGGCCTATGGGACTTGTGTCTCAAACCATGCTGAGCTCTGATGGACTTATCGGCAAAGTCAAGGTCCTGATGGTGAGGTCACTAGATTCCTCCTGCAACCAGCAGACCTTTACCAAGAAGCTCTACACCAGGCCGGTCACTGACCTTGTGCTACTGCGGAGAAGAGCCGAACTTGAAGATTGAACCTCAAGCTCTGCATACTTTGCTTTGTTTGATGCTTTATTAGTGTTTACTGTTTCTCTTAGTTATATAGTTATCTGCTATTCAATTAGTATTACTGTTTATTGCTTAGCTTATAGTTTTTTTTTTCTTCTTTAATACAGTGGTACCTCTACTTACAAAATTAATTCGTTCCGGAAGCCATTTCGTAACCTGAAAATTTCGTAAGTAGAAGCACACTTTACCTGTAAATATCCTAATCCGTTCCAAGCCCCCGAACTGTACTTCTTCGTTCTTACTTCCTGCTTTGCTGGATTGCTAGTGCGAGACTGAGAACGCGGCGCGGTGCGTGCGCACAGATCCCTCCTAGCCAGGAAGACATGCCAGGAAGTTAACCAATGGCAGCGCAGCTCGGACGCGCCATTTTCCAGGAAAGCCTTTCGTATCCTGAAACATATTCGTAAGTAGAGACGATATTTTCTCGAAGATGCGTTTCGTAACCTGAAACTTTCGTAGGTAGAGGCTTTCGTAAGTAGAGATACCACTGTAGTGGAATTTACAATTCCAGGCGGGGAGTGTGCTGTCCAGCCAGTGTATGGGAATTGGATAGTTAGATAGCAATTGTGAGTGGTCCCCTTAAGGGAATGCATCATGGTAAATGTAGTTAAGGTATCCTGGGAAATGTAGTCCATGCCAGGTGACCACATCTGTAATCCTGATTGGTCACTAAATTGACCCTTGATGGGTTGGAGGAGATTTCCTCACTCTTGGCTGAACTCACGGAATCAGGGTAACTGTTCTACTTCTATCGCTACAAGGTGGGAGAAAAGGGATAGGAGATAATCATCTTTTTACCTACAAGACAGATATATAAAGGATTGGTCATTAAAGAACTTAATCACAAATGTGAGTTATGAGGATACCTGATGAACCAATAAAAGTACTTCATCATGGACATTTTGTTGAGTTTATTTATCTGCATCTGTACAGAAGACAAATCTACCACTATACAGAACAAGTATCACTGTTGTATCTGACGATTTATGAATGTATTTTATGATGATTATGATCATGGTTTATCACTTGTTGCTTGAATGTACACTGAGAGTTTACATACTAGAGAAAAAATTCCTCGTGTGTCCAATCATACACGGCCAATAAAGCCTATTTCTATTGATGCCTGGGTCAGGGACAAGAGACTCTAAGCAGCCTAACAGGTTTTTGTTCACACACAAAAAGTGTCAGACTTAGATTTGGGGTGGAATTTCTTGCTGAAAATTTGTGGGTTTTTTGCTTTTTTAAAAAAAAAACAGCTATATTGGGTGCCTGGGGAAGAAAATGCCCTTTGTTGGGTCAAAGACAAGAGTCTTGAGTGGCCAAATTTTTTTCTTCCCAAATGCAAAAACGGATGCTGCGAGAAGATTCTGGTGCCATTTCATGTTGAAAATGGTATTTTTTGCATTTTTAAAATATTGAGCATATCGGGTGACCAAGGAAAAAAATTCCTGAGTCCGAGCACCCAATTATTTTTCTTTCCAAATGCAAAAAACCCTGCATGGATGAGACTCCACATGGAATTTCATTGTGAAAAATTGTGGGGTTTTTGGCTGTTTTTTTTAAAAATGACCGTATCAGGGGCCAAGGAACAAAATTCTTGATGGGCACACGAGAGTCTAAGCGGCCCCAAAGTTTCTGTTCCCAAACACAAAATAGGGAGTCAGGGCGAGATTCAAGGTGGAATGTCTTGCTGCAAAATTGTGTTTTTTCCTTTTCATAAAAAAGACTAAGCATATTGGGTGACCTCCTGTTTTCATCATCCATCCGTTTGTGAACTTATTCCAAGGCATTGCTTGGAATTGAAAGCAGGCCCACTGAAGTAAATGCCAAGCTGTCTTTCAGTCAGCAAGGGACCCAATCCAGGCAAGTATCGAATTGCAAAAGGAGTCACCTCTTCCTCTTTGCCTGGTCCGGGGAAGTTGGAAAACCACCTGTTTTCAGGATCCGCTCCTTATCTGCAGAGTCAGTCCAAGGCATAGCTTTGACTTGCGAGGAGGCTCCTTATAGCAAATCCCAGACAGTCTTTCATGTAGAAAGTGTCCTGCTCCAGACAGGCGTTGAATTAAAAAAATTCATCTTTTCCCTGACCCAGGGAATCTGGAAAATCCGTTCCTTGTCTGCAGAGTCAGTCCAAGGCATAGTTTTGACTTGCAAGCAGGCTCTTTGAGTGAATACAGAGCTGCCTTTCAGCCAGCGAGGGCCCCGCTCCAGGCAGGCGTCGAATTGCAAAAGGAGTCACCTCTTTCTCTTTGCCCTTGAGTGGGGAAGCTGCCTGTGGAATCAGTCCAAGGCATAATGTTGTGTCCAACTTGGAGAGCAGCGTGGCTGGATGCCTGGTATTCCTGCACAATGCTGGGATACGGAACGGAAACTGTAGGAGGCAAAACTGGAGTGGGAGCCCACTCGGCAATTACAGAGGTTCCTGGGCACCATTTGGCTAAAGGCAGGGGGAGGGGTGAAATCAAAACCCAGCTAGCCTCTGGAGTGGTCCCTTGACTGCCAATCCCTTTTGAAAAGTTGAAGCGCCTTTTCACTGTGGAGCCGATCCTGAAACACACCGACCCAGAGGAGCCATTTGTAATACAGGCAGATGCCAGTGGTGTAGCAGTGGGGGCAGTCCTACTCCAAAGGGCAATTACAACCCTGTGCTTACATGTCTCACAGGTTGTGCAACACTGAAAGGTGCTGGATTATCTGAAGAAAGGCAGCTTAAATGCAGTCCAATGGGCTCTCCTAACACAGAGACAGTTCCTGGAAGGTAGCATGATCCCCTTTGAGGTCTGGACGGATCATAAGAACCTAGAAGCTCTGAAAGCCTTCCCTCCCGAAGCTGTCCCTTAAGCAGGTCCGGTGAGCCCAATACTTTAACTGGTTCAACGTCAGGGTGATGATTTAATAGCTGACCAGCTGTAATACTGTAATGCTACAATAATGTAATGCTGGAATGAGGTTTTTTGGGCTACCATTTTAAGAGGCTGTATTGTAAGAGAGGCCCTGTGAGGGTGCATCTCTCCGTGTGTGCTAAATGCTGTTTGCCTGTTTGTTCAAGGCCTGAATTAAAGTACTTGTATGTGTATATGTTTTTGTGGATAAAGCCACTATATGTAAATACAAACCTATTTACTGTATTTGTTCCTGAGTTGTCTCACCTAGTCACATTATATGCATTCTGACATTATTCAACTTCACTCTTCAATGTCTGTCAGGGAGAAAAAGCTTCCTTGCAGATGCCCTCCCATAGGCCTCAGCACAATAGAGCCTGAGAGGCAGTGGTGACTCTTGCTGGCTGAAAGGCAGTTTTGCATTCACTAGAAGGAGCCAACTTGCTAGGCAGAGATATGGCTTGGACTGACTACAGACAAGAATGGTTCCTGAAAACCCAGCCAAGGGCGAACTGGAACATGTGCCTCTTTTTCTAATTTGATGTCTCTGGAGTGGGACACTTGCTGGTTGAAAGGCAGTTCTGATTCACTATCAAGAGCCTCCCCGGAAGCCAATCATATGCCTTGGACTGACTCTGATTTCTCAGGTGTTAAATACCAACAATACATCATTTTATACAAATTCAAAATCATTTTTATAATTACAATGTAATTCAATGTAAATTTCTAACAAATCATTTTCATAAACATTCTTGTCAAATTTTATCCCTCATTCTTCTTCCAATGAATCATTAATGAAATTATCAACAGGTTAAGGATTTGATTATACTGTATATGCAATAAGTTAATTACTAGAGTACCACCAATTTATCAGTGACCAGTATACATATGTAATAGTAACAAAAAAGTACAGATGAAACCTTAACACAAGATCTGTCTTGTAGCTCTGTTCTTATATAAGATTGCTACACAGAACATTTTCTGTTGGACTGTACTTATGTAGCTCTCTACTGATTAATCATCAATACTTTTTAAACCTGGAAGCTGCAAATCTTTTAAATAGCTAAATAGCTTTGTCTAATCGTATAAATCTTACATCACAAAATCATGGTTGATCAATTCTACCTATCTTTAGTAATGAATATATTGAAGAATGGATGAGCAAAGAGTAATTGTTATAGCTGTCTCCCCTGCTCTATATGGAACATTGAAAATAATATTTGAATACAAATTTTAAAACAGACCTTTTCTATTTCCTTATACAATACAGACCTCACTTAACTAGCTTCCTAATCATGATTAAACAGATGAACAAAATAACAAGATTGTAAGGGATCTTGAATAGCACTAGTACTAATATGAATAGTTTATAGCTTCAAAATAAGAAAAAAAATACCGATGCAAAAGTATGCACACTTCTGCAAGACAATGGTGGAAAACATGAGTCCAAATCAACCATAAAGCACTTAACAGGAAGGAAGAAAGAAAAAAATGTTTTAAGTGCCCTTCAGATTTGAATAAAAAGCACTTCCCTTTTTATAACCCTGTAATCCCTTAATTTGGGGTAGAGTCAGGGCGACTGGATGGAGTTGAGCATTTACTGGCCAGATGCCCTTCCTGGCACCTGGTGGAGATTAAAGCAGATGTTTTTTCTTTGTGCCCTAAGTGAGAAACATCTGCCATTTCAACCTTCTGAATGGGAGGTGAACTCCTTCACCATAAGGTTACCATGCTACTCTTATTTCCAGATGTCATCACTAGACTTGAACATTGCCAAAGAAACTGTGGGGACATCTCGAATACCCATTGCATACAAGATCTAACAATAATACTGAACTAAAAAAATTCTACAAAGAAGAGTGCCGAAAATATCCAAAAGAAAAGCAAGGATAGTTTCTAAGCTACTGTAAGTAAGGTGTTTGAAAGCTGCAGTTTCTACCAAAGAGGCTACTCCAAAGTAATGTCTGAATTTCCCAAGAATTATAATTACTGTTTTTGCAAAAAACAGTTGGTTTTGCTTACAAGTTGAAAGGAAACATGACTAAGCAGAAGAGAGGATTTCTGCAAGGTATTTATTAGGACCGGCAAACCACCACTAATAACAACATCAGCTATTAGGTCCTTGGTTAGGACTTGAACTGTTAAGTTTTTACCAGTCCCAGACTGTGAATCGTATTTCCTTGTATTTAATTCAGAGGAGAAACACTTGTTGAGATACAAGGTATTTTATTAATATCTTATCCCTCCAGCCAGGACCTTCTGGCAGAATACAATCACCTGTGAAGAGTGTGAAACCTTCAACAAGCTCACACTGACATTTTGAGTAAAGAACAGAGTCTGAGGCTCTGGAAGTGCTGTCATCATTCAGAGAATGGCATTTGCCTGCCAAAACACAGGTGATCTACAGGAAGATTCAGAGAAAACATTTCATCAGATAGAAAGTATTCCTACTGAAGGAAAGTTCAAATGTTGTTAAAACTGAGCAAAATTGTTTGCAAATTCTAGCAACCAAACCTGTAATTGCTCCGTTCTTGTCAAAGCCGTACATATACATATATACACACACGGGCAAAAAAGTATTTTGTCAGCCACCAATTGTGCAAGTTCTCCCACTTAAAAAGATGAGAGAGGCCTGTAATTGTCATCATAGGTATACCTCATCTATGAGAGACAAAATGTGAAAACAAATCCAATCACACTGTCTGATTCGGAAAGCATTTATTTGCAAATTATGGTGGAAAATAAGTATTTGGTCACCTACGAACAAGCAAGATTGCTGGCTCCCACAGACCTGTAACTACTTCTTTAAGAGGCTCCTCTGTCCTCCACTCATTACCTGTATTAATGGCACCTGTTTGAACTTGTTATCAGTATAAAAGACACCTGTCCACAACATCAAACAGTCACACTCCAAACTCCATTATGGTGGAGACCAAAGAGCTGTTGAAGGACACCAGAAACAAAATTGTAGACCTGCACCAGGCTAGGAAGACTGAAATGCCATAGGCAAGCAGCTTGGTGTGAAATCAACTGTGGGAGCAATAATTAGAAAATGGAAGACATACAAGACCACTGATAATCTCCCTCGATCTGGGGCTCCACGCAAGATCTCTCCCCGTGGAGTCAAAATGATCACAACAGTGAGCAAAAATCCCAGAACTACACGGGGGGACCTAGTGAATGACCTGCAGGGAGCTGGGACCAACGTAACAAAGGCTACCATCAGTAACAAACTACGCCGCCAGGGACTCAGATCCTGCAGTGCCAGACGTGTCCCCCTGCTTAAGCCAGTACATGTCCGGGCCTATCTGAAGTTTGCTAGAGAGCATTTGGATGATCCAGAAGAGGATTGGGAGAATGTCATATGGTCAGATGAAACCAAAGTAGAACTGTTTGGTAGAAACACAACTCGTCGTGCTTGGAGGAGAGAAAATGCTGAGTTGCAACCAAAGAACACCATACCTACTGTGAAGCATGGGGGTGGCAACATCATGCTTTGGGGCTGTTTCTCTGCAAAGGGAGCAGGACGACTGATCCGTGTACAGGAAAGAATGAATCGTGAGATGTTGAGTGCAAACCTCCTTCCATCAGCAAGGGCATTGAAGATGAAATGTGGCTGGGTCTTTCAGCTTGGCAATGATCCCAAACACACCGCCCGGGCAACAAAGGAGTGGCTTCGTAAGAAGCATTTCAAGGTCCTGGAGTGGCCTAGCCAGTCTCCAGATCTCAACCCCATAGAAAACCACTGCTCTAGAGGAGATCTGCATGGAGGAATGGGCCAACATACCAGCAACAGTGTGTGACAACCTTGTGAAGACTTACAGAAAACGTTTGACCTCTGTCATTGCCAACGAAGGTTATATAACGAAGTATTGAGATGAACTTTTGATATTGACCAAATACTTATTTTCCACCATAATTTGCAAATAAATTCTTTCCAAATCAGACAATGTGATTGGATTTGTTTTCACATTTTGTCTCTCATAGATGAGGTATACCTGTGAGGACAATTACAGGCCTCTCTCATCTTTTTCAGTGGGAGAACTTGCACAATTGGTAGCTAAATACTTTTTTGACCCACTGTATGTGTGTGTGTGTGTGTGTGTGTGTGTGTGTAAAATAAACTGACCCTCTGTGTGATCATGCGGCCTCAAGAATGAAACACTGAATGACACTGAATGCATTCTAGCCATGTTAGCCTCGGCAGCATGAAGTGGACTTATTGGTGAAGAGCGTGAAGGTTTCTCCTGATCAGTCGTGTCCCACTCTAGAGGACGGCGCTCATCTCCATTTCCTAGCTGAGGGAGCCAGCGCCACCCAAACCCGCTTCAGGGGAAAAAAATAGCGTAGAAGAATCAGAGTAAAAAAAACAGGGCACGAATGATTGCAGGCACTGATACCGAGTGGCCAAAAGCTTATTGGCAATTCAAGACGTGACCTTTCAAACCGTTCTGAGGACAGTCAGAGCTAGAAAAGCAGATGAGCGTTTTCATTCCATGGGTTTGCAAAGGAGAGCTCAAAGAATAGGTGGCTTCTTTCAGGCATGACCACAAAACGATGCAATAACTCAGGTGGTGGAATGTGTGGAGCGTGTACTCAAGTAACTTAAGAAGAACTACTATGCTTGAGTTTCTGAGCGCCTGGAGCACATCGCCTGCTGCTGAATCCAGAAACAAAAGAAGGAAGTTCCCCTGCAGAGGAGAGGCTGCCTGCCCAATGGCAATGAAAGGCACCCCTTGGCCTCTTGGCTTCCCCTCAGTCACTCCTGGGGGTCCGTAGGAGCGAGGGCCACCAACAGACCCCGCTTGCTTCAAACGAAATGGAGGACGTCGTGCCGCCCATGCTCCGTGCTGCTGCTCCTGCCCTGACCCAGGCCCAGGGGTAGGCAAGCCAGCCCCAGGCTGTCCCGACTCAGTCCTCCTTCGGGGTGCCGTTATGAGCCACTGCTTTCAAATTGGGAATGTTGGCTTGATGGCCGCAGGAGCGGTGAGAGGAAAGGCCCACCTCAAAGACCTCGTGGATGGCCTTGCGGAAGCAGTGGAAGTTGTAGTCTATGAGGCCTGCAGAGAAAAAGGGACGGGGACCAAAGGGAAGAGAGGCATCAGTTGGGAGGAGCTCAGGAATCAAGAGGTGGAATGTATCAATCCAAGCAGTAAGTCAAGGGCTACCTATGCTGTCTGGCATTCCATGTAATTTTTGGATAATGCTCTTTTTCTGTGATTGTCATTTGTACAACGGTTCGAATACTGACTTTAGAAAATTTACATGGCCAACAGTTACAGTTTTGTGGAACTAATAGATGAAAAAAAGGACATTCTAAGCAGCCACCACTTCCAATGAACTGGAACATTTCTAATGTTGCTCCCTGTATGATACTTGGAACACTTGGAAGTATATCCCAACTTTCACCTCAATAAGAAACAGTCGGCTCAGACTAAACATTTCAGAGGAGACTGCTTTACCCTGAGTTTGAAACAGAGCGTATTTTATATTTTGGAAAAAAATAACAAAATTCTGATAGTTTTTAATGCTTCTGTTTGGGCTGCTGGTCCAAAATTATGAGGCCATTTGCTCACCTTTGCGCTCAAAGCTTTCTTCTCTGAGGATACACACCAAGGCTAGAAATTTTGTCACTTCTTTTAAATATAAAACAGTTGTGTTATTGAGTTTAATAATTGCCATAGATTCCTCGTCATATGCACTACCGCTGCCATCTTCTTTTAATCTAAAATAGGTTGAAGGAGAAAGACTGTTCAGCACACCTGAGATTTAGACTGAGCATTCAAACTTGATACAACTCAGATGCCTCAGATATTTAGGCACTTCAATTGAAAATGTCTTTGTAGGTCAATCAAGTTAGGAAGCAATTGTACATTTCTGAGTTTGTCATAAATTGTAAAGAATACAAATCTGTTGTAAATTTATAATCGTCACAATTTATGACCACTTCAAAAATCTACATTTGTTTTTTTAGCTTGATTGGCATCCAAAGATATTTTATCCAGAAAATATCACAATACTGATGACACTTGCTATTTTATTTAATTTATATGCTGCCCATCTCATCAATTAGGTAACTCTGGGCAGCAGTTAGATTTTGGTAGAAATACCTGTAGCGTGATCATGACATGAGACATACGATGTTTGCTCAGGATCCTGAACAAAATCAGTTTTGTTGACAAAATCATGCCAACAATAAACAAAGAGGCATAGCACTCCCCACCTTATAAACTAAATCCTTCATAATTTTAAGGTTATCCTGCATTGCTCAAAATATCCGTGAACAGTAAAGGATCTTCTGAAGTACTCAGAAGTCACCAGATTCTTTCACAATTGTTGTTCCATACTTTCAGAGCATTTACTTACCCATATATGCAAGAAACATCAATCACAACGTCAATCATGTCGCAACATAGCTCGTAGGACTGCATGTCAACAGGGGAACTGTCTGTTGCAATATAGATCTTGCTGACAACATCAAAAAGAAAAGCTTTCTCAATCCCAGAGTTCTTCAGAAAATGAAAAGACAGATTTAAATTAAGATTACATCTCACAAATGCCCACATTTGTCCCAAGAGTCATTTGCTTTTATTTGTTTTGCAATACTTTATTGTATATACTTAGGAGATAAAATATCCGATGTGATAGGAAATCGGGAGGGGGGGAATGACAGGAGATAAGGACCAGAGCAGGGATTTGTACCAGCATCCCACAGCCAGGCACCCTGAGAAATAGGCTGATTACCCCCATCCTCCAAACATCTTGTCCAGCTCCAGCTGGCTGGAAACAGTTTGGTTGCAGGAGGGGGAGGAAGGTTGGGCTGGGGGCAAGCCTACCCCTTATTTTTGTATCCAGCAAGTGCGGTGATTTCAGAGCTGGCTTGACTTTACTGCAACCAACACCCTTCTTGAAAGGACCCTTTGGTTTAACCAAATGGAGTCGAAGGCCTTCCTTCTCTAAGGGATCAGATTGGGGCAAGAGGAAACATTTGAAGAAATGCCTCAGAGGGCAAGCATGCAAAAGTTAGGCCTTTCCTGAATAATCTACTTAAAAGCTTTTTTTAAAAAAACCCTAAAAATGTACAGAATTACACCTGTAGGAAAAAAGTGAATGGAGGAAAAGAGTGGACTTGCAGAGAAGAGAAAACCTGGAATTAAAGCATTTACTTGGATGCAAAGTTTATTCTGCTGCCATTTTGTTTTCCTGATCAAATGTTATTGATAACGTCATTTCTTAATACATCTGTAGATTACAAACTATATTGAGAGGGCAACATCAACATTACCCACAGAAGAGTCCAAAAGGAGAACTCAGAACTCCTGACAGTGTAAACCAATTAACCAGTGAAACAGCTCGACTTCAGAGATGGGGGTGTCCTATCAGGAGACTGGACAGCCATTGGTCCAAAATAGTAGGTGTCTCTTCAACTTTGTTACTCTGTTATTCTAGAAGACTAACATCAAAGAATATACATTTCTGTTTAAATTTTCTTTTTTAAAAAAATCTTCTAAATTTTGGGAATTATGAGCATAAAAATAGAATTTTTTAGATGTTGGAAAAAGAATCCTTTCACGAGGTGTCCCAGTGCCCCAGCTGAGGGCCCAACAGCCCAGCTGAGACGGAAAGGAGGCACAGCCACCCAGCCAGGCAGCCGAGCGGAGGCCGTGAGCTGCAAACGGCGGCCTCTGAGCAGCAGGGAAACAGGGCAAGGTGTCAGCAGACCAGCGGCTGAGAGAACACATGAGCAGGAGCCTAAGGGGCAGAGGAGCAGAGAGCTCAGAGCAGCAGCTGAGAGCAGTGTGCCAGACCAACTGAGTAGCTAGCGGTGGTGCAGAGCTACGTATGATAGCAGGCTGGAGGGCCCACAGCAGCGGCAGAGAGCAGCACAGCGGAGCAGCAGCTAAGCAGAGCAAGGCACTCAGGTCAGCACATCGTATCTGAAAACCCTGGCAGTGTTGAGGTAACTGAAGGGCAAGAAGGCAGCTTGGAAAAGGATAAGGGCACCGCGCTTGTGTACAGGGAGGATAAACCTTCAAGGGAGGGTATAGAGCAGGGGTGTCAAACTGGATTTCTTCGAAGGCCGGATCAGCATTGTACTTCTCCATGGACCGGGGGTGGGGGGGAGATGGCATGGATACCTCCTGCAACACCCTGACGACGAAAATGAGCCACGGGGGTGGGGGGGGCGTGCTCCATTTTGGCTGCCAAAGGCACCGCAGGCCAGTCCGTTGCTATTTCCAGATTTAAGCACCCTTGAATTTGAGGGTTAAGAGCTAAGGTCACTAACTTTTGTATACTATTGCAAACTGACAGACACTTTGTAACAGGGAAAACACATTTTTTGAAATTTTTTATTTTTTAACAAACCAAAAAATCATGGAGATAAGAGATTGATATTATAGTGACTAGCAAAATTATTGTCTGCTACGTCGTGCCCGTCAATGACTTCTTCAGCTTCAACCACAATAACACATGGGCAAACAGCCGATACAAACTCAAGATAATCTGCTCCAAACTTGACGGCAGGAAATACGACTTTAGCCACAGAGTGGTCAGTGCCCTACCCGACTCCGTGGTCGCAGCCTCAACCCCTCGCAGCTTCAACTTCAAACTGTCTACCATGGGCCTCACCCCATTCCTAAGCGGCCCTTAAAGGGGGCGCGCATAAGAAGAGCACCAGCGTGCCTACCGTCCCTATCCTACTGACCCCATTCATCTGTATTTACTCCCTGTGTTCATGTTTATGTTCATACCTATACGTGTTATCCTGCACATGTTTGACAAATAAAATAAATTAAAATGTCATATATTTGAGCTGATGCCCACAGAAGACTCAAACTATATATGTGTCAAATGTAAAGTACATGAATTACTAGAAGAAAAAGGGTCTAGAAGCAACTCTAAGCATTCTGAAACTCAACGAACAAAGCAAAAATCCCAACCTTAACAAGAAGACTACACCAAATTAAAAATAATTGGGAGCAAAGAGTTTCCATAAAAAATGATCCTATGTATCAGGGCTGTCAAACTTGCAGCCCCGCGGGCCGGATGCATCATGCGCTGGATGCATCACGCGCCTAGTTAACGAAGGGGGAGAAGTCGCAATACGTCACATGACGCCGCCGCAACGCAGCACATTTGACACCCCTGCTATATATGAACCTGAAGAGGAAGACGGATGGAAACCTGTCACTTTTAGAAAAAAACAGCAACCAAGAGCGAAGCCTGGACTATCTACCCTCGTCCACTCCAGGGAAGCCCTTCTGGAACAGAACTTCCATAGCCTCCCCTTAGGAGAAAACATGCACACACTCACAAAAGAGCATTCACCAATAGTTTCTAAAAAGGAGACACAACCCAACATTCCTATGAAAGGAAGAATAGTATCCTAGACTTCCCTAGGGGGAAAAAAGGTAAATATTGTGATAGGAGATTCAATTCTTTGGGGAACAGAAACTATCGTCTGCAGACTGAACAGTCAATCTTGGGAGGTATGTTATTTCCCCGGAGCAAAAATCAAAGATGTAACTGAGAACCATACTAAAATAATCACTCCCATAGATTACTACCACATTTTTCTCCGACACATGGGGGGACCAATGATACAACAATGATTCTGAAAAGAGTTAACAAGAGATTACGATTAGCTAGGGGAGAAAGTTAAAGGATTGGGAGTACAACCACTTCCAACAAAAGGCCAATATCCAATGAGGGAGCAAAGGATTTTAGAAGCGAACCACTGGCCTAAAAACTGATGTCGTCCAGAGACCTTTGTCTTCCTAGTCCATGGTCTGCCTTACCTACCTGAAGGGCTCCTGGCAAGGGGTGGGCTGCACCTCACAAGAACTGGAAAGGGTATATTGGGAAAACGATTGGCTCATCTCATCACAAGGGTTTTAAACTTAAATGGAGCTGGGGGGGCAGTCTTCAAGACCTTTAGAACCTAATTCCACTAGATAACCAATCATATAAGGAGATAGGGAGTAAAGAGAAAGAAGAAAAAGAAAAGAAAATCGGAAAAACACAGTGGAGGGTGATGGAAAGAATGGAAAACTCAGTTACAAAATGGGAGATAAGGACTCAAATGCCTATGCACAAAAATACTCAGAAACAGGGTGGACTTGACGTATTAGTACAGGAAGGCAGATATGACACAGCTGCCATTACGGAAAGATGATGGGATGAAACTCATGACTGAATGTACGGATGGAAGGATACAAACTGTTCAAAAGAAACAGGCCTAACAGAAGGGGAGGTGGAGTTGCATTACACATAAAAGATCACCATTACACATAAAAGATCACCATAACTCTACAGAAAACCAGAAAACCAAGGATGAAAACCTCCTAGAATCCATATGGGTCAATATAAAAGGCGGGGAAATGACATAGGCCACCCATCAAGCAGAAGATATAGATGAATGTTTTGCTACACAACTAACAAATGTATGTTAGTTGATGATCGGTTAGGGGATATAGTTGTCAAACCTTTGTCATGGTCTGATCATTCTCTCCTTAGACTAGACTTCTGTACCGCCAATCCACACCGCAGGGAGGTGGAGCCGAGGAGATGGTTCCGCCCCAGACGCCTGATGGATCCTGAACGGTTCCAGATGGAGCTTGGGCCATTACCTGGAACTCTGGCTCATAACTCGGCCACAGACTTGGTAGCCGCCTGGGATAGGCTGGCTGCCGAGGCTCTGAACCGAGTTGTGCATTTGCGACTTCTGACCCGGCAGAGATCTCACTCGGCTCCGTGGTTTACGGAAGAGCTGAGGGAGATGAAATGCAGGAAAAGATGTCTGGAGGGCATCTGGAGGACCGGTCGTGCAGAGTCCGACCGAACACAGGTTAGGTCCTATATTAGGACCTACCTAGTGGCGATAGAGGCGGTGAAGCGTTCTCACTTCTCCGCCCTTATTGCATCGGCAGAAAATCGACCCGCCGCTCTGTTTAGAGTGACCCGCTCCCTACTTGGGCCGGGAGCGAGGGATGATCCCTTGCAGGGAAGGGCAGAGGAGTTTTCACGATTTCTGCACGATAAAATCGCTCAGATTCGGGCCGGGTTGGACTCTAGTTGGGAGGTCCCGGGAGAGGTGACCGTGGCGAGTCTTGAGACGGTTATCTGGGATGAGTTCGACCCTGTGACCGCCGAGGGTATAGACAGGTTGCTGGGGTGGCTGAATGCCACATGTTTATTGGACCCTTGCCCCTCCTGGTTGGTCTCTATCACCAGAGAGGTGACGCGGAGTTGGTTCCAGGGAATTGTTAACGCTTCTTTGATGGAGGGCTCGCTGCCCACTGCCTTGAAAACGGCGGTGGTGCGACCCCTCCTCAAGAAGCCCTCCCTGGACCCAACTCTCTTGAACAACTATCGTCCTGTCTCCAACCTTCCCTTCGTGGCGAAGATTGTTGAGAGTGTGGTGGCAGGTCAGCTTCCCCAGTACCTGGATGAGGATACGTACCTGGATCCCTTCCAATCGGGCTTCAGGCCTGGACATAGTACCGAAACGGCAATGGTCGCGTTGGTTGATGATCTCTGGAGGGCCGTGACAGGGGTTATTCCTCTGTCCTGGTCCTATTAGACCTATCAGCAGCTTTTGATACTATTGACCATAGTATACTATTGCGGCCGTTGGGGGGGTTGGGGGCACCGTGTTGCGGTGGTTCGCCTCCTTCCTCTCCGACCGTCTGCAATTTGTGTTGGCGGGGGGGGGGAGAGATCCACCTCTAGCCCCCTCGATTGCGGGGTGCCTCAGGGGTCGGTCCTCTCTCCTCTCCTGTTCAACATTTATGTGAAGCCGCTGGGGGAGATCATCCATGGCTTTGGGGTGAAGTGTCATCTGTACGCTGATGATACTCAGCTGTACATATCCACCCCAAGCCATCCCAACGATGCCATGGAGGTCATGTTTCTTAGTCTTATTACGCAGCCGATTTAAATTTAATATTTTTTAACTTTTGTATTTTCTGTGGGGTTTTTAGATGAGCTGTTCACCGTCCTGAGTCCCTTGGGAGAAGGGCGGTATATAAATGGAATTAATAAATAAATAAATAAATAAATAAATAAATAAATAAATAAAATGTCCCGTTGTCTGGAGGCCGTGCGGAACTGGATGGGCGGGAACAGGCTCCGACTCAACCCTTCCAAGACTGAGTGGCTGTGGTTTCCGGCGTCCCGATATAGCCAGATAGTTCCATCGCTGGCTATTGGGGATGAGATTTTGCCCCCTGCAGAGAGGGTTCGCAATCTGGGTGTCCTCCTGGATGTACGGCTATCTTTGGAAGATCATATTACGGCCGTCTCCAGGGGGGCGTTTCATCAGGTTCGCCTGATTCGCCAGATGCGGCCCTTTCTGGATCGGGATACCTTACGCACGGTCACTCATGCCCTGGTCACCTCCCGACTGGATTACTGTAACGCCCTCTACATGGGGCTCCCGAATGGGAGCATCCGGAGACTTCAACTGGTACAGAATTCGGCCGCGCGGGTGGTTATGGGGGCGTCAAGGTTCTCGCATGTGACGCCCCTCCTGCGCAAGCTGCTTGGGTTGCCAGTGGCCTCTCGGGTGCGCTTTAAAATTTTGGTGTTAACTTTTAAAGCGCTCCATGGCATCAGACCGGGATATTTACAAGACCGCATTCTGCCATTTTCCTCTCACCGTCCGGTGCGCTCCCACAGAGAGGGTCTCCTGCGGGTCCCGTCGGCATCTATGTTCCGGCTGGTGACCCCGAGGAATAGGGCCTTCTCTGTGGGGGCGTCTGCCCTCCGGAATGGGTTGCCCCCGGAATTACGGACAGCTACGGATCTGGGAACCTTCAGGCGTGCCTTGAAAACCTGGCTCTTTGACCAGGCCGGCTTGGGCTGATTTTAGTTTTGGGTGTTTTACTTTTTATTAAATTTTAGGGTTTTAGGGAAGGGTTTTAATTGTTTACAGCCAGGGTCTTAAGTTTAATTTAGTTTTATTTTTTCACATATTTATTGTTTTAACTGTACGGCTGTGCACCGCTCCGAGTCCTTCGGGAGAGGAGCGGTATATAAATAAATATTTATTATTATTATTATTATTATGTAGAAAACACACCCCAATAGTAATGGGGGACTTTAACTACCGTGATATCAACCGGGAGACAAACCTTGCAGGAAGTGGGAGATCAAACCGATTCCTAACCAACTTAGCTGACAACTTTGTCCTCCAAAAGGTAGAGGAGGGAACTAGAGGAAAAGCTATACTGGACCTAATTCTTATTAATACAGAAGAAGTGGCAGAAGGAGTTGAAACCTTGGCAAGGGTGACCACGTCATACTGCAATTCAATATAATGCAAAAACAAGCGACAGAACATAATCCAGCTAGTGCCTTAGACTTTAAAAGAGCTGATTGAGATTGAGATAGATCTGATAGCAAGATTAAGCAGTCTCCAACCCACCTCTGCTTTGAAGGCAAAAGTTTTTCCCAAAATCTCTTGGTGTCAATTTCACCATCTCCTAAATGAAAACCACTCATTTGCTAACTTTCATCACATTATTCACTCTTCCAAAATGTGGAGTAATTAACTGCTACTTACTGATATAAAGATATTCAGCAAGTTTTCCAAAGTGGGCAGCTGTGGAATGAGCTTCTGCACCACCTTACTGAAGGCCTCAAATATTGAGTGATCATAGATGCTGGTCAAATAAAAGCTAAAAGAAAAAGAAAAAAGAAGAACTCTAATTAGTTACCTGTTGTTTTGGCCAAACTAAAACCACCACTGGTATCATTCCCAAACTGGAATCTGTTTTCTTTTGTTTATGTGACTCACGATTATCTAATATGGAATCTGTTTTCTTTTGTTTATGTGACTCACCATTATCTAATATGGTTATGATTTACTGAAACAACCTGCATCTGCATGGGACATTAAACCCTAATCCAAATATGCTGGTTAATGCTTGTCTCTGAAAAAGTAGGCACTGGAAAAAAAGATTATAATATCTCCACTAACAATGTCATTTCAATTAACCAATTAATAAACTGGTTAATATGTAAATAAATAACCAAGTCAAGAAATGGACTAACGTGTGAAAGAGGAAAGAACCTTGTTTCAAGATGAACCAAATTTCAGTTTTCAGAAATTAAGAAAATGATAAAATCAGAAAAATGCTAGATGAGAAAAAGTAGAATTGCTATCTGGGACAGCATTTCAGATTCAGAAAAAGTAAATTCTGGGTTTGGGCTGTTCCCTTCCCCACCCAAAAATTAGTGCTGGATCGTTAAACCAGCGTGCAGGTCATCGAGTGGAGCATGAGGTGCCTCAGGCATGGGGAAAGCCCTTAGAAGCTGAGCAGAGGCCCAGCCCGCCTGCCCTGGCCCTGCCAAGGCCTCCTCTATCACCACTTGGATGCCCCAGGCTCCGCTTCTGACCCCTGGCCTCACAGGCCTTTCCTCTCTCCCACCGGGTCTCCACAGGGCTGATTCCCACCCAGCAGCCCAAACACCCTCCTCCTCTTCCAGAGCACTGGGATGAACTGCTTTATTGCACGGCTGCACGGCAAAATTCTGGAAGCTGCTGCCACTTTCTGTGTGAGACAATATGGCGGCCACATTCGGGTTCCCATCGTGCAGCCGGGAACAAGGTGTGCCACTTTGCTGCTTACGGCGGATTGCACCGTGGTTTAGGCAGCTTCCAGACCTTGTTATGCAGCATTTGGGGGGCGGGGGCGGGGCACGTCCTGGCCAGGGAAAAATGGCAGCTACTTCTGGAACCGTATCGTGTCTACAGCCAACCAGCATTTCTTTCCGGAGAGCTGCCCCTGTGCTGCTGAGGTGTTTTGGAAACCTTGGCTGCTCTGGCCTCTGAGCCCAGCTTGCAATTAGGAGAAGCCGCTGAGAAGCCTGGGAGCAACTCCAGGCGGTTCACTTGCCTCAGGTGCAGTTTCTCTAAGCCGGCATCGGCCAGGTCGTCATTGGCTCTCTGGTGGATGTCCCTCTGGGTTTCAATCTTATGGTCGTCCGATAAGCCATCCACTTTGTGAATGAAAACTTCAAAGTTCATTTCTGGGTTGATTTTGTAGGCTTTGGAAACCGTAATGTGGAGCCTGGTTAGCGCTTCCATGTAGTCGTCCTGCAACAGAGAGGGAGCGGAGCCGTTTCTGCCAGAGGCGCTCGGTTCCCCAGGCCCCGTGAACGCCCGACCAGGCTGCTCCGGCCCTTTCCGGACCCGGAGGGGGGCGGGCAGAAGCAAACCGCGGCCCTTCATCGCGCCGTCACTGCCACCCGCGGTCCCTTTCACACCGAGCTCGGCCTGGAGGAGCCTCCCCTCGCCCACCTGCGCGTCGATGACGTAGATGAGCGCCCCGGTGCCTCGGAAGATGAGCTCGTAGTCGAAGGCAGGGATCGAAGAAGTCCATCTGGCCGGGGAAGTCCCAGATCTGGAAGTTGACGAAGGAGCTGCTGGAGACGTCGTCCTTGTGGATCTTGGTGGTGCTCTCCAGGAAGAGCGTCTCGTTGGGGGACATCTTGTGGAAGACCACCTGCCGGGCGCGCAACAGACGGGCGGCTCAGGCCGGGGACCCCCGCCCGCCCCGCCGCCCCCGCCCGCCCGCCGCCCCCCGGCACCTTCTGGATGGAGGACTTCCCGCTGCGCCGCAGCCCCATCAGCAGGATGCGGGGCTGCTTGGAGGAGTCGCCCCCGCCGGCCCCCAGCCCGCCGCCGCCGCCGCCGCCGCCGCCGGGCCCCGCTAGGCCGATCCCGCCGCCCCCGCCGCCTCCCCCCGTCAGCTCGGCCCCGTCGTCCTCGCCCGCCTCGTCCTCGTCGGCGCCGTAGCCGAAGTCTTTGGGGAAGGCATCGGCCGCGCCCAGGCTGCCCGCGGGCACAGCTGCGCCGGATGGCTGAGCCGGCTCCTCGGCAGCGCCCGCGGCCCCGAACGGCATGGCGGCCATGACGAGCCCGGCCCCAGGCGGACGCCCGGCCGATTGGCCGCCGCCGTGGCCACGTGATCCCCGCGGGACTGCCCCCCTGCCGCCGGGCCGCTTCCGGGTCCGGCCCGCCGCGGGCGCCCCCTCCAGCCGGGCGGTTGCAGGGCAGCCAAGCGGCGCCCAGCCCGGCCCCCCTGCAGCCGCCCCCCCACCGTCTCACCCCCCCCCCTCCCCCGGCGCCTCGCGATCGAAGCCGGGAAGGGAAGATGCAGCGCGCAGCAGGGTTCGCGTCCTTGTGAGCCACGATTTGTTGGGAGGGCACGATCTGGGGTATCTGATGACGAGGTGCAAGAGGGGGAGATTCTGAGTTCCCAAAGGGGAATTTCCAGTGCGGGGATGGGAAAGGTCCTGATTTAATTGCACAGTTGAAAGTAGCCAAACCCCCAAAACTTCCACCTTAGACTGTCTACTATGGACCTCACCCCTTTCCTAAGAGGCCTGTAGGGGGCGTGCATAAGCGCACCAACGTGCCTACCGTCCCGGTCCTATTGTTTCTTTTTCTTATATGTATCCGTTTCATGCATTCATAACTATGTCTATACTTATACCTATTATCTTGTAAGCTACTGACAAATCAGATAAATTCTAAATTCTAATCCCAGCTGCTTCTTGAACCTTCTTAATAAGATGAGGCTGCTAGGCTAATATTTAGGGGAGATAAATCAGAAGAAGTTAGCAAAAGTACAAAGCAGGTTCCCATATTATGGCTAGATATACATGAAGTACATAACCCACAGGCAAAACCTGGATTGACCATTCCTGGAGCTGCAAAGCTATTTCCAGTTTTTTAATAATTTCCAGAATAAGATCTTTCAAAGCTGGGACATGAGAATGTATTTATTTCCTGGATTGCTTCCAGAGACAAAAGATGTAAAAAACCAATTCATTTTATTCCAGGTAGACTCCATCACTCCCTGGAAGCTCTATAAAATGTTGCCCCACCTAAACCTTTTCCCACCTTCCCCCTTTGCTCCCGTATCAGACCACCTTCAGCCGATGAAAAGTCTGATGATGTCACCTAATTAGGGTAACCAAACGTTTGCAGGAAAACCAGGGACCCCTCCGCTCTCAAGTTCTATTCAGGCTTGCAGTGGAGAAGGAACTTAAGGAAAGATGTGGAGTCCCAAAGGTGTTTCTTCAAAAGGCAACTGGACTTTGTTTTTTGTTGAAGATGCTTCTCATCCAAGAAGCTTCTTCGGTTCTGACCGAAGGGTGGAGAATGAAAGGATTTATATTCCTTGTGGTCATTCTTCCATCTTCCACCATTCAGTCAGAACTGAAGAAGCTTCCTGATGAGAGGTGAAACATCTTTAAGGGCAAACAAAGTCCAGTTGCCTTTTGAAGAAGCATCTTTGGGACAACCATGTCCCGGATGACTAAGAATCTCCACAGACAGAAAAACATGGAGGTTGGACTAAGGAAGAAGACCGGGAATGGCTTAGAGATCACTTATTATAGAATAACTGAAAATGCCCAACCCCTCCTACAAATCGCAAAAAGAAGCTATTTGAAATGCATTACTTAATTACTGAAAAGTGTTTAGTCTTTTCACTGCAAATACCAAATTGTCCCCACTCCTTTACAGTATAACTGGCTACTTTCTTTTCAATGGCAAAGGACTTCAAAAGCTCCACAGGCAAATTTACTCACAAGAAACGTGTTCCTTTAGTTGTAGTGGAGAATCATTCAGATTCTGTTAATTGCTATATTTGGTGGTGCCTTTTCCCTTCTAGTTTAGTTCAGTGGGAATCTGGAATAATCAAAGGTAGGAGATGAGGAATAAAGATGAGTGTTTGCAGATTGAATGAAGGCTGAAGGAGAAGAGATGGAGAGATAAAATGAGGCATTTTAAGATGAACCATTTGCAGGCAGAATTGGGAAAGTCCAAGGATATGGGGTAGAAAAGGTGTCATTGGGAAAAAGAAGTTACTTCCCTACTTGTATACTGAAGAATGCTGAGAGAAGGAAACACAATGGACACATGAACACAAGCAAACCTGAGAACAGAAATAAGTAGGAGCTTATATAAGTGTCTAGGAATTTCACCGGGCATCTGTGAATGGGCATACCTCATGGTTTACAGGCAAACCCAATCTACAAGCATATAGAAAAAATATAAAATATACAGAAAAGGCACAATAGAACTTTCCTCCCACCAATAGCAGATTCTTGTGTTTCCTTTTAAATGAGTTTAAAACATTCCTTCTCCAGGAAACTGATGAAAATCTGGGCTGTCTCACAGTCCCATTTCTTGGGGAAGGGGTAAGAAAAGGGGCTGGATGGGGAAGAACGGGTTGAAACTAAACCCTGGCAAGACCGAGTGGCCCTGGTTTGGGGGTTGTTGGCTCAGGGAGAATTGCCGCCTTTGGTCTTGGACCCTGTGTGTAATCTGGGGGTTCTCCTGGACTCGTGACTCCTGCTAGAAGAGCAAGTGGCGGTCGTAGCCAGAAGGGCCTTTGTGCAACTGCGGGTTGTGCGTCAATTACACCCTTTCCTGGACGAACGGTCCCTACTCACGGTCACTCATGCCCTGGTCACTTCCCATCTTGATTATTGCAATGCACTCTATACATGGGGCTGCCCTTGAAGAACATTTGGAAGCTCCAGTTGGTGCAAACTGCAGCAGCCTGCATGGTTTTGTGCAGACTGCAGTGTGCACACGTGTCACCTTTCCTGCAGGAGCTGCATTGGTTGCCGATTTGCTTCCGGGTGCAATTCAAGGTGCTGGTTGTCCCCTTTAAAGTCCTTCACGGCTTGGGATCAGGTGATCTGAGGGATAACCGTCTCTTGCTGGTCACATCTACCTGACCCATTAGAGCGGGGAGGCAAGGAATGCTGTGGGTCCCGTCCCCTAAGGAGATTCACCTGGTGAGACCCAGAAGGAAGGGCCTTCTCCGTGGTGGCTCCCTCTCTCTGGAACATCATCTCCCCAGAGATTACAATGGCCCCGTCAGATCCGTATATCTGTCATTTCTTCAGTGGAAGAAGAAAAGGGGGGGGGGAGACTGATAAAGAAATCCTTCCTTGATGTAACCTGAATACATTCAATCTTATATCGAATTTGTATAACCCACGCCTGATACAATGGAGAGAGGAAACCCAGTTAGCCGGAACCTGTCACCTCTGAGAGGCACAGCCAGGAGATGAGAAGATCATAAAAATTCCAGAGTGAGATGTGTCCTGGGAAACTTTGAAAAAGATCGTTCCTACAGAACGGGGAGGGGGGGAATAAACATACTGGCTTTTGTTTCACTAAATGCACATTGAGAGAAGGGGAGGGGTTTTAAACTCCTTTATCTATCCTGGTATGCCTGAAAGATATTAGATGCTGCTTTGAGCTCCTACATGAATTGTCTCATCTCAATAAAGGATTCCTTTTGATACGTTTGGTTTTCAGAAGTTCATTCTTGTTAATTGGATGGGAAAAAATTCTGTAGCCTGACACCCCCACTAATACTCTCCCAGCAGGCACTGAAGAAGACTTGGTTCTGCCAGCAGGCCTGCGGAACCCAGAGTGGAATGGAGCCGGTCAAATGGCTCGGGTGATCAGCTGGGGTGGATGGGTGGGAGTTGGGGATGATTTTTTATTTTTATTTTTACCAGATTTTGTTCTATTAATTTATTTGATTCTTTTTGTTAGCATTTATTGTTTTTTATTTTAAATATGTCAGGCTACAGAACTTTTTCCCATTCAATCAATAAGAATGAACTTCTGAGAACCAAACGTATAAAAGGAATCCTTTATTGAGATGAGACAATTCATGTAGGAGTTCAAAGCAGCGTCTGAGGTCCCGCAGGCATACAGTGATAGATAGAACCCCTCCCCTTATTTCAATGTTTATTTAGGGAAACAAAAGCCAATATGTTAATTCCCCCCACCAGCCCCCGGGGGAGGGGATCTTTCCCCTTTAGGAAGGTTCTTTCTCACGTACATTTCCCAAGACTTACCTAATTTCTCCCCACCCCCTTTTCAGAACGGACGGTTTTTTGGAGATTGCCCAGAGCACTTCACTGTGGAGTTTTTATGGTCTTCTCATCTCCTGGCTGTGCCTCTCAGAGGTGTTAGGTTCTGGCCATTTGGCTTCCCTCCCTCCATTGTATCATGTGTGGGTGTGCAAATTCGATATAAGGTTAAATATATTCAGGTTACATCAAGAAAGGATTTCTTTATCAGTTCCCCCCCCCCCCATTTTCTTCTTCCACTGAAGAAATGACAGATACACGGATCTGACATCCTGCCCTCCTTTAAAAAACAGATAGGTCTACCTGGAAAAAACAAAAATCATGTGTTACATGTGCATTTCAGGATGATTTATCAGGGTATTTTAGGTGGAACTTTCGTAGTAATGTGGGTGCTTTTACATGTCTTTTGGCTACCCACTCATTTTCTGAGGAAGGAGGGTGTTTCCAAGCTACTAAATATTGTGTGGATCCACGGTAAGTGGGTGAATCAAGGATATCTTTAATTTCAAAATGTTGTTCCCCATGTATCATGATGGGGGTTGGGCGTGTGGGGTTGAATTCTTGGCACGTGGTACATGGAATGGGGTGAATCCCATGCTACTATGGACTGAGTTATTGTACGCTACCTCTGCAAAAGGAAGAAGGTCAGTCCAATTGTCCTGTTGGTAATCAATAAAGCATCTTAAATATTGTTCTAATACGCTGTTCACTCTCTCGGTAGTTCCATCGGTATGGGGATGGCTTGATGATGACAATCCCTGGGTGGAGCCTAATAGGCTTAAAAATGCCCGCCAAAATTTGGATCTGAACTGAACACCCCTATCTGAGATAATCCGTTGGGGGGCTCCATGAAGGCGATAAATGTGTATTAGGAACATCTTTGCCAATGCCTTGGCAGTCGGGATCTTTTGGCATGGAATAAAGTGAACCTGTTTGGAAAAAAGATCAGTTACAACCCAAATGACAGTATTCCCAGCACTCTCGGGAAGTTCCACTATAAAGTCCATAGAGATCTCTTTCCAGGGAGCAGAAGGGTCCGCTACTGTTTGTAAAAGTCCAGGATATTTTCCTTGTCTTCTCTTTGCAGCAGCACAGGTGGGGCAGCTCGCAACATAGTTTTCAATGTCCTTTTTGAGGGACAGCCACCAAAATTGTCTTTTGATGAGGTGCAGGGTTTTTACAAACCCAAAGTGTCCTGCTATTTTGGAGTCGTGGCAGCGTTTCATGAGTTCCATTCTCTGGCTTGCAGGGACATAAAGCTTGTTTTCTACCCAAGCCAGTCCATCTTTGAATAAGCAAGTGTTTCTGTTAGCCTGGAACCAATCATCCTTAAGTAGTGCCTCCTTAAATAGTGACGTCGTTTTGTCTTCAGTCAGGGATGATTTTTTTTTCTCTTGTGCCTGGGTGATTACCTTGGCTGTTAGTTGGGTTGGTTGGATCATCAGTTTTATAACCTCAATCTTTTTGCTGTTGTATTGGGGTTTCCTGGACAGTGCATCTGCTAAGAAATTTTTTCTCCCAGAAAAATATTTGAGAGTGAAATTAAAACTTTCAAAATATTGAGCCCACCTTGCTTGTTTTTCGGAGAGTTTCCATGGATTTCTCAGAGCTTGCAGATTTTTGTGATCAGTCCATACTTCAAAGGGGATTTGGTTTCCTTCCAGGAAATGTCTCCATGTGAGCATTGCTCACCGCACAGCATATGCCTCTTTCTCCTATATGGCCCATCTTTGCTCGGTTTCCATCAGTTTCTTGGATGTATAAGCGCATGATTGTAATTGTCCACTTCCATTCTTTTGGAGGAGGACTGCCCCAACTGCAACATCACTGGCGTCTGCTTGGATGACAAAAGGTTGTTCGGGATCTGGGTGCTTAAGGACCGGTTCTGCTGCGAACAGACTTTTGAGTTTCTTGAATGCTGCTTGGCATTCCATTGTCCAGATAAGGGGTTGCCTAGGCTTGGGTTTCTCTCCCCCCGCCCCTTCGTTTTTAGCAAGTTCGTGATACAGAGGGCGATGTTTGTAAAAGCTGGAATGAATTGGCGATAAAAATTTGCAAACCCCAGGAAGCTTTCCAATTGTTTGCATATGTGCAGGTGGATCCCAGTCCAATATAGCTTTCACTTTCTGTGGGTCCATCTCTATTCGCTCATGGGATATTCTATATCCCAAATAGTCAATTTTCTCTTGATGGAACTCACATTTGGAGAGTTTTGCATATAGTTTAGCATCTAAGAGTTTTGTGAGGACTGCACGGAGTAGCTTGATGTGTTCTTCCATCATTTCCGTGTAGATTAAAATATCATCAAGATACACTAAAACCCCTTTAAATAAAAATTCATGAAGGGTTTCATTGATCAATTGCATAAACACTGCAGGCGCTGCTTGCAGTCCAAAAGGGAGCACTTTAAATTGGTAGCATCCCAATGGTGTGTTAAAAGCTGTCTTCCACTCATCCCCTTCCTTTATTCCGATGCGGTAATATGCCTCCTGTAGGTCTAACTTTGAAACATTTTTTCCTTTCGAGAGGTGGGCTAACATGTCCTTCATGAGGGGGAGTGGATACATATTCTCTATGCAAGTGACGTTCAATTTTTGATAATTAACGCACAGACGGCTGTAGCCACCTTTCTTTTCACGGAATAACACTGGGGCAGCTATTTTTGGTCAGGTGGGTTCGATGAAACCCCTTTTAAGTTTTTATCGATAAATGCTCTGAGTTCTTTCAGTTCTCTGGGAGACATACAGTACATTTGTGGTTTTGGGAGTTTAGCCCCTGGTAGGATTTCGATAGCGCAGTCTGTGGCTCGATGGGGTGGGAGTTCATTACAAGCTTCCTCACTAAATGCTTGGGCCAGATCCTGGTACTCATTGGGGATGTTAATGGGTTCAGCCGACTGTCCAGTCATGGCTGATTCTCTGTTCTCTGTCCCTTTCTTTATCCTTTCCTCTGAGCTTTTTGCAAATATTATGTCTCTCTGGAATTGTACGGTTCCTGTCCTCCAATTTATTTTTGGATTCCATTTCCGTAGCCATGTGAGATCTAGGACTAGTGGCTCTTCCATTCCTGGGGCTACAATGAATATGAGCATCTCCCTGTGGTTTCCTAGTCCTATTTTCAATGGTTCTGGCTGGCTCCCCTCCCCGCTATAGTTCCATCTAATTGGCAGAAAGCAATGGGATTTTCCATTTCTTTCAGTTGGATTCCCAATTTATCTGCAAGGGAGGGTTTGATTAGGCATCAGGTGCATCCTGGGTCCAGCAACACTACAACTTCCTCCCCCTTCCCTCGGCTGGGGATAAACAGTCTCAGGGGTAGGGTGATTGGTTCAATTGGATTGCTTACCAGCAGGTCATCTTCTGGATCGCTTTCGGACTGGCTCAGGTCCCCTCGGAGGTTTTGGGATTCTTCCTCAGGGTTGGGGGGGGTCGGAATCCCACATCTACTCGGTCTCTCAGGCCAGTCTCCTTCCCTTGAGGGCTGGATGTTGCGGGTTTCCTCCCTGATGAGTGGTCTAGCTTTCTGGCAGGAGTCTTCGAGTGGCATTCTGCTGCGCGGTTCCCTCCTTTCCACACTTAAAGCAACCATTCTTGGAGTCATGGTGGATTGGGGTTTGAAAACTTCCCGTTTCTCCAGGGTTGGGGATCTTTTCCAAAACGTACCGGCGTGGTACCGGTTTCGAGTCATGTCTATCTCCGCCTCCTCTGCCATCATGTACCATTCATGCAAGAGGTTTGGGGCCCCACGGGCCAGGCAGGCAGCGTATAGATCATCATTTAGTCCATTTTTGAACTAACAGACTAGGATATCCTCTGGCCAATCACCAGGCCGGCCAGGTCACGAAATTCTTCGGTGTATTCTGCTACCGGCCGACGGCCTTGTTTCACGACTCTAATGCGGTCACGGGCTTTTCTATCAGCAAGTGGGTCCTCGAAGCGGTGGCGTAGGGCCATCATAAAGCGATCTAGGTTTCTTAATTCTGGGGCATTGACGTTGTGGAGTGTTAGCGTCCATCTGGATGCTGCCCCTTGAAGAGCCAGGCTGACAATTCGTACTCGGGACCCTTGGGTTGGGAAATCCTGCCCATATTCTTGCATGTAGGTGAGCACTTGTGCCAGGAAAAATCCCAGTTTCTGGGGGTCTGCATCAAATTTTACCCCCAAGGGTGGGGTCTTCCTCTGTAGTTGTATATTCCTAGGTTGACCAGGGTTAGTTCCCTGATCTGGGGTATTTAAGGGTCGGGTACCTGGTGTGGCTGCTGGTTCTTCAGCTTGTCCCTCTTCCCGCTCAATCTCTGCTGGATCCGGGGTGGCGGCTCAAGTTCTCTCACTTTCTGGTTCCCTCGCTCTCCTGCATTGTCGTCTTTGTGCATCCCCCACGTCGAGGTTCTCCAGGGCTTCCCTCACTAAGCGTTTTATGTACCGTCTCATTTGGTCATCAGCCAGTGGCTCCTCATCCCATTCTTCCTGATTTGACTGGGCCTCTAGCTCCAGTTTCCACCCTGGTTTACGATTTCCTTGGGTGAAGGTTATGATATGACGGGGGTAGAGGGCCATATCAGGTTAGGGGATCGCGTGCCCGCTGTCTCCAAGCGGTGGCGCGCTCCGATCCTCCCGACCCGTCTGGCAGGCCTGGTTGTGCAGAGTCTCAGGCCCTGAGTACCGGGTTGATGTTGTGCAATGCCAAGTCCGTTGTCAAAAAGGCCCCCCTGATTTGCGACCTTATTCAGGAGGAGGGCGTGGACCTGGCTGGTGTCACCGAAACCTGGTTGGGCCCAGAGGGTGGTGTTCCTCTGGTGGAGATGTGCCCACCAGGTTTCCAAGCATTCCATTGACCAAGGTCTCACGGAAGGGGTGGTGGGTTGGCGGCGATTATTAGAGAAGTCCTTTGTCCTAGGGAGGCCACTGTTCCTCAGACAGCTGGTTGTGAGTCTCTCTTTGTGAAGTGGGGGCAGGGGGTTCAGATGGGCCTTTTGATAACGTACCTGGCTCCCTGCCACGTGTCATTGGCCCTGCCCGGGCTCCTCAAGGTGATAGCCGGGCTGGCGGTTGAGACCCCTAGGCTTTTAGTCATGGGGGATTTCAACCTGCCTTCGCTCGGGGAAACCTCTGGGATGGCTCGGGAGTTCCTGGCTTCCATGACGGCCATGGATCTGATCCAATTAGTGTCTGGCCCCACTCACATGGGGGGACACACACTGGACCTGATTTTTGCCTCTGGTCAGTGGTTGAATGATCGTTCTGGGAATCTAGTTATATGTCAGCCTTCAAGATTTTTCTTCCTTTGCTTCTCTTCTTTTGCTTTGCATCTTTCGGCTGTCATAAGTAACGGGGGGAGGAAGTGGGCCATAATATATCTGGGAAGCGAGCTGGAGTGGGTAGGAAGCGAAACTGTATAATCTAGGGGAGGGGGAATCTTGCTTAGGGTTCTATTCTTTGCTATGCGCAACTGCAACTCTTTATCAAACTATGCCAAGGTCAACGGACAGAGGCCTCATCACCACCTGAAGATGCCCACATGATGTTATGCACCACTTCTAATTGGAGGAGCGATAGGAACTGTTGGGGTGGGAACGTTGCCATCACTTTGTATATGTGCTTTTCGCGCTCATTTCCTCAGATTCAGAATTCTTTTGTTGCTACCACTTTAATTTCCAGTAAAAGATATCTTTTCTCTAACAAATGGAGTTTAAGTATTTCTTTCTTGGATTTTGAATGGAGCACCAGCTGACATTATAAAACCCTTGTCATGGTCCGATCATTCTCTTCTTAGACTGGACTTCTGTGCCACCACCCCCCATCGCAGGGAGGCGGAACCGAGGAGATGGTTCCGCCCCAGGCGCCTGAATGGTTCCAGATGGAGCTTGGCCATTCCCTGAAACTTTGGCTCATAACTTGGCCACAGACTTGGTGGCCACCTGGGATAGGTTGGCCGCTGAGGCTCTGGACCGAGTTGTGCCTTTGCAACCTCTGACCCGGCACAGATCGCATTTGGCTCCGTGGTTCATGGAGGAGCTGAGGGGGATGAAGTGCCGGAAAAGACGTCTGGAGGGCATCTGGAGGACCAGTCGTGCCGAGTCTGACCGGATACAGGTGAGGTCCTATATTAGGACCTACCTAGTGGCGATAGAAGTGGCGAAACTTTCGCATTTCTCCGCCCTTATTGCATCGGCAGAAAATCGGCCTGCCACTCTGTTTAGAGTGACCCGCTCTCTGCTTGAGCCGAGAGCGCGGGAGGACCTCTTGCAGGGTAGGGCAGAAGAGTTTTCCCGATTTCTGCATGATAAAATCGCTCAGATTCGGGATGGGCTGGACTCCAGTTGGGTGGTCCTGGGGGAGGTGTCCGGGGCAAGTCTTGAGACGGTTATCTGGGAGGAGTTCAATCCTGTTACCGCCGAGGGTGTGGACAGATTACTGGGGAGGCTGAATGCCACCACCTGTTTACTGGACCCGTGCCCTTCCTGGTTGGTTTCTACCTCCAGAGAGGTGACACGAGGCTGGCTCCAGGGGATTGTCAACGCTTCATTGACGGAGGGGGCTCTTCCTACCGCCCTGAAAATGGCGGTGGTGCGGCCCCTCCTCAAGAAGCCTTCCCTGGATCCGGCTCTTTTAAATAACTATCGTCCTGTCTCCAACCTTCCCTTTCTGGTGAAGGTTGTTGAGAGTGTGGTGGCGCGTCAGCTCCCTCAGTACGTGGAGGAAGGATTCTACTTAGATCCGTTCCAATCGGGCTTCAGGCCCGGGTACATTACCGAAACAGCATTGGTCGCGTTGGGAGATGATCTCTGGAGGGCCCGTGACAGAGGTTATTCCTCTGTCCTGGTCCTATTAGATCTATCAGCGGCTTTTGATACTATCGACCATAGTATCCTATTGCGGCAGTTGGAGGGGTTGGGAATTGGGGGCATCGTTTTGCGGTGGTTCTCCTCCTTCCTCTCGGACCGCTCGCAATTTGTGTTGATGGGGGGGAGAGGTCCTCCCCTAGGCCCTTCATTTGTGGGGTGCCTCAGGGGTCAGTCCTCTCTCCTCTTCTGTTCAACATTTATGTGAAGCCGCTGGGAGAGATCATCCGTGGTTTTGGGGTGAAATGTCATCTTTATGCTGATGATACTCAGCTCTACATCTCCACCCCAAACCACCCCAACGATGCTGTGGAGGTTATGGCCCGTTGCCTGGAGGCTGTGCGGAACTGGATGGGCGGGAACAGGCTTCGACTCAACCCTTCCAAGACTGAGTGGCTGTGGTTTCCAGCGGTCCGATATAGCCAGCTGACTCAGTCGCTGGCTATTGGGGATGAGATCTTGACCCCCACAGAAGGGGCTCGCAATCTTGGTGTCCTCCTGGATGTACGGCTGTCTTTGGAAGATCACATCACGGCCGTCTCCAGGGGGGCTTTTTATCAGGTTCGCCTGATACGCCAGATGCGGCCCTTTCTTGATCGGAATGCCTTACGCACGGTCACCCATGCCCTGGTCACCTCCCGCCTGGACTACTGTAATGCCCTCTACATGGGGCTCCCTGCGGGGAGCACCCGGAAGCTTCAACTGGTACAAAATGCGGCTGCGCGGGTGGTCATGGGGGCGTCGAGATACTCCCATGTGACACCCGTCCTGTGCGAGCTGCATTGGTTGCCGGTGGTCTTCCGGGTTCGCTTTAAAGTATTGGTTTTGGTCTTTAAAGCGCTCCATGGCATCGAACCAGGATACTTACAAGACCGCATTCTGTCAGTAGTCTCCCACCGACCGGTGCGCTCCCACAGAGAGGGTCTCCTCCGGGTCCCGACGCCTTCTATGGGCCGCCTGGTGACCCTGAGGAATAGGGCCTTCTCTGTGGGGGCACCCGCACTTTGGAACGGGCTGCCCCCGGGGCTATGAACAACCACTGACCTGAGGGCGTTCAGACGTGACCTGAAGACCTGGCTGTTTGAGCAGGCCGGCCTGAGCTGACTTAAATGGGATTTTAAATAAGGGGTTTTAGATTAGTTGGTTGGAGTACGAAAGTTTTAATTTATTTTAATCGGGGGTTTTAGATTTTTATTTGGGCAGCCCATAATTTAATTCTTTTTTAATCGTATTTATATCTGTGTTTTGTATGTATTTTAGTTGGCTGTTCACCGCCCTGAGTCCTTCGGGAGAAGGGCGGTATATAAAATTTAAAAAAAAAAGGTTACTCCCCTGGTTCTTCCATCCCAGGTGTCTCTCTTTCCTACACCTATAGACCACCGGGGATTGGTGGAGGTTTCGCAGGCAGCCTCGCTGTCTTTGATGGGATGCATCGAGTCTGTATCTGACTGGGTAATTGTTGACGTTTCTCCCCAGCATTCAGCTCCCTCTTGCTCTTACAGATCATTCTGTAACTTGTCTTAATCTGAGCTCTACAGTCAAGAAACCTGGGTGTTAATAAATATAACATTTATACGATATCATATACAAACATTTATTATAATAATATAGTAAATCCACTCTTTCTTAAGACTTAACCTCGGTGCCCCAGGCTGGTTGGAGCCCATCCAGCTGCCCACTCAGCAGGCCCTTCAGGGGACTCGCCTGGAAGGGCCCTGGGCAGGCAGGGGGGCAGCGCTTCTCTCCGGGCAGGCCATGCCCAGAAAGGGTTCACAGGCTGCCATGTTGTCCCCGACTTAAAGCTGCTGGAGATCAGGGGGCTACAGACCTTGAAAGCCTCCAGTGATGAAGTTCCCACAACTTCCGAAGGCAACTTCTGTTCCATGGGTTGATTGCTGTCACTGTCAGGAAATTCCTCCTTATTTCCAGGTTGAATCTCTCCTGGATCCGTTTCCATCCATTGTCCCTTGTCTGCCCTTCAGGTGCTTTGGAGAATAGCTTGACCTCCTCCTCCTGTCTGGGGCAGCCCCTCAAGTATTGGAAGACCGCTATCATGTCTCCCCTGGTCCTTCTCTTCACCAGACTAGCCACACCCGGTTCCTGCAACCTTTTACCCTCCAGGCCCCTCATCATCCTGGTTGTGCACAGCCTGTTTTTCCCCGCCACAACTCTTCCCTTCGTCGCATCCCCGAGGAACAGGCGCTCCTCCGGATGTGGCCCGCCCTGCCTTCCCTTCTAGTGGGGCGAGCTCCGTGGTGCGTCCGCCGCCTCCGACTCGTGTTGGAGACGAGGCGTTTCCCGGCCAAAGGAAGGGAAGGGAAGGGCGGGCGGGGCGCAGAGCTTGGCCGGCCCTCCTGCTTTGCCTTTCTCCGGTGCTGCGCCTCTTCCTCGTCGGCGCCTTTCGGCATGTCGGCCATGACGAGCCCAGCCGGCCCGTTGGACTCCCGGCCGATTGGCTGCCGCGGCCATGTGACCCCATGGGACCGCCTCCCTGCCGCCAGGTTGCTTCCGGGTGCGGCCCGCCGCGGGCGCCCCCCTCCGGTCGGACGATTGCAGGACAGTCAAGCAGCGCCCAGCCAGCCCCCCCTGCAACCCTTCCCGCTCCCCCTCCCCGCGCCTCGCGATCGGAGAGTGGGGAGCGGGTTCGAAGCCGGGAAAGGAAGACTTGAAGGAAATTCGGTTTTAAGTCTAACATCTCTATGTATCCAATAGAGGCTTAAACGTAGTTTATTCTAAAGACTAATTTGTTACATTTGTTATTGTAGAAAATATCGATATTAGACTTATTTAATTTTTAGGTCTTGATTTGCCTGGTTAGAAAAGTTTACCGTACTTTACACCTGCACTTCTCAGCTTTTTATCTTACTAGTTTTCTTTTATTGCCATAATCCTTTATTATTTCTAAACTTGAAGTGATGCTTTTATATACTTTTTATCTACTCTTCCTCCAAATCCTAGGCACATTTCATCTTTTCACCTAGTAAATGACAGCTTAACTCTAATATTAGCAATTATTCCAGAATATATTAGTACAACATTGTCACTGATATATAATTTCAGAAACATGAACATATTTCTAGGGGGAATGTGTAAACCTTTGATACCTAGAAATAGATAATCCTCAATTTACAGTAGCAACTGGGTTACCATCACCAAGAGATGCAATTGTGGTGTTTTTTACTTATCTCTTAGCAATAGAAATCTCTGTAGTCCAGTGCTATCACTAATTGAATCCCACATTATTAGATGTGGCTACTTCCTGCTAACTTTCCACAACCATAGTGGAGAAACTGGGAAAAACTTGCAAGTCCAAGGACAACAGGCAGGCAGGCAAATGGCTGCTGCCCAGTAGGAAAAGAACAAGGGTGTGTAGATCAGGAAGGGTGCACAATAGTGTGGATTGTGCGAGAGATGTGTAGATTAGGAAGGAAGCTTTGGGGGAGCAATACCGGTCAAGAAGGATCAGCCCAAGTACAGCCAGGCTAGGTGAGAATGCACAAGTGGGTTAGGGGAAACCAGCAGGGATGGTTGCAAATGGGAAACATGCAATGATGGAGTGCTACAATCAGTTGCAAATGTGAGCCAGTTGCCAAGTGCCCAGATTATGACCACAGGTGTGCTGGGGTGGCCAGAACTCCAAAGAGTGGGTTGTAACCACCATTTGTTCAGCCTCATTGTAACTTGAAATGGTTGCAGAACGCTCAGCTCTGCACTTTGCAGGGCCGGCCTGAACAGCCCTCCAAGTACAACCTGGCCACAAGGAAAAGATGCAAGACCCCAGATATGCGTCCTTCCAGATCTTTTATTGAGGCTTGGACAAGGCTTATTCTCCCCGCTTCTCTTCCTGTGGTGGTTCGTACTGGATCAGCTGAAAAGGAGGGCAGGCGGTTAGCTTCGCCCAAGCGCAGGCCATGCTCCCCAGCATCAGCAAGCTGAGGCCTCCGGGGAGCCTCCTTTACCTTGGCTTTCAGCTTCCGGTTTTCTTCCAGGAGAGCTTCGTACTTCTCCTTCATCTCGGCCACCTCCAGGCGGAGGGCTTCCACCTCGGGGTTCTCGGGCGCCGCGGCTCCCAGGTGGTGTTTCAGGAAGCTGGGAGCCGGCAGTCAAGGGCCGTGGCGCCTCTCAAGGCCCGCGCTTCCCCCCGCTCCCCTCCCCTCCGCCCGGCCAAGGATACTCCAGGGCGCAGCTGGGCTTCTCGGGCTCCTCGTACAGAGCCACCAGCACTGCAGGGCGAGAAAGCGGAAGCGGTGCTGGCGACCCGGCGGGCAGAACCGAGCGGCGCCTCGCCCGCCAACGCCCCATCGCCCCCCCAGTGCCGAGCCGCCTCACCTTTGGTCAGGGTGTCCATCACGCCGGACTTCTCCAGGTAGCGCCGGAACTGCTCCCGCTTGGAGTCGGCGGCCTACACCGCAGGGCGGGCGGGAAGGAGGGAGTCAAGCGCAGTCCGCCCCCCCCCCTCGAAGCCCGGTCCCGCCGGCGGCCCTCCCGCCCTCCTCACCTTGTAGCTGGCCATGGGCGCCTCCGGCTCCTCTCGCTGCTGCCGCTGCTGCTGCTCTCGGGCCACCCGCCCAGGAAACGAGAGGACGCAGTGCGCCGCCGCCCGCCTCTTGAGCGCGCCGCGGCGTCCGCGCGTCGCCATGGATACCACTTGGCACCGCCCCCGCGGGCCCCTCCTCTTCCGCCGTCGGCTTCCCCTCTGCTTTGGGCGAAAGGTGCAGGAAGTGGGCGGGATTTCCTCTGCGCGAGGAGGAGGAAGTCTGCCCACTCTCTCTTGGCAGAGCGAGGCGCTCTGAGGAGCGTCCGCTCGGCCTCCTGGTGCGAAGCCTCGGCGGCTCCGGCTGAGCTCCCTTCCCGCTCGGAAGGATCCTTGCCCTGACGGCCCTGCCGGACTCGCGTCACGGCACCCCTTTCCGTGAATGGGAGTCGGTGGTGGTTGACGGGCTGCGTGTTTCGGGAGTGAACGTGAAGTGAAGGGGCAGCTCTGCGGAGCGGCCCTGAGGAGCCCTGAAGTGCTGTGAGGTTCCCCGCCGCCTCCGCCCTTTGGCAGGAATCGGGGGGGGGGGTGAAGGCTGAAGTTGCAGGGAGCCATTTTACTGGGTGAGGGGAAGAGAGCCTATATTGAGACTTTCAGCAAGGCATTTGACAAAGTAGACCACAGCCTACTTCTTAGTAAGCTAGAAAAAATGTGGGATAGATAGTAGCACCATCAGATGGATTTGTAATGGGCTGACAAATCATACTCAACAAGTCATGCTCAACAAATCATACTTGCACGGTCACATCAGCCTTGTCATCTCCCGGCTGGATTGTGCCAATGCTCTCTACATGGGGCTCCCCTTGAAGAGCACCCGGAGGCTTCAGCTGGTGCAAAATGCGGCCGCGCGGGTGGTTTTGGGGGCTCCTCTGAGCTCCCATGTTACACCACTTTTGCGTGAACTGCATTGGCTCCCGGTGGCCTTCCGGGTGCGATTCAAGGCCACCTTTAAAGCGCTCCATGGCTTGAGACCTGGGTATTTACGGGACTGCCTGCTGCCACCGTCAGTCTCTCGCTGACCAGTGCGCTCTCATAGAGCGGGCCTCCTTGGGGTGCCGCCGGCTGGACACCCCAAGGGTTCGGCCCTTCTCTTTGGGGGCCCCCTCCCTTTGGAACGAATTGCCCCTGGAGATGAGGACCGTCCCCGACCTATTGACCTTCTGGCGCGCACTAAAAACCCACCTATTCCATTTAGCCGGTCTGGCCTAGAGTTATGTGTAATGGTTTTAAATTCGGTTTTTAAATGGTTTTTAACTTTCTTAGTTCCCCACTTTTAACTCTTAATGCCAATCTATTTAATCCTTTTAATTTATTTTAAATTATTATATTTGTATTTATATATTTTTATCTGGCTCTGCACCGCCCCGAGTCCTTAGGGAGAGGGGGCGGTATACAAATTTGAATAAATAAATAAAATAAATAAATAAAAATAAGTAGTCCTTCGTGGTACTACATCTACATGGAGGAAGTAAGCAGTGGGGTGCCACAAGGTTCCATCTTAAGCTCAGTATTCTTCAATATCTTCATAAACAATTATTTGAGGGAATAGAAGGGGAACTTACCAAATTTGCAGATGATGCTAAGCTGGCAGGTATAGCCAACACCCTAGATCAGCGGTAGGGAACCTTGGCTCTTTTATCACTGATGGACTTCAACTCCCAGAATTCCTGAGTGAGCCATAAAAGTTTCCCCATCCCTGACCGAGTGGTTTTTCAGTTGTGAGGGAAATCAATTTTTGACTTGAATGGGACTGTTTAATATACAAATGTAGGACATATAAAGAATATTGATCATTCAAGTCAAAAATTAGGACATTTGTCTATTGAACAATCCCATTCAAATCAAAAATTGATTTCCCTCACAACTGAAAAACCAGTAGGCCAGGGATGGGGAACTTTTTATAGCTCATTCAGGAATTCTGGGAGTTGAAGTCCATAAGTGATAAAAGAGCCAAGGTTCCCTACCACTGCCCTAGATGATAGGCTCAAGATCCAAATGGATCTTGACAGACTTGAACACTGGGACCTATCTAACAAAATGAAATTCAATGTAGAGAAAAGTAAAGTCTTAACACTTGGGCAAGAAAGACCAAAAGTACACATACAGACTGGGTGAAACCAGGTTTAATAGCAGTAACTATACGAAGGATCTTGGAATCTTCGTGGACAACAAATATGAGCAAGCAGTGTGTAGTGGCAGCCAAAAAAACCAATGCAAGCCTAAGTTGAATTAACAGTGGGATATAATCAAGATCAAGGGAGGTACTAATACTGCTCTTACTTCTCTATACTAAGCCGTAAAGCCTTAGTAAGACCATACCTAGAATACTGCATCCAGTTTTGGTCATCAAATTATAAAAAAAAAAGTTGAGACTCTAAAAAGAGCAGAGAAGAGCAACCAAAATGATTAGGGGACTGGAGGCTAAAATACCATAATTTTTGCTCCATAAGATGCATCTTTGAGACTTCCGGTTGGATGCTGTGTCAGTGCGGAGCCGAGGAGCAGATCGCCACTCTGAAGACTCCAATTTTCGGCTAATTGGTGGCTCTTTGGAGCGTGCTGGATCTCGGAGAGACAGGCAAAAGAAAGGGGAAGAGTTGGAGGTCCCAGGGAGGTGCCACGATCCTGGAGGCTGGAAGAGGAAATCCTTAAAAATCTCTGAAAACCAATGGCCGAAGAGGGAGATCGTGACAGCGATCAGAACCAGAGACACAGCAGCCCAGCCAATTAAGAGAAGTGAAAAGAGGGAAGCAGCAAGATGAGCATTGGAAAGGCATAATTAAAGAAGATTTTTAGAACATTAGTGCGTATTCTAAGAGAAGTTCCAATCAGAGTGGTATGTTGAGGTGGCGGAACTATTGATAGGAGCGCTGACTGAAATAATGGGGGAGCTCTATGCTGACTAATGGCACTGTGAAACTTGAAGCGATGAAGGGTGAGATAATACTTGTTTTGCGACTGGAGGACTGAACACTATTTATTTATATGAGACTCGAGGAAAGAAAGGAAAAGAATTGAAAGTGATTAAATGGCATAGAGAAACGTAAGGACAGCTAAGAGTGTAAAAATTGGGAGAGACCTGTTGATATATTGAAAAACCGGAAGAAAGGACTGGAAAAAGAAACTTTAATTTGATAAACATTAATAGACAATTTTGACAATAAAATAAAGAAGATTAATGTAAGATCTATACCTGGGACTGTGATTGTATGGGAGTAAAAGAACAAAAGAGCAAGAAGAAAATCTATAAATAGAAAGAAGAAAGGGAACCCTGAAAGTGATTGTGCAATTTGCAACGAGGACATTTTGAACTGGGTCCTGCTTGAATATAGATAACTAATAAAGGGAGTTTGGACTTGATCTAAAAGATACTGATAAAATATAAATCTATTTAAATGTTTTTGACAGAAATACATTAGAAATTTATATATAGAGTATTGTTGAATATTGATTGAATTTTTTGGATTAATTGAATAATTGCTGGAGGTGATTTTATAAATATTATAAATGTATGAATTAGATGGTTAAAGAATAATGATATAATACTATTACTGTTACTTTTGTATTTATATTATTCTTACATTTCTTTTCTCTACTGACTATATTAATCTCTGTTTAAAAATATTCTGTAAGAAATCTGGGGGGGGAAAGACTGTTAATTGTACATTTAAACAAGTATGTATTTGATTAATAGGATTTTTTTTTTAAATATTGTAATAGCAGAATAGGATCACTTAGTAAAAATAGGAACAAAAGTTGACTGTGAATCTCTAGAACAGAACTTTGTAATTAATAACATATGTATTAACATTACCACTGAATTGAAAAGAAGAGGAAAATAGTCCTCTACTGGGGATAATGGATGGTAGATTGGAGAGGGTTGTTACAGATAGTCAAAATGGCGACAACATCCTCTATAAATGTAAAATCAGGAAAGAAAACTACAACAACAATATCTTTACCTGCAGGGCAAAGATCTATAGATGCAATGTTACTGGCAGAAAAAAAAACTCAGCCTGCAGACAGTACAAACAATGCTTACTATGATGCAGGAAATGATGGCAAAAACCCATGAACTAATTGCGAAAAATCATGAAGACATGAAAACAGATATGAGAACAGAAATAGGAGGTGTAAAAATGAAATACAAACTTTGAATACTAAGATTGGAAAGATGCAGGAAGTAGTGTTAAAAAATGAACAGAAATTAAATTTAGTAGAGACAAGAACGGAGATGGTGGAGAAGAAATTAGAGGACTCAGAACAAAATTGGAAAGTCCTTTACTGTGAGCTCCGGGATTCAATGGTATCTATGGAATTAGAGAAAGCATCATTTTATCTTAGATTTCAAAATGTGATGGAGGATAGAAAGGAAGATCTGTGTGCAGTCATGACGAACCTAATAGCGGCAGCTCTACAGAAACCCAAATCGGAAATTGAAAGTGACATAGATGAGTTTTATAGAGTATACACTCATTATGTGAGAAGACAGAGACTACCACAAGAGGTCCACATCAGATTTGCGAGGGAGACAACTCAAGACCTGCTTTACAGTAAGACCAGAGATGAACTGCTTAAATATAAAGACCATGAAGTGGTCACATTAAAACAAATATCCAGGAGAGTTAGAGAACAGAGAAGGGCCTACCAATTTCTATCAACACAACTTATCAGAAACGGTATCTCATTTAGGTGGCTCACTCCAGAGGGGCTGTTAGTCTCGTGGCAGGATAAAAAATATAAAATAGATACAGTTAAAAAGACACAGCAATTCCGTGAACATTATCTAGGACCCGAGAAAGAACAAGAAAGTAGAGACAATTTAATTACAAGAAGTCAAGAAGAACAACTCTCCACCGAAAAAGAATCTGATACATAATCTGAACCCCAAAACTCCAGAGAAGAAGAAGATAATAAACCAAGAAGAAGAGAGCCCAGAACAAGGAACGAAATAAAAAATGCCTCCACACACAGTAATACTGATAAGGAAATTACTTTATTTTCAGTTAATATTAATGGTTTAAACTCATAATCAAAAAGAAAACAGATACAGTGGTACCTCTACTTAGGAAAGCTTCTACCTATGAAAGTTTCAGGTTACGAAACGCGTCTTCGAGAAAATATCGTCTCTACCTACGAATATGTTTCAAGATACGAAAGGCTTTCTTGGAAAATGGCGCGTCCGAGCTGCACTGCCATTGGTTATCTTCCTGGCATCCCATTGGCTAGGAGGGATCTGTGCGCACGCACCGCGCCGCGTTCTCAGTTTCGTGCTAGCAATCCAGCAAAGCAGGAAGTAAGAACGAAGAATTACAGTTCGGGGGCTTGGAACGGATTAGGATATTTACAGGTAAAATGTGCCTCTACTTACGAAATTTTCAGGTTACGAAACGGCTTCCGGAACGAATTAATTTCGTAAGTAGAGGTACCACTGTATTTGAAAAACTCAAAAAACAAAATGCTGATATAACTTGTATCCAAGAAGTACATATTCCAGACAGTCAAGCAGATCTCTTAAAAAATGTAAATTTAGGTAAAAAGTATTCAGCACTCGCAAACAATAAAAAAGAGGTATTGTAGTATATATAAAAGACTGGCTTCAACATAAACAAATATATAAAGACCAAGAAGGGAGAATGTTCTTTATAGAAATAATTTTAAGCCAGAAAAATGTGTTACTAGCCACAATATATGCCCCGAATATAAACCAAAAAGATTTTTATAATAGGCTTCATCAGAAGATAACAGGGTTTCAATATGCCAATGTATGCATTGTAGGGGACTACAATGCAGTCCCAGATAAAGACAAAGATTATAAAACATCTTTTTAAAAAAAGGAAAGGAAAATACTCCCTTTGTCCTTTAATAATATAAGAGAACTTAATAAAAATGTTAATAAAAAACTTAATAAAACAAGGCCCCCCCTCATCTATGATTTGATTTGTGAGGGGGGAGCGGACCTGGCGGGTGTTACCGAAACCTGGTTGAGCCAAGAGGGAGGAGTTCCCCTGGTGGAGATGTGCCCACCCGGGTTTTGGGTCTTTCATCGGCCAAGGGCTCAGGGGAGGGGTGGGGGGGGGTTGCGGTGGTTATTAAGGAAGATCTGTGTCCTAGGGAATCCACTGTTACTCAGACGACTGGATGTGAGTCCCTTTTCGTGAAGTTTGGTTCCAGGGTTCAGGTGGGCCTGTTGATCGCATACCTGGCTCCCTGCTATGTGACATCGGCCTTGCCTGAGCTCCTTGAGGTTATAGCCTGCTTGGCGGTTGGGACCCCCAGGCTTATGGTCATGGGGGATTTCAACCTGCCTTCTGCTGGTGGGACCTCGGGGATTGCTCAGGAGTTCATGGCTTCCATGACAGCCATGGGCCTGACCCAATTCGGGACCCCACTCACTTGGGGGGGTCACATCCTGGATTTGATTTTTGTCTCTGATCAGTGGCAGGATGATTTAGGTATAGAGGATGTTGTTGTAGAACCCCTGTCATGGACTGATCATTCGCTCCTTAGACTCGACTTCCATTCCGCACCCCCCCACCGCAGGGAGGCGGGGCCGATAAAATGGTACTGCCCCAGGCGCCTGAGGGACCCAGATAGGTTCCTGATGGAGCTTGGGCCGTTTCCCGAGACTCACACACACGACTCGGTCGAGGGCTTAGTGGCAACCTGGGATAGGGTGGCGGCTGAAGCCCTTGACCGGGTCGTGCCCTTGCAGCCTCTGACCCGGTGCCGATCCTGAGCGGCTCCTTGGTTTTCCGAGGAGCTGAGGGAGATGAAGCGCTGGAAAAAGACGCCTAGAGAGTGGTTGGAGGGCCAGCCGCTCCAGATCTGACAACACTATTACGATCCCATATTAGGGCGTATTTAGTGGCGATAAGGACGGCGAGGCGATTTTACCTCTCCGCCCTTATTGTGTCGGTGGAAAATCGCCTGGCCGCCCTGTTTAGGGTGACCCGCTCCCTTTTGGAAGTGGAGGCGCGGGAGGATCCCTTGCAGGGACAGGCTGAGGACTTTTCTAGGTTTCTGCAGGACAAAATCACTCAGATCCGGGATGAGCTGGACTCCGACTGGGCATCTCCGGGCAGGGGGGCGGGGGTGGACTTCGGTGAGATCATTTGGGATGAGTTCGATCCTGTTACCCTGGAGGACTTGGACAGGATACTGGGGGAGCTTAATGCCAACACCTGTTTATTGGACCCGTGCCCCTCCTGGCTGGTCTTGGCCACTCAGGAGGTGACACGAGGCTGGTTCCAAGGGATCATTAACGCTTCCTTGAGAGAGGGGTTTTTACCCACCGCCTTGAAAGAGGCGGTGGTGCGGCCCCTCCTCAAGAAACCGTCCCTGGATCCAGCATTATTGTCGAATTATCGTCCGGTCTCCAACCTCCACTTTGTGGCGAAGGTTGTTGAGAGTGTGGCACGTCAGTTCCCTCAGTACCTGGATGAAGCGGTATATATAGACCCCCTCCAATCGGGTTTCAGGCCCGGGCACAGCACGGAAACGGCGTTGGTCGCATTGGTGGATGATCTCTGGAAGGCCCAAGACAGGGGTTGTTCCTCTGTCTTGGTCCTGTTAGATCTCTCAGCGGCTTTTGATACTGTTGACCACAGTATCTTATTGCGGCGGTTGGGGGGGTTGGGAGTGGGAGGCACCGTTTTACGTTTTTACCGCTCGCAATTTGTGTTGACGGCAGAGGTCGACCCCGAGGCCCCTATTATGTGGGGTGCCTCAGGGGTCGGTGCTCTCGCCCCTGCCGTTCAACATTTATGTGAAGCTGCTGGGTGAGATCATCCGTGGTTTCAGGGTAGAGTTCCATCAGTACGCTGATGATACTCAGCTGTACATCTCTACCCCGGGCCACCCCAATGAAGCCATCAAAGTGATGACCCGGTGCCTGGAGGCCGTGTGGAGTTGGATGGGTTTTAACAGGCTTCGTCTCAACCCGACCAAAACCGAGTGGTTGTGGTTTCCTGCGCCCAGATACAGCCAGCTTATTCCGTTGCTGGCCGTGGGGGGAGAAATTTTGGATTAATGGAAAATATTGAAAGGATTGAGATTTTGCCAAATTTATGGGTTGACCATAATCCTATCCAAATTAAATGGAAAGGAGAGATAAAATTTGGAAGATGGACATTTAATAATACTATACTAAGAGATAAAGATTATATTGAAATGATTAAGAAAGAATTGAATATATTTTTTGAAATAAAAGAGAACATATCTCCTTACAGAATTTTTGGGATACGACCAAAGCTTATGTCAGAGGTTTAACCATTGCCTACAATATCAAAAAGAACAAAGAAAAAAGACAGCAACAAAATAGATGGAGAGAGAAATTGAAAGATCTGGAAACAAGTAGACAACAAGACCCGAACGATTTAAATATTAAAACAGAAATAGATTTGGTAAAGCATAAGATAAATTTGGACATACAGGAAGATTTGGCCCGAAAAATTAAGTTAGCAAACCAAAATTATTTTGAAAATGCAAATAAGCCATAAAGATGGTTAGCCCATAAAATTAAAAAAGAACAAGAAAAGAGAACGATAGTAGCTCTCCAAGACCAGGAAGGGAAATTATATATGCAGACCCAAGAAAAGAAAAAAATTGCTAAGGAATTTTTTATGAAACTATATGATCAGGAAGAAATATTAGAAGAATCTATTGACCAATATTTGAATGAAAAGAATTTGCCTGAAATCACTGATGAAGAGAAACAAAACTTGAATAGTAAAATATTTACAGAAGAAATTAGGAAGGCAATTAAATTACAAAATACAAATAAGACCCCTGGCCCAGATGGAATTCCTTCAGAATTCTACAAGGAATTTCAAGAAATATTAGAGGAAATGCTGGTAGATATGTATAATGAAGCCTTAGAGAATGCCAACATCCCTAAAACATGGTTGGAAGCATATATCACTCTTATTCATAAAGAACAATCAGACCCACAAAAAATTCAAAATTATAGACCAATATCACTTTTAAATGTAGATTACAAAATAATGGCTACAATATTGGCGGAAAGATTAAAGAGAGCATTAAGTAGAATTATTCATACTGATCAGAATGGCTTCCTCCCTTATAGACAAATAAAAACAAATACAAGAACTATTATGGATATATTAGAATATTATGAAGTGCATTCAACTAAGACAATGGCATTAATACTCTTAAGACGCCCAAAAAGCATTTGATAATTTGAATTGGAAATTTTTCATTAAACAATTGACTGGTATGAAATTTGGTGAGAATTTTATAGGATTTATCAAGACAATTTATAATATGCAAACTGCAAAAATATTAATGGGGAAAGTACAGACACCATAAAGATAAGCAAGGGAGTAAGACAAGGTTGCCCCTTAGCACCCCTACTGTATATATTGGCAGAAGAAACTCTTTTAGTACAAATTAGAAAAAACCAAGAGATTAGAGGATTAAAAATAAAAAAGAGGAATATAAACTTCAAGCATTTGTTGATGATATGGTATTTATATTAGAAGAACCTCTAGAAATGAGCCCTACATTATTAAAAGAAATAGAAGAATATGGAAAAGTAGCAGGGTTAAAAATCAACAAAGAAAAAACAAAAGTATTAACAAAAAATTGTACAAAGGACCAGAAAGAAGAATTAGCAAATAAATTAGGTATGCAGGTGGTAAATAAAGTAAAATACTTGAGAATATGGTTGACTGCTAGATGTTCATTGATTAAAAAAGATAATGACAAATTAACAGCACAAATAGTTAAAGACTTAGAAAACTGGGCTAAACTGCAGGTATCGCTGTTGGGACGTATTGCAATAGTAAAAATGAATGTTTTACCAAAATTGTTGTTCCTATTTCAAACAGTGCCAGTCAAGTTGGAAAGGAATTTCTTTGCAGAATTAAACAATTCAATATCCAAATTTATATGGCAGAGGAAAAAACCCAGAGTGAAATATAAACTATTACAGGATGCTAAGAAAAAAGGATTTGGCCTTCCAGATTTTGAATTATACTATGATGCAGCTATAGTAAATTGGCTTAAGGATTGGGTTAAACTAGAAAATAGAAGGTTATTAGTATTAGAGGGATTCGATCTCCAAATTGGCTACCACGCCTTTCTGTGGGATGGAAAATCTAAACAACATTCATATTTTCAAAGGCACCATGTAAGAAATGTATTGTTTAAGATTTGGGAAAAAATTAAAAAGAACCACTATCAAAAGTTTCCATTGTGACTATCCACACTGGAAGCAGTCACACATCCAAATGTATTGGATTATGAAAATATTATTAGGTATAAGGATTTACTATACAATACTGGAGATCTCAAAAATAAACATCAAATACAAATCCAAGGAAAAGAGATAGCATGGTGGCCCTTCGTACAAATTCAAACCCACTATAAGAGATAGAGAACAATTTGGCTTCAATATGATCCCACAAGAACTGGACAAAATATGGTTTGAAGAGGAAAAGAAAGCAATTAGTAAAATATATAAATACCTCTTGGATTATAAACTAAAAGAAGAAACAATTACAGAATCTATGACAATTTGGTCTAAAAACTTAGGCCATAGTATTGAATTAGATAAATGGGAACACATCTGGCAAATAAACTATAAATTAACTATGTCAGTCTCAAATAAAGAAAATCTATATAAAATGGTTTATCGCTGGCATTTATCTCCCACGAGACTAGCTAAGATGTTTTCTAACCTATTACCCAATTGTTGGAAATGCAATTACATACAAGGAACATATTTCCACATGTGGTGGACTTGCCCATGTGCTCAGAAATTCTGGAAAAATATTGGAAATTGGATTTTAGATATAACAAAACAAAAATTAAAACTTGAACCTGAAATCTTCCTATTAAGCATGATAGATAGAAACATGGAGAAAAAATACCAATACCTAATTTTACATATTATAACTGCGGCTAGAATAACATATGCACAAAACTGGAAACTATCTCTCACCCCCTCAGATGATATGGTAATTAAAAAAATACATGAATGTGCTGAGATGGATAGCTTAACTAAATTGTTGAAAAACAAACAAAATAATGAATACTATGAAATATGGAATATTTGGTATGAGTGGTTAAAAAAAGGTAATAACTGATATTTGGATAAGTTATTGAAAAGATAGCAGACGTGCATTTAATTAAAAAAGATGTAGAGAAACTAACATCAAAAGAACGAAGGAGTACTTTAACAAGGTAGATCACGTCAATGATAAAGAAAAGAGAATCCATTGCTCAATATATGCTGTAACGTTTACATATGTATATATATATGTGTGTGTGTTGATTTGTCTGTTTTAAATATATGTCAAATAAATGTTTATTAAAATTTAAAAATAAAGATGCATCTTTTTGTCTCCCAAAAGTGGCTGGAAATATCTGTGTCTTGTGGAGCGAATATTGCTGAAGCTCTGCCCACCTACTGTCCCCACTCTTTGGCCATTTTAGGCCTCTGTATGTCCCATTTTTGGCCTCTGTGCCATGTTTTTTGCCCGTTCCAGGTGTGTGGGGGGGTCATTGCTGCCGCTGAATCCAGCCTGCAGGGTGCTTAGATCTGGCCCACGGGGCCACTCTGGAAACAGTGAAGGACCAGCCTAGTGCTTTTGCCAGCAAAAACAGCTCGGGAGGATCACATGACAGAGGGTTGCAGAAGGCTGTCGCAGATGAAAACGGAGTTTGGGAGCCCCTATTCACTGGCAGAGCACACAGGCCAGCACAGGCACCCTTCGACATGAGTGATGTCGAGCTGGCCACACCCACTCTGGCTCCCCAAGGTCAAACACAACCCTGATGCGACCCTCAATGAAATCGAGTTTGATACCTCTGTGCTTAAAGGCTTGAAACCAGGCAATGGTGAGTTCTAGTCCTGCCTTAGTTGTGAAAGGTGGATGGATGACTTTGGGATCAGTTCCCCACTCAACCCAAACCACCTCACAGGGTTGTTGGGGGGGAAAATGGGGGGATGAAGGAATATTAGATATGCTTGCTGCCTTGAGTTATAAATGTAATAAAAATGGAATATAAATAAAATTAAAAATCTCAGGGGCTAGAAGTGGGATGATTTATTTTTTTGCCCCAAGACATATGTTAGTCGGTTCTGGGTTTTTATATATATATTGTGTCAATGTTTTTCTTTGTATGACAATCAATAAGTCACTTAGATTACATGGGCAATATAAATTGTCTTTAAAAAACCCAAGGAAATATACAACAATTACAAGCCAAAGTAGAATCTCACTTTCTGCTGCCACAGCTTGGGCAAGCTTATCTCTTCATACCAAAGGAGCAATAATGGAATAAAAATGGTAATGTTTTCTATTCAATCTCCGCAAACACCACCACATACAATTGTTTATTTAAATATTTAATTTTATTTATTTAAATCGATTTATATGGCCACCCATCTTGATTCTGGGCAATTAACAAAGATTTAGAAATGCAGAATAAATTGTTTGTGTGTGTGTGTGTGTATAATCAGCCAACTAACACAAAGTGATTTCAGAAAACACTGTTCAACCTTTGCCCCCATGCCTAGGAAAACAGGTTCTGGACCTTCTGGGAGGTAACAGTCAGGACCAGCCAAACTCTGGACCAATGAGGTTTCAAGAGGCAGACACAGGTAGGAGAAGAGTTTGCTTTCTGGGAGATTGCATATAACAATCCATGACTGACAGGACCAAGAGTGAGCCCTTTCTGCCTGAGCTAATGCCAGGGATAAAAAAAACACAGGGACAGGATGTCCTTCAAATATCTGGCCCTGTGTCACGTAAGATTTTAGAGGTAATAACCAGCACCTGTAGTTGCACCTGGAAGCAAATTGGGAGCCAGTGCAAACTGCAAAGCAAAGGTATAATATGGACATAATGAAATATACCCAGAATTGCCTCTGCTTTTGTATTCTGGATCAAATGAAACTTGTGGAGGTTCTTCAAGGGCAGCTCCATGTAAAGTGCATTGCAGTTATCCATTTGAGAGGTGGTCAAAGCATGAGTGGCCATGTATAGCACCTCTTCACACAGGAAAGGGAACAATTGGTATAAAACATGGAAGTGGTGGAAATCCACCCTCCACATTCAATCCTCCCATCAACACTGGTCGCAACCAATTCCAGAGAAGGGAGGAAACTCGGCAGAACACTCTGCATCCAACTCACATATGTTCAGAAGTTGATCATGGATAGTAAGGATCAAAGGCCCCGGAGAGCAAGGATGGACACGCTACCCCCATCTTTCCCCCACAAGTGCAGTTGGTTCTGTTTCAGATCCATATCCCCGCCTGAAACATCCCTTGATGAAATATGTGTTGGCCTCCTTTCAAAATGAATATATTTGTCCACTCAAATCAGTCTATTACCATTTATGAGGCATGAAATGATGCTAGAGGAAATGCAAGCTGGTGATCTGAGGCGGTCTCTTCTAAAGCATCTGGACACCAGCAAGCTTTCGCCTTTCTCAAGGCAGGCCATCTGCACACGATTGGCTTGTCAGTTTTGAGCAAGTTTTTGTGCAAATGAAACTATGGCACAGCACTGCAAGTAATTTGCCATATATAGTTCAAAGGCAAGAGTAATTGGAGCAGCCCTTCAATGCTTAGAAAAATCAAGTCAAAAAGGAAGGTGACAGAAGATCTGGTAGCTAGATACTGACACTGATGATACAAGCAGGAGCTAAAATCCATTACTGACAAAAGATTCTAGCAAAAGACTGTCCATAAAATCAACAACTCTGAAAATCTGAACAATTTTGCAATACAAAAGCAGCATATAACAATATACTATGAAAATATGAAAACAAAACACAAAGACTTTAAAAAGATTTTCAAAATTATCCTTCAGAATTATACAATGTTATTGAATGTTGTGTTCTACTGGTTTGCTGGTGAGAAAAACACATTGAATAATACAGCAAGTATCACAAAGATTAAAAATGCACTTATACAAATCCAAAATCTAGGATCTTTAACAAAATTCTTATCAAAATTGCTGAATATGACATACCCTACTGACATTCCAGCAAGGCCGCCTGCAATGTGAGCCACAAAGGAAACCTTAGGGGGGAAAAAAACACACACACACACATATTTTTAATAGCTATATTTCTGCTTGGAGTGTCAACCTTTGGTGCAAACAGTCAAAGGACAACATGAAGATTATTGCAGCATTAGTGAAAATCAAAACAGAAATATTGGGCAAATATGCAGGATTTTGATGCTTCCAGCATTACAAAGCATGGACAAGGACAGCTGCAAAGGGATTTGCAAGAACAGCTCCCAAGTAGTAGACTTTCTCTTAATCAAACAGAAATAAAGAGTAGAGATGCCACAAGAAGGAAACAAGAAGGTAAGGAGAAGGTTTTCAAAAGAGAATGCTTGATTCAGGGTATCTGTGAAATAATTGCTTTGCTCTTAAAAATACATCTCCAAATTGCAGCTCTGAATAGGATTGTCTGCTGTGTACCACTGATTTTATTCATAGAGAACGCCAGAAATCAGTCATAGTTGGAATTTCTAGTACTGAGTTGCTAGGATGGACTTGATTAGTTCTAATCCTAATACCATTACTATGCAAGCTGCATTGGTTACCGGTGTGCTTACAGGCCCAATTCAAGGTGTTTTTTGTTACCTTTAAAGCTCTGTATGGCGTGGATCCAAGATGCCTATGGAGCCATCTCTCCCCAATGGAACTAGCCTGTTCCACTTGCACCATGGAAGGAGCCTGCTATGGATCTCGTCTGCTAAGGAATCCGGCAGGCAGGTTCAAGGAGGAGAAGAACCTTTTCTGCTGTGGCTCCGTTCCTGTGAACACTCTGCCACTGGAGGTGAGAACTATTCCCAACCTTTTGGTGTTCTAAAAGGGTATTAAAACTTGACTTTACTGGTGGGCTAGGGATCTCGAGGGGCCTGTTCACTGCTGGAAATAGTTGACCAGGTAAGAAGATCTTTTTATGTAGTCTTTAAAATTTTAATCTGCATGTTTTTTATATTTTAATTATTTATTTTACAACCTGTAAGCCTCCCAGAATCACCTTATAGAGGAGGCGGGCAGCATAAAAATGTAATTAATTATCCTGAGATTTGTGCTGAAAAGGGAAAAGAGGAGAGAACAAGTCAATGTAATACAAGATACAGAGGGAGAAAATGCAACATTCAGATAATGTGGTAAGAAAAAGTACCTTGTGTAAGTAATAAAAGAATGCCAAATTATTTATCAGAATTGGCAGCAAAATGAACCAGCAAGCTAAGAGAGTGAAGGTAGTTTTTAACAGGAAATATGCCCTTACCTGAATCCCGGTTGAAGGAGAGAGAAATCTTCTGTACAAAGCAAATCCTACATCTGTTCCAACTAGGAATTTAATGCAAATGGTCAGAAACTGACTTTTCAGAGTGTTGCACGTTAATCGAGAGATTGTTCCCAAAGAAATAAGTAGGTGAGTATCATTTAAAAAGGCAGAGAGCTGGCCTTGGCATGAAGTTTAAGACTCTCCAAACAAAGCTGAAGCCATCTTCTCTGAAGATGTTAAAATTATCCAGTCTACTTCATAATCTCTCTTCCCCCAAGCACATTGTGGAGCATACCAAGATACAATGTTCCAGGAGCGAAGGCTGGGCTGCTTTTTCCATTAGCACTGAGGAGCTTTGATGGCATCAGGAATGGGGACTTGAGGAAAGCAATCCCGTTATTTATGCCCTCTACAAGGCACACCATGAAGCCTGCCTTCTTGCCTCACATAGTCTGGAGAATTTGCTACATTAATAAACAATGGGAAGCACTGACACATCACACAAGAAGCGAACAGAATGTTATGGATAACTATATATGATTTTAAAAAGGCATAGGTGAAAAAACCTTTGGTGTGGCGGTACTTAATGACCTGATCTTAGGCTGAGAGAAATGAATTGAGCTTTTGTTTCTTAATAGAGCCTCTCGCATTAAATGCCACTTACAATTTCATCAAGGTCATTAAGGTGAGTTTTACCCAAAATAATTCCTAATTTGCTACTTTGGCCAAGGCACCATGATCTAGCACTGTCCTTGATTGGGCAAAGCCAAAACCAGTCTCCCCCAAAGGCTGGTTTAAACATATTGTCCATTTTCCAGAAACCAAAGTGCTTAAAAGCACCCAGAACAGACCCCTAGATGATCTCCCTCCAGCTATTCTCTTTGCAATAAACATCTGCTAAACCCCAAGGGCTGGTCAAAGAGGCAACTAGTGACTGTTTAGGTGGGTGACTGATTATATTGGGAATCCATTTGTTTTTTGCATTTTCCTTTCTCCAACAAACTTTTTTTTCTATTCATAGATTGGCTTCACATGCATCATAAAGGAATTTCCTTTCCCTTTTTGTACATGCAAGCCTGCCCAGCCTCATGTTTCAGGATTAGTGCAAGGATGGTGAACTTCTGCGTTTCTGAGTTTTATGTGGAAAGACCTATTTTTTTCTAGTACTGGGCCAAACAGAGAAGCTCTGGAAAGGAAGCCTAGGAACTCCCAGCTAGGGGATATTAGGATGCTCTGAGGCACCATTCCATAATGATCTTTTATTGAGAATCTCTGGATGAAGAAACCAGGCAAATTTCCTTTTTTTTTCTTTTTCATCTCCCAGTTTATATCTGCATGCAACCATCAAGTACTTTTTAAATTTACAAATTTTAATAACAAACAGTTCCTCACATTGTCATTTTTCATTTTCTTTTGCAAAGCAAAAATGAAAGTGAGAAGTCTTTTAATGTGTTGTTGTTAGTCACTACTCCAAATTTCCTTTCCAAACTCTCCATGATTGAAGCAGACCAATCCCTTCAATTCAAAGTTATTATTAAAAATAACATTAACAGCTCCATTGCAGACCTCCCTAAGCATATTTTGTCTTCGATAAGATAAAACAAAAACAGTTGTGCTGTCCAGACAGTTTAGAGTTAATGGGATTTGGGATAGTTAGGAATTGAGAGCTGTCCTCTTAAGGGAATGCATCATGGTAAATGTAGTTAAGGTATCCTGGGAAATGTAGTTCATGTCATGTGGCCACATCTGTAATCCTGATTGGTCACTAAATTGACCCTTGTTGGGATGGGGGAAGCTCCCTCACTCTTGCCTGAATCCTTTACCATGCAGCCGCTTAATCATCATGGGGATAAGAGTTTATTATCTTTCTACACCATAATGCAGATATGCAAAGGATTGGACATTAAGAAGAACCTCGTCATAACTGTGAGTTGATAAGGATGCCTGAAGAACCAATTAAAAAAAGGCTTTGTATGGATGCTTTGTGGAGTTGCTCTGTCTGCTTTATACCCATCCAGAGAGTAATAAGCAGAACAACTGTAGTTTGCTTTTCTGGTATTACACAGAATATGGCTTATTTTAAATATCCCAATATACCACCCTCATCCAAACTGAAAGAGGACATCAAAATACAAACTTTTTTCTCCATGACTGATACGTGAAAGAAGAATAGAAGTGTACATGTGCTTCACTGATGACAGAGAGAAAAAGCAGGATGGCAACATCTCAAATTTTAGCTCAGAAAAGAGCATGTTAAAGAAAGTTACCTATTAAGCCAATGAATAGCAATCTTGCAATTCCAAAGAGAGGAATCATTTCTCTGAAGTTCTGAAAAAAAAAAAGATATGGATAAACTCTAAAACAATTCCATTTCAAGCTATAAGCTACTTAATCAGAAAGTAAAATTATATCACCAAAGAATTAAATCAAGATCACAGAATTATAGAATTTAAAGATCTGAAAGGGTCTTAAAAGATGCCCTAGTGGTCTGACCCCCTGCTAATGCAGGAACCCTCTCTGACAGCATTCCTGATAGATGGACTTCCATTCTCTGTTTAAAAACCTCAAAGGAGACTCCAGCACTTCCCAGGACAATTCCATTACTGAACAGCCAATATGATATTAACATTTTCATACTGTGAACGTAAATTATTGTTTTCCTTTGTAAATTTTTAACCCCATCTTTATTATTTTTATAAATAACTCAAGGTGGTGAACATACCTAATACCCTCCCCCTATTTTCTCACAACAATGACCCTGTGAGGTGAGTTGGCTGAGAGAGAGTGACTAGTCCAAAGTCTCCTAGCTGGCTTTCATGCCTAAGGCAGGACTAGAACTCATGAGTGTCCTGTTTGGAGCCTGGTTCCTTCACCACTAAACCAAACTGTTCTATTTTTATCCCCAAAGAAGCACTGCTTTGATGTGGTTGTGGGGCTTGTCTGTGCTGAGCAAGCGGAGAGCTGTGCCAGAGTGTCAACCACACTTGGCAGTTCTCATCCGATGAACCAGACCAAGAAGTCTCTAGCCTGTTGCCTTAACCGTTAGATCAAATCACTCTATTAGAGTCTCTGTTCACAGCCACTTGCTCTGTTGCTGGTATTGGCTTCCATTTGCACTCACCTCGTCCCAAGCATATGGGATGTCATATCAGCAGAGTCTATCCAGATCCAAGCGGTTTGGCCTTTTGCAATTGATAGACAGAAATTTTGGTCAATGCAGATTTTCTATCAAAGATGTTTTTGGTGTGTTGATAACTACTGAGACTATCACAGGTCATGCCATAATCTTTCAATTTTGATTTTCAGGTCTTGATCTATTCTATTAGGATTTTATTCTCCATTTCTTTTATTATCTCCTGGTATTGCCACCTCAATTATCCATGCTTTCTTCTTTTCAATCACAGTTAAATCTAGTGTGTTCTGAGCCAAGATTTTATCAGTCTGTATTCAGTAATCCCACAATATTTTAACCTGCTCATTTTTGACAACTATTTTTCATTATGTTTCACTGTTTATTTCATTGAAAACATTTTCAATTTTTCACCATGCAAACTTCTGCTATTTTCACAAGCCCTTTTGTTTGTGGAGCTTGTGGAGCCGCCTTAACAAATGGAGCCCACTAGAGCAGGGGCCTCCAAACTTGGCAATTTCAAGACTTGTGGACTTCAACTCCCAGAATTCCCCAGCCAGAGCTAGACGATGATAAAACCTGGTTGCCATGAAGCAGCCTCAATGTGCTGAGCCTTGCCTGGCATGGCATTGGCCAGGCATAGCTTGCAAAAAGCAGTAAGGTAGGCTGGGTGCTGCTGGGGCTCATAGCTGGCTGAGTCCTGGCTAGCTGGATGGGCAGAGCTCCATTATGGTCCTAAGTCAAAGATTACCTATTGTATATGGGGTGGCTTTTTTGGGACTTTTCCATAGTTCTTTCCAAAACTAGATTGTTTCTTTTTTATTTTATTTTCTTCAGAATTTCTTTTGCCATTTATACTTTGGCAGAATCTCCTCAGGTCTGATTGAAATAGCTGATTTTGCTTAAATTGATCGTTGTCGGCTGGCGACCCCGAGATTACGTGCTTTCTCTGTGGGAGCCCCCTCCCTTTGGAATTATCTCCCCCCGGAGATACGAGACATATCGGACATCCTAACCTTCCGGCGTGCAGTCAAGACCTTACTTTTTAAGCAGGCCGGCCTAGCCAATTAAGGGTTTTCTGAGATTTTTAAATTTTAAATTCTAATAAGACTTTTTAATTCTATTTGACGGGACTCAGTCATTTACTTACTTATTTACTCATTTTACTCATTTATTCTATTTTCATCTATTTATTTTAATTCTGATTTTAATTGCTGTTTGACTGTATCTTTTATATGTTTAGTCTGTACACCGCCCCAAGTCCCTTTTTGGGAGAGGGAGCGGTATAAAAATACGATAAATAAATAAATAAATAAATAAATAAATAAATAATAAATAAATAAATGATTTGTGTTTTGAAGCCTTCAATTTTCCTAGTTACTGCTGTTATTTGTTCCTTTATGATTTCCTAAGTTTTTTCAATTTTTCAGTGCTATGTCAATATTTTTTATTAAACTTGTCCTGATCTTTTACATTCTTCAATTTTTAAAAAATAACTTTCATGGTTTTTTTTTATTACTTACATCTGATCTTAATTTCTTTCTTTCTTTGGCTTCCAGTCTGATCTTCCACTTTGGGACTGAATATGATTTTGTTTTTAGTTTTCTAATTTCAGTACCCAATTATTCTGTAACCACCACTGCTGTATTGTAGACAAGCTGACTTGGTCTGTTCGATAGATGTTATTTTAATCCTTTGAAATGCCTTGTTCACATCCTTTATTATAGGTCTGTTTTGGGTACTGCTTTCAATGTCAGCAGTCTTGGCCACAATCTTCTCTTTTCATACTTCTGGTCAAGAGTTTGGTTCATAGACTGTTTCAATGCTGACCTTTTCTGGTTCTATTGTTATTACTTCTTCTAAGCAATGATGTGTATAGTTCAATCAGTTGTTTCCTTTATATTTCCAAATTGTGTTATCTAAATTTCATTCTACTATTGGCTTTGGGTCTTTTATTTTCATAATTTTTCCAACTCTTTTCCAGTTTTGTTTCTCTGAATATTGCTTTCTCGTAATGAATCTCTGATCTGCTAATTGTTGTTCAGTGATATTTGAGTCTGGATAAATTATTCTCCAATGTTCAAACATTCACTTTTAGTCCCACTTCGTTGGTTCTGATTTATAATTGCAGGCCATAATGGTGTGATTTGAAACACAATTCACTTTTGCCTTGTCTGTGGCTGATGTTCTTCCAGTAACCCTACAGCCAATGGTGGGATTCAGCTGGTTCTCACTGGTTCAGGAAAACCGGTTGTTAATTTTCTAAGCAGGTCGGGGAACCGGCTGTTGGAAGAAATAGCCTTCCAGCAACCTCAACTCCAGGTTGCAGGTATTGCTGATGAAAAGGAAAGTATGCAGACAGAATGGTTTAGGTTTCCATGATGGCTGTGACTCATTGTGTGTATTCCCCCATTTTTAATCTAATGATTGGTATTTAGGGCAGCTTTTTGCAAGCAAAGAAGCTTTTTATATTTTTGTACAGGTAATCCTTGACTTACAACAGTTCATTTAGTGACAATGGCACTGAAAAAGTGACTTATGACCAATGTTCACATTTATGACTGTTGCAGCATTCCCATGGTCACGTGATCAAAACTCAAATGACTGACCACTGTCTCACATTTATGACAGTCATAATCTCCCAGGGTCACGTGACCTCTTTTTTGCAACCTCTGACCAGCAAAGTTAATGGGGGAGCCAGATCCACTTAACAGCTGGGTTACTAACTTAACAAATGATGTGATTCACTTAACAAATGTGGCAACGAAAGTCGTGAAATCGTGCAAAATAATTCCTCATTTAGCAATATAACTTTTGGGCTCAATTGTGGCTGTAAGTCAAGGAGAGGCAAGACCAGGTGTAACCAGGCCTGGCAGGGAGGGGAGGGGAGGGGTGAGGCATGGCCAGGTGAGGCAAGGCGCCCCTTGAGGTGAGTGATGTTGAGTTGCCCACACCCACTCAGTCATATGATCACCCAGCCCTGCCCACCCAGCTGGTCATTAGGGCAGAGAACCAGTTATTATATTATTTGAATCCCACCACTGCCTACAGGCCTAGATCCTGGCTGCTCAGCCATCTTCGGAGTCCCCTTAACCAATTTATGACATTATACCTCTAACATCTGATATGGTCCTTGTTGACCTGGGGTGACGACTGATTGGTGTAGGATTCTTTTTCTGTTTTCTTACCATAATAAAAGAGTTAGTGACTGGCTTAGTCTGGCTCTTCTGCTAAGACTTTGTGGCCTGGGTTGACCTTCTAGTAGAACACACTCTGGCCAACATAGCTCTCAATCTCTTAGACCATTGTAAGCCCCTCCCGCACAACAAGGGGGTATGCATAGAGGGTATTATAATATTATTATTATTATTATACCAAACTGATTATAATACTGTGGTTATTAAATCAACAGTACTTGTGAATAATTCTATGTATTTCACATTATGAGTAGAACTTAAGGGTTGAACTGTGGGATCCTTGGTGCTCTTTGAACTTGATTGTTTGCTTGCTGGCATTTCATTACTCAACTAAGTGACATCATTAGTGCAAGCGAGTGTGGAGTTTCTTCCCTGTTAATATATACTATATTTACTCACCATTCAAAAGTAACAATAGAAATAGCTAAGGAAATAAAAAGGCCAGAATGCATCTTCTCCAGCAGCCCACATCCAGGTAGGCCAAGGTCAATACCAGACAAAGAATAAAGCAAAAAACAATACTCGAATCAAGGCACTACCGAGGAGAAAACTATACCCTCAGCAATACTGGCTGGGCAAGCTATTGTATATAAGAGGAAGTAAACCACACATCCATTCACACTCATGATATTATCTAGTTACCTAGCAAACAAACAACCAAGCTCAGAGAGAACAAAGGAAGCCACTTCGTAGAATAATCATTACTGCCTGTGTTTCTTGTAAGCTAATTTCCATCTTGAGACCTTTTTCTCCTCAAAGACCCACAAACAGATGTATGTTTCAGCTGGCGAGTGGATGATATTCTGTGACTGTAAACTCAGATTTAGATTATGAAAACTTTGGCCAGTGACTCAAAGCAGCGAGAGGGAGATAGAATTTCTATCTCCACTGGTAGCCCTGGCTTAATAACCCAAATTTCCAACATCTGGTTGCATCACTGCAATGGGAAATCCCATCCCCACCCCATGTTCAAGCAGCCCCCTTACCAATAGAATATTCATGAAGTATCCTCCAATCAGAGCATAGACACCTCCTGATGCTCCCACGAGACCCAGCAGAGGATCACAGATGGAACTTGCCAAAGAACCTAAAGAGAATTAGGCCAATTAACCAAGATAATGTTGGCAGTTTAGAATGACTAATGCCAGGCACAAAGGATCAAGTCCACACCCAAAGGTCTAATTAAATTGGTGTATAGCAACCAATGCTTATGCACATAACTATCATTGGAATTCATGGAGGGAAAGGTTGGACTTAGTCCGCTTGTGCCCACCTAGAGATTTTGGGCAGGTCCCTTGTTTGACTCCACCCTCAGGTTCTGCTACTCCTTCTCCTATAATTAAGCAGCTATTAAGTTTGGTTATTGACACGCAAGTTAAAATGTAAGATTTTTTAAAATTGTGACAGGCTATGCCTCTTATACTGTTTTGTATCAAAAAGTGGATCAATTGCTACCGAACCAGAGGTGGTATTCAGCCGGTTTTGACCAGTTCTGGAGAACCGGTAGTGGAAATTTTGAGTAGTTTGGAGAACTGGCAAATACCACCTCTGGCTGGCCCCGCCCCATCTATTCTCTGCCTCCCATTGAGTCCCAGCTGATCAGCTGGGTTTTCTTTTGCTGCCCTGCACAGGAGAACGGAGCCAGAAAGCAGGTTAGTGGGGTGGGGATTTTGCAGTATCCTTCCCCTGCCACATCCACCAAGCCACGCCCACAGAACTGGTAGTAAAAAATATTTGAATCCCACCACTGTACCACACCCTTTTCTGGCATGACTGACCTCCAATCACTCCTGCAAGATACACAGCTCCCACTCTGAGTCCTTTATGAACTAATTCCAGGGGAATCCCCAGGCAGAGCTGGAGAACAAGGTTCCCTATAATATGTTCAACACTGCAGAAGGAAAAATGAATTTGAAATTAGTATTTATATTCTCCAGAAAAAAACCACAGCACACCGAGATTATTTTAATGATAAAATGGGGTACAAATTTAATGAATATATAAATATTCAGTGCTTAGCATAATTATAAAAGTAAAGTACAACAAGCAACTGAAGTGGTAATGAAGTAATTAAGTACAATTAGACTGCAGCTCTTCCCCGGATTCTGGGTGTGCTCTTAGCCCAAGGCCATAAAGCAACTTCAGTCCCAATGGAAAGCCAAATAGGATAGCCAAGCCAAGCCCAAGGCCTCCTTCAACACCTTTCAAAATGAGCATAACAGATTGCTTACCCAGCATGCAGAAACATGTAAGACAAAAATCTCCAGGCTTCCTTTCGTTTCTCAGGCCTGTAAATAAGTGGACTTTCCCAGATTCCCACTTCTAGCGTGATCCATTGAGTCTGGGGCTTCCAAACGGCATAATAAATGAACACGGACAGCTAGAAATAAACAAGAGAAAGGCCCTTCATACCTGACGGAGATAATAGTGGAGGTAAAGACCCAAGCAGCTGGCATCTGTTCTCTTCAGTTGGCCAGGAGTAAGTCCTTCAGAAAGTTAACCGCAGGAATGGACTTCCCGACTTCCCACTATCTATCACCATTAAGCCACAATGTCTGAAACCATTAGCAGACATAGATCAATAAGATCATAGGATTGTGGGGTGGGGGACGGGGACCTAGGCTTCCCTCCTCACCATTTTAGGTAGATATGATTTGGGTTTGCCCTATTGCAGACCCACGTTTATTCATTTAATATTCTTGAAGATGCAGTTTTAGGAAAAATAATATGTGAAAGAGAATTCTGTATTATATACAAACTATTTGGAATTTATCAATATGTGAATTACGATAATACCGTTTCATACCACACTAGTGAGGCCATACTTGGAATATTGCATAAAGTTCTGGCCATCATAATACACAAAAATGTTGAGACTCTAGAAAGTGTGCAGAGAAGAGCAACAAAGATAATAAAGAATTTGTAGCTAAATTGTATGGTGAATGGTTGAGGGAACGAGGTATGTCTACTCTAGCCTATCGAAGACAAGGATTAGAGGGGACATGATAACTATCTTCCGGTACTGAAGAGGCTGTCCCAGAGAAGAGGGGGTTGACATATTCTCCAAAGCACCTGAGGGCAGGACAAGAAGTAATGAGTGGCAGTTTGTTAAGAAACATCTAACCTAGAAGGAAGAAGAAATTTCTTGACAGTGAGACCAGTTAATCAATGGAATCGTTTTCCTCCTGGGATTGTGGGTGCTCCATCACTGGAGGCTTTCAAAAATAGACTGGGTAGCCATTTGACCAGGATGATGTAAGATCTCCTGCTTGAGCACGGAGTCGGACTAGAAGACCTCCAATGTCCTTTCCAGCGCTCTGATTCAATATTCTACAAAGGACTGTACATTTAGATGTTACTCCCTAACAGCTACAGATTATGCTGTAAACAATATTGTTACAATGGAAATAATGTGCCATAATGATTTAATGGTATGAATTAATGGCATGATTTCAATTCTCTGATCTGATCTGGTAATGAGCAAAATGGAAAATTCACTCAATATTATTCCATTTGATTAAGTTGTCTGTTTTAAATACGATAATAAGTCTACATTTTTCTTTCTCCTTTTCTAAATTACGCATATAATTTATTTTTTATTCCTCATAGAACCATAGATGTCTTTAGTGGTCCCCTACCCTAGGCCAATCTGAAGCGCAAACCTAAAGCATTTTGAACAGGTGGCTATCCGTCTTATGAAGATCTTCTTCACACAGGGAAAATACCATTTCAGAGGCAGGAAAGGTCTTTAATATCTAATCTGGATTTCTTCCTTATTATTTTGACCCACTGGTTCTTGTTCTGTTCTCTTGTTTTCCTTCTGTGTATAAAAACTATCAAAATTAAACAGACTACTACTGGTAGTGTAAGCAAGAAAGAGTCACTTTATTCTTTAGATGTATTTCTAAGCAAGGATTTTTCAGTAATCTTGCACATTTTCAGCAGTGCCCATTGAGTCACTCCCTTGTCCCCTTAGATCCATGGCCTCTGTGCTCCCAAGAAACCTGCAATCGGTTGCTTGGCATCTCACAGAAAATTGTCACTCACAGCACTTTTCTGGAAAAGGGATCTCTGAAATTTTCTCTCTCTCAGGAAATCTTACTAGAGCTTAGTTTATTTACTTACTTATTTTACTAGGTTTATAGACAACTCCAATACTCAATCAGCTTTCAAACCTACCATCTATATCAGGGGTGTCAAATTCACATCATCACAGAGGCATCACGTGACCTATTGTGACTTTGCCCCCCTTTGCTAAGCCAGGGTTGGGTGTGGCTAGCGGGTGGTGCATCTGGCCCCGATCTATCTAATTAAAACAGCCCAACATTCCCAAATGATAAAGAATGAATTAGAGCTATTTCTGGAAATCAATATGAATGAACAGAGAACAATCCAAAATTTGAGATATAACAAAGGCCTACCTGAGGGGTCTGACAATTGATTATACAGCAAAAAAATAATAATAATAAAGACAGGAAGAAGCAACAGATCGCAAGACAGGAGAAATTGAAAAATCTGGAAGCCAAATTGCAAAAAGACTTGAGTAATAAATTAATTAAAAGAGAATTAAATTTGGTGAAACACAAAATAAATTTAAATTTACAAGAAGAAATGGCCAGGAAGTTGAAATTAGTAAAACAAAACTACTTTGAGAACGCGAATAAGCCTGGGAAATGGCTTTCATATAAATTAAAAAAAGAACAGGAGAAAAAAATTATAATATCCCTACAGGACGATAACAGAATACTATGCTCATAAATTGATAAAAAAAACAATAGCCCAAAATTTCTTTGCTAATCTATATAAAAAAGAAGAAATCCCAGATGAGAATATTATACTATACTTTGACTCTCCCACTACAACGAAAACTGAGCAGGATATAGAATAGAATAGAATACTTTATTGGTCAAGTGTGATTGGACGCAAGAGGAATTTGTCTTGGTGTAAATATTCTCAGTATACATAAAGAAGAAACATTCGTTAAGAATCAAGAATCATGATGTACAACACTTAATGATAATCATAGGGTACAATCAATATGTTAAATGATAGAATAACTGCAAAAGAAGTAAAAGATGCAATTTGAAAGACACAAAACTAATAAAACCCCAGGACCAAATGGAATACCTGTGGAATTCTATAAGGAATTTCAAGATTCATTGGGGGACTTATTGGTAGAGCTGTACAACGCGGCCCTGGAACAAGCAAAAATACCCCAAACATGGATGGGAGCATTTATAACCCTTATCCTCAAAGAACAAACTGACCCTCACCAAATTAATATCACTCCTGAATGTGGATTATAAAATTTTAGCTGCAATAATGTCTGAAAGACTAAAAAAAATATTAAATGATATCATTCACCCAGATCAAAATGGGTTTCTCTCAAACAGATATATTAAAAAAACCCACAAGAATAATATTGGACGTCTTAGAGTATTATGAGACCTATTCCAATAAACCGATGGCATTAATGTTTTTGGACACCCAGAAGGCATTCGATAATTTACATTGGCAATTTTTCATTGAATATTTCAGGATGAAATTTGGTGAAAAATTTATAGGACTAATCAAAACAATATACACAACACAAAATGCAAAAGTAGCGATTAATGGGGAAACCACAGACAATCTAAAAATAAGCAAAGGAATGAGACAGGGATGTCCTCTTGCCCCACTATTATATATATTATCAGCGGAGGTATTGTTGACTCAAATAAGTAACAATCAAGGCATCCAAGGATTGGCCATCAAACAAGAAACATACAAATTACAAGCTTTCACCGATGATATGGTCTTCATAATGGAAGACCCAAAAGAGTCAAGTAAAAACTTAATGCAAGAGATAGAGTCATTTGGAAAGGTGACAGGGCTCAAAATCGACAAAGAAAAGACTGAAATAATAACCAAAAATTGTACCAGAAGGCAAAATGAGGAATTGATGAAGGAATTACCTCTTTAACATATTCTTTGGCTCAGTATTTGTAAACAACAATGGATTATGCCCAGTATTTCGTAGTCGAACCACAGACAATTACAATGATCTAACACATATAGATTTTACAGAAGACAATGTTGAAAAAGCACTACACAATCTAAAACCATCTCTATATATTGGACCGGACGGAATATGTGCCTACTTCTTTAAAACGCTATCCACTGCCAGAGCCAAACCTCTAAGCATAATCTTTGAAAAATCTTTCAGGACCAATTCCTTGCCAAACCTATGGTCACAAGCCACGGTTATCCCCATCTTCAAAAAGGGAGACCTCAGCCTAGTTGAAAATTACAGACCAATCTCTTTATGCTGCATCACCTGTAAAGTCATGGAGTCAATTATTAACCAATCCATCATCCTTCACTTAGAGACAAACAACCTACTCTCTAATAAACAATTTGGTTTCAGAAAAAAACTATCCTGTAATCTGCAACTCTTACACTGCAAAAACTACACAACTCGATCAGGGCAAAGCAATAGCCACAATCTACACAGACTTCTGTAAAACCTTTGATTCAGTAGTACACGACAAACTACTACTAAAACTAAAATCTTATGGTATCTCTGGATACCTGCATAACTAGATAGGAAGCATTCCTGTCAAACAGGCAAGAAATGGTCAAAATTGGGAGCGTCCTATCAAATTCTGTATCTGTCGACAGTGGTGTCCCCCAAGGCAGTGTTCTAGGACCAACTCTTTTCATACTCTACATAAATGACCTCTGTGATCATATTAACAGCAACTGTGTTCTCTTCGCTGATGATGTAAAACTATTCAACACCACAGACAATACTGCTACCCTTCAAAAAGACCTTGACTATGTATCAGAATGGTCAAACAAATGTCAACTTCAAATCTCAACAAATAAATGCTCTGTCTTACATATTGGCAAAAAAAATAAAATACAAGCTGAATAGTCAAGACCTTGTTGATGATCCAAACTCTGTCAAGGATCTTGGAGTACTCATCTCAAATGACCTAAGTGCTAGAGCCCACTGTAACTACATGGCCAAAAAGGCATTAAGAGTTGTTAACCTAATCCTACGTAGCTTTTTCTCTGGTAATATTACACTACTAACTACAGCATACAAAACATTTGCTAGACCAATACTTGAATACAGCTCATCAGTCTGGAACCCGCGTTACATATCTGATATTAACACAGTTGAGAAAGTCCAGAAATATTTCACAAGAAGAATTCTTCACTCCTCTAATTGTTGCAGAATACCTTATGCCACTAGACTTGAAATTCTATACCCAGAAAACCTAGAATTACACCATCTTCAGTCTGATCTAAGTATAGTATATAAAATTATACATTGCAATGTCCTACCTGTCAATGAATACTTCAGCTTCAACCAAAATAATACAAGAGCGCACAATAGATACAAACTCAAGGTAAACCACACCAAACTTGATTGCAGGAAATACGACTTCAGCAACAGAGTGGTCAATGTCTGGAATACTCTACCTGATTCTGTGGTTTCTTCCCCAAACCCCAAAAACTTTAACCTTAGACTGTCTACTATTGACCTCACCCCTTTCCTAAGAGGTCTGTAGGGGGCGTGCATAAGCGTATCAATGTGCCTACCGTCCCTGTCTTATTGTTTCTTTTTATTTATATGTATCCATTTCATGTATTCATAACTATGTTTATACCTACTATCTTATAATCACTTGACAAATAAATAATAAATAATAATAATAATTAGGGATCCAGATAATGAAGAGAGTAAAATATTTGGGGATCTGGCTTACAGCGAAATGCTCCATAATCAAGACAGATCATTGTGATAAATTGATGGCCCAGATACAGAAAGATTTAGATAGATGGGTAAATATACAACTTTCATTGATGGGAAGAATAGCGTCTATTAAAACTAATATGTTACCCAAACTATTGTACCTATTCCAAACCATACCAGTCAAGCTAGGAAAGAAATTATTCGAATACCTTAATAAAAGAATTGCCAAATTTATCTGGCAAAAGAAGAAAGCCAGAATTAAATATAAATTAATGCAGGATAGTAGAAGTAAGTTGTTATAAGTAAAATTTGGTTATTACATCTGAGAATATAAAGAGCTGAACTGAAGTCATTTTGTGTTTGCAGTTTGAACTTTTAAAGCTCAGAACAGTTATGAAATGTGTTTTCTACTAGGAATAATACAATATTGCAAAACTATGTACTTAGCATAAGTTAGAGGTATGTGTTGGGGCACTCTGACATTATAAATGTCACATTAAGAAATATTAATGTTTTCTTATAATTTTCTGGAATTTGAAAAACAGGAAATCTGAATATGTTGGATGTTTTCCATGGAAGGTTGTATAATGTTCATATATGGGAAACAGGAAATGTTATGTAACCATGTGATAAACCTATATAAGCTGTACTCACTAAATGAGAGTGTCTCCTTCCTCCTAGAAAATCTTTTTTTTCTGGAGTAGAGAGGTATTTTCCCTAAAAAAGCATCCTATGGATCAGATTATCAAAATGTTGATTCATTTTTATATGCTTCTCACAATTTTGGCGAACCAGGCAGGAGATAGACGTTTTTTTCTTCCTTTGGACGGATGATTTTTCAGGACTGCAATGGCGCCTCTCTGCTGGATTTTGTGGAGGCAGTTGCTGGGTCTTCCGCCTAAGGGAGGGGAAATCGCTCTTAAAGCCTTGACTTATAATCTGATCATAGGTGCTTGGAACAGCCGAAGTTTGGTGCACCGGGGACTCAGCTGAGTTGACTTTAATTAGTAACTTTGTTGCAACATTTCTTAAATTGTTTTGGGATTGTTTAGAGGGGTCTAAAACATGATTTCTGTTTGACATGGGTGTGTGAGTCTGCACTGTTTTTTCTGTTCTCTTTTCTCCATCATATTTTGTGTTAAGGGGGAGTAGACATTTTTTTTTTGTTTAATGAGAACAAGATGTTTGTAAGGTTCTAGAGTTCTCTCTCCTTTTGAGAGATGGTTTGACTTTTGGCTGCTAGTATTTAAGTATTAACCCCTTGATGAGTGATACAGATTGTACTTTGTATGGCTGGAATGGCTGAATTATGATTGAGACTGTCCAAATTTGGAATGTATTGACATGTGTATTGGTTAGAATGCCTTCAAAGCTGTGTTAAATAGTTAACTGTTGAATCTTTTTATTGTCTCTTTTAATGCTGTGTTGAAGAGTTAAAGAGGTTAGATGCCCAGGTGATTTATGTTGATCTGTGATATGTGGAAGAATCTTTTCCCCTCTTAGTAAGAGATTTTCTTAAGGAATATGTTAGCTGTTTATGCTCGTCTCCTTCCCTTTATGTGTTCCAGCTGTTTCAAATACAGCTGAGGGGGGAGAATTAAAGGGGGTTGAGTGTCTGTTGTTTCACAGTGCAGAGGATTGAACTGTGAGCTAATTTTGTGTGAGAGAGTTTCGAGGATTTTATATTTGGAATAGTTATAAAATTTACAGAAAAGTAATTTTATTCATAGAGTGAAATGCCTATTAGTCTTACAGATGTGTTACTTCCTTCCTCTGTTTTGAGGAATTATAAGCTGTCAATGCTATTATTGAAAAGTGTTCCAGTAAGAAGTTTGTTCCTGATTTACACATTTATACTTTTCTGGAGTTGCAGCATATTTTGGATTATTTGCTTACTCCAGAAGGGATATAGATACTATCCTCAACCAGTATAGTTTACTGCAGGAAATACCTGGTGATATACTGGCTGGAATAGTCAGGGCAGTTTAGTATAAGGTATTAAAACTGATGTGCCAAGAGGGCGGAATCTGGTTAGAGTTTTTTCTTAGATAGGTCAGTTTAGAGATGAATTGTCAGCTGAATTCTTGAATAGAATTAGGAATAGAATTGAATAAGTGTTCTGTTTTTTTCTTCAGAGACACTAGAATACTAAGCATTAAATGAAATTGTAGTTTGTGAAAGTTATACAAGTGAGTAGAACATGTTTGTTTATTTATTTTGTCAAACAATTATTAGATAACAGGTATAAGTATAAACATGGTTATAAATACATGAAATGGATACGAATAAGAAAAAAAGAAACAATAGGGCAGGGAGGGTAGGCACGTTTTGGTGCGCTTATGCACGCCCCCTACAGACCTCTTAGGAAAGAGGTGAGGTCAATAGCAGATAGTGTAATGTTGAAGATTTTGGGGTTTGGGGAAGAAACCATAGAGTCAGGTAGAGTATTCCAGACATTGAAGACTGTGTTGTTGAAGTCGTATTTCTTGCAATCATGTTTGGTGCGGTTTATCTTTAGTTTATATCTATTTTGTGCTCTTGTATTATATTGGTTAAACCTGAAGTATTCATTGATAGGTATGATAGGTAGGACATTGCAATATATAATTTATGTAGATCGAACCGAAGGCGGCATAGTTCTACGTTGTTTAGGTCTAAAATTTCAAGTCTGGTGGCATAAGGTATTCTGCTATGAGTAGAGGAGTGGAGGACTCTTTTCGTAAAATATTTCTGGACTTTCTCAATTGTATTAATATCAGATATGTAACGTGGGTTCCAGACTGATGAGCTGTATTCAAGTATTGGTCTAGCAAATGTTTTCGGAGGTTTTCGCGGGTATTTGTATGTGGATCTTTGATTCTTCGGGTTTTCTCCCGCGTAGAATTGGAAGTATCTAGGCGATGTTTCGATGAAGTCTCATTCATCATCTTCAGGCTTGTGTCTTCGGCCTTGTGCTTCTCAGAATAATGTGAGCTTGCAGCTGCTTCTTCCTTTTAACTGCTAGTGGGGGTGTGACTTGATTGGGTGGGAACATATTTCACTGTATGAAATGATGTGTGTAATACCTTATACTGGAAGTGTGGGTATATCTAGAATTGTACTTGAAGATTTTTTTTAGAAAATATATACAGGGACTGTCCCAGTGTTTTTCTCTTTTAAGGTATGAAGGACTTTTGGCGCAAACACCACCGTTTGATTTCCGATTTTAAGAGTGGAGACTGGGTCCTGATAAAGCAGTGGAGAGCTTTGGGGAAGCTGAGGCCTATCTGGGAAGGACCATTACAAGTACTGTTGACTACTGAGTCTGCTGTACAGACATGTGAGTGATATCATTCGTGTGTGCAAGGATTTGTGGATCAGGTTCCTGTTTCCAGTGGAAGCGAGCTTCGGAAAGACTGGACTTTTAATTTTCTATTTCTTTTAGATAGTGGGGATAGCTAATTACATGTCTAGTTTAGCTTAGGTTTGTGGAACTTTGAGATGTATGGTTGATTATTTGGTTGAGTGTAATACATTTTTTCCTTGTATTGTTGATTATTTTAAGACATGAAATAATAGACAGTTGTACACAGGTATTGTGTCCTCTGAGTGCAGAAGAAGATAAAGAAGGGGATTTAAGTCCCCAAAGACCGGTTGTAATTTTTGAAGTGTAAAACTACATACGTTAAGGTGGGTGAGGGCCTAGTCCATTTGTGAATATGATGTAGATAGTGATATTGCCTTATGTGGGATAGGTATGGAGGATTCTGAGGTATTGCCTGGTTATCTATTAACGTGGCAACGGTTATGTTTCCAAACTGAACCCGACAGTATAGAATATGAAGAGCAGATATCACTGACATTGATGAAACCTATGGCTGAGGTTGGAATCTGTATAAGATCCACCTTAGGGGATGGTATGTATTTGAGAAAATATCTAGTATGTAACCGCACATATGACATTGTCATATGACATGAGGACTTGTCTAACAACTATATGGTCATTGTTTTGACATGTATGGCAATTATTCTCCTTCCTATATGAGATTTGGAGAAGAGATGTTATTTATGCCATTCATTGAATTAAGAAGTACTGTAATGAAATTGATGTTTTTGTGTGACAGTTTAGCTAGTGCAAAATGTTCATTTAACTGGAAAGGTAGATGTACAGTTAGATGTTTTTGAAGTACCAAGAATTTTACATAGAAGTATAAGATACTGAAGGTAAAGAGTCTAATGTGAGGAATGAAAATGTTTTTCTGGAATTAATGAGAGTAGCTTTGAATAGTTTTTCTTTTTGTGTGAAAGGAGAGACTAGAGTTACAGACATCATGTCTACTTGTTTATAGAAATTCCAGTGCCAGGAAGATTTTTTTGATGGCAGAGTTTATCCTGATGATTATATTTTGTATAATTTGTCAAAGATGATACTTTGTTTGGATTTCCTGTGAAGCCAACGAAATGGACTAATCAGAGAAACTGAGTTTTTTCAGCTTATGATTATATTAAGTATAAATAGCCAGATGACAAAACAATTTATACTTATTTGCCTACTGAAGAAGTTTTTTTATTGTATGGAGGTTGAAGATGTAGGTGGAATGACACATGTGTTGTATTTACCTAGAAGTTGGTTTATGTTTTGTGGAGCATATGCATAACATTGCTACCAGATAATACAATGGGTGTGCAATTAGTCGTTTAATGACTGTTATGGCAACTGCCCATGATAAGGATATAAACAAAGAAATCAAATTATATGATGAGGTGCTGAACATGAATCTGTGGAAGAACATGTGAAGAAATATAGAGGAAAAAGATTAGTGTTTAATGATGCTTCTTTTACAGAATGTGATGATATGTAAGTTGTGTTTCCGCTGTTGTAAGGCAAACCTGAAATAAAATGTAAAATGTTTAGTCAGCAGGAAGTTAGGCTTATGTTTTAAGAGCCTGATGGAAGTTCTCAGGTATAAATTATTTACAAAAGAAAACAGTGGATTTGTTATAAGTAAAATTTAGTTATTACATCTGAGAATATAAAGAGCTGAACTGAAGCTTGTGTTCACAGTTTGAACTTTTAAAGCTCAGAACAGTTATGAAATGTGTTTTCTGCTAGGAATAATACGATATTACAAAACTATGTTCTTGGCATAAGTTAGAGGTATGTGTTGGGGCGCTCTGACATTATAAATGTCACATTAAGAAATATTAATGTTTTCTTATAATTTTCTGGAATTTGAAAAAGAGGAAATCTGAATATGTTGGATGTTTTCCATGGAAGGTGGTATAACATCCATATATGGGAAACAGGAAGCGTTATCTAACCACGTGACTTGATAAACCTATATAAGCTGTATTCACTAAATGAGTGTCTCCTTCCTCCTAGAAAATGTTTTTTTTTTCTGGAGTAGAGAGGGGTCCATACTGCAGTATTTTCCCTAATAAAGCATCCTATGGATCAGATTATCAAAAGTCTGTTGATTCATTTTTATATGCTTCTCACCTAAGTTACATTACCAGGCTGCGGTTAGTACTTGGATTAAGGATTGGGTCAATCTGGTAGATAAAAGAATACTGACGATAGAAGGCTTTGATCTACAGCTTGGCTGGCACGTGTTCCTTTGGGACGGGAAAAACTGATGTCATAATTATTCACTGGGTAAGAAATGCTTTGTTACACGTATGGGGAAAAATCAAAATGAACCACTATGTGAAAATACCTCTCTGGCTATCACCAATGGAGGCACTAATATACCCCAATGCCATGGATTTGAACAAAACAATTAAATATAAATAACTTATAACGGATGAAGGAGAACTAAAAACACAGAGCCAATTAAAACTACAAGGAACTGAGATAGGTTGGTGGCCTTATGTTCAAATTCAAACAAGACACACAAAAATAAGGAACAATTTGGATTTTATACCATCTTTCAGGAATTAGACAAAATACTACACGGAGGTGAAAAAAAGATGATTACTAAAGTATATAACTACCTATTGGAATTCAAAATGGAGGAGGAGACAGTTAAAGAGAATATGATAACGTGGGCCAAAAATTTCGGTCATACCATTGATTTGGGTCAATGGGAACGACTATGGCAAACAAACTACAAATTAATGCTATCGGTCTCCTATAAAGAGAATATTTATGTTTTATATCGGTGGCACCTTCCACCAGCAAGACTGGCCAGAATGTTCTCCAACCTGTCAGCCAAATGCTGGAAGTGCAACCACAGCCAGGGAACGTATTTTCACATGTGGTGGACGTGTCCCCAAGTACGAAAGTATTGGCTCAAAATTTGAGCATGGTTAGAGAAGTTAACAAAACAAAAGATCAAATTCAAACCAGAAATCTTTCTGTTAGATATGTTAGAACGGACATGGGATAAGAAACACCAACACCTAATACTACACATTATAAACCGCTGCAAGAATCTCTCTAGTTCAAAACTGGAAACTGACCATGACACCCACAGATCTAGCAGTGATTAATAAGATACATCAATGTGCAGAAATGGTTAGACTAACTATGTTATTAAAAAACAGGGAAGAAGAATATTTTACAATATGGAATATATGGTATAACTGGTTAAAAAAAGAAGTGGAGTTAAAATATTTTGTAAAAATGACCAATGAAACCGTAAAGAAGAATGTGATATATGACCTATGTGTATTTATGTAAAGTAATGTAACTAGATAAGTATTGCACTTTAACAGCAGTATAACAAGTAAGGAACTAGTAAATTAGCTATAGATATACTTATGGTAAATGAACCCAATTTGTTACTAAAGGATATGTACACTGCTATGACATCACTGTAAAATGTGAGAACTTGTTTCTCTTTTTTAAATCTTTTGAAACTTTAAATAAATATAATAAAAAATAAAAATAAAAAACAGCCCAACATTAAATAATATATTTAAAATATTCCTATTCTGAAAACCCCACATGACTACATTTATTCACAGGGTTTTCTCTGGCTTTTTACTTGTTTCTCTTGGATGAATATTTGGGGATAACAGTGAGCACCTTCTGCAAAGCAGCTAAACCAGAACAGAGAGAAGGCCCCGGGGGAGATACTTGTGGAAAGGTACTTTCCCTGGATAAATTCCTTTTAGGAATTGATGAAACATTCAGGCTCACTTAGAATCAGAAGTAAAAACTCTATCATGATTTTTTTTTTAAAAATAACACTAGTAAAAAAGGAATTAGAGTCACCTATTCATGAAAACTGCTTTTATAGATCGGGGTCCTCCAAACTTGGCAACTTTAAGACTTGTGGACTTCAACTCTCAGTTTCTGGCTGGAGAATTCTGGGAGTTGACGAAGTCTATAAGTTTTAAAATTGCCAAGTTTGGAGGGCCCTCTTATAGACTAAGCAAGTGGTTCTGGAACATTTCATCCACGGTAAAAATGAAACACATGTAGAAATAGAATGTATAAATAAAAGAGCTTTTTACTTCCACTAAGCTGATAGCCAGGATGAAAACGGGCGGAGGGATGCAGCTGGCTCTTTCCAGGTAAGTTGCTCTGGCCTCTCCGGGAAGCATCCACTTGGAAACGGTATTGTGGACGCGGCTGCATTCGATCCACGGGCACCTGCTGCTCTCCTCCTCCTCCTCCCGCTCCTCCTCTTCCCGCCAACTCTCTGGCGCATCTTGCAGGTTGAATCGCTCCAGCTCCATGATGCCCCTCCACGGCCGGCCACGGAGGAGCCTCTTCCTTGCCTGGGACCGACTCTCGGCTGCCTGCAAGGGAGCGTTGGGGGCACCTTCAGGGTCTCCGTGGTGCCACCTGGCGTCAGTACTAACCTACCCCCATTCTCCCTGGCAGCAGCAGACCAAGGAAGACCCGTGGCTCGAAGAAGGGATCCGCGCTGGAGCTGTGGCTCCTTTCGGCGGGGCTCTCCCGGCACCCAGGAGTGCCTCCACCCCGCTTGGTCCAGGGCTTCCCTGGGGTGGCCGTTCTTGGACTGGGCAGCGACGGGGTGGGGGGCTCCCAAGCCTGCAGGGGAGTCGCCCTTCTCAGCCCCAGCCAGGATGGGGCGGAGGCAGCCGGCGGTGGCCGCCCGACCCGTCTCCGGGACACAGGAGACCCGGCCACCGCCAGACTGCGTGCACGAGATGCTGGCTTGACCGAACCAGCCGGGAGGCCGGGTTGCCAACCCCGCCTGCGGACGGAGGAAAGGAGCAAAAGGCCGCCTCGTTGCCCAGGTGTCTGGAGGTGCGCCGCAACCCCGCCAGCCCCGGGCAGCCGCGCTCCGTTCACTCCTCCACGTCCATCGCTGCGACCGAGGAACGGGACGAAGGAGCTTAGTCGGCTACGCCCTGGGAGCTCGGAAGCCGATGCCGTCCATCCAGCCCCGGGCCCCAGGCAGCTCAGCCCCGACGGCCGGAGACGCCAGGCAGCGGAGGGAATCCCGAGCGGCCGGGCCGCACTCGGAAAGCCACCGCCGCCAGAAGCGCTTACCTGGGCGCGTCAGTCAGGAGCTCTCCCGGCGCAGCAGCGGGGAAAGGCAAAGCAGGAGGGCCGGCCAAGCTCTGCGCCCCGCCCTTC